>OW052184.1:19663603-22063603 GCA_932526625.1 Rhingia campestris
TTCAAAAAATATATTATTTCTTTATATTTATCAATTTGTATTAACATGCCATTTTTTTAATATACTAATCTTTGATAAAGGTTTTAAATGGTTGCGCTACCTTGCGCTGTGTTCTTGCATAGTGCATTTTTTTTATTTATTTATTTATATATCTACCAGGTAAAACCTTTACAGATTGATTTAATAACTTAATTATACTTATTATATAATATTACATTCATGCATTAATTTGATAAATAAAAATTCAACAAAATTCAATATTAATTTAAGAATATTTGGCTTTTAAAATTTCAAGTGCAATTTTTTTTAAGCAATCGCGATTTAAAGTTAAATCTAGGTCAATTGTTACTACCGAATTGTATAAATTTACGCAACGCGTAATGGTTTCAGCTGATCCATAGTTTGTCCTATGTAAAGGTGAAATAAATAAACTTGGTTCTCTTAGATACCTCAAAGGAGCATTAAAAGGTAACGAAGAAAGCAACTCTTCACAATTTACGTGGTTATTAACCACATCACTAAGGAATACTAATGATAGCATTTTTCTTCGAACAAAAAGAGTTTGGAGATTAATTAGTAAGCAACGAGATCTATATGGTGGTAACTCATCGTTTCTGTTAAACCTTCGTAAGGCAAAACGAGTGAACGATTTTTGTATTCTCTCGATTCTGTTAGAGTGAACATCGTAAGCAGGATCCCAAATTACACAACAATATTCCACTAAAGAACGAACTAAAGAACAATAAAGTGCTTTTAGAGTATAAGGATCTTGAAAATCTGTGGTATTTCGTTTGATGAACGCCAACATTGAGTAAGACTTGCAAATAATGTAATCAATGTGCAGTTTAAAACTCAGTTGATTATCGAGCAGTATTCCTAAATCTTTAACTTCTGTTACACGTGTAAAAATAACATGATTCGCAGTGTATTGGTATTGTAAAGGGGTTCGCGATCTATATACTGATAATACATTACATTTGGGCAGGTTAAGTTGTAATTGATTTGCCTTACACCAGCGCTCGAGAATAGATATTTCATTTTGAAAAAGAATACAATCCCTATTATTAGATATCTTCATAAATATCTTAATATCATCTGCGTATAAAAGACATTTACTGATTGATAGAAGTGACGGGATTTCGTTAACAAACAAAGTAAACAACAACGGTCCTAGGTGACTACCCTGTGGTACTCCAGAAGTCGCAGTAAATACTTCTGAGTAGAAGTTGTCAACTTTAACCAACAATTTCCTATCTGCTAGATATGAGTTTAACCACTGAAGTATTTTAGAATGAAAACCAAGTTTTGCCAATTTTCGTTTTAAGATATAATGGTTAATTCTGTCAAAAGCCTTTGAAAAATCAGTGTACAAAACATCAACTTGTGCACCACTTTCGATTGTATCCAGGCAAAATTTCGTAAAAATTGTTAAATTTGTGGTTGTTGATCTACCTTTAACAAAACCATGCTGCATTGGTGATATATGCTGCTTAATATCATTATAAATTATTTCTTTTACAATTTTTTCAAAAAGTTTAGGAATACATGAAAGTTTTGTAATGGGTCTGTAATTTTCAATCAGATGCCTTGCGCCTTTTTTATGATTGGGTGAAATATATGCGATTTTCCATTGATCTAAGAATATTCCAGTTGATAAGGAAGTGTTGAATATTTTTGTTATAGGAATAACTAACGACTTAGCACATTTTTTGAGTACGATCGGATGTAAGGTGTCTAAACCTGGGCTTTTACTAGCGTCAACATTTAACAATGCCTCCAAAATATCGTTTTCCGAAATTTCTAAATGTCCAATATCAGTGATTTGGTTAACATTACAGAAATTCGGTGGGTTTGAAATACTAGACGTCAGAAAGTTTTCTGAAAAATATTTGACAAAAAGTTCACAAGTAGACTTACCACCCTGAGATGCTTCTGTCTGATATTCCATTGCACTTGGATACCCAGATACCTTACGTTTTGAATTGTAAAAGGACCAGAATGATTTACTGTTACTTTTAATTGTTGATTCAATAGATATTATATAACTGCGGTATAGAAATCTGTTTAAAAAATCAAACTCTTTCCTTAAACGAAGAAAATTCTGTCTGTCACTAGTAGAATTTGATTTTTTCATTTTTTTAAATGATTTAGATTTAATATTTTTTAAATTTTTGAGACGCGCGTTAAACCATGGCAGTTTGGGAGTTGCTTTCTTTTTTACTATAGGTACAAATATCTTTAGCGTATCAAAGAGAATTTTGAGAAAATGATTGTACATTTCGCCTAGATTTAAGTTTAAAAAGCGATTATGCCAGTTAATTGAATTTAAAGCATTATTTAAGCCTTCAAAATTAGCTCTTTTAAAATTTAATACGGGTATATTGCAATTATTATTTACATTTATATATTCATAGGACTTCAGGTAAATAATTATAGCTTTATGATGAATTGAATTGCGTAATAATGAAAAATCGTCTCTATCTACATAAAATTTATAATCATTTGTTATAAATACGAGATCAAGTATTCGATTTAAATCATTTTTTATATTATTTATTTGAAAGAGAGATAAAGAGCAAATTGAATCAACTACTAACGACTCGATTTCAGTTTTTACATTAAATGGTGTTAATAATTTATCATTTCCTGTCTCTCTCCAATCAATACTTCCTACGTTAAAATCACCTAATACAATTGGATACTGATTAAAGTTTAAATTTTTACATACATGATCAATATTCATGATATATGGTTCATATGCAGAAAAAGAACTGCCAGATGGAATATATGATAAGATAATAAATACATTTTTATGTGCAATAGCATCAGCAACGTAAACACAAATTTGTTCAATCTCATCAGAATTATTTGGAAGAATGATTTCCTTACTCGACAGTGATGAATGAATCGCCAGCAGTACTCCTCCACCTTTTGTGTAGCCAGTTGATAAAGGCCGATCGTGTCTGTATACAACATAATGTGAGTCCAATAATTCCGATGATAAGAAATTAGAATTGAGCCAAGTTTCGGTGATAGCTATGACATCATATTCATGTGTAGAAGCACCAATGTAAAGTTGGTTTGTTTTTGTACGCATACCGCTGGCATTGTGATAGTAAACGGAGAAATAGTGGGATGGAGAATGCAAAACAGATGATGGTGATGATGATGACGATGATAAACAGCTATACATTCTCTGTGGCGTCAGTGAACCAGCTGACTGTGTTGTTATTCCGCTGGTAGTGAAACCGCTAACTTTTCGTTTTTTGGAAGCGATTTAAATTCTCTTACATGCACATTGAGAGGCCAGTTGTTTGCATTTAGAGCTTCATGCATGGTAGTCGAGGGTACTGCTAGCTTAAAATTGACAAAATTAAGAGAGCATAGGTCCGCACCTCTTTTGATGAGTGGTATACATGTTAATTGCTCTGATGGAGTGTTAAGCTTCTGTGATGTGTAGTTGATTATTGCTGCTGCGGTTGTTGTCGGTGAGAATCGAGAGAGATGAAGCCAAGTGTATGAGGGCATTACATCAATTCCTTCAAACGCATTAATATTATTGCCGGTGATGCGCTTTTGAAGCGGTTTGTCGCTCTTGGTTTCAATAAATGAGCGAGTTGTTGTGTTATTGTTAGAAGTCGATGACAGTGGGTGTAAGGAATTATCCGGGGCACTGGTGGTAATCTTTATAGCGGTCGGCTTGGGTGGAGGTTGCGGAGGGGAACAAACAACAGCGGAGAAAGAGGGCTTGTTAGAAGAGCAAAGCATAGACTCAACGGAATCAAGTGATTTAGTTAAACTTGAACCATTTGCACTAATTTCACTGGGTAGGAAAACAGTATCACTCTCCTCGATGGCATTGTTTTTGTTTAACACAGCTGTTTTTTGTTTATCATTAGCGGGTATAGCAACAGCGGCTAGTAATTTTCTAATATCTAAGTGAAGAGCGTCGATATCACTTATTTTTGATGTTAAAACGTCAATAGCCGACACAAGGTTATTAACCCGAAAAAAGAGATTTTTTATTGGGTATTTCTCACACTCGTTACAACGATATACAAACTCCGAACCTTTTTTTAGCAATTGTTTGCATATTTCTTCGGTAGCATTCGCACACAATTTATGAACGAAGTTATTGCAAAAGAACGAGCATTTAATACCGTCATTAAGGATGGGGTTTAAGCATTTTAAGCACTTTTTTTCGTCTTTAGACATTTTGATTATAATATATAATACTCTTAGAGAACTCAAGGAAAAACTCAACCGTACACTATGAAAGCTAGATCGCGATTCCTTAGTACATTAATAAAAAGGCCCAATTTGCCCCTTTTTCGAATAATGACAACATGACCCCATGAAATACTAGAAAGAAAACTCCCATAAGCTCATATTGCTCTCACACTACTTTTTACTTTTAAATTCATTTTTTATTATCTTAAAATACTAACATAAAACTAGACAAAAATGATTAAATCTAACTTATAATTAACAATTTTTTTTTCTTAAATTAACCTATCGGCCCTAAGCGGGCGCTCTAAGCTAATATTTCGTAGTTTTTTATTTTGCCTTTCGGCTTAAATTTATCTTTTGTTTATTTGTGTAATATATTTTAATTTTCAAAGTAAATTCAAAAAAACTTTGTTATACGACATTTTTGTTTTTTATATAAAAAGCTTAATCTAGGTTAAAACTAACTTAAGACTACTTAATACTACTTAATACTACTTAAAACTACTTAAAACTACTTACACCTAACTTAATTATAATCGGGGTGGCAAGCACTCGTTGCATATGCCCCGAGGGGTCGCCATCCCGATCGAGACTTTTGGCCCCCAGGTTGCATGTATTCCACCATATTGTACGCCAATATGGTGCACATGCCCCGCCCCAGACCTTTTTTCAAATTTTTATTTTTCTTAAACATTAAGGAGTGGACTAAAAGTCCGCAAAGTCAGGAGGCAGTGCAGAATCACTTCCCTCCTGCAGCCACCAAAATTCCGTACTCTGCCTTTCAGCATCGGTCCTATCGCGATCCGATACCGAAGTGCTAAAGCAGAGGAGCTCCGGAGCATTGTCGACATACCCGTCGCGGATTAGCCGCTTGTCACGGTAGCGGTGGTATAAAACCGGGATACCGTTCCTGTCCTGTACCAACCCTAACGAATCGATATAAAGAAACGCCTCTGGTGGAATAAAGCCCGATACGAGCGTACTCTCCATGTATGTTTCATTGGGGTAATAAGCCTCAAAGATCAGGCTGTTGTCGCTAGCCATCGCCCTTGCAGCGTGTCTTCGAATCACCTTAATAAGGAAATTGTCGATTCTGTTCAGCTGGGCCCCATTGTAAAGAACCTCGTTGCGATAATATATTATGTACTCGGAGTCCGGCGTTCGGTACAATCCTAAGCAGGATCGGAGACAACGCCTCTCAAACAGCCGTATCCTTTCCATGTAGGATGGTGAAACGTTGAACCACACAAGACAACCGTAGGCGATGATCGGCCTTATGAGGGCCATGTAGCAAATGACTTTCACCGTTGAATCAAGTTGACTGCTTTGAAACAATCTTCTTGTCAGAGCATAAGCCCCCCTAGCCCTAGCCAGACAAGCATCCACATTTTTATTAAAATACAGAAACTTGTCAAGCCAGATGCCAAGGTATTTGACTTCAGTTCTCAGCGCCAACGGCCGTCCATGCTGTCCAATGATACACAATTTTTTCCAGTTTTTTCTGGTTTCGTAAGATGCCCTCTGCACTGGGGTCCTGAACAGAATTGTTTCGGTTTTTTGGAAATTGATCCTCAATTTCCAATCGTCGCAATATCCCTTGATGTGATCGAAGTCACGTTGCAAAAGTATGTTGATGACTCCGATTTTCGGACCTGATCTGTACGCCACCAGATCATCTGCATACGCTATAGCGTGACTAAGGGAACCTACAAGATCACTTGTATAAATGTTAAACAATATCGGGGAGTTCACCGTCCCCTGTTGTAAACCGTTTTTAATTTCAAAGACTTTACTCGAAGTTACGTTGCCACATTTGACGACGAACTCCTTTCCCATAAGCATGGGTTTACGCATGCCAAGTCTGGTTAGCTTGTAGAAAAGCCCTTCTAACCATACGGTGTCGAAGGCCTTCTCAAAGTCAACCAGACAGGCCACTGTGCATTGCCCTTTGGATTTATTCCATTGGATGTCGGAGACTAGTTTCGACGCGGCATGAATAGTGTCATGCCTCGCTCGAAAACCAAACTGATTTTCCGGGATAATTTTATTTTCCTCGACCCACTCCAGCAGAGCCCTATTGACTATCTTCTCGAATACCTTGATTACATTCGGCAGAAGGCTTATTGACCGAAGATTTGCAGGGTTTGTTCTGTCCTTGTCCTTTTTGGGGATAGGATGTACCACCGCCGTTTTCCAGCGCACCGGGTAAAGTGCATTATTCAGTGCATTGTTAAACAGCGTGGTGAAAATATCGACTGCCTCTATTGGCAGGTGTCTCAACACGACGTTTGGGACCCCGTCCTCTCCCGCCGACTTTTTATTCTTCAGTGATAACGGGTGATCCAAGTAGAGATACTTTTTTCAATAGCCTTTTTTGACAGATCAAGTGTGAGTCGTGTCATGCTGTCATGTTATTTTTGTTTAGTATTTTTTGGCATTTCATAATGGAAAGACTTACGCGTGAACAACGTTTACAAATTGTTCAACTTTATTATGAAAATTCACGTTGTGTGAGGAATGTGTTTCGTGCACTTCGCTCAACTTATGGTCAACATAATCGGCCTACTGAGCGTACTATTCGCAACACCATCACCCATTTTGAGACCCAGTATTCATTATTGGATAATATTCGACTGAATAGACCACGTCCAGCACGCTGCACAGTGGCGGGGCTGCGAACAAAAGTTGGCCAAAACCACAAATAAGTTTGTAACAACTGTTTTATCATTGTAAAGTCATTAAAAACAATTAATTAACCTTTTCAAATAAGTTTTATTATGTTTGATTATTTATAAAATGGAGAAAATTAAAAAATAAACTATAAATCATTAGACAACTAAAAATAACTTCTTCAATTCTTCGGGATAGTCGACATGAGACTTGTTTTTTTTTGGTTTTTATTGACTAGACTTGTAATGTAGGGGTCTGAAGATATAAGAAGATTGTGGACAACATCTTCC
Source organism: Rhingia campestris (assembly GCA_932526625.1). Taxonomy (NCBI): domain Eukaryota; kingdom Metazoa; phylum Arthropoda; class Insecta; order Diptera; family Syrphidae; genus Rhingia; species Rhingia campestris. The sequence continues at coordinate 19,670,794 of OW052184.1, forward strand.
ATTGTTTTTGTACGTGACATTTTTCTGGAAAACCTCTCTCTATAATTTTTAATATCCTTGTTTCGGGATTCCTGCGCTTCCTCTGATAACAAACCAATGGGCACTATTGCGTGTTCTATAATTTGATATCCATGAAATAGAATTTTATGTACACTCGTAGGCATTCTATACCAAGGGTAATTTTTAACGAAGATTTCTGAAGTCTTTAGACAATATAACTTGAACTTTTTGGTATCTATTGTTGCAGTAGTGCTGGAGAGAGCACGGAGTATTATATAACAACGATATATTAGATTTTTGTGTACTCCAGTGACTTCAGCAGATATCTCAAAGTTTCGGAAAAAAGTCCGTGCTGTATTCCCAGTGTTGGAGGTGCCATACCCGGGTTTTGGCTTATCTACTATTAAACCAAGTCTTCTTCGAAAATTTTGTTGAACCTCCTTTTTTCTTGTTATTGGTTTTCACTTTCTCTTCTGGTTTTCGAGCATCCCATCTGCATATTGGTAGCTTATAAGAAATATGAAGTATACATTCAAAAAACCGTATCCACGCATGTAGCGTTGATGTTCCTAAGTCAAGGTATTGCTCCTGGCTTATTTCTTGATTTAAACATACTGAAATTTTATTAAAGTCCTTAGAAGTTAAGTTACAAATATAGCACCTTTGATAAGATGGTGTATTCGTTACAGCATGTGCGGTTTTACCATCAATCATACTAAAAATCAGTCTATGTTTAATTAAAAAGTTCTTGTTCTCATATTCTAACTCTGTAAATCTTAGATTTTCCGTTTGAGCAATTACGTAATTGGTTTCTTTTTTTATTAATTCGATTGTCTCTTTTGCGAAAAATATTTTTAGGGGTCTGCAATATTTTGGTGAAGATGCTGTTAAGTTTTTCCATAAAACTTGCTTATTTTCATCATCTACATTTTCACATTCAAGTTGTATAGGCACAATCGAAATAAAATAAATACTAGCATCTGAAATGGTTTCATCCTCAAATATTTGCATGTATTCTGCTTGGCCGGAAGTACCATCACAGCCCCATTTGGTTATCATACACATATTTGTCCTCTCGTTTTCTGACAAAGACGTGAATGCATCACCATGAGCCTTCAATAATCTTTGAGCAGTATGATCTAGTAAATTTTGAAGAGGAATCCAAGCTGAGGATTCCTACAACAAGTGCTAAGGCTTCATCAGGCGTATATGAAATAAAGGATTGTGTAATCTCATTTGCGGCAGATGTCTTGCCCTCTGCCCTAAGTTTCATTTGAGCAGCATACACTAGTTCCTCAGCTTCGAATTTTGATCGCAAATGTTCGGTTTTTCTTCGCTTCGACCGATTGCTACATTTTGAAAATGGAACTGTTGGTCTACCGCCACTACTTGCTTGAATATTAATAGGAAAAGCAATACTATTTTCTAACCAATTCTTTTCTTTTTTCTTAAAAAACGAGTCGTTTCGTTTAACTTTGTTCCATTTTTGTTTGTATTGACTGATAAATTTAGATAATAACTGCTTTAAAGTAGGTAATAAACCGTCTTGATTTAAGACAACATTTTGGACCTTGTTCACTAAAAAGATGAATTTTTCCGTTGCATTTTGAGATGAACACTCTATAATAGTTGAGTAAGGATTCCCGAGATAAATTTATGTGTTCCATGTTCTAACCTAAATCATTATTTAAATTATTATTATTTTTATTTTTATTAATTTATTACCTATAGTTTCTTTTTGAATGAAAATGTTAGAAATTAGCACATATTAGCAGTTGAAATCTTTAGAAAAAAAACAGAACAGAAAATAATGTTTTCAAATAAGTCAATATTCAGGCTGTATTCCGATGGATTTGATACTTTTGAAATTAACACTTAGTGCAAACGAAACATATTTTTCGCAAACCTTTTGCAACTGTACAAAAATAACGGTGAAATTTAATTTAGCATGAAAACAAATAACTGTTAACATCTAGGTTCGACTTTATGTATACATTAAATATATTGAGTCCCAAATCGCAACACACTTTTACTTTGCAATTAGAATTATCTTCACCAACTAGGCAAGAAATAATTTTTTTTCGATGAGTGGTCAAACTTTGGACTGATGTCGTTGCGCCAATTATTTGTTTAGAACTAAAACATAGGCGTATATGATTACCTAGCATTGTATTAACTACCCACAAACAAAAAAAACTCCGTTTGGACAATATTTTTCTAACGGGTTTTGGCCATCGATTCGCCACTGTGCGCTGTGTACACGAAGACCGTGGAGAGTCGATTCGGCGCCGTTCGCAGCAACTCGGACTGACGTATGGAACGACTTGGCGCATTTTACGTCAAGATCTTAAATTGAAAGCGTACAAAATACAACTTGTGCAACAACTGAAGCCGCTCGACCTTACCAAGCGACATCGCTTCGCTCTATGGGCTCTTGAAAAGTTCCAAGAAGATCCGACGTTTTCGAGGCAAATTTTGTTTAGCGGTGAGGCCCATTTCTGGCTCAATGGGTATGTAAACAAACAAAATTGCCGCATTTGGGACAAAGAGCGAGACAAAGATTGAAGAACTGCCACTTCATCCAGAAAAAACAACGGTTTGGTGTGGTTTGTGGGCAGGTGGAATCATCGGTCCATATTTCTTGAAAAAATATGCCGGTGCGAACGTAACCGTCAATGGCGACCGTTATCGTGCCATGATAACCGACTATATGCCTGAAATTGAAGCTCGTGATCTCGGCGACATTTGGTTTCAGCAAGACGGCGCCACTTCCCACACATCGCATCAATTAATGGACTTATTGAGAGAACATTTCGGTGAGCACATAATTTCACGTTTTGGGCCGGTCGATTGGCCACCAAGATCGTGTGATATCACACCGTTAGACTTTTTCCTGTGGGGATATTTAAAGTCAAAAGCTTATGCCGACAAACCCGCTTCGATTCAGGCCTTGGAGGAAAACATCACGCGTGTCATTCGCCAGTTACCAGTCGAAATGCTCGAACGAGTGATCGAAAATTGGACTCAACGGATGGACCATCTGCGACGTAGCAACGGCCAACATCTGATAGACATAATCTTCAAAAAATAAATGCCAAAGAATGTTCTTTCAAATGATAATAAACATTCTCCATTAAATTTGAATTTTCTGTGTTTTTTTCTTTAAAAAAGTAGGGAACCTCGAAATGGATCACCCTTTACTAAAAATATAAACTAAAAATGATGATTCTGCAATTAAATTCTATGGGAATAATTTTGTAATTGGATCGACAAGCACCTGTAAATGTGCATGGGTTTTGATGGGAATGGGAATGGGACACCTGAGAGTGCTCATATACTGTGGGAATGCGAAATTGTGTTATTTTGTATAGGGTGGCGATGTTTGGAGTAGGGTGGTCAAACTTATTTATTGTTTTGATTCTAAAAATTCTCCCCGGCTTTGAGATCTTTGAGCTCAAATCCTATGTCGCTTGGAGATTGGGTAGTTTTCTTATTTCTTCGTTTGAGTAGAACTATGGTGATCAGCAATAGAATAATAAATTTGTGATGAATATCCGACAAAGTATTGATGAACATCATGGTGAGAGATGGAGTTTGGTAATGTTTGCTGTATTTTTTGGTAGGATATTTCTTTCCTTAGAAATGCTAAGTCATCGTCTCCCTGAATGACCATTTCGTAGTTGTCCGAAATCGCTTCCTGAAGTGACACCGTATGGGATTGGTTTATCAGTTGGCTAATGTTGAGTGTTGGCAAAAAGGAAACCGCAGACTTTGATGTGTGAAAGTTATGTGCGTTTGTCGTCATGGTTGATTGTTTTATAACGCAGTTTCTTACTTACTTACTTAAGTGGCGCTACAGTCCGGGCTGAACCTGGTCCTCAACCAACATGCCTCTCCAATTAGCCCGGTCCTTAGCTAACTGCCTCCAGTCGCGCACTCCAAGTTGGTTAAGGTCGGTTTCTACTTGTGCGCGCCACTTAAGGCGAGGTCTTCCTCTACTGCGTCCGACGTCTGGCTGGGAATGGAAGACTCTGCGAGCCGGAGTATTGGTGTCCATTTGTTCTACATGTCCTCGCCATCTTAAATGTCCAATGCGGAGTTTTTTCACCACGGTTTGCTATACTAGCAAACGTGGCTATGACATCACGTTGAGTCCTACCAATGATGTCAATATCGTCGGCGTATGTTATGTTGTACCGATTTTTGGAGAATTGTGCCTCTGGTGTTGGCTCGGGAGTTTTGAACAATCCTCTCAAGAATCAAATTGAAAAAGTCTCTGGACAGCGCATCGCCTTGCCTAAATCCTTTTCTGGTATCGAATGTGTCGGTGAGGTCGTTTTCCAATTTGATGGTGCAGCAAGAATTCTCCATCGTCATCCTACACAAACGGACGAGTTTGGACGGTATACCAAAACTAGACATGGCTCTGTATAGTTCGTCTCTATAAATGCTGTCGTATGCGGCTTTGAAATCGATAAATAGGTGGTGGGTATCGATTTGGACTTCTTGGGTTTTTTCCAGGATCTGCCGAAGTGTGAAGATTTGGTCGATTGTGGACTTTCCTGGCCTAAAACCACACTGATAAGGGCCGATTACGTTGTTGGTAAACGGTTTCAGGCGTTCACATATTATGGCAGATAGGATCTCGTAGGCGATGTTCAGGAGACTTATGCCTCTGTACTTGGCGCAGTTCAGAGGGTCTCCTTTTTTGTGGATCGGGCAAACGATGCTGAGGTTCCATTCTTCAGGCATATTTTCATCCGACCAGATTTGGCTTATGAGTTGGTGGACGTTACTTACCAAGTCATCTCCGCCAGCTTTATAAAGTTCAGCGGGAAGGCCGTCATTTCCGGCGGCCTAAGCTTGAGTTTAGATATTGCTATCCTCACTTCACTTAGGTCGGGTGGTTGGCAGTTTTCGCTGTCGTTGCCAATATTAAATGGTTCGTTCTGCCTGACAGTGGAATGTTGTTCGTCATCGCCGTTTAACAGTCTGCATACTCTGTTCGAGTATCCTTGGCTTTGACGTTTTACACTTTGGTAAAACTTGCGAACTACGTTCCTGGAGTGGCACCTCTCTATATCCTCGATCGCGCGCTTTTCTCGCTCTTTTTTCTTCTTTCTGAAAAGCCGGTGTTCTTCCCTTCTTCTTTGCCTATTGAAATCAATGGCAGCTCTCGTCTTCACCTGCAGCTTAGCCTTGTAGGCCTTGTTCTTGGCTGCGATCATCTGTCGGCATTCCTCATCAAACCAGGGGTTTCTTGCTGGTGGCCGCGAGAAACCTAGCACATCAGTTGCGGCTGATCTAATGGCTTGTTGGCATCGTTGCCATTGTTCTTCGACATTCGATGCTGGTGGTGTGTTGTGAGTCGAGAGGTTAAGGGATACGCGTTGCGCGAAGGTCTTGGCGGTCTCTGGCGATTGCAATCTTTCGACATTAATTTTTTTCACAGTAGCTATCTCTGGTTTGTTCTGGCGTGGTGGATATCCGCATCCTTTCCTTGGTTACAACAAGGTAGTGATCCGAGTCGATGTCAGCCCCACGTAATGTTCAGACATCCTAAATACTAGATGCATGCCTCTTGTCTATCGCAATGTGATCAATTTGGTTGACTGTTCGTTGATCTGGAGACCGACATGTCCCCTTGTGGATATCGAGGTGAGGAAACCGTGTGCTGGCTATAGTGGCATTTCATTCCGTAGCGAAGTCAATTCGCCTAAGTTAGTTACCAGACGTGTTGTCGTGTAGGCTATATTTTCCGACAGTACTGCTAAAGTGTCTTCTCTGCCTATCTTTGCGTTAAAATCTCCCAGCACGATTTTAATATCGTACTTTGGCTCATAGGTTTTGTCAAGGAGCTCGTGGAAGCAGTCCTTAGTAATATCATATTTTTCCACCGTCTGAGCCCATATAAGGCTTATGTTGGCGAATTTGGCATTGAAGCGGATTGTTACGATGCGTTCGCTAATGTCTTGGAAACATAAGACTTCTCGCCTAAGACTGGCACTTATAACAAATCCACATTCAAATAGTCGCTGTTTCTGCTCACTATAACACGGTCCGTAGTAGATGTCACAGTTTTTCATCCTCTTTTTGCCCGGCCCATTCCATTTTATTTCCTGTATGGCAGTAATGTATGCTTTGTAGGAGATAAGGGCTTCCGCTAGTTGTTCGCCTGTACCTCTCCTTTTTAATGTTCTCACATTCCAGGTGCAGATACGAGTGTCGTTGTCCTTTTTTTGTTCAGCAAGGTCGTCAACAGTAATATTAGTCCTTTCCGAGGCTATAAGTTCTTCGTAACAATGGTTTTTTCCATGGGTGGGTAGTTAATCCAAGGCACAGACTCCAACCTGGAGGGCCAGTTCCAATTTATTAGATACCCCTAGGTACGAGGCCATCCACGGGATTGAGCGCTGCTGTTGGCCTTTCGGTTCAACCGCCACCATCCTTGTTCAAGGGGCCTGACTTACCCTTGAGATTCCTAGATAGCCTGTTGTCGGAATATGTCGAAGCAGCTAGGTCTAGGTTCGCCTGGGATGGCACGTCGGGTATTCATTCCTTGCCATTCTGATCAGGGTGTTATAGTGTTGCTGTTTTACGTCTTGTTATCAACACTCGCACTTATCGTTTAGCAAGTCAAATCCGGTTGGATGAGACCAGTACCCGATGGTTACCACTTGGAGGTAAAAATAAGGACAGTTGATGTGTAGTCAGGATTACAACCAAGGGATATTGCTAAGTTAAAGCCAATCAGAGTCTACCCTCGTTCTTCAACACCCAACCATCCGGAAGCAAGACTATAAAAGCAAAAAGGGACTTGGAGGGATATAAGAGATAAAGAGCGTCTCTTGTTGCGATTTTTTGCCGCAACAGCTTTAATTTTTCAAAACTGGTGTGCTTTTCATCTATTCCCATGCATGGTACGCCCAATTTGTTGGCTGTGTGAGAATTTCATCGAACCTAAGGTTCAAGAAACACTCGATTACGAATCTAGTCCATGATCCATTGACTGTGGAAACAACATGCCTACAACCGACGATGGCGAAAAGCTGTCTTGTCTCACAAAAAAATGTCACAGCTCGGGCAAACCTTTCACAGCGTTAACACAAATACTCACATCCGTCACCCATTTTCGATTAAAAGATTCAGAAAAACTCCGCCGGTGGTCCATTTACATATTACAACCCTCTTGAAAAAATCCCGCTACAGCAAAACCCATACAAACCACTTTGACCTCCCCAAAGACAATCTCTGATAACCAATCCCTCAGTCGAAAGCCGCTCTCAACATTATCTCAGCATGACTCACTTCAATTATACGAGTAGGTAATTTCGTCCCAAAAAAAACAGTCAAACCTCCAAAGCCAATCTCCGCCAAGAACCGCGCGCCAAGTGGCAACTAGATCCGTGTAAACAAGCCAACAGCATATGTGCAAATAGCAATTTAGTTCCGCTCTTTCTGTTGACTGTTCGGTTCAGTCACCGTTGCTGTTTGAGTTTGTAATTTCAATCTAACAACCACACACCACACCACTCACACCATACCGCGCCGGCCGCCGCCGAAAAGACAAAGAATCAGACAAAACCTGGCCAAGCACACGATCCGTTCTACAGACAAGAGACAACCAGAAAAGAGCAAATCTGTCGGAAATCATGCCACAGAGAGATATCCACAATTTTACGGGATAATTGCCGCTGATCACGACATGCCAGGCGAAAGTCACCAGAATACTCCAGCACCGTCGGCGTCGTCCGATCCGAACAGCAGCAGCAGCAGCAGTCCCAGCCACCACCATGGAGAACGTCAGAAAGACAGATCGCGACTCAAGTCACAGAGATACACACACACACAGCGATGGATGTCGGAACCTCCATACTTTCATGCAGACCTTCAATCAACGCGCGCAACGACCAAAGACTCAAGAGGGACACAACAAGCACACACGCTCCTTTGCAAAGCTCGCGCTCCTAGATCCAACCTACGACGATTTGCGCGCAAATTGTTTGCGCCACACGAATTGAATTCTAATTTGGTCGTTGCATCTATCAATCCGTGGCACACCGTCATGCGCACCGCCACCGCCAGAGAATTCCTCAAAATCGGTGATGGTGGTGCGGTGGCCTTGTTCAATTCGGAACCCCTAGCTGCGTTAGATGTGGTCTAGCGCAGACGGTGTGCCTCGACTTTTTGTGCCGCAAAATTACAGTGGGCAACCGAAAACCATAGGGTAACTGAAGGTGCACACCATATACTCAAAGGAGCGCGCCAATGATTCCGTTTTTCTAGAGCACGTGCCACACGAACTAAATTGATTTCGCCAGTAGGTGGAATTATAGCACTCGCCTCGCTCCGGATGGATTGGTGGCAATCGCTAGCATGCTCGCGCCTTCCTTTCCCAACGAATCCGTATTGCGGCAGCAGCAATTCATCGGAATGGAGTGTGTAATTTGCAGATTTCGATTATGGTCCATTCCGCGCTAAAACTCTATACTTACCGAGGACCGTTGGCGGAGCCCTTTAATTTTGAAATTGCGCGCGCAAAGTTAAATGATTCATTAAACTCGGTGCAGGAATGACATGCTCGTTGTTTGTTGCATCACGTTGCTCGGATGAGGAGACCTATATGAGCACTCTCTCCCTCGGTCGATGTTATCGACTTCCTGGACTGATGCTGCTGCTGCTGGCAATTCCCAACACACATGTGAAGAGGAAAAACACAGTGAACCCTGGCGGAGACCTCTGGCATTCTGACCCCCCTTCGGAGATGTGTTCGGCTTCGGGGAAAATCTCTGCAATGCGGATGGGAATATGGTCAATGGGCTGGCTGGCAATCTCTGGCTGGCTCTCTCTCCACACTGGCTGCGATGATGGAATCTCTTGCATGCAACTGGATCGGTTTTGGTATTTTAATAATGCTGTTGCAGCCGGCTATCTGAACCTCGGGGTTAGAGATTGCCCGCATGCCTATAATGAATTTAATTAGTTCAGGTTGCATATGGGTCGACCAATAAGTGGAACTGGTATGCTGTTGCTGTCCCAGCCAGTTGGGTCCCAAGCTAAATGCAAACAACTTGTGGTATCTGCTAAAGGTTGCGCAGAGTTCATGGAGATTGCGACAAAATCTAAAAAAAAAAAAAAAATGGCGACCAGAAACTATTTGTTGGGGCAGCAGAAAAACGTGTCGACTTAAGGAACCAGGTAAACAGGTACTTTGCAACAATGTATCTGATGGATTTATAAATAAGTAAACTGGTAAGCGAAATGGGCCGTTGAAGGTTGCTGCGAAAAGGAAAATTCCTTGGCGTGACTATCTTCCGGAAAAATGGGGTTTGGCTGTAACAAAATCGTGAAACGTGCCGGGTTAACTTTCAGACTTTTGTCACTATGCCAGAAGAAATAAACGGATGGCTTTGGGAGGGAAATGCCTCATTCTGTTGGTTTTGCAACAATGTGGTCTTTTTCAAGCTATGCGACAGTTTTGCCTGAGGTAATGTAGTCGCTTCGTGCGGGACTTTGAAGTTGTTTCGATGAAGTGTGTTCCGATTTCTGTAACATTTAAGGAGACCTGAGAGCTATGTTCAATCCAAATATGAAGACGACGACGTTAATAGACGAGGTAGCTGAATGGCATATAGTAAGGCGACGCCGACGGATCTGAGATCTGACAATCACATGAAAACCACAGGATGGGTCGTCAAATCAGGGTTGGGGAACATCTAGTTATCCCTCCCTTATAACAATAACCAGCATTGGAAAGGTCTGGCTGGGGTAAATCTCAATCTGTCACCAATGATCCGACGCACTTAATAGCTGAAGGGAGTAGGGACCTGGCCTTAATCCAAAGCTTACCATTGCTGTTTAAAGTCGGCATCTAGGTTTTATTCATTTTTAAAGATAGGAATGGAAGCTGGAGTCTTTTCAGAGGCACAGAATGTCAATCAATACGTTCGACTGACTACTGCAATGCTAAGATCTACGCGGGTAAAAGAAAACAACGCCAGACTGTTCAATTAATAGAACTGCCGGAAACAGAAGCAACTATCTGCGAGGATTGTCAAGGCGCACTTTTTTTATAGACAGACTTGATGGGTGAGGAAAGACCTCGTCGACGCCAACACGACCCTGAAGGCTACACCCCAATGAATCGTTTGCGAAACCGCATTATTGCCGCAAACGAAAAAAGTTCGATAGCATGAAGTAGACGTTCCCCTGTTTCACCCAAAGAGGGAGCAACGGAGGAGCAGCAGAGGCGTGTGGCGGACGGCCCAAAAGACACCACTCCAACAAAGTCGCAACATTGAAAGTTAGGTTCGATGTCCAAGAGAAGACGGTCTCTTTCGCCCAACGCCCAACGCTGGAGCAACGGAGGAGCAACCGAGGTGTTTAGGCGGACGGCCATGACCAAACACACTCGCCACAACAAACATAGACACACACTTGGCCACGAAAGAGATGGGACATCATGTCCAAAGACAACTGTTAAGGTGTCCAAAGGCAGCTGTCATATTGTCCGAAAGCTGCCAAACCGACAAACGGCTGTCGAAACGAAAAGTGTTCAAACACCAGAGACACCCAAATCAATATCCTAGAGCCTAACATTCAATCTTCAGCATCGTAGTTCAGGTAGTTCGGTTTTCGTATTGGTCAGGGTCAATCAAACATCGGGCCAAAAGTTTGCTTGACAAAAAATTGTTGACCAGGATTGACACCTGGGTTTTCCTATGGGAATCCTGTGTAAAGTCTTGGCGGCAGTAGATGAGAGAGGGGGAGAATATATAACCACACACTAAGGAACAAAATCCTTTCTAACACATCAGCGGACCAATTTCCATGATGGAAACAACGGTTGCGAATAAACAAAGTGAACAGCCTGCATGAATGGCTTCGACATAATTCGGACAACAGGTTATTTAAGAATTTCAAGGGCTAGTCAGGGCCGGTGTTTAAGAATAGTGATGCGATTACATGAGGACACAAGCGTTCTCACTCTAGCCTCTCACTATCAACTCCTACTCTCACCTCCACGCTGGTGACTGGTGGGTGCCTAGTACCTCGACTGGAGATGGAGTAACAAACCCCAGTGGAAGGTCGTTGGTGGCAGCAAACGAGAGAGGAGGGAGGAGTGTCCTCTCACTAAGGCACTCACTCTCAGGCGGCAGCGGAGGAATTCCCTAGGTGGAGTCAACGGTGGCGCCTACAGCTCCAGTTTGATCGAACTGGTACTGTAATCCCTATATGAGCTGCTTCGACATATTTGAACACCAGGTCTATAGGGATTTCCAATACTGAGCCAAGGTGTTGGAAAAGTGTTAGTGGCGGAGGAGCCCTCAATGGATCAACGGCAGCGCTCATATCCCAAAATGGGCTACTGACATCGGTATTTTTCCGGCCCGCTGTCCTAGAGTCAAAACAAGGGCCTGGCCCTCCAGGTTGCGGGTTGTGCTTTGGGTTAACTACCCATCAACGGAAAAAAGATTATGTTGCGAAGCAACCAATAGCCTCGGAAAGGACTGATATTATTGTTGACGACCATGCTAAATGAAAAAAGGACAACGACGTTCGTATCTGCACCTGGAATGTGAGAACATTAAACAAGAGAGGTGCAGGCGAACAACTAGCCCTACACTGCTACAAAGCAGACATTACTGCCATCCAGGAAATACGATGGGATGGGCAGGGCAAAAAGAAGAAGAAAAACTGTGACATCTACTATGGACCGTGTTATGGTGAGCAGAAACAGCGACTATTCGGATTTAACGCAAAGGTAGAAAGAGAAGACATCTTTAGCAATATTGTCGGAAGCACAGCCTACACGACAACACAACTGCTAACGGATTAGTCTAATTGACTTCGCTACGAAACGAAATGCCACTATTCCCCACCTCGATATCCATAAGGGGACATGACGGTCTCCAGATGTGCTAGGTTTCTCGAAACCCCTGGTTTGATGAGGAATGCCGATAGAAGGTCGCATGCAAGAACGAGGCCTATAAGGCTAAGCTGCAGGTGAGGACGAGAGCTGCCACTGAAGGAAGGAGGGAAGAACCCCGACTTTCCAGAAAGAAGAAAAAGGAGCAAGAAAAGCGCGCTATCGAGGATACAGAGAGGTGCCTCTCCAGGAACGATGTTCGCCAGTTCTACCAAAGTTAAAAACGTCAAAGGGAAGGGTACAAGGCTCAAACAGAATCCTGTCGAGATGAACAAGGAAATATCGAAGTTGTGACACAGTCGATGCTAAGGATATGGAAGAACCACTTCTGCAGACTGTTAAGCGGCGATGACGAAAAACATTTCACTGTCAGGCAGAACGAACCATTTAATATTGGCAACGACAGCGAAAACTGCCAACCACCTGACCTAAGTGAAGTGAGGATAGCAATATCTAAACTCGAGCTTAATAAGGCCGCGGGAAATGACGGCCTTCCCGCTGAGCTTTATAAAGCTGGCGGAGATGACTTGGTAAGTAACATCCACCAACTCATAAGCCAAATCTGGTCGGTTGAAAGCATGTCTGAAAAATGGAACCTCAGGAGACCCTCTGAACTGCACCAACTATAGAGGCATAAGTCTGCTCAACATCGCCCACAAGATCCTATCTGCCGTAATATGTGAACGCCTGAAACCGTTTACCAACAACCTGATCGGCGGCCAGGAAAGTCCACAATCGATCAAATTTTCACACTTCGGCAGATCCTGGAAAAAACCCAAGAAGTCTGTACAAACTTGTATGTTTGTACATTTTTTATGTCTGTATATATTTGTCCTATTTATACTTTTTCTGTAACGAGACCTACTGTGTGACCAATTGTCTTCGACAGTTCGCCAGACGAAATACGATCTTTCGTATTTTTACTGAATTGGCGATTCCCACGTTTCACGGGAAATATTAAATGATGCGTGTGTCACACAGTAGCGGATCGAAATTCAACTGGTAGTATTATCATAAGAAATAAAGTCATATATTCGTCATTGTTCATTAAGACCGATCGGTTGTGTTTTTTTTAACATCAATTCTTTGCTTGTACAAAGTCCAAATCGATACCCACCACCTATTTATCGATTTCAAAACCGCATACGACAGCATTTAAAGAGACGAACTATACAGAGTCATGTCTAGTTTTGGTATACCGTCCAAACTCGTCCTTTTGTGTAGGATGACGATGGAGAATTCTCGCTGCACCATCAGTTTCGGAAACGACCTCACCGACACATTCGATACCAAAAAAGGATTTAGGCAAGGCGATGCGCTGTCATGTGACTTTTTCAATTTGATTCTTGAGAGGATTGTGCAAAACTCCCCAGCCAACATCAGAGGCATAATCTTCCATAAATCGGTTCAACTACTAGCATACTCCGACGATATTGACATCATTGGTAGGAGTCAACGTGATGTCATAGCCACGTTTGCTACAGAAAACTATAGAGAAGGAAGGGGCAAAAACTTGTTTAGCAAGAAATGAGGATAAGACCAAGTATAAGCTGTCAACTCGAAAGAACATACAACATCGATGAATTGGACAGAATGACACGATTGACAGATATAACTTTGAGGTAGTACGGGTAAGAAAGAATTACTCTTGCCAACCTCCGTATCTTTGGACTAAAAAAGGGATTTAGCAGGAAAGCTCTCACTCAACTACTAAGGAAGTCCTATACAAGTCCCTGATCATTCCAGTTCTGCTCTACGGCGCTGAAGCATGGACCGTATCAAAAGCGGATGAACAAATCCTTGGTCGATTCGAGAGAAAAATTCTTCGGAAAATCGTCGGTCCCTTTTGCGTTGACGGGCTATGGAGACGAAGATTGAACCACGAACTATACGAGCTGTACAGCGACATACCCTTAGTCAAAAAACGCCGCATTGGACGTTTAAGATGGTTAGGACATGTGGAACGAATGGACACCAATACTCCGGCTCGCAGAGTCTTCGATTCTCAGCCTGACGTCGGATGCAGTAGAGGAAGACCTTAAGTGTCCCGAACAAGTTAAAAACTGACCTTAACCTACTTGAAGTGCGCAACTGGAAGCAGTTAGTAGGCATGTTGGTTGGGGCTCAGGTACATTCCGGACTAAAGCCCTACTTAAGTAAGTCAGTATTAATTGTTGAAGTAACAATAAGTAAGGCAAGGATATATTTCGACAATGTTCGAGCGATACTAAGGAGTTTGCTATTTCTATGTCTCCTATAGGTTTTACAAACGCGTTGAAAGCTAAAACCGTCCAAAACAACATGAGTTGGAAGTTTTGAAATCCATTTCACCGATTCTAAAACACTTTCCAACAAAAAGGCTTGCTACCTCATTTTGCCATTGAAAAAAATGTCCTTATGTCTCATGGACTTGTCGGATGATTGCTTTAATTCCTCTTTAGTTGAAAACATTTTGTGTGTGTTATTTCGATGGTTATGGGCGTTTTGAACATCGGATGAATCCTCGTCATATTTCGTCTGTCAAAATATTATTGAAAGGAAATGTGTCAGCTTGTCTCACAGATTTAGCCGTTTCGAAAACTGTTGATAATGTAACTATCAAGGATGCTTTTCTTTTTATACGCGTCTTCTTCACGATGGAAAAGTCTCTTTTTAATTTATCCATTTGTCGTTTAATTTCAATTTTTAAAGGCCCTGCCCATCTGCTCCGCCTTGTCTGTGTGCTCCTATAGTTAATCCAACCGTTGGTCTTCTGGTCCTTCCCTTAATATCTCACTTATAACTTATATCCAAAGAAAGGGAACAAAACTGACAACCATTGTAGGAATGCTTCCATGGAAATCACAGATGAAGAGAGATAACGATATGGCATTGAGACGGTGCATGATGGTCTTCCAATGAGGCAAAGCCGCCTTACAATTTTCGACCAAACTTCTGGAATAAAATATCTTATCGACACTGGGGCTGAAATATCTCTGATACCATCCAAATATTTTAAATGCAAACTCGACTTTGATCTCAAACTATTCGCTGCTAACAACACAACAATTTCTACATATGGAAAGAAGAGACTCAAACTTGACCTTGGACTCCGACGTGTATTCGAGTGGTCATTCTGCATCGCTACCGTTCCTTACTCCTTAATTGTTCCACTTTGGTCTACTCGTAGATCTCAAACATAAACTACTCGTCGATGGGACAACTAAACTCTCTTCACAAGGTTCTGTTAATTCTGTCCATGTTTTCAAAATTTCAACTGTTCAAGAATGCTCTCAGTTCACCAATATTTTGAAAAACTTTCCACAAATTACTGGCTTTGCTCATCACCACCCTCTTGTCAATCGACGTGTGGAACATCATATTCCAACCACTGGTAAACCTGTTCACGAACGCGCTCGCAGATTGAATCCTGAAAAATGCAAAGCGGCTAAGGAGGAATTCGAATATCTCCTGAAGCTAGGTTGGATACGACCGTCAAACAGCCCATGGGCTAGTCCAATACACTTGGTAAAGAAGAAGTCCGGCGATTGGCGAGATTACAGACGTCTCAACTCTATCACCATTCCCGATTGATATTCAATTCCACACTCACAGGATTTTACCAACAACTTGTACGGAAAAAACATTTTCTCCACACTCGATTTGACCAGGGCTTATCAACAAATTCCCGTCGCTGAGGAGGACATACCAAAAACCGCTCTTATTACTCCATTTGGATTATTCGAGTGCTTGGTGATGCAATTTGGTCTTCGAGGAGCAGCACAAACTTTCCAACGATACGTCGACGATATTATGAGAGAACTTGACTTTGTCACAACATGCATCGACGATTTACTGATCTCGTCTTCGACTTCCGCTGAACACGAACAGTGTTTAAACGTCTCCAGGATCATGGTTTATCCCTCAACGTCGCCAAATGTGTTTTCGGTGCATCTGAAGTCAAGTTCCTTGGACTCATCATATCCAACAAAGGCATATCTCCACAGCCAGAAAAAGTACAAGCCATCAACGATTTTCCGAAGCCAAAAACAGTAGCTGAACTGCGACGCTTCCTTGGAATGACGAATTTCTATTATCGCAACCATGCTCGAGCTGCGACTTTGCAAGCACCTCTCAACAAGTACTTGGTCAACTCTAAAAAGAACGACACTTCACCTATAGTTTGGACCCCCGAAGCAGAAGAAGCCTTTGTTCAATGCAAAGAAGAATTGTCAAAAGCTACCCTGGGGTGGTATCGGCTATGGTGATAGTTGATAGTTGACAATCAAAATCATCGCTTTACGTCGACGTAAGGTGATTGTCAAATATAAACACTCCGAATAAAATTGTACCTATCAGCTGCTCGGAATGACAGCGTCGGCAAGGAAGTGACGTTCCAAATCCTAAGTGCTGCCAATGATCAATCATTTTTTTGTGATCGCTTTACGCAGAGCAAAGAAGAGTTGATAATCAAAAACGACAATCAACAAAGCGATAATCAACCATCACCTTAGCCGATTCCACCCCTGCTTGTTCATCCAAATCCTAACGCTTAACTTCGCATAGTAACCGATGCGTCAGATTTAGCTATGGGAGCTGCTTTGGAACAACGCCTCATTGATTCACCGTGGGAACCACTTTCTTTTTTCTCCAGGAAATTTTCACCTGCTCAACGAAAATACAGCACCTACGACAGGGAGCTAACAGCGATTTACGAAAGCATAAAATATTTTCGTCACTCACTCGAGGCCTGTGATTTTTCCATTTTTACCGATCACAAGCCCTTGGTGTACGCCTTTATTCAACGATCCGACAAAGCTTCTCCTCGTCAACAACGACAGTTAGACTTGATTTCTCAATTTTCAACGAAAATAGTTTACGTCAATGGAGCAGATAACGTTGTAGCAGACGCGCTTTCAAGGGTGGATGCTTTCAACATGCCGACATCTTTTGACTTCTTAGAGCTATCTTCCAAACAGTCTCAAGACGATGAACTAAAGGAACTACTTTCGTCAAAGACAACATCTTGCAAATTCACCAAAATGCTTGTGGGTACTCACAAAGCACCGCTTGTTTTGGAAACCTCAACCGGAAACAGTCGACCATATCTTCCAGCATCTTACCGACAACAAACCTTCAACACCATTCATCGCATGTCTCATCCTGGTGGTCGAGCCACTCTTCGCATCATCCAACAACGATTCTTTTGGCCAAACATGAAACGCGACATCGTCAATTGGGCTCGTGTTTGTCCAGATTGCCAACTGTCTAAAATCAGTCGCCATATCAAGAAGCTCCCGGAAATTATTCCTACACCAGATGGACGTTTTGACCACGTTCACATAGACATCGTTGGACCACTCCCTGTTAGTCAAGACTTCCGATACTGCGTAACATTCTTCAATCGATATTCCAGGTGGGTAGATTTCCTATCAAAGAACAAACTGCTGATGGATTTCCAGATTTGGTACACCCAAAGTCATCACAACCGACCAAGGTGCACAATTTGAATCTGCCCTTTTCAGGGCACTTTTAAAATTCACCGGTTCACCTAGAATCGTAGTTTGCTAAATCTTAATACGTAATACACTAGTTGGCATAAGTATTTTGACGGAAACTTTGTGTAAATATTTTAACAGTTTTGAGCACGTGATAACCAAAAAACTTGTGTAGTTAACTTTAATTTACATTAAACGTTGATACAAAAAAAAAACAAATTTTTGGCGCAACAGGCTCGTTAGTACCCAGGGCCTAGCTTTCTCACAACCATTCATGTGTGCGTGTGTACTTCTTGCACGATGGCGGGACCTCCTGTTTTATGCCGACTCCGAACGGCTAAGTTGAGATAAGCTATTCTTGACAATTGATACTACCCGGACGATTTGTCAGATCATCACGAGAGGAGGGCCAGTGAAAAATCATTTAGGTGTTGCTATGGCTGGGAATCGAACCCAGACCTTCTACGCGGCAGTATTAAACGTTGATAACAAAATAAAAATTTATTAAAATTTATTAAAAACCATGGGTAAAACGGCTGAGTTGAGTTTGGTTGTCAGATCTTCAATGGTAGCGAAGTTTAACGCTGGAACGGCAGTAAAAGACATAGCAAGTGAGTTTAATGTGTCGCGTCAAACTGTGCACTATCAAATCAATAAGTTTAAAAAGCATAATGACATCACAAACCTAATGAGATCAGGTGCTAAGCGCAAAACAACGCCCACTGAAGACCGAACCCTTCTACGGGAATTTAAAAGAAATATATTCCTGAAGCCTCGAACTGCTGCAAATCAATGGAATTTGACGGCAACGAATCCAATCAGTGAGCGCACTGTCCGACGACGTTTAATGGAAGGAGATTTTAAAACATTTAAAGCTAAGGACGTGCCGTACATATCAAAGGTAAACAAGCTTAAAAGACTGTCTTTCGCAAAGGAACATCTGCACAAGCCAAAGGAGTACTGGAGAAGCGTTCTATGGACAGATGAAAGCTCCTTTGAGTATAACTCATCAAAAAACAAATTTTACGTTAGATTGCCAAAGGTAGAAAGGCAAAAAAGACGCCCCGTTTGTCAAAAAATGAGCCATGGTGGAGGCTCTGTCATGTTCTGTTGATGTGTTGCGTATAATGGCCTGGGTGAATTGGTTCCTATCACCGGCTCGATGAACCAAGGTCAATATTTAAGAACCCTAAATGATAATGCCTTTCCTTCCGGAGGTAGGCTTATTGGTGAATCATTTATCCTGCAACAGGACAATGCCCCATGCCACAAAGCCCGGATGATAACTAAATTTTTGAAGGATGTTGGTGTTGCCACTTTGGACTGGCCACCTCAAAGTCCAGATTTAAATATTGTTACAGTCACCTGAAATATTTAATTTCCCGATTAAAGAAATTACATTTGGATTTTTATTTCTGAAAAAACCTTACCTAGTGTGCATCTCTTGTAATGTCTACCAGCTGATTGCGATTGACATTTATGTATGACCTGCCACCTGGGAGCGAAAATAAGTATGAATTCAAATATCCGAGACAAACACCGTATATTTGAATTCAAATATAATGTGCTGGACGTTGGTGGTATTGGTAGGACCTTCTCTCCCACTTGAGAAGGAAAAACGGGTACTAGGATGGTAGTCGAAAAGGCACGGGAGGAAACCTTCGCGACTCGAGGCATTGGACGAGGAGAACAGTTTGTGCAGTGGTCAGAGACACAAGTCTATAGAAAAATTTTCAAATAAACGCGAGGAGTATTAAAAAAATAAAAACGTTTAAATTATATGGTTACATTAAGAATAATGTAAATTAAGAAGTGTACCACATGAAAAGTGAAGGACTACAACGACCAGATCTGGCAAATAAACCTGGATCCAGACGAAGAATCCCAACTGCAAGTGAGGTGGCGTGCACGCGCTTTCATTTTAAGTTGCGTAATGCACCAAATGCCACATGTTTTTTTTTACATATATATATATATATATTTAGTATCATTATGAAATATACTTTTATAAGTCTTATTATTATAAGCAACAACTAAATTATTAGACAGTGTCTACATAGTAAGTGTGTCGTATGTTAAAACACAAAAAAAAAAGGAAAATTATGAATTTATAATTTTTAAAATCACACTTCGCAGCTAGAGCGAAGTAAATGAATAACTAATCGCTTGAAAAACGTAAAATATCATAATTTTAATTAAAACCGGCACACACATTTTGCAAGTGTAGCCTGCAAAGTTTAAAAAATAATTTAAAAAGTACTCCGTTTTACGGATTCATTGCTGTTCCTGTTATTGTTAGTTTTAAGTGTAATTGGCGTGATATATATATATTAAATTTGATTAATTGTAATAAATTGAGTTTCGCCCTCCCCCGCTATTATATGAGTACGCGTCGTGTGTTCAGTGGTTGTCCAATAGATAGACCATAAAATCCCCTTAAATAGAGCTCTCTTTAGGCAGGAAACGCGATTCGATATCTAGGTAAGATACAAAAGAAGTATCAAACGGCGGCTCTGGATGAAACCAGATTTAATTTTTTTGTTTGCAAAACATATATAAATATATATCAAATAATAGTTGGAAATTCTAGAAGTTAACACGACGCACTTGGCCCACGAGATAAGTGCATGCCAGCGAACCATACCAGATTCGCTGACACATCATTTTCATGTTTCAACATGTTCCCACAGTCCAGGTGCATTAGGATCGTGTTGCATATATGCCGTCGCCACCGGATACGTGTGGTGCGAGCTATTTGGACGTGTCAGCACTTTGCATCGTGGGACCAGAGGTTTCCTATGGGGAAACAATAATCTTTTAGTTTAGTTTTTAAGTTGACCTTATAACTATAACACGGCGGTACGATAGTAGAATAAACGTGTATCTAAGTAAACCGATTTTCATTTGTAAGTCGAACTGTTGGCGTGCCTTCGGGCACGCGTTCGCATTTTTTTGGAGTCCTCTTAAAGGACATCCTTAACTGGCGCCCGAGCAGGGACCGGTATAAAGAACTGTATCCTTTTTGCCTGTGGATCTGTGCAAAACCCAATACGCTCTATTTGAGTGCACGTCACTGTACCCATGGGAACACAGTTGACCATTTTGGGCATAAGACACAAACCTTTCGCATACCCATGGGAACATGCGAATATCCTAGAAGGCTAAGGGATGCAGTGGTGACGGTTGTTCGTGCCATTAGTAAGTTGCTTGCAACTAAACGGGACTAACACGACACCTCCCTCATATGCCGGTCTCCGAAATAACAAAATAATTAATCGTATATCGTTCTCTCTTTCCCAGTGAAATAAAAAAATTAAAAAAGGACATTAAAACATGATAACCAAATCAGTGGTGCATATGTGAGTTGATAAATCGACTAAAATTTAAATACAAGTGTTAATAGTGTCGGAAAAGAAAAAGTGAAATAAATTGTAGCAAATGCGAATCAATCGCTTGATAAAACAATAGCCAATGCGAATCAATTGCTCGCAAAATAAAAACGATTAAAACATATTCAGTGTCAACTCTCCAACGAATTTGGATTGTACTCATAAAAACGAGCATGAATTAAAAATGCTAAAAAAGTGATCTAACTTATGCGCACAAAATATAATTACAATACATCAAATACATCATCATCATACTCAAGGGAAAGAGAGGAAGAGGAAGTTGATAGTCACGCGGCGTGGGAAGAAATCAAAAAATTATCCAGTGTTAAAAAATTGATTAAGTTCAAACATATTGAAGTCATTTTAAATGAATTGATTAAGTTCAAACATATTGAAGTCATTTTAAATGAATAATAGCAAAATTAGTATTGAAAATTAATATAAAAAAATTTTTCCTACTTGGTGTATGTGAGTGTGAAAGTAAAAGTGGTAAAAAAGGATTCACTTGTGGGAACAAAGGATAAGTCCAAGTTTAAGATAAGTACCCTATTTATATTTTACCGTATAAGAGATAGCATATACTTTTTTTACAAATCAATAAAATTTAATCCATCTAAAAATGGAATCCATTGCGACAGCAATAACAGAGCTTAAAGGGGTGGTGAATACCACCTTGGCAAAGCTAAAGACGATTGAGGGGCGCCTTAAGCTGCTTGAAGACAGGCACTTAACACAAGACCTTACGTCCGTCGGCCAGCCCGCCGCGATGGTCGAGTTACGCGGCCCTGTAAATGAAGCAGAGCTGAACGATATAAGTCGTCTGCCCGACTGCGTAAAAGAACTCCGGGTCTTTGACGGCAATCCCACTCAATATGTATCATGGATACATATAGTAGAAGGGATTCTCAAAGACTTTGAGATCGTAAAATCAAAACCGATATATCGAGCGATACTGCAACATATTCGTCAGAAGGTCAGGGGTAGTGCTGATGCTGCCCTGATCTCCTACAATATCTTTGACAACGACTGGGCATCGATTAAGGAATGTCTCTCCCTGCATTATGCAGATAAGAGGGACATGCGTACCTTGGAGCACCAATTAAACCAGTTAACTCAAAGGAACTCAAAAATTGACGAATTTTATGCTGCAGTGAACCATCAACTTTCGTTGATGATAAACAAAATTAAGACGGAAACGTTCACGCAGGAAACAGTAACAGCATTAGTAGAAACCTACCGAAATCGAGCTTTAGACGTATTCATTCGCGGCCTTAACGGCGACATCTCGAAAATGCTCATTATCCAAAAACCGAGGACTCTTCCGGAGGCATATTCGGCGTGTTTAGAGATTCAAAATCTTAACTATCGAAGTCACACGATACATGCTCCAAACACGCCAAACATGATAACCGCCCCATTAAACCAGACCTTCAGACAGGACACGAAACCTATCCTGCCACAAAAAAGGTTTGATAGATTCCAGCAGCAACCGCACCACTTTTACCCTCGCAACAATGCGATTCCCCCAAGGCCTAGTGGTCCTAAACCTGCTGAAAAAATGGAGCTAGGGTCGGTACAGAGCCGGCAGGCCAATTACATTAATCGCCCCAATCCTAATAACCCCAATGGGGCTAACCCATTTAAGAGGGGCTCGAGATCTGATGGATTTAGGTCAATCAGGCCTTATAAACAACAGAGGGTGTATAACACGGAAATGTTATACGAAGAAAACGAAGACGAAGCATCCGGAGACGATGTCGCTGATATCGTAAATTTTATGAAGGACGCTGTTCCAGCGTACCATACATAGATTATATTACGCGAGAGGGGACAAATTTAAGTTTTTTGATTGATACGGGTGCCAATAAAAATTTTATTAGCCCACGTATAGCATATGGAACGTCCCCCCTCACGAAACCTTTCTCAGTACACTCGGCAGCCGGTAATATCAAAGTCAGTAAAAAAGTCACTGGAAAATTCTTCCAGAAAGTCGGAAACGACTCGCTCCTTACCTTTTACGTTCTTCCTGGGTTAACATCATTTGACGGCATCATTGGCGACGACACGCTGAAGAAGCTAGAAGCCGTCATCGATCGCAAGGAGAACATACTATCCCTAAAACCAGATATTAAAATCCCACTACGGAATAGAGTATCTATACAGGTCAATCCTCTTCTTGACGAAAATCTTCCTACTGATATTCGGCAAAAACTTTCAAATTTAATCAGCAAAAATCAATCTGTTTTTGGGCCTATAAGCTCGAACGAGATGATACAGACCGCGGTGAAGGCGGAAATTAGAACATCTACCAGCGAGCCAATTTACACTAAGAGCTATCCTTACCCCGCTTGCATGAGGCAAGAGGTGGAAAAGGAAATAAGGGAATTATTGTCGGAAGGTATAATTCGGGCATCGAAAAGCCCATACAATTCTCCAATCTGGGTTGTCCCCAAAAAGCCCAAGCCTTCTGGGGAGAAGCAGTACAGAATGGTTATAGACTATAAACGTCTAAATGCTGTAACCATTTCTGATGCGTATCCAATTCCCGACATCAATAGTACGCTCGCTAGTCTCGGCAAAGCAAAGTTCTTCACCACGTTAGATCTCACTTCTGGGTTCCACCAGATTCCAATGAAAGAGGCTGACATACCGAAAACGGCATTCTCAACAATGAATGGAAAATATGAGTTCCTTAGGTTGCCATTCGGTCTAAAGAACGCTCCCGCAATATTTCAGAGGATGATTGACGATGTCCTAAAAGAATATATAGGCAAAATATGCTATGTCTATATAGACGACATTATTGTCTTTGGCAATGATTCGGAATCTCACCTTAAGAACATAGATACCGTATTTACTAGACTTCGTGAAGTGAATCTGAAAGTGAACTTAGAAAAAACCCACTTCATGAAAACCGAAGTCGAATTTTTGGGATATCTCATATCTGGTGACGGTGTGCGAGCTGATCCAAAAAAGGTAGCCGCCATTCAACAAATTTCCCCTCCTAATACCCTTAAAGAGTTGAAAAGTTTTCTTGGTCTGACCTCATACTATCGTAAATTCATACGAGACTATGCTAAGATTGCCAAACCACTGACCAATTTGACCAGAGGTGAGTACGCCCAGGTCAAAGCCAATCAGTCCAAGAGAGTTCCGATTAATCTTGACAACGAAGCCCTTCGGTCGTTTAACGATTTAAAAATTCTCCTTACCTCATCGGAAATATTGGCCTTCCCTGATTTCGATAAACCATTTAACCTTACGACAGATGCTTCCAACTTCGCAATTGGAGCAGTCTTGTCGCAGGGTGAGTGGGGCAAAGACCGACCAATTGCGTATATTTCTAAGTCCTTGAACAGGACAGAAGAAAATTACGCCACTAATGAGAAGGAACTACTAGCTATCGTATGGGCTTTAGATAACCTTCGGTCACTGTTGTATGGAGCAAAGAAGATCCGGATATATACGGACCATCAGCCCTTGACTTTCGCGATGGGAAACCGAAACTTTAATACCAAATTAAAACGTTGGAAAGCACGTATTGAAGAGTACAATTCGGAATTGATCTACAAACCGGGTAAATGCAACGTGGTAGCGGATGCTCTGTCTCGACTGAGAACTGAGGTTAACCACTTGTCCAACTCAGAACACACTGAGACGGATGAAGATTCACTGGTGGCCGAGGATGGCTCAACAGACACAGCAAGTGAAATCCGAGGAATTGATTTAGATGAATCAACGGATTCGGCTCCCGAAGATCATGGGGCTGACTTGAACGAGTCTACCTCGACAGCCAGTGAAGAGCGATCCTCAGTCGGAACGGCGCATAGCGCTGACCAGGACAGTTCCGATTTGATTCCACACGTCGAGGCTCCGTTAAATGTTTTCCGGAATCAAATTATAATCAAAATAGGAAAAGGTCTGGAAGTTTACGAGGAACCTCATCCAGGTTACTCTCGTCATTATGTGGCTATAACAGAACCAACTGTAATAAATCTGACCGATGTACTGAAGAAAAAACTGAACCCCAATGTAATAAACGGAATCAAGATTCCAGAACCCTACCTAACCTTGCTGCAAGAGACATATCTTGAGCATTTTACAAGATATAAATTACGAATCACACAACGGGTGGTTGAAGATGTCCGAAACGAAGATCGGATCTACGAGTTGATCATGAGTGAGCACAGAAGAGCTCACAGAAATTGTCGTGAAAACAAGGAACAATTGTTGGAAAACTATTATTTTCCACGAATGAATTCCTTGGTGAAAAGGTACACTAAAACGTGCGATGTCTGCAATTCTAATAAATATGACAGACACCCTATTAACCCAGAATTCCAGCCTACCCCTACTCCCACATACCCTTGCGAGATTCTTCATTTGGATATTTTGGAACTGCAAAATGAGAAATTTATTAGCTGTATTGATAAATTTTCCAAATTTGGCAAATTATTTCATATTAAAAATAGATCGGTTCTTCACTTAAGGGATAAAATTATTAAAATCCTGCACTATTTTACGGTTCCAAAGATCCTTGTTACAGATAATGAACGAAGTTTCCTAAGTCCAATTATCTTGAATTTTATTAAAATGTTAAACATCAAGGTATACCACACGCCAGTACATCGATCCGAGGTGAACGGCCAAGTTGAGAGACTTCACTCAACAATAATAGAAATTTATCGTTGTCTAAGGGCCGAACACAAAGAACTGCGAGTAAAAGAACTCGTCAATATTGCGGTCGATAGATACAACAATTCAGTTCACTCAGTCACTAAAAGGAAGCCGAGTGACATATTTTTCGACAGATCACAAAGAATCAACTACCAGAATCTACTGAACTTTCGCAGCAAGGTTAACAGGGAGCTCAAAGGGGAAATAGAAAGAAAACAGAAAGAAAGAAACATGTACAGAAACGTAAAAAGAACTAAGCCGAAAAATTACAAAAAAGGCGATGTCATATACACAGCGTCAAAAGGCATCCAAGGGAAAAATAAACCCTTATTCCGAAAGGAAACGGTGCTAAAAAATAATAAGGTGACAGTTGTCACATCTAACGGTAGGAAAATCCACAAAACCCACATTAAAAACCTCTAAAAAAAAAAAAAAAAAAAAACAAAAAAAAAAAAAAACAAAAAAAAAAAAGAGGAATGTATGCAATGTTTTTAAAAAAACATTTTATCAAATGAATAAATGTATAAAAACTACACACTTACCATGCACTATACTACAACACCAAGTAGGAATGTAAAAATATAAAAAATCAAATTATATTATCCAATAAAAATGCATGATTACATTCATTCAAGTAACCGTTTGCAAGATTAAATATAAGAGTTAAATACAGAACTACAAAATCTCGTATTATATGAATGAAACATCTAATCTGTATCCAAACTAAAAATTCAAGAAAAAATTATCAAAAAAAATGTATTATCACATGCATTTCAATTTTATGAAATAGAATTAGGAAAATGTATTTTTTATACAAATGTTTCTTTATGAAATGTATAGTCTGTATCCATACTATGGAACAGCCAACTGTAGTGATTTAGCTCTGCACCCCAAAAATTAACTGTAATTTTAATTTGCACCTTCGTAACATAGCCATTAAGAAGACCTTTAAATGATATAATATTTGAGTAGCATAGTTCTTGAATTAATAAATCAAATCTGTTAACTGATATTCTAACTGCTTCATTTTTGACACTTTAACGTCTTATTTTGTATTGTACCGAAGCACACAGAAATTCCGCACTTACTTTTCAGACTACTTTTCTTGGCTATGGTGCGGGGCATCCAGATCTACGAATACAAGTCCCCCTTAGTGACAATCAAGGAGGGTAAAGGATGGATAATCGACGGGTTCTTTAAGTTAGTCCATGTCATCGACCTCAACAAATTTGACCAACTTATAGAGGAAATGACAAGGTCCATCGTCAGCAACGTCAAAGAACGAGACAGAGCCTTGATCCTAGACTTCCATCTGCGACAAATAAATGATCGCATTGGGCTACTAAAAGGAAAACCACCCAGGAAAGCAAGATCCATTGACTGGATAGGAACCGCTTGGAAGTGGATAGCGGGAAATCCAGATGCGGCCGATTGGAACAAAGTGCTCCAAAACGAGCGATACATATCAGAAAACAGCAATCACCAATACCAGATAAACGACAAGCTTTTTGGAATCACCCAAGACATCACACAAAAAATAAACCTGGTGATAGAAAGGTTCAATAAAGGCATAAAAGATACCATTTCAGGCCGACTAGAACAAGACATTCTTAACGAAGTGTTGGTCATTAAGGAAGAAATAAAGGAGATTGTCCGAGCTTGTCAGATGGCAAAAAGTGGCCTAGTGAATACAAATCTTCTAGACATCGAAGAAATAAATAAAATTGTAAACGAGATTGAAACCTTGCCATACGCCAATGAGATTGAAGCAATTGAATATGGCACCCCATCAGTATATACCAATAATTCGATGCTGTTATATATCCTATCAATACCGAAGGTGAGACATGAGGAGTACAATCTGTTAATAACAAGAGCACCAATTATGGAAACTAAGCAGGTCGAACTAAAGTACGACAGGGTCCTAGTTAGTCAAGAAAGTGCGTATGGTATAAAGGGAAAATGCCTTTCCATAAGTAATGCAACAGTATGCTCTGAGGCAGCTTTGGAAAAAATGGCCAAGGACACTTGTATCAGCAGACTCATAAAAGGTGGACCAACAACCTGCTCTTTCCGTACGAACACTGAAGAAGTGATAGAATTCATCAAGGAGGATACAATTTTCTTGACGAACTTTAAGGGCGAATTGATATCTGACAACAAATCGAGATCTCTAATGGGTACTTACGTGATCCACATCAACAACGAAACAATTCACATTAAGAATAGGACCTTTACGAGTCGGAGTTCTACTACCCTACAAGCACTTCCCACTGTGCTAGCGAATATCACGGGTGAGGATCGAAAGGTTGATATTGGACTTGTCCACAGCATAAGCATACAAAACATTAAGAGGCTTAGCGAACTCAACTGGAGGCTAAGGACTTCCACAGCAGTGACTGGCTCAGGATTGCTATTACTGATTATCGTAATCTGGATCATCTGGTGTAAAATCTACGGGAAAATTAGAATACCTGCTCCTTCTGGAACGGACTCTTGGAACACAGGATCCCAACTTGGAGTCCCCCAACCAAGCATACGTCAAACTAATTTTTCTGGGTCTGACGTCACATGTAATCTACGGGACGTAGATCTTTAAAGGGGGAGGAGTTAACACGACGCACTTGGCCCACGAGATAAGTGCATGCCAGCGAACCATACCAGATTCGCTGACACATCATTTTCATGTTTCAACATGTTCCCACAGTCCAGGTGCATTAGGATCGTGTTGCATATATGCCGTCGCCACCGGATACGTGTGGTGCGAGCTATTTGGACGTGTCAGCACTTTGCATCGTGGGACCAGAGGTTTCCTATGGGGAAACAATAATCTTTTAGTTTAGTTTTTAAGTTGACCTTATAACTATAACACGGCGGTACGATAGTAGAATAAACGTGTATCTAAGTAAACCGATTTTCATTTGTAAGTCGAACTGTTGGCGTGCCTTCGGGCACGCGTTCGCATTTTTTTGGAGTCCTCTTAAAGGACATCCTTAACTTAGATAATAAACATTTTGTGAATCACGCCAAATGGTTGAAATCACGTTTTTCATTTTGATGGTTTCCACTGCGTGTAGCATGAAGTGCTAGGTATCTTTTTTTCAGGGGTGCGGAAGGTGAGTTAGAGTTATTTCAGGTGATCATGGTGTGAATTTTGCAACAACTTTTACCGACGTTGGGGAAGTTTAAACTTGGCCGCAAACTTCCAGGTTGGGAGGGATAAGGTAACGCTGCAATTTCACCAGCAGCCCCACAGTGTGGTGAACGTCCGTCCGCTTTTGAAATCTTTAGGTAAGATCCGGCATATTTTATGTTTTTGTGGTAGGTTACGTTGAGTGTGGTGAGAAAGAACCACCCCATCCGGCGAGCAGAGCCGTGCTACGCAAGCATGCCACTCTCTTCACACCCAACACTCATTTCCTTTCTATTCCCATCCCTATCCTAAGGTCCCGTCCTCATCCTAAATTCCCTTCGGTTCAAATTCCCAATTATCCACAATTTTCCGTCCCCGAGCCTACAACAATATAATAGAAAACGTCTGGTCTCTTTTGAAACGCAAAAGAACAGTTTCTTTAAATAAAACCAGAGAGGAGACGATTTCTGAGGTCACTTCCCTTTGGGAAGATATATCTCCAGAGATTCTTCAAAATTTAGTAGATTCAGTACCGAGACGCCTTCAAAAAGTTATTGAAGCCAAAGGAGGTTATATATTTTACTAAATTCTTCTTTATTTATTTACTTTTGTTAAGTTTAAAATGTTTTTTCTTAGAGATATATACTTGTCAAAATACTTATGCCAACACACGAAATTACAAATTAATTTATATCTTTTTTGACTTCTATGAAAAAAATATTTGTTTGCCTATTTTAAAGTTTGTATTAGTTATATATAAAAATGAAAAAATAAACATGAATTCTTGTCAAGCCATTTAGAAGTTAAACTCAAAAATGCACGATTTTTATTTCGTCAAAATACTTATGCCGACTAGTGTATATTGTACTTTTAATGAGTTAAATAAAAATAAGTGTTTGATAAAAACAAAGAGTATTTTCGCTACACCATGTCAGAGTAAGCTCCATCTGTGTTTCAGTTACACAACCCAACCACAATTCCCACCACAGTGTGCCCATAAATCACCACTTCTAACAATGAAATGCAATTTCTCTCAATGAAATCTAAAATAAATCATAAAAAATGTTTTTTTCCGGAAAATCGTAATTACCCACAGCAGTGACATAAAACCAAGCGGCAAAACATACTTGTCCTACTCCAGTCTCGTCGCCATTGCACTCACATCCAACATAACCCATAGGTTCTCTGCGTGCATAAATATTCACATAATGCAACCGCAACGGAACGCGCAAAACATTTCACAATTGCAGTGCAACTTGCACTCGTAAATCCTCGCGCTTTTCCCATTCAATTAGTGCGCGCAAGCATAATGATGTCAAATCCGAGAGAGCAGGGCAATTGCACCACCACCACCGGCGTGGTTCCTCCGTACAATGCATCAAAAGTTGACAGAACGGCCCATTGACGGGCCCCAGTAAGAATTCCGCTAAAAGCCACCACACCGAGTAAGAATGACAAATTTATGCGATTTCGCTTGCAACAATGTTGCAAACCAATTGACAGCTAAATTAGATGCGTGAAATAATCACCGACTGCAGGTGATGCCAACAATTTATTGAGCTATTTTTTGGACGCGCCCGCGTTCCTTCAATTAAAGTGTCAAATTTCCGAGGTGCAATTAACGATTGCACGCGGCCATTCGATTGAACATCCGCTGTAGTCATCTCTAGTTATCGAATGCGCGGCTTACCTAAATCGATTCGGAATATTTCTCAATTAACGGTAATGACAGTAAATTGGTGTCAGTCCAATCATTGGAAATTGGCGACAGGTCGCGGTAAATTACCACGATGGCTGTCAAAGATGGCACCTTTACCACGGATGAATTGTTATATTTACCGGCAATTAAATGCCGGGGGATGAGAAGGTCGGACCCATTTAAGGGCCATTTCCGTGGTAATTGATTTTTTTTTTAAATTAAACTGTCTGAATGTGATGAGCGATCAAATTTACTTTTTCGTTGTGAGATTGTTCCAGATGTGACGTATCACGTTAAGTGATGCCAATTATATGTTAAACTCGCTTTTAAGTGGGTTTAGTGTCCCAAGGGACACGACGGGTAATATACGAAACATTTGGCGATGCCAAATGTCAAATACGTTTTAGTCATCCATCATTCGGTCCACCCGAGCAGCTGTGCTGTTGTTTGCATGGCACGACTTGGTGGTGCGGTGTCGCTGCTTGCGATATGCAAAGTTTCGGAGCGTGTAAGCCGAAATCTCAAATGTCGATCGGTAATCGGTTCAATCTCGGAGATCTCTGGAATCTCTGTTCGGGGCTGGCTGTTTGACACAAATGGAAAAGCCATCGATTTGCCGTTGTTGTTTGCTGTTATGTCTTACGTGCGCTGTGCCATGTTTACAATGAATTAATTTCGTAATAGGACATTAATTAGGCACCACCAGCGGTTGCTAGTTGCTGGTGCGGTTGCATTAGCGTGCATCCGAAACGACTCTGAAAATGGACTCCATGAATGAACCGAACCTCACATAATGGAGGTTAGGGAGAATTGGTTGTGTGGATTTTTTTGAGCCTCGTCGTGGAGGAGATTGGGCAGATCTTAGGATGTGATACGTGCGCGGTTCGTGTGCTGTGGAATGCCGTGGGAAAATTTTTGAAGAGTTTGGTGTTAGGTGGAATGGAATTGTGAATGACTTGAGTTAGGGGGGAGATTACGATTTTTGGTGATATTTGGAATTTAGTTATTTACCGATAGGTAATTTATTTCAGATAATAGGTCTGTTCCCGTACTTTTGCAGTAAAAATTAGTATATTCTCAATTTTCTTGGAGTAGGGGTAAATTATCTCAGAAAGAGACAAAATTACCAAAAAGTACGGGAACGCGTCTAAGTAAAAAACAGTAAAATTATATATTTTGTATGCCTTTTAAAGAACGAATGACATTAAACACCTGTCAAAACAAGCGAGTTGTCACTTTTAGATACCAACTGACAGTTTACTGATTTTTACCAACAGAAATTTCTGCAGTAAATTGTTTTACAGATTTTTGTGGAGGGGTGGCTTTTTGCTCTCTCGTGAGCTCTCTCTTTTACTTATTTTTGCGTACGGGAACGGCAATAAGTAAAAATCAGTAAGAATCAGTAAATATTATTTTGTACGGGAACAGACCTTAGGTCTGTTCCCGTACTTTTTCAGTAAAAATTAGTAAATTCTCAAATTTCTTGGAGTGGGGGTAAATTATCTCAGAAAGAGACAAAATTACCAAAAAGTACGGGAACGCGTTTAAGTAAAAAACAGTAAAATTATATATTTTGTATGCCTTTTAAAGAACAAATGACATAAATCACCTGTCAAAAGAAGCGAGTTGTCACTTTTAGATACCAACTGACAGTTTACTGATTTTTACCAACAGAAATTTCTGCAGTAAATTTTTTTACAGATTTTTATGGAGGGGTAGTTTTTTGCTCTCTCGTGAGCTCTCTCTTTTACTTATTTTTGCATACAGGAACGGCAATAAGTAAAAATCAGTAAAAATCAGTAAAAATCAGTAAGAATCAGTAAATATTATTTTGTACGGGAACAGACCTCTTATAATGCGACTAATCGAAGAAATATTTCTTTATTGACAGGTAGACAGAATAAGGATGTGCTTACAATTTTTGCTCTCAAAACACTGGTAGCTTTTATTAATCCAAATAACGGGTGATCTAACAAGAGGAATTTTTTTGTCAAAAGGGGTTTTTTGACAGATGGCGGGTGAGTCGTGTCAAATTGCCAGTCATCATGGATAGACTTACATATACCTGAACTACGTTTACCAACTGACCTTCCGTTGCGTCTCTCGAGAGACTTGCTGAAGATCCACTGTATTCGTCCAACATTTTGCTCAGCGATGAGGCCCATTACTGGCCCGATGGATACATCAATAAGCAAATTTGCAGAAAAACTTGAAGATGTTCAAGAGCTGCAGTTACAAAAAATACAAATTTTTGCCCAAACAGGCTCGTTAGTAGCTTTCTCACAACCATTCACGTGTGCGTGTGTACTTCTTGCACGATGGCGGGACCTTCTGTTTTATGCCGAATCCGAACGGCTAAGTTGAGATAAGCTATTCTTGACAATTGATACTACTCGGATGATTTGTCAGATCATCACGAGAGGAGGGCAAGTGAAAAATCATTTAGGTGTTGCTACGAGTGGGAATCGAATCCGGACTTTCTGCGCGTTCATCGCACTAACCATCGCGCCACTGAACCCAGCTGCAGTTACGGTCACTCAAAACAACCGTGTGGTGTGGTTTATACAAGGTGGCGCAAAAATAACCTTCCGATGTATTTTCTGATAGGAGGATTACTTTTGCGCCACCTTGTAGAATCATCGATCCGTATTTCTTCAAAAATGAGACTAGCGCCAACGTTTCTGTAAATGGGGCTCGTTGTCGCGCCATGGTAAAGGCCCATTTGTTTCTAAAATTGAAGCCCAAGATCTCGACACCATTTGGTTCCAACAAGACGGCACTACTTGCAACACAGTCCATGAAACAATAGACATATTGAGAGACCGCTTCGGCAAACAATTAATTTCACGCAATTGGCCAGCACGATCATGCGTTATCACACCGTTAGACTTTTTCCTTTGGGGTTACGGAAAGTCTAAGGTGTCTGTGGATAAGCCAGCTACAATGAAGCATTGGAGGCCAACATTACCCGTGCTATATGCGAGATAACGACGAATATGCTGAAACTCGTCATCGAAAATTGGAACGTCCGCATGGACGACCTACTGCGCAGTTGCTGTCAACATTTGAATGGGATTACCATTAAAAAGTGAATGTCAAGAATAGTTTTTTAGATTAATTTTTTTTTTTTTTTTTTTACGCTGGGAGGTGGTAATCTTCCAAAGACGAAACCGAGCCCGTACTCAGTAACAGTGTGGTGATTTCTACCCACTAAACCCCTTCTCCCGTCTTCCCGTTTTCCCTGCGTTACAACCTTCTTGGCATTTCATTGTCGCAGGGCGGGGATTAGCCAGCTTTCCAATTATTGCACCTAGTAGTTAAACCAATCAGCAATTTGTCTTTCATATTTTTAAAATTCATATTCGAAGTATTTGTCCATAGAGGATTTAATACTGTTTTTGTTTTATTTTTCGAGCTATGTAGCTAGTTCAAAAGGTTTTATCCTTCTTAACCTCCTAGTCATATTGCTAGTATTTAATAGTTCCTTCATTTCTGAGCTGACGTGATTGAGAAGCCTAAGTTTATGTCTATTAGCTACTTTTTTGACTTCATCTTCAATCATTTCTATTTCTAGATCTCTATGCAGATCAGCGTTTCTTATGTACCATGGTGCATTTACTATATTCCGAAGAACTTTGTTTTGAAATGTTTGAATTTTCTGTAAATTTGTTTTGCATGTGCATGCCCACAGCTGGAGCCCGTAGGTCCATACTGGTTTTAGAATTTGCTTATAAAGCAGTAATTTATTGTAATTTGACAAACAAGAGTATTTCCCTATAAGCCAATACATTTTACTGTAGCGCATATTTAGTTCTTCTCTTTTTTTCTTTACATGTGCTTTCCAGCGCAGTTTTGCGTCTAGTGTTATGCCTAGATATTTGGCTGTGTTTGCGTAATCTACTTCTTTATGTAGTTATATTGTTCACTGCCTTCTATAGTTTTTTTGTCGCTACTTTGACAGTTTCTCCCACAGCAATTACAGCAGTATCATCTGCAAATGTTGCCACAGTTATTTCATCACTGTTCGGCAAGTCGCTAGTAAATAAGAGATGTAACACAGGACCTAACACACTTCCTTGTGGTACACCAGCTTTTATTTCTCTTAATGTGGAGTAGTCATTTCCTAGTTTAATTCTAAAGAATCTCTCTAATATATAGGACTCTAACATTTCTGAAAATTGTTTTGGCAGATGCTTTTGCAATTTATAGATCAGTCCTTTGTGCCATACTTTATCGAAAGCTTGTGCTATATCGAGAAATATAGTAGAGCATATCTTTTTTTCTTCAAATGCTTTTTCGATTTTATCTGTTATTCTATGCACCTGATCGATCGTGGAGTGTTCACTTCTAAAACCAAATTGATGGTTTGGGATTAGCGATTTTTCTTCGATTATTTTGTTCAGACGTTTAATCAACATCTTTTCGAATAACTTGGACAACATAGGTAGTATAGATATGGGGCGATATGAGGTGACTTCACTAGGCGGTTTGCCTGGTTTTGGTATCATAATCACCTCCGCGACTTTCCACATGCTAGGTACATACCTTATCCTGAATGCAGCATTTATGATCTGTGCTAACTTCTTTAAGCCCTTTTTTGGGAATTGTTTTAGGATTTCCCCTGATATTAAATCAAATCCCGGGGCTTTTTTAGTACTGATGCCCTTTTTTATTTCGTTGGCAATTTCTTTAGCCGTTACCGGTTGGATGTGTCTTTCCTCTTCGCATGATTCTTCGCTTTCTTGACAGTCTTTATCTTCATATGGTTGAAAGACGCCTTCAAGATATTCAGCAAATAAATTAGCTTTTTCTTGGTTGCTTTTTGCCCAGTTACCTTCACTGTTTTTAACTGGTGGAATGTGAGCAATTGGTCTTTTCATTTTTTTTGTTGCCTTCCAGAGTGAGTACTCGGTACTAGCGTCATTTGTAAGATTGGTAAGGTATTTTTTGAGAGACTCATTTTTAAATTCTCTTATCGATCTTTTAAGCTGGTTGTTTAGATTATTCAGTATTGTTTTGTCTCTGGGCGCCCTTGTTTGTTGCCAACGTTTTCTAGCTCGTCTCTTTTCCGTAATTATATCACATATTACTTTTGGATACGAGTTTTGTTGGATTTTAATTTTCGTTTTAGGTGTTGCAGCCCATGCAGCTCTTTGGATATTTACAGTTAATATTTGAACAGCATCTTCTAATTGTTCTTCTGTTCCAATTGTTCCAATTGTATAAAAGTATTGCGGAATGATCTGAGTCAAGATCAGGCCCTTCTTCTACCTTTATATTGTTAGACGAGATATTCTTTGTTACGAAGAAGTCGACAAGATCAGGGATTTTGTTTCTATCTGTTGGCCAATACGTAGGTTTTCCCGTTGAGTGATACTTGCCGCTAATTTCGTTTATTGCTTCATAGAGTTCTCTTCCTTTTGTATTTGTCAATCTAGATCCCCAGTACTTGTTTTTGGCATTAAAATCTCCCCCTGCAATAAATCTATTGCTAAATATTCGGAAGACCTAAAAAGTCATTTTTCTTTAGATTGCAACTGGGAGAACAGTAAATTGATGCAACTGATATAGTTTGTCCACTTTTCGTTCGAATGTTAACAGAAATTCCTTGTATCGCACATGATTGGAACTTGGAATCTATATGGTGATCGATCGTATTCTTTACTATAACTGCAGCCCCGCATTTTGCTGAATTATGGGGATGTGGGGAGTGATATAATTCATACCCTTGCAGTTTAAAGTTTGTATCGAATTTTAAGTGCGTCTCAGAGACAAGACATATATCTATTTGGTCCATGTCGAGGGCTACTTGGATTTCATCCTTACGGTTCTCGATACCATTAGCATTCCATTCATTCATGTTCTTCTTTTTTGTGCAGCCTTGTTATTGCTGCTTTTTTTCTCAAGGAACGAGATTCTTTCTAATATAGCTTTATTGCTTTTATCCATGCTTTCTATTCTACTTAGGATTTTTTCCATGAACTTTTCCATATTATTATTTAATTTAGTGTTAGTTGTAGTTATCGTTTTTGCGACATTATCTACTTTTTTCGATGCAGCCTGTGCATATGTCAATACTGTACCCGCTCCTGTTTTTGGTACTAACGTCTTTTTGGTATTTTTATCGGCTATGGGTAGTTCTTTTGGCGCTCGCAACTGCAAGTCCTTTATGTCCTTAGGTGCGTCCTTTTTTGTATTTGGCATAGCTTGTTTATGCTTTTTGTCTTTTGCTAATTGAATCTGTTTTGCAACTAAGCAGCCTCTATAGTTGGCTGGATGCTTTTCGTTGCAATTAGCGCATTTTGTTGGTTCGTCTTTTTTCTTCATACAATCCTTAGTATGGTGGTTTCCTGCACACTTTACGCATCTTGGATTAGAGCTGCAGTATTTATTGGTATGTCCATACTTTTGACAATTCTTGCACTGTGGTACAAGTTTTGATTTCTTTACGGCATGAATCTCTACCTTCATTCCAAGGATGTCTTTAATATCGTATATCTTTTTGATATTTTCGTCGTGCTCAAAAGTTAGCATAAACATTGGAAGCGGTACTTTGCTTTTAGATTTTAGCATATTGACAGCTTCTAGTATCTTTAGGTTTTTCCTTCTTAGATCTGTAATTACACTCTCTGGCGAGCATGAGAAGTGTAGTTTCTTTACAACAACCTTAATTGGCCTAGTTTGCTTATTCTCATAAGAGTACCATTGGACCTTTTTTTGGTTAAGTATCTTGGTGAGTCTCCTATAAGAATCTTCTTCATCTACATTTATTTTAATGTCATTACCATTTATTAGCATTGTATTAGCTTTAATTTTATTTTCCTCCAATGACTTAACTAAGCTTTCATACTTTGTAATTTCCAGAGCAATAATTGGAGGAGGTTTGACTGGCTTTTGAATTTTATTTTCTTTATTTGGAACATAATTCATAGCTTGATAGCTTTCTTTCGAAGATGAGATCTTTGGGGATGTGCTCATTTTCCGTTTTTTATTTTTGTTCCCGTTTTTGGGTTTACTTTCTGTCTCTTTCAGTAGTTCTTCCTCATCAGTTGAGAACTCAACTACTTTAATTATTTCTTTTTCTTTGTTTTGGCTGTTGATCTGATTTTTCAACATTTGCAACTCCTGCTTTAAACTATTAATTTCTTGGATTAATGTCTCGTTTAGTTGCTTAAACCCATCTCTTTCCTTGCAGACTTCTGAATATTTAGCATTCAGAGTTTGGTTTTCATCTATTCTACATGACGATGGGGGTGATCTGTATATCCTCTTACTTTTTCCAAAAGGGTTCTCGGTAAGCAATAAATGGCCCCCCCCCCAGAATCCATGGGACCGAACTCCGAAGAGGGTGGATTTACCACTTTAAATGGCATACCACCTGGGGTATTAAAATCTTTTTTTTTGTTCATTGCATGTTTTAATTTTAACTTTCTTGAAAAAATTAAACGGCTTGGATTATAGTCGCCTTTTACGACAGGCATGCCTACCTTGGGTGCACAGCCGCTCCTAACATAGAGAACAGACGCTGACCAGGGAGCCGCCCAATATGGGTCAGACGCTTCTGGGTTATTGTAACTAGGGTCCGCGGGGTCGTTGTTCCCGTTACCTCTCTTTCTTCAGAGAAGTACCCTTGCGGCTAATTAATTTTTAGATTAATAATAAAGATTTCACGATATATTTGGATTTCTCACCCTTTGATAGATCACCCTTTACCTGCTTAAGGGTGTTTTTGGTACTTGGGTTTTCGATTGAGACAGCTTTCATATCAGTTGTCATTTTTAACTTATTTTTACTTGCCTACTCAAGTAAGTAAATAAGAAATGAACCTGGAAATCAACCAACATTCCCCTCCAGTTAGCACTGACCTTAGCTAACTGCATCCAGTTGCACAATACAATTTGTCAGACCGACATCTGGCTGCGGATTGAAGACTCTGTGAGTCGGAGTATTGGTGTCCATCCTTTCTACATGTCCCTACTCACTTAAGTGGTGCTACAGTACGGAATGAACCTGAGCCTCAACCAACATGCCTACCGAATAACCCCGGTCCTTAGCAAACTGCCTCCAGTTGTGCACTCCAAGTTGGTTGAGATCGGTTTCTACTTGTGCGCGCCACTTAAGGCGAGGTTTTCCTCTACTGCGTCCGACGTCTGGCGAGGAATCGAAGACATGGAGTATTGGTGTCCATTCGTTTTACATGTCCTAGTCATCTTAAACGCCCAATGCGGAGTTTTTTGGCCATGGGTATGTCGCTGTACAGCTCGTATAGTTCGTGGTTGAATCTTAGTCTCCATAGCCCGTCAACGCAACCTGGACCGAAATTTTTTTGAAGAATTTTCCTCTCACATCGAACAAGGATTTCTTCATCCACTTCTGAAACAGTCCATGCTTCAGCACCCTAGAGTAGGACTGTGATTATCAGGATCTTTTTTAGGATTTCCTTGGTTCAGAGAAGGTCTTTACTATCGCATTGCCTTCTTAGTCCGAAGAAACAGCGGTTGGCAAGACCAATTTTTCGTGTAATACCGGAGCCGAGGAAGACAAAGTCCCGTAGTACTTCAAAGTTATATCTGTCAGTAGTGACGTTCTGACCAATTCCTCATTTACTACTAAACCCATTTTTGCCGCTTCCTACTCTGTACCAGCAAACGTGGTTATGACATCACGTTGACTCATACCAATGATGTCAATATCGTCGGCGTATGCTAGTAGTTGCACCGAAGATTGTGTCTCTGGTGTTGGCTCCAGAGTTTTACACAATCCTCTCAAGGGTGAGATTAAAGGGTTTACATTACGGCGCATCGCACTGCCTAAATCTTTTTTTGGTATCGAATGTGTCGGTGAGGTCCTATCCAACCTTGATGGTGCAGCGAGAATTCTCCATCGTCTCCTACACAAACGAACGAGTTTGGGCGGTATACCAAAACAAGACATGGCTCTGTATAGTTCGTCTCTATAAATGCTGTCGTATGCGGCTTTGAAATCGCTAAATAGGTGGTGGGTATCAATTTGGACTTTTTGGGTTTTTCCCAGGATCTGCCGAAGTGTGAAGATTTGATGAGTTGTGGACTTTTCCATCGGCCTTGTTAAGCTTGAGTTTAGATATTGCTATCCTCACTTCACTTAGGTCGGGTGATTGGCAGTTTTCGGTGCCGTTGCCAATATTAAATGGTTCGTTCTGCCTGACAGTTGAATGTTGTTCGTCATCGCTGTTTAACAGTCTGCAGAAGTGGTTCTTCAATATCCTCAGCATCGACTGTGTCTCAACTACGATATTTCCTTGTTCATCTCGACAGGATTCTGTTCGAGCCTTGTATCCTTGGCTTTGACGTTTTAAACTTTGGTAAAACTTGTGAACATCGTTCTTGGAGTGGCACCTCTCTATATCCTCGATCGCGCGCTTTTCTTGTTCTTTTTTCTTCTTTCTGAAAAGCCGATGTCCTTCCCTTCTTCTTTGCCTATAGAGCTCAATGGCAGCTCTCGTCTTCACCTGCATCTTAGCCTTGTAGGCCTCATTCTTGGCTGCGAGCATCATCAAACCAAGGGTTTCTTGCTGGTGGTCGCGAGAAGCCTAGCACATTAGTTCCTGCTGATCTAATGGCTATTGTTGGCATCGTTGCCATTGTTCTTCGACATTAGATGCTGGTGGTATGGTGTGAATCAATAGGCTAAGGGATACGCATTGTGCGAAGGCCTTGGCAGTGTCTTGCGATTGCAGTCTTTCGAAATTAAATTTTTTCACAGTATTTATGGTTTGTTGTGGCGTGGTGGATATCCGATTTCTTACCTTGGCTGCAACAAGGTAGTAGTTCGAGTCGATGTTAGCCCCTCGGAATGTTCGGACATCCAAAATACTGGTTGCGTGCCTCTTGTCTATCGCAATGTGATCAATTTGGTTGACTGTTCGTGTTCGTTGATCTACAGACCACCATGTCCACTTATGGATATTGAGGTGAAGAAACTGTGTATTGGCTATAGTTACCCGAACTGTAGTGGATTTCACTGCTTTTAATCCTCATTTTGCCAAACCCATCGAATATCGTATATCCTGGACGACAGTAATGTGCACTTCATAGCTCCTTAGGGCTTCCGCTAGTAGTTCAGCTGCACCTCTTCGGTTTAATTTTGTCGGATTTAGTCCAGCTTTTTTCGTTTAGCATGGTCGTCCACAGTAAAATCGGTCTTTTCCGAGGGTCTAGGTGGCTTCCTAAAAAGGATTTTTCCGTGAGAGGGTAGTTATCCCAAAGCATTAACCCCAGCGTTGAGGACCAGTTCCAATTTGTTAAATATCCCTAGGACATTGGGCCATCAGTATCCACTACGAGATTGAACGCTGTTATCCCCTACCATCCCTGACCTGACTTACCCTTGAGATTTTAAAAACCTTTTGCCCGAATATGTCGAAGCAGCTCATGTAGGTTGTTCAATTTGTCCATTCGTTACCGTTGTCTCCATCATGGTAATTCTTCCGCTGTTTTGTTGGAAAAGGACTATGTGCCTTAGTGTGTGCGACAAATCTTCCCCTCCGCTCTCATCTGCTGCCGCCGACACTTTACAGACCTACCTGCAGTCAAGATACTAGTCACTCTGAGAGTCGGTGTTGGTAGGCATCAGCTATTTGAAGGCTCAGGAGCTTTATGCATTTTCAACTGAGAAAATTCAGTGCTACTGATCACACTTTTGGGATCAGGTCTAGATTTGATACCCATTCGTAGCAGCTTTTTCTCAACGTGATGTCATGTAGAGGAAGACCTCGCCTTAAGTGGCGCGCACAAGTAGAAACCGACCTCAACCAACTTGGAGTGTGCAACTGGAGGCAGTTAGCTAAGGACCGGGCTAATTGGGGAGGCATGTTGGTTGAGGCCCAGGTTCATCCCGGACTGTAGCGCCACTTAAGTAAGTAAGTCGTAGCAGCTTTTTCACTGGGCCTTCTCTTGTAATGATCTGACAAATCAGCTGAGTAGTCTCAATGGTCGGTTCGGATTTGGTATACAACAGAAGGTCCCAGCATCGTGTAAGAATACACGCAGACATGTATGGATGTGAGAATAAGCTACACACTGGGTACTAACGGTTCTGTTGCTCCAAAAATTTGTTTTTTTTTGTGATCACGCTACTACAAGATGCTACAAGGTCCATTGACTAGATTCCATTACCTGACGGAGTTAAATTGTTTTGACTTTTGGTGTTGAAGTCCATCGGACATCGCTTACTGGATCATGTTCTCGATCAGTATCCGTGTGTCTTCCATTTTGAGAATCAAGTAACTAAGTAATGAGGAACTTACCAAGACGATACAACCTATATCCTGGAGAGCCATTGCCAATTAGTTATCTGAAGGACAAGAAGTATTTCGTCATCTGCACTGCAGGTTTAATCACTGTCCTTGTCATTTTGTTGCTCTTTATCTACCATCCACCCATTAAGATTGTGGGCGCAAATGGCCTTGTTCCCTGGTTCAAATCCCTAAAGTGACAACACTTTCACAGCTCCACCTCTTGCGAAAGTATGACAAACATCCAAGAGTAACACTGTCATGAGAAGCTTCT
The DNA here is from genome assembly GCA_932526625.1 of Rhingia campestris. Taxonomy (NCBI): domain Eukaryota; kingdom Metazoa; phylum Arthropoda; class Insecta; order Diptera; family Syrphidae; genus Rhingia; species Rhingia campestris. The sequence continues at coordinate 19,712,647 of OW052184.1, forward strand.
CAAATTTAGGTGTTAAGCAGGATGTCCTCTTCTTTGTGGCGAAAATAGTAACTTCACACTCACAAATAAGGAGAGAAGCTAGGTTTAGGAACTCTGAGTAGGGTTGGTAGCAAAAAATCAAATATTTGCCATTAACGGCCCATAAAGGGTCTCACTGTATGGGCAGTTAAAGCCAAATATTTGATTTTTTGCTACCAACCCTAAGAGTTCCTGACCTTGTCTAGAAATCATATCGTTCTATCCTACAGACCACTTCAACTTGCACTCCATCATGAGAATTCATTCATCTTAAAGAAATGTATTGACACTTCTTGGAGTGTCGAATGCTGATATTCAGAAGCCCATTCTACGTCAAATACCCACGTTATTGAAGCACTTCAAGTCACCTGACCACAAAGATTAAAAATACCTGTAGACCAACAAAAAATCTCTCAAAGCCATTAATTTATCCCAACAAAAGTTGATTTTTAGAAAACCCAGCTTGGCACACACTCCACCAAAGACTCCTAAGCCGGCTTAGCAATTCCATGAACAGCACTATAAACACATCACATGTCTCCGGCGAAGACATTGCATAAATCCTCGTCCTCATTTCCTGGCAACAGAGTAAAATCGATGCCGACTTTCGATTTCCAATTGGACTTCCTGAAAACAATAAAAACTTCATGCGGTGACATAAAATCAAAAAGCCATCATCATCATCAACAAGTCCGTTCAAATCATTTACGATTGACAGTACGGGGATCCTGCCAACTGACGGTAGCTATCCGTAATTCCTCTCCAGCTCATTACAAAAAAAAATCCTTTCACTTTGGCGCTTCTAAATGCCGAACTCAGAGATTTGTGTTCGTTATCTTTTACGAGCAGTCTCTCCCTTCATCCGCAGGATCCAAGATCTCGGTGGCAATTTGTTAATACCTTCGTTGCGCATTTCCAATCGATGAATCCATTCGCTGACGCGACCCTCAATGAATCAGTCAAACAAATCGATGACGATGACGACCGCAACCGCGATGCGGAGCAACTCCAGCCAGCTTGTCGTCAGACACAATCACATCTCGTCGTTCCACATGACGATGTACGATCGTACATCGCGATCCTCGCGCCCTCTCTCGCTACTAATTGGCCGTATGGGAAACTCTGTTGATAATTAAAAATCGATAAATAATTTTATGACGCTACCGCATGCCGCGCTGGTTATGTCCCTGTCGCACGATATCACTAGAAATGATCTGCTTGTTGCGCAAGTAGTGATCCGCGGTGATCGTTGCATCAAAATATTCGATTGATGATGACGTTCTCTCTTTCTCTTGCCACTCACCGTCGAGTGTGTAAAGTGAACGTGAATAAGCGATTCCTTGGCAATTGTCCTCCTCAAGACATTTGAGAGTCTTGTTGGGATTCTGGTAGACGGTGCTGTTGTAATTCACCATTAACAGTCGTAAGGGTGAAGGGGATTACTTGTGGGTATGGGTTCTCTGGTTTATTGGCTTGAATGGAGTGTGCTGCCACCTACACAAGAGATACAGAGCGGGCGCATTTGTTGTGTTCTCGTAAGGTGCGTAGGTGGCGCTAACCATTCACTTTACAATCGAAAGATTGTTTTGTTAGTTTTGAATTACACTGCAAGTGGTGGCTATATGGGAACACACGTATCTGGGAAAGAGTTTCTTCATCTTTTGAGACTTGCACTCCACAGATGTCGTAAAGTTTACAGTTTATTAGCACATGGCATGAACAATGTTGTTACCGATATGTTGCGCTTTGACGTTTGCAATTATTGTGGCATAGAAGGTTTTGTTTTGTTAGGCTTGTTAGGCTTGTTAGGAGTGGACAAAGTAAGACTTGGTTGTAATTATTTGCAAAAAAAAAATATATTCAGCATCATTTGTTATGGTAGGCTTTGGAGGAATAGTTTGTCATAAATAGTCGCAGAAATCCATAGTCGTAACGTTTTTTCGAAAAATATTCAGTTTAGGCTTCGGGGGAGAAGTTCATCATGATCTGAAGTTGGAAAGCCTGTGGGTTCTAATGATCTTTGAAAAAATAATGTCTCCCGTTCGCTATCATGAACTTTGGAGGAGAAGATTCTTCTTTATTTACAGCAACAAAAATGTAGAAAAATAAAAATAAACCTATTTGACGTTTGTCATGTCACCAAGGTTTAAGTCCGCAAAATCGTTGAGCCCGATCCAGACGATAAAAGCTGTAAAGCTAGAACTCTACTTGGGTGGCACGACCAACTTTAAATGGGCCTTAATCAGGTTGAAGTTAATCAATGGGGACAGTTAGCTAGATACCAAGCTAACAGAACAGACATGCCAATTGAAGCTTACAACGCCACCTAGGGCCAAAGAAGATAAAGAAACTAATTTTGACACTATCATCTTGGAGCTTTCGATTTGGAAAACCATTTGAAATAATTACGTATACGCCTAGGCGCTCGTTTAGCAAGCATAAATGTGGACAATGTTTGAAGGTCTTCGACTATAAAGCCACTGCAAATCAAAAAGTCGATATAACCTCTAGAAATATTCAATAGAAAACACTGCCTGTAGACCCTACCAACAGTTTATGCCTATATGGGCCAACACTTTGCTCGTTTTCTAAAATTCTGATCAGACTACTTTTCCCTAAGGAGAATCTCTCCATCCAGTAAAAGGGGTTCTTCTGTATAACTAGGAGCTGATCTTTGAAACAAACTGGCTGCTTCGAATCAACAGCCTTTTGTGTCCATTTTGTGGGGACTGTTTTCAAATTGATAGTCAAATGGTAGGGAATGCGATTACATGAAAGCGTCAAAGTTTTCGCCTAGCTGATGCATAACAACTCCGACTCCCAGCCTACAAGTGGCGACCTCTGGGTGCGTAGTACTTTTTTTTATAATTTGCAAGCGTATAATTGACAAAAAACGGATTTTGAATTGGAGGAAGAGTTGGGCAGCCATGTTATACGACCATCATATCCGGAGAATGCAACCAAAAACAGGTACAGCGGGTGATGGTAAGATCCCTGCGGTACACCCCCAGGAATAGTAGGGAGAATCACGACGGAGCAAAAAAAAACGTGTGACAGGCGGAACCAGCAATATACCATCGGCGTCGTCGAAGTTCACATATTCGTAGCGCGAGGGGCAGCATCCGACAAGTTGGTCGGAATAGATCGTTTGGTGAAGAAGAGTGATTCCTCGTCGATCCCAACGATCCCTGGAACCTACACCTCATGGAAACGTTTGCGCCATCGCATTATGGGCGGAATTGCAAAAGGTTCAATGGAAAGGAGTAGACTTTATAATTTGTCTCCCAATGAGGGAACAACGAATAAACAGCAAAGCTATGACGCAGACGACACCAAAGATGCATCAACTTTGAAACCAAGATCGATCGCCAAAAGAAGACGGTCTTTTTCCCCCAACGCTTAAGCTGTGGAGTTTAGTCGGACGGCCATGTATAAGCACTCTCGCTACACAAAAACATAAAAAGGACACAAAACACACGGTACATCATCAAAAGATGTCTGTAAGATGAAAGACACAAGGTGATCTTCCTGAGGCAATTGTGACAGTTCAAAGAAAACTGTTATGTGTATAAAGGCAATTTTCAAACTGTGCAACAGCTGCAAAACCGGCCAACAGCAATCGTAGGAACAGCAAAGAATCAGAGGCACAACAGCAAAGGCCCTCCCTCCCTTGTCTTGATAGGTCATCTTTTCCTTCTTCCTCAACACTTAAAGTTCGGTGCCCTCCTTGCTCCCTACAGAGGTTAACTCTTATTTAAGTTTGGTAGTTCAGTTTTTTTTAATGGTTGGGTGTTGTAGAACGAAGGTAGACGCTGATTGGCTTTAACTTGGCAATGTCCAGTGGTTGTAACTCTGACTACACATCGGGTACTGGTCTCATCCAACCGGATTTGATTTGCTAAATTATAAGTGCGAGTGTTGATAGAAAGACGAAAAAAAAGGGAAAACTATAAACAGCCTGGTCAGACTGGCACGGAATACGCGGCCTGTTGTTCCAGGCGAACCTAGGTGAGCTGCTTCGACATATTCGGACAACAATGAACAAAGATTGTGGCGGATGAACCAGAAGGCCAACGGCAGCGCTCAATCCTTAAGTGGATAAAAATGGCCCCGTATCCTAGGGGTATCTAATAAATTGGTACTAGCCCTCCAGGTTAGGGGTTGTGCTTTGAGTTAACTACCCACCCATGGGAAAAACCATATGTTACGAAGCAACCAATAGCCTTGGAAAGGACTGATATTACTGTTGGCGACCCTGCTAAACGAAAAAAGGACAACGACGTTCGTATCTGCACCTGGAATGTGAGAATAATTAACAGGAGGGATACAGGCAAACAACTGGCGGAAGCCCTAGGCTTCTACAAAGTACACATTACTGACGTTCAGGAAATACGATGGGATGGGGTGGTAAAAAACAGGATGAAAAACTGCGGCATCTACTATGGACCGTGTTATAGTGAGCACTATTCTGATCGGGATGCGGATTTGTTATAAGTGCCAGACTTAGGCAAGAAGTCTTATGTATCCAAGACATTAGCGAACGTATTGTAACAATCCGCATCAAGGCCAAATTCGCAAACATAAGCCTTATAAACGAAAGAGATGATATAACTAAGGATTGCTTCTAGCAGCTCATTGACAAACTGATTAGCACTACCGAAGTACGATGTTAAGATAGGGCGATTTTAACGCAAAGCTAGTAGGAGAAGACATAGCCTACACGACAACACGTCTGGTAACGGACTTAGGCAAATTGACTTTGCTACGGAACGAAATGCCACTATAGCCAGCACACGGTTTCCTTACCTCGATATCCATAAGGGGACACGGCAGTCTCCAGATCAGTCAACAAAATTGATCACATTGCGATAGACAAGAGGCATGCATCCAGTATTTAGGATAACTGAACTTTCCGTGGGGCTAACACCGACTCGGACCACAACCTTGTTGCAGCTAAGGTAAGAATGCGGATATCCACCACGCCACAACAAACCAGAAACACTGTGAAAAAATTGAATGTCGAAAGACTGCAATCGCAAGAGATCGCCAAGGCCTTCGCGCAATGCGTATCCCTTAACCTCTCGATCACCACCCTCCCACCAGCATTGAACGTCGAAGAACAATGGCAATGATACCACCAAGCACAAGCTCACGTCCAGTAGCAAAAAATCCTTTGTTTGATGAATATTGAGTACAGATGCTCACAACCACGAACGAGGTCTACAAGGCTAAGTTCAAGGTAAAGACAGAGAAGAAGGGAAGAACACCAGCTTTTCAGAGAGCAGAAAAAATAGCAAGAAAAGCGCGCGATCAAGGATATAGAGAGGTGCCACTCCAGGAACGATGGTCGCAAGTTTTACCAAAGCGTAAAACGTCAAATCCAAGGATACAATGCTCGAACAGAATCCTGTCGAGATGAATAAGGAAATACCATAGTTGAGACACAGTCGATGCTAATGATATGGAAGAACCACTTCTGCAGATTGGCAATATTCCTCTGCCAGGCAGGACAAGCCATTCAATATTGACGACAATAGCGAAAACTTTCAACCACCCGACCTAAGTGAAGTGAGGATAGCAATGACTCGGTAAGTAACATCCACCAACTCATAAGCCAAATCTGTTCGGATGAAAGTATGCCTGAAGAATAGAACCTCAGCATCGTATGCCCGATCCACAAAAAAGAAGACCATCTGAACTGCAACAACCTCAGAGGCATTGGTCTCCTCAACATCGCCTACAATATTCCATCTGCCATAATATGTGAACGCCTGAAACCGTTTACGAATAACCTGATCGGCCCTTATCAGTGTGGTTTTAGGCCAGCAAAGTCCACGACCGATCAAATTTTCACACTTCGACAGATCCTGGAAAGAACCCAAGAAGTCCAAATCGATACCCACCACCTATTTATCGATTTCAAAGCCGCATACGATAGCATTTATAGAGACGAACTATACAGAGCCATGTCTAGTTTTGGTATACCGCCCAAACTCGTCCGTCTGTGTAGGAAGACGATGGAGAATTCTCGCTGCTCCATCAGGGTCGGAAACGACCTCACCGACACATTCGATACCAAAAAAAGGATTAAGGCAAGGCGATGCGCTGTCATGTGGCTTCTTCAATTTGATTCTTGAGAGGATTGTGCAAAACTCCAGAACCAACACCAGAGGCACAATTTTCCAAAAATCTGTGCAAATACAAGCATACGCCGACGATATTGACATCATTGATAGGACTCAACGTGATGTCATGGCCACGTTTGCTAGTATAGAGAAGGAAGCAGCGGAAATGGGTTTGACAGTGAATGAGGGTAACACTAAGTATATGCTGTCAACATGAAACCACACACAACATCGACGAATTGGACAGAACGTCACCATTGACAGATATAACTTTGAGGTAGTAGGGGACCTCCGCTCCGCTATCAACTCTGAGAACAACATCTTGCCAGAAAAGAAACTAAACGAAGAATTACTCTTGCTAATCGCTGTTTCTCCGGTCTTAGCAGGCAGTTTGTTAGTAAAGCGCTCACTCGAAAAGGAGATTCAACATATGACCCTGATCACCCCAGTCTTAGTTTAAGGCGTCCAAGTATGGACCGTATCAAGAAATCCTTATTAGTTTTGAAAGAAATTCTTCGAAAATCTTTGGTCCCATTTGCGTTGACGGACTATGGAGACGAAGATTCAACGATGGCTGGGACTCGTAGATCGAATGGACACCAATACTCCGGCTCGCAGTCTTCGTTTTGCAGCCAGACATCGGACGCATTAGAGAAAACCCTCCCATTAGGTGGAACTAGTACAAGGTGGGCCAAAAGAAGTCATCCGCTGTTGTTTGGCCCTTCAGAATATCGGTTCTGGATCGCGCAGTGTGTGCCGTTGCTCCGTCCTGTTGGAACCACATGTCCTCCAGTCCTAATTCGTCCAATTGTGGCAGAAAAAACTCGGTTAACATGGCCCTATAGCGCGCACCGTCTACTGTTGTCGTTTGACCAGCGGAGTTCTCGAAAAAAAAAATGGCCCGATGACTACTCCAGCGTGAACAGCGCACCATGCAGTAGCTTTGAGCGGGTGTAATGGCTCCTCGTGCATTACTCGTGGATTTTCGGTGCCAGAAGCGATAGTTTTGCTTGTTCACGTACCCGCTGAGGTGGAAATGAGTCTCATCGCTCATTATGATTTTGGTCGAAAAATCGTCCACTTCGTCCTCGAGATTGAGGATGGCTTGGGCGTGGCTCTCACGCGTTTGGCGGTCGACAGGCAGCAACTGATGCACGCACTGGACTTTGTACGGGAACATGCGCAAGTTTTTGACCTAAATTCGCCATAGGAACGACCGGCTGATGGCTAATTGCGAGGCACGGCGTATGGTCGATTTTTCCGGTGACAGCTCGATATTCTCGGCAACAGCGAAGATATTCTCGGCACAACGGGCGCTACGGGTCCAGCCACTATTGACAACGTCTCGTGTGGTCCCATACTCTTCAAGGTTGATGGCCAAACGGCGCAGTGTTTGCGCAGTCAGTGTCGGACGGCCGGGGAATCGGCCACGAAATTCGCGCTGCGCCAACACTACAGACGAATTGTTACGCAACAAAACAGACACGATGTTTCCGCGTTCTTGGGCAGTGTATCGCTCCATGGCTTGTTCACTTGTATTCTTCATCTGTCTAGTCCACAAATGTCAAAACAGATTTGGCATTAGCGGACATTTGCAAAAATGTATGAGTAAGCAGTTTCTGTGGAACTTCATAATTTTCGTACGAAAAATTTGAATGAATTGTCTTTCTCATATTCTACTCAGTTGCTACTTACTTACTTAAGTGGCGCTACAGTCCGGGATGAACCTGGGCCTCAACCAACATGCCTCTCCAATTAGCCCGGTCCTTAGCTACCTGACTCCAGTTGCGCACTCCAAGTTGGTTGAGGTCGGTTTCTACTTGTGCGCGCCACTTAAGGCGAGGTCTTCCTCTACTGCGTCTGACGTCTGGCTGGGAATCGAAGACTCTGCGAGCCGGAGTATTGGTGTCCATTCTTTCTACATGTCCTAGCCATCTTAAAAGTCCAATGTGGAGTTTTTTTGACTAGGGGTATGTCGCTGAACAGCTCGTATAGTTCGTGGTTGAATCTTCGTCTCCATAGCCCGTCAACGCAAACGGGACCGAATATTTTCCGAAGAATTTTCCGCTCGAATCGACCAAGGATTTCTTCATCCGCTTTTGATACGGTCCATGCTTCAGCGCCGTAGAGCATGACTGGGATGATCAGGGTATTATATAGGATCTCCTTAGTAGTTCGAGTGAGGGCTTCACTACTAAATTGCCTTCTTAGCCCGAAGAAACAGCGGTTGGCAAGAGTAATTCTTCGTTTGATTTCTGACGAGATGTTGTTTTCAGAGTTAATAGCGGAGCCGAGGTAGACAAAGTACCGTACTACCTCAAAGTTATATCTGTCAATGGTGACGTTCTGTCCAATTCGTCGATGTTGTGTGTCCTTTCGTGTTGATAGCATATACTTAGTCTTACCCTCCTTCATTTACTGCTTAACCCATTTTTGCCGCTTCCTTCTCTTTACTAGCAAACGTGGCTATGACATCACGTTGAGTCCAACCAATGATGTCAATATCGTCGGCGTATGCTAGTAGTTGCACGGATTTTTGGAAAATTGTGCCTCTGGTGTTGGCTCGGGAGTTTTGGACAATCCTCTCAAGAATCAAATTGAAAAAGTCACATGACAGCGCATCGCCTTGCCTAAATCCTTTTTTGGTATCGAATGTGTCGGTGAGGTCGTTTCCGAACCTGATGGTGGGTGCAGCGAGAATTCTCCATCGTCATCCTACACAAACGGACCAGTTTGGGCGGTATACCAAAACTAGATATGGCTCTGTATAGTTCGTCTCTATAAATGCTGTCGTATGCGGATTTGAAATCGATAAATAGGTGGTGGGTATCGATTTGGACTTCTTTGGTTTTTTCCAGAATCTGCCGAAGTGTGCAAATTTGATTGATTGTGGACTTTCCTGGCCGAAAACCACACTGATAAGGGCCGATCAGGTTGTTGTTAAACGGTTTCAAGCGTTCACTTATTACGGCAGATAGGATCTTGTAGGCGATGTTGAGGAGACTTATGCCTCTGTTGTTGGCGCAGTTCAGAGGGTCTTTTTTTTTGTGGATCGTGCAAACGATGCTGAGGTTCCATTCCTCAGGCATACTTACATCCGACCAGATTTGGCTTATGAGTTTGGTGGATGTTACTTACCAAGTCATCTCCGCCGGCTTTATAAAGCTACGCGGGCAGTCATTTCCTTCGGCCTTGTTAAGCTTGAGTTTAGATATTGCTATCCTCACTTCACTTAGGTCGGATGGTTGGCAGTTTTCGCTGTCGTTGCCAATATTGAATGGATCGTTCTGCCTGACAGAGGAATGTTGTTCGTCATCGCCGTTTAACAGTCTGCAGAAGTGGTTCTTCCATATCCTCAGCATCGACTGTGTCTCAACTACGATATTTCCTTGTTCATCTCGACAGGATTCTGTTCGAGCCTTGTATTCTTGGCTTTGACGTTTTACACTTTGGTAAAACTTGCGGACAACGTTCCTGGAGTGGCACCTCTTTATATCCTCGATCGCGCGCTTCTCTTTCTCTTTTTTCTTCTTTCTGAAAAGCCGGTGTTCTTCCCTTCTTCTTTGCCTATAGAGCTCAATGGCAGCTCTCGTCTTCACCTGCAGCTTAGCCTTGTAGGCCTCGTTCTTGGCTGCGAGCATCTGTCGGCATTCCTCATCAAACCAGGGGTTTCTTGCTGGTGGGCGCGAGAAACCTAGCACATCAGTTGCGGCTGATCTAATGGCCTGTTGGCATCGTTGCCATTGCTCTTCGACATTCGATGCTGGTGGTATGGTGTTAATCGAGAGGTTAAGGGATACGCGTTGTGCGAAGGTCTTGGCGGTCTCTTGCGATTGCAGTCTTCCGACATTAAATTTTTTCACAGTATTTCTGGATTGTTGTGGCGTGGTGGATATCCGCATTCTTACCTTGGCTGCTTCAAGGTAGTGATCCGAGTCGATGTTAGCTCCTCGGAATGTTCGACATCCAAAATACTGGATGCGTGCCTCTTATCTATCGCAATGTGATCAATTTGGTTGACTGTTCGTTGATCTGAAGACCGCCATGTCCCCTTATGGATATCGAGGTGAGGAAACCGTGTGCTGGCTATAGTGGCATTTCGTTACCAGAAGTGTTGTCGTCTAGGCTATATTTTCCGACAGTTCTGCTTCTAATCGTTCGCTAATGTCTTGGAAACATAAGACTTCTTGCCAAAGTCTTGCACTTATAACAAATCCGCATCCGAATAGTCGCTGTTTCTGCTCACAGTAACACGGTCCATAGTAGATGTCACAGTTTTTCTTCCTCTTTTTGCCCGGCCCATCCCATCGTATTTCCTGGATGGCAGTAATGTCTGCTTTGTAGCAGTTTGGGGCTTCCGCTAGTTGTTCACCTGCACCTCTCCTGTTCAATGTTCTCACATTCCAGGTGCAGATACGAACGTCGTTGTCCTTTTTTTTGTTAAGCAGGGTCGTCAACAGTAATATCAGTCCTTTCCAAGGCTATTGGTTGCTTCGTAACAATATTTTTTTTTTTTCGTGGATGGGTAGTTAACCCAAAGCACAACCCCCAACCTGGAGGCCAGGCCCTTGTTTTGAGACTAGGACAGCGGGCCGGAAAAAATACCGATGTCAGTAGCCCATTTTTGGGGTATGAGCGCTGCCGTTGACCCATTGAGGGCTCCTCCGCCACCAACTCTTTTCCAATACCCTGGCTCAGTATTGGAAATCCCTATAGACCTGGTGTTCAAATATGTCGAAGCAGCTTATATAGGGATTTCACTACCAGTTCGATCAAACTGGAGCTGTAGGCGCCACCGTTGACTCCATCTAGGGAATTCCTCCGCTGCCGCCTGAGAGTGAGTGCCTTAGTGAGAGGACACTCCTCCCCCCTCTCTCGTTTGCTGCCACCAACGACCTTCCACGAGGGTTCAATACCCCATCTCCAGTCGAGGTACTAGGCACCCACCAGTCACCAGCGTGGAGGTGAGAGTAGGAGTTGATAGTGAGAGGCTAGAGTGAGAACGCTTGTGTCCTCATATAATCGCATCACTATCCTTAAGCACCGGCTACTTTGTTTTAATATTTTTCTCAAATTTAAGCTACACCTTCAGACCAGAAACCTTTTTTTCGCAATTATTTATCACCATAGCTCGGCGCATTGATTTATCGTAATGTCTTCGTAAGCAGAAAAAAATACACGCAATCTTATTTTCCACAATTTCACAGCAATGCCGAACTCCTAAACCAACCTTCTGACTCCTAATTCAATCATTTACTATCCCAAAACCTTCAAACCGCACTTACAAACCCCACACATAACCTTAAATTAAATTCAAAATGTTTATCCAAACGTCTGCAAATTAACTCATTCCCCCAAACGCTGTCTGTTTCCTAGATGGAGTACCCACTTCCTTTGCCATTATCGCTGTGTAAACTTGCCTTTTAAGAAAAAGTAACATAAACCATTTTTACCCCCCACTTCCTCCAGCTACTCCGCGGTTAGCGCATGCGCGCGCGCATAAAACTGTTTCACTCTTAAAAACACTGTCAACTTGTAGACGTATCATTAAATGCGATTCCTTAATAGCCTGTCTCCGACACAACCAACAACAACAAAAAAAAAGGAAGAGCCTGGTTTTTAAATGCGCCTGTCGTATCGTCCGCCTTGGCGAATACGTGCGAAGGAACACAACTCAACAACAAGCCAAACATTGGGCAGAACTTTTAATTCCACCAACATGTCCACCTCCTTGGAAAGCAACGCCAACAAAAAACAAAAAAAAACCCTCCAAACGCCTCATGTCACTCTAGGCAAATCCAACAAATCAAGGAACAGCAAGAAAAAAAGCACCAGCGCAAGCGCTTCCCGATGGAATTATCTGTATGCATCCCGTCTGACTGGTGTGTTCGAACAAGCGGAAAACACCACTTGTACAGTGTTGCGATTGAGCGCGAGCGGCATCCTTCCCTCGCCCTGGAGTTTGGAGAATAACAAACCGGAACGTGAGGAAAATCACACTCCACCGTCTGCATGCACCGGGGCTTAGACAGAGCCTCAGCCGCAGCCGCCTCCGCTGCCGCAATCACGCGCTATCCTATAAGAAAATTGATTTACGATTATTGGCAAATGCCGGTGAAGCCATTTGGAGCTAGAGCTAAGACTATAACGCTAGTTAGCTGGTTAGTAAGGCTATTTCATGGGCAATTCCCAGCGAGGTAGTTCGCTTTTGCGCGCATGCAAATGGTGCATATTAACCCGAGCGGTGTGTGATTGTGATAGTGAGTGTGCGTCCAAGTCCAGTTCGTCGGCCGTCCGGCTGGGATGTGTTGTTTTGTCGTCATTTGCCAGCCAATTCTGGAACTGGAATAGCCATTAAGTTCAAGTGCCAACTGGAGGAACGTTTTTATTTTCATCTCTCGTCGCGACGGCGGAAGCTACCAACACCATCGTACTGCCTGTGGTGGATATAGTTTTTGCCATTTTACGATCGCACCACAGGCAGCAGAGGGAAGCAGGAGCCGCATACAGAATAGAACAGGAATCGAATTCAGGATTTAGGATGATGTTAACAAAGTACAGGTTACATGGGGTACAGGTGGTTCGAGGTTCGAGTGAGATATTTATGGATCAATTTGCATTATGAGAGGAATTTCATATTTGCAAGATCTCGCTGTACACACTGTCGTCGTCGGTGTCGTTGTCGGAATTGCGCAAAAGGTCGGGATCAGGAAAGGCTTCTGCTGATTTGTGGTCCTGAGAAGCAGGTTTTCTATTGATGGTGGAATGTTAACATGGAATCCAGCGAGAACCGTTTTATATCATTGCAGCAGAATGGTTTTTGGGGGTAAAGCGGGGGATAATGTGATTGGGATTCAATTTGCCGGGGAACTTCATACATCGACCAGGGAAGTGTTGTTCGACCGGGCCATGGGATTTAAGAAAAGAAACGACTAGACAACGTTAATTAGTTGATAGCTAATTTGCAAGAAAATGGATGTCAACTTTGGCAATTTGTGTGACAGTTAAGTCGTCGTTAAGTTTTCATGAAAATTGCAAGTGTCAGATTTTTTATTAAGCATGGCAGACAGAAGGGGACAGCGTTTGCAAGTTATACCAAAATATAAAACGTCAAAGCCAGAGATACAAGGCTCGAACGGAATCATGTTGAGATAAATAAAAAAAAAAATACACGAGCGCAACAGGCTCGTTTTTACCCAGGGCCTAACTTTCTCACAACCATTCATGTGTGCTTATGTACTTCTTGCACGATGGCGGGACCTCCTGTTTTATGCCGAATCCAAACGGCTATTGAGATAAGCTATTCTTGACAAGTGATACTACTCGGACGATTTGTCAGATCATCACGAGAGGAGGGCCAGTGGAAAATAATCATGCTGTTGCTACGGCTGAGAATCGAACCCAGACCTTTTGCACGGCAGTTCAGCGCACTAACCATCGCGCCATTGAGCCTTCTTCATCTTGTTGAGGAAATATCGTAGTTGAGAGACAGTCGATGCTGAGGATATGCAAGAACTACTTCTGCCAACTGTTAAACGGCGATGACGTACAATCTCCCGCTGTCAGACAGAACGAACCATTCAATATTGGCGACGACAGCTAAAACTACCAACCACCCGAACTAAGTGAAGTGAAGATAGCAATATCTAAACTCAAGCTTATCAGGGCTACCAGAAATAAAGACCTCCCGGCGAAGATAACTTGGTAAGTAACATCCACCAACTCATAAGCAAAACCTGGTCGGGTGAAAGTATGCCTGAAGAATGGAACCATCGTTTCCCGATCCACGAAAAGGAAGATCCTCTGGACTGAGTCCGGGATGAACCTGGGCCTCAACCAACATGACTCTCCAATTAGCCCGGTCCTTAGATAACTGCCTCCAGTTGCGCACTCGAAGTTGGTTGAGGTCGGTTTCTACTTGTGCGCACCACTTAAGGCGAGGTCTTCCTCTACTGCGTCCGACGTCTGGCTGGGAATCGAAGACTCTGCAAGCCGGAGTATTGGTGTCCATTCGTCCAACATGCCTAGCCATGTACAGCTCGTATAGTTCGTGGTTTAATCTTCGTCTCCATAGCTTGTTAACGCAAACGGTAACGAAAATTTTTTGAAGAATTTTCCTCTTGAATCGAACAAGAATTTCTTCATCCGCTTTTGATACGGTCCATGCTTCAGCGCCGTAGAGCAGGACTGGGATGATCAGGGTCTTATATAGGATCTCCTTAGTAGTTCGAATGAGGGCTTTACTACTAAATAGCCTTCTTAGCCCGAAGAAACAGCGGTTGGCAAGAGTAATTCTTCGTTTGATTTCTGACGAGATGTTGTTGTCAGAGCTAGTAGCGGAGCCGAGGTAGACAAAGTCCCGTACTACCTCAAAGTTATATCTGTCAATGGTGACGTTCTGTCCAATTCGTCGATGTTGTGTGTCCTTTCGTGTTGACAGCATATACTTAGTCTTACCTTCATTTACTGCTAAGCCCATTTTTGCCGCTTCCTTCTCTATACTAGCAAACGTGGCTATGACATCACGTTGAGTCCAACCAATGATGTCAATATCGTCGGCGTATGCTAGTAGTTGCACCGATTTTTGGAAAATTGTGCCTCTGGTGTTGGCTCGGGAGTTTTGCACAATCCTCTCAAGAATCAAATTGAAGAAGTCACATGACAGCGCATCGCCTTGCCTAAATCCCTTTTTGGTATCGAATGTGTCGGTGAGGTCGAGAATATATGGTGCAGCGAGAATACTCCACCGTCATCCTACAGAAACGGACGAGTTTGGACGGTATACCAAAACTAGACATGGCTCTGTATAGTTCGTCTCTATAAATGCTGTCGAATGCGGCTTTGAAATCGATAAATAGGTGGTGGGTATCGACTTGGACTTCTTGGGTTTTTCCAGGATCTGCCGAAGTGTGAAAATTTGATCGGTTGTGGACTTTCCTGGCCTAAAACCACACTGATCAGGTTGTTGGTAAACAGTTTCAGGCGTTCACATATTACGGCAGATAGGATCATGTAGGCGATATTGAGGAGGCTTATGCCTCTGTAGTTGGCGCAGTTCAGAGGGTCTAGTGGAAAAATTTGAATCCACAGGCACAGAACAAAATGTTCCCGTGCCAGTGAGACAAAGAAGTGCCCGTGCCCGTGTTGTCGAGAATATTGCTGCCGCTGCGGCTTCAGTTGAAGAAAGCCCAAATGTGTCTCTCACACGTCGTTCTCAAGCGTTGGGCATCTCTGTGACGTCGTTGTGGCGAATTTTTCGAAATGATCTTGGCCTACATCCTTACAAGATTAAATTGACGCAGGAACTGAAGCCACCAGAAGCGTTCGTGAATTGGGCTGAGCAACAACTTGAATATGATTCGGATTTTCATCGAAAAATCATCAAAATATGCGGTATTGGTCAAGCAGCAATCCACACGTACTCCATGAGTCATCATTGCATCCCGAAAAAATTACGGTTTTGTGTGGTTAATGGGCCGGCGGCGTCATTGGGCCGTACTTCTTCCGTGATGATCAAGACCGGCACGTTACTGTGAATGGGAATCGCTACAATTCAATGATAACCTAATATTTTTGGCCCCAACTGTATGATATGGACTTGGAGGACATGTGGTTCCAACAGGACGGCGCCACAAGCCACACAGCGAATGTCACAATCAATTTATTGGAAACCAAGTTTGGAGAACGTGTTATCTCACGAAATGGTCCAGTCGCTTGGCCGCCTCGGTCGTGCGATTTGACGCCGTTAGACTATTTCCTGTGGGGCTACGTCAAGTCTTTGGTCTATGCCAACAAGCCAGCGACGATTGATGAACTTCGTACGAATATCGAACGTGAAATTGCGCAGTATCGGCCGATTTATGCTTGAAAACCGTCGAAAATTGGGGTCAGCGTGTGGACTTCTGCAAGCGTGCCCGTGGTGGTCATGCAAAAGAAATCGAGTTCCATACATAACGGCATCGAACGTACTTTCACAGGAATAAAAAATTTCATTGATATCCAAAACCGGTTTTGTTTTATTTAAAAAAAAAAACGTTTGTAGCGCTGCTCTTATTGAAAAACCCGATACGCGTCAAATTTTATATACCAAATATTGGGATTTCTTTGTCTAGTATTTTCAGAATACTAGAATCTCGCCGCTGATATCATCATAATCAGGTCATCATATAGTTTTGGGAAAATACATAAAAACTTAAAAAAAAAACTAGCTGCCAGAAGTAAAACAACAAATATTTCTCTAGTGTCTCCTAATTCGATTTTGTTAATGACTGCATCCTGGTATGCCCACCATCTAGATGTCATCAAAAGATTATGTATGACTGGTTATATTTCCAAATCCGCTTCGTATAACCACCGAACAATCTACGACTAAATTCCGACTTTTTCTAAATATCAAACGTTCAGTGTACCTGTCAAATGCTGATGACAATCACGCCGGATATATTCACCATCAATGGTGAATATAAATCAACACAACACTTGAAGTAAAAAAACAAGCCATGTGAATCTTACACCAAACTGACACATGGTCATTGGACGTGATGACAAAACAAGATCCTTCCACGAATAACCGTACAATAACCACAGCAGACCAAAGCAACAAACAACAACAACAAAACCACCATCATCATTCAATATAGAAGGTGATCGCTAAAAAGGTAATCTCCCAGATTTGCAACCGTTGCGTTGTTAACTGGTATTAACGTGGCTAATATCGTGCGCTCTCTTATAGATGGCAAAAGACTCTTTACATCGAGGTGCGGCGGGCGGTAATGGTGGTTGTGTAGCAACTGTGCAACTGCTACTTGGCAAAACACTAGACGATCACTTGCAACTGGTTGCTTTTGGCGGTTCTTGTTTTGCTGTTAGCTCTCATGTTTCACCTTTAACGACCGTCACCTTTGGTGATTTTAGATTTATACGTCTAAAAGAGCAAAAAAAAAAAACTAAAATTGATTTAATAGCCGGAACGTTTACAAAAGTAAGGTTCAAGACGACGGACGGGTACCCAATGGGGTGACTTTGAGGGTTTCGATGATATGCAGACTGCAGAGTCATGATTTAGCTTCAACGAGGACACGTTGTCTTCTTCTTCGGTGCAGATGATAAGTTTGATGGATGGTGATGGCATCATCCATCAATCCGACAATAAAAATCATAGCAACACCTTTGTCAAGTATGATTAGCGGTATTTGATCTTTGGCTGTTAAATGTCAGAAATAATTCATTTGAATGGGATGATTTGTGGATCTTGTGGATCATTGGATGGAATAGGAAATGTCAGGAAGTAGATGAGTTAAAAGTTCAGTTTATAAAATTGGGGTTATTTTCCTCCTCATTTAGAGCATTCAGAAGCCTTCAATGCCATGTAAGGCATAAATACTGAAAGTGGTGTTGAAGTTGAAGAAAAAAGACTCTCCAGTCAATGTTGGTGATCGCTAAATATTAAAAATAAATAAATAGTAAGACTACCGACCCATACAGGTGCTCAAACATGAAATCTCCATTGATTTGTGTATGGGAAGATTGTAGATGATTTTATCACAACGAATAGGATTTTAATTCTAACGGTTATGACTTTTGTAAGAAGTGGAAAGTAGGAAAAAACATGTGGATTTGTAAATTCCAGAATTTTACGCCGTATCCCAGGACTAGTAATCCAACGCACTAATCACTGGGTCATTACACCTTCGTGGTATTAACCAGGAGCTCTATTACAGAAAACGAAACGAGCGGCAAGTAAACGATAGTCACGAAAAAGTGCGATTGAGTAAAACGAGAAATTTTTATGACAGCTTAAGGAAAACGAAAGCTATACGACTGCCAAATGCCAGTTTTAAGAAATTACGATTATCGCAAAATCTAGAACGATACTCGTTTTATGTAATCGTTTTTCAACGAGAACGAAGTGATTTCAACGGTATTCGTTTTCTAAAATAAGACTAAAGACGAATGGCGCGGTGGGTAATCCAGTGTTGGTTCGATACCCAGCCACGACCGATAATCTGACAACTCATCCGAATGGTATCAATTGTCAACAAAACTCTTGACAACTGATACCAGAGAAACGTTATTTGAAAAATAGTTTTTTTTTTACAATAATTTGATAGTCTTAAGTTTAATATGGTTTGGCCAATGGCTGTCTACCAGATTGACAATTTTTTAAGCTTAATGAACTTATTTGTTTATTTAAAAGTCTCTTTCGCGAATACTTACTTACTTACGTACTTAAGTTGCGCTACAGTCCGGGATGAACCTGGGCCTCAACCAACCTGCCTCTCCAATTAGCCCGGTCCTTAGCTAACTGCCCCCAGTTGCGCACTCCATGTTGAGGTCGGTTTCTACTTTTGCGCGCCACTTAAGGAGAGGTCTTCCTTTAATGCGTCCGACGTCTGGCTGGGAATCGAAGACTCTGCAAGCCGGAGTATTGGTGTCCATTCGTTCTACATGCCTAGCCATCTTAAACGTCCATTGCGGAGTTTTTTGACCAGGAGAATGTATTTGTACAGCTCGTATAGTTCGTGGTTGAATCATCGTCGCCATAGCCCGTTAACGCAAACGGGACCGAAGATTTTTTGAAGAATTTTCCTCTCGCATCGACTAAGGATTTCTTAATCCGCTTTTGACACGGTCCATGCTTCAGCGCTGTAGAGCAGGACTAGGATGATCTGGGTCTTATATAGGATCTCCTTAGCAGTTCGAATGAGGGCTTTACTACTAAATTGTCTTCTTAGTCCGAAGAAACAGCGGTTGGCAAGAGTAATTCTTCGTTTGATTTCTAACGAGTTGTCGTTGTCAGAGTTAATAGCGGAGCCGAGCTAGACAAAGTCCCGTACTACCTCAAAGTTATATCTGTCAATGGTGACGTTCCGCTTAATTCGTCAATGTTGTGTGTCTTTTCTTGTTGCCATCACATTCTCATTAACTTTTAAGTCCATCTTTGTCTCTTTGCAATTTTGGCTATGACATCACGTTGACTCCTAGTCAATGATATCAATATCGTCGGCGTATTCTAGTAGTTGCACCGATTTTTAGAAAATTGCTCCCCTGGTGTGGGCTCGGGAGTTTGGCACAATCCTCTCAAGATTCACATTGTAGAAGTCACATGACAGCGCATCGTCTTGCCTAAATCCTTTTTGGTATCGAATCTGTCATTTCCGACCCTAATGGTGCAGCGAGAATTCTCCATCGTCATCCTACACAAACGGACGAGTTTGGGCGGTATACCAAAACTAGACATGGCTCTGTACAGTTCGTCTCTATAAATGCTGTCGTATGCGGCTCTGAAATCGATAAATAGGTGGTGGGTATCGATTTGGACATTTTGGGTTTTTTCCAGGATCTGCCGAAGTGTGAAAATTTGATCGGTTGTGGACTTTCCTGGCCTAAAACCACACTGATCAGGTTGTTGGTAAACGGTTTCAGGCGTTCACATATTACGGAAGATAGGATCATGTAGGCGATGTTGAGGAGGCTTATGCCTCTGTAGTTGGCGTAGTTCAGAGGGTCTCCTTTTTTGCGGATCAGGCAAACGAAGCTGAGGTTCCATTCTCCTGCCATGCTTTCATGCGACCAGATTTGGCTTATGAGTTGGTGGATGTTTCTTACCAAATCATCTCCGACGGCTTTATAAAGCTTAGTGGGAGACCGTCATTTCCAGCGGCTTAAGCTTGAGTTTAGATATTGCTATCCTCACTTCACTTAGGTGGTTAGCAATTTTCGCTGCCGTTGTCAATATTAAATGGTTCGTTCTGCCTGACAGCAGAATGGTGTTCGTCACCGCAATGGGTTCTTGTTGGTGGGCGCGAGAAACCTAACACATCAGTTGCGGCTGATGGTGTTAATCAAGAGGTGAAGGGATACGCGTTGCGCGAAGGCCTTGGCGGTCTCTTGCGATTGCAGTCTTCCGAGATTAAAGTTGTTCACAGTATTTCTGATTTGTTGTGGCGTGTCGGATATCCGCATTCTTACCTTGGCTGCTACAAGGTAGTGGTCCGAGTCGATGTTAGCCCCTTGGAATGTACGGACATCCAAAATACTGGATGCATGCATCTTGTCTATCGCAATGTGATCGATTTGATTGTCCGTTCGTTGATATGGATATCGAGGTGAGGAAACCGTGTGCCGGCTATAGTGGCATTTCGTTTCGTAGCGATTAGCCCAAGTCTGTTGCCAGACGTGTTTTCGTGTAGGCTATTTTTTCGACATAGACGTCTTAAGACGTCTTCTCTACCTACCTTTCCGGTAAGATCCTTAAGCTCGAATTTAACTTCGTAATTAGGTAATCGCTCATAAGTTTTGTCCAGGAGCTCGTAATATCACCCTATCACCATCGGAGTGTGAGTGCAAAAAAGGCTTATACTGGAAAATTTGGCCTTGATGCGAATTGTTAGAATATGTTCGCTAATGCCTTGAAAGCATAAGACTTCTGACACTTATAACAAATCTACATCCGAATAGTCGCTGTTTTGGCTCACTATAACACGGTCCGTAGTAGATGTCACAGCTTTTCATCCTCTTTTTGCCCGAACCATCGCATCGTATTTCCTGTATGACAGTAATGTCTGCTTTGGGCTTCCGCTAGTTGTTCGCCTGCACCACTACTGTTTAGTGTTCTCGCATTCTGAGTACCATTGTCCTCTTTTCGATAAACATGGTCTTCAACAATAAAATCAGTCCTTTCCGAGGCTTTTATCTGGTGGTTCGTAAACAAATTGTTGGGTGATCTAGAATGTGGTAGCGCGTTTGACCTGCTGATTGCATGTTGCGCTAGAATACATTTGCATCTAGATAGAGATGTATTAAGTGTACATGTTTCGGGTACTTCGACGATATTGACATCAGACTCAACGTGATGTCACTTTCTCTAGAATAGATAAGGAAGCGGCAAAAGGGAACCTATTACACCAAACGAGGCAGGACATGTCTGTCGAGGGGAATATGACATCTCTTGTATGCGTCAGTCTGGAGCTACTTTTGTATTTTATGACCTCGATTTCAGTGATTTGGTATCCTCAGATGATTATATCCTTGAAGATATTACATTCTCTTGCAGTCAAGGCAAGAGCTCTTCGATCATCATTAATTTCTAAGGTCTGTCAGTCTTACCATCGCTCATTTTTGGTGAACGAAATTGGTCATCAAAATTGAAATCCCAAAGATTACCCAAACATTTGTCAAACACCTCAAAAAAAACAAAGGTTGTCGAAAAAAGGTCCAACATGGATCCACATGCAGATATTGATCGTGTATATCCAACCATTTGACATTTCACAAGAGTTGCCAAATTCTTTTCACTTGTTTACACCTGCAACTATGCACGCCAATAACAATTAACACGTCTCGTATGACAACATTCTCAAAGCTGTTACAACATTTTAATCACCTCTCCATTTGACACGCAAGCTGAGCATGCGCTCTAAATTCCATAAGCCTGGATCGATTGCAAATCCAAGCATGGGAACGATTTGTTACACCATTAATCCTAATTCCATGCAGCAAGGTCGCACATGCTATCGCCACACTATATGTCGAAAACAAAACTCTTGTATACCACAAACACAACAAAAGCAACCAACCTCCTGAGGAGACACCACGTGCAAGTTCTCTAAATTTAGTTACACCATCAACCAGAAAGAACACCAAATGCACATTTTTGGGATACCTAGACACCGGCCTCCGGACAACTTGCAAACACAGTCTCACAGACAACCTTCCAGCCGGCACATTCCACAACCCGTGTGTTCCCAGAGCTACTACTCTACCTAACCTAACAATTTCTAAATGTCAAATGCATTAGATGCCGATTGTCGAATGTTGAATGGCGAATGCAGAACTCCGAACGCATTGATTTAAATAGTTCAATTTACCTAAATGTACAATTTAGAATGCAAATTAAATGCCTCGGACTTTATTTATAGTTTGGCGCAAACTTTTCAACGCCATCGCTTGGTTATTAACGAGCCCAGGTTTGAATGGACGCGCACAGTGATGCCGTCGCAAAATTATGCCCATGACCGCATTCGGTGGAGAAGTCTGGCGGGCAGGTATTTTTTAGGCACCACTGTTACTCTAATTGACCACTTTCCGGTGACTAAATCGAGCGCTGATCGCACAGGACTTATGTCCCAACTAAGTTGGGCAACACACATGCGCGCCCGTACAAGCAACCCACACTCGAGTGAGCGTGCGCGGGGTGAATTCCAATTCGGAAAAGCAATTCCGTCGGATCCAGTGCCATTTGTTGGCAATCGGCGCAAGTGACTTGTTGCTCCGGCCAGCCTGGCTAGTGGCACCAAATTTATTGCCCACATTAATGCCTGCTTGTCCGGTGCGCTGGACTAGCAGCCGGCTGTTTGCTGTGAGTTGTCCCTTGTTGCTGCTGTGTGCTGGCCATGCAGCCTCCACAAATATCTGAGCTGTTTAAAGCAATGAGCCATCACGCAGGAGAACAGAACCATTGAGCCACCTGGGCGATATGATTGATGCATAGACATGATTATTGTTGGCCGGGACTCGTCGGAGGGCGAGAGAAAGACTACCATGACGACGACGACGACGACAGATCTTGGGGCTACATTGTAATCGGACCATTAGTATAATGGCACGAATCATTCTAAGGCGGATGTTATACTACATCAGGGCAATTTGATCTTTGGCCGTGTGCATAGTGAAGACATCATGATCTGCGCGACGGAGGTGACGGTGATGCGGCAGCGCCAGCACCAGTCAGGTGAAATTAGATGATGCCTACAGTGTCTGCATAGCATCCTCCAATTCACACACAATTGTGAGTGAGGCCGCTACGTGACAAACGACACCGACCGAGTTTATCGCTTGAAAAGATGCACGTTCCACGACACGACCGCCGCGGCGCGGCGGTGCAGTGCATGTGGATGGCAAGATGATGATGATGATGATGATGACGCTATGCTGTGTTGTGTGGCAAGGATTAGACTTTTAATGGTGCCGATTTGTTTGGAACTCACAGTAATGTGACAAAGCTGTAATATCGTTTCCCGAGAAGTTGTTTTGAATTTCTAAATAAACGACACTCCACGATAGTCTTTGCCAGCTTGTGGTTGCCTAATGTGTGGAAGGACGTTGTGGGTTCATTTGGCATGCGGTGTGCTGCAATAGGCATGAGGAGTGAGCTACTATACCACATGTCGACAGTACTCATGACGATGCACGTCGCTCACACGCGGCGTGAATTATGAAATTTAGACAAATGACGTTTGTTAGGACTGGCACCAGATGACCTAGAGGTGATAAGGCTCCATGCCGTCACCGTGGCGTTGAACTATTTGTCAACTATATTTCAATGAGGTTTGACATTTTGTAACCCTTGTTTGAGGAATGCGTGGGAATCGTTTTGCAGGAGATGGACAATATGATGGATGTGTGTGATTATGGTGGATGTTTGCTTAGGGTCATTTCTTAGAAATTGATGGTTTCCTTGACATGTCCAGTTATTTAAAAAAAAATTAATTGCTGCTCTGGGCAGATAAGTCGAAACTCGAAAGTCTTTGAGTGACATGGTACACTAACCAACAATCGGTTTTAGTGTCGGTCATACTTTAGTATGACGTGGGGATATAGATGCCCTGGGTAGCAATTTCATAATGATAAGTGCTGGTTAAAACGTTGAGGTCTGCGTTCAAGTTCAATGGGTCTTAGGATTTACTAAAGACTCAGGAAGTTGATAGAATCTCATGTTATAGTATGCAGCTGGATAGTACGAAATTTAAGCGAAAATTCTCTATACACTGATCTTAAAAAATTTTGAAAATGTTTCTAAAAACGACATTCAGACGATATCATTGCCTATATTTCAGTCTCATCAAGTTTTTAGCCACGCTTTTGAGTCTTTTTTAAGGATAGTGATGCGATTACATGAGAACACAAGCGTTCTCACTCTAGCCTCTCACTATCAACTCCTACTCTAACCTTCACGCTGGTGACTGGTGGGTGCCTAGTACCTCGACTGGTGATGGGGTAATAAACCCCTGTGGAAGGTCGTTGGTGGCAGCAAACGAGAGAGGGGGGAGGAGTATCCTCTCACTAAGGCATTCACTCTCAGGCGGCAGCGGAGGAATTCCCTAGATGGAGTCAACGGTGGCACCTACAGCTCCAGTTTGATCGAACTGGTAGCGTAATCCCTATATGAGCTGCTTCGACATATTTGAACACCAGGTCTATAGGGATATCCAATACTGAGCCAGGGTGTTGGAAAAGAGTTGGTGGCGGAGGAGCCCTCAATGGGTCAACGGCAGCGCTCAAAATGGGCTACTGACATCTGTATTTTCCGGCCCGCTGTCCTAGGGTCAAAACAAGGGCGTGGCCCTCCAGGTTGGGGGTTGTGCTTTGGGTTAACTACCCATCCATATAAAAAAGCTTATCTTACGAAGTAACCAATAGCCTCGGAAAGGACTGATATTATTGTTGACGACCATGCTAAACCAAAAAAGGGCAACGACGTTCGTATCTGCACCTGGAATGTGAGAACATTAAACAGGAGAGGTGCAGGCGAACAACTAGCGGAAGCCCTAAACTGCTACAAAGCAGACATTACTGCCATCCAGGAAATACGATGGAATGGGCCGGGCAAAAAGAGGATGAAAAACTGTGACATCTACTATGGACCGTGTTATAGTTAGCAGAAACAGCGACTTTTCGGATGAGGATTTGTTATAAGTGCCAGACTTAGGCGAGAAGTCTTATGTTTCCAAGACATTAGCGAACGCATTGTAACAATCCGCATAAAGGCAAAATTCGCCAACATAAGCCTTATATGCGCTCATGCTCCGACGGAGGAAAAGGATGATATAACTAAGGATTGCTTCTACGAGCTCCTCGACAAAACCTATGAGCGACTACCAAAGTACGATGTTAAAATCGTGCTGGGAGATTTTAACGCAAAGGTAGGAAGAGAAGAAACCTCTAGCAGTACTGTCGGAAAATATAGCCTTCACGACAACACGTCTGGTAACGGACTTAGGCTAATTGACTTCGCTACGGAACGAAATGGCACTATAGCCAGCTCACGGTTTTTTCACCTCGATATCCGTAAAGCGACATGGGATCTCCAGATCAACGAACGGTCAACCAAATTGATCACATTGCGATAGACAAGAGGCACACATCCAGTTTTTTTGATGTCCGAACATTCCGAGGGGCTAACATCGGCTCGGACCACTACCTTGTTGCAGCCAAGGTAAGAATGCGGATATCCACCACGCCACAACAAACCAGAAATACTGTAAAAAAATTTAATGTCGAAAGACTTCAATCGCCAGAGACCGCCAAGACCTTCGCGCAACGCGTATCCCTTATCCTCTCGATTCAAACCATATCACCAGACCAGCATCATATGTCGTAGAACAATGGCAACGATGCCAACAGGCCATTAGATCAGCCGCAACTGATGTGCTTGGTTTCCCGCGGCCACCAGCAAGAAACCCCTGGTTTGATGAGGAATGCCGACAGATGTTCGCAGCCAAGAACGAGGCCTACAAGTCTAAGCTGCAGGTGAAGACGAGAGCTGCCATTGAGCTCTATAGGCAAAGAAGAAGGGAAGAGCACCGGCTTTTCAGAAAGAAAAAAAAAGAGCAAGAAAAGCGCGCGATCGAGGATATAGAGAGGTGCCACTCCAGGAACGATGTTCGCAAGTTTTACCAAAGTGTAAAACGTCAAAGCCAAGGATACAAGGCTCGAACAGAATCCTGTCGAGATGAACAAGGAAATATCGTAGTTGTGACACAGTCGATGCTGAGGATATGGAAGAACCACTTCTGCAGACTGTTAAACGCGATGACGAACAACATTCCGCTGTCAGGCAGAACGAACCATTTAATATTGGCAACGGCAGCGAAAACTGCTAACCACCCGACCTAAGTGAAGTGAGGATAGCAACTCATAAACCAAATCTGGTCGGATGAAAGTATGCCTGAAGAATGATACTTCAGCATCGTCCCGATCCACAAAAAAGGAGACCCTGTGAACTTCGCCAACTAAAGAGGCAACGACATCGCCTACAAGATCCTATCTGCCGTAATATGTAAACGCCTGAAACCGTTTACCAACAACAGAGCCATGTCTAATTTTGGTATACCGCCCAAACTCGTCCGTTTGTGTAGGATGACGATGGAGAATTCTCGCTGCACCATCAGGGTCGGAAACGACCTCACCGACACATTCGATGCCAAAAAAGGATTTAGGCAAGATGATGCGCTGTCATGGGACTTCTTTAATCTGAATCTTGAGAGGATTGTGCTAAACTCCCGACCTAACACCAGAGGCACAATCTTCCAAAAACCGTTGGAACTACTAGCATACGCCGACGATATTGACATCATCGGTAGGATTCAACGTGATGTCATAGCCACGTTTGCTAGTATAGAGAAGGAAGCTGGAAAAATGGGTTTAGCAGTAAATGAGGGTAAGACTAAGTGCTGTCAACACAACTTACTTACTTAAGTGGCGCTACAGTCCGGGATAAACCTGGGCCTCAACCAACATGCCTCTCCAATTATGCGGCTTTGAAATCGATAAATAGGCGGTGGGTATCGATTTGGTCTTCTTGGGGTTTTTCCAGGATCCGCCGAAGTGTGAAAATTTGATCGGTTGTGGACTTTCCTGGCCTAAAACCACACTGATCAGGTTGTTGGTAAACGGTTTAAGGCGTTCACATATTACGGCAGATAGGATCTTGTATGCGATATTGAAGAGACTTATGCCTCTGAAGATGGCGCAGTTCAGAGGGTCTCCTTTTTTGTGGATAGGGCAAACGATGCTAAGGTTCCATTCTCCAGGCATACTTTCATCCGACCAGATTTGGCTTATGAGTTGGTGGATGTTGCTTACCAAGTCATCTCCGCCAGCTTTATAAAGCTCAGCGGGAAGGCCGTCATTTCCGGCAGCCTTATTTAGCTTGAGTTTAGATATAGCTATCCTCACTTCACTCAGGTCGGGTGGTTGGCAGTTTTCGCTGTCGTTGCCAATATTGAATGGTTCGTTCTGCCTGACAGCGGAATGTTGTTCGTCATCGCCGTTTAACAGTCTGCAGAAGTGGTTCTTCCATATCCTCAGCATCGACTGTGTCACAACTACGATATTTCCTTGTTCATCTCGACAGGATTCTGTTCGAGCCTTGTATCCTTGGCTTTAGCGTTTTACACTTTGGTACAACTTGCGAATATCATTACTGTAGTGGCACCTCTCTATAAGCTCGATCGCTCGTTTTTCTTTTTTCTGAAAATCTCGTCTTCAGCTGCAGCTTAGTGGATATTCGCATACTGGATGGGTGCCTATTGTCTATCGCAATGTGATCAATTTGGTTGACCATTCGTTGATCTGGAAACCGCCATGTCCACTTATGTAAATTAAGGTGAGGAAACCGTGTGCTGGCTATAGTGGCATTTCGTTCCGTAGCGAAGTTAAGTCCGTTGCCAGACGTGTAGTCGTGTAGTCTGTGATTTTCGACAATACTGCTAAAGATGTCTTCTCTTCGTACTTTGGCGTTTAAGACTCCCAGCACGATTTTAACATCGTACCTCAGTAATAGCGCATAGGTTTTGACAAGGAACTCGTAGAAGCAGTCTTTCGCATCATTTTCCTCCGTCAGGGCATAAGCGCATATATGAGGCTTATGTTCGCGAATTTGGCCTTGATGCGAATTGTAACAATGCGTTCGCTAATGTCTTGGAAACACAAGACTTCTTGCCTAAGTCTGGCACTTATTACGAATCCGCATCCGAATAGGCGCTGTTTCTTCTCACCGTAACATGGTCCTTAGTATATGTCACAGTTTCTCATCCTTTTTTTGCCCGGTCCATCTCATTGTAATTCCTGGATGGAAGAAATGTCTGCTTTGTAGCAGCAAAATGCTTTCGTTAGTTGTTCGCCTGCATCTCTCCTGTTTACTGTTCTCACATTCCAGGTGCAGATACGAACGTCGGGTATTCCGTGCCAGTTTATAGTGTTGCTGCTTTTCGTCTTGTTATCAACACTCGTACTTATCGTTTAGCAAGTCAAATCCGGTTGGATGAGACCAGTACCCGATGGTTACCACTTGGAGGTAAAAAAACACATCACGTATCAAAAGCGGATAAACAAATCTTTGGTCGTCTTGAGAGAAAAAATCTTCGGTTTCGTTTGCATCGGCGGGCTATGGAGACCAAGATTCAACCACTACCTATACGAACTGTACTGCGTCATACCCCTAGTCAAGAAACTCCGCATTGGACGTTTAAGATGGCTAGGACATATGTAGCGAATGGATACCAATACTCCGCCTCGCAGTCTTCAACTCCCAGCCAGACGTTGGACGCAGTAGAGGAAGACCACGAATTAAGTGGCGCGCACAAGTAGAAACCGACCTCAACCAACTTTGAGTGCGCAACAGGAGGCATTCAGGTAAGGACCGGGCTAATTGGAGAGGCATTTTGGTTGAGGCCCAGGTTCGTTCCAGACTGTAGCGCCACTTAAGTAAGTATTTCCACACACATATTGCGCAACAGTCATAGTGAGGCTTCACCCACTTAGTCCTGCCGTTGAACCTACAATCAATACAGGAAATAATCCGCAAATGCCTTAGATACCATAACGTACCGAATCAATTCTAAGTACATTTGCGAGCTGGTTGCAATAGATCATCTAACCCAACCAACACATTTTGAAGCAGAAATTGTTGCGCCAACAATAACCCACGTTACATCTACTACAATTGAAAGGATAACGATATTCTCCGCTTTACGGATCTCTTAACAAAAATATAAGTAAACTTTATTTGAAGAAAACGGCCCTTACCCCTCACCATCGGAATAACTGCTATCACTCAGCAATATCACATCCTGTTCACCAGATTTCCTGTGAAAACTTATGCTCATCGACTGCTCAAACTCATCGTTCGCACCGCCTCCGAAGAAGTAACTTGTATTACAGTCAGGCTCTTCTTTGACCAACGACCTCCGTGGTGTGGCCTTGGAATATTTTTTCAGAAACCTATCCACATGAGTGACAGCAGGCGAGACATTTTCTTTTCCAGCAATCAGCTGATCTATACTATCATCAATGGACATGACAGTTGTATCATGCTTCATGGAATGCATCCTGGATGATTTCTTCCTTATTGCCATGCTCAGATCGATGCTATCGCCCATGGAAAATCCCTTGGACGAAGCGAGTGCTTCTTTTACGCTTTCATCTCGTTCGATGGAAATCCTTTTTGCTGACATCTCCAAGAATGACAGTGACAGGTTCCTCTTCTTCATCGATTTTGTAAGTCCTATGCTATCATCCTTGGAAGTTACCTTTGGGGATAGGTGGAAGTCATCCACACTTCTCCCACACCCCATGGAAACCCTCTTTGATGACTTATCCAAGAAGGACAGCGACAAGTTCCTCTGCTTCGTTGCAGTGATGAGATCCAGGTCATCTACACTTCTCTCCCAGTTAACAGGTTCATAGTGTAGCAGTCGACCAGCATGTTTAGCTATGGGTGGCGCTGCGTTCTTGATCATTCCACTGATTATGTCCGACATATTAAAGTCCTCATCGCAGTCGCTCTCCAAATCCGATGGGATGCACTTAGTCTTTGGCGTCGAGCACTGTCCGGTGGGATTGAACGATGGCTCAGGTTGATTCCGCTTTTGGACAAGGAACTTATCAATCATTTGAAGGCCTTTCCTTGGTTTCGGATTGGATGGGGGCTTCTTGGGCTTAAGCGTTTTTGCAATTTCGTTTGTTGCCTCCAAGAGAGCACTCAAATCATTTAATGATCCCGTCTGCTGCTTGGCGCTAGCTTTGGGTTTGGTTTTTCTTGGCTTCGTGACTTTCTTTGGCTTCTCCTTAGACGTGATAAACTCCTTCACCAAATCGGGATAAGACTCCTCCATGAGATTCAACGGTTCAACCGTCGACCAGAGGTCATCCGAGCCTTTTGGGTTATCAGCGATAAATATCTTCATCTGTTCATCGGGAATCAGACCGGCGAAGAAACCCATCTGATCTTTCCAACGAATTTCAAGACTCGCCACACCTTTGACTGTGCGTTTCTTGACAATTACATCTGGCACAACATAAGCCACCGCTCCGGGTGGTTGTCTGTTGATAAATCGTACTTGCCACCGCGTGAGGAGTGGGAAGAACTTCTGAAAACAATAGATCTCCTGCCATTGCAATAGATGACCCACCTGTTTAAGGAACTTAACAATATTTGGTTGCTTCCAACTGAGATCTAGCTTTGGAATTGATGGTGGTTCGTTGAGAAATTCATCGATGATCTCTTGCGACGGGAATAGTGGGTCAACCAGGGCTTTCTTTCGCAGGGTCAGTTCGGATTTTAGGGAGAGACGTTCCTCCCTGAAATGGACAAGAGAGTAACAAGTGAATTGTCGTCGTTAATGGGAAACTTACTTCCATAGGCTAGAATCGCATCCGCGATGTGATCCACATGGCGCACACCCACTTTTTGTATGACTTGCAGTCTTTCCAAGATGCCCACAGTTGGAGCAGACATTTTTGTCATCAACTCTCATCTCTAGAGCAGAGAATCTATGATCTTCAAGCTTCCAGGCCTTGAGTCTTGTGGAGAGATACGTTAGCTGAAGGAGGATTGAAAAATATGTTTGTGTACCTGTCTATGATGACATCATTGGAGTATCGATTGAACAGTTTCATGACACCGTCTCGACCCACACCACCGACTCCATCAGGACAGTAATCACAACCGCATAGCAAACCCATGACGATGATCTTGTTCTGACCAAAATCTGCAATTCCATAGAGTTTCAGGAAGTTTTTTTTACAATTTCAAGATCCTGCACTCACCCATGCCCTTACAAACTCTTTCCATATCATAGAGATCAACAGCTCCACCCTGGGCCGAAGAGGTACCCTGGGTGGATACAGAAAAGTTCCTGTAGACCTTGATCGCTCCATAAGCGAAGCAATCCGAGTCCTGACTGATGACACCATCCACCAACTGCAAAAAAAATATTTTTCCTAAATTTTACATCTACTCCAACCACTTCTCCTGTCCTTACCCCCTTCTTATTCAGAAATGCACAATAAGCCTCTGCTTCGCCAGGACCCTGGACACATGTTATTCCCATGGCTCTTAGCAAGTTCTCGCACTGCTTCAACACATGATTAAATCTAGTTCGCCCCTTCTCCTTATTGATGGCTTTTTCTTGAGTTCCACCCGAATCCGACTGCGTTGGTGGCGATTCCTTTGGTTTGACCCCACGAAATTGGATTTCATTGCGCTTGGCAATAGTTTGAGCCTTTAGCTTGGGCGCTGTGCCCTCCAAAACGAACACCGGTGTGACTTCCTCCCAGATGAGATAACAAGTGCGGAAAAATAGATTTCTAAGTGGGAATCACATTAAACTACGAACAGAGCTAGGAAAATGAATAAACAAACTTTAAATGCTGCCGCGGATGAACAAAATAATCGACGACATTGAGACTTTCACAAACCCACCCGGCTAAGTCGATAGCAACTGTTTTACCGCGTAACTCGTAGAACGGCTTTCGTTCGCAATATGGAGTAAGAACCGTCCAGAGTTCTTTTATTCCCATGGTTTGCTTGGAATTTTTACCATTTCACACGGGTAAATTGTAAATAAAAACTTTTTTTTTGAATCAAAAATCTGTTTAACAACAAAATAAGTCAATTAAACGTCAATTTGGCAGCTGGCCATCTAGTGACGAGGTGAAGTAAATGTGCTAAACAAATGTTCTTCCCTGCCATCTACATTTTCAAATGTGTAACCTGATTTGGGTATATTGCTTGTACAGTGTGGGCTATAAATATTCAACGGATTTTTATTTTTGATTAGGGAATATGGAACCATATATATGTCGATAACGTTTGTTTCTCCAGTAGAAAGTCACTTTACAAAATAAGAACCTCTCTGCCAAGCTCTCGGAGCTTCTGTTGGGTTACTATTGATGTTTGTGGCCTGGAGTTATCCTAATTGAATACAATTCCTTTGCTCTTGGCCACAGCTAGCCTCTTCCGGGCGATTCCTTCCTTCAGATGGTCCAATGTGGATGGGTCTGAATTTCTTGTCAATTCCACCAAACATACAAAAAAAAACATCCTGGCCGTCCACCAGGCTTGTGTCCCATCTAAACACCTGGACAGATCCTGGAAAGAACCCAAGAAGTCCAAATCGATAACCACCACTTATTCATCGATTTCAAAGCCACATACACAGCATTTATAGAGACTTACTATTCAGTGCCACGACTAGTTTTGGTATACCGAGCAAACCCGTCCATCTGTGCAGGATGACGATGGAGAATTCTCGCTGCTCCATCTGTGTCGGATACGACTTCACCGAAACATTCGTTACTGGATTATTAGGCAAGGCGACGCACTATCATGTGACTACTTCTTGAGAAGATTGTGAAAAACTCCCTAGGCAACACCAGATTCACAATCTTCTATAAATCGGGGCAAATACTAGCATACCGCGATATAGTGACATCGTTGGTCGGACTCAACGTGATGTTATAGCCACGTTTTCTAGTAAAGAGTAGAGGAAGACCTCGCCTTAAGTGGCGCGCACATGTTAGAAACTTGAAGTGCGAAATTGGAGGAATTAAGCTAAGAGTCGGGCTAATTGGGGAGTCATGTTGATTTAGGCCCAGGTTCATTTCGGACTGTAGCGCTACTTAAGTAAGTATAATTTGAAAACCAAAGCGTCACTCCAGATATTATCGAGTCTGAAGACGAAACTGATAAAGACATTGCCCGTTTGAAGAATTTTGCCAGCGATGATTTTGAAACCCAACATTATAAGTTAAGCGAATTGAAGGTAATACAATCTACTATCACCCGAATCTTGTTCCCCCGCCACCTAAGCGGACTTATTCCGCATAACCGGAAAAAATACTGCGACTGTGTTGTCCGGTTATGGTTAAATTCACTGACGTAGGTATCACAATCTAACCAGAATACTATTTCGTATTTGGCTGACTTCGAGGGCGTATATTGTCCTCTATTGTGAAACAAATTTCCATCATTGGTATCGATTCGTAGGGTCTAAAGTTGAGGTTAAACTCTAGTCAGCTTATTTTGTTGATGTGTAAACATCTTAGCGCGCGTTATCGCGTAGAGTAAACCAGACATTTTAGGACAGATGTGCCTGAGTCGTTGCATGAGTGTTGCTACTAGTTGCCAATAATGATTACATATACCACTGTTGCAGGGGATTTACCCCACCCCTACTCTTGCTTCAACATATTTGAATAAAATCTTCCTTTTACGTCTTACGGCTTTTTATAAAGTCCAACATTGGCGAGATGATGTCAAAACTAAGCTTATGAATTTTAAAACAAGATCTTCCATAAATATTTTAATCGTTCGCGGACACATGATTTTCGGGAACTCTAGAATGACACACGCATATCTCCGACATTTTTAGAGATATTTTATCCGGGATTGGACCGAAATAATGAAAATCGATAAAGAATGCGATTGTGATAGCTATAGCTCAAAATTTTGTCAATGGGACAGCGCGGGATAACCCGACATGTTGGCTATAGCCGCCATGACCCATCGAAGGAAAAAGTTATGCAAATTGACAAGACGGCATATCCAACTATATGTGAGGAAGTTGTGAAATACATAAACAAAACGCACGATGTAGACATAAATAAATATATTATTTTAAGAAAAACAGGGCCCCCATTCCGTAAAGTGATTATCGTTTGCAATAACATTTCGACGGTACATCTTGCATCACGTAAGATCGATAGTCTTTTTTGCTGTCGGCGATATCACTTTATTTGCTTTTCTTAAAACAATAATCGCCAAATCAAAGACGATTTCTCATGAGGTCGCGACTACCATCTGAGTGGCAATTGTTTTACGGATGACCCCCAGAACAAAAACAAAACGTTCGAAACAATTCAATTTATCGAATTTAATAAACAAATAAAAATATATTCAGGTATGAAAATGAATACAAAAAATTAAATATATTTAGAACTTGAGAAACCCTCTATGTATTCAAGAAGTGTCGTGCGGTCTTCGAAGCATTTACCAGGACATTTGTCAGGACAGATTTTGCACCTGTATGAGGTTTCCTTCCAATTTTTTGACTAATTACAATGCTTGCATCTCTTATAAACAACATTCCTCTCTTGATTAGTTTCAAATGGAATTCGTTGAATGAAATGTGCACGAGAACTATGAATTGAACCGCCTGATTTATTTCCTCTATGATCATAACCGGTAGTATGTAGCCTTTGAGTCAAGAGAGTTTTAGAGAGACCAACACTAAAGTAGAACTTGTTCATAATAAGATGATTTCCTCTGTAGAGGTATAGAGACATAAGGCGAGTAACTATATTAGACGGCTATTACACGACGCGTGTTTAGAGAGACTCAAATGAGTGCAAAAGAGAGGGATAATGAAACAAAAAATACGCCTGCCCGGTGTCTGCGGGCAAAATGTTCTTTGCATGTTTTTGACATTTCCTTTTCTACTTCTTCTTTGTTTTTCGAATTTGCTTTATTATTCATTTGCTGTTGTTAGGAGGACAACATTAAAATAAAGCGGATGAAGAAAATAACCAGCGAATTAATTTTTAATTATTAAATGCACCCTATCTTATACGATTCCCGCCATCCCGATTATATAGATTGAGTAAAAAAAGATGTTTACCAAATTGTTTTGGATTCATTAAAATAAAAATAATAATAAAATAAATAATAATAATAAATAAATAAATCCAAAAAAAAAGTGGAGCTGTCTTCTTGTTTTAATTGTTTAGTGTAGCTTAGTATAAGCACCAAAGATAAAATGAAAGATAGCTGTCAAAAAACATGCAAGACTGAGAGTGAGAAAAAGGCTTCGTGTAATAATGCGCGCATTATGGAATGACAGTTCAAAAGAAAATAACCAAACATGCGCGTCAAATACATGCGCCGTGTAATAGAGCTCTTACCAACTTTTGATGATTTTTTATTGATTGCTTTGTCTGCTTTCACACGTAGACTCACGACTCACGACTCACA
Source organism: Rhingia campestris (assembly GCA_932526625.1). Classification (NCBI taxonomy): domain Eukaryota; kingdom Metazoa; phylum Arthropoda; class Insecta; order Diptera; family Syrphidae; genus Rhingia; species Rhingia campestris. The sequence goes on from OW052184.1 coordinate 19,747,825, forward strand.
TGAGTGCAAAAGAGAAAGAAAATTCGAAAAGTTGAGAGGAAAAATATTTTGCCCTGTGAGTCGTGGGCAAACTTTTCAGCGACTCTTTTTGACGTTTTCTTTTCTCTTCCTTCTTGTTATCATCATGTTGCTTCATATAATTTCGTTGCTTGGAGAGTCAGTTTCGGCTACTTGCGTATATTTGTTCGGTTGCTGGTGTTTTTTTTTTCAAGCAGAATAAAAGAGGAATGTCAAATTTGAGTCAAGAGAAAAAGTCTTCGTGTAAAAGCGCGAGACTCACGGAAGAAAATTAACAAAGAGAACTTCGAAAAAAGTCTTGACTCACCAGTCAACGTGTGGAAGCAGACTTTCTCTTGGTAGATTTCGAAATTTAATTAAAGTTTTCGCAGAAAATCAGTTTTGTTTTTTCAATGATCAATATATTTATTTTTCTGCAGTAATTTTTATCATTCCACCAAAATGAAACACACTTTTCAAGACCATCGCAGCTACCTACGAAAATGTTTAATTCCATCATGTTTTGTGTTCCAATGAAATCGTTCATTGTTAGCTATAACTACAACCTTAGGGCTCAGTTATAGCTATCATTGAACAACTTCATTGGAACACAAAACATGATCGAATTGAAATTTTACCTTCATAGCTGCTTATAGGAATCGTAGGAAAATTCCGTTTCATTTCGGTGGAGCGACAAACATTACTTCACAGAAATAAATCACGATCAGTGAAAAATAAAAAGTGATTTTCTGGGATAACTACAATTAAAAATTAAAATATGTTTGGATAATCATGTTCTTAAATTCTTAAGCTTTGTTTTGACACCAACTCGCCAATGATTGAATTTATAAAACAACCGCAAGAAGTAAAAGAAAATGTCCAATGATGTTTTTTCAATGAAAGCTAATGGGTGATCCATTTCGAGGTTCCCTACTTTTTTAAAGAAAAAATACACAGAAAATTCAAATTTAATGGAGAATGGTTATTATCATTTGAAAGAACATTCTTTGGCATTTATTTTTTGAAGATTATGTCTATCAAATGTTGGCCGTTGCTACGTCGCAGATGGTCCATCCGTTGAGTCCAATTTTCGATCACTCGTTCGAGCATTTCGACTGGTAACTGGCGAATGACACGCGTGATGTTTTCCTCCAAGGCCTGAATCGAAGCGGGTTTGTCGGCATAAGCTTTTGACTTTACATATCCCCACAGGAAAAAGTCTAACGGTGTGATATCACACGATCTTGGTGGCCAATCGACCGGCCCAAAACGTGAAATTATGTGCTCACCGAAATGTTCTCTCAATAAGTCCATAGATTGATGCGATGTGTGGGAAGTGGTGCCGTCTTGCTGAAACCAAATGTCGCCGAGATCACGAGCTTCAATTTCAGGCATCAAATAGTCGGTTATCATGGCACGATAACGGTCGCCATTGACGGTTACGTTCGCACCGGCATAATTCTTAAAGAAATATGGACCGATGATTCCACCGGCCCACAAACCACACCAAACCGTTGTTTTTTTTTGGATGAAGTGGCAGTTCTTCAATCTCTTCTGGTTGCTCTTCGTCCCAAATGCGGCAATTTTGTTTGAGCCCATTGAGCCAGAAATGGGCCTCACCGCTAAACAATATTTGCCTCGAAAACGTCGGATCTTCTTGGAACTTTTCAAGAGCCCATAGAGCGAAGCGATGTCGCTTGGGAAGGGCGAGCGGCTTCAGTTGTTGCACAAGTTGTATTTTGTACGCTTTCAATTTAAGATCTTGACGTAAAATGCGCCAAGTCGTTCCATACGTCAGTCCGAGTTGCTGCGAACGGCGCCGAATCGACTCTCTACGGTTTTCATGTAAACTCTCAGCTACGGCCGCTATATTTTCTTCACAGCGTGCTGGACGTGGTCTATTCGGTCGAATATTATCCATTAATGAATGCTGGGTCTCAAAATGGGTGATGGTGTTGCGAATAGTACGCTCAGTAGGCCGATTATGTTGACCATAAGTTGAGCGAAGTGCACGAAACACATTCCTCACAGAACGTGAAATTTCATAATAAAGTTGAACAATTTGTAAACGTTGTTCACGCGTAAGTCTTTCCATTATGAAATGCCAAACAATACTAAACAAAAATAACATGACAGCATGACACGACTCACACGTGATCTGTCAAAAAAGGCTATTGAAAAAAGTATCTCTACTTGGATCACCCGTTATAACTAGGGCCCTTAGATGTTGAGAGAAGGCAACCATCAATAATGTATGCAATGCTTACACATCTTGCGGGACTATTGGATACAGTCGCACACGTTTTTTTTTATCAACACCGGTAGATACTACCCTTATGCCTGGCCACACGTTCATCCCAACGACTTTCATTCCCATGAACGCCATGGCCATATAGTCCGTACCAAAACAGTTGGCCATTCTACTGCGCAGGTCTCTTAAAATGTGTTTTACAATCTCTTAAAACACATGCATTGATTGTGTGACTGTGTCCGTATGAAGGTGTACGGTTTTAGATTTAAACCCTATTTGCTCATTATGCTTTCGTTGATCATTATTAATTGTGTCGTGCATATTGATCATGTAGGTACTGATATTGGCACGCAAAGTAAAGAAAATTGCAGTGTCACATCAAATTTTTTTCTTTATCTCATTGAATTTGGGCGAGGTAGGTAAATTTAATAAAAAAAATCACAATTTGGGAATTTTTCGGAAACGTAAACGATTTTATACCCAATAACAATAGGCACGATTTTCTGTCACAAAAAAGAGGATGGGGTATTAAACGGTTTGTTAAAGACAAAATGGTGAACGTTCTTGCTTCTTCAATAATTTTTTTTAAGAAATGCAGTTTTTAAAACTTATTGAACTACCCACCACTTTGTAGTTTGTAACCTTGTAACCTTGATTAAAAGTGTAAATTATAGCGAGATAAAATTGACGATGAATTGCAAATATAAAACAGATTTACAGCGAGCAGCAAAACAAAACACCAGTATACCAAATGGGTGGTTCGGTTTGGTTTGAATTAAGAAGTAAAAACACACACGTTTTAGTACTAAGATAGAAATATTTATTGATTTTGCTACCTATATATGATATAGTTAATATTAATGTATATTAAATTGAATTCGAATAACTGTCAGTTTCATAATCGGTTGAAGAATCATCTCCTGGATTGATAATTATTGCATCCGACATTGTGTCCCACATCTGCTCGTGTGAAAAGTATTCCTCCTCTGTCCTTATAATTTTTTCACGAACTTTGCGCCAATATTCAACTGTTAATTTTGAAAATTCTTCTTCAGCTAGTTTCTGAACATCCGATAATCTAAACGTTGTATTTCGGCTTCCGACTCTTCCTTTGACTGTTGCCAAGATCTTTTCAATAGGGTTGAGATCTGGATGATAGGGTGGCAATCGTAGTACTTCGTGTCCCGCGCCGTGAATCATATCGTCAATCTTATGCTTGGGGTGGTGATAAGTCCGATGTCGCTTTATAAGGTCATAAAGTTCGACTTTGAGCATTTTTGAAGAATGCGGTATATTGTTGACGGAAAGCCATTCTAACATCTCCGATTTAACGGAAGCAGAAGTGATTTGCTTGTGTTCCCATTTGTTGTGATATGATGCGTTGTCCATTACAATAACCGATGGTGCCTCTAGGTTATTTAAAACTTGATCCTTCATCCATTTGAAGAAATTTTCAAAATTCATCTCATCGTGATAATCTCCTGTTTTCGACCCAGATTTAAATAAAAGCAAGGCATTATTCACGAAGGCCTTCGCTCCACCTGCATGCGCCATTATCAGCCTTTGGCCTTTTGAAATTGGCACCTTTAAACCTTGACTGGTGCCGTCAGTCCATGCCCTTGGCCTTGTGTGCGAGCTGTGAATATAGCTCTCGTCCAAATAAATAATCTCATATCCTTCTGACCTGTACTCCCGCACTTTCCTCAGATATTTCACTCGTAAAAGTTTGATTTCATTTCTTTCGCAAAGAAATTTACGGTTGTTCTCCGTTTTCCTATAAGAAAATCCATTTCTTTTTAAAACCCTATGTAGTGACATATTGCTTAGGTTCGGCTCCAAATCTTCCTGCACCCGTTGTCTTAACATTTTTAATGTTATCATCATTTTTTCTTCAATGTGGAAGTTGTATATAATTCGCCGAACAGCTGTGATATCAAATTCGTCCAATCGAGTTTTCCATTTTGTATGTGGTACTCTTTTAGTTGGAGATTCAATAGCGCCTTTCTTCTCATATTCTTTAATTATCCTTCTTATTGTTCGGGCCGGAATTCCCGTAAACTTCTCTGTCTGTGAATTTGCGTATGTGATGGGATTATATATACATAAATTCCTAGCTTCTTCAATTTTTTTGTAATATATCCTAACAACGATCTTACGTCCTAGACTTCCTATTGGTTTTCCTTTTCTTGAAAGATCCATGACAATTTATTTTATTTTAATAAACTTATGTCCTAGCAATGCTTTTGTTTTCGTGAAAGTGAATTCCAAATAGGAAATCCATAATATATATGCGTTATCTCAAAATAAAAAACTCTAAAAAAAATCTAAAAAAAACTATAAAAAACCAGGCAACAAATTTATTCCTTGCCCCTACAGGTAACCAAATGCAAACACTAATCATGTCGTAAAACTTTTAAACTTAAGTCAAACAGGTAAAATCAAACATCATAAAATTAATGCAAACCAAGCACACCACCCATACAGGTACCTAGCGCTAAACCACGAAATGTTCAACCATAAAAAGGGTTGGGAACCCTTTCAAATACAATCGGACTTCTAGGTAGAAATGTATAAAAGTCGACCTCATAATAAAAAATTAAGGTTATTTAGATATTCAACAGAATTTTAGTTCTAAGCACTGTAAAGTTGGGTTACGCATTGTAAATTACAGGCAAAAACGCTTAGTGATTACATTTCTTTCGCGTCATTTTTGTTCTCTTAAATCCTCTCTCTGCGCAATCGACCGTTGGCCAACTGTTTTGGTACGGACTATACACAAAAAAGCGTCGTTGGAATGAAGTCAGCTTTTACACGGGGAAATCTGGAACAACCACCTCATATTTTCTTGTCTCTAATACCGATATTGAGGTCTGCACTCGGCGAAGGCAAATTTTAAAATTTCAAAAGATGACTTCCATTCCAATGAACGTGTGGCAAAGCACATTGAACATGAATTTCAGGTAATTTGAGTGCTAATTGACGACTGAAGGCTAGCATTTTGGTATACATTGCAATATTCCTTTTTTCTCTACTAGTCGCAAAAGTGGCGCTATTCGTATGGAAAAATAGCGCCAAATTAAAATTACATTTTTGTATTAAAATGATAATTTAATCGCTCAGCATTTCATATATTTAAAAAGTCCATTATTTATGCCATTAAATGGCATATCAACTTGTATATTGCCTAATAGTAAAATGTTTGGAAATACGCGTTTGGACTTTCGTCTTAAACACAGTTTTCTTATGGTAATCCTGTATATATGAAAATTTCCCTTAATTCTATAGCACTTGGGATATTCTTTTTTTCACATGTAGAGGAGCTTTTCAAACTTTTCCACACGTCAATTAAATATTTATTTAACTTGAGCTACCTAGTTAATGGCATATCAATCCTAGATGGCGACAAAATCACTAGAAAAAAATAAAATTGTGCTTTTTTTTGGCTCATTTCACATTGACAGTTCTGTTGTGATAAAAGATGACAGATGCGAGGTAAAGTAAATATAAACAAATTATTCCTTTTTTTTTTAAATATTATTTATACATTTCTTTCTTTATTTATTTCTTCAAGAAAACAAAGAAAATTATGGACAACAGAAGCAACTGTAGCCTTATTGAAATCCTTCATCGAGAGAAAAGGCGAATTTCTGCAGGCGAGAAAAAAACGTTTCGCCTATGAAAAAATATTAAAGGAATTAAAGGACAAAAACCTCATTGTAAGTTGACATTGTGTCCTTATAGAACGCTAAAGTAACTCATTTCATGTTAGGATCCTAGTGCGACTCACCTGTTTTTGGAAAGTAAAATGCACACACTTCTCAAAGCCTACCGAGCACAGCAGACACATAGCAAAACATCGAAGATTCACGATATCATTCCCTATTTAAGAGAAGTGTTTGGAGATAAGGCACCTCCTAGTTCAAAGGGTTGTAAAACTGCCTGCAGAACCCCCAGTATAAGTGAACCATGTGATGAAAAAGAAACTGATTTCGATTGGTGCTACCAGGATAGAGATTGGAATAGCCAGACTTTAAACATGGGTGGCATGCCACCAAGAGTAGTGCAAGTAGATTATTGTCCATCGACATTATCTGAGTATCCTATAAATGTTATATCTGAATCGCCAGTTGATATAAAACCGGAAATTGATTATGAACAGACATCACCAGTTTCCTCCCATCCGCAATCTCCGTATTTACCGCGACCATGTATAGAAACAACAAATGCTAGAAATCCACTGTCCTGTGAAACATCTTACACAGAGAAACTCCATTTCTACGAACGAAAACATGAAGCGAAAATGGAACTGAAACGTAAGCAGTTCGATGAAATGATGAGAAATTCCGAGAGGCGGTTTCGTCAGGCGGAAGAGGCAAAAATGCAACGTCATCGGGAGAAAATGGATTTATTTAAGGAATTTCTTTTGAAGTAGGTATTAAGGCAGGTGGCGTTTATTAGTTAAGAGTCCCAAAAATAAAGAAATGTTTTACAATGGAAGGTGTGGTCTTGTTTTTGATGGGTCCGCCTTCTGTTGTGTCGACGACTATGGAGTAAAAGTTGGATTTATACAATAATTCTTGACAACGCTTAATCTGGTTACAATCAATTGGGTTCGTTATATCTCTCCATATACAGATGCTTCTTCAAACAATTGCTTAGTTGCGAGGCTTTAGCGCCTGTCGTCAAATCCGAAGAATCCTACATGTACCCTCTATTGTAAGGAAGTAAGTAAGGAAGGCTTGTATTGCCTATTATGCTTGCAGCAAAACCTTTGGTAAGAAGTGGGGACTTCAACCAAAGATGACGTTGTGGATGTACACAGCAGTAGTACGTCCAATTCTCACATAAGGCTCACTAGTATGGTGGCCCGCATTGAGTAAATGCTACAACCTCACAAAACTAAATAAAGAACAACCAGCATATGCACCACGGGAGCACTGAGGTCGGCGCCAAAGGATGCCCTTACTGTGCTATTGCATCTCTTGCTCCTCGACCAACACATCAAAGATACCGCTTTATGCAGCTCAGTAAGACTCAAGGAGTCAGGATGCTGGAATGCAAGGTCGTATGGCCACAGTAACATCCTGGACTGGTTACCAAACGCCATGGTCACGTTTCCAACAGACTACATAACACCTATACTAAGCTTCAAGAAATGCTTCGCCGTAGGGTTTCCTACCAGAGCTCACTAGAAGAGGAACGAAGTAGTAAGAGCTTTCGACACGGTCGTCTACACCGACGGATCTAAGATGAACTGTGGTGTGGGGTCGGAATCACTGAAAACATCAGTATCATACCGCCTACCGGATTTTTCCAGCGTATTGCAGGCGGAACTACTGGCTATCAGAGAGGCTTGCACGCTACTGGGGCGTGACACAACGAAAAAGCAAAATATTGCTATCCTCATAGATAGTCAAGCGCCCATTAAGGCCATCAACTCGACTACCATATCCTCCAAGAAGGTACAGGAATGCCGGAACGAACTTGCCCACCATTGCGAACGCTTCAGGGTTACACTTCTCTGGTTCCCATGGCACAGTGACATTTAAGGAAACGAGCGTGCAGACAAGCTGGCCAGGCAAGGCTCTGCTATACACGGCTAACTAGCGACAAGGGTCCTTATCCCGCTAGGTGCGGTTAAGGGACAAATCCAAATATACTTCCTGAAGAAGGCCGATTCCAAATGGAGAAGGTTAACAAAATGGGTCATATCGGGGATATGGCCTTCCTACGACAAGAACAGAAAAAACGAACTCTTAAATAAAACCCGCCCAGACATCGCAAGAATTACGGCGATAGCCAAGAAACATTGGCCAATTGGAGACCATGCGTTCAAACTAGGGATCCCATACAACCCCCAATGCCGCAAGTTGCGGGAACACAAATGAGAGAGAAACTGTCTCCCATTCATCTGCAAATGCCCGGCACTACCAAGAACCAGATTGCGTGCGTTAGACCAACCATTTTTCGACATCCTTAGCGACATCTCGGGTAAACGGATACAAGATCTTATCCGTTTTCTAAACCTCACTAGATGGATCTAGAGATCGCCTGTATCACATCCACAACGATCATAATAAAGGTAGCACGAGTCGTGGTAACAAAAAGTCACATAAGTGCTACTTGGGTTCATGCGGAACAGCCACCACTACCTACCCTACCCTCGATTGTCAAAACAGAAGCGTCGAAACTACATTAACTTTTAAGAGCTAAGTGATATTTTACACCAGCCCAGCTTTTCTTCGTTTGTATAAAGCCGAAGTTTTTGCCTCTTCATTCTCAATACCAGCAAACGTGGCTGTGACATCACGTTGGGTCCGATGCACCGATTTATGGAAGATTATGCCTCTGGTGTTGGATCGAAAGGTTTGTACAATCCTCTCAAGAATGATGTTAAAGAAGTCATTTGGCAGTGCGTCGCCTTTTTTTGCTGAGGTCGTTGCCGACCCTGACGGGCTCAGTGGCGCCATGGTTGGTGCGATGAACTGCCGTGCAGAAGGTCTTAATTCGATTCCCAACCGTAACTTATTTTCTACTGGCCCTTCTCTCATAATGATCTGACAAATCATACGAGTAGTATCAATTTTCAAAACTTGTCTTAACTTAGCGTTCGAAGTCGGCATAAAACAGGAGGTACCGCCATCGTGCAAGAAGTACACACGCACACAAAGCCCTTGGTACTAACGAGCCTCTTGCGCCAAAAATTTGTATTTGTATACGTTGCCGACCCTGATGAAGCAGGGAGATTTCTCCATCTTCATCCTGCACAGTCGGACGAGTTTGGATGGCATACATGTCATAGACTAGTCTCTGTATAGTTCGTCTCTATAAATGCTGTCGTATGTGGCTTTGAAATCGATAAATAGGTGGTGGGTATTAATTTGGATTTCTTGGGTTTTTTCCAGGGTTTGATCAATTGCGGACATTCCTGTTTTTATTAAACGGCGCTTTTCAGAGGATTTATGCCCCTGTACTTGCCGTAGTTCATGGAGTTTTCTTGTTTGTAGGATCGGGCAAACGATGCTTAGGTTCCCTTCTTCAGGTATACTTTCATTCGACCAAATTTTTCTTATGAGTTGGTGATTGTTACTTACCAAATCATCTCCGCCGACTTGTTAAGCTTGAGTTTAAATATTGCTATGCTGACTTCACTTAGGTCGGGTGGTTCGTTCTGCCTGACAGCGGAATGTTGTTCGTCATCGAAGTTTAAACAGTCTGCAGAAGTGGTTCCTCCATATCCTCAGCATCGACTGTGTCTCAACTACAATATTTCCTTGTTCATCTCGACAGGATTCTGTTCGAGCCTTGTATCCATGGCTTTGACGTTTTACACTTTGGTAAAACTTGCGAACATCGTTCCTGGAGTGGCACCTCTCTATATCCTCGATCGCCCGCTTTTCTTGCTCTTTTCTCTTCTTTCTGAAAAGCCGATGTTCTTCCCTTCTTCTTTGCCTGAGCTCAATGGCAGCTCTCGTCTTCACCTGCAGCTTAGCCTTGTAGGCCTCGTTCTTGGCTGCGAGCATCTGTTGGCATTCTTCATCAAACCAGGGGTTTCTTGCTGGTGGGCGTAAGAAACCTAGCACATCAGTTTCGGCTGATCTAATGGCTTGTTGGCATCATTGCCATTGTTCTTCGACATTAGATGCTGTTGGTATCGTTATAATCGAGAGGTAAAGGGATTCTTACCTTGGCTGCAACAAGGTAGTGGTCCGAGTCATTGTTAGCCCCTCGAAATGTTCGGACATCCATACTGGATGCATGCCTCTTGTGGATCACACATCTACAACACGGTCCTTAGTAGATGTCAGGTTTTTCTTCCACTTTTTGCCCGGCACATCCCATTTTATTTCCTGAATGACAGTAATGTCTGCTTTGTAGCAGTTTAGGGCTTCCACTAGTTGTCAGCCTGCACCTCTCCTGTGTACTGTTCTTAAATTCCAGGTGCAGTCAGAACGTCGTTGTCCTCTTTTTCATTTTGTATGCGTCAACGTAAAGTATGCTGGACATGAACATTAAGCCATTACGGGTCTTATTTCACAGTGGGTCACTAGAACCATAGAAAAGTGTTGGGTAACATCCCAACGTAGGACACGTTACATTGGTGCAATTTTGAAAATCATGTGTAAGGCACGGACTTCATCCTTGCTAAGGACCGAGATCCATCTAACACCTCTTGTATGCCAAAGTCTATCACTCAATAAACCTCAGAATGACATACGTTTCCGCTAAGCCGGGGAACCACAGCCACCTCGATACTCCCACGAGGTGGCCTACCTTTCAATCAGGCTAAGCCATGCAGTCTGACATGGTTTGGTTCACGATGGGACTTCAGAGACCACCTGCTATAACACCATTCGCCTATTATTGCCTTGCACCGAATGACAGGATAATTAGCTTTCTGCTGCTTTTTCTATCCACCACCTGAGAACGCGCACAGTAGGCGCCGAGGTAGGGGCCCAACCCCCCTGGGATGGTCGTCAACAATAAGATCAGTCCAACCTGGAGAGCCAGCTCCAATTTACTAGGATACGGGACCATCAATAGCCACTTTGGGTTTAATGGCTGCTGTTAACCTCTCAGCTCTTTCGCTACCATCTCTGTTCAAGAGGGCTTATATCGGGTTTTTCAATAAGAGCGCTACAAACGTTTTTTTAAATAAAAAAAACGGTTTTGGATATCAATGAAATTCTTTATTCCTGTGAAAGTTCGTTCGATGTCATTATGTATGGAACTCGATTTCTTTTGCATGGTCACCACGGGCACGCTTGCAGAAGTCCAGACGCTGAAACCAAATTTTCGACGGTTTTCAAGCATAAATCGGCCGATACTGCGCAATTTCACGTTGGATATTCGTAGGAAGTTCATCAACCGTCGCTGGCTTGTTGGCATAGACCATAGACTTGACGTAGCCCCACAGGAAATATTCTAACGGCGCCAAATCGCACGACCGAGGTGGCCAAGCGACTGGACCATTTCGTGAGATAACACGTTCTCCAAACTTGGTTTCCAATAAATTGATTGTGACATTCGCTGTGTGGCTTGTGGCGCCGTTCTGTTGGAACCACATGTCCTCCAAGTCCATATCATCCAATTGGGGCCAAAAATATTCGGTTATCATTGAACGGTAGCGATTCCCATTGACAGTAACGTGCCGGTCTTGATCATCACGGAATAAGTACGGCCCAATGACGCCGCTGGCTCATAAACCACACCAAACCGTAATTTTTTCGGGATGCAATGATGAATCATGGAGTACGTGTGGATTGCTGCCTGACCAATACCGCATATTTTGTTTATTGACGAAGAAATGATGTTTATTCAGCCAGAAATGAGCCTCATCGCTGAAGATGATTTTTCGATGAAAATCCGAATCATTTCCAAGTTGTTGCTCAGCGAACATACGACGCTTCTGGTGGTCAAGCGGCTTCAGTTCTTGCGTCAATTTAATCTTGTAAGGATGTAGGCGAAGATGTTTTCTCAAAATTCGCCACAACGACGTAACAGAGATGCCCAACGCTTGAGAACGACGTGTGAGAGACACATTTAGGCTTTCTTCAACTGAAGCCTCAGCGGCGGCAATATTCTCGACACTACGGGCACTTCTTTGTCTCACTGGCACGGGGACATTTTGTACTGTGCCTGTGGATTCAAATTTTTCCACTAGACGCTCAATTGTTGATCTGCTAGGACGATTATGACGACCATAAATTGGACGTACCGCTCTTAACGTTGAGGCCACTGACTCTGAATTTCGGTAGTAAATTTTAATAATTTCGACTTGTTGTTGGATCGTATATCTTTCCAAAGAGTGGCAAGAAATATGGCGTCGTTTGCTGTCCCTGTCGCTCTACTTTTGTAGCGTCCCTGTTGAAAAACCCTTTATTACCATCGGTTTAGGAAATATAATTTTCGATTCTGATAAAAAGCGAAGACCTACGAAATTGATCGCTTTCGAAGCGATCTGCTGCGCATTTGGTATTCAGCCTTCAGGTCTTAAAACTTCGTTTGGAATTCGATTTTCTGCTGCCAGCTTTTTTTTCAACGAGCACACTTTTTGCATGAACAGCATCAGCCCACTGCTGACTGTCAGTGGAGTGATTTCATTTATTGGACACGGTAAAACTATGATTCACAGATCGCCAACTTTGGGGTTCAGTGCAAAAGCCCCCACTTGTAAGGCCAGCCTCTTTGTTGGATGAAATCTCGTCTCTATGGACCTTTGATGTGTGGAATTTCATTCTCCGCCTTTCGGGTATTGATGAATGCCTTCCCTAAATCGATCCTCTGATTTTGAAGACGTTCTACCAGCAGTGCTGAAAACCCCGCCCTGGAAACAGAACCCTTTCCCCCGTTTAAAGAAAAACACCGTTCCGAGTCATCTACTGATTTTGGATTTTATTAAATAGATATATATAGAGTTATATAAATATGTAAACACATCTAGGATTAATTTTGAAAGAAATTCTAAACTAAAACGTGTGATCATACAATTCCTGTCAATAATTTCTTTTTTTGGGTTCATTTAGTCTGCGTTATTGCGTTAAGTTAAGTCTCTTTCATTCAAATAATTTATTTTTGGCTGTCTATCGAAAATATCAACTATTTTTGATATGGGATTTCGTTTTTTTTTTTTTGTTAAATTGCCACAAGCTGTCCAATAAAAGACATGGACAAGGACAAAGGATTATAAACTTAAAATAAATACATTCGTTTCTCATCACATGTTTCCTGTTTTTGAAGGCTATTTCTTGTTCTTTTTTTTTTCTTGGGGAAGAGGAGGAGGAGAGAAACTTTTTGTATCTGTTGGTGAGGTCGGGTCTGGGTCACCGTACCGTTCCGTTCCGTTCTCGTCCCGTCTTCGACTGTCTTTAGTTTTTTAAAGTGGTGTTTGTTCATTACTAAGTTGTTGTACAATTTATTGTTTTGATTCCGTTATTGGTCTTCTTGTTGTTTGTTGTTGTTCTTGGTAATGTGGTTGTTGTTGTTGTTGTGAAATTTGATGTCGGATTAATTGAGTTATTTTGTTCCGTCGTCGTCGTCGTTCGTTTTTCAAAGTGATAGAGATAATACTGTCTGCGAAAAAAAACAAACAAAATGCCAACAATAACAAACGTTACAGCGTTATGTACGAAGAACCGTTTAGTCCGATTGAAGTTTTTTTTTTTGTGGTTCTATAAAAAGGGTGCACTCTCACTCGTACTTACCCGGCTGTTTGGGGCTGTTATAGCTGATGGCTATGTCACAGAGAAAGGTAAAATTGAAATAAATTAGGAGGTGTAACTTACGTTTAAACTCGTCGCAAGCGTTTGCGATTATTGTCGTTGGGCTCCTCAGCGTCCATAACCTGTGAGTGGAGTGGATTATTGACTGTACATTGAAAGAATTGAATGGATAATGGATCTTTACCTTAATTTTTGAGCTACAAATCTCAGCACCGTTGAGAGTATCAATTGCGTTTTGAGCGCTTTCAGCTCGTGCATACTTAACGTAGCCGCAGTTGCGATTGGGCAGCAAGTAGACATCGATAAGGCTACCGAAGCAGGAGAAAACGTTCTTCAAAATCGCTTGGGGAATGCCCTAAAAGAGGAAGAGTGGTTATGTAACGGATGAAGGGGATAAGTGGGGGAGGAATACTTACTGAAGAAAGTACAATGAACAGCCTACGTGCAACCGGTGCATCGGAGTTAGCCATTGGTGCTGCAGGTGGCAAGTTAACACTGCATGGATTCGAGTTATTGTTCTTGCACTCTATAAAGAAAAATCAGTTAAATTAGCAATGCGTGTCAATTTGTAAGATGGAATTGTTACCAATCATAGATCCATCTAAACGAGGATTGATAATGGAGAACTTCACAATCATTCTCTCGCCAAGCGGGTACTCCAGCCCGTGAACTTTCTCTCTGAAAAAAAAAATATAATTAAGCGATCTTAGTTGTTGTTATTTATTAGAAGTGTTAGCATTTAAAAGGCTGGATATGTACGGCCAGACGGGGATGCAAATCGACACATGTCCTCTTTCTGATCAACTCTAACTCAAAACACCCCTAAAGTTACTGAATCTGTCCCCTAATACTTGTCTACAAAAGGGTCTTTCATTAGCGACTTGACAACTCCAAACTTTCAGTGTGAACGCACCCTTAAGTCGATTAGGCAAACATATTATATGTGAACTGGAGCTTACAACCAGGATGAGTGGTATGTTGATTCGGGGGCCTCCGCTCGCATCTCTATGAAGCGAGATTTTTCAATTGCTTAACCAGCTAGGAGCGAAATAATATGTGACAACAACTGTCTGTCTGTAGCAGGAATTGGTGATTTAAGTCTGCAGGTTGGTGTTCGTAATGATGTTCAAGATGTTGCTGTTAACGTTGGACTATATTTCCTCGATTTGTGCGTTTTATTTACTGTAAGCCAGTCAGATGGTAAAGAAGGGAAATTCCGTGCATTTCGATTCGAAGGGCTGTAAGATTTTCGATAGCGATAAACAGCTTATTGTCACCGTCTTGCATGTTGGTGATATGATCAAGTTGGATCGACCGAACGTTAACGTGAGTCTCATGGCTAATGTCATCTTGAATAAAGCAAAATCATGGGGTGGCAAGTTATGGCATCGTCGCATGGGTCACCTATTCTTCGATGGGCTTTTTAGGTTAAAGAAATGCGTTTCTGGTGTTAACATTAACAAAATCAACAAGGAGAGCTCTAAAGTTTGTGTTAAGGGCAAACAAATCCGGATGCTTTTTAATTAAAAGGTGGGACACGAGCAACTGAAATTTTGGAAGTGATCAACTCAGATCTTTGTGGAACCATTGATGTCATTTCACGTGGTGGTGCAGGTAATATTATGGTACTTGTCGATGGTTTTTTACTTTTTAAACGCAAAGTCAAAAGCTTATCAGCAATTTCAAAAATGCTGCTGAACTTTAAAATTCTACTATTCTATTCTGCCGTTGTCGGTCTACCTAGTTTTTCAACAAATCTTTCAAAAAGCTCCTAAAGGCAAATATAATACGTCACCAGCAGACTACACCATATACGCCAAAAAATAACGGTTTGGCACAAAGTACTAATCAAACTATCATTGAGAAAACACGCTGTATGTCATTTGACGCTGGACTTGATGCAATGTTTTGGGCTGATGCAGTCTCCACCTCTGTTTACTTGGTCAAGAGATCACCTAGTAAGTCGAAAACTGATGTCACTCCTGATGAGACGTTTTCTGGGCGAATCTCAAATCTAAAGTCGCCTTTGTGTGTTTGGATATAAGGATATCTGCTGAAATATTGCCGGAAAAAGTCCGATTGTTCCATATTTCTTGGATACCGCGATGATACGAAGGACTACCGTTCGTACCAAGCGAAGAAGGATAAAATCATCATAAGTCGAGATGTGGTGTTATTTTTAGAACAGCCGACTAGAGAAGTATAAGGAAACCGAGCCAAATATTGCTTATTATTCCTTTATATTCGCAGATGAGTTTCATTCGGTGGGGATGGTGGAGAGTATCACCAATTGCACCGATGAAGGTGGCAAAACTTTAACCCTTGCTCCGGAATCGAACATAAGCACCCATTTAGAAGAAAACGACACTACGACTGAATTGCTCCCAGGAGGAAGAAGTAAGACAAAATCCTAAAAGTGATGATAGTTACTCGCCATCATTACCAATGTAACAGGTCAGTGTAACAGAGCCGCGACGCGATCAATGTAGACCGATACCTGTCCGAATGGATGATTATGTATGTCAATTGAGCTTTATGATCCGTTGAGAGTGGATGAAGCATTGCAACGAAACGATTCTAAATTAGCTATGACATCACGTTCTACCAATGATTTCAATATCGTCGGCGTGTGCTAGTAGTTGCACCGATTTTTGGAAAATTGTGCCTCTGGTTGTCTCGGGAGTTTTGCACAATCCTCTTAGGAATCAAATTAAAGTCACATGACAGCCCATCGCCTTGCCTAAATCATGTTTTGGTATCGAATGTCTCAGTGATGTCTTTTCCGATACCGATGGAGCAGCGTCATTCTACACTAACGAACGACTTTGGGCGTTATACCAAAACTAGACATGGCTCTGTATAGTTCGTCTCTGTAAATGAAATCGATAAACAGGTGGTGGGTATCGATTTGGACTTCCTGGGTTTTTTTCCAGGATCCGCAGAAGTGTGAAAATTTGATCGGTTGTTGACTTTCCTGGCCTAAAACCACACTGATAAGGGCCGATCAAGTTGTTGCTAAACGGTTTCAGGCGTTCAAATATTACGGAAAATATGATCTTTTAGGCGATGTTGAGGAGACGTATGGCTCTGTACTTGGTGTATTTCAGAGGGTTTTCTTGTTTGTGGATCGGGAAAACGATGCTGAGGTTCAGGCATACTTTCATCCGACCAGATTTGGCTTACGAATTGGTGGATGTTACTTACCAAGTCATCTCCGCTGGCTTTAAAAGGCTCGGTGGGAAGGTCGTCATTTCCGTCGGCCTTGTTAAGCTTGAGTTTAGATATTGCTATCTTCACTTTACTTAGGGCAGGTGGTTTCGCTGTCCTTGCCAATATTGAATGGTTCGTTCTGCGTGACAGCGTAATGTTGTTCGTCATCGCCGTTCAACATTCTGCAGAAGTGGTTCTTTCATAATATCCGATATTTCCTTGTTCATTTCGACAGGTTTTGTTCGAGTCTTGTTTCTTTGGTTTTGACGTTTTACACTTTGGTGTAAAAGAGTGACACCTCTCTATTTTGCCCGTGGGTTTTTTTTTGCTCTTTTTTCTTCTTTCTGAAAAGCCAGTGTTCTACCTTCTTCTTTGCCTATAGAGCTCAATGGCAGCTCTCGTCTTCACCTGCAGCTTAGCCTTGTAGCCCTCGTTCTTGGCTGCGAACATCTGTTGGCATTCTTCATCAAACCAGGGGTTTCTTGCTGGTGGGCATCAGAAACCTACCACATCAGTTGCGTTGTGGCGTGGTGGATATCCGCATCCTTACCTTGGCTGCAACAAAGTAGTGGTCCGAGTCGATGTTAGCCCCTCGGTATGTTCGGACATCCAAAATACTGGATGTGTCTCTTGTCTACCGCAATGTTATCAATTTGGTTGACTGTTCGTTGATCTGGAGACCGCCATGTCCCCTTATGGATATCGAGGTGAGGAAACCGTGTGCTGGCTATAGTGGCATTTCGTTCTGTAGCGAAGTCATTTAGACTAAGTCCGTTACCAGACGTGTTGTCGTGTAGGCTATATTTCCCGACAGTACTGCTAAAGATGTCTTCTCTTCCTACCTTTGTGTTGAAATCACCCAGCACGATTTTAACATCTGACTTTGGTAGTCGCTTATAGGTTTTATCAAGGAGCTCGTAGAAGCAATCTTAAGCTAAGTCATCTTTTTCCTCCTTTGGGGCGTGAGCGCATATAAGGCCTACGTTGGCTAATTTGGCCTTTATGTGGATTGTTACAATGCGTTGGCTAATGTCTTAGAAACATAAGACTTCTTGCCTAAGTCTGGCGCTTATAACAAATCCACATCCGAATAGACGCTGTTTCTGCTCACACGGTCCTTAGTAGATGTCACACTTTTTCATCCTCTTTGCCCGGCCCATCCCATCGTATTTCCTGGATGGCAGTTATGTCTACTTTGCAGCAGTTTAGGGCTTCCGCTAGTTTTTCGCCTGCACCTCTCCTGTTTAATGTTCTCACATTCCAGGTGTAGATACGAACGTCGTTGTCCTTTTTTCGTTAAGCAGGGTCATCAACAATTTCTTCTTCTTCGTAACAATTTCTTTTCCATGGGTGGGTAGTTTACCCAAAGCACAACCCCCAACCTGTAGCGCCAGTTCTAATTTATTAGATACCTCTAGGACACGGGGTCATCAGTATACACTACGGGATTAAGCTCTGCCGTTGGGCTTTCGGCTCATCCGCTACCATCTCTGTTCATGTTCCCAAATTACCTGTTGTCCGAATATGTCGAAGCAGCTCATATACGTTCGCCTGGGACAGCAGGCCGGGTATTCATTCCATGTCATTCTGACCAGACTGTTTATAGTGTTGCTGCTTTTCGTCTTGTTATCAACACTTGCACTTATCAAGTCAAATCCGGTTGGATGTGACCAGTGCCCGATGGTAATCACTTGGAGGTAAAATTAAGCACAGTTGATGTGTAGTCAGGGTTACAACCACTCATGGCAGACAACCAGGATGCAGAAGGGAAAAACTATCGCAACAAAGCCCGCCTAGTTATTAAAGGTTACGCGCAAAGAAAGGGGATCGATTATGACGAAACCTACTTCCCTGTCGTGCGATGTACACCGATAACTTGCAATGGCAATACAAATGGATTTTGTGACTGCATTCTTACAAGGCGAAGACTCTTTTATGGTGCAGCCAGAGGACTTTAGTGACATGGTCTTAAACAGTCCCATTTGGAATGAAAAAATAGATGAGGCACTATAGAGGTTCAGTGTTGCAAAATCTAAAGTAGATCCTTGCATCCAATACAAACTATTTTCTAACAAAATGCTTTACGTAGCAGTTTATGTAGAATATCTACTCATTTTTAGAAACGATACGCAGCAGAAGTTGGAGTTGAGAAATAAATTACAAAATACGTTCAATACGTTGTTTTGAACATTCAAATCAACAGAGCTCGCAAAAAGCGTACAATCTCATTGTATCAGGAGCTGTACATTAATGAGATACTAAATCGATTCAACATGTTTGACTGCAACTTAGCATGTTAGATGTTAATCAAAATTTGACAGAGGAGATGTGCCCACAAAGCGCATAACAATAACAGAAGGGAGTTAGCTAAGGACCGGGAAATTCGGAGACACTTGCTGATTGAGGGCCCTTTATCCCGTATTGTAGCGCAACATAGGTAAGTACCTCTGGTTTTAAGGCTCATTGGAGTCACGTAAATAATGGACTTATCGGAGTAACCCATGTAGTGGGAATATAATTGAATTCTTATGACGCAATATTTTAATTATAGGATCACCTCGCACAACCTTCATGATTGGGAGTTTGGGCGACCGTTGTTCTGTGGCCAACCGTCCTGGATAAGGTGTTCATCGAAATATTCGCACTGAAGACAACGTAGAAGCTGTGCGTCAGACTGTTGCAAATGATCTATCTCTCTCAACTCGTCGTTGTTCGGGCTGATTGGGCATTCCCAGAACCAGATTGGATCTTAAGATGTTACACCCATTAGGATGTATTGCGGTGCTATAGACGAATATTCAACATTTGCCCATATTTCGTCGAGAAAGAGAATTAAATACCAGAAACGATTTTCTGGGCTTCTACAGAACAATGATCGACAACTTTATGCGGCCCAGTAAAATGTGGTTCCAACAAGATAAAGCAAACTATTTCTAGGCAAACTATGGATCTTTGGGGTATGGAAGTTTAATTTTAACATGACCACCCCTTTGACGAGATTTAACAGCTCCAGTTGTTTTATGGGGATATTTACAAGACGAAGAGACTAATAGACAGCTAAAGCTGAATATTCCACAAGGAAAAAGGAGCCTGCAACCAGAAACATTGCGTGGTATAATGGAAAACGCACTAAAAAGTGCCAATGTCTGCCACGAGCAAAATAGTGGACAAATGGTAATTACAGAGTTAAACGCGTTTAACATTGATAGGTCTTATTTGGCCCACCATGTATGTAGAACGAATTGCAATGGCGTATGTCTTTGATCTCATTGCTCGTGTTGCATTCATACGTGCCGTGATCTTGTCAACCTCCTACCACACAATTAATATATAACGCATCCAATTCAACCTTTGTAAACTCAGTACCCATACCCCCCTTAGGGTACAACATTCGTGGGCTGGAATTATGGCAAAAATATAGCTAAGCTTCATTCGAGTGCTCCAATTCTACATCAATGCTATCAGCGAATGGAACTTAGATACCTTTGCAATGGAACAAACCAACCTTGTCAGGTGGGTGTAGTGCTCCAACTACATAGCAACTCGTCATTGAGCCAGTGGGAGACAGGGTACGAACATAAATTAACAAACACTTGAACTGATAATTACTTACTTGGCGTAAATAGCTGCCTCTGGTGTGTTATAAGCTACCGTAGCTTCGTTTGTTCTCGGTCCATCTATGAAATTAAAAAAAAACGCGTGACTAATCACTCCCAAAATAAAACAAAACTCGTTCACTTACGTTCCCTGGTTATCTGGCAATAATCCAGTCCGGGGATTATGTCAAACAAACGCCACAACTGATCCTGATTTATGTTACTGCTACAGATCACATCCAGTGTGGTCGTCTGCTGAGCATTTGAATTCTGCATTTTCAGAAACGAGGCCATCTCGTTGCTTGAGCTGCTCATATTACCACCACCATAGTCGTTGTTGTAACGATTAAACGATTCATCGCGATTTCCATCGCGGGAATTGCGAGATGCATTTTTTGGTTCGGCAAATACCGCCTTATACTTTGAAGGGCAATTCTCAAAGGCGAGCGCCGCATGATAGAACCTAATTAAATCAATTGAATTCCAATTAACATTCCCACCACTTGCTTGCTAGACATACCTGTTGTATCTTACGTAAGCGAAACCTTTCGACTGGCCCGTATTGCGATCATGCATAATCGATACATTTTCCACGTCCCCGTATTTAAGGAACTCATCTCGAATTGTATCCTCGGTGGCGTTCTTCGAGACCACAATAAACAAGCGAACGCATCTTTCCTGTTCGTTGTCTGATCGGCCTTGGTTTTTACTGGTTTTAGAAAGGAAGGTAAGGAATGCAAAATTAGTTGTTTTCTTGTGACATTTGAATTTTTAATTTGAATGCTAATTACTTTGCTGCCACTAGCACCTTGACGGAGCGATCTGAGTCGCCTATAATGCTGCCATTCATCTCTTCCTGTGCCTTTGCGGCATCTGATGTTTTGCTGAACTTTACATAGGCGATTCCTTTGTTTTCGCCAGTTTTTTTGTCTTTCACAACCCAAACATCTTCGATCTCGCCGAATTTGGTGAAGGCATCACGGAACTCATCCTCGGTATGGTCTCGGCTGCCGATTATGAAAAGCCGCGACATTGGTGGATCATCTTCGTTTAGAGCGGAACGACTGTGATGATCGTCACGAGAACCCGAGCGATAGTCGGACATTTTAACTGCGATTTAATTAATTTATTTAAAAACACAATAAATTGTTTGAGAGGAATTCGATTAATTGTTGGGTCGACGTCGAGTGTCGGCGAGGTTTTTTTTTCTTTCACAGAAAATGGAGTTTTCTGGAAAGAGAAGCTTGATGTGCGAAGAGGATGAATGTAGAAAGCCGAAAGTGGAGTTGAATGCGTTGTTATGGGTAGATTACACTATTACTAGAGATATTTCTATTGGAAAAAAAGTTATCGAAAATATTGAGCAAGTTATCGGAAACATTTTCTCTTACTAAAATGCACTGTCTAAATCAGAGATCAAATAAGAAGAGATAGGAAACTTTCGTACGTCTTCCTCTTTTTCACCCGATTTCTTTGTCGTTTACATAAATTACCAAAGCTGCATACAAGCCTGTATCTGGTTGGGCAGTGGTGGGGAATTCATCTTTCAAAATCCTGGAAAATTCCACGATTAGCTTGTTGGCAAAAGTCCTGGAAAGTTTACTACCTCTCCTTTTCCTGATCTCTGGGGTAAGATGATCGTAAGGTTTTCCAAAGTGTAAAACATCAAAAACAGGGGTGAAAAGCGCGTACAGAATCCCGTTGAGAAGAACAAGGAAAGATTGTAGTTGAGACACAGTCCATGCTGAGAATATGGAAGAACCACTTCTGCAGTCTGTTAAACGGCGATGACGCAGAATCTTCTGCTAACGAACTATTCAATATTGGCGGCGACAACGAAAACTACTGACCACCCGACCAAAGTGAATTAAGGATAACAGTATCTAAATATAATATTAACAAGGCTGTTGAAAATGACTACCTTCCTGTCGAGCTCTAGAAAGCCGGTGGAGATGACTTGGTAAGAAGCATTCACCAAATTCATAAGCTAAATTTGGTCGAATGAAGGAACGGAAACACAGCATTATGTTAGCCCAATCCACAAGAGAGGAGGCCTTTGGAAATGCGCCAACTACAAAGGCATGTCATGTGACTTCTTTCACATCATTCTTGATAGGATTGTTCAAACTGCTCTTAACTCTGACAACAAAACATCTTCTCAGAATGAAACGAAGAATAACTCTAGCTAACCCCTTTTTCTATACAAGGCCCGAATCATCCCAGTTCTACTCTAAGGCGCTGAAGCATGTATAAAAAGCGGATGAAGAAATTCTTGGTCGTTTTGAGCGATTCCTTATATTCCATATTGTCCATATCCATGCCGTAATGTCGTATTTGCATGAATAGAATTCTTGGTCTTTCTGATACCAAGTCTAGGTGGGGCAGATGATGGGGTATTTGTGGATAAAAGAAGCCATTATACATTGGCAATGTTGGGTCAGAGGCGGTGTTGAGTGATCGGAAGCAAGATTGCAAACTTTCATTTGTTCTCTATTCTTGGCAAGGAAAGCCAAAAGAGTTATTCTTAAATTTTTTATCGAATTCTTTATGAATATTCTCAAAGTGTTTGTAAGGTAGGCTAGTGCTAACTGTAAATTCTGGGATGTCATTTCCCTTATTGACGGTCCTGGGATGTCTTTAGCGACACATGGAAAATTCAGGGCTATGCCAGCACGACCCGCCATAGAACAATTTTTCTTATATGGAGTGCGTCATCTGTATAGAATTCATAATCTTTGGTTTTTCGTATCCACAACCACAATCCATACTATGGTCTATGAGCGCTCTCTTATGCTTGCGCTCTCACATGTTGTTGTTGTTGTTCCGTGTTCTTCTTCTACTGTTCGCACATTTGTTCTGTCCGCCGCGCTTGCCCCCATCCATTCTCATTTAATTTTCTGATGTCTATACTACTGTTATAATATGAGATGATTTCAGTATGTAATGTAAATTCACTGAACACATTCATTGCTACGCACGAAATGCAGTCATTTAAGATACCTAATTGTAAGACGTCATTTCTCCTCTAAGTAAGTGCATGTACATGTAGTCAGTTGAATATTACGATCGGATGTGTATAGTTGATTAGTGGAAATATAAAACTGAATTTGCAAAGCTTAAAGTGTGTATTATTTTACTAACTTGTACATGGTGTCAGAAGTGAAACCTTTTTTATATTAAAACAAATATATTCAACAAGATGTCTAAAGTGGAAATAAAAGCTCCTGAACAACTTAATTTTGATGACGCTGGCAAAGAGTGGTCAATTTGGAAACAAAAATTCAAGATTTATCTTGTTGCGTCTGGAAAATCAAGCGAGAATGACAAAACAAAAATTTCTCTATTTCTTACGTTCATTGGAGAGAAGGGGATAGAGATATACAATACTCTTTTCGATGTACCGTTTGATCCAGACAGTGATGATGAGTTCAAGGATGCAGTGGAAATTGAACAAGTAGACGAACAAGCAAAACCGAAAATTTCCCTAAAGATGGTCCTTAGTAAATTCGAAGAATATTGTCTTCCAAAGAAAAATGTCCTAATGGAGTCACATAAATTTAATATGATTGTTCAAAAGGAGAACCAATCCTTCACAGAGTACATAACTGAACTTCGTACACAGATGAAGTACTGTGATTACAGTTGCACAAAGTGTAAGGAATCTTATACAGACCGTATGCTGAGAGAACGACTGATCCTGGGGCTGTTTGATAAAAACCTACAATTGAAATTGCTGGAGGATGCAAATCTGTCATTAAGTGATATAATTAATAAGTGCAAGATTGCAGAAGCTGTTATTGCAAATAAAAAATTGCTGTCCCAAGTGGAAAAGATTTGCACAATTGATACGTCGCAAAAGGAAGATCAAAAGAAGAGGTTCCTGAGATACCCGAACACACCAAAATGTGATCGTTGTGGTGGATTTTCAACGGGCCAACACCAAAAATATTGTCCAGCTGCAAAGGAAGGAGTAACTTGTAACAAGTGTGGAAAACCAGGCCATTTCGGAAGAGTTTGTCGCTCACGTCAACAGGAGGAAAAGCCAAAAGGAAACAAGCTGCAGCTCTATAGAGGACCAAGGCAGAATCGTGTCAACGAACTAAGATATGGATCTAGTTCTGAAGAAGGTAACCAATTATGTCAGAATAATAATTTAGTTTTAAAAAAATTTGTATTTAGAATAAACACTGATGCTAAGGGTTGGTTCAAAATATTGAATGTGGGTGGTGCTGAAGTACAATTTAAATTAGATACTGGAGCTGATATCAGTTGTCTCCCAATAAAATACATTGAGCAGACCAACAACCAAGATAAAATTAAAAAGTCTAACAACCAATTGTTTGCTTATAATAATTGTAAGATTGAGACATTTGGAAAAATAGATTTAATTTGTGTTGACTGTGATACACAGTTAAAAAAAGTTGTTTCATTTGAAATCGTTGGTGACAAATTTCAGCCTATATTAAGCAGAGATGCATGCGTTGAACTTAATTTGCTAAATAGAACTAATGTATTCAATATATCCATAGATTCAAACGAAAAGTTTATTGAGCAAAATATGGAAGTATTTGATGGTATTGGTACAATTCCTGGGGAATGTAGTATTATGCTTAAGGAAAATTCTGTCCCAACACTTAAGTATAAAAAACGTATCCCTGAAAGTTTACATAAGAGATTGAAACTTACGTTAGAAGATATGCAGGAACACGGCATCATTACACCTGTTGATTACCCTACAGATTGGGTCAATAATTTAGAAATTGTTGAAAAACCAAACGGCTCATTAAGGATATGCCTTGATCCAATACCATTAAATAAATGTATTCGTAGGGAACATTTTTTGATTCCAACAGTGGAAGAAATAATAAGTAGACTGTCAAATAAATCATTTTTTACAGTGTTAGATCTAAAGCAAGGATTTTGGCAACTATCACTTGATAAAAAAAGTTCAGAATTAACAACCTTCATGACTCCATTTGGTCGTTTTCGATGGAATAGGGTTCCTTTTGGAATAAGTAGTGCTCCGGAAATGTTCATGAAGAAAATGGTTGCAATATTTGGAAATATAACAAATGTAGAAGTTTATTTCGATGATATTTTCATTTCTGGTAGAACAAAAAAAGAACACGATGAAACTTTAGAGTTAGTAATGACAAAAGCAAAACAAAATGGGATAAAATTTAATAAAGAAAAGTTACAGTTGTGTCAAAAGAGGGTCAAATTTATGGGACAAATAATACAAGAAAATAGAGTAGAACCAGATAACAAATATGTGGAAGCTATTAAAAATATTAATACACCAACAAATAAGAAAGACATTTTAAGAATACTAGGTATGTTCAAATATCTTGCAAGGTTTATTCCAAATTTGACAAAGAAATCAGCAAATTTAAGAAACTTAACACGATTAGAAACAGAGTGGAAATGGTTAGATGTACATCAACGCGAACTGGAGGATTTGAAGGAAATCCTGTGCAAAGGCACTTCTCTAAGAATTTTTGATCCCAAACTTCCTTTAATAATGCAAACAGATGCATCTAAGAATGGCTTGGGTTGTGTTTTAATGCAAAATGACCAACCAATTGCATTTGCTTCCAGAAGTCTTACTATAACAGAACAAAAGTGGAGTACAATGGAAAAGGAATTACTGGCCATTGTATTTGCTTGTGAAAAATTCCACCATTTCATTTATGGTCGTGAGGTAATGGTTCAATCAGACCATAAGCCTCTCGAACAATTAATTAAAAAAGAGTTAGATGATGTTACTGTAAGACTTCAAAGAATGTTCTTAATACTATTAAGATACCCTGGTCTGCAAATAAAATACACACCTGGGAGTAAAGTAGTCATAGCTGACTGTCTTTCAAGGGCTCCATTAAAGGAAACGGGTTCCGAGAATGAGGAATTGAAATACGTGATTCATTTAGTAAAAAGAAAAGTTTGCTTATCAGCAAATAATTATGAAATTTATGTTGAGGCAACAAGAAATGATTCTGAACTAGCTAAAATAGTAGATCATCTTCAAACAGAATGGCCAGAATATAAACGTTTATCCGAGGTTGGAAAACGTTTTCATAAGATAAAAGACCAACTTAAGTTTGAGGAAGGATTATTATTTTTGGATGATAAATTAATCATTCCGCATTTGTTGAGAATGTCATTGCTTAGAATTCTACATGAACCACACCTGGGGATTGAAAAAACTCTCGCTAGGGCTCGTAAATTATTTTATTGGCCAGGAATAACAGGTGATATTAAAGCGATGATTAAAGATTGTCGTGTATGTGAAAAATATATGAGAAATAATTGTTCGGAACCACTCATTCAAGAGGAAAATCCGCAATATCCATGGCATAAAACTTCAATGGATATTTATGAATATGCAGGCAAATTTTATATAGCATTTGTTGATGCATATTCTGGTTGGATTTGTTCTGATAGACTTAAAGATAAGTCGATTACAAGTGTTATTACCTTCTTGGAAAATATATTTAATCATTTTGGTAGCCCAACAGAAATCAGAACTGATAACAGTCCATTTAATTCGAAACAACTTCTACAATATGCTAGTATTAATAATATTACATTAAAATTTTCAAGCCCTAATTACCCTCAAAGTAATGGGTTAGCTGAAAAAGCAGTTGGAATTGCTAAACAGATAATAAAAAAGGCAATTAATGAGGACAAAGAAAAAGAAATTGGGTATAGAATTTTAGAATACAATACAACACCAATAACTAGTATGGGTTTATCCCCTACAGAATTATTTTTGGGACGAATGGTTAAAACAAAACTACCAGTTAATATGAAGAGACTCGTTAGGACATTTATAGCTGAAGAACAAATTCAAAGGAAAATAACAGAAAAAAAGAATAAACAAAAACAGTATTATGATATGCATACGAAATTATTGAGCGAATTACGGATAGGAGATAAAGTTATGTTTAAAAAAAATGAAACTGACTGGGTCTATGGAGAGATTGTACAGC
This sequence comes from Rhingia campestris, assembly GCA_932526625.1. Classification (NCBI taxonomy): domain Eukaryota; kingdom Metazoa; phylum Arthropoda; class Insecta; order Diptera; family Syrphidae; genus Rhingia; species Rhingia campestris. The sequence continues at coordinate 19,775,090 of OW052184.1, forward strand.
AATTGAATGAGAGGTCATACAATATTAAATGTAGTTCAGGAAAAATATTCAGGAGAAACAGAAAATTTATAGTTAAAACAAATAATTCAGATGAAAAAAAGGTTGATGATTATGACTTCTTGGATCATGGTATGTTCGATGAGGATAATAGTGTTGATAGAGAAGTATCTCATGATGAACAGTCAAGTTCAATACCAGACACAGCAGCACCCACGGTAAATGTTGAAAACGAGCCTTTACTTCAGGGAACAGAAAAGAATGGTGTAACAACCCATAGTGGGCGCATTTCTAGGCCACCTGTTAGACTAGGTGATTGGGATTTTGATTGAAACTACTGACATAGTTGGTTGCATAAGATATTATTTATTTACTATTTATTTACTAACTTAATTATATTATTATTATTCAGTAAGTAGTTGTTTTAAAAAAAAAAAAAAAAAAAAAAAAAAAAAAAAAAAAAAAAAAAAAAAAAAAAAAAAAATTATATTTTAACTTTAATTCTAATTAAAAAAAAAAAAAAAAAATAGCATGTTATAATATGAGATGATTTCAGTATGTAATGTAAATTCACTGAACACATTCATTGCTACGCACGAAATGCAGTCATTTAAGATACCTAATTGTAAGACGTCATTTCTCCTCTAAGTAAGTGCATGTACATGTAGTCAGTTGAATATTACGATCGGATGTGTATAGTTGATTAGTGGAAATATAAAACTGAATTTGCAAAGCTTAAAGTGTGTATTATTTTACTAACTTGTACAACTACAGAGTGCTCTCTCATCCTTACGCTCTTGCTTGTTGTTTGTCTGCCGCTGTCCCACCAAGCTAGCTTTCCCCTACCCATGACTTTTCGAGTCGTTACATGTGTGTTTGGATTTACCCCGACGAGCCCAAAGAAGTTTCACTTCAAAAACTCCGCAGTGGACTTTAAAATGGCTAGAAAGTGACCCCGCGCTGAGTATCACAAACCACTTACCACTATACTACTTCATAACTGACACAAATAACGAGCATGGAAGGTCTTTTGGTCTCGACAATGCAAGTGGAAATTTTATGTGTTGTGGACCTGGGAATGAAATTCGTTTAGATAAAAGTGTGGCCAGGCACTTTAATAGTTTAATAAGTTGGTTTCGAAGCTTCAAACAACTTTTCGATAATTTGACAATTCCCGTTGATAAAATCGCACTGGCATCTAATTGACAAGCATATTCTTCACAACTTCCTATAAAATAGATTTGGAAAGACTTCACATCATCATTAGGTATCGGCACCAACCAATGAATGTAGATTCGAAGTTGCGTGCGTAGTGATATTTTGTACTTCGTGTGTCATTTGAAATCAAGAATTGTAGTTGCGTATCTGACATCAAAACTATTTCTAGTCTTCTGAACAATATAACTTGCCCTGATGCATAACAGATACCTTTAATTGTTAACGCGTGACATTTTTGGAATTTGTTGTCCATTGCACTACTGCCAATTTAAGTATGCGCTAAATAATCGATGTCTGGTTCATATTCGAACGCAAGAAACGCTTGTATACGTCTCACAAATGCGCTGTTTTCGTGTTCGTTGGCTTCGTCTTCCTATACTGCGTTAAAGTTTGACATTATTCGCTACATACGTATGATCAATAGAGCGCCATCAATCATAAGCTTACACAACTTAAAATTAATTATAATCCCCGAAAATCTCTGCAGATGTAGACTTGTATGGATTCGCGACCTTAACTCACGAATATTGCAAACGTCTACCATGAGATTCTTATTCATTACAATTATCAGACATTGAAAATCTCAACTCAAACTAAGAAAAGGTTGAAGCGACGATCAATAATTGTCTGTTTACCTTAAAATTTAATTATCAGGGGTCATTTCGTAACTTTGAAAACTATTATGGCTAAAACACATTCACGCTTTGGAGCTTCGCTTTACCAACGTTACGCCCAACTGCTTTGCGCACGCTTTGCATATTTATTTTCTCAGCAGTTTCAACTTCTGCTACAAAAATGGGGGAAATGATTAAAATCTTTGTTAAAAATATCGTACTCCACAACCACAACAACCTTGACAATTCACACTTTTTCCAACCGTTGCTTTGCCCATGGCGCTTTACAGCAACGTTACGTTAAAATTTTACGCTTTTCATTTTGAGGTGGAAACTCAACGCCAGGCCAAGCTAAATTGGGATAGGTAACATTGATTTCATATGGTTGAACTTGGTGCGTCAGCCAACGCAACGCGTGATTGTGTTTCAGCCATTATTACTCAGGTAGTCGAGACCTCATGAGCAATCGCTCAATAAATCATCTGTGATTTGACGATTATTGTTTTTTATTTGCTGCATGCAAATAAAGTGATATCGCCGATAGCAAAAACGATTATTGATCATCGCGTTAGACTACCGTCGAAACGATATCGTCAAACGGTAATCATTTTACGAAATGAGGGCCCAGGACAGAGTAAGGCCCTGCCCAGGATTCCTTTGGAGAGCCTGGTAGGAATACAGATTCCGATAACTACACCAAACTTAATCGATAACATTTATTTACCAATTGAAACGCAATTGTTTTCTGAACGCTGTCGCTAGTATTGTTTTTCTCGCTCTTATGTTTATATTTTTCCATATCTTCATTCGCAGCATAGGGCAGATGTCAAATTGAACTCAAGTGAGATAAACATTGCAGCCTTCAATTTACGAAATTTAACTAATCCCAAAATCCTATTGCATATTTGTATTTTGATCGCGATAAAAAATTTTCTTCAGTTCGTCAAAATGCCCACAGAAATTGAGAACATAAATCCGAATGTCTATGGCAAATGCAAGGAACGTGAAACAACAGCTGACGAGGAAAACGAAAGCATCCCCGATGCATTTGATTCTCGTGAGATATTTGGTAGGTATCTCCAAACTTCATTCGAAAAAAAAACCTCATCATCAATTTATCCATTTAGATCTAATACGTGGGATAAATGACCCCGAACACCCACTGTCACTCGAAGAACTGCATGTGGTTCAAGAAGATCTAATCCAAGTCTCCGATGTCAATAATGAAGTCAACATCCAATTTACGCCCACCATCCCCCATTGCAGCATGGCCACACTAATTGGTTTGTCCATTCGAGTGAAACTTCTACGCTCGCTGCCTCCCAGGTTCAAAGTGAATGTCGAAATCACTCCTGGAACACATGCATCTGAAATGGCCGTGAATAAGCAGTTAGCCGACAAGGAACGTGTCGCTGCCGCTCTTGAGAACAAACATCTCGCTGAGGTTATTAATCAGTGCATCTCAACTAGAGGCTGATGAAGGGAAACCACTTGTCATAACAAAATCCAACAGTAACGGTGTTATTTCCTGTACATATACAATTTGTTAATTTAATGGCTTAAAACTAATAAAGGACTTCATGCGGTACGCCGCTAGTAACCCTTCTTTTTCGCTTCCATTGTTGATGCTGGTCTAGGCTTTGTCGGGTCGTATTTAAATGTTTTCACAAGAGCACCTCTACCGGCCTTGGAGAACGTGATCTCATCGATACGTTGTCGTTCTTCGAGCTGTCGCGTAATCTTCATGTTGTTCCATGCTAAAGTGAAAAACAAAACGTAGTGAGGTGCATTTTATCATGGACCATTGTTCTACTTACATTCCTTGACTCCAGAAACGAATCCCTTCTTCTTCCCAGGCAAGTTCTCGGGTTTGTGCACGACGAGCTTGTCAATATGGAAGTATTCTCGCACAGCAGGAATTTTCAAGAAAGCCACCTGTCCCAGTGAAATGAAGTTACTACACGTCCAGTAGCAGAGGATGGCCGCTGGGAAGTTCATTGTGAAGGGGAAAATCGCGAGTGGAAGAGCTCGCAGCACGTACTTCATCACATGCATGTTTTGCGCCGACAAGCGGGCACTGTCTGTACCGATTTCGATTGTCAGATAGAGAGTAGCACTTGTAATCGCTGGCAGAAGGAACATCGGATCCGCAATGGTTAGATCAGTGAACCAAAAGAGACCACCTTCTCGAAGCGACTCCACGGGTGTGTTAGCCATAGCTCGCAGTCCCATAAAGAAGGAGATAAAGAGCGGAGCCTGTGCAAGCGGGACTAACATGTTTTTAATTGGATTAAGTTGCTTCTCCTTCATGAAGAGCATCATTTCCTGTGCATAACGAGCCGATTCAATTGCATCGCCCGACTGTCGTGCTTCCGTCATTTTCATCTGCAACACCTGCAGCTGTGGCATATGATTGTTCATCTTTGCCGCGTTCCGCTGTGCGATGATAACCAACGGAAATATCAACGTACGCACGCATACCGTTCCAACGGCGATGGCTCCCCACCAGGGCAAATCCATTCCAATGTGCAAGTATTCCATGCAATTCTGAACCATTCCAACAGGCGACCACCCGCCAAGTCCTATCGAGGCGAATGTTGGCTCTCCAGCAGCATTTAATATTTCCACAACTGCTTCGCTAACCGGAGAAATGGGAGCTACTGGAGCATCAGGAATAATACTGAGATCGATAACACTCTTCTCTATGGCATCAGCGCTGGAGTATCGCACGGTGGCAAGTCCGACTATTGGCGATAGCTTCGATATGATTTTCGGATCAAAAGGTCTCACCGGCTGTCGGCTATGTGCGATGTGCAGGTCTCTAGTTTGAAGCGAGGACAATGGGGCAAGAGCCGCCCGTGATGCCTTCAAAACAGAATTTTATTTTAGGTTAGGCTGGTTAAACTAGGAAACAAATTCCATTTTGTCGAGTGTTACAAACCTTAGACTGCAAGCTAATTTGGGAGGCATTTTTAGCGTTTAATACAAGTCGCACTTTAGTAGATAACATTATCGGTCAACTGTTATTTAACTTATTATTTTCAGAGAAAAAACTGGTTGTAAAATCTCAGATGTTTTTTGACATTTCGGAAAGAATTCAAGGAAATGGTTTTCTTAAATTTAAGCTTGTGGTGGTGTTGGTAATTTACAATTAATTTTTTTTTTGACAAAACAGAACTATTGGGAGTGTTCCATTTGTGAATTCCTCTGAAATTTTTATTCCGCTTCAGCAGCTGATTTTTTGTTTGATTGGACCTCCGCACATGAGATGAATATTTTGGTGTGAAAACGGTTTTATTGGCGAAGGGACTGAGAGGGCCTTGGGTATACGGAGAGAAAATGGTTGAAAATCTTCAACCGAGTTTTTGCGGTGGAACAAGGTTGAAAACCAATACAAACAGATTTTTCAACTTTTTATGTCTGACATTTTTTTATGTCATTCTGCTCTCATACGCGTTTTGTGAGTCGAGCAGTCAACTTCAATGTAATTGCAAAAACTCTCACACAAACCTAAGAGCTTGCGAATTGTCAAAAGTACTCACGGCAAATGTCAATTTCTATAGTATTACTAACACAACGAAAAGGGGTTCATGTATACAATTTGTACTGCAGGCATATTCATCTCGTGTGCGCTTGGAGTATGGTGTGAAACCAGTTTCACACCAGAGTTAAACTCATCTCAAGTGCGGAGGCCCATTGAATGGAAGATTCTCATCCGCTCGAATAAATAAAGTGCCCAAATTAATGCAAATAATAGGAAGGCTTGCATCGCGAATATCTTCTTCAGCTGTTGGTACCATGAGCTAAAGACGATTCGCGGCTGAAATGATTATTCCAAAGAGGGTTACAAAGATCTTGACTTGCTTCTTTAAAGTTGGCCGGAAAAGGGAGCAAACATTTAATTCTTTAATTATTGGTAAGGTTATTGAATGTGGAAGGCTCTACCAAACTCTGTTCTCCCTTTCCATTATAACATACAGGCATTTAAAACCAATGTGAATCGGAACCTCCTATCTTCTTATCCCGAATTTCCTTAACGCCCGCACTGTGCTAAAACATATAAGGGTACCTATTCATTACCCCTTGATGTGAACCAACTGCAAGAAAATAGTAAGGTGGGCATATAAAACCAAAAGCCGAGTCCATTTGGTGACAGACAATTGGCAATTAACATGGAAATTCGATTTCCTCACACACGAGGGGACTTGGCTCTGTAGATTTTGGATTTTCCAAAGCCGATTATGTTGTCCCCACTGGATCTTTCTAAAGTTTTTTTTCGGTAAAGTTATTTCAAGTTGTCTTGCCCAGAATACAAGTGCAGAAATTCCGCATGTGCAGCAAGTAAATCACAAGAACAGACTTTTTTCCTTACATACATCTGGCACTACACTCCCGAATGATCCTGGAACTCATTCTAAGGCTTTCCAATTAGACTGGTCTCTAGCAAACGGCCTCCAGTTGCACACTTCAAGTTAGTTGAGGCCGGTTTCTGCTGGTGCTTGTCAGTTGTCACTTAAGACGAGGTCTTCCTCTGCTGCGTCCAACGTCTGAATGCGATTCAAAGACTCTGCGAGCCGGAGTGTTGAAGTCTATTCGCTTTATTTGTAGACCAATGCTACGTTGTTTTGACAAGTTCTATGTCGCTCAAAACGACTAAGAATTTTTTAATCTGCTCTTGATGCTGTCCTTTCTTTGGCATATCATTGGTCTCATTTATTGTCAAACCAATTTTCCGTTTCCTTCTCTTTGCTAGCGAATGTGGCTGTAACTTCACGTTAAATCCTATCAACGATATCAGTATCGTTGGAGTATGATAGTAGTTGCACAGATTTATGGAAGACTATGTCTTGTGAGTTGGCTCGAAGGTTTCGCAGAATCCTTTCAAGAATTATGTTCAAGAAGTCACACATCTGAATTATCTTTTGGAATCGAATGTTTCGTTTGCCGATCCTGATGGGAGCAGTGAGAATTCTCCATCGTCATCCTGCACAGATGAACATGTTTGGGTGATATACTAAAACTATGTCGCTACCCTGTGTATTTAGTGTCAGGTGCTTGCTGTCTCTTACCGCTAGATAGAGTCCTCGCGGTGAGGCGTTCCTGAAACAGATTAGCTCGCTTTTATCAAAGTTAATTCCTATGTGTTGAAAAAACTAATCGCTATTTCTATGTGCTCTTTAAGTTTGCTTAATGCTTGGAAGGGTCTTTCGTATGGAGAGTAAATAATAGTATCATCTGCGTACATTATGGCTTTTGAGTTCGGGAGCTCGAAAGGAAAGTGTGAGACGAATATATTAAATAGGAAAGGGCCTAATATCGACCCTGGGGGACTCCGCTCCTTACATGTATAGGGTTGGACAGATATGATTCTAGTTGAACGCGCAACACTCTTTCCGACAGAAAGCTACCTATCATTCTTGTAAAACTTGTGGGAAAGTTGAGTTGTATTAGTTTGGACAGAAGACCCTCGTGCCACACCGAATCGAAGGCTTTACGTAGGTCTAAAATCGCATGCTCTATAGAGTGCGCTTTTCTAAAGCCAAATTGTGCATTGGGTACTATGCTTTGTTCTTCACAGAAGATTGATATCTTGTGTAGGATTACTCTTTCCATAATCTTTCCTATATTCGAGAGAAGGGAGACGGGACGAAAGTCTTCAATATTTTTAGACACCTTCGTTTTCATTAGGGGGATAAGCTTTGCAACTTTCCATGCGCTAGGGAAGTATCCGTTGAGCGCCACTGAGCCCTCCCGTTGTTCAGGCAGTTGTTTATTATTATAGTAATCGGGCTGGTGATCGAGTCTACACATTTTTTGATAAGATAGTTTGGAATGTTGTCTATTCCAGATGACTTTTTACTATTTAAATCTTTAACGATAGATTTAATTAGGCTTTGCGACGCGAGATCTTGGATGTTACTATTATTCGAGCTGTTTTGTTGCGAAAACAACGTTAGTCTTTCATTGGCTTGCCATTCCCGAAACGAGTTTGCAGTGATGGTCACCGCTACGGTATGAAGCTGACAATCGGTGGCTCTTGGTAGGTATGAATTAGGATAGACCTTTTCGAATTCATTTAATTTTTTAAGCAAGTTTTCAAAGTCAAGGTTGACAAAATTGACTTTGAAAACTTGCTTAATTCCCTTGGACAACGTGTTGTCATCTGGGGATCTAGATGCATATCACAGAAAGGTAGGATGCTTTATGATGTAGGTAGAAAGTACAATACCGAATTTCATTCTACGGGAAAACCAACTTACTGGCCAACTAATGTTAGAAAAATACCGGATTTGATAGATTTTTTCATTGTAAAAGGTCTGCCGTCCAATCGAATCAAAGTTGAAGAATGCTTCGATCTTTCCTCTGATCATTCTCCAGTCATTTTAACAACGAGCGAGTCACTGATTATAAACCACCCAGATTAACAAACGCGAAAACCAACTGGGAAGGATTCAAAAACGATATTGAAAATAATATCCGACTGCGTGTATCGCTTAGAACCCCATTGGAACTCGAAGTCGCTGTTGACTCATTTATCAATACCATCCAAAAAGCAGCATGGAATAATACTCATCAACAGAACAAAATTGTGAGCTATAGTAAAATTAAGTACCCCAGAGAAATACAAGATTTAGTAAGACAAAAAATAAAAGCTCGTAAAAGATGGCACCAAACTCGTGCCCCGCAAGATAAAACACATCTCAATCGGTTGAGTAATTTGCTATCAAATTCGATTAAAAATTTTAAAAACCATACAGTAGAAACTTATCTGCAAAGCCTAACCTCTGGAAAGGAATCGAATTATTCGCTCTGGAAGGCAATTAGAGTCATAAAACGGCCAAAAATCGCTGTGCCGCCGATTAGGGTAACTCAAGACGTTTGGGCAAAAAGCGATAAGGAAAAAGCTGGCGTTTTTGCCTCACATCTTGAGGAAACATTCAAGCCATTTGATGGTCCAGCGCAAAATGAAAACATTAATATATTCGAGAGTACAACCGATAATAACATAGTAAGATATGCAAGTATTGCCGAGCTTAAACGGGAAATACAGAAACTAAAGCCTAAAAAAGCTCCGGGCTATGACCTGATTACAGGAGAACTTCTTAAAATGTTGCCTCGGAAATCATTAACTAAGCTTCTTTTTATTATAAATGCAGCAATCAGATTAGAATACATACCAAGACAGTGGAAAGTCGCGGAAGTGATTATGGTTCTAAAACCAGGAAAATCATCAAATGAAATAAAATCCTACAGGCCTATTTCACTTCTTCCAATCATTTCAAAAGTTTTTGAACGGATATTACTCGGTCGCTTACACCCCATAATTGAACAGAAACGTCTTTTACCTGACCATCAATTTGGGTTTAGAAGTAAACATTCAACGGTGGACCAAGTACATCGAATTACAGATGTAATTGAGAAAGCTTTCGAAGAAAAGAAAATTTGTTCAGCCGTATTTCTTGACGTGTCGCAAGCTTTTGACAAGGTGTGGCACAAAGGCCTTACTTATAAACTAAGTAAAGTTCTGCCAGAACAATTATATAAAATCCTCGTGTCGTATCTTGAGCATAGACTCTTCCGTGTGAAACTTGGAAGCGAATATTCCGAGTTCAAAGAAAAAATGGCAGGTGTACCGCAAGGAAGCGTCCTTGGACCAATCCTGTACCTCCTATTCACTCGTGATATCCCACAAACAAACGATACAATAGTTGCAACGTTTGCTGACGATACTGCTATACTAGCATTTGGCACAACAATAGAGGAAACAAATATCAAATAACAAAACGCTCTTAACGAGGTTAATGAATGGACTAAATCCTGACGGATTGCACTTAATGAGAGCAAATCGATCCATGTAGATTTTTCGTATAAACGGACAAACAATTTGCCTGTATTTCTAAATACGGTTCGAGTCCCGTTTGCAAATGAAGCGAAATATCTCGGTATGACACTCGATGCAAAATTAAAATGGAAGTCGCATGTAAAAAAGAAATGCGAAGAACTTAAGAATAAATACAGAGAACTGTACTGGTTGCTCGGAAAATATTCGAAGCCTAACCTTGATAAAAAGCTGCTATTATACAAGCAAGTGCTAAAACCGGTTTGGACACATGGTATACAACTATGGGGTTGTACCAGTGAAACGAATCTAAACATTTTACAAACTTTTGAAAACAAAATGTTAAGATCATTCGTCAATGCGCCGTGGTACGTAAGGAACGAAGATCTACGCAGAGATCTGGGTATTCCCGCGGTTAAAGATGAAACAAAAAATTTTGCACGAAAACATAAAAAACGTTTATTAAGACACGTTAACACAACAGTCCTCCAAATTCTTGACGAAACAAATATATTGCGGCGTCTTCAAAGAACTAAACCCTTAGATTTGGCCCGATAATAACAAACCGCGCTATAAATTGCGGAAAAGCAGGAACTCTCAAAGGAAAGTTACCTGCCAAACATATTATATACACTCGTGATAAAAAAATTGCTGGATAAGTCGAATACTTAGTTGCAATAAAAATACAAAATGGGTGGTTGTTTTAGTGAGTAAAAATCTTCACCACACTACTTTGGGCACGTGCTCATCGTGTCTATGAAGATTTCCACCAGCCCACGGAAAAAAAAAATTAATTTTTCATCGACAGTGTAGACTACCTTGTTTCCAGATATTAGTGGGTCTGAAGTAGAGCTGTAAAAGTAACGAAAAAATCAGTACCCGTATGTGTTCGGTACTTTTTAAGTAACTACCCGTTACAAAGTATTCGTTACTTTCGTTACTTTCGTTACTTTCTTACATTCGATAGAATTACGTTTTAAAGTACTCAGGGTGTTGTTAGAAGCGCATTTCGGGATGAGTGGTTAAGGTTCAATTTGATTTTTAACTGAGAAGAGTGAATAAATAAAACAATATTAGATCATTTAGTAACATGCAGGTGTTTATTAAATCCAATATATGAATGTATTTGCTTTAATTAGTAAGAAAAATGAGAAAGTGAATGAGTTTATTTTAAAAAATAGCATAAATATTAATCAAATTAAGTATTAAAATTAAAAAAGTAATAAAAAAAATAAAATATTAGGAAAAATAATTAAATTAAATTAAAAAAAATAACATACTTAAATAACATTTTTAACTATTCAACTTTCAACATCACTATATGACTACAACTACACTGCAGACTGCAGATGCAAAACACATAAAAAACAAAAAAACATATACCTACCCTGCCTACATAGCTATCAGGTGCTATGTAAACAGGGTACCTCTACCTCTCTGTTTGCACGGATAAGATACAACATTCAGTATAGGTATACACAAAATTCAAATTATTTCCAAACGAACCGAACGGCGAGTATCGAAAAAACATAAGAATAACGAATCTGATTCGAGTAACGAAACCTGTAAAAGTAACGAAACTTATTGGAGAGTAACGATTCGTTACTTCGAATCGTATCGAATATTCGTTACTCAGTAACGAATACATACGGTTTGCTACAGCTCTAGTCTGAAGAGGAGAGTTGTTTATTTTGTTTCCTACCTGAAATTTTGTTTATTTCCCTTAAACACGAACTTTTCGTTAAGTTCCACTCTAAAAGTGTCGTCTATAATTTTGTTAAGGCAGGAGATTTGCGCTGAGAGACCTTTACAGCTTGGATTGGTAACCCGCTCTATGATATAATCTTTTAAGTTTACTCTTCCAAGCTTTTCTTGTTTTAAGAAGATTTTTCAAATGTGTGGACACTTCGAAGGGGAACTTTGTGAGGTTTGTCATTTTTGACCGCTTGAGTAAGTAATTCCAATTAAAAATACTTCCTTGCACCACTGTACCACCAAAAACGAACTCCCCTAATTCAATTTCACTTGTCGCCTCGTCCACCATTTGCTATTCAAGAAATCAGCTGACTGGACACAATTTCACAAGCGAACAGTCCCATTTATGCGACAAAAAAAACAGTACAAAACAAAAATATCCCTTCATATGGGAGAGGTGTAAATGCATCATCGACGTCAAAACAAAACTGCTGGCTGTGGTGTAATCAATTTTTGTTGTTGTTTCTTTTTTTTTCCTTCACAAAAGGACAGATGAAAAACGAAACGTCAGAAAAAAGTGAAAGAAAAGACCAAATCGTAGTTTTTTTTTGTGTTTGCAGCGACGAAAAAAGCGAAATTTTCCTGCGGAATTTTCTCCAAAAACTTTTCTAAAGTTCTCAAAAAAACAATTAATTTCCCATCAGCTCGGAAATAACAGAATTTTGTTGACATTTTGATAGAGTTATTCTCCACCTGACACGCGATTTGAAGCCAGCAACGATCGAGAAGTTTTCATCGAAAAAGTTCTGTGTGCCAGCTAACACTTTTTTTTTCAACAGCAGTGTACGAATGCAGCGAAAATGCGAATTTTAATGTGGAAAACCACAATGAAATATTGTCAAATCGTTTGCCTATACATAAAATGAAGTTTTTCTAAATTTTTCGTGTCGCGGAAACGACGAATTTTCAATTACCCTACTCTGGAGAGGCTGGCCTCTGAAAATAAAGAAAAAAACAATTTTTTTTTGCCATAAGGGTATTCGTTCTTTTTGGTCATTTCCCCTCCCTAGATCGAACTTCTTCACAACTCACAACAAGAAATCCTACGTAATTTTGTGTACGCGAAGCAAACATAAAATTAAATATAAAAAACAAATGGTTAACAAACTTTTTTATTTTTAGAAACACTTTTGTGCATTGTTAGCGAGAGGCGATTATTACAATTGCAACCGAGAGAGAGACGCACGAGCGTGTGAATCAGTTTGGGTTCCTCACGAAAAGGATCCTCTGCACCGTTCTCGATTAAATATTTTTTTTATATAATTTTTTTTTTTTGCTTTTCGCATTGTTATTGTGAAACTCCTACAAGAGACGAGATTAAAGTTAACGAACAATACCAAGGAAACGAGAAACAACGAAAATACAATAATGAGTGGAAAAGTGAGATTAAAGCCTAATGGCGTCCTCGACGAGGATCCACCCACATTGAGGGACATCTCGTATCAGTATCTGTCGGGTAACTTAGATGTGATCAGTTGTTGTGATGGCCTGGGCTATCGCCTGCTGAATGATGGAATCGTGTTGCCAAACGACATCTGTGATCGTTTCGTCGAATGTTACCAGCGTTTCCAAAGGCACCTGGACGATAAGGTCATTAATTTGTTCCGCGACACGAATAGGACCTCGATAAAGATTGTACATCTTCGAAATAGTACACTAACCGGCGAAGGTGAGTTGTTTTTTTTTTGTCATTCTTTCAATATTTTCAGAAGTGTTTTGGGTTTTCTCTTTTCTATCATATGGGAGCATAATATGCAAATAGTTGCTAGCCCCCAATCATAGTGTATTGACTTGTTTTTCTTAGATAGGGAGTCCATGCGCACATGGCGATTAAGATCGTTCTAAGTGGCTGCATCATTACTCATCGATTCATTGTCTTGATGTGCACACTTCAGGAAATATCAACAGAGAAACGCAATATATGTGAAAGTCACATACATCTCTCTAGCTAAGATGAATGATTGTTTGAAACTGTTTATTCGTCTTATCAGTCAGTTAAATAAGTTTGTTGATATTAAGACGTTTTTTTTCATAAATAGCGTCACGAAATATACGATCAGGTGAAGATAATCTTCTTGTATTGTTGTTCCTGACGTCAGGTGAAATCGTGTTTCGCTGAGCTATAGGGTGAGCTTTGCCTAACCCGTGAGACGTGATTATTTTCTAGTTCCCGTTAACGCCTTTATTCACTGAAGCTAATCCCGTACATCAGTTGAATATAATCTTATCGTAGAAGAGTGATCATCCCATTTTCTATAACAACTAATCGAGGTCGATTAAAGACGCTTGGCAATAGGGTGTAGAAATGATTGCCTCCTTGCATTTCTTATCTACAAATGAATCTTTCCCAACCTTTTGTAATCCTTCCCGAATCATCAACATATAGAATATCCTAAATCCTGCTAGAGCTTGCGAGTGAAGCTATTGATTCATCGGTAGTACGTCAAATGGATAATCCCTTGATGACGCATGTTCACAGAAATTACTCTGAGATATTAGAATGCCAAGCAAATCAACATATGATTCACCAATTTTTTTATCTAATTACTAAACATCCGAATGGAAAAGTATGCTTACCGACACTGGTAACCTAGCGTTTCATACTAACCAATCATACACCTTCTTCTTAATTGGCTCTTCAGTCCGGAATGAACCTCTTCCTTAACTAACATGACTCTCCAATTAGCCCGGCTCTTAGCTGCTGCCAAAGGCTATAGGGATACATAGAGTGCGCATCTTATACAACAAAAAATTTCTATGTGGGGTACAGATATTGATACCCCAGTTGTCACATTGCTACCCCAGCATCAAACAACAGCATAGCCGATGCATACGAACGAGGAAAATTCCCCTTCGCACTTACCGCCAGCGTCTAAAACGGCTACAAAATGTTTAGCTGGAACCTGGGCCTCAACCAACATGCCTCTCCAATTACCCCGGTCCTTAGCTAACTGCCTCCAGTTGCGCACTCCAAGTTGCTTGAGGTCGGTTTCTACTTGTGCGCACCACTTAAGGCGAGGTCTTCCTCTACTGAGTCCGACGTCTGGCTGGAAATCAAAGACTCTGAGAGCCGGAGTAATGGTTTCTATTCGTTTTACATGTCCTAGCCTTCCTAAACGTCCAATGCGGAGTTTTTTTTGACTAGGGGCATGTCGCTGTACAGCTCGTATAGTTCTTGGTTGAATCTTCGTCTCCATAGCCCGTCAACGCAAACGGGACCGAAGATTTTTCGATGAATTTTCCTCTCGAATCTACCAAGGATTTCTTCATCCGCTTTTGATACGGTCCATGCTTCAGCAAAGTTATATCTGTCAATGGTGACGTTCTGTCCAATTCGTCGATGTTGTGTGTCCTTTCGTGTTGACAACATAAACCTACTTGTTCGCCCCCTCTTTTACCGCTAAACCCATTTGTGCTGCCTTATCTATACCAACAAACGACGCTATGACATCACGTTGAGTCCTACCAATGATGTCAATATCTTCGGCATATGCTAGTAGTTGCACCGATTTTTGGAAGATTGTGCCTCTGGTGTTGTCTCGGGAGTTTTGCACAATTCTCTCAAGAATCAGATTAAAGAAGTCACATGACAGCGCATCGCCTTGCCTAAATCCTTTTTTGTTACCGAATGTGTCGGTGAGGTCGTCTCCCACCCTGATGGAGCAGCGAGAATTTTCCATCGTCATCCTACACAGACGGACGAGTTTGGGCGGTATACCAAAACTCGTTATGGCTCTGTATAGTTCGTCTCTATAAATGCTGTCTTATGCGGCTTTGAAATCGATAAATAGGTGGTGGGTATCGATTTGGACTTTTTTGGTTTTTTCCAGGATCTGCCGAAGTGTGAAGATTTGATCAGTTGTGGACTTTCCTGGCCTAAAACCACACTGATAGGGCCAATCAGGTTGTTGGTAAACAGTTTCAGGCGTTAATAGTAAACGCCTGAAACCGTTAACCAACAGATAGGGTCTTGTATTCGATGTTGAGGAGACTTATGCCATTGTAGTTGGCGCAGTTCAGAGGGTCCCCGTTTTTTGTGGGGACTGATTTTTAATGGCTGCGTTTGAAGCAAGACATGCCTTTAGTATTATGGAAACCTAAACTTTATGAGCCGCCAAAACCGATTCGAATGACTACTCTTGCAAAACAAATAGGACGCTAAGAATAGCAGAATACTGATAGTCAATGGCTAATTGAAATGTGTGACCCTTTTAGAAATCTATGGTTTGGGGTGGTGGTGTTTTGACGTGCTCCAGCTGGGTGTGCATGCTGTTGTTGCTTGACCTGTGGCGGAACCACTGTTTTCAAAAGTTAAGCACTGGCAATTCTGGACTGTGAAGTGCGATTATGTTGATCGAATATTTCCAAATGTAACTTCCAATGTATGCCTTTCCATTTTGGAATATTATCTGTGCATCAACACAACGGCACGATGGGTATTTGGGTATTTTATCACAATAAAATGCTTTGGGCAGTACCCAGCTTTAAACCCCTTAAATCTGCTGGACCTGATGGCATTATACCAGCCGAGATACTGCACTCTTTGGATCTTATCCTACCATGGATGGAGGTTATCCTTCGCAGCTACATCGAGCTGGTTTGGAGGGAAGTAAAAGTAGTATTCATACCGAAATCTGGTAAAAGTTCTCACGTCAATCCAAAAGACCTAAACCGATCAGCTATCACCATTCATTCTGAAAATCCTGGAAATATTGATTGATATTCATCTCCGCATCAGCATTGATGTAAATCAGCTATCTGCATCCCAACATGCGTACTTCAAGGGCAAATCTGTAAACACAGCCCTACACACAATAGTACGTACTGTCGAAACGTCGTTGTGCTGCAACTACAATGGTTGCTTCCCTAGACATTGAAGGTGCTTTTAACAACGTTAATTCGGGAGCGATCAATTCGGCGCTAACATGTCTGAAAGTCAATCACTCCCTTGGAATGTTGATTAATTTGCTGAGCCGGATTATCAATACAAAACTGGGTGGTGCTTCGACCAGAAGACATGTCAGTAGGGGGACCAAGGTGGAGTCCTGTCCCCCCTTATCTGGTATTAGTGGTAAACGAGCTTTTACTCATCCTGGAAGAAGAGGGATGCCACGTGATTGCCGTCGCGGATGAGGTTACAATCGCAGTTTCAGTGAAGAAGTTCAAAGAAGAAGACATGTCAGTAGGGGGACCAAGGTGGAGTCCTGTCCCCTCTTATCTGGTATTAGTGGTAAACGAGCTTTTACTCATCCTGGAAGAAGAGGGATGCCACGTGATTGCCTACGCGGATGAGGTTACAATCGCAGTTTCAGTTTCTCCAAAACGCACTTCACAAACTTTCCAAATGGGTAGTCAGCTGTGGTCCGGGAGTCTACCCCTACAAGACTGAACTGGTCCTGAACGTAGGAAAAACAAAATTCCTCATATTGATCACTAAAAGGAATCGCACGAGCCTTCTCAGACAAAGCAAAATACCTGGGACTTATTTTGGACAGGAAGTTAACTGGAAGCTGAACATAGCTGAGAGGTAAAGAAAGCGACAGACGCACTTTATTCCTGTAAGATAGCCATAGGCATGAAATGGGGAATGCAACCTTGTTTCACGAATTGGCTCTATATCTCGGTTATAAGACCGATACCGTTGGAGTAGTAGTATGTTGGACAGCGCTAGAGATAGCTATAAACAGCAATAAACTAGTCAAGGTGCAAAGAACTGCCTGCCTGTCAACACCCTCAGCAGCACAAGACATTCTCTTTCACCTTCTACCTCTTTATAGTTTTGGCAAGCAAGTGGCAGCAAAGGTAAAATATACAAACTATCCACTAAAAAAATCTAAACGAACATACATTCCTGAGAACAGCGACTACACCCTTACCAGGTTAAACTTTGACTAGAGTTTCCAGGTCACAATCCCGGACAGATCGTTGTGGGAAAGTAACGAACCTGTGCAATTGTATTATACCGATGGCTCCAAAAATGACGGAGTGGATGCTGGTGTCTTCCCCGACAGGCTAAATCTCAGCATATCTCTCCGTCTTCCTGATCATTGCAGCGTGTTCCAGACGGAACTCATGCGATCAACGAAGCCTTGTCTTGGCTAAAGGAGAATGTCATATCTGCCAACGATATTAGCATCTTCTCCGACAGCCAAGCGGCCATCAAATCGCTGGAATCAGTCTCAACAAACTCAAAGTCAACCCTAGATTACAGCTCATCTTTGCAAAAGATGTCATAATCAGGGATTCACCTATGCTAGGTGCCTTGGCATAGTGACATTGCAGGGATATCTGTAAGGCTGATGGACTCACCAGACAGGGGACTAAATTACCAGTCGTACCCGACACGGATGCACTAGGTACTCCTATCGCTACATGAAAAAGCTAACTAGCGCAATATGCTAACAGCAAATTAAATCTCAGATGGAGTCTTGCCACGACGTGTGCCAACAAATTTGGCCAAAGCTGAATTTCAGAAGATCCAAGGGACTGATTTCGATCGATAGACCATACATTAGCGCCACCATAGGTGGACACAGTTTAAAAGGCAGGCATGCAGAAAAGCTCGGCTTCCACTCAAACGACTTCTGTAGGACCTGCATGGACGAAGAGGAAGAAGAAACAATACTTCATCTCCTTTGTAACTGCCAAACAAAAGGAAGCGTCATCTTAGAGCTTACTTCTTTCAAAATCCATGTGGTATCACAATGGACCAAAAACTGGTCTAGGTGTGCTTGCGAACTCGCTGGAAGCCACTCTAACCTAACCTATCCATCATCACAGTTGAGCTGCATCAACATTGCTTATCATCATCATGTTCTTTGGTGAGCAAAGCTAGCTCTGTAGTTTGGAAAACCTTTGTGGTCATGTAACACGTGCTACTGCTGATATTGGATCAACATCCCCTGTCTACGTTGAAAAAGTAAAAGCAGACCTTGTGCAGTGGCCTAGTGGTTAGTGCTTTGGACTACTAAGCGCTGGGTCCCTGGTACACCTAAGTCTTTTTCACTGCCCCACCTCTTGTAAAAGTCTGACAAAAATCCAAGATTAACACTATCATGAGATGCTACTCCAATTACGCCTTTCGGATTCGGCGGTAAAGCGGAGATGCTCTTCTTTGTGTCAGAAATAATAACTTCGCATATTCAAATGAAGGGAGAAGCTAGATTTCGAACCCTTTATGGACCGTCGATGCCTAGTTTTTAATTTTTTCAAAAGCAGACCTTGAAATGGATATTAAATACCATCATCTCTATAAATTGAGTTAAAACGTTCTGAAAGAGTCCAGTTAGTGCAGGCGAATCTTGGTTAACATTTGTCCACATTTACCTTCCTATGTCCACATCCCTAAACACATCTAATGCTTCACTATAACCATCCTTTTTATTTTCCTTGCAGGTCTCGAGATTCTTCTGCGACACAATTTGTATGCCTTGTCCATGTGGTATTGTGACCGCATAACAGTTCAGTCCCATCACCTATTAGCGCGATATGGCGAAAGTCTTCGTTCCCTGGAGCTGGGCCTCAGTGCCCAACTCCTACAACAGCCCGAGCCAAATGACAAAGAACCCGTAGACTTCCAATTAAATTGCCCGCATCTTCGTCGATTAGTCCTTAACGGTGTGGTCATACATCACAGGCTACAATTTGCCCATCTACAGGATTTGAATTATTTAGACCTAACGTCGTGCATTTTCGCCAACTTCAGCTTGGAGGCACTCTGCAGTCTGCCAAACTTGCACACCCTAATTCTGTTCAATGTCTGGCCGATAGCGAACCAGTTGCACGCGATTTGTAGGATTAAGAAACTAAGGACATTGGACATTTCGATAAGTGGCTCGGGAAATAATCAAGGAACATATGATCTACCCGATCAGGTAAGAATGATATGCTGTAGTGGAGGACGATCTGTAGGGTATATGTGCGTCTGTGTATTTTTTTGTAGACCCTTGAGATGATGGTAGAAAATCTACCAGAACTCACACACTTGGACATTTCGGGGACAAATCTGGCCGGCAATGGTGTGGCGCAGAAAGGCGCTTGCGAAAAACCAGAAGGCTTCACCTCCGGAGTGACGAAGAATTCCGATATTCCCGGTCTAGCGGGAAGAACAGAAAGACCGCTTCAGTACCTTGGTCTGTATCATACAGCGCATTGGGCCTGTAAGAGACACGATATCCCCGCTATAGAGGTACACACACATATATCGAATTAACAACAGATACAGGTTACAAATGAAGATGTGGTTGCCTTTGTAGATTGCTGGCGATGCCAACGAGGAACAGATCCTGACAGCAGCGCTATATTATTACGATAGACCGGCAGTCCTGACAAGGGTTAGTTGGTAATTTTTTCTTTTTGAGTGAATGTTGTGTAATCGTTTTTTTTTTACACTTAAAGGTCCTCAATGACTTGTATCACATCTTCCGTTTCGAGTGCTGCAAAGAGATCCACACCGCACTCGATGTTGTACTCACCGCCATGGATCGTCACTTGAAGTTTAAACACATGCAGATATCCGGAAGGTAAGTAGTTGAGCGTTCGGGAAGGCGTGTTTGCTAACTCGACTTGTGATTGCAGTGCCACGTTGTTTTACATCGTCAAGGGACGCGATCGATCAAAGTTTGGAACACCACTTAAGAATCACATCATCCGCACTCTGCTCAACGGAATGGAGATGCATATAACTGACGACACAATGCTCCGGAATGGGTATCTCACACTTACCCAGTTTTCCATGCCAACCGATGTGGTATGGTGTCAGAATGTCTCCTTCCTCCGTTTTGTTCACAAGCGTTTTGAATTTCCTTTCAGCTCTTTGAATACGAACGTCTGATCACGGTGTTGTTGCATGGTGTGTCGAAAACCGAACAGGAAGGCTTCGTCCAGAGGATAGCTATTTATTTGCTTAACACCTTGGCATGCCAGGTTGATGGTAGGCAAAAGCTCTTTCTAGGCGATTTAGGTGTTGTTAGTGTGAGTATGGAAGAGGCTTAGTACCGTGTTCACATTTCATGGAAACCATTGTTCTCCTTACAGACTATGTTAAGTTTAATCAAGGATCGATTGACACGCTCCGTGTTTGACGATGTTATGGAAGTGGCGTGGTCAACCATGTGGAACGTAACCGATGAGACTGCTATTAACTGTAAGAGATTTCTAGAAGGACGTGGTATGGAGTACTTCTTGAAATGTTTAAATGTTAGTCAACTACAAGCTTTGAAATCGAGAACATACTAAGTGGAGATTTTGCATTTTTTTAGACGTTCCCCGATCGTGAGGAACTGCTTAGGAATATGATGGGTCTGTTGGGTAATGTGGCCGAAGTTAAATGGCTGAGACCGAAGCTGATGACGGCGGAATTCATTGAGGTTTTCGCGACACTTTTAGACTCCGATAGCGATGGAATTGAGGTGAGTAGAGTGTAGATCTAGGTGCAATTGTGTTAATTTATTTACAAAATAATGTACAGAGGCTTTTGAAGTGAACGCAGTTAGGTTTGAATGAACTCTCCACCCCCTACGATATCACATCTTAATCCAGTGCTGCAACAGTACATGCAAATCTGTGGCTTAACCCTACTTGAGATGAGCGTTGGTATGCAAAGGCCAAGCGGAATGAATAAAAGAAATAAAAAGAGAACTACACCAAGTCCCAGATCAATAGTAACCCAGCAAATTGAACACTATGACTAACCGTGCTATACTTTTACCGGGGCAACGATTTTACTGCGTAAGAGAAGAAGAACAAGGGTCGGAAGCAAAATTTTGCAGTCGACATTGCACCGAAGGTTAAAAGTCGAATGAAAGGGAATTTGGGGAGGTAAACAAATTTCCCCACAAGCAGCTGGTTGGATGCTGCCGACTCGACAGTTACAAGACCAACTTTACCTATCTGTAATGTGATCTCTATTCCATCGACTAACAAGTCATCGTTAGATCAGAGATCACATGTCAAGGCCTAGTTGTACTTACCCTAAGTATCGGCTTCAGCACAGTCTAGCCACCAGTATCGGTCTCTATTTAACCTGTTAGTGTTACTTTTATCGCGTTCAGGTATGCTAATGCAGTATCTCATTTGATCAGTATTCCCGTCCCCCGACTCAAAAGGCTCGTAAAGGATCCTTTTATCTGTTGCTCTCCTTGCAGTATGGCATATTATTGAAACGTTCGTTGAATCCGATAGGTAGCCATAAGAATCCAGAAACAGAAATGTTTCTGGCGAAATGTATCCACTTTCCAAGGCATTTCTGAAATACCCAGGATTCGGATAGAATAATCCAGAGATTAATTCGTTTTCGCTAACACTTGCCGAACGAACAAAGTGATTCCTTACAAGAAGCATCCAGAAGTCTTTTGTTTGAGACGTAATGCCTATAATCGGAATATGCACTCCTATACATCTGTGTGCAGGCTCTGAGACATTTGCGCTCGAACACTCGAAGCTTTTCCATATACGATGGGTTAATGTTCCACCACACTGGACTCGCATAAGTCAGAATTTGACGAACGAATGCTTAGTAACAAATGATCTTCACATCGGATCGATAGTTGGAATAAAACAGGCTTTTCAGCGACATGAATGCCGCTCTTGCGTTGTCTAGTTGAATATTTATGTGCTCAGTCCAATACAGAAACTTGTCCAAATGAACACCTAAATATTTTACCACGGTCCTCGACTCGATCCGAAGACCATTTGAACTCGTTATTTTGAGATTTCTCCAGTTGCGTCTCAAATCTGAATTACCGCGTCTTATTGGGGTGCGGAACAGTATGGTTTCACATTTCGTATAGTTTATTTAAGGCTTCCATTCGGAGCAGACAGCTTGGAACCTTAAAACTTGCTTTGAAGTTGGATTTGAATGTCTTCAATTTTTGAGCCGCTTTCATACAGTGTAGCGTCGTCGGCAAATGCTAATGAATTATCGAGTTCCCTAAGTATATCAGAAATGTAGATATTGAAGAGTTGTGGAGCAGTTACCCATCTAACGGCTTAATTTTACACCGCTCTGCTACTTTGCTGCAGTGAGCAGCCGTTTCGCTCTATTCTCTCTTTTATGGTCTTGCATTCATTCGTGAATTCGCTTGTACCCTGAGAAATTTCCCACTGAATGCATTCAGACCACACACACAATTTCCCTCGCTTTTTCGTTGGACCACTACAACAATAAACGAGAACGCAGACAGAATGTTTAATTAAAATTCGATCGAGGATCTATTTCGCGGCATTTGTCCCACGAATTTAAAAACCCGATTCAACCGAAACCCTACGATTTAAAAAAGGAACCCGAAGACGTGGACTAGAGCTCAGGATTTAAGCTTAGGGCAATCACCGCCTGAGTCTCCATTGTGGGTAGATAGCGAAGTTTCCAGCAGGAAGGAAACGAATATCGCGAATAATTACCATCCATTTGTATTTCGTGCAGATTTGGGGGATTGAGGATTCTCGATAGCTATTTTCCTTTTACTTAACACAATTCTTTAGGGTGGGCCGTCGGCCATCGACTCTCTGATATGATAAATCTTTGGGATATTCTGGCCTTCTGCCTTTTAACCTTATATGCCTCTACTTACTCCAACTGAAGTGGCGCTACAGTCCGGAGTGAACCTGGGCCTCAACCAACATGCCTCTTCAATTAGCCCGGTCCTTAGCTAACTGCCTCCAGTTGTGCACTCCAAGTTGGTTGGAGTTCTTCTACTTGTGCGCGCCAATTAAGGCGAGGTCTTCTTCTACTGCGTCCGAAGACTGTTCATTACATGTCCTAGCCAACTTAAACGTCCAATGCGGAGTTTTTTGACATTGGATATGTCGCTGTACAGATCGTATAGTTCTCGGTTGAATCTTCGTCTCCATAGCCCGTCAACGCAAACGAATAATTTTCGAAGAATTTTCCTCTCGAATCGACCAAGGATTTCTTCATCCGCTTTTGATACGCTCCATGCTTTAGCGCCATAGAGCAGGACTGGACTGGGTCTTATATAGGATCTCCTCAGTAGTTCGAGTGAGGGCTTTACTACTAAATTGCCTTCTTAGTCCGAAGAAACAGCGATTGGCAAGAGTAATTCTTCGTTTGATTTCTGCCGACATGTTGTTGTCAGAGTTTATAGCGGAGCCGAGGTAGACAAAGTCCCGTACTACCTCAAAGTTATATCTGTCAATGGTGACGTTCTGTCCAATTCGTCAATGTTGTGTGTCCTTTCGTGTTGACAGCATATAGGTATCGGGTTTTTCAATAAGAGCGCTACAAAAGTTTTTTTTTTAAATAAAACAAAAACGGTTTTGGATATCAATGAAATTCTTTATTTCTGTGAAAGTACGTTCGATGCCATTATGCATGGAACTCGATTTCTTTTACATGGCCACCACGGGCACGCTTGCAGAAGTCCAGTCCCAATTTTCGACGGTTTTCCAGCATTAATCGGCCGATACTGCTGCAATTTCACGTTCGATATTCGTACGAAGTTCATCAATCGTCGCTAGCTTGTTGGCATAGACCATGGACTTGACGTAGCCCCACAGGAAATAGTCTAACGGCGTCAAATCGCACGACCGAGGCGGCCAAGCGACTGGACCCTTTCGTGAGATAACACTTTCTCCAAACTTGGTTTCCAATAAATTGATTGTGACATTCGCTGTGTGGCTTGCGGCGCCGTTCTGTTGGAACCACATGTCCTCCAAGTCCATATCATCCAATTGGGGCCAAAAATATTCGGTTATCATTGAACGGTAGCGATTCCCATTCACAGTAACGTGCCGGTCTTGATCATCACGGAATAAGTACGGCCCAATGACGCCGCTGGCTCATAAACCACACTAAACCGTAATTTTTTCGGGATGCAATGAGACTCATGGAGTACGTGTCGATTGCTGCCTGACCAATACCGCATATTTTGTTTATTGACTAAGCCATTCAGCCAGAAATGAGCCTCATCGCTGAAGATGATTTTTCGATGAAAATTTGAATCATTTCCAAGTTGTTGCTCAGCCCAATTCACAAACATACGACGCTTCTGGTGGTCATGCGGCTTCAGTTCTTGCGTCAATTTAATCTTGTAGGGATGTAGGCCAAGATCTTTTCGCAAAATTCGCAATGACGTTACAGAGATGCCCAACGCTTGAAAACGACGTGTGAGAGACACATTTGGGCTTTCTTCAACTGAAGCCTCAGCGGCAGCAATATTCTCGACACTACGGGCACTCCTTTGTCTCACTGGCACAGGAATATTTTGTTCTGTGCCTGTGGATTCAAATTTTTCCACTAGATTGATCTGCTAGGACGATTATGACGACCATAAATTGGACGTACCGCTCTTAACGTTGAGGCCACTAACTCCGAATTTCGGTAGTAAATTTTAATAGTTTCGACTCGTTGTTGGCTCGTATATCTTTCCATCATGAAATGGCAAACCTTACTGAAGAGAATTGTCAAAAGAGCGGCAAGAAATATGGCGTCGTTTGCTGTCCCTGTCGCTCTACTTTTGTAGCGTCCCTGTTGAAAAACCCTTTACCTACTTATTCTCCCCCTAATTTACTGCTAAACCCATTTTTGCCGCTTACTTCTCTATACTAGCAAACATGGCTATGACATCACAGTGATTCCTACCGATGATGTCAATATCGTCGGCGTATGCTAGTAGTTGCACCGGTTTTTGGAAGATTGTGCCTCTGGTGTTGGCTCGGTAGAATCAAATCGAAGAAGTCACATGACAGCGCATCGCCTTGCATAAATCCTTTTTTGGTATCGAATGTGTTGGTGAGGTCTTTTCCGACTCCGGTGAAGCAGCGAGTATGACGATGAAGACACCGTCATCCTACACGAGTTTGGGCGCTATACCAAAACTAGACATGGCTCTGCATAGTTCGTCTCTACAAATGCTGTCTTATGCGGCTTTGAAGTCGGAGATTAGGTGGTGGGTACATCTTGGGTTTTTTTTTCTATGATCTGCCAAAATGTGAAGATTTGATGAGTTGTGCACTTTGATGAAAGTCAGGGCTGATCAGGTTGTTATTAAACAGTTTCAGGCGTTCAAATATTACGGCAGCTGTGATCTTGTAAGCAATTTTGAGGGCAATTATGCCTCCGTAGTTGGCAAAATATGCTGAGGTTCCATTACTTTGGTAATGAGTTGTTGCATGCTTCTTTCTAAGTCATCTTCCCCGGATTTATATAACTCGACGTGAAGGCTTGATTGAGGAAAGCAATATCTAAACTTGGGGTAAAGATATTGCTTTCCTCACATCACTGAGGTGGTGCTTGGTAATTTTCACTGTTGTCACCCATCATGATTTTAACGCCGCACTTCGGGAACCGCTCATCAGTTTTGTCGAGGGGTTCCTAGAAGCAATCCTTAGTGATGTAATTTTTTTTTTACTCCAGAGCATAGGAGGTTTATGTTTGTGAATTTGGCTTAAGTGTGGATTACCACATTGCGATGGGTGATGTCCTGGTATCATAAGAAATTTTACTTTACTAACTGCCGCTTATTATAAATCCGCACTCAAGTAATCGCTGATTCCGCTCATTGTAACACTGATTGTAGTAAATGTCCCACCAGTTTTTTTTCGTTCTTTCACGCGGCCCAACCTGTTGTATTTCCTGGATGCCAATTATGTCTGCCTTAGGATTTTGCTAATTGTTGAGATGCAACATTTCTATCTGGCGTTCTTGTAGGTGCAGATCCAGGTGCATATTCGAATCTTGGTGTCCTTTTTT
This sequence comes from Rhingia campestris, assembly GCA_932526625.1. NCBI lineage: Eukaryota > Metazoa > Arthropoda > Insecta > Diptera > Syrphidae > Rhingia > Rhingia campestris. Next base: position 19,801,224 of record OW052184.1, read on the forward strand.
TTGCTATAACATGGTCGTTAACAATAAAATCACTCGTTTCCTAGGCTCTTGGTTGCTTACTTGTATACATTTACTATCGTTTAAGGTTTTTTTTTGCAAATGGGTTTTTGTTTAACAATAGAACAACCGATTGAAAGTCCATTCACAGTTCACATGAATTGTCCATTTGCGTACATATCGATATATAAGACTCCTGTCCCCTTAACAAATCCATTTTCTTTTCTTCTAGGTAAGTTACAATGCAGCTGGTGTCCTGGCTCACATTGCATCAGATGGTCCAGAAGCTTGGACCATCCAAGCACCAACACGCGATGATGTCTTGCAACGTATGGTCAAAGCAATCGAACGTTGGAATATCAAAAGCGAACGGAATATCAACTATCGCAGCTTCGAACCGATCTTGGGTTTAGTTCGTTGCTATGAAACACCACAATGTCAGCATTGGGCTGTTTGGGCGTTAGCTAATTTGACATGCGTAAGTTGGAAAAAAAAATCGAGTCTCCTCCTCTATTGTCTGCCACTCTATTCATGATTCTAGGTTTATCCACAAAAGTATTGCCGCCTTGTTGAGCAGGAGAATGGTTTGCAAATATTGGCCGATTTAATTTTGCATCCAATGCCGTATGACAAGATCAAGGAAACCGCTCAGTTGGTCATCAAACATTGTGTAAATCAGGGCGCTACCCTTGAAGGATAGCAACACTCAATATATGTGGACGACATCGATGCGAGGATATACTATTTAACTGAGCGATAAAATGCATGTTGTTCCTCTTTAAATTTCCCCCTCTCTCTCTCTTTCTTTCTCCTATATCTCTCCTTTATTGTTGTTTTAAGAATTATTTAGTTTTATTATATTTTTTTGATTATAAAAATACATACGAATACACACTATGTATGGTAGTTTACAAATTTCTACTCTAAGGCAGCTTAGAAAAAAGTGAATTCCCATCCCGCGATGCTAGGTTTAGGTTATCATTTCCCCCCTTCCATCCTCTATTCATTAACATTATACGGATTTATATAAAATTAGTTTTTATTGTAAATATTTGCTGTGCAAGAAAAAACGTTGATTCTACAAATAATATATATATACATATAAATATATGTACTAGAGGTGGTTTTATTTTTATTAAGATTTCAGCTTGAGATTTATTTAGTTTGTTGTTAAGAAAGCTCTCCAAATCTATCAAGGGAGGTTTCTTAGTGATTTTTTACTTAGAAAGCGTTCCCGTACGCAATTGTTTCCAGCAGAGATGAACTAGGAAAAGAGATGGTAAACTTCTGGATTTTTCTACAAGCTGAACTCACAAAAAAAACCATAATGTCTGAAACGTGCAGAATTCTCCTTGCAGAAACAATAGAACAGACAGTTTTCAATGGGAGTGATGACTGATGAACACACGTAAAATTTACAAGCGTTGCAGTTCTGCAAGTTGTCTCTATTTCTAAATCCCTGCAAAAGTTAGGGGCACCACCACACAAAACAAAAACAAAATCGATTTTATGATATTTGGAATCATTGGATTATGACGTTTGTTCCGCATAAAAATTACACCAAACCGCCAATTGCCAGTCGAAAGAATTACGAGTATCGTAAAACATAGAACGATACTCGTTTTTTTTTAAACGAAAACGAAGTCATTTCAACGACATTCGTTTTATAAAATATGGTGCCACTGCACTTCATGTATACTTACTTACTTAAGTGGCGCTACAGTCCGGGATGAACCTGGGCCTCAACCAACATGCCTCTCCAATTAGCCCGGTCCTTAGCTAACTGCCTCCAGTTGCGCACTCCAAGTTGGTTGAGGTCGGTTTCTACTGCGCGCCACTTAAGGCATGGTCTTCCTCTACTGCGTCCGACGTCTGGCTGGGAATCGAAGACTCTGCGAGCCGCAGTATTGGTGTCCATTCTTTCTACATGTCCTAGCCATCTTAAACGTCCAATGTGGTTTTTTGACTTATGTCGCTGTACAGCTCGTATAGTTCGTGGTTGAATCTTCGTCTCCATAGTCCGTCAACGCAAACGGGACCGAAGATTTTTCGAAGGATTTTTCTCTCGAATCGACCAAGGATTTCTTCATCCGCTTTTGATACGGTCCATGCTTCAGAGCCCTAGAGCAGGAATGATCAGCTGTCGTATGCGGCTTTGAAATCGATAAATAGGTGGTGGGTATCGATTTGGACTTCTTGGGTTTTTTTCCAGGATCTGCCGAAGTGTGAAAATTTGATCGATTGTGGAATTTGGCCTAAAACCACACTGATAAGGGCCGATCAGGTTGTTGGTAAACTGTTCCAGGCGTTCACATATTACGGTAGATAGGATCTTGTAGGCGATGTTGAGGAGACTTATGCCTCTATATAGTTGGCGCAGTTCAGAGGGTCTCCTTTTCTGTGGATCGGGCAAACGATGCTGAGGTTCCATTCTTCATACATACTTTCATCCGAACAGATTTGGCTTATTAGTTGGTGGATGTTACTTACCAAGTCATCTCCGCCAGCTTTATAAAGTTCAGCGGGAAGGCCGTCATTTCCGGCGGCCTAAGCTTGAGTTTAGATATTGCTATCCTCACTTCATTTAGGTCGGGTGGTTGGCAGTTTTCGCTGCCATTGCCAATATTAAATGGTTCGTTCTGCCTGACAGCGGAATGTTGTTCGTCATCGCCGTTTAACAGTCTGCAGAAGTGGTTCTTCTATATCAACAGCATCGACTAAGTCTTAACTACGCTATTTCCTTGTTCATCTCGACAGGATTCTCTTCGAGCCTTGTATCCTTGGCTTTGACGTTTTACACTTTGGTAAAACTTGCGAACATCGTTCCTGGAGTGGCACCTCTCTATATCCTCGATCGCGCGCTTTTGTTTCTCTTTTTTCTTCTTTCTGAAAAGCCGATGTTCTTCCCTTCTTCTTTGCCTATAGAGCTCAATGGCAGCTCTCGTCTTCACCTGCAGCTTAGCCTTGTAGTCCTCGTTCTTGGCTGCGAGCATCTGTCGGCATTCCTCATCAAACCAGGGGTTTCTTACTGGTGGGCGCGAGAAACCTAGCACATCAGTTGCGGCTGATCTAATGGCATGTTGACATCGTCACCATTGTTCTTCGACATAAGATACTGGTGGTATTGTGTTAATCGAGAGGTTAAGGGATACGCGTTGTGCGAAGGTCTTGGCGGTCTCTTGCGATTGCAATCTTCCGACATAAAATTTTTTCACAGTATTTCTGGATTGTTGTGGCGTGGTGGATATCCGCATTCTTACCTTGGCTGCTACAAGGTAGTGATCCGAGTCGATGTTAGCTCCTCGGAATGTTCGGACATCCAAAATACTGGATGCGTGCCTCTTATCTATCGCAATGTGATCAATTTGGTTGACCGTTCGTTGATCTGGTGACCGCCATGTCCCCTTATGGATATCGAGGTGAGGAAACCGTGTGCTGGCTATAGTGGCATTTCGTTCCGTAGCGAAATCAATTAGCCTAAGTCCGTTACCAGACGTGTTGTCGTGTAGGCTATGTTTTCCGACAATACTTCTAAACATGTCTTCTCTTCCTACCTTTGCATTAAAATCTCCCAGCACGATTTTAACATCGTGCTTCGGTAGTCGCTCATAGGTTTTGTCGAGGAGCTCGTAGAAGCAGTCCTTAGCTATAAGCAGACATTACTACCATCCAGGAAATACGATGGGATGGGCCGGGCATAAGGAGGATGAAAAAACCAAAACAAATTTAATGTCAAAAGACTGCAATCACAAGAGACCTCCAAGGCCTTCGCGCAACGCGGATCTCTAAACCTATCCATTCAAACCATATCACCAGACCAGCATCGAATGGCAAAGAACAATGGCAACGATGCCAACAAGCCATTAGATCAGCCGCAACTGATGTTCTAGGTTTCTCGCGCCCAACAGCAAGAAACCCCTGGTTTGATGAGGAATGCCGACAGATGCTCGCAGCCAAGAACGAGGCCTACAAGGCTAAGATGCAGGTGAAGACGAGAGCTGCCATTGATCTTTATAGGCAAGGAAGAACGGAAGAACACCGGTTTTTCAGAAAGATGGAAAAAGAGCAAGAAAAGCGAGCGATTGAGGATATAGAGCTGCCACTCCAGGAACGATGTTTGCAAGTTTTTCAAAAGTTTAACCAAATTTTACCAAAGTATATAAGGCTCGAACAGAAAGTGAGATGAACAAAGAATTATCGTAGTTGAGACACAGTCGATGCTAAGGATATGGAAGAACCACTTCTGCAGACTGTTAAACGGCGATGACGAACAACATTCCGCTGTCAGGCAGAACGAACCATTTAATATTGGCAACGACAGCGTAAACTACCAACCACCCGACCTAAGTGAAGTGAGGATAGCAATATCTAAACTCAAGCTTAACTAAACCCTTGGATTTGGCCCGATAGTAACAAACTGCGCTTTAAATAAAATTGATGAAAAGCTGGAACTCTGAAATGAAAGTTACCGCTGCCAAACATTCATATATACCCGTGATAAAAAAATTGCTAGATATGTCGAATACTTAGTTGAAATACAAATAAAAAAGGTGGTTGTTTCAGTGAGTAAAAATCTCACACTACTGTGGGCACATGCTTATCGTGTCTATGAGGATTTCTACCAGCCCACTGACAAAAAAAAGCTAAGGAAAGGACAGTGCTCATTTGAGAGGCATATTGGTTAAGGAACAGGTTCAGCTCGGACTGTAACGCCACATAAGTAAGCAAGGAACAGCAAGTACGTTTTTCTGTCAACACGACAGTTTCCTCACTTCGCAGCTTTTCATAATGATGAAAATAATTTCATAATACATAGCAAATAACCAGCTTTACTCTTTAAGACGAAAGGGCGAGGAGGCGAGTCCATTAATTTTAGTCTCAGCATATTGCAGAAAATCTCCGCTCTCCCAAGTGATGAATCCTGTTCCAGTTAATAGTTTGTCGGATATCTCAGAGGGTTTCTAAGTGAAACACAATTTGTGAAAATTATTTACAAGACTTTTATAAGATTTGCGTAAAAATAAAATCTACAGTTTAAATTATAACTTGTTTTTTTTTTGGCAATAAAATAAAATGAAATAAATGAATAAGCGCAAAAAAAGGACTTATATATCGGCCATATTAAAGTATTCAAATATTTGTACTAACCACAGCGTATCCTTAAATAAAACAACCGTTATGTACATGTCTTTCCATGCTCTTGTTCTATTATTATTTTCCAATATAAAAAAATATGCCTAGGTATTTACAATAATTGTAATTAGAGTTCACTAACACTTACAACTTACATTAAGTTTAACATTCTGCACACACTTGGAAATAACTGTAATTGCATTTTGTTTTTGTTTTTTTTTGTAATAATATCATATTTACACATGCTAATCTGTTTATTTTAATAATTATTTCTAATTAATTAGATCTATAGAGACAATTTGACTATCGGATTACACGTGGTATTGGGAATCCGCCTACTGCCATCCCTATTGGCTTGTGCCCGGCGTATGAGGTGAATTAAAGAGAATCTGTGATTGCTCCTGTGACATCTGATACGGCAGGATCTCCAAATCATTTGGCAGTTGATTACTTTGCGTATGATAGGGATTGAAACGATTCTGGTTGCCCGTGTCCTCGCTACGACTCTCGGAGCCATCGTCGCTGATGCCCATCTGAAAGTGCAGGTTGGACGGTGGTTCCGTTTGCATTTGCATGTACGACAGGATATTGTCATCTTGTGGGGCAGCGAGATTGTGCTGATTTAAGGACATCGATGTGGGATGGTGTGTTTGTTGCTGCTGCTGTGGTGGGAGATGCTGTTGTTGTTGCGGGTTCATGGCAGACTGGGATGTCGTAAGCGTTGATTGCAGTCCTTCGGCGTTGAGGAATGCATCGATTTCCTCGTGGCCGAATTGCTCTAGTTCAGGTACATTGACGTTTCTCGCCAGCATTTGCTGTTGCAGAGTTTCAGTTTGCTGCTGGTGCATTTGTGTGTCGTGATGGGTGTCCTGCAGTTGGTCGGCAGGATTCATGCCGAAGTTATAGTTCACAAATTGCTGTTGTGATTGTTGGTCTATTGAGTTGCCACCAAAATTGAAGTGTCGACTGGTGCTGGGGTTATTGCTGTAGGATACAGGGACTACCGGTTGAAGCAGTGTATATCGGGCCATCAGTAGTTGTTCAGAGACTCGACGCAGCTCTTCTTGTTGCTGCATTATGAGCTTTTGAAGTTCGTCATGCTTTCGCTGCAGCTGGTCTTGGATCTGCGTTTGAGTGGTGGTCATCACAACGGCACCGGGTAGCATATCGCAGGAGTTCTAAAGTGAATACAAAAGTAAGTCTTAGAAGTCATAGAAATGTATTATGAACCCTACAGTCATTGGGGAGAGTACGGGAGTCACTGGAAATGGTGCCATCACTGGTTGTACTGGTATTGCTGCTAGATACTGTTGCGGCTCGAGAAACGTGTGTCCCACTAGTTGGGAGCTCCGAATCGGATAGGAGGGCTGTGGAAATTGCGTGGGCGGGCTTATTGCTTGCTGTGACATCATTGGAAGCAGTTTATGAGACTGAGATTGCATTTGCTGTTGCTGTTGATGGTGCGGGTGTTGTTGATGAGTGGCCAGCGACGTGGATTGTTGCTGCTGATGCTGTTGCAGGTGCAATGATAGATTATTCCGCGCTCTCACTTGCTGCAAGGGGAAATCATAAATTAAAAAACTACATCCTGCAACTAATGCGATTTCCTTTCTTACCGAACTGAGGTGCGTCATTAGGGAGTGCCTACTTGTCACGGAATCGGCTGACAACGAATTGAAGTCCGACTCATTACCTCGGGTGTGCAAATAGCGTTTTCGCTTCACATTCGGTGAAATGCCCGTAGACGATATATTCCCATAGTTGGAACATTTCGAAGCTCTCGAATGCCACGCAGTTGAGTCGATGCCCGGTGATGTGGTGGTCGTCGAAACTGGCTGTTTTTCGATTACACTGATACCTGCAGTCGCCGTAGTACTGTCGCCTACCGCAGCTGTAGCCGGACATTCGAGATCTCGAAGCGTCACTGTTGCGGTTGGATTTCTTGCATTAATGCTGCTATTGCTATTGCTGTTCAGTTTATTTTGCCGTATCACATCAGCATAGCTGACAACCTTGTGTGTGCAGACAACATAGTCAGGCTTCGAGCTCAATTGATGGTACGATATGTAGAAGTCACTCTGAAGCCAAATCCACTGCTGTCCCTTGGTTAGAAAGCGATAGAAACACGATTTACCCTCACCTTTCTGCATCACTGAAAGAGAACAAAGGGGTAATTCGTCATTCAGGAGAACTCAATGTCTTGAGACTTACATTCCTCATGGCAGGCGATTATATTTTCGAGATCATCAAAGTGATAGTAATCATATCCGGAGGTCCCTAGAACTTCGAATGGCATGTATCCGATAATCGGTGGTGCTCGGTGGTCAAGGAAGAGAAACTTCCATTCCATGCTGTGTTTCGATGAGAATTCGTCCTTTGAGGGATCTATCGCAGACATCTCTCGAATCAACTGAGGCGATTGTACACGTCCCGTCCCAACGAATATCAGTCCCTTATCACTAGTACGGCTGTCTGTCGAATACGACCTAGTCTGAGTATGTGTGATGTCATCATTAGCGTCATTCCCTACAAGTAGACGACACCACATTGATCATCGATCAAGGATATGAACATCGGCTTCAACTCACGAAAGTATCCCACCAGCTTGACCAGCTCATACGCCGTCGTATCCGCTTTGTCTAATGCACCGCGTTTCAGATGCACGCACAGCGTTATCTGATTGTCTGGCGATAATTCAGTTTTCAGCGGATCGATCACAGGCGCTGGCTTCGAAAAGATGTTGTACAGATTCTCATGATCAATTTCATATGCTAAATCAAAGATTGTCATATTCAATAGATCGCTCTGAAATTTAGTTCATCGCTCTGATTCAATGGTTGATTTAAATTAAATTTTCAAGAGTTCGAAAGTGTATTCAAATACATACATATATACTAGATACAAACTAGAGAGAAGAGGAGGTGGAGAGACAGACTTCTGCACCATACGCATCTTAAACTCACCGGTAGATAGCCTAGAAGTGATGTTATACTTTCGGATGCGTAATGAATGGACCCGTTGCTAGAGAACACTATTATGAATCCGTCCAGAGCCTCCAGCATGAGATGGGTGAACTCATCGTTGGTGAGGAATGTTGGCTTCCAGTCTTGCTGAATTTCATGTATCTTAGATCTATCGGTTACATCTATTCCAAGAGAGAGGCTTTGTAAAAATTCCACCAGCAACAGAATCGTATACTCACCATTGTGGTGCTTTAGGAATGCGATGGTCGACTTGAGAACTGTCGATTTATCCATTTTCCTTGATGTTGTGGATATCAAGGCGCTAAGATCATTTACAAGTAAATTGAACTGATCGCGACGTTTTTTCTCGCTGAGATTTCTCGATTTTCTGAAAAATAAAAAAAGAGGTTCTTGTCATTGAAGGTGCGGTTGCAGACTAAAAACTTCAAGCCCTAATGTTGTGCTGTCTACAGTGTAAGTGAAAGATACAAAATATGGGCTAAGCATATCATGGCAGGTAAGATCGCGCAATGCTTACATTTTGAGACAAAAAATCTTACAAATTTTAGAAAACTTCATCTAAAATTTTCAAGATTTTTTAGTCTCGAAATGTTGTGCGATCCTACGGACCATGGCCAACAGTCTGAATTGGTATACTTATTTGCCTTATCCGGTCATAAGCAACTGGATAATAACCACGCCGAATGATCTCACCTTCTCTTATCAAGTGTGCCAAACAAGTGACAACGTCAAGAGGTACCTCAAGAGGGTGTGTTATATCTATACTTCTTTGGTTACCTAGTGCTGCAGCAACTAGAAAGAACTTCAATAAAGTCAGTAGCTATACTGATGACGAAGTTCTTATAGCGTGTCGTTAGGTGCAGTGCTATAATCCCCGCGGAATTAAACCCAATGTGGCTAAATTGCCTAAAAAAGGTTATAGAACCCGCAGGGCTTATTTCAGACGGTAAGGAATACACTCATCCGCCGTCACGTCCAAGGCCTATGGGAAAGTTCCTGTAAGGACACCGATGATGGTACTCATGTTTGGTCTATTCAGCATTGTCAAGCAGGGAGAGGGTTTCTGATCATAATTTGGCCAGAATTGTCTGGATATTAGAAACGTTGTGCGGTTTATCCATCTGCACTTTGCTTTCTTGATGGCTGGATGTTGTAGAACGAGGATAGACTCTGATTGGCCTTAACTAGGCAATATGCAGTGGTTGTAACTCTGATTACACATCAATTGTGCTTATTTTGACATCCAACCGGATTTGACTTGCTAAACAGTAAATGCGAGTATTGACAACAAGACAAAATACAGCAACACTAACTATAAACAGCCTGGTCAGACTGGTACGGAATACCCGGCCTGAAGTCCCAGGCAAACTTAGTTCAGGTGCTTCGACATATTCGGACAACAGGTTATCTAGGAGTCGCAAGGGTAAGTCAGGCCCCTTGAACAGAGATGGTGGCGGATGAACCGAAAAGCCAACGACAGCGCTCAATCGAGTAATGGATACTGATAGACCCATGTCTTAGGGGTATCTTATCAATTGGAACTGGCCTTCCAGGTTGAGGGTTTTACGTTGGGTCAACTACGCAGCCAAGGAAAAGAAACATTGTTACGAAGCAACCAATAACCTCGGAAAGGACTGATTTTACTGTTGACGTCTCTGCTAAACAAAAAAGGACAACGACGTTCGTATCTGCACCTGGAATGTGGAAACAGGTGAGGTGCATGCGGACAAATAGCGAAAGCCAAACTGCTACAAAGCAGACATTACTGCCAATCAGGAAATACGATCGGATGGGCGGGGCAAAATGAGGATGATATGACCGGGAGCAGAAATAGCGACTATTTGGACTATTTGATAGTGCCAGACTTAGGCTAGAAGTATCCTTCACGCTCCGACGGAGGAAAATGATGATATTGCGAAAGATTGCTTCTACTAGCTCCTTGACAAAACTTATGAGCGACTACCGAAGTACGATGTTAAAATCTTGCTGGGAGTTTTAAACGCAAAAGTAAGTAGGAAGAGATGACATCTTTAGCAGGAATGTCGAAAAACACAGACTACACGACAACACGTCTGGCAACGGACATATGCTAACAAATTGCCACTGTAGCCAGGGCATGGCGGTCTAAAGATCCAGATCAACCAAATTGATCGCATTGCGATAAACAATAGGCACGCATCCAGTGTTTTGGATGCCCGTACATTCCTAGGGGCTAAGTCCTACGGGACCACTACCTTGTTGCAGCCAAGGTAAGAATGCGGATATCCAAAACGCCACAACAAAACAGAAACACTGTGAACAAATTTAATGTCGAAAGACTGCAATCGCAAGAGACCGCCAAGGCCTTTGCGCAACTGCGCCAACAACAGAGGCATAAGTCTCCTCAACATGTGTGAATGCCTGAAACCATTTACCAACAACCTGATCGGTCTTTATCAATTTGGTTTTAAGCCTTGAAGGTTCACAACTAAACAAATCTTCAAACTTCGACAGATCCAGGAAAAAAAACACAGGAAGTCGAAGATTGGAAGTCACATATACGACAGCATTTATAGAGACGAACTATACAGAGCCATGTCGAGTTTTGGTATATGCCCGAACTCGTCCGTCTGTGTAGGAAGACTATAGAGAATTCTTTCTTCTTCATCAGGGTCGAAAACTAACTCACCGACACATTCGATAACGCTGTCATGTTGTGCAAGACAACACCAGATTCACCATATTCCAAAAATCGATGCAACTACTAGCATACGCCGACGATATAAATACGAGTAGGAGTCAACGTGATGCCATGCCACGTTTGCTAATATAAAGAAGGAAGCGGCAAAAATGGGTTTAGCAGTAAATGAGGGTAAGACTAAGTATATGCTGTCAACACAGGGTTTTATACAGGGTTTGAGTCTAATAAAGTACCAAACAGATGGAAATCTATTACAATTGGCTGTTCCTCACTTCAGCAGAGTTAACAACGGATAATTTATTTTACATTAGGCGTGGTTTTTTTCTCTTCACTCCAAATATATATAGGCTTAGCCAACAATTTACGTATAAAATACAACAACACCTTAGCCTATATAGATTTCGCGAAACCTGGATAATTATCCAGTCTTACGCCCTTAGCCTGGATAGAAAATGTGCTACCAAACCTATTTTTTTCATTAGTTATAAATGCTTTGATAACTTAGTAGGAATTGGAATTTCGACAACTGAATAATGCCCGAAATACATATCTAGTGGTTCGAGATGCAGTGCGGCTAACAAGAAACAGTAGCAGAATTTTTGTTTGACATACGTGCAATGCAGGGCTCCTGTCATAACATTCAGATTACTGTTTTGGTGTTTGTTGATAATTATTTATACGTTTAACACAAATAATGGCTATCATTGAATTGTTAACGTAGGGGTACTTACTTAAGTGGCGCTACAGTCCGGGATGAACCTGGTCCTCAACCAACATGCCTCTCCAATTACCCCGGTCCTTAGCTAACTGCCTCCAGTTGCGCACTCCAAGTTGGTTGAGGTCGGTTTCTACTTGTGCGCGCCACTTAAGGCGAGGTCTTCCTCTACTGCGTCGGACGTCTGGCTGGGAATCGAAGACCCTGCGACCCGGAGTATTGGTGTCCATTCGTTCTACATGTCCTAGCCATCTTAAGCGTCCAATGCGAAGTTTTTTGGCCAGGGGTATGTCGCTGTACAGCTCGTATAGTTCGTGGTTGAATCTTCGTCTCCATAGCCCGTCAACGCAAACGGGACCGAAGATTTTTCGAAGAATTTTTCTCTCGAATGGACCAATCCGCTTTTGATACGGTCCATGCTTCAGCCCCGTAGAGCAGGACTGGGATGATCAGGGTCTTATATAGGATCTCCTTAGTAGTTCGAGTGAGGGCTTTACTACTAAATTGCCTTCTTAGCCCGAAGAAACAGCGATTGGCAAGAGTAATTCTTCGTTTGATTTCTGACGAGATGTTGTTGTCAGAGTTAACAGCGGCGCCGAGGTAGACAAAGTCCCGTACTACCTCAAAGTTATATCTGTCAATGGTGACGTTCTGTCCAATTGGTCGATGTTGTGTGTCCTTTCGTTTTGACAGCAAATACTTGGTGTTACCCTCATTTACTGCTAAACCCATTTTTGCCGCTTCCTTCTCTATACTAGCAAGAGTGGCTATGACATCACGTTGAGTCCTACCAATGATGTCAATATCGTCGGCGTGTGCTAGTAGTTGCACCGATTTTTGGAAATTTGTGCCTCCGGTATTGGCTCAGAAGTTTTGCACAATCCTCTCAAGAATCAAATTGAAGAAGTCAAATGAAAGCGCATCGCCTTGCCTAAATCCTTTTTTGGTATCGAATGTGTCGGTAAGGTCGTTTCCGGTCGCGACGAATTCTCCATCGTCATCCTACACAAACGGACGAGTTTGGGCGGTATACCAAAACTAGACATGGCTCTGTATAGTTCGTCTCTATAAATGCTGTCGTATGCGGCTTTGAAATCGATAAATAGGTGGTGGGTATCGATTTGGACTTCTTGGGTTTTTTTCCAGGATCTGCCGAAGTGTGAACTTTTTTTTGTGGATCGGGCAAACGATGCTAAGGTTCCATTCTTCAGGCATGCTTTCAACCGACCAGATTTGGCTTATGAGTTGGTGGATGTTGCTTACCAAGTCATCTCTGCCAGCTTTATAAAGCTCAGCGGGAAGGCCGTCATTTCCGGCGGCCTTATTAAGCTTGAGTTTAGATATAGCTATCCTCACTTCACAGGTCGGGTGGTTGGCAGTTTTCGCTGTCGTTGCCAATATTAAATGGTTCGTTCTGCGTCTGCAGAAGTGGTTCTCCCATATCCTCAGCATCGACTGTGTCTCAACTATAATATTTCCTTGTTCATCTCGACAGGTTTTGTTCGAGTCTTGTATCTTTGGCTTTGACGTTTTACACTTTGGTAAAACTTGCGAACATCGTTCCTGGAGTGGCACCTCTCTATATCCTCGATCGCGCACTTTTCTTGCTCATTTTTCTTCTTTCTGAAAAGCCGTTGTTCTTCCCTTCTTTTTTGCCTATAGAGCTCAATGGCAGCTCTCGTCTTCACCTGCAGCTTAGCCTTGTAGGCCTCGTTCTTGGCTGCGAGCATCTGTCGGCATTCCTCATCAAAACAGGGGTTTCTTGCTGGTGGCCGCGAGAAACCTAGCACAACAGTTGCGGCTGATCTAATGGCTTGTTGGCATCGTTGTCATTGTTCTTCGATATTAGATGCTGGTGGTGTGTTGTGAGTTGAGAGGTTAAGGGATACGCGTTGCGCGAAGGTCTTGGCGGTCTCTGGCGATTGCAGTCTTTCGACATTAAATTTTTTCACAGTATTTCTGGTTTTTTGTGGCCTGTTGGATATCCGCATTCTTACCTTGGCTACAACAAGGTAGTGGTCCGAGTCGATGTTAGCGCCTCGGAATGTTCGGACATCCAAAATACTGGATGCGTGCCTCTTGTCTATCGCAATGTGATCTAATTTGGTTGACTGTTCGTTGATCTGGAGACCGCCACGTCCCCTTATGGTTATCGAGGGGAGGAATCCGTGTGCTGGCTATAGTGACATTTCGTTCCGTAGCGAAGTCAATTAACCCAGAAAACAACAACCATTTTTTAACAATACAAACTTTTTTCAACTTTCGCTTTGCCCACGATGCTTTACAGCATTACGTTAAGATTTTGCGATTTTCATTTTGAGGTTGAGTTCAACGCCAGTCAAAGCTACATTGTGATAGGTAACATTGATTTCTTATGGTCGAACTGCTTGTCGTCAGCCAACGCAACGCGGCAAAGCGTGATTGATTCAGAATTCCTCGATAAATACGTTAGCAGAACGCAAAATCTTACTGAATGGTAATGTAAATGTCAAACTATGCCAACCCTTATATTGTAATTTCATTTTTCCATATTTATAGATTTCTATTTACTTTTATTTATTCAAAAAAATTATTCTTTATCAGAAAAGTAAAAAATAACTAAAATAAACCAATATCGGGTAATTTTACTGAAAGCAAAAACATTTTCATGACAGATTGAAGAAAAGTCAGCTGTTTCACTCATATCAGAGTGCTCATATGTACATTTTCATCTGGTTTTCTCAGTCAATTCACATGACTGGAGGACGTGACTAAAAGAAAAAATAAGAACAGAGCTTCATCAAGATATATTTTTAAAACTGAATCCAGGAACACAGCCAATACAAGTCAAAACAATTGACATCGTAGTTGATTGTCATTTTTCAGATACCAGTTGACAGTTTACTGTTTCTTACCAACAGTTATTTCTGTAGAAAACAAATTTTACTGATTTGAATGTATGGTAGGTAGTTTTATTCTTCTATTTGAAGTCTCTTTTAGGAATTTTTGTGAGTGGGAATGGTGTGAAGTTATATATAACTAAGAATACTAAAAATGATATTGTACCAGAACATAACTTGTTTCGTTTATAAACATGCGGATATATGTCCAAAAATGAGTTGTTTCACATAATAGCGTTCTCGCTATTTCCTTTACAAAAACCTACACCTTCCTACAGTGGGACATCCTTTATTGGTTATTTCTATATTTCTTTTGAATCTCTTTATCTAAACTAACACACCCTTAAAATAACCTTCCAAATTCCCAGTATGAGTTAATATCTTCTACGAAAAAAAGGGACTCTGGTATTAATAAAACTGCTCCTCTTTTCAAGTCACATGGTCTATTTTAACTCCATCACTTGGCTACACTGACGATGACATTTAAACATCGAAACAATTGCCTGTCTCAGGCTGTTCGTCTATTGTTCGATAAAGCTGTGCACCAATATCGTTACATAACCCTTGAAGCACGCTAGTTCGAAAGACAGACGATCTGGATAACATTTTCCCATAGCATACCTTATATCCAATTGTTATACCAACCGAATCTCAGGTGCATGACATTCCGCCCCAGTGCTGACAAATTAGGAAGGACAACGCTACAATTAGTATAATTTTACAGAACGACCTTTAAAAATATCCCACAAGGGTAGCATATACTTAAGGGATTGAATTCACTCATGTCTTCTCGGTGGTGGTGTATCTTTAGATCCCATTGTAACAATGTGTTGGTGGATGCGAAAAGAGTTTCACTTTTTAATTATTGCATTCCATTGGCAACTAGCTGTAGTAGTTGTTGTTCCACAACCACCCCGGATACCTGGGGTGTGCCAAGAGACTTTTCTATCGTTGTGTTCATTCGAATGCGTCTACTATTTTATTCGGAACTGTCATTACCAGATACCAGTGAAGAATTCCTCTGAATGTACGTCTGTGGATTATTTACTGAGCTTTAGAACTCAGTCTGGCGTGGAATACTATATTTGACAGCACACGTTAAGGTTGTATTGTAGGTATTATCTATGATTATAATGGAATTGGCATTTCTTAAATCTGTCTTTGGAGTTTGAAGTTTTCCAAAATTGTGAATGAAAACATTTAACAAAAAGATTGACATATGTCATAATGACATCTTCTGGATGATATATGTCTTTTTCTGTTTATATATATATTTTTGTTTAAATTATTAAACACTTCAAAGACATGTAGTAATTTTAAACAATCGTACACGGTGGCGGGACCTAAAATTGTATGCCATGTCTGTAAAGTTGAGTTGAGATGACAATTGATACTACTAGGATTGTTTGACAGATCTGTGAGGCAGGGCCATTGAAAACAATAATTTGTGTTGTTAAAGTTGGTAACTGAACCAAGACCATTTGTCCTCACTAACCACAGCTTAAAGGAAGACTTAGATAAACCAAAACAGTTGAACAGTTTACAGGAAAAATTCAGAGTTCCTGAAGGAAAATGGAGGAGATAATAACAACACGAACTATTTAAGCTGTAGATGTACAAAGCTTTGCTTGAAAGACCGAATGGTCACAAGTGGTTCGAGTAGATATATAATTCTGACATTTCGACATCACAAATGGAAATTATAAAATGCTTTGTAGACTAAAATATTGGTCAGAACAGTTGGGAGGTTCATCATGTCAATAAGGGCATTCATGCATTGTCGTAATTTTACTATACGTGCGAAAGATTGTAATTTTACGACTAAGTTTCATGAATGACCCTAAAAATGCACCACTAAATAATGCGGTAACCCACTGAATTTAATATCATTTTAGTAATTTTTGTTGAATAGAATTTTGTTCCTGTTGTTCTCGTTCCGTTCTCAATATTTTTTTCAGTTTAGCGCACACGTTTGATGTGTGAGAGTAACAGATCAAATGTCAAATTAGCATTTCAAAAGTTTACAAAGTGTGTTGTAAAAGATTTCCCATTCAAATTTTGACAGTTCATTTACTACGAAGATATTTTACCACGTTACAATGACTGGATTTTAAACCGGAGACTCGTCGGTTTGTAGTTCAGCGCACCATGTAAGGTTTCAGAGACTGGAAAATAGTGAATACTAATGCCGGAACACTAGTGCCACACTCGGTAAACAATTTAAACTAGCCTTGGAGCTTGTGCCGCCGGAGTAAGTTACTTATCACATATAAACGACCTAGCTGCCAGAGGTGCACCAACCTCGAATTAAAAATCCTCTCAAATGACATCCAGTTCCATAGTGCCTACTTGCAATGACCACCTGAAACGTATTCATGCTCTAAACCCCTTTTGACACTCAAAAATGTGTGTCTGTTCTTGGGGTCAGAAATTACCGCGATCTAAGAAATACGACAGATACTCAGCAGTCAGCCCTATCGAGGCGGACAATTTTCCGCAACGCATGCTTCGTCGGAGGTTCAAATTCCATTCGACGCGACGGCTTTACTTCACTACAATTCGTAAATAAATTCCGCGATGAAATTGTGTCGGAGGAAATCGGAAAAAGAATGGCACTTACTTACTTACTTACTTACTTAAGTGGCGCTACAGTCCGGGCTGAACCTGGGCCTCAACCAACATGCCTCTCCAATTAGCCCGGTCCTTAGCTAACTGCCTCCAGTTGCGCACTCCAAGTTGGTTGAGGTCGGTTTCTACTTGTGCGCGCCACTTAAGGCGAGGTCTTCCTCTACTGCGTCGGACGTCTGGCTGGGAATCGAAGACTCTGCGAGCCGGAGTATTGGTGTCCATTCTTTCTACATGTCCTAGCCATCTTAAACGTCCAATGCGGAGTTTTTTGACTAGGGGTATGTCGCTGTACAGCTCGTATAGTTCGTGGTTGAATCTTCGTCTCCATATAGCCCGTCAACGCAGACGGGACCGAAGATTTTTCGAAGAATTTTTCTCTCGAATCGACCAAGGATTTCTTCATCCGCTTTTGATACGGTCCATGCTTCGGAGCCGTAGAGCAGGAATGGGTTGATCGGGGTCTTATATAGGATCTCCTTAGTAGTTCGAGTGAGGGCTTAACTACTAAATTGCCTTCTTAGCCCGAAGAAACAGCGGTTGGCAAGAGTAATTCTTCGTTTGATTTCTGACGAGATGTTGTTGTCAGAGTTAATAGCGGAGCCGAGGTAGACAAAGTCCCGAACTACCTCAAAGTTATATCTGTCAATGGTGACGTTCTGTCCAGTTCGTCGATGTTGTGAGTCCTTTCGTGATGACAGCATATACTTAGTCTTACCCTCATTTACTGCTAAACCCATTTTCGCCGCTTCCTTCTCTATACTAGCAAACGTGGCTATGACATCACGTTGAGTCCTACCAATGATGTCAATATCGTCGGTCCTAGTAGTTGCACCGATTTTGGGAAAATTGTGCCTCTGGTGTTGGCTCGGGAGTTTTGCACAATCCTCTCAAGAATCAAATTGAAGAAGTCACATGACAGCGCATCGCCTTGCCTAAATCCTTTTTTGTATCGAATGTGTCGGTGAGGTCGTTTCTGACCCTTATGGTGCAGCGAGAATTCTCCATCGTCATCCTACACAAACGGACGAGTTTGGGCGGTATACCAAAACTAGACATGGCTCTGTATAGTTCGTCTCTATAAATGCTGTCGTATGCGGCTTTGAAATCGATAAATAGGTGGTGGGTATCGATTTGGACTTCTTGGGTTTTTTCCAGGATCTGTCGAAGTGTGAAAATTTGATCGGTTGTGGACTTTCCTGACCTAAAATCACGGTGATAAGGGCCGAACAGGTTGTTGGTAAACGGTTTCAGGCGTTCACATATTACGGCAGATAGGATCTTGTAGGCGATGTTGAGGAGACTTATGCCTCTGTATATTTGGCGCAGTTCAGAGGGTCTCCTTTTCTATGGATCGGGCAAACGATACGATGGTTGGGTGTTGTAGAACGAGGGTAGACTCTGATTGGCGTTAACTTGGCAATGCCCAGTGTTGCAACTTTGACTACACATCAAATGTGCTTATCTTTACCTCCAAGTGGTAACCATCGGATACTGGTCTCATCCAACCGGATTTGACTTGCTAAACGATAAGTGCGAGTGTTGATAACACGACGAAAAACAGCAACACTATAAACACCCTGGTGAGAATGGCACGGATGAATACCCGGCCTGCTGTCCCAGGCGAACCTAGATGAGCTGCTCTGACATATTCGGACAACAGGTTGTCTAGGAATTTCAAGGGTTAGTCAGGCCCCTTGAACAGAGATGGTGGCGGATGAACCGAAAGGCCAACGGCAGCGCTCAATCCCGTAGTGGATACTGATGGCCCCGTGTCCTAGGGGTATCGAATAAATTGGAACTGGCCCTCCAGGTTGGGGGTTGTGCTTTGGGTTAACTACCCACCCACAGAAAAAAAACATGGTTACGAAGCAACCAATAGCCTCGGAAAGGACGGATTTTATTGTTGACGACCCTGCTAAACGAAAAAAGGACAACGACGTTCGTATCTGCACCTGGAATGTGAGAACATTAAACAGGAGAGGTGCAGGCGAACAACTAGCGGAAGCCCTAAACTGCTACAAAGCAGACATTTCTGCCATCCAGGAAATACGATGGGATGGGCCGGGCAAAAAGAGGATGAAAAACTGTGACATATACTACGGACCGTGTTATAGTGAGCAGAAACAGCGACTATTCGGATGCGGATTTGTTATAAGTGCCAGACTTAGGCAAGAAGTCTTATGTTTCCAAGACATTAGCGAACGCATAGTAACAATCCGCATCAAGGCCAAATTCGCCAACATAAGCCTTATATGCGCTCACGCTCCGACGGAAGAAAAAGATGATATAGCTAAGGATTGCTTCTACGAGCTCCTCGACAAAACCTATGAGCGACTACCGAAGTACGATGTTAAAATCGTGCTGGGAGATTTTAACGCAAAGGTAGGAAGAGAAGACATCTTTAGAAGTATTGTCGGAAAACATAGCCTACACGACAACACGTCTGGTAACGGACTTAGGCTAATTGATTTCGCTACGGAACGAAATGCCACTATAGCCAGCACACGGTTTCCTCACCTCGATATCCATAAGGGGACATGGCGGTCTCCAGATCAACGAACGGTCAACCAAATTGATCACATTGCGATAGATAAGAGGCACGCATCCAGTATTTTGGATGTCCGAACATTCCGAGGAGCTAACATCGACTCGGATCACTACCTTGTAGCAGCCAAGGTAAGAATGCGGATATCCACCACGCCACAACAATCCAGAAATACTGTGAAAAAATTTAATGTCGGAAGACTGCAATCGCAAGAGACCGCCAAGACCTTCGCACAACGCGTATCCCTTAACCTCTCGATCAACACCATACCACCAGCATCGAATGTCGAAGAGCAATGGCAACGATGCCAACAGGCCATTAGATCAGCCGCAACTGATGTGCTAGGTTTCTCACGCCCACCAGCAAGAAACCCCTGGTTTGATGAGGAATGCCGACAGATGCTCGCAGCCAAGAACGAGGCCTACAAGGCTAAGCTGCAGGTGAAGACGAGAGCTGCCATTGAGCTCTATAGGCAAAGAAGAAGGGAAGAACATCGGCTTTTCAGCAAGAAGAAAAAAGAGCAAGAAAAGCGCGCGATCGAGGATATAGAGAGGTGCCACTCCAGGAACGATGTTCGCAAGTTTTACCAAAGTGTAAAACGTCAAAGCCAAGGATACAAGGCTCGAACAGAATCCTGTCGAGATGAACAAGGAAATATTGTAGTTGAGACACAGTCGATGCTGAGGATATGGAAGAACCACTTCTGCAGACTGTTAAACGGCGATGACGAACAACATTCCGCTGTCAGGCAGAACGAACCATTCAATATTGGCAACGACAGCGAAAACTGCCAACCACCCGACCTGAGTGAAGTGAGGATAGCAATATCTAAACTCAAGCTTAATAAGGCTGCCGGAAATGACGGCCTTCCCGCTGAGCTCTATAAGGCCGGCGGAGATGACTTGGTAAGTAACATCCACCAACTCATAAGCCAAATCTGGTCGGATGAAAATATGCCTGAAGAATGGAACCTCAGCATCGTTTGCCCGATCCACAAAAAAGGAGACCCTCTGAACTGCGCCAACTACAGAGGCATAAGTCTCCTCAACATCGCCTACAAGATCCTATCTGCCGTAATATGTGAACGCCTGAAACCGTTTACCAATAACCTGATTGGCCCTTATCAGTGTGGTTTTAGGCCAGGAAAGTCCACAACCGATCAAATTTTCACACTTCGGCAGATCCTGGAAAAAACTCAAGAAGTCCAAATCGATACCCACCACCTATTCATCGATTTCAAAGCCGCATATGACAGCATTTATAGAGACGAACTGTACAGAGCCATGTCTAGTTTTGGTATACCGCCCAAACTCGTCCGTTTGTGTAGGATGACGATAGAGAATTCTCGCTGCTCCATCAGGGTCGGAAACGACCTCACCGACACATTCGATACCAAAAAAGGATTTAGGCAAGGCGATGCGCTGTCATGTGACTTCTTTAATCTGATTCTTGAGAGAATTGTGCAAAACTCCAAAGCCAACACAAGAGGCACAATCTTCCAAAAGTCGGTGCAACTACTAGCATACGCTGACGATATTGACATCATTGGCAGGACTCAACGTGATGTCATAGCCACGTTTGCTAGTATAGAGAAGGAAGCGGCGAAAATGGGTTTAGCAGTAAATGAGGGTAAGACTAAGTATATGCTGTCATCACGAAAGGACTCACAACATCGACGAATTGGACAGAACGTCACCATTGACAGATATAACTTTGAGGTAGTACGGGACTTTGTCTACCTCGGCTCCGCTATTAACTCTGACAACAACATCTCGTCAGAAATTAAACGAAGAATTACTCTTGCCAACCGCTGTTTCTTCGGGCTAAGAAGGCAATTTAGTAGTAAAGCCCTCACTCGAACTACTAAGGAAACCCTATATAAGACCCTGATCATCCCAGTCCTGCTCTACGGCGCTGAAGCATGGACCGTATCAAAAGCGGATGAAGAAATCCTTGGTAGATTCGAGAGGAAAATTCTTCGAAAAATCTTCGGTCCCGTTTGCGTTGACGGGCTATGGAGACGAAGATTCAACCAAGAACTATACGAGCTGTACAGCGACATGCCCCTGGTCAAAAAACTCCGCATTGGACGTTTAAGATGGCTAGGACATGTAGAACGAATGGACACCAATACTCCGGCTCGCAGAGTCTTCGATTCCCAGCCAGACGTCGGACGCAGTAGAGGAAGACCTCGCCTTAAGTGGCGCGCACAAGTGGAAACCGACCTCAACCAACTTGGAGTGCGCAACTGGAGGCAGTTAGCTAAGGACCGGGCTAATTGGAGAGGCATGTTGGTTGAGGCCCAGGTTCATTCCGGACTGTAGCGCCACTTAAGTAAGTAAGTAGGGCAAACGATACTGAGGTTCCATTCTTCAGGCATGCTTTCAACCGACCAGATTTGGCTTATGAGTTGGTGGATGGTGCTTACCAAGTCATCTCCGCCAGCTTTATAAAGCTCAGCGGGAAGGCCGTCATTTCGAGCGACCTTATTAAGCTTGAGTTTAGATATAGCTATCCTCACTTCACTTAGGTCGGGTGGTTGGCAGTTTTCGCTGTCGTTGCCAATATTAAATGGTTCGTTCTGCCTGACAGCGGAATGTTGTTCGTCATCGCCGTAACAGTCTGCAGAAGTGGTTCTTCCATATCCTCAGCATGGACTATGTCTCAACTACAATATTTCCTTGTTCATCTCGACAGGATTCTGTTCGAACCTTGTAGCCTTGGCTTTGACGTTTTACACTTTAAACTTGCGAACATCGTTCCTAGAGTGACACCTCTCTATATCCTCGATCGCGAGCTTTTCTTGCTCTTTTTTCTTCTTTCTGAAAAGCCGATGTTCTTCCCTTCTTCTTTGCCTATATAGCTCAATGGCAGCTCTCGTCTTCACCTGCAGCTTAGCTTTGTAGGCCTCGTTCTTGGCTGCGAGCATCTGTCGGCATTCCTCATCAAACAAGGCCTAGATCACCCGCAACAGATGTGCTAGGTTTCTCGCGGCCACCAGCAAGAAACCCTGGTTTGATGAGGAATGCCGACAGATGCTCGCAGCCAAGAACGAGGCTTCGCTAACTACAGGGGCATATTCATCCTCAACATCGTCTGCAAGATCGTATCTGCCGTAATATGTGAACGCCTGAAACCGTTTACCAACAACCTAATCGGCCCTTATCAGAGTGGTTTTAGGCCAGGAAAGTCCCCAACTGAGGAAAGTCCGCAACTGAGAAAGTCCGCAAATCAAATCTTCACACTTCGGCAAATCCTGTAAAAACCCCAAGAAGTCCAAATCGATGTCCACAACCTATTCACCGATTTCCAAGCCGCATACGAATGAATTTAACGTGTGGTTAAATTTTAAGGGCCGATGTTGGATGTGAACCACACCTAAACGTCAAGTTTTTTTCTGCATTTCATTTGACATTTCTCA
Source organism: Rhingia campestris (assembly GCA_932526625.1). Lineage (NCBI taxonomy): Eukaryota > Metazoa > Arthropoda > Insecta > Diptera > Syrphidae > Rhingia > Rhingia campestris. The sequence goes on from OW052184.1 coordinate 19,824,206, forward strand.
ATTTCAACTCAACTCAATTTGAACGATGGAAAGATACACAATCAAGAAACGCGTGAAAGTTATTCAGGCTTATTATGAAAATGGGCGTTCAAATCAAAATGCATATCGTGCACTTTTTTTCGGTCAATTTAATCGTCCAAATGTGCGTACAATTAGAAAAATGGTGCAAAAATTTGAGCAAACGCCAAAACACCGAAAACACCAGTGCACGCTCGTACAGCTCGTACTGCAGAAAATATTGCTGCTGTTAGCGATAGTGTGGCTGAAGAGCCGTCTACCTCAACTCGTCGTCGTGCAACAATTGTCGTTGATGAACATTATGCATAAAGACTTGCATTTACACGCTTACAAGGTGCAATCCACAGAAGAACTAAAGCCTCTTGATCATTTCAAGCGTCGTCAATGGTCAGAATGGTGGCAGGAAATGGCAACAGTTGATGATCAATTTTCGAAGAAAATCATATTCAGTGATGAGGCAGATTTTTACCTCAGTGGATTCGTCAATAAGCAGAATTGCGCATTTGGGCGAATGATAATCCAAGAGAGATTGTCGAAAAACCATTAACCAATGAACCCACAAAGAGTGAGTGGCGGCATCATCGGGCCGTATTTTTTCCAAAATGAGGCCGTTCAGGCAGTTACTGTGAATGATGTTTGCTATCGTGAGATGATAACGAACTTTTTATGGCCCGAATTGGAAGATATGTATGTCGATGTGGACGATATGTGATTTCAACAGGACGGTGCCACTTGCTACACAGCTAACGAAACAATGGCTCTTTTGCGCAACAAATTCAATGGCCGTGTTATCTTACGTGGTGGCGATGTCAATTGTCCGCCAAGATCATTTGATTTGACACCGTTGGACTTCTTTCTTTGGGGCTATTTAAAAGAAAGCTCAACTGGTAGACGTTGGAGCTGGAGTGTTTTCAGAAACACTAAAGCTAAACAGCACCTTTCGTCTCCCTGAGCACAGCAGTGTCTTCCAAGCCGAAATATTGGCAGTAGCAGAGGCGGCCAAAGCGACCTCAATGCTGGCGATACTACCAGATGAAAGCACCATCTTTATTGACAGTCAGGCTGCAATAAAAGCTATCTCTGCTGTCGAAATAAAATCTCGGCTTGTGAAACGTTGTCGTGAAGAGCTAAAGGTTCTTGGCGTCTAACATAATGTTAAACTCTGCTGGGTCCCCGGATACAGAGGCATACAGGGCAATGAAATTGCTGACGAACTGGCGAGAAAAGGATCTGCTTCCAGCATTGACCAAGCAGACCAGTCTGTCAAACCGCCACTATGTGACCTATGTGACATCTACTATGGACCGTGTTATAGTGAGCAGAAACAGCGATAATAAGTGCCAGACTTAGGCAAGAAGTCTTTTGTTTCATTAGCGAACGCATTGTAACAATCCGCATCAAGGCCAAATTCGCCCACATAAGCCTTATATACGCTCATGCTCCGACGTAGGAAAAAGATGATACAACTAAGGCCTGCTTCTACGAGCTCCTTGACAAAACCTATGAGCGACTACCAAAGTACGATGTTAAAATCGTGCTGGGAGATTTTAACGCAAAGGTAGGAAGAGAAGACATCTTTAGAAGTATTATCGGAAAACATAGCCTACACGACAACACGTCTGCTAACGGACTTAGGCTAATTGATTTCGCTACGGAACGAAATGCCACTATAGCCAGCACACGGTTGCCTCACCTCGATATCCATAAGGGGACATGGCGGTCTCCAGATCAACGAACGGTCAACCAAATTGATCACATTGCGATAGATAAGAGGCACGCATCCAGTATTTAGGATGTCTGAACTTTCCGTGGGGCTAACATCGACTCGGACCACAACCTTTTTGCAGCTAAGGTAAGAATGCGGATATCCACCACGCCACAACAAACCAGAAACACTGTGAAAAAATTGAAGGTCGAAAGACTGCAATCGCAAGAGACCGCCAAGACCTTCGCACAACGCGTATCCCTTAACCTCTCGATTAACACCATACCACCAGCATCGAATGTCGAAGATCAATGGCAACGATGCCAACAGGTCATTAGATCAGCCGCAACTGATGTGCTAGGTTTCTCGCGGCCACCAGGAAGAAACCCCTGGTTTGATGAGGAATGACGACAGATGCTCGCAGCCAAGAACGAGGCCTACAAGGCTAAGCTGCAGGTGAAGATGAGAGCTGCCATTGAGCTCTATAGGCAAAGAAGAAGGAAAGAACATCGGCTTTTCAGCAAGAAGAAAAAAGAGCAAGAAAAGCGCGCGATCGAGGATATAGAGAGGTGCCACTCCAGGAACGATGTTCGCAAGTTTTACCAAAGTGGAAAACGTCAAAGCCAAGGATACAAGGCTCGAACAGAATCCTGTCGAGATGAACAAGGAAATAGCGTAGTTAAGACTTAGTCGATGCTAAGGATATGGAAGAACCACTTCTGCAGAATGTTAAACGGCGATGACGAACAACATTCCGCTGTCAGGCAGAACGAACCATTCAATATTGGCAACGACAGCTTCCAACCACCCGACCTGAGTGAAGTGAAGATAGCAATATCTAAACCCAAGCTTAATAAGGCTGCCGGAAATGACGGCCTTCCCGCTGAGCTTTATAAGGCCGGCGGAGATGACTTGGTAAGTAACATCCACCAACTCATAAGCCAAATCTGGTCGGATGAAAATATGCCTGAAGAATGGAACCTCAGCATCGTTTGCCCGATCCACAAAAAAGGAGACCCTCTGAACTGCGCCAACTACAGAGGCATAAGTCTCCTCAACATCGCCTACAAGATCCTATCTGCCGTAATATGTGAACGCCTGAAACCGTTTAACAACAACCTGATTGGCCCTTATCAGTGTGGTTTTAGGCCAGGAAAGTCCACAACCGATCAAATTTTCACACTTCGGCAGATCCTGGAAAAAACCCAAGAAGTCCAAATCGATACCCACCACCTTTTTATCGATTTCAAAGCCGCATATGACAGCATTTATAGAGACGAACTGTACAGAGCCATGTCTAGTTTTGGTATACCGCCCAAACTTGTCCGTTTGTGTAGGATGACGATAGAGAATTCTCGCTGCTCCATCAGGGTCGGAAACGACCTCACCGACACATTCGATACCAAAAAAGGATTTAGGCAAGGCGATGCGCTGTCATGTGACTTTTTCAATTTGATTCTTGAGAGGATTGTGCAAAACTCCAAAGCCAACACCAGAGGCACAATTTTCCAAAAATCGGTGCAACTACTAGCACCGACGATATTGACATCATCGGTAGGACTCAACGTGATGTCATAGCCACGTTTGCTAGTATAGAGAAGGAAGCGGCAAAAATGGGTTTAGCAGTAAATGAGGGAGGGTAAGACAAAGTATATGCTGTCAACACGAAAAGACACACAACATCGACGAATTGGACAGAACGTCACCATTGACAGATATAATTTTGAGGTAGTACGGGACTTCGTCTACCTCGGCTCCGCTATTAACTCTGACAACAACATCTCGTCAGAAATCAAACGAAGAATTACTCTTGCCAACCGCTGCTTCTTTGGGCTAAGAAGGCAATTTAGTAGTAAAGCCCTCACTCGAACTACTAAGAGATCCTATATAAGACCCTGATCATCCCAGTCCTGCTCTACGGCGCTAAAGCATGGACCGTATCAAAAGCGGATAAAGAAATCCTTGGTCGATTCGAGAGGAAAATTCTTCGGAAAATCTTCGGTCCCGTTTGCGTTGACGGGCTATGGAGACGAAGATTCAACCACGAACTATACGAGCGATACAGCGACATACCCCTAGTCAAAAAACTCCGCATTAGTCGTTTAAGATGGCTAGGACACGTAGAACGAATGGACACCAATACTCCGGCTCGCAGAGTCTTCGATTCCCAGCCAGACGTCATACGCAGTAGAGGGAAACCTCGCCTAAGGTGGCGCGTACAAGTAGAAACCGACCAACCAACTTGGAGTGTGCAACTGGAGGCAGTTAGCTAAGGACCAGGCTAATTGGAGAGGCATGTTGGTTGAGGCCCAGGTTCATCCCGGACTGTAGCGCCGCTTAAGTAAGTAAGTAAGAACTTCGGCTGAAAGTATCATCAGCTACATTAGGAAAGTAGAAGCGCTACTTACCTATAGACCATCTGAAGACAAGCACAATAGATCTGTTAGGTCGATGTGCATCTTACTGCTTAGGCAAGTCAGAATTTAAAAAAAAAAATTAACCACCCTTTAGTTTTGTTATACCGCCCAAACTCGTCCGTTTGTGTAGACTGAAGATGGAGAATTCTCGCTGTTCTATGAGGGTCGGAAACGTCGTCACCGAAATTCAATAACAAGACGACGCACTGTCATGTGAATCCCAAGCCAAAACCAAAGGCACAATCTTCCATAAATTGGTGCATACGCCATCGATATTGACATCATTGGTCAGACACAACCTGACGTCAAAGCCACGTTTGCTAGTATAGAGAAGAAAGCGGCAAAAATGGGTTCAGCTGTAAATGATGGCAAGACCAAGTATATGATTTCAACATGTAAGGACTCACAACATCGATGAATTGGACAGACCATCGCCAATGACGCATATAACTCAGCTCCGCTATCAACTCTGACAACAACATCTCGTCAGAAATTTAGCGAAGAATTACTCTTGCCAACCGCTGTTTCTTCGAGCTAAGAAGGCGATTTAGTATAGTAAAGCCCGCACTCAAACTATGAAGGAGATCCTATACATCTTAGTCCTGCTCTACTGTGCTGAAGCAGTTTTTTTTTTTGGTTGTTTTTGAGTGAAAAAATCTTCGAAAAATCTTCAGAACCGTTTACTTCGTCGGGCTCTGGACATGAGGATTCAACCAAGAACTAAAAAACACCGCATTTGACGTTTAAATTGGCTAGAGCATGTAGAGCGAATGGACAACAACACTCCGGCTTCCAAAGTTTTTGATTCCCAGCCAGACGTCGGACACAGTAGAGCCAGTGTTGCACAACATAGGTTCCAAATAATTTCTGAAGCACTATACAGCTTCCCAATTTAGAGATCAATATCCACAGCATGCTGTAAATTCACTTAAAGTCTGTGACCCACTTGAAATTTGTTTCGTAACTCACTGTTCGCTTGCGTAACAACAGAAAAGTTCTTTCAAAGGTAGAAAAACCTGAACGCGTTAAGTAGAAAAGCAAACGGATTATGATGGAAAATTACCAAAAGTCAAAATATTATCCAATTCGAATCAATCGGCAGATTCCTCCTAAAGTCGTGTTACTTGTTTTTTTTTCTTTTTTCAAAAAGTGCACACTTTTTAGGTTATGTACTCACCTTTTTGTGTCATCCTTGTCGTCGTTATCATCGTCCATGGTCGATGACAGTTTGCTTAAATCCACTGACTTCGAGGGGCTAAAAGGAATAAATGGGCTGGGGGGGGTTTATAACCCTTGCAGATTTTTTTTTGTTATCACACTTTTCTTTCGTTATATAACACAATTTATTTTATTTTATTTTTTTTTTCAATTTTTAATACTAAAAAAGTATTAAAAGGAATTTTGGTAACATCAGGTCGCGTCAACGTTGAACAAAGCCAGGTAACTTATAACGCACATTCTGCAACTAAAAGAACATTCGAATGAATTTTTGTTATCACGAGATTTTTTCAAATATTTATTTTTTTAATATTCCCAATTTGATTTTGTTTTTTATTTTTATTTTTTTTTATTTATTTTTATTTTCACCGCGATCCCGCAATGTTAACGCACCGCAAACCGAACGTCGAATATCTGCAGGTTACGTTTCAAAAACAGGATTTTCAAAAATATACACTGAATCCGTTTTCCATGCGAATCCTTCCAGGATGCGCGAGTGTGTGTTTGTGTGGTTGATATGGTTTCACCGCGCGGCTGCTTTTGCAAAAGCAACAAGTGCATCATTGGAATCGAATACAATCGCAAACGTATTCGAGTCTCGATGGACGAAATCCTTGTTTGCTTGTGTATGCATTCATACTACCTGTGGCATGTGTTCTTGTATTCGTGAGCTTGTGTATGTTTTTATATGTTCAACCAATTACGTAACGGACAGTTCCATGCGCAGGCTCGTGCATCATAGATTTCTCGTCACACAGGACTATGGTATAGCTACAGCAGCAAGCAGATGTGAGTGCCGTCGTCATTTTTGGTACCACCCCTATAGACTTGAAGTCATCCTATACCCACACAAATATAGCCAACGCAGAATGCAACAACTTCCGGGCTAGGTACCATACCCCCCCCTTGTGTAGTATTTGATGCCATTTTGAGCAATCCGCCTATCAAAAATTACACGCTAGCTATACTTATTTCGGCGGAATGTGTTTATTTTTTTCGAGGAAAAAACTTTTTTTTTTACAATTGGAACGGAATAAGGACGTGTTGCTGTAGAAATGCCATCGATATATGGATACAGCGTCAGAGAACGAAGGGGTGGGCTTTCTTAGTAATTTCAGTTACAAAAGACGGTTAAAACTTGAACGGGGTAAGGCAGTCAACAATGGCCGTAGAGCTAGCGAGAACAAGTTGCGGAAGGTGGTTATGTCAAAGGACTCGATTGTTTTAAAGAAACGATTGTTTCGTGTCGAAACCGTCTTTGTGAAGTTCAAGAAAGGCAAGCAAACTGTGTTTGCTACTTGGAGATGGAGAATTTTGTAAGAACGCAAGAAGATCGAGGTTTCGTTTGGGTTTAGTCTGGGAACGATGTCATAACCAAATAGTTATTTTGGCTTCCTTACCCGCAATGTAGACTTAACCGTTTGAAGAAAGCCACGATATACAAATGAATGTTGCGGGGAGATGTGTTGCAGTTTTTCTGTTGCGATGGAATTTTTATTTTTGAATAATCAAAACCCACATTCTGTTCTCTGGTTGATTTTTTTTCAGACACCATTTATCCTTAGCTAGCTGACCTGGCAAACGTTGTTTTTTCATATAAATCGAGTGTGAGTTGACGCGCGGTAGAAGTGGCCCAGTTTGACTTCTGACGTTCGACGATAACATTTCGACGGTACATCTTGCATCACGTATGATCAATAGTCGTTTTTGCTGTCAACGATTTCACTTTATTTGCTTCACTTAAAACAATTATCAAATAAATTGGAACTGGCCCTCCAGTTTGGGGGGTTGTGCTTTGGGTTACCTACCCACCCATGGAAAAAAAACCATTGTCACGAAGCAACAAATAGCCTCGAAAAGGACTGATATAACTGTTGACGACCCTTCTAACCAAAATAAGGACAACAACGTTCGTATCTGCACCTGGAATGGGAGAACAATAAACAGGAGAGGTGCAGGCGAACAACTAGCGGAAGCCCTAAACTGCTACAAAGTAGACATAACTGCCATCCAGGAAATACGATGGGATGGGCCGGGCAAAAAGAGGATGAAAAACTGTGACATCTAATATGGACCCTGTTATAGTGAGCAGAAACATCGACTATTGGGATGGGGATTTGTTATAAGTGCCAGACTTAGGCAAGAAGTCCTTTGTTTCCAATACATTAGCGAACGCATTGTAACAATCCGCATCAAGGCCAAATTCACCCACATAAGCCTTATATACGCTCATGCTCCGACGACGGAAAAAGATGATACACCTAAGGACTGCTTCTACGAGCTCCTTGACAAAACCTTTGAGCGACTACCAAAGTACGACATGCTGAGAGATTCTCACGCAATGGTAGGAAGAGAAGACATCTTTAGCAGTGTTGTTGGAAAACATAGCCTACACGACAACACGTCTGGTAACGGCTAACTGACTTCGCTATGGAACAAATTGCCACTATAGCCAGCACACGGTTTCCTCACCTCGATATCCAAAGGGGGACGTGGCGGTCTCCAGATCAACGAACAGTCAACCAAATTGATCACATCGCGATAGACAAGAGGCACGCATCCAGTATTTTGGATGTCCTAACATTCCGAGGGGCTAACATCGACTCGGACCACTACCTTGTTGCAGCCCATGTAAGAATGCGGATATCCACCACGCCACAACAAACCAGAAATACTGTGAAAAAATTTAATGTCGAAAGACAGCAACCGCGAAACCGCCAAGGCCTTCGCGCAACGCGTATCCCTTAACCTCTTGATTCACACCATACTCCCAGCATCTGATATCGAAGAACAATGGCAACGATGCCAACAAGGCATTAGATCAGCCGCAACTACCTAGGTTTCTTGCTACCAGCAAGAAACCCCTAGTTTGATGAGGAATACCGACAGATGCTCGCAGCCAAGAACGAGGCCTACAAAGCTAAGCTGCAGGTGAAGACGAGAGCTGCCATTGAGCTCTATAGGCAAAGAAGAAGGGAAGAACACCGGCTTTTCAGAAAGAAGAAAAAAGAGCAAGAAAAGCGCGCGATTGAGGATATAGAGAGGTGCTACTCCAGGAACGATGTTCGCAAGTTTTACCAAAGTGTAAAACGTCAAAGCCAAGGATACAAGGTTCGAGCAGAATCCTGTCGAGATGAACAAGGACATATCGTAGTTGAGACACAGTCGATGCTGAGGATATGGAAGAACCACTTCTGCAGACTGTTGAACGCCGATAACGAACAACATTCCGCTGTCAGGCAGAACGAACCACCCGACCTAAGTGAAGTGAGCATAGCAATATCTAAAGACGGCGGAGATGATTTGGTAAGTAACAATCACCAACTCATAAGAAAAATTTGGTCGAACGAATGTATCCCTGAAGAAGGGAACCTAAGCATCGTTTGCCCGATCCACAAACAAGAAAACTCCATGAACTACGGCAAGTACAGGGGCATAAGTCTACTCAACATCGCTTACAAGAATTCTCGCTGCACCATCAGGGTCGGAAACGACCTCACCGACACATTCGATGCCAAAAAAGGATTTAGGCAAGGCGATGCGCTGTCATGTGACTTTTTCAATTTGATTCTTGAAAGGATTGTGCAAAACTCCCGAGCCAATGCCGGAGGAACAATTTTCCAAAAATCGGTGCAACTACTAGCACACGCCGACGATATTGACATCATTGGTAGGACTCAACGTGATGTCATAGCCACGTTTGCTAGTATAGAGAAGGAAGCAGCAAAAATGGGTTTAGCAGTAAATGAGGGTAAGACTAAGTAAATGCTGTCAACACGAAAGGACATACAACATCGACGAATTGGACAGAACGTCACAATTGACAGATATAGCTTTGAGGTTGTACGGGACTTTGTCTACCTCGGCTCCGCTATTAACTCTGACAACAACATCTCGTCAGAAATCAAACGAAGAATTACTCTTGCCAATCGCTGTTTCTTCGGGCTAAGAAGGCAATTTAGTAGTAAAGCCCTCACTCGAACTACTAAGGAGATCCTATATAAGACCCTGATCATCCCAGTCCTGCTCTACGGCGCTGAAGCATGGACGGTATCTAAAGCGGATGAAGAAACCCTTGGTAGATTCGAGAGGAAAATTCTTCGGAAAATCTTCGGTCCCGTTTGCGTTGACGGGCTATGGAGACGAAGATTCAGCCACGAACTATACGAGCTGTACAGCGACATACCCCTAGTCAAAAAACTCCGCATTGGACGTCTAAGATGGCTAGGACATGTAAATAGAATAGACACCAATACTCCGGCTCGCAGAGTCATCAATTCCCAGACAGAAGTCGGACGCAGTAAAGGAAGACCTCGCCTTAAGTGGCGCGCACAAGTAGAAACCGACCTCAACCAACTTGGAGTGCGCTACTGGAGGCAGTTAGCTAAGGACCGGGCTAATTGGAGAGACATGTTGGTTGAGGCCCAGGTTCATACCGGACTGTAGCGCCACATAAGTAAGTATTACGAAAAACAGAAGATGTTTCGATGGGCAAATTGTGGTAGGAATTATGATGCCATAACTTGAAAGTTTTATCAAAATCGTTAGCGCCGTTTTCGAGAATATCAAACTTTTTGTTGATGGTTATTTGGCAGGTACCATTATTTTTCAACCTAGCGCAAAAATGGAAAAAGACCTCTTAGGGAATTCCAAATAAATGCATACAGACGGACGGAGTTTGCAGACCCACTTTTTTCGACTTCTCTATCATCGTAATATCATGTTTGATTGTTAGAAGGAAGACGCACGTACGCTGTCAAATTTCGCCGGCTTTGCAGTAATTGCAGCTTCTGAACTATCTCATCTGAACGCCGATCATCGCCGTAGCGGCCATTTTTAGTATAAAGTTATGGTAGGATCAGTAGTGTTACTAACGGACCACAGAGGGCAGTAACATCATTAAATAAATAATAATAAAAAAAACGATAAGTATATGTGGTCAGTTAAAAATTTAAATCTGTAAACTTGCTGTTCGTATGTATTTCTTATTTAAATTTAGAAACATTAGCGCGTACCACAAGTGAAGCAATATACACCTGAACCCGAGGATGGATTGCGGTGCACCTCAAGCCTTTACCTTGGACAGCGATCGGTAATAACGGGTGATTTTTTAGCTGGTTTGGTTTTGGCAACACTGGTTTTGACAGCTGACGTATGTATGTTTAGTACCTTGTGTCACTGTCAAACAGCTTCAGTTTGGTTTGTAATTTAACCATGGATCGTCTTACAAATGAACAACGCTTGCAAATTATTGAATTTTGCTATCAAAATTCGTGCTCGGTTCGAAATGTTCATCGCGCGCTGCTTCCATTTTATGATCGGCATTCTCGACCTTCTGAGCAGTCTATTCGGAAGATTGTGACCAAATTTCGCACCAAATTTACTTTGTTGGACATTAAAACAACCAACACGTTTACGTACTGTGCGTAGTGAAGAAAATATTGCTGCCGTATCAGCTAGTGTGACAGAAGACCGCGAAATGTCGATTCGGCGCCGTTCCCAGCAGTTAGGCCTTTGTTACAGCACTACGTGGAAAATTTTGCGGAAGGATTTGGGCGTAAAGCCTTTTAAGATACAGCTGGTGCAAGAACTAAAGCCAGCCGACCTACCACAACGCCGAATTTTTGGTGAATGGGCTCTTGGAAAGCTGGCCGAGGATCCGCTTTTTTATCGAAAAATTGTGTTCAGCGATGAGGCTCATTTTTGGTTGAATGGGTACGTAAAGAAGCAAAATTGCCGCATTTGGAGTGAAGATCAGCCAGAAGCATTGCAACAGCTACCAATGCATCCCGAAAAAGCCACTGTTTGGTGCGGTTTATGGGCCGGCGGCATTATTGGGCCATATTTCTTCAAAGATGATGCGAATCGCAGCGTTACTGTCAATGGTGAACGCTACCGAGCGATGATAACAAACTTTTTTTTGCCCGAAATGGAAGTTCTTGACTTGCATGATATGTGGTTTCAACAAGACGGTGCCACATGCCACACAGCACGCGAAACAATGGCGCAATTGCGAGGCGAGTTTGGTGAACAGTTAATTTCACGTTTCGGGCCGGTCAATTGGCCGCCTAGATCGTGCGATTTGAAACCATTAGATTATTTTTGTGGGGGTATGTCAAGGCTTATGTCTATAGGGACAAGCCCGCTTCGATTGACGCACTGGAAGCCAACATCCATGCATTCATTCGTGAGATACCGGCCGATAAGTGTGAAAGAGTATGCCAAAATTGGATTCAGCGGATGGGCTACCTGAGACGCAGCCGCGGTCAACATTTGCATGAAATTATCTTTAAACATTTAATTGCAAGGTTCAAACTATCGATTCAAATAAATATTTCATTCATTTCTTCGAAGTTTTTGTGTTTTTTTTTCAAAAAATTTCTAAGCCTCTTAAAAAATCACCCGTTACAAAAGACAAGGTTTTCGGCTGCATATGTTATGGGGTAGGGTATAAAAATGGTTTTTATATAAAAACGCCCCCAAAAAGTGGGCGTGGGTTAAAATGGTATATAGACGAAATGTTCATATTAATAATGTTAATGATTCTGCATCAAAATTTTTTTCGAAAAATTTAAAATTTGACCGAAAACAGTTTTTAATTGAAAACGCCCCCAAAAGTGGGCGTGGCAAAAAACTTTATATGGACGAAATATAGATATTAATATTGTCTAAATATGTTGTTCAGAAACTTTTTTAAAATTCCTTACGGTTTGGTCAAAAACTGAGTTTTTCTTAAAAGGGGGCGTGGCAGTGGGCGGATTTCAAAAATTTTTACACTTGTTCTGTAGGTAGAGACGAGGATCCTATATACCAAATTTCATTATCCTAGCTCAAAATTTAAGGCCTAAAAATCGGTGACGTACAGACGGACGGACGGACAGACAGACATGGCTTAATCGACTCAGCTAGCGATTCTGAGCCGATCCATATACTTTGAGGTATATGTAGCAAAATTATTTCTCTATGTTACAAACTAAGTATCAAAACTAATATACCCCCCTATGGGATAGGGTATAAAAAATAACAAAAGAAAGATTAAGGGCTTAACTCATATTACCCAATTTAAAAACTAAAGAAAAAGTTTAGTATATAAAATATAAAGATTTGTCTATTTAATATTAGAACCGATTATCCAATAAAAAAAAAGATAATTGTTTATGTTGAAACAACAAATGTAAAATTAATTTCAAATGGGAACTGCAACTAAGACTGTTGATTTTCAACGCAAAATTTGATTTTTTTGTCATTATACCCTATCCCATAGGGGTATATTAGTTTTGATAGATAGTTTCTCTATAATTTAGCTACATATACCTTAAAGTATATGGATCGACTCAGAATCGATAGCTGAGTCGATTTAGCCATGTCTGTCCGTCCGTCCGTCCGTCCGTCCGTCCGTACGTCACCAGTTTTTGGGCCTTAAATTTTGAGCTAGAAGGATGAAATTTGGTACACGTGCTCTTTGTTGCTCTCAGCAGAACAAGTGTAAACATTTTTGAAATCCGCCCACTGCCACGCCCCCTTTTTATAGTATAAGTAATATAAATATGAACATTTCGTCAATAGACCATTTTAACCCACGCCCACTTTTTGGGGGCGTTTTTATATAAAAACCATTTTTATACCCTACCCCATAACATATGCAGGAGAAAAGTCAGAAAACCTTGTCTTTTGTAGAACCGTAAAAGTTTTTTATAAGCAGTCTGAAGAATGACATTTTCTTTATTTTATCCAAATACAAATACAAATACAAATTTTTGGCGCAACAGGCTCGTTAGTACCCAGGGCCTAGCTTTCTCACAACCATTCATGTGTGCGTGTGTACTTCTTGCACGATGGCGGGACCTCCTGTTTTATGCCGACTCCGAACGGCTAAGTTGAGATAAGCTATTCTTGACAATTGATACTACTCGGATGATTTGTCAGATCATCACGAGAGGAGGGCCAGTGAAAAATCATTTAGGTGTTGCAACGGCTGGGAATCGAACCCAGACCTCCTGCGCGGCAGTTCATCGCACTAACCATCGCGCCACTGAGCCCCTCGTGTTTTTAGCCATGTCCACTTTTTGGGGATTTAAGTTTTACAGATAGGATGGGATAGGGTATTCAACGATCCGCACAGTGGATTGTAGCCTTCTCATATGTTTTTTCATTATTATTACTTTTTTCGAAAACGGATGGTCCGATAGAATTTTAAATATTGAACGAATATAAATTAATAAAACTGAAATTTATAATGCAGAATTGAGAAGTCGTTAGTGTTTTACTCGGTGTATAGTCAAGAATCAACTGCTTCTGAACGGCTGTGAAGGACATGTCGTGTCGGGTTAGTTTATAGGGTGTTCGATTTTATTCACTAACGAATTAGTAAGGATGTTAGTAGTTTAGTAAGCATATGGAGGATGTATCAGACGGAAGAACGGGGGAGACGAAAGGGATGAACTTATATAAGGGAATGTATCCGTAAGGTAACACACCCTATCAACATAGGGGTCGATGGTAGTTGAGCGAAACATTGACCATGGCAGCTAAATAATAATTTAGCTGAAGGGGTGGGCAAGCTCTAAGAGAGTATCAACAGCTTCTCTCTATTTCTTTTTCCACTATGGCAGCAACCTTTAGAATAGGGTAGACTCAGCAAATTCGGGCCTCGTTATTTCGGTTTATTATTCCGGTTACGATCACGGACGTTTTAAATCACCTTATTACGTGTTTCAGGCATTGAAAAAAAAATGTAACCACTGTTCAGATCTTGTAGCAAGAGCCCACGAGCACCACAGAGCTAGCTAGCGACGGCAATGCCTGAGCTGCAAGATGACTGAACACCCCTTTTACTAGTCCGCCCGGATTTGATCAAGGGTCCTGTGACCTTGATTCATAAGGGTGGAGAGCAGTGGTGAGAGGGTTTAACCCAGATGCATTCCGTAATTGACAACTTTTCACGTCATCTACGATGGACTAGGCCTTCACCAGTATGGGTGATAGTGCCCGGTTGGTCTAGTCCATGTCAACATCGGCGGAGGGCATCCAGGGTTCGTTACAATTTTGCTAAAAAGGCCCAACAAATGAAAAAGTTCAATTGCCCACAAATACTTTTGGGCTGATTTGACATGTTTTTCATTTTCTGCATTTTGCTTGATTTGATTTTGGGAAATTTGACACCGGCCCATTACAGATTTTGACGAAACATTGAAACTTTTGAGGACAAATTGACTTTTTTTAAGTTTTTGTGAAAGAACAAAATTCATCTCATTTTGATGTACTTGTTTCATATGTTTCCATTTGCATTTTGACAAATTTTCTCCCCCAAAGTAAGTAAAATTTGAAATTTTAGTAAAAACATATGAGAAGGCTACAATCCGCTGTGCGGATCGTTGAATACCCTATCCCATCCCATCCTTAAAATTAATATCCTCAAAATGTAGGCTTTATGGCCATGAAATACAGAAAATGACATTGTCGCAACATTTTGTTCAGACAGTTTATCAAACCTTTTGTGGTTTGAAAAATAACAACGTATTGCTCTTGCTTATGTTGGGATGCTTGGGATGGGGTATACAAATGGTTTTTGTAAGAAAACGCCCCCAAAAAGTGGGCGTAGGTGAAAATGATCTACAGACAAATGTTGTAAATACTATAGATATTAGGATTGTCTAAATATGCTGCTCAGACACTTTTTTAAAATTCCTTACAGTTTGGCTACAAACTACGTTTTTTAAAAAGGGGGCGTGGCAGTGGGGGGATTTCAAAAAATTTTACACTTGTTCTGCTTCGTCGGCCAGTGAGTCTATATACCAAAAATCAAAAATGCACAAAAAAATGAAAATTTTAAGACGGCGGCAAATGTTTTTTGCTGATTTGACTTTTTTTTTTATTTTTTTGTATTTTGGTTGATATTTGGAAATTTGACACCGGCCCATTACAGATTTTGAGGAAACATTGAAACTTTTAGGCTACATTGAGTTTTTATACCCTATACCATATGGTATATTAGTTTTGATACATAGTTTGTAACAGAGAGAAATAATTTAGCTACATATACCTCAAAGTATATGGATCGACTCAGAATCGCTAGATGAGTCGATTAAGGCATGTCTGTCTGTCCGTCCGTCCGTCTGTACGTCACCAATTTTTAGGCCTTAAATTTTGAGCTAGGATAATGAAATTTGGTACATAGGATCCTCGTCCGTGCCTACAGAACAAGTGTAAATTTTTTGAATCCGCCCACTGCCACGCCCTCTTTTAAGAAAAACTCAGTTTTTGCCAAACCGTAAGGAATTTTAAAAAAGTTTCTGAACAACATATTTAAGCAATCTTAATATCTAAGTTTAGTCTATATAAAGTTTTTTACCACGCCCACTTTTTGAGGGCGTTTTCAATAAAAAAGACTGTTTTCTTTTCGAAAAAATGTTTGATGCAGAATCATTAACATTATTAATATGAACATTTCGTCTATTTACTATTTTAACCCATAAAAACCATTTTTATACACTACCCCATAGCATATGCAGGAGAAAACCTTGTCTTTTGTAGAACCTTAAAAGTGTTTTGTAAGCAGTCTGAAGAATTTGTTGTCACTATATCATTTTTTCTATTTTATCAACATCGTGTTTTTAGCCATGCCCACTTTTTTTGGGGATTTTAGTTTTATGGATAGGATGGGATAGGGTATTCAACGATTCGCACAGCGGATGTGATAGACTACAAATTGCCCTAAACTTTGGAGGCTTGGTTTTGGGAAATTCGGATATTGACTAGACGCCAAAACTTATTAGGCTACATTAACCTTCTTTTTTTTAGCGAATATGCGATAGATATTTCCAATCGGTGTATTCATTGGACGCTCCCTCCATACAAGAAATGCCCTCTGTTAGTAGAGTTGTCGACATCGGTTCGATTGTTCTCAGTCCATTGGATATAGAAGAGGCTTTATCAGCATTGGATGCTAGTAAGGGAGTAGGACCCGACGGAATTCCTGCTGTTCTTTTAAAGAAGTGTGCAATTGCGATAGTTGAGCCACTTTCAATAATTTTTAACCTTTCTCTTGTAGAAGGCAAATTTTTGGATGGTTGGAAAATTTCGTTTTTGTCTCCCATTTTTAAATCCGGGTCAAAGCACGAAATAACAAACTACAGGCCAATATATAAGATTTCAGCTCTACCAAAAATATTTGAGAAAATAGTTTGTAATAAATTATCACAATTGGTTCAGAACTACATATCAGTGTCTCAACATGGTTTTATGTCAGGCAAATCAACGGCAACAAACCTAGCGTTAATGACTAACGCCATCATATCAAACATGGAAAAAAAGTTGCAAACTAATATTATTTTTACTGATTTTGCGAAAGCATTTGACAGAATAAATCATAAAGTTCTACTTAGTAAATTATTCTCTTTTGGTATCCATTCTTCTTTACTAAAGTGGTTGGAATCATATTTGACGGGTAGATTCCAATAGTAAAAATTAACAATTCGCTCTCAAATAACATTTCAGTTCCGTCAGGGGTCCCTCAAGGAAGCCATCTAGGACCATTATTATTTTTGTTATTTGTCAATGACATACCCGGTATGTTTATTGATTCGACTTGCCTTCTATTTGCAGATGATCTCAAAATCTATCGTAAGATACGATGTGAATCGGATTGTTGTCTTCTCTTAAAAGATCTGACGAGACTTGATCATTGGTGCAAACGGAATCTGCTTCATCTTAACATTTCAAAATGTCAAGTTTTGTCATGTTTCAGGAATCAAAATCCAATTTTGTTTGATTATAATATCAATAACATTAATCTTGAGCGAGTAAGAATGAAGAAAGATTTAGGGGTTATATTAGACACAACGCTGTCATTCTTACCACACTACGACTATATTATTAATAAAGCTAACCAAATGCTTGGTTTTATTAAAAGAAACACCAGAGAATTCTCGGATCCTTATACTCTAAAGTCATTATATATTTCTCTAGTAAGATCAGTTCTGGAGTATTGTAGCATAGTTTGGAATCCTTACTACAATAATTCAATGGAAAGAATTGAGAAAGTACAAAGAAAATTTACCAGATATGCGTTCTTCAAGTTAAATTGAAGAATTTCAAGGCCATCCTATAACAGTAGGTGTTTATTATTTGGAATGCAATCTCTAAAAAATCGCAGGGTATACTTTTCCGTAATGTTTACAAGAGATATTATAACATATCATATAAAGTGTCCCCCGTTGCTAGCATTAGTGAGTGAAGGCAATGCACCATCAAGGACTACACGTTGTCGATTTTTAATTTATGAACAGTTTCATCGTAGCAATTATGGACGAAACGAGACTATATCCCGTTGCATCAGAGAAGCAAATTTAATTTGTAATTCAGTTGATTTTTATTCGAATCTTTCTAGAGATATCTTTAAATCGATGGTATTAAATAATATTTCAACATTATGTTCTAATAGTGCTTAATTATGTTTAATTTAATGAAAATCAATGTAACATATATTTATTTTGTAATGTAATATATGAATGCATATAGGTACCCACCAGCAGTTATATTATGTATTTATTCTTAGTCTAATAGATTGTATTCTAATTGATGAAATAAATAAATAAATAAATAAATAGAGTACAAAATCGGCGTAAATTTTGACGGTTTGGTTTTGGCCGATTCAACTCGGTGCCAGCTGCAATCTCTATGGACTCAAAAAGTTGCAATTGAACAAAATACCCAAAAAATGCATTCCCCCTAGGATTGAACAAAACTGACAACCCATCGGACTCCAATCATCAATAGTGGCCCAAGCGGATTCCCCCAGAAACACCATCATACCCATAAACAATTGAATTTCTGTGTAAAACTGCGTCCATTAGCATACAACAACACGACGAGGAACTCTCTTTGAGAGACTGTCGTCCAATTAGCCACCGGTGTGCCTTTAATTACAGTTTAATTAATCCATTTGTTGATGACGAAAAACGAAAAAACGTCAACCAGATACAAGGATTTACAAATGTCCGTTTGACCATTTAATTCCCTCGCGTATTAATCACAAAATGCAACATAAACCGATTAGCGGGTCAGTGTATATGTTTCGGTCAACCCTCTCTACATCTACACCTGGAGAGCTTAACCAATTTTAACAAGCTTATAATTTCCCTGTGGTATTCTGGAAAATTTAACCCAAGGAGGCAAACGGATTCCGATAAGTCCCCTACCCAGGTCTGCACAAAATACAATCTCTAATTAAAACTCAAAACATCCGGAAATCCTCAAAGGACACACAAGACACACACATATGGCTTTGAAATTTACTTTTGATGTGATGCCAGGGCTGGACAGAGCTCTGCTGCAGTAAGTAGTAAAGGTTGGCACAGAGATACCAACGAGAACGTCCAGTTATAATGATACGATGACAAATCAATGCACCGTTCTAATTAAATTGATTTCGAATCGTCGGTATCTAAGCTCATTTGCGGACAAGTGTGGTAGAAACGCGAAACTCGAAATGCTCATCAGAAAAGCTCGCAACGCTTCGGAAAAAATCCCACAAAGCAGTGAAACCCAACACTGTGCAGCCTCTGGCTATCTCTGTCATAGCTCGCATAGTGGTGTGCATCATTCTGCTGCTGGTACTAGTGTGAGTAGGGCATGCAGTTTTTGCCATTGAACTTGACTTAAAGGCGCACACACATGGAAACGTCAATAGGAGGCGCACCACAGCTACATAATGCCACTTAATTGTATTATCTGAAGTAACACTATAATCGGCGACTTGCAGCGCGCGCGAATTGCATAATATTTACAGTGGACGCATGGATGTGTGGGTGCAGATTCATACCAACGCAGCGTGTAGTTCAGCGCACGGAACTTAAGACGTAATGCGATTCCATGGAGCGGGAGTATGTTTTGTGGTCAAGTGATGGTGCGGGTGCAGGTGGGGGTGAGCGGTTGACAAGAAAATTAAATAATATTGTAAATGACAGTCACCTTGAAGCTTTTTTCTGCATCAACCCCCCTTGTTGTGGTGGGTAGTTGTACAGCGCCGTACATTGTCGGTCGTTCAACAGACGGCCTGCTCTTAAACTTGGCATACCTTTTGCTCTCGACGGTCGTGGCGTATGCCGGGGGAAGGGCATTGTGCGCTCGGAAGGTAGAAGTTTATCGCGCCAGTAAACCGGCTTGCCGTTTGGAGAGCTATTCTATTGACCGCAAATCAGCTTGAGATGAAAGATAGAATTTCCCGTCGTAAAATGAAAGCATTACCTCAGGGGATATGCGACATGTTTGTTGAGTTGTATAACGGTAGCATTAGATTTAAAGTGTTCGTTAGGCGGTCAGGGTGGTAATAAATATTGACACAAGCATTTTCGGTTTGGAATTGAGCTGAAGCTGTTGTAGGAATTTATGATTGCGGTCGAATTGTATGTGGTCCACTAAGCATGAAAATCTAATTTGGAATTAGTCACCGTCAGGGATTTGTTACCCTATGCCATAAGGGGTATATTAGTTTTGATATCTACATACCCATAGAGAAATAATTCAGATAGACTTATGGATCGTATATGGATCGACGCAGAAGCCCTAAGTTGCTAAAATGTAGACATTACTGCCATCCAGGAAATACGAAGAGGATGAAAAACTGTGACATTTACAACGGAATGTGTTATAGAATGTATAAACAGCGACTATTCGATGGTGATTTGTTAGTGTGTCAGATTTAGGCTCTCGCTCCGATGGAGGAAAACGATGGTGTAGCGAAAGACGGCTTGTACGAGCTCTTTAACAAAACTTATGACCGTGTACAGAAGTACGATGTTAAAATCGTGATTGGGAATTTTAATGGAAAGGTAGAAGGCGAGTACATCTTTAGCAATATTGCCAGCAAATACAGCCTTCACCACACAACGTATAGCAACAGACTTAGGCTTCGCTGCGGAACTAAATGCTACAACAGCCAGTACATGGTTTTCTCACCTCGATATTCATAAGGGGAAATGGCGGTATCCAGATCAACGAACGATCACATTGCGATAGACAAGAGGAACACATCTAGTAATTTGGAAGTCTGAACATTTTGGGGGGCTAACATCGACTGGGACCACTACCTTGTTGCAGGTAAGATAAGAATGAGGGTAAGAATGAGGATATCCATCATGCCACAACAAATCAGCAATACTGTGAAAAAAATTTATGTCGAAGGACTGCTATTGCAAGACACCGGCAGGTACTACGCAGAACGCGTATCCCTTAACCTCTCGATTAACAAAATACCACCAGCATCTAACGTCGAAAGACAATGGTGATGATGTCAAAAAGCCTTTAGATCAGTCGCAATTAATATGCTAGGTTTCTTGCGGCCACCAGCAAGAAACCCCTGGTTTGATGAGGAATGCCGACAGATGCTCGCAGGCAAGAACGAGGCCTACAAGGCAAAGCTGCAGGTGAAGACGAGAGCTGCCATTGAGCTCTTTAGCAAAGAAGAATGGAAGAACATCAGATTTTCAGAAAGAAGAAAAAAGAGCAAGAAAAGCGCGCGATCGAAGATATAGAGAGGTGCCACTCCAGGAACGATGTTCGCAAGTTTTACCAAAGTGTAAAACGTCAAAGCCAAGGCTCGAACAAGGCTCGAACATAATCCTGTCGAGATGAACAAGGAAATATCGTACTTGAGACACAGTCGATGCTGAGGATATGGAAGAACAACTTCTGCAGACTGTTAAACGGCGATGACGAACAACATTCCGCTGTCAGGCAGAACGAACCATTTAATATTGGCAACGACAGCGAAAACTGCCAACCACCCGACCTAAGTGAAGTGAGGATAGCTATATCTAAACTCAAGCTTGGGCCGAGCTTTATAAAGCTGGCGGAGATGACTTGGTAAGTAACATCCACCAACTAATAAGCCAAATCTGGTCGGATGAAAGCATGCATGAAGAATCGAACCTCAGCATCATTTACCCGGTCCACCAAAAAGGATGCCCTCTGAAATGCGCCAACTACAGAGGCGCAAGTCGTCTCAAAATCACCTACAAGATCCTATCTGCCGTAATATGTGAACGCCTGAAATCGTTTACCAACAACCTGATCGGCCCTTATCAGTGTGGTTTTAGGTCAGGAAAGTCCACGACGGGCTCAGTGGCGCGATGGTTAGTGCGATAAACTGCCGCGCAGAAGGTCTGGGTTCGATTCCCAGCCGTAGCAACACCTAAATGATTTTTCACTGACCCTCCTGTCGTGATGATCTGACAAATCATTCGAGTAGTATCATTTGTCAAGAATAGCTTATCTCAACTTAGCGGAGTCGGCATAAAACAGGAGGTCCCGCCATCGTGCAAGAAGTACACACGCACACATGAATGGTGTGAGAAAGCTAGGCCCTGGGTACTAACGAGCCTGTTGCGGCAAAAATTTGTATTTGTTTTGTAAAGTCCACAATCGATCAAATTTTCACACTTCGGCAGACCCTGGAAAAAAACCCAAGAATTCCATATCGATACCCACCTCCTTTTAACCGATTTCAATGCCGCATATATTATAGAGACGTACTATACAGAGCCATGTCTAGTTTTGGTATACCGCCCAAACTGGTCCGTTTGTGTAGGATGACGATGGAGAATGCTCGCTGCACCATCAGGGTCGGAAACGACCTCACCGACACATTCGATACCAAAAAAGGATTTGGGCAAGGCGATGCGCTGTCATGTGACTTCTTCAATTTGATTCTTGAGAGGATTGTGCAAAACTCCCGAGCCAACACCAGAGGCACAATTTTCCAAAAATCGGTGCAACTACTAGCATACGCTGACATATTGACATCATCGGTAGGACACAACGTGATGTCATAGCCACGTTTGCTAGTATAGAGAAGGAAGCGGCAAAAATGGCTTAAGTAGTAAATGAGGGTAAGACTAAGTATATGCTGTCAACACGAAAGGACACAGAACATCGCCGAATGAGACAGAACGTCACCACTAACAGATATAACTTTAAGGTAGTACGGGACTTTATCTACCTCGGCTTCGCTATTAGCTCTGACAACAACATCTCGTCAGAAATTAAACGAAAAAGTAGTCTTGCCAATCGCTGTTTCCTCGGGCTAAGAAGGCAATTTCATAGTAAAGCCCTCACTCAAACTACAAAGGAGATCCTATATAAGACCCTGATCAACCCAGTCCTGCTCTACGGCGCTGAAACATGGACCGTATCAAAAGCGGATGAAGAAATCCTTGGTCGATTCGAGAGAAAAATTCTTTGAAAAATCTTCGGTCCCGTTTGCCTTGACGTGGTATATGGAGATGAAGATTCAATCACGAACTACACGATCTGTACAGCGACAAACTCCGCATTGCAGTAGAGGAAGACCTTGCCTTAAGTGGCGCGCACAAGTAGAAACCGACCTCAACCAACTTAGAGTGCACAACTGGAGGCAGTCAGCTAAGGACCGGGCTTATTGGAGAGGCATGTTGGTTGAGGCCCAGGTTCATCCCGGACTGTTGCTTGAATAAGTAAGTAAGTATGGGAGGGAGACCACATAAAACAAGAACCAATATACAAAGTTTGAAGTCACTTTTGATGATAAAATCCCGAAAACTCAGCATCAGAATTTTTAGTTTTCGGGATTTTAAATTTTTTGTATTTTGGGTCTTCAGGATTTTTACGAGTTTTTGGAATATTGGGTTTTCGGGATTTTGAATTTTCAGGATTTTGGGTTATCTGGGTTTTGGGATTTTTTCGGGATTTTATGATTTTTGGTGTTTTAAGTTTTCGGATTTTGGGTTTTCGAGATTTTTGATTTTCGGGATTTTGGGTATTCGGTATTTCGGAACTTTCCAGACATTCACTATTTTCGTGATACATATATGTATCTGTCATTAAATATTTACGATGTATGGGAGGTGAAAGCCCACTTATTCCACCACGCCCATTTTCTACTTAACTACTCAGATAAGCAATTCATAGGTTCACACTAAATGTCAAGACTGTGGCGTTCATAGTACTCCAAATATTTTATGTTTGTATGGGAGGTGCCATGTCCACTTTTACGATCCGGTTCATTTTTTGTACGACGACTCAAAGCTACAACCAATATGCCTGGACAAAATTTCAAGACTCCCATTATTATAGTGTTCCAGATATATGACAGTTAATATTTACTTAATATTGGAGGTTTTATGACCACTTTGTCGGAAATGCCACGCCCCCTTAAGATATCGAAAAATAAAGTTATAGCCTATTGCTCCTCGCAGCTAGGTCCTGTGAGAAGATTGAGAAAATCGGTATAGCCAGCTATAAAGCTCAAAAAAACATACAAACATATTTAAATTTAATGATAGGAAGCAATTAATGAAAGACCCTTAATAAGGAAATCAGGAAAAAGAATGATTAAAATTAGGTGGTACTGAGTCTAATTAAAATTAACAGAACCTCGAGTTCAAAAATGGTTTTGAAAGCAAAAAATGTACTCTTGTACGGAAAAGTTAAAAGATCTGAGCAAATGGGTGCCTAGAAACGTCATCCAAGCTTACTCACTGACATTTATAAACAGAATCTCGAGTTCAAAAATGTTTTTGAAAGCAAAAAATGTTCTTTTGTAAGGAAAAGTTAAAAGATCTGAGCAAATGTGTGCCTAGAAACGTCATCCAAGCTTATTCACTGACATTTATAAACAGAATCTCACGTTCAAAAATGTTTTTGAAAGCAAAAAATGTACTCTTGTACGGAAAATTTAAAAGATCTGAGCAAATGGGTGCCTAGAAACGTCATCCAAGCTTATTCACTGACATTTATAAACTGAATCTCGAGTTCAAAGTTTTTGAAAGCAAAAAATGTACTCTTGTACGGAAAAGTTAAAAGATCTGAGCAAATGGGTGCCTAGAAACGTCACCCAAGCTTACTCACTGACATTTATAAACATAATTTCGAGTTCAAAAATGTTTTTGAAAGCAAAAAATGTACTCTTGTCCGGAAAAGTTTAAAGACCTGAGCAAATGGGTGCCTAGAAACGTCATCCAAGCTTATTCACTGATATTTATAAACAGAATCTCGAGTTCAAAAATGTTTTTGAAAGCAAAAAATGTACTCTTGTACGGAAAAGTTAAAAGATCTGAGCAAATGGGTGCCTAGAAACGTCATCCAAGCTTATTCACTGATATTTATAAACAGAATCTCGAGTTCAAAAAATGTTTTTGAAAGCAAAAAATGTACTCTTGTACGGAAAAGTTAAAAGATCTGAGCAAATGGGTGCCTAGAAACGTCATCCAAGCTTATTCACTGACATTTATAAACAGAATCTCGAGTTCAAAAATGTTTTTGAAAGCAAAAAATGTACTTTTGTACGGAAAAGTAAAAAGATCTGAGCAAATGGGTGCCTAGAAACGTTATCCAAGCTTATTGACTGACATTTATAAACAGAACCTCACGTTCAAAAATGTTTTTGAAAGCAAAAAATGTACTCTTGTACGGAAAAGTTAAAAGATCTGAGCAAATGGGTGCCTAGAAACGTCACCCAAGCTTATTCACTGACATTTATAAACAGAATCTCGAGTTCAAAAATGTTTTTGAAAGCAAAAAATATACTTTTGTACGGAAAAGTTAACAGATCTGAGCAAATGGGTGCCTAGAAACGTCACCCAAGCTAATTCACTGACATTTATAACTCAAACATACAAAGTAACGGCTAATTAAATGAAATTACTAAAACCGGCTAACAAATACACTTCCCCCTCGTTTAGTCTTAACGCTGCTCCTGCAAAGCTTGCGTCTTTGGACGTTGTGTAATTCCAGTTTTGCCGGCTATTTGAATTTCAAATTTCGCTTCCAATTGCAGTCAATCGGTGCGACTACAATTTCTAGACTTCAACTTCTTTCCCAAGTACAGAACAGAATTCCTCCCCCGCCCTCTCCCAAACCGTATGATTTGTCAAAGGTCATGTGAGCTAACGCATACAGTCTTAAAATATATATTACACAGCCACTTGTAACATTACTACGTTTCCATTAGATTGGAGTTTTCCTTGTTTTTCTTATTTTTTTTTTATTTTTTTCCAGCTTTTCACTTATTTATAGTTTAAGTTGCAATAATAATTAATTGCATATATTATCAAACAACACAGGTGTGCGTGTGTGTGTGCGCATATACACACACACGCCGATGACACAAACACACACGCGCGCATCTACTATTATCGAATGCCCGTCTATTTACATTACACGTATTTTATTAGATAATTAGAAACAACGTTTGTACGATAATTACTGCGGAGGAACCTTAAACTTTACAACTTGTAGACTTGTAGACACTGGGCAGAGCTTAAAATTATTTCCGCAAAAAAACGGCAACAATTTACGAGTATCTATTGTGTGGACGGTAGTCTTGCACTTGAACTCTTATTTGTGCGTCCTCAGGGGCGCCGCTGGTGGTAAGCTCTCGCAAATCAATTTATTTAATTAAATTATTTTTTTTTAAACTTTTCACATACGACGGACCTACGACGGATCTACGACATAGGCTACGAAGGATACATTCGCGAAGCAAATTTGGCACGAATTAAAGTTCCGCGTACAAATAGAAGCTCCGCGGGATAACCGAGCCTTCCCTGAACCGAACTAACTGCATGCTGGGCTGCATTCTAAGCTTCGTAGAGGCTGAACAAAATAAGAACAACAAACTTGCAAATGCAACAAGTATACGACAGAGGCTACGACACACACAAACACTGGAAGACCCACACACACTTGTTAGAAATTGCATCACGCATACAGGCATCTGGTTGAAGCTTGTTAGAACAGCACAGCGGGCAGGTCTGTTGCTCTCGAAGAACAAGAACAGCGCGCAGCATTCACTTGCACTTTGGCGCAGTATAGCCGAGCGTGTCCAAGCCCCAGTCAGACAAACAGTGAAAGCTTTGCTTTCCGCATTTCTTTGCAGTCAGGGGTTGTGAGGGGGTGGGTTTGTAGCTGCCTCTGACGTTATCAGATATAGTTGGTCGGTTCTTATTGGTGTTGACTTTGTAGGCATATTGTCAACACACGGTATTACAACATCGGCAAGAGCTTTGATTAATTCTTTTTGAATAAAATTGACGGTGCGACATGAGCTGAACATGGGGGTTGTTGTTATCGTGAGGGGGTTTTCTTTTTTTTTGTGGGAAGCGAAGAATGGAAAGAGTCGAATGAATGATTCAGGGGGTGATCGATAAAATATTATAAAATATACCGTACGTTGCGAAATGCATCGATCTGTTTTGGGTGCAACGCCAGCCATAGTAGCGGGCAGAACATGAAAAGTTCTGTCCAGAAATCGATTGAGGTGGAGGGGGCACAATTCAATTATGGGGTAGGTGAAGAACCTTATATGTAACACTTTGTAGGGTTACACAATTTTGCATGCATGATTTGAGTCCTCATTACTGAGGTTCGTCTTACTTTGGGGTCTCTGTTTGAGACAAGACATACTTTCATCCTGTGAATGTCGCTTTCAGCATTCATGGCATCCGCAATCGATTAATACTTTGTACTTCGGTACACTGTGGCGCAGCGCCAACGAAGAGATCCAGTGACCGGACCCTTTACCAGTATGGAATTAGAGGAGGCGTTCCTAAGACTGGTATGGAATGTTCAACAATCATACTTTGCAGAGGAAATACGGCTACTTCAGAAGAAGAAGAAGTTACCGAGGCAGAGCTCTTTAAAATCACTGGCGCCATTACTGGAACAACGAGGTGAGCTGGAGTTATTAAGAGTAGGAGGCAGGTTGCAGAATACGGATCTTCCATTCCCAACCAAACATCCATTGCTGTTACTGAAAAACAACTTGTTTGTATATTGCAT
The DNA here is from genome assembly GCA_932526625.1 of Rhingia campestris. Taxonomy (NCBI): domain Eukaryota; kingdom Metazoa; phylum Arthropoda; class Insecta; order Diptera; family Syrphidae; genus Rhingia; species Rhingia campestris. The sequence goes on from OW052184.1 coordinate 19,851,380, forward strand.
ATGGAACACCTTACTTACTTACTTAGGTGGCGCTACAGTCCGGAGTGAACCTGGGCCTCAACCAACATGCCTCTCCAATTAGCCCGGTCCTTAGCTAACTGCCTCCTGTTGCGCACTCCAAGTTGGTTGAGGTCGGTTTCCACTTGTGCGCGCCACTTAAGGCGAGGTCTTCCTCTACTGCGTCCGACGTCTGGCTGGGAATCGAAGACTCTGCGAGCCGGAGTATTGGTGTCCATTCGTTCTACATGTCCTAGCCATCTTAAACGTCCAATGCGGAGTTTTTTGACCAGGGGCATGTCGCTGTACAGCTCGTATAGTTCTTGGTTGAATCTTCGTCTCCATAGCCCGTCAACGCAAACGGGACCGAAGATTTTTCGAAGAATTTTCCTCTCGAATCTACCAAGGATTTCTTCATCCGCTTTTGATACGGTCCATGCTTCAGCGCCGTAGAGCAAGACTGGGATGATCAGGGTCTTATATAGGATCTCCTTAGTAGTTCGAGTGAGGGCTTTACTACTAAATTGCCTTCTTAGCCCGAAGAAACAGCGGTTGGCAAGAGTAATTCTTCGTTTAATTTCTGACGAGATGTTGTTGTCAGAGTTAATAGCGGAGCCGAGGTAGACAAAGTCCCGTACTACCTCAAAGTTATATCTGTCAATGGTGACGTTCTGTCCAATTCGTCGATGTTGTGAGTCCTTTTCGCCGCTTCCTTCTCTATACTAGCAAACGTGGCTATGACATCACGTTGAGTCCTACCAATGATGTCAATATCGTCAGCGTATGCTAGTAGTTGCACCGACTTTTGGAAAATTGTGCCTCTGGTGTTGGCTTTGGAGTTTTGCACAATTCTCTCAAGAATCAGATTAAAGAAGTCACATGACAGCGCATCGCCTTGCCTAAATCCTTTTTTGGTATCGAATGTGTCGGTGAGGTCGTTTCCGACCCTGATGGAGCACCGAGAATTCTCCATCGTCATCCTACACAAACGGACGAGTTTGGGCGGTATACCAAAACTAGACATGGCTCTGTACAGTTCGTCTCTATAAATGCTGTCATATGCGGCTTTGAAATCGATGAATAGGTGGTGGGTATCGATTTGGACTGCTTGAGTTTTTTCCAGGATCTGCCGAAGTGTGAAAATTTGATCGGTTGTGGACTTTCCTGGCCTAAAACCACACTGATAAGGTCCAATCAGGTTGTTGGTAAACGGTTTCAGGCGTTCACATATTACGGCAGATAGGATCTTGTAGGCGATGTTGAGGAGACTTATGCCTCTGTAGTTGGCGCAGTTCAGAGGGTCTCCTTTTTTGTGGATCGGGCAAACGATGCTGAGGTTCCATTCTTCAGGCATATTTTCATCTGAACAGATTTGGCTTATGAGTTGGTGGATGTTACTAACCAAGTCATCTCCGCCGGCCTTATAGAGCCCAGCGGGAAGGCCGTCATTTCCGGCAGCCTTATTAAGCTTGAGTTTAGATATTGCTATCCTCACTTCACTCAGGTCGGGTGGTTGGCAGTTTTCGCTGTCGTTGCCAATATTAAATGGTTCGTTCTGCCTGACAGCGGAATGTTGTTCGTCATCGCCGTTTAACAGTCTACAGAAGTGGTTTTTCCATATCCTCAGCATCGACTGTGTCTCAACTACAATATTTCCTTGTTCATCTCGACAGGATTCTTTTCGAGCCTTGTATCCTTGGCTTTGACGTTTTACACTTTGGTAAAACTTGCGAACAACGTTCCTCGAGTGGCACCTCTCTATATCCTCGATCGCGCGCTTTTCTCGCTCTTTTTTCTTCTTTCTGAAAAGCCGATGTTCTTCCCTTCTTCTTTGCCTATAGAGCTCAATGGCAGCTCTCGTCTTCACCTGCAGCTTAGCCTTGTAGGCCTCGTTCTTGGCTGCAAGCATCTGTCGCCATTCCTCATCGAACCAGACAGAGGTTTCTTGCTGGTGGCCGCGAGAAGCCCAGCACATCAGTTGCGGCTTATCTAATGGCCTGTTGGCATCGTTGCCATTGCTCTTCGACATTCGATGCTGGTGGTATGGTATTAATCGAGAGGTTAATGGATACGCGTTGTGCGAAGGTCTTGGCGGTCTCTTGCGATTGCAGTCTTCCGACATTAAATTTTTTCACAGTATTTCTGGATTGTTGTGGCGTGGTGGATATCCGCATTCTTACCTTAGCTGCTACAAGGTAGTGATCCGAGTCGATGTTAGCTCCTCGGAATGTTCGGACATCCAAAATACTGGATGCGTGCCTCTTATCTATCGCAATGTGATTAATTTGGTTGACCGTTCGTTGATCTGGAGACCGCCATGTCCCCTTATGGATATCGAGGTGAGGAAACCGTGTGCTGGCTATAGTGGCATTTCGTTCCGTAGCGAAATCAATTAGCCTAAGTCCGTTACCAGACGTGTTGTCGTGTAGGCTTTGTTTTCCGACAATACTTCTAAAGATGTCTTCTCTTCCTACCTTTGCGTTAAAATCGCTCATAGTCGCTCATAGCTCATAGTCGCTCATAGGTTTTGTCAAGGAGCTCGTAGAAGCAATCCTTAGCTATATCATCTTTTTCTTCCGTCGGAGCGTGAGCGCATATAAGGCTTATGTTGGCGAATTTGGCCTTGATGCGGATTGTTACTATGCGTTCGCTAATGTCTTGGAAACATAAGACTTCTTGCCTAAGTCTGACACTTATAACAAATCCGCATCCGAATAGTCGCTGTTTCTGCTAATTATAATACGGTCCATAGTAGATGTCACAGTTTTTCTTCCTCTTTTTGCCCGGCCCATCCCATCGTATTTCCTGGATGGGAGTAATGTCTGCTTTGTAGCAGTTTATGGCTTCCGCTAGTTGTTCGCCTGCACCTCTCCTGTTTAATGTTCTCACATTCCAGGTGCAGATACGAACGTCGTTGTCCTTTTTTCGTTTAGCAGGGTCGTCAACAATAAAATCCGTCCTTTCCGAGGCTATTGGTTGCTTCGTAACCATGTTTTTTTTCTGTGGGTGGGTAGTTAACCCAAAGCACAACCCCCAACCTTGAGGGCCAGTTCCAATTTATTAGATACCCCTAGGACACGGGGCCATCAGTATTCACTACGGGATTGAGCGCTGCCGTTTTCCTTTCGGTTCATCCACCACCATCTCTGTTCAAGGGGCCTGACTAACCCTTGAAATTCCTAGACAACCTGTTGTCCGAATATGTCAGAGCAGCTCATCTAGGTTCGCCTGGGACAGCAGGCCGGGTAATCATCCGTGCCATTCTCACCAGGGTGTTTACAGTGTTGCTGTTTTTCGTCGTGTTATCAACACTCGCACTTATCGTATAGCAAGTCAAATCCGGTTGGATGAGACCAGTACCCGATGGTTACCACTTGGAGGTAAAGATAAGCACATTTGATGTGTAGTCAGAGTTGCAACACTGGGCATTGCCAAGTTAACGCCAATCAGAGTCTACCCTCGTTCTACAGCACCCAACCGCAATCCGCAATCGATTAATACTTTGTACTTCGGTACACTGTGGCGCAGCGCCAACGAAGAGATCCAGTGACCGGACCCTTTACCAGTATGGAATAAGAGGAGGCGTTCCTAAGACTGGTATGGAATGTTCAACAATCATACTTTGCAGAGGAAAAACGGCTAATTCAGAAGAAGAAGGAGTTACCGAAGCAGAGCTCTTTAAAATCCCTGGCGCCATTTCTGGAACAACGAGGTGAGCTGGAGTTATTAAGAGTAGGAGGCAGGTTGCAGAATACGGATCTTCCATTCCCAACCAAACATCCATTGCTGTTACTGAAAAACAACTTGTTTGTGCGGCAATATATGGAACACCTGCACGTTAAAATCTTCATGCTGGTCCACAGGCGCTAATGGCCTTGGCTTGACAAAAGGTGTGGATTATTAATTGCAGAGGACTGGCATCCTCATCCAGCATAGTGTCGCAGTGCGTAATGTGCTTCAAGTATCGTCCTCGTTTGATTTCGGAGATCATGGGGAATCTTCCTAAGAGCAGGGTCGAACTAACGAGGCCTTTTCTCATCGCAGGTGTAGATTTTTGTAGACCTCTTCTCATCACAGACGGCGTCAGAGGTCTGTACATACGCTGTCTTCGTTTGTTTTGGATGCAAGGCAGTTCATCTAGAAGTTGTGGGTGATCTGACTTCGAAAGCGTTCATAGCTGCCTTAAAAAGATTTGTAGCACGTAGGGGTCTTCCAAAGCTATGATCTAAAAGCTATGTTCATCAAGCAGCAGACAACTGAGGATGTCCAGGCGTGGTGCTCCGCAGAAGGGATAGAAATTGTATTGTCCAAAAATATTTTCAATTTCCAAGAACTAACCACTTTCATTGCAGAAATCGAATCTGTGCTAAATTCCAGGCCGATTTCATCTATGTCAACCGATACAAATGACTTTGAAGTGCTCACCCTAGGGCATTTTCTGATCGGTGCTCCTCAACGGGCAGTTCCAGAAACAATCTTTGAGGAACCGAAGGCAATCAGTGCTCTAGAAAGATGGAGGCGCGTTTCCTTGTTGCGGCAACATTTTTGGACTCGTAGGGAAAAAGATTATTTGCTGAACCTGCAATCCAAGGCCAACTGGAGGGAAGCGGCACCCAAGGAGCTTACGTCTGATACATTAGTGCTGATACAAGATGACAACACTCCATCCAACCAATGGCTTATGGGTCGTGTGATAGCGACAATACGAGGTGACGACAACAAAGTTCGAGTGGTCAATATAAAAACGAAGACTGGTGTCATCCGAAGAGCTATTCATCTATTAGCTGTGTTGCCAGTCGAAAGGATTGATTCGACTTAAAAATTGTAATTTGTAGTCACTTCAATAGGGGCCGGAATATTTTGGCACCCTGTAATGCATTACACTCAACATTCTAAACAAATTTATTTACACTCAAATATGCGAATAAAATGTTATGGTTGACACTTTGACAGTTGAATTCAAAACCAATCAGAGTTCTTTTTCATTATTGGAATTTTAGATTCGTTTTTTCATTTTCGTTGTTGCAAAAAGTTGACTTAAATAGCAAATTCGTTGAACCGTACAACTATACGGAACACAGTCTTTTTGCTGTTTTGTACCTGGGAATAGGACTCTGCGGGAGCAACTTTTTGCACAATGGCGGGACCTCCTGTTTTATACCGACTCCGAACGTCTAAGTTGATATACGTTTTTTTAGTTTACTCGCACTCAAGGGGTTATGAAAGGGCGACGACAGCGAAAACCTACCAACCACCTGACCTATGTGAAGTCAGGGCTCTCATTCCGTAAAGTGATTATCGTTTGACGATAACATTTCGACGGTATAGGCGTTTTTGCTGTTAGGTTAGCGATATCACTTTATTTGGTTCACTTAAAACAATAATCGATGGTTGGGTGTTGTAGAACGAGGGTAGACTGATTGGCTTTAACTTGACAATGCCCAATGCTCGCAACTCTGATTACACATCAAATGTGCTTATTTTTTACCTCCAAGTGGTTACCATCGGGTACTGGGCGCATCCAACCGGATTTTACTTGCTAAACGATAAGTGCGAGTGTTGATAACAAGACCGAAAACAGCAACACTATTATCACCCTGGTCAGAATGGCGCGGCATGAATACCCGGTCTGCGAACCTGCTTCGACATATTCAGACAACAGGTTATCTAGGAATTTCAAGGGGTAAGACAGGCCCCTTGAACAGAGATGGTGGCGTATGAAACGAAAGGTCAACGGCAGCGCTCAATCCCGTAGTGGATACTGATAGCCCCATGTCCTAGGGGTGTCTAATATATTGGAACTGGCCCTCCAGGTTGGAGGTTGTGCTTTGGGGGTTAACTACCCACCCATGGAAAAAACCATATGTTACGAAGCAACTAATAGCCTCGGAAAGGACTGATATTACTGTTGACGACCCTGCTAAACGAAAAAAGGACAACGACGTTCGTATCTGCACCTGGAATGTGAGAACATTAAACAGGAGAGGTGCAGGCGAACAACTAGAGGAAGCCCTTAACTGCTACAAAGCAGACATTACTACCATCCAGGATATACGATGGGATGGGCCGGGCAAAAAGGGATGAAAAACTGTGACATCTACTATGGACCGTGTTGTAGTGAACAGAAACAGCGACTATTCGGATGCGGATTTGTTATAAGTGCCAGACTTAGGCAAGAAGTCTTATGTTTTCAAGACATTAGCGAACGCATTGTAACAATCCGCATCAAGGCCAAATTCGCCAACAGAAGCCTTATATGCCCTCATGCTCGCTCGACGGAGCTTAAGATTGCTTCTACGAGCTCCTTGATAAAACCTATGAGCGACTACCAAATTACGATGTTAAAATCGTGCTGGGGGATTTTAACGCAAAGGTAGGAAGAGAAGACATCTTTAGCAGTATTGTCGGAAAATATAGCCTACACGACAACACGTCTGGTAACGGACTTAGGCTAATTGACTTCGCTACGGAACGAAATGTCACTACAGCCAGCACACGGTTTCCTCACCTCGATAACCATAAGGGGACATGGCGCTCTCCAGATCAACGAACAGTTAACCAAATGGATCACATTGCGATAGGCAAGAGGCACGCTTCTAGTATTTTGGATGTCCGAACATTCTGAGGGGCTAACACCGACTTGGACCACTACCTTGTTGCAGCCCAGGTAAGAATGCGGATATCCACTACGCCACAACAAACCAGAAATACTGTGAAAAAATTTAATGTCGAAAGACTGCAGTCGCAAGAGACCGCCAAGGCCTTCGCGCAACGCGTATCCATTAACCTCTCGATTCACACCGTACCCCCAGCATCTGATGTTGAAGAACAATGGCAACATCCACCAACTCATAAGCCAAATCTGGTCGGTTGAAAGCATGCCTGAAGAATGGAACCTCAGCATCGTTTGCCCGACCCACAAAATAGGTGACCCATTGAACTGCGCCAACTACAGAGGCATAAGTCTACTCAACATCGCCTACAAGATCCTATCTGCCGTAATATGTGAACGCCTGAAACCGTTTAACAACAACCTGATCGGCCCTTATCAGTGTGGTTTTAGGCCAGGAAAGTCCACAATCGATAAAATTTTCACACTTCTGCAGATCCTGGAAAAAACCCAAGAAGTCCAAATCGATACCCACCACCTATTTATCGATTTCAAAGCCGCATACGACAGCATTTATAGAGACGAACTATACAGAGCCATGTCTAGTTTTGGAATACCGCCCAAACTGGTCCGTTTGTGTAGGATGACGATGGAGAATTCTCGCTGCGCCATCAGGGTCGGAAACGAATTCACCGACACATTTGATACCAACAAAGGATTTAGGCAAGGCGATGCGCAATTCGATCCTTGAGAGGATTATTCAAAACTCCCGAGGCAACACCAAAGGCACAATTTTCCAAAAATCGGTGCAACTACTAGAATACGCCGACGATATTGACATCATTGGTAGGACTCAACGTGATGTTATAGCCACGTTTCCTAGTATATGAAGGAAGCAGCAAAAATGAGGATAAGACCGAGTATATGATGTCAACACGAAAGGACATACAACATCGACGAATTGAACAGAACGTCACCATTAACAGATATAACTTTGAGATAGTACGGGACTTTGTCTACCTCGGCTCCGCTATTAACTCTGACAACAACATGTCGTCAGAAATCAAACGAAGAATTCCTCTTGCCAACCGTTTGTTTCTTCGGGCTAAGAAGGCTAAGAAGGCCCTTACTCGAACTACTAAGGAGATCCTATATAAGACCCTGATCACCCCAGTCTTGCTCTACGGCGCTGAAGCATGGACCGTATCAAAAGCGGATGAAGAAATCCTTGGTCGATTCGAGAGAAAAATTCTTCAAAAAATCGTCCATATATATGGAGTAGCCAGAGCCTACAGTGATCGGCTGAGTATGAAACACTCGTCTGTGCACTCACCTACCACAGGCGCCAACAATCAGTGGTGCCAGTATCGCGACATCATCAAGAAGGTAGCCGAAACCACTATAGGTTATCAGCCACCCCCGAGAAAGAGCCCTCGGTATGATGATGAATGCGTTTACAAGAAAAAGGTGACAGAAGATCCACAAGTGCAGCGAGAAAGAGTATCGAGCCAGGAGAAGGTAGGAAAAGAAGACCCTGCGTAGAAGGAAGAGAGCCTATGCAGCCTCCCAGCTCAAGGAGATCGAAGAGTCGCGCGATCATAACAACATCCGGAGGTTTATAAAAAAAGCCAAGCAACTGGCTGCTGGCTACAAAACCGGAACACAGGCTCTTCGAGACAGCGAAGGAAACCTAGTCACCGAAGCGCAGGGAATAGTAATTGTTTTTAAGCAGCAATTCCAACAGCTGCTAAATGGAGAGTGATAGGGCAAGAAGAGAACCCACGTCCAGTCAATGAAGAACTAGTTCCACCACCTAGTATAGAAGAAGTTGGCCTAGCTAAAATGGCTCTGATGGCTTACCAGCGGAGCTTTTTAAATACGGTGGTGATGTTTTGGTAGGGAGCATGTACCGAATGCACCAAGTATGGGTGGAAGAAAACATGCCCGATGACTGGACTATCAGCTCCATATGCCCCATCTACAAAATTAGCGATCCTATGTCTTGCAAGAACTATCGAGGCATATTCCTGCTAGATGTCGCATACAATATCCTATCGTTGGTCTAAAACCGTTCTGCAACACACTAATCGGCATGTATCAATGTGGCTGACCAACGAATTTCAAGTCAACACTCACCGACTTCAAAGCCGCGTATGATAGCATACATCGTCAGGAGCTCCATATGGCTTTGCGATGGCCGAATACGGAATCGCGGCAATGCTGATTCAGCTGTGTCGCATGACGCTGGAAAACACACGCTGCAACGTGCAGTTTGGAAGTAGCTCCTCCGAACTATTCCAAACATGCACCGGATTTCGCCAAGGTGACGCGCTATCATGTGACTTCTTCAATCTCGCACTGGAGCAGATAGTGCGCAGGGCAGGTGTTAACACGGAAGGCATTTTTTTCAACAGGTCCGTCCAGCTGGTCGGTCGCTACAAACGTGCCATGATAAAAGCGTTCACGGCGATTGAAGAACAGGCGAACTCCGTTGGCCTTGAAGTAAATGAGGACACAAGACTAAGTACATGCTATCAACAAACAAACAAGCATCTGTCCACCGCCTAGGACAAAACGTCACTATTGATAGCAGTAATTTCGAGGTATTCAAGGAGTTCACCTACCTCGGAGTAGGTAGGTGACACCCACTAGGGTGCCATTCGTGCAGTTTATCCACGAATGACACCTAAGTGGAGATCCGTCGAAGAATTACCCTAGGAAACCGTTGCTACTTCGGTTTGGCGAAACAACTGGGTTCAAAACTCCTAACTCGAAGGACGAAATGTGTGCTCCTTACAAAACCCTTATCCAGCCAGTTCTGCCTTATGGTGCCGAGTGCTGGACTATAAGCAAGAAGGGAGAGCTGGTACTGGGCTCCTTCGAAAGAAAAATACTTCGGAGGATTTTTGGACCTGTGCACGAGGAGGGCGAATGGAGGAGAAGATACAACCGCGAACTTTATGAGCTGTACCAAGATGTGGATGTAGTCCAAAAAGCCAAAACCAGACGACTACATTGGCTCATCCAGCTAAGAGGATCTTCGAATCCCAGCCCCCAGGTTCGAGAAGGCAAGGAAGACCGAACCTCCGATGCCAGAGCCCTTTTTTTTGTTTTGTAATTAGCACGCGCTAAAGGGTTTATGAATACAGCGCGGGCATTAAGGAAATTGGGGAGAAGAAAAGAGGAGATACCGATGTGCATTGGTTTTAAATTTTTGTAAGTTGTAATGGGGAGGAAAGACTGAGTTTGGTAAAGCATTCCATATTCGTGTTGTTCGGTTTAGGAATGAATCTCTATATTGGTCTAGACGACTTGAAACAGCGAGCCAGGGATCGTAGAGGATGGAAGGCTGGGGCCCTACCCTGTATTTCGATTCGAAAGTTAAATCATTCGGAAACGGAAAATTGACAATTCGAAATTCGGAATTAAATTTCCGAATCTCTTTTGCAATTTTTTTTATACTCGAAAATCGGAATTTCAGCACTTGGCAACTCGATTCGTTATGTCAAACTCGTTCAAATCTCGGATTTTTCATTCGTTGACGATTTTCATTGCGGAGAAGTTGTGTTTGTCGTAAAATGAAAGTTATTTATTTATTTTTTCAGTGCTAACAGAAAAGGAATAAAGTTCAATGATGAATATAACATGAATAATTACTTTCTGTACTTAATTTGTCATTAAAGGAATTCTAACAAAAACGTGAGCACGAAGCAAAATCAATTTGAGATCTTGGTAGATTTCATGATCGCTCATACAGATTTGGCCAAAGGATATGTAAAAACGGCTGATGCCAGAAAAACTTCGGCCAATCTTTTGAAGCGGGCAGCCACGGATGTAAACACCGCGAGACCACCAATGCGAGATGTTATATCTTGAAAAAAAGTAAATCCACTATTATGATTTTTTAGCTGATTATAATTGTGTTAAAATTACATTATTAATAAGGATTCGTTTATATTATGTAGGTTTGGGCTGGATCACAAAACCTATATTAAAGGAAAGCTAAGGAAAAATAGAGAAAGCATTTCAGGGACCGGAGGCTGCCCAATAACACCTCTGGATAAAAAAGTCATTGAGTTGCTGGACATTCAAGAGGCCGTAGGTGGCATCCCTGGTGCAAAGCAGTTTGGAACTACAACCGAACGTTCGACCCTTGTACCCAACGAAAACATACATGTACATGATATCGACGACGAAATGTACAATGAAGAGGAAGTGAATGACATCTATACTTCCATTACAAAAGAAGCTAACGAGCGACCCAAACAAGAAAACAATGAGGTCAATACTCCTTCCATGCAAGACAGGTTGACAACCAAGCCGAATACCATGCAAAGCACTATAGTGTTTTAAGCGAGATTAATGGTAATTTAAAAAGTATTGCTAGGTATAAAAGAAAACAATTTGAATTGGACGATAGAAAATATATTCTTGAAAAACAAAACTTTTATTTTACTATGAAAAATGAAATTGAAAAAAAAAAAAACTAAACATCACAAAAATTGAAATAAAAAGAAGAATTTTGCAAATGCAAACAGTACAAGAAGAAGAAGACTGATTTTTTTGAAAAACAAAATATTGTCATAGGTACCTATAATATGACGATTTTGCATTTGATGACAAAAAATGCTGCAAATTAATCAAAAGACTATTAGCTACTTAATATGTACCAATTTTTTTTCCTTTTTTATTGAGTTTATTATTTAAGTGTTGTTAAATGAATTAACTTGTCATGTTTTTTTTATAGAAGTGAATTAAAATATTTTTATGTTATTAAATTATTTTTTATCTGATCCCTAATCTTCTTTGCAATGTTTGAAAGTGATTGGCTTTCGAAATGTCATGGTTATCAATGTTATATTTCCGCTATCAATTAAAACACCCGACGCGTTTCTGGGTTCCAATCAGACTCCATTCCCCCACCCCCAATCCCCAAAGAGATAACACATCAATACGGGAACATGTCGTATGAGAATGTGTCAAAGATCGTTTCCAGGACGATACCCCAATTTTCAGGGCAGAGGTCACCGGAATTATTCGGTAAAGTTTATGAATTCATAAACGCCTGCCAACTGGGCCTAAAATGTTTAGGTGTGGGTGACACAGAGGAGATGTATGTTGCTTGCATAACAGCTAGGCTAACAGGTGACGCATTCGATCTGGTACGGTCGAATATCCCGAGGTCGGTAAAAGAGCTCGAATGCCTAATAAAAACAGCGTACTTGGCTGTAGTTACACTGGATAGTATAATAGGGGAAATAAATCGGTCGCACCAAATGATCGGCGAGGATTTCCAGTCCTACGCCAGGCGGTTGCTTATGCTTAAAACCAAAGCAAAAGAAATTATTGATTCGCGATACAGCCAAGTGGAATCGGTTGCTTTGATTACGGAACTACACAACTCCGTAGTAAGAGTCTGATTGGAACCCAGAAACGCGTCGGGTGTTTTAATTAATAGCGGAAATATAACATCAACAGTACAAGATGAAGCATCTTTTTCGGTTGGAATGTTTGTAGGGGTCTCAACATTATGTATTAAACATATATTGTGCAGTGCACAACACACGTTTAAAATCTGAACGACTTTTTCAGGAGCATATTGAAGTCCCCTTGCTGCAAGGAGGCAACGAAATCGTCCTATCAAATGGCACTACAAACTTCTGCAATGCAACTTGACATTGTCTGCTGTGCTACTCCAATGTGTCGGTGTGGTGTTGGTAACCGCCTTGACCAAGGAACTTTAGCGTTGCTCCTAACTTTATAATTATTGGAATGGATGTTGATCTTATTGCGGTGGCAAAATTATCGCGTAACAGCATACGCAAAACATGCATGAACGCTTCTTTTGAAAGCCGATAATTTTGAAAAAAACTGTTGAAAATAATAAGTTTGTTATGAAATATTGTATTCTTTACTTTGGAAATTCTTTACCTTTTATCACTAAGCTCCATTATATTAGATTTATCCCTTAAAATTCTTCTTTCAATCCTTTCTTCGTTAGCAGGTTCTTCATCCAACCACAGTGCTACTGAGTCCATTAATGGTTTTTGCTATTTTTTGAAACGATAGTCAAATAAAAAAATACAAATTTTTGGCGCAACAGGCTCGTTAGTACCCAGGGCCTAGCTTTCTCACAACCATTCATGTGTGCGTGTGTACTTCTTGCACGATGGCGGGACCTCCTGTTTTATGCCGACTCCGAACGGCTAAGTTGAGATAAGCTATTCTTGACCATTGATTCTACTCGGATGATTTGTCAGTTCATCACGAGAGGAGGGCCAGTGAAAAATCATTTAGTTGTTGCTACGGCTGGGAATCGAACCCAGACCTCCTGCGCGGCAGTTCATCGCACTAACCATCGCGCCACTGAGCCACTGAGCCCCTCAAACGATAGTCAGTAATCTTTAATTTCACTTTGTTAACAATTGTTTTTTGACAATTCTCATATTAGTATCGTGACTCTCGAAAAAAAAATTGTCCGAGTATGTATGAGTATCGCGACTCTCGAACAAAATGTCCGAAAGTTGGAAATATTTATTTGGTAGCATTTTCATTCGTTTCGAAAATAGTACACAGTGCCAATTCAAATTCGATTCGAAAAACAATTTTAACTTTCGAATCAAAATACAGGGTAGGGCCCCAGGATGGAGCAACTACCTCTTTGAGTCTAAAGGAGCAACACAGACCAGCACCCCTTTCAGGGTACTTTCTTCGAAGGGTATCGTTATGGGCCAACGTAGGCCTATTTATCACGTAATTATCGTTCGTACGATTGACAATCCGTTCACGGATGCGGTTATTTGCCCCCTGCAGTGTCTCAGGCAGAGACTCTTCACGGGTCGGGAGCCCGATAAGTAAGTAATAAATACATCAGTTTAGGAATTCATACCCAATGTTCAAAAAGAGCTTAAAATCTGAAAAATAACATCTATGATCCAAGAAAAACAAAATTTGATTTTTGATTTACTTTCTTCACATTTTATTAAGTGTATTTTTAAATTAAATTAATTATTAAAAGACAAAGAAAACTAATTAAAAACACTACAACAATTACATTTAAATGATTTTCATTTTTGTTTCCTTTTTTTGTTTTGTTTTTTTATCATTCACATAGTATATATATAAAAAATACAGGATGTTCTGATTGTTTCATAAATACTTAACCTAAATGTCTAAGAAAAAAAAAATAGTATCGTATAAAAAAAATTTATATAAAAAAGTGACAAACAACTTATAAAAGAAATAATAATAATTAAAAATAAAAACATAAACAAACACAATACAATTTATATAGTTTATTGTTTTTCTTTTTGTAGTCAGTTACCAAAAATAAAGTCATTGTCAATAGATTTGTTTATAGGTAAAAAAAAAATAAAAAAATATATTCACAGCTTAAAAAAAAGGTTTTTTGTTGTATCAGTTTTTTTTTTTATAAATTAACATCTACAGATAATAAATTAAAATTGTGAGTAGTTCGAGTTGTTTTTTTTTTATTCTTTTGTTGTTTATTATAAAGAAATATATTTTTATTTTTGCTTTGATTTTTTTTTAAGAGTTTAAAAAACAAAATTAAAGAATTATGTATTTTTGTAATAAATTATTATTTTTTTAAGAGACTTTGTATGCATATAGGATATATGTAAAAAAAAACGGATACAGAAGAAACTCTCTTGGGAATGAATTAGAGGAGGACAAAAAGAGAAAAAAGATTTGTTTTTTCTTTTTTTTTAACAATAGTACGTAATAATATAGTTGTTGTTTGTATTTAAACTTATGCATTAATAAAAGTGTTATTAATTTTTGTTTTCTATTTTGTTGTATGTGTGAGTCATTTTTGCGTTTTTTTTATACTATAAGTAAGAATTGTTTTTTTTTTTTTTAATTTGTTTACTACTACGCTTGTACGATATACAACACGGATTTAGAAACGAACGCGATGGCGCTTTACAAGAGATTGTCATTCAGTTGCCGTCGATAATAAAATGTTTTTGTTAGTTTTAGTTTTATTTTTATGTGTATTTTGTTTGGAAAAACGTATTCTATTGTTAAATTAAACCATTTTGAGAATATTTTCATTTTTTTTAATGGAGAATTGTTTTTTTTTTTACACATTTTGGAAACCGTGTAGTTCATTGGCTAAACGAGACTATTGGACATACAAAATATATATATAATATACAATATAGAGTTTTGTTTTTAATTTGAGAATATATATATATAGATTTATTCACTACACCGTCTAAGTTAGATACAAGTATATATTCTACATATAGATATTTTTTTTATATTTATGTATATGCATGTTTGGTAACAGTTTTTATTTTTTTTTTTTGTTGATCGGAATGTATAAATTCTGTACTGTGGAATAAGTTGAACCAATTTGTTTTTATTTTTTAACATTTTGCTATTGTTTAATAAAAAATATTTGATATAGTTTTTGTTTTTATATAGTATGGATATAACAAATTTTGTAATAATAAGAGAAAGTTCTAGCTAAAATTTGCATAAATATTTTGTTTATATAAATATAAATGTATACATATATATATATTTAATTTTATTTATCTAATATAATTCCCTCTAAAAGTTTGATTGTTTGTAAGTTATTATGTTTTTAATTTTTTTTTTTAGTTTTATATATAATTTTTATTTTTGGAAACAATTTTGGTTAAATGAATTTTTTTCTATGTTTACATTCAGTTTTCTTTTTAATTTCATTTTTTGTTTTAATTTGGCCCCCAAGATGTGTTCCTACGTTGACAAAGAAGAAAATTACGAAAAAACGACATGAGAAGAATAGTTTTTTTTTATTACAAATACATATGTATGACATTGAATAATATATAGGATGACAACGGCTCAGATGCGCGCGGGCTAGAACATCCTTAAAGCTATAAAGTTGGTTGATTTTTGTTTTATTTAATTTTACGTGCTAATTTACAACACTAACTAAGTTGATTTTTATAAATTTTTGTTTAAGATGGAGAAGTTAAAATTAAATGGTGTAGTGTAGGTATATGGTCGATTTAGTAGTTGTGGTAGAGTAGCGATTGTGTGTGTTTTGAAATATTCAAATAGCCAGGAACTAAAGCATTAGGTGTGTATGTTCACTTGTTGTGTGTGAATCACTGCTACTGGATAATTCTGATGAGGAACGTTGACAGCATTCGACCGCTTGACATGGCTGGATACCTTCGCGATGGACAACGACACAACTCTGTTGGGAGCGTTTGAATGTCCCCGACATGCAGTCGAGAGTTTTTTCAATAGCACGAAGGCGCTTTTCTAAGCTGGTTGTGGCGAGGATATCGACCTGAAAATATTAGAAAGAGGGGAAGAGTTAATTATGTTTAGTTTCAGGTGAGTTGTGTAAAAGTGAAATATATCTCCTTAACCTTAACTTTAATATTTGATTTTTTTTTAACCATTTTACTCATAGGACATTTATTTTTGACCCAGTGATGGAGTAGACAACACATTGCAAGTCTATTAATTATTTATACAAGTTGGCGCAAAAGTAATCCTCCTATCAGAAAATCCTATAAATTTTGCGATTGGGCCCTAATGTCAACTGTCAACTGTGGCGGCAGCCATTTACATGACATCATATTCTCGACTTGATGTAAAAAAAATTAAAAGACCAAATAAAAATAATCCACAAGAAGAATCAAAGTTTTTCATTTTTTTTTTAAATTACAGCCAAAAAACATCGGAAGGTTATTTTTGCGTCGCCTTGCATTATAATCAGACCCGTATTCTGAACATGCATTTGAAATCCAAATCAAAATTTGTACAGAAGTGGCGCCCAATTATAGGTCAACTTTCATGGTTCTAATGAATTTGCTTGGTAATGAAGTTAAAACTCTTGTCAATCTCTGCTTTTTTTAGGTTAACAACGGAACTGAGTAATAAAATCCATAACTCAAACTACTAACCAATTTCTATTGCCACAAACAAAATCAAAATTTATACAGAAGTGGCGCCCAACGATAAAGTAAAAACTTTTGTCAATCTCTGCTTTTTTCAGGTTAAAAACGCAACTGAGTCATAAAACCCATAACTCAAACCACTAAACAATTTCTATCGCCACAAACAAAATCAAACTTTATACAGAAGTGGCGCCCAATTATAGGTCAGCTTTCATAGTTCTATAGAATTTGTAATGGAGGTCGATCCCTATTTATTTTTTTTTCAGGTCAATAACGCAACTGAGTCATTAGATCCATAACTCAAAATACTAAACAATTTCTATCGCCACAAACAAAATCAAAATTTATACAGAAGTGGCGCCCAATTATAGGTCAGCTTTCATAGTTCTATAGAATTTGTAATGGAGGTCAATCCCTATTTTTTTTTCAGGTTAATAACGCAACTGAGTCATAAAATCCATAACTCAAACCACTAAACAATTTCTATCGCCACAAACAAAATCAAACTTTATACAGAAGTGGCGCCCAATGATAGGTCAGCTTTCATAGTTCTATAGAATTTGTAATGGAGGTCAATCCCTATTTTTTTTTTCAGGTTAATAACGCAACTGAGTCATAAAACCCATAATTCAAACTACTGAACAATTTCTATTGCCACAAACAAAATCAAACTTTATACAGATGTGACGCCCAACGATAGGTCAACTTTCATAGTTCTATAGAATTAGCTTGATAATGAAGGTAAATCGCTACTTTTTTCAGGTTAAGAATGCAACTGAGTCAAAACCAAAACCAATCAAACTACTTAGAATTTCTTGCATACAAACTCATCATGTTCGACCAAATTTACGGTACTGAAGCATGAACCTTTGCAAAAGCGTATAAAAAAGTCGTTTCGAGTTTAACATGCTCCGACAAATCTTGGTTTCCGTTTGGATTAATGGGGTTTGGAATGGATGATTCGGATGATAACTCGAAAATATCATTGCCAGCTTACTATTCTTCAACAACTCTTGGTTTTTGTTTGGATTGAGTTTGATTAGGCTTTGAAAAGGATGATTACACAAAGCAAGCTGCACTGTGCCTTAGCCCTGGATACATATCAGCCGATCAGTTGTCTTAGAATTAACAACATTCGTGCAAATTGTCCTTCTTGGACGAAGATATGATTCTAAACAAAATATTTTTGATTTTTCTCTTCCATTAAATTGATCACCAGGGTGCTCCCCATGATATTCGATCATTCGCCATCGATTCCAAAACATCAGAGACTATTCCAAGACAAGATTGGAACAGATCATAGATTTGGTACAAACATCTATACTTAGGTCTCGATATTCGATCTTCCGCCATCGATTTCAAACATCAAGGACTATTCCATGACGAACAGATCATAGATTTGGTGTCCAAGACGTTTACCTGGTATTTCTTCATCCAATGGCGCTTCTCGGAATTCTATCTCAAGACATGTTCACTACGTAAGTCATGAAACGATCCGTTGTGAGAAGAAGCTTCTCGACTTTGAACTGATCGCGCAAACTCAAGTTCTTCGCTTTATCTCAACGAGCTACTCCAGCAAAACAGCTTCGCGTGATCTCAGGTACTTCACTTTATCTCTGCTAGTTATTCCACCGATATAGGCTTACGATCTATATATCTATCGATCTTTACACAAAGCCCAACGGCATTCATTGGTAAGATTTGGCAAGATTATCAAGATGGATGCCGATAACACTGCATTGAGGTAAACTTTAGCATTTCTGTTGTATCAGTTTGAGGAAGCTTGATCGATCTCAAGCCGCCTTAAAACTGACCCAACGGGACTATTCAGCGTCAACGGATCATATGAGATCTAAAACCTATCATTGTCGTGTAAGTTCTGTACGCGCATGCGAAGTGACAAGGAAAGTGATTTACAATTGACCACCGATTCCGAATTGAAAAAAGCTTCTCAGGACAGTTTTACATTTGAATGCTTGTCGGACTTTGGCAAGAAACGTGTCAGAAAAAAATGTTTAGTTGTTTTTTGATTTGACCATCTGATGTAGAACATCCTAGCCACTGAATCCCAGCATTCACTTAAAAAAAGGAGCGATCGTAAAACTGAGTGATGGCCAATGACGTCAATGTTTCGTAACATTTATAGAACCGGAGTCTTTGTGAACATATAGCTCCTGTAACCCTAAGTATTTATATCAACTTGACAAAGGATCCCATATGCCTTCTATAAAAATCAATATAACGTCTGACTCTGAAGATGAAATTATTGAGCAGCTTTAGAAGTTAACTTCTACGTGTTTAGCAAACATATTTTCGATCGACCGATACAGCTATATTTCTACATTGGACTGTACTGCCAAACGCGCTACATCTGGCAACTGTCAGGTAAGAGGGGTATCCAACTATCCGCAGCTCTTATCTTCACATTTACGGAGGCACATTTGCTTATTGTTTTCTAATTGGGACGTGTCGATGTTGACAGTCTGCGGCGGCCATGTTGTTTTTGTTAAGCGGCGCGGCGTCTGTCAAATATGTCCAAGTCACCATGGCAAGTTACACGATTGAGCAGCACTTTCAAATGATAAAACTTTGTTATCGAAATCAGTGTTCATTATTGCAAATGTTGCGTCCATTTCACAGCAGACGTGGTGGCCCTTTAAAGTCGACTTTCCAACATTTTATGGTCGATTTTAAGACAGCCAATTCGGTAGGCAATCAGCCAGCACTGGTACGTCAAAGGAACGCCAGATCGACTGAGATCATCGCTGCTTTCCATGAAAGTGTGCAGAAGAACCCTACGCAGTCGATGTCTCGGCCGAAATCGGACTACAAGTTGTGGAATTTTGCCTCGAGGCACCCGTACATGAACAAATCTACCCAGAAGCTCAAAGTTAATGACCATAGACAACGCGCTTCGGAACATTTGGAAGGGGACCACAATTTTTCCCGAAAAATCATCTTCAGCGACAAGAAGGATTTTTGGATGAATGTCTATGTGAACAAGCGAAAAGCTTATATGGGACGTCGCCAACCCACATGAGGTACACCAAGTGGAAATGCATCCACAGAAAGTTACTTTTTGGTGTGGATTTTGGGCCAGCGACGTCATTGGTCCGTACTTCTTCGAAAAGGCTATCACCGTCAACGGCGAGCGCTACATATCAATGATAACCAATTTCTTTTGACCCGAATTGAACGATATGAACGTGGGAGACAAGTGCTTGGAAAAGGCGGGTGGCACCGGCTACACAGCGAACGCCACAGTGAACTATCTGCATGTACGATTTGGGGGTAGGGTTATCCATCGCGGAGGTGTTGTGAATTGGCTACCAAGATCGTGCAATTTGACCCCGTAAGACTTTTTCTTATGAGGTTTGGTGAAGTCGCATAGTTGAATGCCATTTAGCTGCAATCGACAGATGCCCTGGGCAATTATCAAATTCAGCCGGATCTATGCAGCAGGTTGGTTGAAAATTGGAACTCTTTGATCCGTGACGCCATGTCAAATATACATACAGCTTGTTACCCGCCCTTATTGGAAAATCCTTTAGTTGGTACACAAATATAGTACGAGTGACTTAATCCACGGGTTTAAGGACTTACTCTCCATTTCAATGGTTGTCCCTTGCTGTCTAGAAAGATTCTAATCCTAGATGGAATAAATTTGTTTCGAAGGTATAAAGCTGTTGCAGCGGTATCAATTGCGAATGACAGCAAGCTCTGACATCATTGTTGGCTCTTGAGAAAATAATAACCACTGGACCACCGAAGGGGTCGATCCTGGGACCAGATCTCTGGCAATTTTTATTACGACACGGCATTTTTCGTAGATATGATCCTGGTAGGATATACAGACGCTATCACGGCGGTCTTAACGACTAGAGATATCGTGTTTGAATGTTTTAACGACAAAAATACTTAACTCTGGGAAATGTATCCAGGCTTCCTTTTTGTGCAGATGCCCGCAGAGTGGGATATGCATACGATTTCGCCGCATTTACTCATAAGATCTGAATTTCCTTCTTCCTTGGTTATCAGCTTGGTTTCCAGTTCTTGGTTATCGAATCTATATTTTTGGATTATGGGTCCATGTTTATAAGAGCGAGCTGTTGCCCTCGTTGAGAATAGTTGCTACTTTTGGTACAGAGCTCTGTATGTAAAAGGTGATCCAACCATAATGCACGATGTTAATTGTGAGTCGCACCTTAACGTCAAGTTTTTGGCCCAGTTCGTACTGCGGAAAACATTGCTGTTATTTGCGATAGTGTGGCAGAAGAGCCGTCAACCTCGACTCGTCGTCGTGCCCAACAATTGAATATCTCACGAACATCACTGATGCGAATTTTTAATAAAGATTTTAATTTACACGCTTACAAGGTTCAATTGACTCAAGAGCTGAAGCCTACTGACCATTCAAGCGTGAATGGTTGGTTGAACAGACTGAATGGTGACTTTACAAAGAAAATCATTTTCAGCAACAAGGCACACTTTTACCTCAGTGGATTTGTTAACAAGCAGAATTCCCGCGTTGGGTCAAATGAGAATCCACGAGTGATCCACAAAGAGTGACTGCTTGGTGCGATTTATGGGCTGGCGGCGCACAGTGTGTTATTTAGCGAATCTAGTGGGACTTTAATGAAAAATAAATGTGTCTCTCAAATGCACCAAAATTGGTATCATATGAAAGGTAAAACCTCCGGCAATAGAATGACAAAAACAAAAACAAGAAAACAACTGCATTTACCGTTCAACAGAATCACAAACATCAGTTTGGTTCAAGTGAAATATAAAATTAAAGCTCATTGCTTTTCTTGTGTCAAGTTGATAACAGCGTGGTCAAGTGAAATATTAGTTGTGCAAATTAAATTATTTTTTTTTTATTTTTGGTTAGATCTCAGACTTTCTCAGGGTAAGAAATTTTTTTTATGCGATATCAAATTAAAGTGATGTTTTTTTTACTGTATTCTGTAACTTTCTAAAGTTAAATTTTAAGAATGTATCCTCATGTATCCATCGTGTCATTGTTCCTAAAATCTCCGTTGGTATATTCTTTGTTAGAATTCGTTTACTTTGTTTGCTTCTGGTTTGCAGCCTCATACAAATTTTTTTTCAATTGACATACAGTCAATGGCAAAATTATTTACACATTGCATTGATAGCACTTTAACCAACCTATAAAGCGAGATAACTTTTGAAATAAGAACAAATTGTTTATTAACTTTTCTCATTTCTAATGTTTGAAGTTTTATTCAAAAAGTAATTAAAAAACTTAAATCAAATTTCAACAATTAACAATTAAATTCATACAATATAAAAGTGGCACAATTATTTACACATCCATCAGATAGAGGCAAAATTATTTACACAAACCCTGGAAGCGAACAAGAAAAATATTTTTAAGTTTTAAGTTAACTGTTATTTAAAGTAACACTACTTAATAGGTTGTGCTTCCTCCTTTTGCCGCAATAACTTCTGCAAGGCGTCTGGGCATTGAGTCTATTAAGCCTTGAACTTGCTCTACTGGAATGGAACTCCAAGCCGTTATAAAATCATTCCAAGTTTGGTCTGCAGTTCTGCCAATGTTTTCAGGAATTTTAGATTTTACTATGTGCCAAAGATTCTCTATTACATTAAGGTCAGGACTTTGCGGGGGCCATTTTAAAACTTCTTGACCCACTTCTGTCAAATACTTTTTTATGTTCCTGGCGGTGTGTATCGGCGCATTATCATGTTGAAGGATAAAATCGCTCCCGATATATCTTGAACCAGCAACTAGTGTTGCTGGTTCAAGTGTTTAAATAATGTGACTGTTTCATGTTATCGGAGCACCTTACAAGTGGACCTACTCCACTATTTGATATGCAACCCCATATCATGATCTTGCCTCCTTTGGAATGTCGTGTGGGTTGAGTGACGGGTTGCTTGGCCTTCATTTTAGGGGTGGAATAATAAAACTTACGCCCATATGTACCGTCCAAGGAACAAGCTGTTTCGTCCGTCCAAAGAATGCTCCTCCAAAACTCTGGTGGTTTGTTGATGTGGTCCCTTGCAAATTGTAGCCTAACTTTCCTGTTTTTGGGTGTTATATGCGGCTTTTTCTGGATAACTTAAGCATTTATTCCGTTTTCTTTTAATCTTCGTCGCAATGTTCTCTCACTTATATTATTATTTTGGCGATCTTTGTTTATGTCTATAAGTACACTTTTAACACTTTCACGTGGGTTACTTTTGAAGGAACGAACAATCTTAGCATCTTCCCTTTTTGATGTTACCCTTTTTCTGCCCCTACCAATTTTATTTTTTACGCTTCCACATTCGTTAAACTTATTAATTATATTATAAATGGTTTTCCGGGTACAACCATATTTTTTAGAGCGTTCCACTGCCGAAACACCCCCCTGGAGTTCTGCAACAATGGCTGCTCTTTTTTCAAGTGAAAGCTCAATAGTTTTTGGCATCTCGTATAACTTTTCTCTATTATGGACCTTGCAAAACTGAGCGCAATATTTGGACACCAAGCAAAATATCATTTAACGAAAGAAATTTAGAACCGTTACTTTGCCAATGCAGTTATTTGCACTTGTGTAAATAATTTTGCCTCTGTTCGATGGATGTGTAAATAATTGTGCCACTTTGTTTTCTTTGAATTTAACTATTACTTATTGGAATTTGATTTATGTTTTTGATGAACTGTTTGAATAAAACTGCAAACATTAGAAATGAGAAAAGATAATAAACAATTTGTTCTTATTTCAAAAGTTATCTCGCTTTATAGGTTGGTTAAAGTGCTATCAATGCAATGTGTAAATAATTTTGCCATTGACTGTATGTAGCAAAATGGAAAATTCAGCAATATTTCTGAAATGGAGAACCTCATTGAAGGAGGATCGCAACAAACAAATCCCTGATTATATCATGCAAGAATTCGGTCTGGCGGACACAGACAATGTCCCTAGAGTGCTCCAAACGTATGTGAGCTCAATAAGTAGAAAAATACTGAAAAGGTGGTATCGAAGTGGGCGAAATCTGGAAAAATTTGAAAAAGCCAATGAAGTATGGTTGCTTAAGGATGCAAAGCTACCAGACATTTTTTTAGAAAGTGTTCTATCAACCAGCTCACGTGCGAACAGGGGGAGACCCCCAAAACTGTTCGAAGAATGCACACTTAGAGTGCATAAACGTAAAACTAAAGAATTGGTTGACTGAAATACTCCAAGTGAAATCGCACTTGCGGCTGAAATGAATATGAGATAAGCTGGGAAAAGAGATGAAGCTAATTTAATGAAAGAGCTTGCAAATTGTTCTCCTCAAAGAGCCATACAAATCAAGAAGGCAAGATTAACCCAAGAAAAGGGGAACAAAATAATCTCACCCGAAGAAGCCCTTGTGCTCATAGTTAATACGAAAATGAGTACATTTCAGTATAAAGCTATGCGACAGCAGCTGAAAGAGCTTAATGCAAATGTTTACCCGGCATATTACCTAGTGCAAAAAGCCAAAAAAGACTGCTACCCTGCCGAAGAAGCATTAACGGTCACTTATGTGTCTGCACAAATAAAATTGCAAGCTTAGCTTGATTTAACAGTGAAGCGCATCATTAAAGCCGAAAACGATCTTGCAACCTTAAAATCATTAGATGCCCATATTTTTTCTCTTCGACTCATATCAAAATGGGGATGTGATGGAAGTTCAGCGCAAAGCAGATATAAAATGAGTATGAATGATGTCGAATATAGTGACGAAAATCACTTTTCGGTTACTTTAGTTCCAATTCAATTGATTGACGATTTTTCAAAAACAGTTATATGGCAAAACCCGAGGCCAAATTCAACAAGGTACTGCAGAATGATTAAATTTATATTCAAGAAAGAAAACACTCAACTTATAAACATTGAAGAGCAAGAAATGCAACAACAAATTAATAACTTAGAGCCAACGAGCTTACTGCTAAATGGTGTAATAGCCTATTGCAAACATGATCTTCTTTTCACAATGGTGGATGGCAAAGTTTGTAGTGCGTTATCGCAACATAGCTCCTCGCAAAAATGCTATATTTGTGGAGCCACTCCGAGAGAAATGAACACCGAAAATTATTTATGGACAGAACCGGATGAAAAAATGTTCAACTTTGGCATTTCGCCATTGCATTCTTGGATTCGGGCTTTTGAGTGTCTCTTGCACATATCCTATAAGTTGGAAATAAAAAAGTGGCAAGCAAAGACTCCAATAGAAAAAGAATCAGTGGCTACAAGAAAAAAAAAAGTCTTCAATCCCAATTTCGGGAACGAATGGTACTTTTTAGTTGACATGCCAAAGCAAATTTCCGGAATCACCAATGATGGCAACACTGCAAGAAAGTTTTTTTCGAAATTCAGAAATAAAAACTGAAATAACAAGGCTAAATATTGACTTAGTCAATCATTTTTGAGTTTTACTTGAAGTAATATCAAGTGAATGTGAAATTGATTCTGAAAAGTTTGCACTTTACGCTAGCGAAACCAGGGATATATACCTTCGGCATTATTCTTGGTATTATATGCCTCCAAGTATTCAAAAGTTGCTTATACACTCGAAGCAAATTATTGAGGCTTGCATTTTACCACTTGGACAGTTGTCCGAAGAAGGCCAAGAAGCAAGCAACAAAGAATATATGCGTTTTCGAGAGCATTTTAGTCGAAAATCGTCACGACAAAACTCGAATCGAGATGTGGTTTTTACTTTCCTCGGATCCATATCTTTCGAGCCGTAGTACAATGCGTCGTAGAAAAAGAAGCCCACTTGTTCCAGAATGTATTGCATTTTTTTTTTTTTAATTCTGACCTGCCTAAGCAGTAATATACACATCGACCTAAAAGATCTATTGTGCTTGCCGTCAGATGCTTTTTAGGTTAGTAGCGCTTCTATATTTCCTAATTTAGCTGATACTACTTTCAGCCGAAGATTTCCTCAATTCTTCGGGACTTAAGAATTCCCTGAAGAAAGATTCTCTTCTCATACCGTAAAGAGCCGGGCATTCACATATGATATGCTCGGCTGTTTCGTCTTCTTCTAGACATAGTCTGCACTCCGGTGAGTCGACTAGACGCATTTTGTTTAGGTGATATCGCAGACCGTGATGACCAGTTAGGTAGCCTACTAAGTTTTTGATATCGTGCCTGCGAAGATTTAGTATCTTATCGGCATCTGATTTGAAGGGCTGAATAGCTCTTTTGGTCTGTCTTAGGCCTGGGATGTTTCCCCAGTATGAAACACATCTGTTTTGTTCCCAGTTTTTTATGACTAGATTTATGGCTGATTTGCGGATTGCACAGAAGGGTTCAGGTCCAATGAAGGGGGTTTCGGAACCTTTTCTGGCTAGTTCATCAGCTTTTTCGTCACCTTCAACTCCCTTATGTCCGGGGACCCACCATAGTTTGGTTTTGTTCCTGGAACTGAGTGTTTGGAGGGAGTTGAAGCAGTGTAGTACTGATTTGGAGTCAATGCTGTGTGAGCTAAGGGTTTTTATAGCTGCTTGACTGTCCGTGAATATATGGATGTTTGCGCCTTTAATACCTGAGTTGTGTATTAGGTTTGCGCATTCGTTTATGGCATGGAGCTCAGCTTGGAATACACTAGGGTTTTTTCCCATAGGTATTGAGATGTTTTTATTTGGTCCATGTATGCCAGCTCCTACCCCTGAGTCCATTTTAGAACCATCCGTATACCACTTTAGGCCGTTTAGGCAGTTTGGAGGGTTGTTGCTACACCATGCTTCTCTGGTTGTGATCTCCGTTGAGAATCTTTTGTCGAAGCATAGTGTCTTTGGTAAGCGGTCTGTAACCGCACAGATCATGTCAAGTTCTGGAAGTTCGGATAGAAGTTCAATTAGTTTTAGATGTTCACTAATGTTTAATTCTTCCGCTTGTGTCAAACTTGCTGAGCTGCGAATTGCCACTTTTTTTATATAAATGTGGAGAGGTGTTAGTCCTATTATGGCTTCCATAGCCGCCGTGGGACAGGTACGCATAGCTCCGGTAATGCCCAGACAGGCAAGCCGTTGTACCTTGTTTAATTTATTTATAGTTGTTTTTTGGGTGACTTTGTTCCACCATGTATTGCATTACTAAAAGCTACAGATTCAGAAACCTCAAGCTCGGATAAAGAAAATTATTAGTTTCAATAGTGTATTTAAATAAACTAAACTAATAAATCAGAAAAAAACATTAAG
Organism: Rhingia campestris; assembly: GCA_932526625.1. Lineage (NCBI taxonomy): Eukaryota > Metazoa > Arthropoda > Insecta > Diptera > Syrphidae > Rhingia > Rhingia campestris. The sequence goes on from OW052184.1 coordinate 19,878,123, forward strand.
TTTTTTTTCTTTTCTTTCTAGGCTATCCTTGAAATAAAAACAAATTTAAATTAACAACATATTTAGCTACATAGGTTTCAAAAAAAAATCAAACAAAACAATACACTTCGGTAGGGATTTTTAATGTTTTTAGACTGGTCAAATGAGGGCATTTTCAAAGTGTCGTATTTTTTCTAAATGTATGAGAAATACATTTTTAAGACTTAGGTAAGCTTCTTTATCACAAAATAACAAAATAACATATAATTACATAATTTAACTGTTTTATATCAACAACGCTCCATTTAAACGCTCAACGAATAAAGTTACGCTAGATTGGCAAAATAACACACTGTGCGGCGTCATCGAGCCGTATTTCTTCGAAAATTAGGTCAGCCAAGCAGTTACCGTGAATGGCGTTCGTTATCGGGAAATGATAACGGAATTCTTGTGGCTTCCAAGAGGATGGTGCCACTTGCCACACAGCCAACTCAAACAATGGCTCTTTTACGCGACAAATTCAATTGGCCGCCACGATCATGTGATTTGACACCGTTGGACTTCTTCCTTTGGGAATATTTAAAAGAAAAAGTGTACGTCAATTAGCCAAGAACAATGCAAGAGCTAAAGGATGAGATATTCAGATAATTCTCTGAAAACTTTTTATTTTATTTGCAATTAACATCGTGAGTTTTCGTTGGACCACCCTTTAGAAAAATGTCCGCTTGAGGAGGTACTTATACTTGCTGGTTGCACTCCCCTTAGCTGAAGGCTTTTTTTTCTTGAATATGGTACATCGTGCTTGTACTTTGTGAAATAGTTCCAGAGTGCTTTTGCTTTATTTTGCTAAAAAAGGACAAGTTCACTTTTTTTTTGGGTTGACCCCTATACTCTTTGCTCTTTAAAAAACAGATTCGGAACTATGTTAGGTTTTACGGATGTTTTCTTTTCATTACATCTTTGTATGCTTCATTTTGTATTTATTGGTTTTAATTTAAATTTATCAATATCGTGGTCATCGATTTTTATCTTTGGTCGTATTACTTACCACAACAACATGTTGCGGTTTGACCACTAATTGGCTCCCAACAAGGGGCTCGTAATGTGTAAGAAGAAACAAATCCACCATAGTCTTACAATGGTTGGACCTTGCCCCATTTTATTGGTTTGCAACAGAATAATCAAAAATGAATAGGTTACATTGAAGCTAATTCCATTTCGCTTAACAAGGGTCAGAGAGAGGGTCAGTTTTCAGGCCTAGTCGTATTCCACAAATATTTCAATATTTTGCTCAATACTCACCTCAAACGTTGCATGTCAATTCGACGAGAATGTCAAAAGAGAACACATGTAAACGTCTAAAAACCCTTTTGCGTATTAAAACGATTTACAATGCTTTTACTAGATTAACAAATTTGTAATTTTGCCATTTATGCAACTTCAATTAATCAAACAAACGATTTCGAATTGAATAATTTCAATAAATGTTCTTTATGTTCACTTCTCAACTCTATTATGCATTAGGTAAGATCATGACACAACTGCAACATTCAGTTATCCAATAACCATTTTATCTGATGGCATATTTGCAATTCAAATTTTCTTTGAATTGTGTGGTTTCCAACGTTGTATTTTCAACCAGAGTGTTGATTGACACAGAAATATATTCTCCCCGGTAAAAGCAAGGATACTGCATTAAATATGTATTGGAACGTTTCGTTGGCTTGTAAATAATTAATCAAATCAGGCAATTGCACAACACACCAATCACCATTGAAAATTCAGATAATCGGGAATTCAGAGATTGAACGTCATTGAACTTGTTGCCATTATATGACAAAGAATGCAGTGGTTGAAGTATGATGGTGTGTAGTTCTTTTGTATAGGAACACAGTTTTCTTGTGGTTCATTAACTTTGTAATTCGCTTCTTAGAATCACGTAAGTATGACAATTGGTATGTATATTCAAGTCTTCCGGTGGTTGTTATAGCTTTTAACTGTTGCAGCACCATTTTTAATTACATGTTAAAAATGTTTTCAGGAAATTGAAATAACTAATTTTTAGAGCCCATGGAGGACTCTGGGGATTAAGGCCATATCTGAGCGTCAACCACCTATCGAACCTAACTTAAATTATACCGAAATGCATTTTGCAACAACTTCTAAACATAATGATGATGAATTGGCGCCCAATGAAGGACCTAGAGTAATTCAAAATAAAATCACATGAATTAACACCTGAACGGTTTTCCAATAGGAGCGGATCGATGTTAACAGTTTGTGGCGGCCATGTTTTTGTTTATTATATAGTCACTGATGGCAAATCACCATGGCAAGTTAAGCTATCGAGCAGCGTTCTTTATTGCAATTCTAAGCGTCCATTTTTTAGAGGACGCGGTTTCCTTTAAAGTCGAGTCTTAAACGTTTTTTTTTTAATTCGAGACAACCAGCTACAAGTGAAGGAGAAACCGAGGAAATCGATTCCTCGCCGTCCACAAGAACTCGGGCTTTCGCAAAGACTACAACTTGCCGGATATAGCGTCGAGACTTTGGGGTGCAACCCTACAAGATCCAAATTACCTCTGAGCTCAATGTTTATGACCATAGACAGCGCAACGCCGTTCGTTGGGTACTCATTTGGTAACTTTCAAAACGATAATCGTTAACGAAAGTGTGTGAGACTAGCTAGGTACGTAGCGTGTCATTTTTATGTTATGTGCTCATTTCTACAAATTACACGGTACGTACCCAGAATGTCTCCTTTACTATAGTCAACGATTATCGTTTTGAAAGTTACGGAATGAGTACCCTCCACTTTTGAGAGTTTGGAAGAGGACCCTAACTTTGGGCGGAAAATCATTTTAGCGAATTTTCGGATAAGTGCCACCATGTGAAGCGGGCATTTGAATAATGTCATATTCCATACATAGTGGGCCAAACATATAGGCCTTTCAAATACAATAAAACAACTCAACATGGTCCGACCTTCATTGCAAAACCCTAAATATGACACGGCAGCATCATTAGTCACGATTGTAACAAAATAATCCGCAGTTTGCCAATGTTCATAAAAATGGCGCCCAACATGAGTCATGAAGCTAAAACTCATTATAGTCAAAGGTGGTGTTTCATTAGGGTTGTTTTAGTCCATTTTAGCATGGTGCCCCCTTATTCGAAAACCCTTAGTATGGCATGACAGCATAATTAATCACAGTTATAACAAAAACGCAGTTTGCCAATCTTCATAAAAATGGCGCCCAACAGAAAGCCATAAAACTAAAACCCATTTTAATCAAAGATGGTTCTATGTATTTTTGGGAAGGTCTAGGCATAAGAAGTTTGAGTGAAAGTTTGCCGTGGTTTGCCCCCATTTATTATGTCTCCTCCACGAATGGCATTACTTGCTATTGTATCTCGAATCCACAAGACAGAGTTGAGTTTTCTTATCACAATCCATTTCATCATCATCATGATTCATAAGTTATAGATGATGATGATGAGATGAAGCCAGTGAACAAAATTATTTGTGTTTCTGAGGTTGGAAATCGAAATTGGACCTCTTGCAGCTGTTCAACGCAGTAATCACTGAACAATCGAAGTGTCATTACTCAGTAGCCTTTAAAAAATGAACCGAGATAGGGTTAGAATTTCTCTTTTCTTAAATCAGCGTAGAGGAAGCATGAACCTATCACTTTTTTGCAAATCCGCTTAAGCTTGACACGTTCTATATAAAAATCTTCACCTAGTTATTCAACTAATGGAGCAAAAATGAACAAAACTGAGCTACGCGTTCATGCCAACGATTTTCATTACAATGAAAGTTCTGGCCTCACACAAAAAAGTGTCATTGGCATGATGCCAGTTTTCCCCGCATGGAACACACCAAACACACCGTTTCTCTGGTACCGATAGTTCTCGATCTTCACTAGTTAATGGCAAATTTCAAATGAGGATTTTTGTCAAATGTATTAGAAGTGAAACGTTCATAACCAAACTGAAAATTTTATGTAGTAGTATTTCTGCGCAATGTTCCTTTCTTTTTATGGCTCACATAAAATCTACCTGTCTCGTTGGAGATGACATTCATTCCAATGATTATGTAGCCCTTAACCTGCACCTTTAGTCACCAAGATCAAAATTATATCACCGAATTTGAAAGTGGTAAAGAGCCGAACGATTACTGCCATCTAGTAGTTGCCAGCAAGTAAGATCATATTTGTGAACAAGCCAGCAACTTAGTGCAGTTCTATAAAGAAGGTGTTATTGCCCTCTAGTGGTTGCAATTGCGTAAGACGATATTTGTTAACACGTCAACAGCCCCAGCAAGGCATTACTGCCATCTAGTGGTTGCCGTTGCGTAAATAGTTATTTATAGTTATTTATAAAGACGTCGCGGTCACCAGCGTATGCAAAATCAGCATCGAGTAAGAATGAGTCCCAGTTTGATTAAAATATTCAAAACATAGATTCTATACATACATGGCCATCGCCGAATGCTATGACATCCCTGTCGATGAGATTCTCTTTTGTACGTTGAATTCGCACAAAGTTGATATGAGCAAACTTCTGGGCGGTCAAATTGGTCTAGACGACTTTATCTTTGCCCACCGAAAAGGCAGACCGAAGGAGATTGAGATTGTCAAATCGGAAGATGCCCTTGGTCTGACCATCACAGACAATGGTGCTGGCTATGCGTTCATTAAGCGAATCAAGGAGGAGAGTGTCATCGATCGTATCCAACACATTGCCATCGGCGATCATATATAAAAGCTGAACGGTGTTGAGATGGTAGGCAAACGTCACTACGAGGTTGCGAGACTGCTGAAGGAAATCCCCACCGGTGCAACATTCACCATTCGACTAGTGGAGCCTATGAAGAGTGGGTTCCAGGGTATAGGACCACGATCACAACCCAAAGCGCCGGGCAAAGTTACGGCAGTGGCAAGGAGACGTTACGATTTAAGTCGAATGGAAATGTCGAGATTGAGGAGAAGTTTGACGATTCCACGCAGTGCGGCATCGAAGCTATAAATAATTTGTTGGAGTCGTTTATGGGTATTAACGATGCGGAATTGGCTACACAAATCTGGGATCTCGGTGCGAATAAGACAAACTCAATGGATTTTGCCGAAGCGATCGACAACTCAGATTAAGAATCGTTTGGGTTCACAGACGACTTTATTCTTGAACTATGCGGTGCTATAACAGACGCTAGACGCAGAAAGTAAAAAAACTGATATTGATTGAATGTGCGCGTATTTTTATTTTTTTGTATTTAGAAAACAAATGGTTGTATTTGAGTTATTAAATTATGCAAAGATCCACAAATCTAAGTACGTACTACAATTTTTGTTTGTTTATTATTATTTTTGTAAAAAAGACATACATACATACATAATATGAAAAAGAGACAAAATATATATCTGTGCATTGACATATGTCATAGTCCACTGTTAGACATTTAGAAAAATGGCTCTAAAATGCTGAAATGGTGAAAAATATTACTGTCATCCTTTTCCAAACAATTACTTCTATAACACACATTTTTTACAACTTTTCGTAAAGCAATAAAGTGGTTTAAAAAAATGTTTATGAATTATACTGCCACCTATCGGTTGCTTGTGAGTGGATAGTACGTCCATTAGAAGTCCCCAATTAAATAAAAGCTTTTTTTATTAGAAACTGAATGAAATTATATTTTGACAAAATGAGATTAGTGCCATCTGTAGGCCTTTAAGATGTGAACCAAACATTTTCAAATAAATGGCGCCCAACATAAGCCTCGATACTCATATAAAACTGAGTACATTCCACTAAGATCCGAAAGAAAAATGAGACTCAAGGGTGTGTATGTTTAGATTAAAATTTGATAACAGCTTCAACAGAATGTCAACATTAAAGTCACGGATCAAAGTATGTGTGGCCATTAAGCTTGTTATCTAAAAGGTTCGGAATATCTTTTTCTTCGATACTAAGCCATTCACGGCCTATGCAGGGCCTGAAACTTAGATTCTCCATTCACTTATGTGTACAAAATTTCATTTTTTGGACCTCCTGTGAAACGCTGATTCCGATCGTCAATTTTGAGAAGCTTCTCATGACAGTTTTGTACTCTTCGATTCATGACAGTTTTGTACTCTTCGATGTTTTGACAGACTTTGACAGACAGTGAAAAAACGTTCGATGTCACTTTCGAAGTTTTAATCAAGAGCCCCGCGCTTAGTAGTCCAAGGCACTAACCACTAGGGCATTTCACCCACTCTACATTGATATCTAATGTTCGGAATAGGCGTTAAACTGTAGGTCTCATTCGACAAAAATATATCTTCGCATACACAATTGAATGGAGAGGTTAGGTCTTAGGCTATGCATAGGCCCTGAATGTCCTTTTTTTTTAGCCTACGAGTGATAAAAAGTGAAAAAGTGGTATAACATCCTCGAAAAAAGGACATGGCGGGATATTGCTGGAGATGTCCTAAAAATCAAGGAAAATATTCCTAAAATCTCAAAACTGTCTGCCTTTCAGAAACCCTCCTTGTAAACCTTTTTTTTAAATCAATTTAAAACAAAAATTTACCTTCAACTGCTGATTGAGCGGCAAGAGTGCGATTATCCACCACGCCCACGCTGGTCCATCGGCAATGCTCTCCCAATTCTCCTCGACGGCGGGCATCTCGCCCAAACTCCGCAATATCTCTTCCTTCAGTTCGGCGCCTAAACTCTCGTACCATTCAATCGCCTTGCTCAGGACGGACGCGTGCATACTACTAATAAACGAAACATTATCCTCCGATATAATCTCATCGTAGATGTATTCCACTTTAGCTGTCTCATAGCCATCCTTCTCGTTCCGGGCTAGTATACGGAATCGCTTACATCCGACCGTACTCAAAATCGAACAGCCATCGCCAAGTAGGACACAATCCCGAATATCCAATATCGTCCCGTAATCATAGTACCGCGACTTGCCACTATGCGGCTGGACAATACCAAATTGTTTTTCACCCGATTCGACGGCACGTCGCACCATCAGGCGATATCTGGGCTCGTAGACAAACAACGGACACGGCACATGGGGAAATGCAGTTGTACAAATAAAGACCGGAACTGATGGTTCCAAATCCATTTCCTGTCGGAATCGTTTCTCATAACACTCTGGAATGAATCTCTTCATGGCGGCTTCAAGGAATTTCGTCACTGGCCTCTTGGCCAATATAAAAGGAACTGGTGAAGATGAACCCTGCAACACGTTAACGTGCTGCTCAACAAGTGGTGACATACACAAAGGACACGATGGCGGACACGATGGCGAATAGTCCATGCATCGGTCAAGGCATACCCAACAATAGGTGTGTCCACAAGGCGTCACCACTGGCTTCCAAAACGTACGACAGCAAAGGACACAATCAAAATCCGATGCATCGATTAGATTCGGATTAAGCGGAACGAGGTGTCGCTGTTCCCGACTTAAATCTGATTCGGATTCTATAAGGAAACAAGTGTGGTAAAGTCTCATGTACATGTGTGGATAAGAGTGTCCTTAACTTACCTTTTATTCTTTGTACTTCCTGTTGGGTCCTTTCCAGAATACTATCGAACCGTGTACTGCCGAAAAAGTTCACTTGCGATGCTGGTTGTTGCTTCTGTTGTTGTTGTTGTTTTCGGCTACTGGTGTAGGATTTCCTGCGACAATGCTTGCGGGAGCCGTGTCGCAGTAAGTCACAGTCTGTGGTTGCATCAGCAGTGATTGTGTCATCGCCATTGAAGTTGTTCAGTAATCCAATTTGTTTCCTCCTCTGTCGACTTTCGAGGACGATGTCATAGGGAGCCGACGACAACGATGAGGACGACAATGTCGACTGCGACGTGTTGAGATGGATTTTCTTTGGAGATTGTGCCAATAGTTTCTGCAAGAGCTGTGTGGTGAGTGGGTGGGAGAGAGGCATTATTTTTTTTTTGTTTCTGGCAGACAAAGGATTTAGATGACGACTACTTACCTTGGCGAGATCATGTTGAAAGAGTTCGGTTGAAGAGAGCGTGGAAGTTTTGTCATCCAAACAAATTGCCAGACAATGGTCGACAAGTGCTTCATCCAGGCGGCCTAATCCACAGAGTGCCAATGAACGATGGTAATGGGCCTGTAACATGGAAACAGTGATTGTGATATGATGTGTGAAAAAATGGGGTTTGACGGTGCATTACCTTTGGTGATGAGGATTTTCTTCTCAAGGCGTGATCAATGTCCGCCAGAGAACTTTGGTAATGATTTAGCTTTCGAAGGACTTCAGCTCGGAGTAGGAGACTGTTGAAGTTGTTGGGACCTGGAAGAAGAAAAATTAAATTTTGTTATGAGAAAATGTTTCTTAAAGAAAAAAAAATTGTAAAATGTGACTATGAGCCACAGAAGGGGCAGAGATGGAATACTTCGCAAAAGTCCAGGTACTTACTTCGAAATTAATGGAAGAGTGACAGATAAGTTGCTATTCTTTGTCTACTTTGGACTTGGAGATGATTTGGGTCTTTATATCTAGTATTTAAAAACGGTGAACTATTTACTGCTGCCAGCGCCACCTATTATCAGTAGTTGGCTGGTAAGAAATACAATTGACGCAGTATTTGTATGATGAGATTATACCTCGGCTTTTAAGGATTAGGAAGGGCTATTTTGAGCTTTCGATCTCCATTGAATTTTATTTATATAGATTAGAATTTTATTTAATAGAATCCGCAATACTTGACAGTTAACGTTTGGAAAATACGCAGAAAGTTTTGTAGCCGGACATTTTGGCTAGTTTTGTGCGAATAGTCCATTTGTCAATAAATGGAACTCGTTTCCATGGTGTGGAATGTAAATTATATATGACAGAAGGATTATTCATGAACCGTCCAAAAGTCGTCGCAAACACGATGATTAAACTGTCAAAATTGGTATGTGAAGTCTTTTACGACAATTTCGGAAATTTATCACACGAATTTGGTATGTAAACGGAGGTGGTATACGTCGCGAACTTTTGAAAAGTTAATGTGACATTTAATCCTTCACATCTACATATCAAACATATGCTTCCACATTAGAAAAATTGTCAAAAACCAAAAAGCGTCAAGGACAAAATTTCTCTTAGGAATTCTTAAAACTTTCCGCATTAACAAAAGCAGTTAAGTCAGACAGTCATATAATAAAACGAAATTGTCAGGCGCTTTCCTTGCATTGATAGATTTACTAAAATTGTTAAATAGTATAAGCATAGCTTTTAAGACGTCAAAGGAACGTTTCATATTTTTGACAGGAGTCTTCAGAATATGTCAGTTGGCGTACAATATTATTTTTACTGATTTTTACGGATTGCCGTTCCCATACGCAAATATGACAGGTGTCTTCATAATATGTCAGTTGCCGTACAATATTATTTTTACTGATTTTTACGTATTGCCGTTCCCATACGCAAAAATGAGTAAAAGGGGGAGGTAACGGGGAGAAAACAAACATCTAGTGAATAATTTACTGCAGAAATTTCTGTTGGTAAGAATCAGTTTACTGTCAGTTGGTGTCAAAAAGTGGCATGTCGTTTGTTTTGACATGGTTTTTATTTCATTTGTTTTTTTTTAAAGCCACACGAAATGAATGATTTTACAGTGATTTACTTAAACGTGTTCGTGTACTTTTCAGTAAATGAGGGAATGTACCAAGGAATTTTAGAAATTAGTAATTTTTACTGCAAAAGTACGGGAACAGACCAATTTTTAATATAGTTTGACCAGAATGCAATGATACTTTTTTCCAATCGATATGTATTAGCAGCTGTCAGAGTAAACAGTGACATCCAGCTGTCCACATATTCAGTACAGTTTGGCATGTGATCGTGCATCGTTTCACACTTGCCAAATGTGAGCAAGTTATTGAAATCTCGAGTCAGTAAATTCGTATCGTGGATTTCGGCTTGAGGTCGGTCGTGTAAAATTTTAGGAATGAGTACACTCTGTTGGAACTTAAACAACTAACCAGACAGACAATTGGTGCGAAATGAAAAAAAAACATCGCCTTAGCGGACATTATGGAAGAAGATCCAGAAATGTCGATTCGGCGTCAATCAGCTGAATTGAGTAGTCATCGCCAAAGTCAAGGGGGCTTATTTTGACTTTGTATTCGGACCTCAATCCAAAATGTAAACAACAGACAACACCGATTGTTCGCTAATTGGGCACTGGAAATGTTGGCCGATAAAATATCTTCTCGGACGAGGTACATTTTTGACCCAGTTGCTATGTCAACAAGCAAAATGGCGTCCACAAGTGTTCCACCTAGCATCAACGCATTCACAATCCGGTAAATGTCAATGGTCTCAGGTATAGAGCGATGTTAGTAAAGTTTTCCTCTCATCTCATACAAATGGTGCTAGAAATACTGCTCAATATAAACCCGGGGAAATCAATTTTATACAAGGTGGCGCAAAAATAACCTTCCGATGTTTTTGGCTGTAATTTAAAAAAATGAAAAACTTTGATTCTTCTTGTGGATTATTTTTATTTGGTCTTTTTTGGTTCATTGTATATTAACGTGTATTTCGCATGTGTTTACTACACAAATGTCAAAACAGGACTGACATTAGGGGCCAGTCGCAAAATTTATAGCATTTTCTGATAGGAGGATTACTTTTGCGCCACCTTGTATTTTCCTATCCTATAGCTTTTATCTGGTCACTCTATAAAATCCATGTCAAATATTGTCAAATCATAAGACAATATAAGATTTTATGGATAAAATAAATGAGTTTTGACATGTATCATACCATTCAAACCAAAATGTCAAACAGTCAAGTGTCATTCATTAATCCAACTTTACATTTAATATATACGAGCTGCATTTTCGAAATATGTAACTCTTCCAAAAATCTACGTTGACATGTGTCAGTTTGCTTTTTTAAAGACAATACGAAACTGTCACAGTTTTACATATGTAGGATCAACACATAACACATTCATTTCCAGACTAAACGAAAGTGTAAGTTAACAAATCCCCATCCAAATCCCATCATATTCATGTCAGACAAAAGTTTGAAAGAAGAAATAATCTCCCCCATGTGTTCTGTCAACTCCCATCACATTTGTGTATGAGTGACCCACTGACTGTCACTATACCTACGCCATCACTGACCTTTAGGACTAATTCCATTTTACTTTGAAAACAAATTCAAATGCCTACTAAATAGCGATAATTTCATTTTCAAAAAAACAAGTGCTGCCAATAGACTAAGATTTAACAAAGTTAGAGCGTGACAATTAATTAATCTCACACCCATTACTATTTCTCAGCGAAAAAATAGACAAAAACCAAATCTACATCTCATGTTTATTTAAATTTTTACAAGTTAATGTAGATTTGGCATGCAGCCCATGTCCCACTCATACGCGCCTGTCAACTGTCAAGCCGAAAACAAAAATCTCATCCACCGGCATTCACACATGCTTGACAATATGGTACATTTCATCACAAATGATGTTTGAATAAGAAAATTAGATAATTGCCTTCTGGTGTATACTCCAAAAATGAAACATAATCTTTTCTCATCATCGCAATCATAATCGTTGTCGTGTCATTCAAAATGTGTACACATTTGCGCCCGCTGTGAGTTTGAGTGTCATTAGGCACACTGAGATGACGCGTCAGAAAACTCTGTGTGCCAGGTAATGGTCTGGTCGCATTACGTCAGAGTAACATTTAAATTTGTTTTTTTTTGTGTTGTTGTTGCAAAATTGTAAAGTTTATTTGTGTGTCGTCATTGAGTGTAACAATGCCCTAAAAGACGCTTGGTTGCACTTTGCTTGTGTAATAAATGCGAGAGACACGATTTCGTAAATCATTTTTTATAGTGTTGCATATTTGCATATTTGCAATATACGAACGACAGTTCATATATACCGGTCGATGGTATGAAATTGACATTTGCTAAGAGATGACGTTGTGTGTCTGGTATGTGACAATGTATTAGAGAAGCTTTTAAGGGAGGAAGATTCTCTTTGACTCTCTTAAAACAAATTGGCAACATGTTGGTTCGGTTGACTTTGGCTGGTAGAGTGCATTTCAACTTTTACCAAAATACATCACCACTCGACGTCAATGTCAACCACAACCACTCTAGGTACGTAAAAGTAACACACTGAGGAAATCGAAACTTAAGCACTAAGGAGAACTGGGAAGCAACCTTGTAACAAGAAGTCTACCTTCTCAGATCCCAGTCGTTGTTGTCTGGCATTTTGTCTGCTTCATTTCAATTGCACATTGGGAAATGCACGAGTTATTGAATTTCGGATGGATTTTCAATTGGGAATTTTCAATCAAAGGAAATTCACAATAATTCTGATTCACTCGGTCTATGTGTCAGAGTGAGTCACGATTCATGGGAAGTATGCTATGAGGTGTCTCATTTTTTTTTTTTTTTGTGGATTGATGACAACTCAATGAGTACAAAGTTGGCGTTGGCTTATAATATAATGATCGGGTACGGGTACTTGATGGATTAGTTTTGTACGTCGTTACGTTTCAAACATGTTGAGGTCTATTTTATCGTGTTACGCAATCATGAGAGAGATAGGTACTTTGTAGCTTGATTATGTGGTTGTACGCATGTTATTGCGTGTAACAGATAGATGTGTATCTCTATCTCTCGGGGGCAGTTAATTGTACTGCTTGATTGGATGCCCTATTGAGCGTTAAATTCCGCGTCCAATTTAGCGACGAGAAGGCGAAGGCATATGTTTGGGTTTGGATAGTGATTTATGTCTGCATTTTGAGGGGAACATTAAAGTGATTTGAATGGGTTTTTTTGACAGAAATAGGTCACAGACAGATGATATTGTTACATAACTAAACCATGATGGAAATGGAAATCAAACTATAAAGTTTTTTCTTTTTGTAGCGTGATTTGGCAGCACCGGAAATTTGACACTGATTAAGGTGTCAGTTGTTGTCAAAAATTGAAGGATAACTTGTGGCGACACGCCGGCCAGAATTATAAGAATATTGAATGAGCTTTTTATTGGGAATTCAGTTGAGTTGATGAAATATTTAAAAGTGTCGTCGTCATAATTCTTTTATTTCTTCTTTTCATTAAGGTGATATGCCGCCATGTTTTTGCAGTGATTTATTTCTTTGAGGGTTGTTGTTTTAACGGTTTGTTTAGACCTGCTCAGAATGCACATCGCTGTCATAAGAGAGATGCATTTCTTGCATGAAGTTGCCCTCTATTCCACATCAAGCTACACATTCACGAAGATACACATTGTGTAAGCTCTTACGGGTTTCCTTGTTTTAACATCAGCTACAGATACGCTTTCTGGGCGGCCCTTTTTGTGCCTGTTTGCATAAATTCATTCAACGTCAAGGGTTAGGTCGCCCAGAGAAACTTCTTTAAGGGGTGATCGATATTTCAAAGGCTTCGGAATCGTAAACAATAACAAACAGCGTTTGAGTGACGTCTACTCAAAGCTAACGCACAAGTGGCGTACAGTGGAATTCGCTCACCTGCACTATGATTAGACAGAGGCTGACAGCTCACTGGTGAGTCCAGATTTTGTCTGCCCTTTTCAGATGAACGTGGTGTATAGACGCTTAGGTGAGAGATACTCTTTGGCAACATTATCCAAGTGGGACCAGGGATGGAAAAGTCGATACAATTGTATCGAATTCGATACAAATGAGTTTGCTTGAGTACAAAAGTACATTTCGCCTTAATTCGATACAATTTATCTTTCTCTGTATCTGTATTCTTCTAAAAATAAAAAATAAAATTAATTTACGTTGACTGGATTCTACTTTTCGCGACCCAAGAAGAAGAAGAAGAAGAATCTGTTGATGAGTAAGTAGTTTGTGTAGATTGGGAAAGTGCTAGCAATAACAAAACATAACTTCCCAAAAGTGTTGCCTCCTGTTCAAGAGGTTCCAACGAAAAAAAAGAAATATGAGGTGCATTTTCAGCCTGAATGGAAAGAAAAATACCCATGGCTTGAAGAAGATGTGGAACGAAAAATCAAACGTTGTGTTTATTGCAATTCCAATGTTTCTGGGGGAAAAACACATCTCGAAAGGCATGAACTCCAAAATTATTTCCAGCATTGCTAATCGCCAGTACTTTTCAGTAGTAGTTGATGAAAGTACTGATTCTACTATTTGCAAGAATCTAGCTATTGTGATAAGAGTATTTAATGTTAAATGCCAAGATATGTTTCTCGCGCTTACAGAAATAGAAGACGGGTCGGCTTTAGGCATTTTCAATGCAATACAAAAAGTTTTTGAGGAAAAATGCATACCATTCAAAAACATGGTGGGATTTACAGCTGACAACTGCTCAGTCATGATGGGAAGGCTTAATGGCGTTCAAGCCAAAATTAAAGAAGTTGTCCCTAGTCTCATTGTTAATGGTTGCATCTGTCATAATTTGAACTTGTCTTCAAAAGCTGCATCTGTTGAACTCCCAGCTACAATCGACAGTATAATTCGAGCAACATGCCATCATTTTTGCAACAGCGCTTCAAGGAGGCAAGATTTTAAAAAAATTTCAAGAATATTTTGGAACAGAGCTTCACGTTATTCTTAGCTATAACGCAACGCGGTGGCTTTCCCGTCAGGTATAACAAAAGTTTCTTAAATTGATACTGAATATTAGACAAAAATTACTATGATGTCGTAACTTATATATATCTTTCTTAAATAGGCTGCAATTGATCGAATAATCGAACAATGGGACGCGCTTCAACATTATTTTAATTTGGCTGACTTTGAAACCCATAATACAAAAGAAAAATTAAATTTTATTTCCACTAATCTCAATAGCATAACAAAACTTTATTTTTATTTCCTTTCATATGTCTTGGACATGATCAACAAATTAAATTTAGAAATGCAGTCGGAAGATGCAAGAATCCATATAATTATTCCTAGAGTTAAAACGTTATTCAAGCAACTTTGCAGGAATTTTATGTTAAAAAAATTTATCGACGAGCAGGACATATTTCAGGCTGATTTAAAAGAGAATAATATTTCTCTGGAAAATGTATACTGTGGCGATTTAGCAGAAACTTTTTCCTTAGAAAACAATTTAAATAATCAAGAAGTCTTAAATTTTAAAGAAAACGTAAAAAAAAATTTATATTAACTTTTTGGAAGACATAAGGAAACGAATCAATATTCAAAATCCCTTTCTAAATTCAATGGAATATTTTACACCAGAAGCAGTTGTATCAGGAAAATTTAATTCAATATTGACATTTGTTTTTGAATTTTTTCCTAACGAAAAAAAGAATATTCAAAAAATTAACAATGAATATAGAGCACTTGCCGACTGCGAAAAAATTCAAAAATTTAAAAATTATTCAATTTCAGAATTTTGGGCTGAAGTTAATTAAATTAAAAACGAGTGTTATGAGCTGATGTTTTATAATATTTATAGAATTGCTCAAGCCGTCCTTTCTATTCCACACTCATCAGCAAATGTCGAAAGGATTTTTTCTTACCAAACATTAATAAAATCCAAATGTCGAAACCGACTTCAAGTCGAAACTTGCTCGGCTTTAATAGAAATTAAAAATTTGATTAGAAACTCATCCTGTCATGAGTTTTAAGTAAAGGGCAATATTTTGAATACCAATGTGCAAAATGATAATATTAAGCCTGAAGAGCTAATAGAATAATTTATAAACATTTTTTTTGTAGGTAGGTATATGTATAGTTTTGTTGTTATGAAGTCAATAGGTTATGTTTATTTATGTTATTGTTTTGTTAATTAATTTTTTGTTATGTTTTTGAAAATAAAAAAGTTTGAATTCTCTTTTTTTATACGAAAAATTGTTTTCAATTGGCTCCATTTCAGTACAATATTACAACAGTTTTCAGTACAAATCGAAAATGGCATTTTCCATCCGTGAGTGGGACTGTAGAGTTCGCTATGGTTTAGTCTCCTATTTGTAGAAGAAATTTACTAAAGAGTTCTTCAACAGGGACGCTATAAAAGTAGAGCGACAGGGACAACAAACGACGCCATACTTCTTGCCGCTCTTTTGAAATTTCTCTTCAGTAAGGTTTGCCATTTTATGATGGAAAGATATACGAGCCAACAACGAGTCGAAATTATTAAAATTTACTACCGAAATTCGGAGTAAGTGGCCTCAACGTTAAGAGCGCTACGTTCAATTTATGGTCGTCATAATCGTCCTAGCAGATCAACAATTGAGCGTCTAGTGGAAAAATTTGAATCCACAGGCACAGTACAAAATGTCCCCGTGCCAGTGAGACAAAGAAGTGCCCGTGCCCGTAGTGTCTAGAATATTGCTGCCGCTGAGGCTTCAGTTGAAGAAAGCATAAATGTGTCTCTCACACGTCGTTCTCAAGCGTTGGGCATCTCTGTGACGTCGTTTTGGTGAATTTTGCGAAAAGATTTTGGCCTGCATCCTTACAAGATTAAACTGACGCAAGAACTGAAGCCGCTTGACCAACAGAAGCGTCGTATGTTCGTGAATTGGGCTGAGCAACAACTTGAAAATGATTCGGATTTTCATCGAAAAATCAACTTCTGCGATGAGGCTCATTTCTGGCTGAATGCCTTCGTCAATAAACAAAATATGCGGTATTGGTCAGGCGGCAATCCACACGTACTCCATGAGTCATCATTGCATCCCGAAAAAAAAAACGGTTTGGTGTGGTTTATGGGCCGGCTGCGTCATTGGGCCGTACTTCTTCCGTGATTATCAAGACCGGCACGTTACTGTGAATGGGAATCGCTACCGTTCAATGATAACCGAGTATTTTTGGCCCCAATTGGATGATATGGACTTGGAGGACATGTGGTTCCAACAGAACGGCGCCACAAGCCACACAGCGAATGTCCCAATCAATTTATTGGAAACCAAGTTTGGAGAAGGTGTTATCTCACGAAATGGGCCAGTCGCTTGGCCGCCTCGGTCGTGCGATTTGACGCCGTAAGACTATTTCCTGTGGGGCTACGTCAAGTCTATGGTCTATGCCAACAAGCCAGCGACGAATAATGAACTTCGTACGAATATCGAACGTGAAATTGCAGCAGTATCGGCTGATTTATGCTTTATGTTTGAAAACCGTGGAAAACTGGGTTCAGCGTCTGGACTTCTGCAAGCGTGCCCGTGGTGGCCATGCAAATGAAATCGAGTTCCATACATAATATGGCATCGAACGTACTTTCACAGGAATAAGAAATTTCATTGATATCCAAAACCGTTTTTGTTTTATTTAAAAAAAAACTTTTGTAGCGCTCTTATTGAAAAACCCGATATTTCTTGCATTAGTTAAGGAAAGCTAGCCATTTCGCTGCGTTTTTAGCGACTTCAAATATGCCGTCGTCCCAGCGAATGTAGTTACCAACACCGATACCGGTATTGGGAAGTTTTTCACTTTCGACGATGCGTGGGTCGTTGGAGGAATGGAGAACTCGAGCTTTTACATCAAACATCCTTAAGGTATATGTACCTAGTTCCATTAAAATAGTCAAACTAGGTTAATCATCTCTATAGTCCGTACCAAATCAGTTGGCCAACGGTCGATTGCGCAGAGAGAGGATTTAAGAGAAATTCAAGATGATTTACAATAAATTTTAAGAGACCTGCGCAGTAGAATGGCCAACTGATTTGGTACGGACTATACCCTTCGGTGTTAACAGTGGTATACCTCACGGAAGTCAATTGGGCCCTCTTCTTTTAATTTTTTTTCAGTATTTTGGTCATTGGCTCGTTATTACAGTATTTGGTCTGGTGAAACTTATGTTCAACGAATGAAACAGATCTCAGATTTCAGAATTGGCGTTGAGGGATAGCAATTGTAGTAGAGCGGAGCGATACAATCGATATTTTCTGCTAGTAACTGATGCGCGGCTATTTCAAGACGCCTTTGAACTGATTGAATGCAAATTTTCCATACAACGTCCCTTGTTTGAAATTTTTTTGATTTCGTGGAGTACCTACGCTTACATAATTTAGTAATAAAACTAACTTAGAGCCGAAATCTATAAAAATGTATTTTTAATGCCCCAAAAAACAATCCTCCATTATTTTAACCCGAAACTACCGAGCTGTCATAAAACGTTTCTAATAAAAATAAAAGTTCACCAAACTCTCGTTAATATGCCATTTCATCGAGATGCACACATAAATGCTAAGACACTAAGACATCTCTTTGATGTTCATTCACCCGACTTAATTTCACCCAATGTTCTGCCATAACAACCCCTCGTAACTCTAAAAATACATCCTGGGCATTTTCCAATTTTGATCCCATTCATTCATTCACACTTTCATGACATAATCTCGAGGCAACAAAGTACATTCTAATTGCAAAAACCTGTGTATTTATAAGGTTTATCTGCCGCAGGTCATAAAGTTCAGACGATTGCGAATTTGAATTGCATTTTTAAAATGTTTCACTTTTTTTTTTTATTTATTTTTCTGAACAAGTTTCAAACATTTGCAACAACAGTTTTCAACTAAAGCGTGGTGCAATTTATACAAAGTTGTAATCTGATTGAACAGATACATTATCTATGTATCTATACTACGGAATTTCGATTAGATGAAGTTGAAAACAAAAAAAAAAATAAATAAATTCAAATTACTGTTGCAAAATAGCACTCAAGTTTTTGTGATGTAATGTTGAAAATGGGCGTGTTTTACAAACTTAGTGGCGAGTTTGTGATTAAACCACCTAAGGGTAGATGTAATTTGCAATTGAGAATTGATTGCATAAATGGTGGGTCGACGTTCATTTGCATTGAATGTAAAGTAGTGTGGTTCTTTGTACATAGTAAAACAGAATGCGTATTTTCTTCATACTGGAATGGTGCGGTATTTGAACGTTTTGCGATGGAATTTTTAATAATCGTGGCGGTTATGACATCTGTCAATTGTTGAAATGCACATTAAGTGTATACAATGTCATTTTATAATAGGGGTATTCTATTCATGCAACGTCGGAAAGTCGTCGTAAACGTTGTAAACGTGATAAAATTACGACGTGATAAATGAACTGTCAAAATTTGTATGGGAAATCTTTTCCAACAATATCGGAATTTTCTCACAGGAATTCGGTGCGTAAACTGAGATGGTAAATGTTGTATACTTTTGGAATGCTCTTTTGACATTTAATCAGTCACTTTCACACATCAAACGTAAACGCTAAACTGACAAAAATTATCGAGAACGGAAAGAGAACAATTTGAACAAAATTCTATCAATAAATAAATTACTAAAATGAGATTGAATTCATTGGGTTACCGCATTATTTAGTGGTGCAGTTTTAGGGTCGTTCATGAAAAGTCGTCGTAAAATTATAATCTTTCTCACGTAGTAAAATTACGACGTTGCATGAATACCCTTAATATTACATAAATGCTAAGATATTATATTATATATATCAATGGCAACTTCAATTGAACATTACTCCGATAAATGTCAAATTTGACATCTGAAAATAAAACAAAGAATACAAATGCGAATAGTCGAAGTAATAAGGGAATGTGAAAAAAATACATTGCGTACTGTGGTACTAAAGAACAACATGAACAGAACAGTTAAAGTTTGTTGCAAGTGAAATAATAAAACAACAATTTGACATTTAAACGAGAATCTTGTTCAAGATTGACATATTAGACTTAGGAAGCAAAAAGTAAAACATTTTCGGACTGGTGGAACTTTAAAGCTGCCTTACAACATGCCATAGACATTTAAACGAGAACCTTGTTCAAGATTGACATAGTAGACTTAGGAAGCAAATAGTAAAGGAATTTTAAAGCTGCCCTACAACAAGCCATAGAGATTTAAACGAGAATCTTGTTCGAGATTGACATATTAGACTTAGCAAACAAATAGTAAAACATTTTCGGACTGGTGGAACTTTAAAGCTGCCCTACAACAAGCCACAGAAATCTGCTTAAAGAATGACACCAACTGACAGATTTTAGAATCATCTAACTTTGAAGTTTTGTTAACGTTTGAAATGTTTTGACAACTTTTCTTCATCTTAACTTAAGGGTAGATGTTCACTGTTCAGTGATAGACGTTTAAATTAGAAAATCGTTTTAGTTTGGATACTTGTCAACGTTTTAAAAAGCTTGTTAAGAGACTTTCTATCGCCAGTTCTGCTTTGAACTTTGCAAAAATAGACGTTTTGTTAACTGACAGGCGTATCTAAAGTGACACTTACAAAAAATAGGTGCTATTTGACATTTAAATTAGAAAATAATTTTAGTTTAAACTCTTGTCAACGTTTAGATGGTTGGGGTGCCATTTAGATTTTGAAGTTCATTCTTCGTAGTGACAAATATATTTCATGAATGTTATGACAAATCACAGAATTAATGACAAAACGATGGGAACCAATTTTTTAAGAACTCGACAGGTGTGAAGAAAATATACTAAGATGGAAAACATTGCTCTGAGACATGTCATCTATGTGGAAACACACCAGCAAGGAACCCCTGGTTTGATGAGGAATGCCGACAGATGCTCGCAGCCAAGAACGAGGCCTACAAGGCTAAGCTGCAGGTGAAGACGAGAGCTGCCATTGAGCTCTATAGGCAAAGAAGAATGGAAGAACATCGGCTTTTCAGAAAGAAGAAAAAAGAGCAAGAAAAGCGCGCGATCAAGGATATAGAGAGGTGCCACTCCAGGAACGATGTTCGCAAGTTTTACCAAAGTGTAAAACGTCAAAGCCAAGGATACACGGCTCGAACAGAATTCTGTCGAGATGAACAAGGAAATATTGTAGTTGAGACACAGTCGATGCTGAGGATATGGAAGAACCACTTCTGCAGACTGTTAAACGGCGATGACGAACAACATTCCGCTGTCAGGCAGAACGAACCATTCAATATTGGCAACGACAGCGAAAACTGCCAACCATCCGACCTGAGTGAAGTGAGGATAGCAATATCTAAACTCAAGCTTAAGAAGGCCGCCGGAAATGACGGGCTTCCCGCTGAGCTTTATAAAGCTGGCGGAGATGACTTGGTAAGCAACATCCACCAACTCATAAGCCAAATCTGGTCGGTTGAAAGCATGCCTGAAGAATGGAACCTCAGCATCGTTTGCCCCATCCACAAAAAAGGAGACCCTCTGAACTGCGCCAACTACAGAGGCATAAGCCTACTCAACATCGCTTACAAGATCCTATCTGCCGTAATATGTGAACGCTTGAAACCGTTTACCAACAACCTGATCGGCCTTATCAGTGTGGTTTTAGGCCAGGAAAGTCCATAATCGATCAAATTTTCACACTTCGGCAGATCCTGAAAAAAAACCCAAGAAGTCCAAATCGATACCCACCACCTATTTATCGATTTCAAAGCCGCATACGACAACATTTACAGAGAAGAACTATATAGAGCCATGTCTAGTTTTGGTATACCGCCCAAACTCGTCCGTTTGTGTAGGATGACGATGGAGAATTCTCGCTGCACCAACAGGGTCGGAAACGACCTCACCGACACATTCGATACCAAAAAAGGATTTAGGCAAGGCGATGCGCTGTCATGTGACTTCTTCAATTTTATTCTTGAGAGGATTGTGCAAAACTCCCGAGCCAACACCAGAGGCACAATTTTCCAAAAATCGGTGCAACTACTAGCATTCGCCGACGATATTGACATCATTGGTAGGACTCAACGTGATGTCATAGCCAAGTTTGCTAGTATAGAGAAGGAACCGGCAAAAATGGGTTTAGCAGTAAATGAGGGTAAGACTAAGTATATGCTGTCAACACGAAAGGACACACAACATCGACGGATTGGACAGAACGTCACCATTGACAGATATAACTTTGAGGTAGTACTTGAATTTGTCTACCTCGGCTCCGCTATTAACTCTGACAACAACATCTGGTCAGAAATCAAACGAAGAATTACTCTTGCCAATCGCTGTTTCTTCGGGCTAAGAAGGCAATTTAGTAGTAAAGCCCTCACTCGAACTACTCAGGAGATCCTATATAAGACCCTGATCATCCCAGTCATGCTCTACGGCGCTGAAGCTTGGACCATATCAAAAGCGGATAAAGAAATCCTTGGTCGATTCGAGAGAAAAATTCTTCGAAAAATCTTCGGTCCCATTTGCTTTGACGGGCTATGGAGACGAAGATTCAACCACGAACTATACGAGCTGTACAGCGACATACCCCTGGTCCAAAAACTCCGCATTGGACGTTTAAGATGGATAGGACATGTAGAACGAATGGACACCAATACTCCGGCTCGCAGAGTCTTCGATTCCCAGCCAGACGTCGGACGCAGTAGAGGAAGACCTCGCCTTAAGTGGCGCGCGCAAGTGTAAACCGACCTCAACCAACATGGAGTGCGCAACTGGAGGCAGTTAGCTAAGGACGGGGCTAATTGGAGAGGCATGTTGGTTGAGGCCCAGGTTCATCCCGGACTGTAGCGCCACTTAAGTAAGTAAGCATATTCAATACTTTCGGGACATTAAAAAGGTTCCTTACTTCTCAGCTTATAATAATGATGAAATACTTGCGTGATACATACAAAGTAACTAGATGTACTATTTTAGCAGAAAGGGTGAGGAGACAAATACATTTTAGTGTCTGGAAATTGCATTGACAAGTGAAGAATAATGTTTTACTCACGGATTTGTCGGTGATCTCGGAGGGATACGTTACGCATATTATGGAATAAACAAACACACTTTTTTGTGACACCGATCACGGCATTCTTTCAAAGTCGTGTTTTAATAATGGTGGAACAAATAAAAGGTGAAGCGCAAAATGTAATTTGTTAACATAGAATGGAATCAAATTTTGCGGCTTTATAGTGCATTCACACCAAACCGAAAACTGAGTTTTCGCAAAAACACCTGAAACCTTCATCGAAAACCGAGTTTTCCCATACATTGTCAGTTCTCAAAACCTAGTAGGTTACGACGTAACCTTCTCATAATCACTTCGCAGACGTCATCTTGTTGCAGGTTGTTGGAAAGAACACACCTTTTCATAAATTCTACAAGTGCTCCACACGTCCACAAAACAGCTGATGAACTCGCTGTCAAAAATGTTTTTTTTTTTTCAGAAATTTACACATCAGATGAAATAAAAACAAAACAAGCGGCGGGCTTGAGAGTCTAAAACTGTTGTCAAAATCTTTAGATTTGTTTCATTTTGAACTTAAATACTGATATTAGTTTCATTTTATTATTCAATTACAATATTTTCACACACAAATGTTGCAGCTAGTATCACAATTCACAGCTGATTGAAATGTCAAACGAAACCTGGTCAGAGTCGGTGTGAAAGCATCCAGTGGTTTACGTAAACTTTTTGCCAAAAACTCAGTTTATGATTCGGTGTATAAGCGCTATTATTTTCCTTGTTTCATGTTTGATACAATTATGAATAGAAGAGGGCCTAAACCAACGTCAATATTTAAAATAAATGCTATTTCCACCTGAGGTAGCCTTAACTATAAAATACCCGGCATATATATCCTCAGATCATGCATCTTTCAGCTCAAAAACAGACACACAAGTATACAAACGCCCTTGGAACCTTCTGACCGCAATAATTTTACCAAACTTGGTCAAGGAAGGACAATATTGGTGAAAACAAAATGTTTCTCCCAAAGTGTATACTCTTCCACCCTCTGCTATAAGTTAAGCTGTCGAATTCCAATTTAACGGTCTATAAACAACCGCCCAATTGTGGTGTATATCTACGTCCTTTCCAAACCTCCCAATCACCTTCAATAGAAATTGGAGCATCTAAACAACATCTCGTAATCTAAACGTAATGCAGTGTGTGCAAAATCTTAATAAAAAAAAACGAAAACAATTTCGAATCCCCCAAGTTGAGAGCGGTCCTTCTTCCAAAAAAAAATCTTTGTACATAAATATGTGTTAAAAAGTGGGTCACGTAAAACGGTAAAGCAATATCCACATCCATACTATAGCTGCAGTCGCCATTAAATCCACAGATATACGCCACATAAATTGAATCTGGAGCACATCTCCATTTCATTCCGTTCGTGTTGGAAGTTTTTGCCCCAAAAATTAACCGACCAACGGATGAGCACAAAGTGATTTTTCAATTTCCAAAATTTCCACCATATGAGTGATGTTCACATGGGTGATGGCACGCGGGGGTAAAACCAAACCATGATGTGACTATTGCCATAAGCAAATGTCACTTTTGACAAATTAGCTCTTGAACGGATGTGATTTGCGATCATTATTGATTGCGGACTGTGTTCGCACACTTGTAAGAGATTAAAAGAAAGAAAACTCCCCGCCTGTCACGTTAGCTAATGTGAAATTCGCTAATTAGGTTGCAGCCTATTTCCACTCCATCTCTATGCCGCACTCTCTTGACAAGTTTTAACGGATTTCAAGTGGCGGATAATTTTTCATTATTCACTGACGTATTTCGAGTGGTGTACTGTCATTAGAACAATATGCTGAAGCAATGATAGTGAAATTGATGAATTGAACGTTGGTGACGATGAAATCATGGTTGAACGAACCAACCAGCTGTTATTCACCGAAAAGTGATCGTAAATAGTCTTGCAGCGGGAGAAATAATTAATATGACCAGATATTTAGTACCGGAAGCGTCATCCTCTTTGAGAATAAAAACGCGTTATAACATATGGCATGTCGATGACTAATCGTTTTTTTCTCGCCTGACTTTGTATTTTTTTTTTTTGCACAAGACATTGAATTCGGTGAAACACAATTGAAAAGAGAATTTTTTTAAGAGCCGCATAGTTGAGAACCTTTAAGAAGGAAGGTTGCTTTTGTTTTATTGGGTCTGTGTGTGGTGCTTGTAGAGAGTTTTAGAGTGGCTGGGGGAGAACAGGGTTGCCACGAGTTTTTTTCTAAAAATAAATCCGATTTATGACAATTCCGTATAAAGCGTAATTGTTGGCGTTATTTTACAAGGGATCAATGGTTATTCATAAGTAATGAGAATGTCGGCATTCAATAAGCAAACAAAAATGTATAATAACTTGGGAGTATGTAGGTATACCTACTAGTTTTAGAAATTATGAGAGATTACAGGGTGGTTATAGTTCTAATAAATTGGAACTGAACCTAGAGGTTAGGGGTTGTGCCGTCAGGGTAACATCCTTACCGCGTAAAAATCAGCTGGATTCGGAGAACGGATCTCTTCAAATTCTAGACCGGAATGACCACAGACAACGACTTACGAGTATGTCATCGAACGTATGCACGCTGTACAACACGGGTGATAGTCAAAATCTTATAGCGTTTTCCATTGGTAAATCTGGAATTTGATCCAAAATTTATATTTTTTGAGTGCCAAAACGATTTCAGATTGATTTTTGTTTCGTATCTGTATTGTTGTAATTTCTTGTCTGTGAAGTCAGTGTCGGCGTAGCTGTCAAGTTTCAAGTCAAACAGGTTTATTGTTTTTCATATAATTTATATTCCACATTGAACTGCTACAATTTTAATGAATAATAATACTTTTTGACAACTGAAATAATAAGGGTATTCATGCAACGTCGTAATTTAATTACGTGCGAAAGATTATAATTTTACGACGACGTTTCATGAACGACCCTAAAACTGCACCACTAAATAATGCGGTAACCCACTGAATTCAATCTCAATTTAGTAATTTATTTCTTGATAGAATTTTGTTCTTATTTTTCTCTTTCCATTCTCGATAACTTTTTTCAGTTTAGCGCATACGTTTGATGTGTGCAAGTGACTGATTAAATGTCAAAATAGCATTTCAAAGTTCACAACGTTTACTACCTCAGTTTACGCACCCAATTCCTGTGAGAAAATTCCGATATTGTTAGAAAAGATTTCCCATACAAATTTTGACAGTTAATTTATTACGTCGTAATTTTATCACGTTTACAACGTTTACGACGACTTTCCGACGTTGCATGAATACCCCTAATAATAAATTTAAACGTAAACCACTTTGGTTTAACTGACAGCTATCATTTGAATTAGTGTGTGTGCAAGGAGAGGTAAATCTGCCGAAAAAATCCAGATTTGCAAAATTGATCAGAGATAAAAAAAATCTATTTTTTGCCCAACGGAACACAACAACTGTCAAAATCGGTCTTTTGACAGATCTAGATCAACAAAAGGTTGATGTTTTACCAATGGAAACGCTATTAATTTTTCCTAGTGCAGTATGTACAGGGCAGTCATTACCGTGAACCAGAAAATACGAGAAAGACCGGACTAGTAATTCTAAAACCAAAAAAAATCCGACATTTATCACAGCAGTCACCAAAGAGCCTCAAACCTAGCTTATTATTCATTAATTTGTGTATGCGAATCGATTATTTTTACCACAAAGAAGAGGTCTGCCTGTTTAACGTCAAACCTGAGCGGCAAATTTGAGAAGCTTCTCAGGAGATTCTTAATCCTGGATGGTTTTTTTTATTTTTTTTTTTATAATTTGCGCGCACTCAAGGGGTTATGAATACCCTTTATATGTTTTAGCACAGTGCGGGCGTTAAGGAAATTAGGGATAAGAAGAAAGGAGATACCGATGCACATTGGTTTTAAATGTCTGTAAGTTATAATGGAAAGGAAAAACAGAGTTTGGTAGAGCATTCCACATTCGTGTTGTTCGGTTTATGTACGAATCTCTGTATTTCAGCGTACGTCCGAAGATAGGCTTGAGGGTAAACTTATTTGCATTCATTGCGTAACGAGTATTGCGGCTGAATTTTTGAATGGGAGGAATGCAGCTGGCAATTTCATTTGAACATTGGTTGTTAAAATAGCGATAAAACAAGGTAAGGCAGGAGATGTTTCGACGGTGTTCGAGCGAAACTAAGCAGTTCGCTATTCTTATGTCTCCTATAAGTTTTTTCGCACGTGTTTGAATCCTATCTAGTAGGTGCAATGTTGATTTTGGTGCACCTGACCAGACGTGGGCGTTGAATTCAAGTTTTGGGCGTATAAACGCTTTATATATTGTGGCCAGATCAGAGGGGGTGAAATATTTCTTACATCGATTTAGGAAACCTAGACATTTCGCTGCGTTTTTAGCGACTTCGAATATGTGGTCGTTCCAACGTAAGTCGTTACTAACACACATACCTAGCATGAAAAGCTTTTCGGTTTCTTCGACGTAAGTGCCATTCATGGATAATGGCTCTAGATTTTGGTTTCGCTTTAATGACAGAAGACAGCATTGTGTTTTGGAAGCATTGAATTCCACTCTATTAGATTTACCCCATTTGATAATGCTGTCAAGGTCGGAATTCAATGAGCTTAACATATTTTGGCGTTTAGAGTCCACGTTCGAAGGTGAGGGACGAGGACCTGTAAACGAATATGAGAAGCTGAGGGTACTGTCATCAGCGAAGGAATGAATTGGATTAGAAGTTGCAGACAGGAGATCATTTATAAAAATGGGAAAGAGAGTCGGAGACAAAACTGAGCCTTGAGGGACACCAGCATTTATTTGGTGAGTTACAGACTTGAAACCATCCAAAACAACTTGAATTGAACGTTTCGAAAGATAATGTCTAATCCATAGAAGAAGTTTTTCTTAGTTGTTCGGAAAAGGTGGAGCAGTAAAAAAAAAAGTTAGTGTTGTCATTTTCGTGATTTGTACAAACACATTGCTTTACACATTCGTAAGCAAAAAAAATGCTACCTGCTGTTTGGTGAATGCCCTCTCCGATGTGTTGTTTTTCCCACTCATGTGAACACTGGTAATGAGAATGAGAAACAATCCACATGAACAAAAAGTCAAAAACTTGCCACTGGATAAATGTTAGCAAGCTCCAGAGCAGGTTAACATTTTGAAGTCTATATTCACCACACTAATGTCGAAAAGAATCCACTCGTTAACATTTTAACGCAATTGCATCACTGCCTTGGTATGTCATGCCTCAGATCGACAAAGACATCCTTCAAAAAGAAGTCCCAGACTTGTTAACAGTGCCCTTTCACTGTTCACCTCTTGATCTACTTTTGAAAATTTAACAAAACCAACTTCCTCTCAAAGTGTCAACCCTGTCGACTACTGCTTGTTGAATAACACACGATTTTTTTTGTTTACACCACAAAAAACGAGGTTACATCTCAGGGAGAGCCATAATATTTGGGTTACTCAACTAAAGCCAACTAAACAAAAGAAAAAAAGACTTGCGAGTGCACAAGAGTTTGGCAGTTGCGCAAAGGTTTGCTAACGTAACTCTTTCCTTTTTGTTGTTGCCCGTAAAAACGTTTGCCTTCTCAAAACTCAAAAAAAAAACTCAATATTCTCTCAAATCTATTTTGCTGAATACGAAATGAAGAAGAGAATACTTGAAGCTTTTCCTCTCTTACGAATGACACAACCAAACAAAGATGAAGAAATGCAGAATCGCTAAAATAACACACAAAAAAAAAAAAAGAGACGAAAAGAAGAAGGCGCCATCTCGCTAAATAGCCGGCATAATAATATACCGACATACCGTTGCCGCATCCATTTAACGCTCAACAAACTGTAAAAATAAACCCAGTTAACCATCCGTTCCGTTAGTAAGAGAACTGATAGAATAGTGAGTGTGGCTCTGCTTGAGAGTGTGTTCCAATAGAACAACACAAAATGTTTTTTTTTATAGAACGTCAAGGAATAAACATTTTTCAATCAAACAAATAAATATATGGAAAGCATTTCCAGAAAGCTCTCATTTTTGTGTCACGCCTCACGCCTCACGCCATACACATAATTTTTTCCCGTTGCTGTTCATTCTTCTCCTCTTCTCAGCGCCTATGTGATGATATAACATTTAGGGATTTCGATTCAAGTATTTGGGGTTATTTTTAATTAATTTCGAATATTAGATCGAAAGTGATGTCTGACAGGTGGGAGATGTTCGAAAAAACTGATGAAAAGATTGTGGTGCGTGTTTTTTGTTGATACGTTTAAAAAATGTAAGACCGCGTTGTGTTGTGTAATCAACAAACGCAAGGGTAGGTATAAACAAACACACAAATATGCGTCGACTCTTTTATAGCACATATACACCGACAAATATCCAGTGAGAATGAGAAGTGAGAACGTCGTTTTTTTAAGCTCCACGAGAACGTACCAAACCACATGAAATGAAACACAGTGTTACGTCATTTTGATTGGAATCGCGTCTTTTTTTCATTCGCCCTCTATTGTTAGTGATGGCAAGCGCCCTCCAACTCGCTTTAGGGCCCAACAATTTTCTTTGTCGTCTGTCTGAGAGGGGAGTTTTTTTTTTGGTATAAACGAAGGGCGGCCGGATGAGGGTGATGGTATAGCGCGTTTAATGAGAGTTTTTTTGTGCAGCTGGCTGAATGTGTTTTTTTGTTTGCGTCGACAACGCTTTGTTCTGTGAAGGCGACGACTCAACACTTCATCATACCCGCGCCCCATTCGGATGTAGGGTGGTGCTGGTGGTATACGTGTAGAAAGAGAAGAAGGCCATCCAACCGAACTTTTAGAGAGAGGGAGTCAAAGAGCGAGAGAGAAAAAAGACGAGAACAGTTTACATTTTATTGCATGAATCTTTGTTTTTTTTTGACGTAAGTGGGGTGGATGACCTGCTTGATGTACAACACTAATATAGAGAAGAAGAAGAAAAAAAAAAGACTCATGTTGGGTGAGGTTTGGGGCGGAATGCAAACCCAGGAGCGCACTGCTAATGGAGAAACAACATTAATTTTATGTACACTAGCTGGACGGGACAGCCTTAGCCCGCTGTACGGGGGATGATTTGGCCGATAATGGGGAATCTATTCTCGGTTTGCATGTATGGTGGAAGGCAATTGCGGTGTGTCACTGACTTTTATTTTCTGAAACGCAATAAAAAGAAGAATTTACCTTTTGTTTATTCTTTTACCATACTCTGTGCACTAATATTTTGTTGTTATTCTATTCTGTTTTGAGGTTCTTTGTTTGGCTTTATCTTTTGGTGTTATGTTTTTTTTTCTCTAATTTGTATTTTTTGTGTTATCAACAAAATTTAGACGGGTAGGGGGAGCTACCTAATTTTATTTAGATATATTCGTAAAATATACTCATTGCATTCGCTATTCTGTATGGGGAGTAGAGGAGAGAGTAGCAGCATGTTGATTTTGTGATTTTATTGTTTGTTTCGCCACGAAAACAATTATTTTTGAGATAAGGCATTTGTTTTTGTTTACAACTAGCTTGGGGGTGATTTTTTTCTCCGTTATTTGCCACCCTTGTGTGGGGTTTTCCCCTGCGAGTTGGGATTGTGTGCGTGCTGTTAATTGGTTGTGAAATCAAATTTATTTTTAATTTAATTTTAAGTCTGACAGGCAAAACAAACTCTAGGGGCATTAGGTTCTTTGGTGACGTGAATCATGAAGTCGTTCTCGGAATGTTATGAAATTAAATGGGTTTGCTGGAAAATCAATGTTACCTAGAAATAAAATGACATTGTGATGTCCACATCGATATGGGAAGTGTAGGTAGCATTTATTTTTGATGTGGATGACGTTTATGTGTTTTTTTATTCTACAAAACAACCAACTGCGTCTAAAAATATCGATGTGGATGTTCCTTTGCCATTGTGTCTCAAGCTTAAATTAAATATTTTACGGCTGGAAGTTGTTCTTTTTTTAATTGAGATTGGCGATGGAAGGATCGCTTTTTTCGGTCAAACCTATAAGCTTATCACCTAGGTATAGGTATCCATTTGAAAGCTGAATGAATGTTGAATTTTAAATTTATGAGAATTCAGAGTACAGAAAATATGTAAAATATAATGAAAGATCACGTTATTAGCCATGAAGCGAAATTTAAAAATTAAAAAAGCAAAACAAATGGATAGGTAGGTAGGTATAATTGACAGATGTTTTTTGTGAATTTTTAAATTAACAGATTGCTACCAGGGAGGGCAGACAAACTTTTCAACTTAAAAGTATGGAACGCACTCATTTGCAGTGTTAGACGCATTCATTGGCCTTTCGTCAGATGAATTGACAGCCCGTGGCTGCGTTCATAAATACGTTGGTGAGAAAATGCGTTAAATAACGGGTCCGCCATGGTAACACTTAGCTCATCTGCTCATGTCTGATTTGACAAATAA
Source organism: Rhingia campestris (assembly GCA_932526625.1). Classification (NCBI taxonomy): domain Eukaryota; kingdom Metazoa; phylum Arthropoda; class Insecta; order Diptera; family Syrphidae; genus Rhingia; species Rhingia campestris. The sequence continues at coordinate 19,909,187 of OW052184.1, forward strand.
TTAGTTTTATCCTTCCGCTGAACAAATATGGTTGTGTATACGCTTGAACAACGCTGGGAAATATTGCGACATTACTTTGAAAATCATGGTAATGTTGCAGAATGTGTGCGAAAATTGCGTACGGATATTGGAAGAAGGGAAGCACCGTCAGCTCCGTATGTTCGCCATCTTGTGAAAAAAGTGAAATAAACTGGCATCCTCAATCCTCATCGATAAACCAAAGCGTGAAAAGCCAAAAACAGTGCGTACACCCGAGAATATTGCTGCTGTGGCAGAAAGTGTGCGTGAAGCGCCATCAACATCAATTCACCGTCGTTCTCAACAATTGAACATTTCGGAGACATCATTGAGACAAATTTTGCATAAAGACCTTGGTATGACGCCATACAAAGTCCAATTGGTTCAGGAGTTGAAGCCAACTGACCATCCAATGCGTTTTCGCTTCGCTAAGTGGGCCTGCGATCGACTTAGAGAAGATGCCGATTTTGCAAAAAAAATCATCTTTTCAGATGAAGCTCATTTTGATCTTGGCGGGTAAAAATGTCGCATTTGGGGCACAGAAAACCTGCACGAATACATTGAAAAGCCGATACACCCAAAACGAGACACTGTTTGGTGCGGATTTTGGTCCAGAGCCATTTTTCTTCGAAAATGAGCAAGGAGTGGCCGTTACAGTCAATGGCGATCGTTATCGGGCCATGTTGAACGAATTTTTGTTCACAAAAATTGAAGAGGAGGATATTGGCAACATTTGGTCTCAACAGGACGGCTCTAAGTGCCACACAGCCGAAGCTAGACTCGATGTTTTGCGCCCTGTTTTTGAAGATCGCATTATCAGCCGCAGAGCGATGTCGTTTGGCCACCTCGGAGCTGCGATTTCGCACCGTTGGACTATTATTTGTGTGGTGCCGTAAAAGAATAGTGTTACGCCGTCAAGCCAGAGACAATTGACAATTAAAGGACAATATTCGTGAAGCCATTGGTGAAATACAGCTGCACACAATCGATAATGTGCTTAAAAATTGGACCGATCGTGTAGGCTACTGCATGGCCAGCCGAGGCAGCCATTTGAATGAAATTATTTTCCATTATTAACCGGAAGGATTGTACTTTTAAATAAAAAAAAGAAATTTGCGAAAATATTCAGTAGTTTTTTTTTTATAGCATTTTCAAAAAAAAAAGTTATTTGGCGGACCCATTAGATGAAGACAGTTAGGTAAATACTTTAAATTTGGATATCACGGTTAGGAATCGAACCCAGAATTTCTGTAAAACGGAATTACTTTTCTTTGCCACCTCATAGAACCAATTTTATTTCTTAACAAATCCGTTTGAACTGAACATACCTGGTCATACTGACGCAGCGTTTTTAGATCGTTCATATCGCTGTAGAATATTGTTGGCTTTTCTGATTTTCGAGAGAAAGAGACAATATCCAGTCGAAAAGTATGCCAGCCTAGGATGCAATGTCAGTAGACAGAAGACACAGCAGACATTCTCTGCGTAGATACCCGTTTTACATGCAGGTTGTTCTTTTTTTTTAGTGTTTTAAGGCCTGCTCAGAATGCATATCTGTAGCTGGTATCTTGCATCGCTGTCAAAAGGGAGATACATTTCTTGCATGAAGTTGCCCTCTATTCAACTTCAAGCTACGAAGTTGAATAGAATAGAGATTCACGAAGATACACATTGTGTAAGCGCTTACGGGTTGTCTTGATTTTAACTTTTCACTCAGCTACAGATAGGTACCAGCTACAGATACGCGTTCTAAGCAGGCCTTTAGTTCGAACTCAGAGCAAAAGTATAATTTGGAACGCAGCCAAGGGAGAAGTTTTCAGTGGAATGAATAATAAGTCCATTTTCGGGCGAAATGCGTTCATTTAAATTCTTCTTTCGTAAATCATTCGTTGGTGCATTCAGAAATATTAATGGATTCATGCGAAATTAAATTAATTCTTGAAATGCTTTTTTTTTAACTTTCGTAGATACAAATTGATTTTTTTTAATTGAAGGGAAAACCAAGTGAGGCTTATTAAATTGGATGTATTCTTGGAAACCAGTGCTGGTTGCTTTTGAAAAGTACACTACCGCATGCTTTTATCCGAATATTTTTGAATTTATTAACTTTTCGGAAAATGAAAACATACCGAATATGGAAATAAAATTGTTTCAGGAAATGTATGGTAGGTTGAATGCATCTATTTCCCATAATTTCCCAGATTAAAAACACTACTGATGATTTATAAACTGAATCGGACATCTGAGCACTCCGTCATTCAGAAATACGCTGAATATGGATGCTATCTTCTTCGACAATAGCATGGAGTTAACGATGGGTAGATTTAGTATTTGCTGCCTAGTTAATCATAAAGGGGAGCATTCTTAAACACATTAACTGCCTTCTACACTTTCGGCAATAGTCCTTACACTCTGGAGGAGTATTTTATCTTAACTATAGGCATCTATCTATATTAAACAGGCTTATAAAAAGCTGAAGTAACCGCTATTATCATTTAAGAAACCATTAAGATCACTTGAAGTACCAGAATACATTGATTAATTTTTCATAAAAAAACATAGCACGTTAATTTAATTTACAAGCTCTGAAGTACTTGCCAACATTTAAATATCCTTTATTACAAAATCAATAGAATATGCCTTATATAGCCTTGATATCAATGGAATTGAATTCTGGCACATCACAACTCTAAATTTTACACAGCGGAGCTCTTTAAAAAAAAACATAGAAAATCGAAAAAAAACATCGCATTTGTTCTAGCCAAGTTTTATGTTAATGGATTTAGAAAAACTAAACGTTTCATTGAAGGTAATATGATAGGCTTTCTAAACAAAGAATGCTTTGGCATTTTATGACATGGTGGGATTGGTAAATAAATAATTTTTCAAATAAATATGTTCCAGTTTAAAAGACAGTAATTAAAAAACATATCCATTGACTTTGATTCTATTCAATATATGTACGAGTTTATAAAAAATATATATGAGGTATTAACGGCCTATTCAGGCCATGAAATCTAGCTTCTCCATTCATTTTTGTATGCGAACGTTATATTTTTCATAAGAAAGTAATGTCAACTTCCCATTTCACATTAACAACATACTAAAACGTCATTTTAATCTAAATAACTTCAACACCTGTTGCCAAATAGGTATACAAAGCTCCACGAAGAGCTATCTCTTCTCATATTCATCAATTGGGTAACAGATGTGCCGAACATTTTACCTCTAGTCCACTTTAAGTGTCAATTAATATCATGACTTGCTTCAAAAAACCTCCTCACTAAAAAAAGATACCCTATTCGGAATAATTCGTATTCATCACATATTCATCCTAACTAACAACAAATCATGTGACACTTATTGACATTTTTTCCATACATAAAACACCATCCAGAGAGTGGTAGAACAAAGTGTGTGCTTAACGATTATGTACCTTTTTTCGGAAAGTCGCTTAAATATTCAGTAACTTTTGCGACACCCTTTTTTTCCCAGCTCTTGTGTATGCTTATCATTTTAGGATACCCAAGAGCGTCTTCAAAGCATACATATGTTTCAATGTCTACCCTGGCAATAAATGTTAATGCCTTGACCCAAATCACACGACGAGTGACGTTATTCTTTGGCGCCATGACATATAATTAACTTCTAAGCTTTTTTTACGTGTCCTTTGTTTCATGTTTTTTTTTTCCTTGATAATCCCGTTAATGCTAGCATAAATAATAAAATAATTCCATTTTGTAGCTCCTAATTGGGTTGATGAAATTGGCATTTTCTCCCTCGCAACAGACCATTGAGACATCACATCTTATGGAAAGTGCTACATTTTAGCCTCAATCCAAGAAGCGATGATTTTTTTTTTTCAAAGAAGACCGTTCACAAATGTTTGTGCTTCATAAAAAAGAGAAGTAGAACCATAACTTTGAGGATACTTTGGAACGAAAGTGAAGTGCCACGAACGCTTGACTTGGTTAAGGAGTACACTTTGAATTTGCTCAGACAAAGTGCCACAAATGACGCATCCAGAAGAGGATTAATGCCTTTTGTGTAAACGGATTCTTTTCCCTTTTTTTAAGAGTGTTATACGACCGCCGACAAGTGGATTTCTTTGGGTGACATTGACCCAAAAAAAAGAAGAAGATTTGACTTTAGATGTAAGGCGGATATCGACAACCGTGGGGGTTGACTATAAATGTATTTTATGGGTTATTGGAAGATATTATCTATTTGAATTTACACAATGACGTGAATGGTATTATTAATACGCACTTAGAACGCACTTATGTCACTTGACACAGTTAGAATGTAATTGGTTTGGACTGATTCATTATCTCCCACACATTGTTGAGTTTATTTTTGTCAACAATTTAAGTGTATGCGTAATCATTTCGAATATGTTATGAGAAATGGAATATTTAGGTACTTTTATGTGGCCTCTTGTCGTTTACGTAACATTTTTTCTTAAAAGAACTTGTTTTTGTATCCATACTGTCACAAATCAATATTGGATAACAAAAATTGTCATGCTAGGGTTCTGTAACCACATATTTACGAAAAAAAAATGTAATGGCGCCCAACGTGGGACGCTAACTATTTTCCATACACAACAGCTTTGGATAAGGAAAGAAGTCAAGTACAACATATATTGACACACATATTTAAAATAAATGGATTGGCGCCTAACGAGGGACCCTATCTATTTTCCATACATAACAGTTTTGGAAAATGAAAGAAGTCAAGTGCAACTTATTTTAAAAAAAAATGGAATAGCGCTCAACGGGAGATCTTGCCTAAATTAAATACAGAAAATTTAGCTATAGCTATCTCTAGCGCTGTCTACCATACCACTAATCCATAGAGAGATTCAGCTTCCAGTCCAAAATAAGTCCACAAGTATTTTGCTTTGTCTAAGAAGGCTAGTTCGATTCCACTGAGTGACTGGGGTCAAGTGAGGAATTTTATACTTCCTAGAGAACAGGACTAGTTCAGTCTTGTGGGGATTTACTCCCAGCATCACTACTGACTGCCTATTTGTAATGTTTTTTGTAATGCGTTCTGGAGAAGTTCCTTGTGTATATTCAAGTGCTTCCCGGAGACTGCGATACTGCAACGTCATTCGCGTAATCAACCATCAACTGCTTATAGGATGAGTATCAACTCGTTTACCACTAGGTTCCAGAGAAGAGGGGATAGAACTCCACCTTGTGGGTTCTTTCTACTGACATATCCTTTGGCCGATGTACCATCCAGTTTTGTGATGATAATCTGTCTGTTTAATAGCAATATTATCAACATTACAAGTGAGTGATGGACTTTCAGATATGTTAGATCCTGAATGATCGCTTCCGAATTCACGTTGTGAAAGGCACGTTAAATGTTGTTGACTATATGTTTCGAAAAATAAAAGTGGCGACCAACGAAAGGGATATCAAAAATATTCAAATCAATTTTTTTACACGATGTCTGTGGTGGTAGATTATTATCTAACAATCTAAGCGTATAGTGCTCGCTTATAGACTTTTTACCATAGAATTCTTAATTAGCAATTTATCCATTCAGCTAACAGATAGCCTTACAGTGAAATTCAAAACTGCTTCTATCAAATTGCGCCCAACCAAAAACCTATTTATATTTAGGTTAAAAATTCTGACGCGGATCATTTTCAATTTGTGACTTTTGTCTCTGTTTTTGAATAATTTTATTCAAAAATTTAGACAGACTCTTGTAAAAGTCTGAAATTCCATATTGGGGAACTATATTGCTAGAAAATAAATATTCTAGATGGCGCCCAACAAGAGGCTTTTACATATTTTTGGTTCATTGTCTTACAATCCCGGTGATTGTAACCAATTGTTCAAATGTTCATACCAAGACATCTCCCAAAGGGTCAAAATATTTCCATTAACCCAAGAAAAGTTGATATTTTGATCCTGATTAAGAAATAGGACAAATGTTATCATAAAGAGATCTCGCTAATGCTTTTCTTAAACTTAAATGTTCCAAAAATGTAATTATTAGACAAAACAAAACAATGAAATCCATGAAAATTCCATCAACCCTATCAGTCACTGACAAATAAATTCCCATTTGGTTACTGAAACAACCACAATGTCATTCACTTTAATATGCCCGATGATAAGGCAGTATCTACTCATAAATTCCATTACATTAATTCGTTCAAAGTCCATTATATCGAAAGGGGAGACAATTTCATTACATTTCAGGACATTAATTCTGTCCCCCTCCCATAGGACCACATAGCAACACCAGCCACAAAATGTGTGTAAACTTTGACATGCATGGCTCCGGGGCATAGTTATAACACCAAAATGCACCTATCATGCATAAAAAATATATATAACCGTCCCAAAAGTGAATCGATTAGATATTCCTTCGGAATGGGTACAATACATTTTGACTATCGAATAAAAAGAAATAACACGCCACACAGCTCCGCAATGAACACGCTATTATCCGCAATTATACTGATTCACCATCTGTCAAACTGACTTATTGCTGTAGAATGTCAAGACCGCGCCATTGATACGATTACTCGGCTAAATCCATCAATTTAGTACCTTTGAGTAAAACTCTCACTCTATCACACTTTTTCTCTGGTTTCAAAGCGATACAAGTATCTGTGTATCTATATGTTCACGCATATGCGGTGCTGTAGCGTCGAACATACCATTAACGCCAAACGCTAAACGCCAACGACCGAAGAACGTACACCGCTCAAGGTTATGGCAAACGAGGCGTTTAACATTGAGCGGAGCGGGAAGGCGTTTTGTGTTTGCTGGACATAAACCATGAACGACGATGATGATGATGGTGGTGGAGCTTTTATGTTTTCTGTTTGGTCATGAAAATGTTGTTAATTATCCATTTCCATGAAAATTACCCGTCACACTATAATTAATTGATAAAATATGTCCACTCAGTCAGGGATGACAGCTACACACACTAAAGACTAGAACTGCAAGTTTGTGCCGTTCTTGGGAAGTGCTATCAACAACACAGGCACACACAAAACGAATGTGATATCGCTCATGCTGTCCTCGAGATAGATAGAGGGAGAGACTTTGAAATTGCTATTGCGACGCATTTCGCGTATCTTTCTTCTCTCTACAGTTGTTTTGTTTATCAATTAACCGGCAGCACATTGAACTGCACAAACAGACTGAAGAAGAATAAAAATACATTTCGGTGCGAGTTGAAGTACGCAAATGGCGGCCATAAATAGTCATAGTGTGTTGGGGGTAAACAGAATAATGTAAGCGCACCATAACAATGGAAAGACGACGACCATTTTGTGTTATGAGTCGTATCAGCCAGCAATGTTATTTATGTCATTCAAAGTCTTGGAGGCCATTGATTGAGTGTTATAAAACGGAACAATTTGATGATTGTGGGTGAATCGCAACAGCAGCGCAGCGAATTGGATGATAAGTGGGAATGTGTGGGTAGTTGGAATGGGGACATTGTTAGGTGACGTGAGAAAATACCACAGAATTGGTTGGTTCACTGGTTTGCAAACAAAGTTGAACTTTTTTTTTTCATACTTAGACTGCATCAGAATTTAAATCGAATGACATGTAGATCTTTGGAGAGGTTAGGTTTACGAATTTCAAAAGATTGTCATTATAGGTCCGAGGTGAAACAAAAGTAATGTCATAAAATTAAAATGTGTTATAATTTTTGCGAGGTGTCAAATGTCACTTTGACTTTTATGTTGCAAGCAGATAGGGAATTATTATTCACATTAGGCATCGGCCGTGTTCCTGGTTTTAGTTTTACGAAGTTAACTTTGCCGATGCACTGTTCTCATTGATCAATCGAACATTTTTAGTCACGTGACATGGCCGATTGACCAATGAGAACAGTGCATCGGCAAAGTTAACTTGAGAAATCTAAAACCCGGAACACCGGCCGCTACTCTAATTGTGTCTTTTACTGTGTACATTAACAAATATGACAGCTGTCACGTCAACTGATGAAAAATAAAAATTTTTATCCCATTTTGAAAATTTTCTAATCGTCTTTTGCCTTAAAAGTTTACCGGTAAACAAAACAGAATTAGTTACTTACTTAAGTGGCGCTACAGTCCGGGATGAACCTGGGCCTCAACCAACATGCCTCTCCAATTAGCCCGGTCCTTACCTAACTGCCACCAGTTGCGCACTCCAAGTTGGTTGAGGTCTGTTTCTACTTGTGCGCGCCACTTAACGCGAGGTCTTCCCTTACTGTGTCTGACGTCTGGCTGGGAATCGAAGACTCTGCGAGCCGGAGTATTGGTGTCCATTCATTCTACATGTCCTAGCCATCTTAAACGTCCAATGCGGAGTTTTTTGACCAGGGGTATGTCGCTGTACAGCTCGTATAGTGCGTGGTTGAATCTTCGTCTCTATAGCCCGTCAACGCAAACGGGACCGAAGATTTTTCGAAGATTTTTTCTCTCGAATCGACCAAGGATTTCTTCATCCGCTTTTGATACGGTCCATGCTTCAGAGCCGTAGAGCAGGACTGGGATGATCAGGGTCTTATATAGGATCTCCTTAGTAGTTCGAGTGAGGGCTTTACTACTAAATTGCCTTCTTAGCCCGAAGAAACAGCGATTGGCAAGAGTAATTCTTCGTTTAATTTCTGACGAGATGTTCTTGTCAGAGTTAATAGCGGAGCCGAGGTAGACAAAGTCCCGTACTACCTCAAAGTTATATCTGTCAAATGGTGACGTTCTGTCCAATTCGTCGATGATGTGTGGCCTTTCGTGTTGACAGCATATACTTAGTCTTACCCTCATTTACTGCTAAACCCATTTTTGCCGCTTCCTTCTCTATACTAGCAAACGTGGCTATGACATCACGTTGAGTCCTACCAATGATGTCAATATCGTCGGCCTATGCTAGTAGTTGCACCGATTTTTGGAAAATTGTGCCTCTGGTGTTGCCTCGGAAGTTTTGCACAATCCTCTCAAGACTCAAATTGAAAAAGTCACATGACAGTGCATCGCCTTGCCTAAATACTTTTTTGGTATCGAAAGTGTGAGGTCGTTGCCGACACTGATGGTGCAGTGAGAATTCTCCATCGTCATCCTACACAAACGGACGAGTTTGGACGGTATACCAAGACTAGACATGGCTCTGTATAGTTCGTCTCTAAAAATGCTGTCGTATGCGGCTTTGAAATCGAAAAATAGGTGGTGGGTATCGATTTGGACTTCTTGGGTCCCATTTTGGGATATGAGCGCTGTCGTTGACCCATTGAGGGCTCCTCCGCCACCAACTCTTTTCCAACACCCTGGCTCAGTATTGGAAGTCCAATAGACCTGGTGCTCAAATATGTCGAAGCAGCTCATATAGGGATTACACTACCAGTTCGATCAAACTGGAGCTGTAGGCGCCACCGTTGACTCGATCTAGGGAATTCCTCCGCTGCCACCTGAGAGTGAGTGCCTTAGTGAGAGGACAGTCCTCCCCCCTCTCTCGTTTGCAGATTTACTCTTGTCAAAATACTTTTTCGAACAAGATTTTTAACGTTATAGGTTATACTTTGAAATACTAGTTTTGAAAATGATATCGCATAGAAAAACTTACTTTTACTGAAGACGCAACCAACTTAAGTTAAACGCTCACGTATTTTCTGATTACGAATAGCGAATTCTTATGTTTCTTAAAGTTTTATCGATACTTTAACAACCAATGTTGAAGTGAATTTCATTCTACAAATCAGTTTACCCCATTAAGCCTTTCTTCGGCCTTTCTTCCCTATTTCAGTTTACAGGTTTTTTTTAATGCAAAAACAAACGGTGATGCCAAATATATGTTGGCGATGTTCGAAATATAAATTATATCTCTATGCAGATGCCATACAGGTGCAAAATAACTTATAATACGATTTACCATTCTGTCATTACAAATCCGAATTAGTCAATCTGTCATCATGTTCGAAATTGCATTCGATTTTATTTCATAAATGGCATTATTTTCGAAATTCAAACTTAAGCGGTTTTGTATTATATTCGAATTTCCATCACCACATAAAAACGCTATGCCAATGTGTCAGTCCTCTGACAGAGAAGGGGCGCATATGTTTTTGGTTTCCCTTTAATAATAGTTGACAACTTCAACCATAATAGGATAAAAATCGTCCCACCCTAAAACCACAGCCATCTGTTACCAAGCCAACTCCAAAGCTAATTTCATAATCTAAATATCTGTCCTTTCGAGCGGAAGTAGAACAACAAAAAAAGCAACAAATCTGAAAGCAGTCTCCTCAGGCCTATTCAATTTCGTTATAGCACTTGCCGGAGTGATGTCCTTGAGTTCTATTTTCATGTTTATGCGGTGAAATTTACGGCCTTTTGCGTTCACATTATTTTTTCTTCATCCCTCATGGATGTATATGTAACCAAATGTATATATAGATATTGTACAACGACCGTCATGCAGGCCTTCATCCTCGGGATATAACACTAGTATTCCCTAAACCATAAAAAAAAGCTCCAACATAAAATCAGCTACTCTGCCGTCCCTCAATCAACAGAAAAGTCCCCATACGAAAAGATACGCTTTTCTAGGTCATAACCCTAAGTTGCCTGCGAAAATGGAACAAGATCCCAACTAAAACACGTTCCTCCAAGATTTATAGTTTTAATTTGATGACCTACTGTATCTGGTCCCGAAGTGTTCGAAAAACCCGGATAATTAGAGTGAGTCCATCATATAAGTTGGACTATAATTATTTATAATTTGAAAAAAAAAAATGTAAGGTCGAGATAAGCAGTGTTATGTACTCAGATACTCGAGGGGGTACTTTTCATTTGCCCCAACCATCCCCCTTTAGCAGATACAATCATCCTGCTCTTCATTTGCTTTAAATTGTAATACGAACACACAAATACCCCGTGTAGTATGTTCATAATGTTCGAAAACCACTTATGGTGATGAAGATTGGCCTCGAGTGTGTGTTTTAGGTCTGCGGTTGCATGTTGTTATGCTATTTATGGGACAGTTATCGCGCCGCTAGCAAGTGGAATCAATTTTCGAGGCAGTTCAGCTTGTAACCGTATATGAGTGTGTAATGTCATTTCAGATGTCATAATCAGCAATTCATACAAATCATGCACCCATTTGATGTGTATCGACATTGAGATACAAAAAATGTACTAGACGACGTAGATAATTGTTTAGATGATTTTTTTGTTTCATTTGTTATGCAATTCATGTATACGGAAAGGAATTCTTACATAATGAGTGATGTGCGTTTTGCATTCTATTCTGTAATTCTATATTCTGGGAGTGGTGTAACGTTGGTGGACGTCATTGGAGGGATGTTAGTTAAAAAGCTGAGCAATTGCAGATTTAAGAGCTCATTTCGAAAAGTTATTTAAATTTTATTTCAATTTGCTTCAATCTGTCAACAATTTTCTAAATTGTTACCTTGCTTTGTGAAATGCCAACGTATTCTGTCAAAATTTAGTTTAAAACTCGAGCAGTCGGTAATAATTTCAAAAAAGTCTAAATGAGTTGATGTTATTCGCTATAAAATGTGTCAGAATATATGCGTTAACTGACTAATTTCGAACATGATGATAGATTGGCTGAATTCAATTAAACATTCACCATTCTGTCAAAAATGTGCATACAAATTGAACATATCATCATGTTCGAAATTGCATTCAACAGACTTATCATATCAACATCCACCATTCTGTCAAAAATGTGCATACAAATTGGACATATCATCATGTTCGAAATTGCATTCAACAGACTTAACATATCAACATCCACCATTCTGTCAATAATGTGCATATAAGTCGAGTTTAGGCAATCTGTCATCATATTCGAAATAGCATTCGACTCCATGTATAAAAATAATGTTCATGACACATAGTCTGTAGACAAATGACAGTGCATACGACTTTGTGTGTAGTAATCTGTCAACAGTTTGTATAAACGAAAACAAGTTTCGTTTACCTACAATGATTCATCGAACATGCATCAGTCAGTTGTCGAATTCTTTATTTTGTCCTTGAGCGTAGAGTCATGCATAGCCAAATAAAAGACCAAACTAAAGCAATCTGTCATATATTCCATATGAAATTAAAAATGTAACGATTCTGTTATGGTGTTCGAATATTTAATATCAGACATTAGAACGAAGAAACGTTGGTGTAGATAATTGAATATTACCAAACAAATTAAATAAATATCACTCCTCATAGTAGATACGTGTGAGAAAGTGTGCTCATTTCTTATTGCATTTCCAAATGCAGTTGAAATTTACTCCATTTCCCAAAATGATTCACCACCACCGAAATCAAAATGGCTAGCCTAGAATTAGTAGATGAGAAATCGCGACAATTGGGGAAGATTTCGAGGGAGCACATGTGTCATGTATATTGTGAGTAACCTTATGAATCGCCGAAATTGTCGATATTCAATATTTAATATTAAAATCAAATTAAACTGTTGACATGTTCGAAATAACCTTTAATTTCGAAAGAAATTTGTAAATAGTAACAATCATGATCGGAGTAACAAACATGATCGGAATTTTCTTTTAAATTTGAAAATTGTAGGTATAATCTGACACGAATGTACCTTCAAACATTATACGCTACCTGTCAGTATTTTAAATATTTCGTTCCCAATTCGAAACTTAAATGCTAGTTCATATTACAACAGAACTAATATTCGCTGTGAGAATTTTATTGAGGAGACTTTTTTTCGATCATCATCGACATGTCAAACTTTAAGTAAAGCTAGAATAAACTTGAGATTTTTTCAGCTATTTTATAATTATTAGATGCTTTCATTAATTTGATGGAAGCGTTCATCGGAGATACTAGTAAAGCTAGAATTAACTTGAGAATTTTTCAGCTATTTTACAGTTATTAGATGCTTTCATTAATTTGATGTAAACGCTCATCGGAGACACTACAATCATAGGCTAAAAGCTGTGTTGTGGTGATGATCCACTACGAATTGTTGAGCCAGTTTAAGTAACATAAGAACATTTGGAGTTTTATTATGTTTTCCCATGAATTAGAGAAATTGGTTGATGTTTTCATTAATTTCGTGCAACCATTCGTCAGATAATTAAGCCATAGGTTGAAACGTCTGGATTCGAGCTGGTCCCCTTTTCATTGTACAACCAGTTTAAGTAATGAAAGTAGTAACTTAAGAAATGTTCACCTATTTTATAAATATCACAAGTTTTCATTAATTTCATGTAAACTTTCATTATGGGCAGTACAGTCACATTCTGACAAAGTGTGAGGTGGCGACATAGATGATTGTAGAGCTAACTGAAATAAAATTTGAAGCAACTTGACAATTTTTCAGTTATTTTACAAATTATTTGAGCATTAGTAGATGTTTTCATGATTTTAAAGCAGGTATTCATCGGGACATCAAAGCCATTAGCTTAAAACTCTGCGTGTAGTTCCACTATGAACTCTAGTACCAGCTAAAGTGAAATCAGGTAGGTACAACTCTTGAATTTGTATATAGATTTCATTTTTTTTTTTAGATTAGATTAGATTTATTTTATTGAATTTAATATATTAACAATATTCATATTATGATTTAGGATAAATTAAAAACAATAAAATCGATAGGCTTGGCGTTGCCGTCTGCCTGATTGACTCGCTAAAATGTGTGTGTGTATATAAATTAAAACAAAACTTTTTAACATATTTAACAATAAAAACATGATTTTTTTTTTACTATCTAAATTCCGTGATGATATTATATCGGTACGAAAAAGCGGTTTCGATAAACCTATAGAGAGCATGCCAATTTTCCCCGTTAAGAATAATCTTTGTTTGTTCCATTGTCAATGATCGCTTTCCAAAATAAATAAGTCGTATTTCTTTGTAGATTGGACATGTTGCCAAAAAATGAAATGTATCTTCTTTTGATTTTAGATTGCATATCGTGCAAAGATTTGATTCAATTTTTTTGAAAGGTGACCCGTTTAAATTCAACATTTCACTTCTTGCTCTACATATCAAGGATATCGCATTTAGGCTGTAGCAGTCATTAAAATAATTTTTGCTTTTTAGATCGTAGTTTAGTTCGGGGTATATCAATCTGTTTAAGGAAGATATGGCTTGAGACTTGCTTTCGTTGCGATTGTGGATGTCAGATAGCTCCAAAAGATTATAGCATTGTTGCTTCAGAAGTAATAGATTATCGTGCTGGATATTTAGGGTTGTCTGACATTTATCTGCCAGAGCTACCCAATGATAAGTCCATTCCAATTTATTTTCAATGGTGTATTTTGCGAGAATGAGTGGGAGTCAATGCGCAGGATATTTAAGCACTTTGAGTATATAATTAAAATGTAATTTGAGGGTATAACTGAAAAGACTTGGGAGACCTGTTTCTAGACATAACACGTAGTTGGGTGTGTTCATTGGAAGGCGGAATATTTTTTTTTTATAAAAAAACGAAGAAGCTTTTCTACTTCCTCGTATTGATTAAAACCCCAAGTTTGACAGCTATAACACATAACGGAGCGCATAACCGCTTCAAACACACGATACTTGGCTGATATTGGTATTTCATTTTTATAAATTATATTTTTCCACGAAGCGTTTATAAGGCTTTTGGATGCTGATAGCTTCTTTTCAAGGTGTTGCGTTATTTTCATGTTGGGCTCTAAAATTATGCCGAGATAATTATATTGGGTGACAACTTCTATTGTTTCACTATCATAAAACCACTTTTCATTCTCACCCAGTTTAGTTTGCCTGTTACGTACAATCATGATCTTTGATTTTTCCAAGTTGACTCTAAGATTCCACATTTTGCAGTAGTTATGCATTTTATTGATCATAAGTTGTAGGCTATGAGGTGATTCCGCTAGTAAAACAATATCATCTGCGTATAGTAAAACCTTAATGGTTTCTTGTGCGATTCTTAAACCTGCAGGCAGGTGTTCCGATATGTCATCTATAAACAGAGCAAAAAGAACTGCGCTAAGTAAGCAACCTTGTTTCACTCCAGATTTAGTTTTAAACCATTCGGATATATTTCTTCCGTCCCATACTGTTTGCCGGGTGTTCTTATGCATATTTTTTATGACCTTCAGCATTTGAGATGACATGCCTTTTTGCGAAAGTTTATAAAAGAGTGCGTTTCGGTCAATTGAATCAAAAGCAGCTCTGAAGTCCACAAAAAACACGTATAATTTTCTATTTTGCCTAAGGAAGTATTGGGCGATCGTTGTCAGTGAAAATATATTGTCAACAGTAGAGTAACCTTTGCGAAATCCTGCTTGATATTCACTCAGTATTTAATTTCTTTCTACCCAGCAGTTAATACTGTTAAGTATGATTGATGAAAAAACTTTAGCAATCGAGTTCATGAAAGATATTCCTCTGTAATTAGATGGTGTATTAACATCTCCCTTTTTGTATATTGGGTATACAATAGCATCTTTGAATTCTTGAGGTACATCGCCTGTTCTAAGAATGAGATTGAAAGTTGCCAACATTTTACTTAAGAATTCAGTAGGGGCATTTTTATAAAATTCATTTCCTATTCGATCAGGTCCTGGAGCTTTTTTATTTTTACAATTATGCAGACTAGTCATAAGTTCACTCAATTTAAATTGCCTATCCATCAAATCATCCACTATATAAGGCTCAGCAAATTGAATACTTTCATGTATGTCAGTGGGGTTAAGTAGACTTTTAAAATAAGTGGCTAGTTTTGAGGTAGAAATATAAATTCCACAGACATATTCCACGCCTTTGAGGGTCTTTATTTTATCCCAAAACTTTTTGTTGTTAGTTGTGCTATAGAGTTCTATTGCCACTGACATATAGTATTTTTCACGTTTGGTTCTACATAGAAGTTTAAAATTTTTATTAGCGTTGATGTATTGTTTTCTATGAGCTTTATCTGGACTTGTTGTTAGTTTTAGATTTCTAAGTAGGTTAAACGACAGTTTTCCTGCGGTGAAACATTCCTGGTCGAACCACTTCTGCCGGTAGCTTTGTTTTTTGAATATTGGGTTTATGGGAACAACTTTTTTAATACTGTTGCTTAAGAAACTTATCTTTTCTGCGGCGGTAAAAAATGTAGTAAAATGAATTTGTATATAATTTGAATATCACGGAAATTATTTCGACAAACATTTGATGTTTTCATTAATTTGATGAAAACGTTCAAAATATTTTCTTTTCATGTTTTACGTTAGGTGCATAATTTTATTTAAGTCAAATTGACAACACGATTATTAAGTTGAAAGAAATGAAGTGTTCATTAATTCAATGTGATTGTTCATTAATTTAATGAAAATTAAAATTAAAAATTAAATGAAAAAAGAAAATTCAATGAAAAGGTATTTAAGTTATTAAATATGTTTAACTCCATTTGCACATTTATTTTATTCAATTCATCAATTATAAGACGTATTGTGTCAGAGTTGTGTCTCCGAATCATCAACTAAGATTTTTTTGAATAAAGTGGAACAACATTTCCACCAGAGGGCTATTTTGTCTGTCAAACAGCGGTTTCCTTACTTCCCAGCTTAAATAATGATGAATTGCCTTTGTGATACATACAAAATTACCAGCTTTACTATTTTAGTAGAAAGAGCTAGAAGATGAAGCATGGATCGTATCAAGAACGGATAAAAAAGTCCTCGAGGCCCTTGAGCGAAAAATTCTTCGGAAAATGTTCGGTACCTGAGATGTCGGATCTGAAAACGAAGATTCGACCAAGAGCTTTACAAGCTGTGCAGTGACATAGACCTGGTCAAAAGAACTCCGCATTGGACGTTTAAGATAGATGGCTAGGACATGTTTAGTGAATGAACAGTAATAGTGCATTCACACCGAACCATAAACTGAGTTTTCGCAAAAACACCTGAAACCTTCATCGAAAACCGAGTTTTCCCATACATTGTCAGTTCTCAAAACCTAGTAGGTTACGACGTAACCTTCTCATAATCACTTCGCAGACGTCATCTCGTTGCAGGTTGTTGGAAAGAACACACCTTTTCATACATTCTACACGTGTTCCACACGTCCCACAAAACAGCTGATGAACTCGCTGTCAAAACAAATGTTTTTTTCAGAAATATAAACAAAACAAGCGTCGGGCTTGAGAGTCAAAAACTGTTGTCAAAATCTTTAGATTTGTTTAATTTTGAACTTCAAATGCTAATATTAGTTTGATTATATTAGAATTCATTTATTATGCAATTACAATATTTTCACACACAAATGTTGCAGCTAGAATCACAATTCACAGCTGATTGAAATGTCAAACAAAACCTGGTCAGAGTCGGTGTGAAAGCATCCAGTGGTTTACGTAAACTTTTTGCCAAAAACTCAGTTTATGATTCGGTGTGTAAGCACTATACCACATCGATGACGAACGTAACGAAGAAAAAGTGTAGTTTCACTAAGAACTTAAGAACACAGTAGCCCTATTGGCTGAAAAATCCGCGATAGTGTAATTCCACCATGAATTGAAAGTGTAGTTCCACTAAGAACTTTAGAACCAGAAGAAGTAAAGAATAAACCACCTTTGGAATTTTTTTTAATAAATGTAACACGCCTATAAAATAAAATTTTATATTCATATTATAAAAACAAAAGTTACGCAATCTTTCAGTTCAGTCGATTCATGTCTGTACCGATTGACAAGAGTCAGCCAAGGTCTCACTCATCGCTGAAATTCATAGATTGACTTGAGTCATCTGTCAAAATCTGACACATTTCTGCGTGCATTTAGAATGCAAATGATATAATTTTCAAGAAATCGATTAAAAATTCCAAAATGCCAAATAAATGTTTACATTATCCAATATTGGAGTACATTCCTCAATTTGTGATGAAGCTATCAGAGAGAAGCGCACGTATTTACAAACGTCAAATATAAACCTATACTGACAACTACCCCTAATTCGGTTGAGATGATGACGACTGAACACTTTTATTTGAAACGAAATTACTTTATGTCGACATTGACATGTTAAACCCCCCAATTTGCCTCCATCTACAACTCCCAACAATGCAATGTTAAGATTCTGTCAATGCCGCACCGGATACATTATCTAATAGCCATTCATAGAACGCTTTTCAAAAATTACTCACCCAAGTTATTTTCAATGATAATGATTTCGTATTCCAATTATTCCTACCCTCAGATGACGAACTGCTTTCCCTCAATCATCACCAACATCATCACGATCAACAATAACAACCTCATTCTCGCAATTAGAATTCTGACGAAGAAAAATAAAAAGAACAGGTCTTACGAAATCGGGGGGGATGTAAACAGCAGCATCTCTACTTTGTACCTATTGTTCAATCAAATTGTAATTCATTAGCTGGTAAACAGCAGCTACACAGATACTCTCACCGATTAAGCACAAACTGACAGAAAAGTCCACAAAAGATAAATCGGATACGTTGATGGAATAAACTCGGTCTAATCTTTGACATTCATTTGACAACTGACAACAAAATAGGAAAAATCATCCCCTTAGCAACTAAGGGTAGACATTCATTTTCCACGAAGAGCCGCTGACAAAAACAATTCAAATGATGATATCGTTATATTATAAGATAAATTGGTGAACATGCGAAAGTATCTACCCCCCGGTAGGATGTGCGCGATCTCAATTTTATTTGATTATTTCACTGCGAAAAAAAAGTATCTTTGATGGAAATGTGCCAACGTGAATAAGAAGATGATTTGGATTGGGTTTTGGGGACTCGGAGGAATTTCATTTGTTTTATTCTAGATAGCTTGGCGATGGAGGAGACACTAGAGTATCTACATGTGAACGAAAGCATAATCTACTTCAGATACACACACACAGAGAGACTCAAAGAGATTGAAAAACTCTGTACGTAGCCTTATGATAGCCTCAATGATTAAATTATAGTATCGTATGATTTCTTATTTCGGATGCCGCTTGTTATGTAAGATGTTGATTCTGTTGTTATTCGATTCGACAAGGTGCCAGATGAGATTTAACTCAAAAATAATATTCTCTGGCGCAGCATGAGTATCTATAGAGTCTGCATTGTCTGAAGTAGTTCATGCACAGATACATTGGGGAAAAAGAGGGGTGTGTCTCAACGAAACACACATCTAGATACAAAGAATTAAAGTGATTTATTTATTTCAACAATTTTCCGGTAGTGATTATTTTGTTATGGCTCGATTGTGTTGGCGAATTTTTGGGGGTCATATTTTTGGTCATTCTAAAAGTGAATATCTGATCATTCTGAGAAAATTTCCTTTAAATTCGATATAATAATGTGGTATCGTGTCGAGGTGGGGGATTAAAATCCGCACATTGAATTGTTTTAGTTGTCATTAGGTTACGAAATTTAAAAAAAAAAATTAAAATTAAAAATAACAGAGTGACTACTATTTGTATGAGATTTCCGGGGTCTTGATTTTATTTTGAAGGTCAATTTCGATTGAGTCATTAAGTTTTATGGAGATCATGCGATCAGTAGGTGGTTTCGGAGGGATATATTTAGGATGTTGGCGTGGTTAGTTCTATTGATCTTGGCATTGGCAAAGTTACATTTATTGTAATGAAAACAGGTCGTTAAAGAGCTTTTAATTTATAGTAAACGATCTTGGAACCAAGGCAATTGAATGGAGATTTTATTATAAAACAATTGGCTGTCCTCACGTTGGGCGCCAATAGCAAAAAAAGTTCTTAAAATTGGATGACTAAGTGGGGGAAAGTGGTTATTGAATTGATTACGCGGTGACTGGTATAAAAGCACTATAAACGACAGTCATAATCCATTGAGTGAGTGTATATTATAAGAGAAACTGTGTATTTTTTTTGAAACACAAACACAATAAATGTTTAGTGAAATTTGAAACGATTATTCCACGTCTTCTGTCCTGCTTATCAATGCTTACCTATCGAATCATCTCTAAAATTCATACATACATCCTATAAGAGAATGTTGTGCAAGAAATAAGGCCGGGTCTCTTTTTTTAGACCAGGGTTCACACCTATACAAGTAAGTGACCTAAAGATTTTGGACTCAAGTGAATTTAATGGTGTGCTATATGGGTGGTATATGGTTAGCAAGGACTAAGATATAGAGAATATTCTACAGCTCCAACCAAATGCTCAAACCTGATAACAGGCTCATAAAGCTTAAGTATTTTAAACTATGCCATAACTCAATTCTTGCTGAGTACGGATTGTGAGAAATCTAATGAAAGTTAAAGATTTTCAAACCATTTTCCTTGTCTGCATGCTAAGTTCTACGTATCAATTAGTTTGTGGATCGATCCTGGGACCTCTTTTTTCGTTTTATGTTAATGAAATTCTTTAATTGTATTATCGACCTATTCATGTATGCTGATGACGTTTAGTGGTTGTCACCTAAGTGTGATCGAAGACTCTGCAATCAAAATCAATATTGACCATGAGAGAATATCATCCACTTTGTCAGAATATCATCCACTTTGTCAGAATATAATGGACTTTTCCGATCACTTGATATTTGCTACATTCCAGATGTCCTCTTCAACGAATCTTATATCGAATATGTCGACACAGTCTGAAATTTGGGAATGTTTTTAATATGACACTAGCAAGGGATAAGCATATTGGTGGATACATTGGGAAAGTGTATGTAAGTCAATTACGGATGTAGTCCCTTAAAAACGCTGTTACTTACGGTCGTGAAATTGTTTGGAAGCTCTAGTGCTATTAGCAGAAGAATGCTTAGTGTAGCATTTAACAACATTGCGGATTATTTTTTCAACTTAAGACGTTTTGATAGAACCTCTTTGCTTTCAAGACTTGACAACCTACTCCGATATAGTAAAAAATGGAATAATTGGCATTAACAGCTCAAATAGAGCCTCAAATCTAGCTTCTCCCTTCAGTTGTGTGTGCGAAGTAATTATTTTTTCCCCCAAAGAAGAGGACCTCCTGCTTAGCACCGTACAGCAAATTTGACAAGCTTCTCATGACAGTGTTACTCTTGAAATCTTAATCGATGAATATTTAAAAAAAAAAAAGTAGAAGTTATGAGGTTTTTGAGAAATTGGATTTTGCTTCCATTTAGTCGCCATTTAAAATTTAAATATCTTATGTTTGTATCGTAAAAGCGAATTTATATACAAAATATTCAAAACTAAAGCATTTCAAATTGTAGATTTTAAACACTTTTATGACTTTTATGAACTTAAAAGAGATTGACATGTCCCCAATATTGTGCGGCACTTTTATTTGACATATCTAATGTTTGCATTATAAAGGCGATTTTATTAGAAAATAGTCTGCTTCAATAGTCTTAAATATTGGAAGGTGTCATTGATAAAAAAAATTATATATCCCCCCGTTGGGCGCCACATATGAAATCTATACAAATCATCACAAGCCAGCCCATGAAAATGTCGAAATTAAATCTCTTACACAAAAGGAAGTTTCTTGTGAAGCCTTTCAGTAAAGAACTTTTATAAACCAAGCTCGACTGGCTTTTAAAGTGTGCAATTGTGCATTTTAAACATTTTAATGAATAAATCAATCTGCCCCTCATTGTTCCCTAGTTTTATTTGACATAACGCATGTTGGCATCATAAAAGCGATTTTATCGCTAAAACCAACCATCTTTCGCTTAAATTGTATAAAAAATTGGAAGCTATCATTGATATAAAAACAATATGTCCTCCCGTTGGGCGCCACAAACAAAAAATACTCCTGTCCATATAATAGAAAAAAAGTTCATTCATTGTGAGAAATATGCCAATAATAGGCCCACAGAAAATAGTCAAGCGGCGTTAAATCGCACGATATTGAAGGCCAATTCACAGGACTAAAACGCGAAATTATGCGCTCATCGAACGTTTCCTTCGACAAATCAATTGTGGCATGAGCTGTGTGACATGTTGCGCCGTCTTGTTGGAACAACAGCTCCTGCACATCATGGTTGTTCAATTGATGAACGAAAAAATCAGTAATCATGGCTCTATAGCGGTCACCATTGACTGTATCGTTCTGGCCAGCATCATTTTTAAAGATATACGAAGCAATGATTCCACCAACCCATACACACCAAAAAGTCAGTTTTTGTGGATGTAATGGTGTCTCAACATACACTTGAGGATTATCATCACTCCAAATACGGCAGTTTTGTTTATTGACGTATCCATGCAACCAAAAGTGAGCTTCATTGCTAAAAAAAAATTCGCTTATGAAATTGGGATCAAAGGCAATCTTGTTTTGTGCCCATTCATCGAATCTACGCCTTGCTAGGAGATCCTGTGGCTTCAATTCTTGCACGAGTTGGATTTTGTTAGCACGCAAACCAAAATCAATCCACAAAATTTTCCATAAAGTAGATGAATACGTATCCAATTCCTGTGCACGATGACGGAAAGACTGATTCGGGCCTTCTTCTACGCTACGCTCTACAGCAGCAATGACTTCTTCTGTACACACTGTACGACGACTTTGTGGATGCATATTATCATTTAGAGTAAACGTGGTGCGAAAACGTTTCATACTTAATCGAATTAATTGCTCTGATGGACGATTATGTTGACCGTAAAATGGACGTAGTGCGCGATACGTATTTCGAACAGAACCATGATTTTCGAAATAAATTTGCACAATTTCAAAGCGTTGCTCAGACGTCAGTTTATTTAGGATGAAATGCCAAACCAAACTAAAAATAAATCACTTGACAGCTGACATGATGGCCGCCAGTTAAAATAGTGTTGCCAACTTAAAGTTCTATATCTCTAAAAACAAAAAAACCCTTTATGTAACGGGTGATTTTTTAAGCGTAGTTTTTTTTTTAAATCGAATAAAACACTCAAATTTCATCAAATATTCAAAATTTGTATTGTAATCGATAAATAGGCCTTTGCCATTTACGATTTAAAGACATTTAAATGTTGTCCCCGGCTCCGTTTCAAATGGCCCATTCGGAAGGTCCAATTTTGCGTCACTTTGTCAAGCATTACGGCCTGTATTCCACGAATTACGCGTGTTATGTTATCCTGTAAGGCTTCAATCGTGTTCGGCTTGTCCACATAGACTAACGACTTTACATAACCCCACATGAAATAATCAAGATGCGTTTACCGCATGATCTTGGCGGCCAACTCACAGGGCCATTTCGAGAGATAAGCGGCTCACCAAATTCATCCTTCAACATTTCAATTGTTTCCTGAGCTGTGTGGCATGTGCCACCGTCTTGATGAAACCACATGTCAGCCAAGTTCAACTCAGCCAACTGGGGCAAACAAAAGTCGCGTATCATGGCTCGATATCCTTCGCGGTTGACGGAAACGTTTCTTCCACGGTCGTCTTTGAAGAAAAATGGACCAACCACACAAAACTGTCGTTTTTTCGGGATGCATTCTTGTATGGCATGTGGCTATTCATCACTCCAGATGCGACAGTTTTGCTTATCCGTTGAGCCAGAAATGAGCCTCATCGCTGAACACATTTTTTCGATAAAACAGCGGATTTTAACATTTTTCACAGAGCACGAATTTTGATAATAAATTTCAATAATTTGCAATCGTTGTTCGTTTGTAAGTCTTTTTATGATTAAATGGCAGAGTATACTGAAAACTTTTCACTTTGGCAGATGAAGTTTGGACTCCATTACTAACCAGTGCTGCCAATCTGAAAAACCCGTTATATATAATAGAATATAATAGAAATCAAGATCCTTAAAGATATTCCCATATCCTCACGTTGGGCGCCACTTTCATTTTAAAAAATGTTTGTAACTAAAAACCAATTCATTTCATATACAGAATATCGCAAGCCAACCCACAAAAATGTCGAAATAAAGTCTCTTACACAAAGGAAGTTACTTCAACACACCACATCTTCGCTTTTGCATAAAACATTCGTCACAAATGCTTTTAATATATGCACACGGCCATTTCATTTGCATACGATTAATAAATCAAACGCGTATCTTGATCTATTTATATCTGAGCTACATAATTATCTACATTCAATGTCATAATATCCACACAACATTCAGGCATTAATTAACTCTTCAAAGTAATAAATAAAAAACACACCAGTGTACCTTTCTTATGTTACACAACTTAATCATTGTAATTGTCTGCCATCAAAAATAACTCCGCCCCTACCAAAAACTAACCTAAAAAAAAACTCGCTGATAAAATGTCCTTCCAGCGTCAAATTGCTTCTTTAAGACAAAACACTAGATCCGACGAGGACGAGTGTAAAAAAAATTCCCTCATTAAAATTCAAACTTGGAGGAAAAAAAAAAGTCCACCATCACCATCGTCGTTATTATTTTTTTTTTCTCAATTAACTAAGACTGAAAGACCTACTAAAAGCTTTGAATTTTAATACCCATATCCCACCAGCATGAAGAAAACGAATTAACACACTCTAAGCGTTAATGTCTCTATGCCAGTCAAGTCGGTCGGTTGGTTGGTCGCTCAGGCTGTCGGCATGTCGGGCCTCGACCAAGCACAGACAATTCCCATACCAATTATGTTATATTCCAAAAGAAAAGCAAACACTTTTAAAGTATCTTTACATCTCTTTATCGCCGCTGTGTATACATTCTATACACACACACACTCACTCGTCCGTATAGAAGGCTAAATTTGGAGCAAAAATATTCGCAAACAGCAGTAAATGTACCAGAGATGGAGGTAGCGCAACCAGTAGATACTGTATCTCTACCAGCTGTATCTACCACCACCATCTGCTTGGAGCGCACTGCGGCGGAATATGTCGTCGTCATAGCGTTCGCTCTTTGCCTCCATATAAAGAGCGCCAGCTAAATGATTTCAAAATCTCTCTATGCATGGCCTGAGCAGAGCCAAGCTATTAGGTTGGTTCATAAAGCTTCAGCTTCAGTTTTAGTTTCAGTTCCAGCAGTAGCAGGGAAACAAAAATTCGAAATGAGAGTGAGTATACAAGAGTTATGCTGCCTTTGGACGTGTTTCGTCGTCGTTTTTTTTTTCGCCCCGACTTTTGTTGTTGTGCCTTTCATTGTGGCCGGAAAGTATGTCAAAGTCATCCGTCGGGTATTGCATGTAGGTCTGTTACATAAAAATAACAAAAAAAATGCCTAAATGTGCAATCCAACTGACACACACAAGATGTCTCTACTCTCCATATATGACAGAGGGGCCTGTTACAAATGGTGAACGTCGTGGACTTTAAGATGCGGCAATCCGAATGATGGTATGACGGTGTGAGGTAATCTCAAGAGCGTGGTAACATTTTCGACTTAATTAGGTTCAACGTTAAAAGATACACCGCTTGGTTTGGGATGCGCGCGAAATTTCTTTCCTCACTCAGAACCATTCGACATTGAAGGAGGCATCTCTCATATGGGGGCGAGACGGTTTGACGCTTTGCGGAACTAAAAGAACCTTCCGACTCCACATAGTTGCATTGCTACCATTATGCAATGGAAATAATAATTTTTTACGAAGTAATTGTAAATCGCTTACGAGCTTTTATACAATTTATAGCATATTGCATGTATGTACGCGCGACGAGTGTCTCAATCATCGATTGCAGCACACTTGCGTAGCAGCAGCAGCAGTTCACCGCAACAATCTAAGAAAACTCGTTGCACTTATAAATGCAAGCGTTCGTACTTGTAGATACTCATATAGGGTGCCCATTAGAATTTGCTATTTTGTCAGAGACGTTGAAGTACGTCTCGTTGTGTCGTTGTTGTCGTTGCCTGGTCATTGCATAACATCTCGGTTACTGCAATAATATGTCTCTTGTGTTTTTTTTTTCTTCTGTAGTTGTATCTTTTGGCCTCATTAGTTTGTTGTGGAGGACGTGTGTATGGGTGTGTGTGTCGGTGTTTTTGTTGGGGGGGCGAATCGAGCGCGCGAGAGTTATATGACCAGTTTAGAGCATATTGTTGCTAGGTTAGGAATAGCGTTGATGTTTTGTTGCGCATAAATTGAAAGTTCACATAATCAAAGGCAGCTGGATATGGGGGGTTCTAGATACATTTTGATTGAAGCATAACATGTATCGATTGCTTGACAGTTCTATATTTCTTTCTTTCTTTTTTTTTTTGTGGTGGAGGACGACAAACATTGTAATTGATTTACTGGTACAAGACGTTTCATTATGGAGAACCTTACCTAATGGGAGAGTTGACAGGCGCGATCTTGGAATTGCTTTGCTTTTTTTTTATGGAAATGTATATAATTGACAACAAAGTGACGAAGAGGGCAGGAGGTGTGTACAAAATAGTTGGAAAAAATGGATTGCATGGATATTTTCCAAGTGCGGTGAGTCATTTGACCTAACCGGGAACCGTTAGGTAAATGGCTGTGAGGTGATTTGAATAACAAGGTTTGCAGACTTAGCATATTTGCAGTTTATGGTTATGGTGACTTTGTTGGAGGTCTTGACAAAGTGGATGTGTTGATGTTATTTACCCGCACCTAGAGAATGAACGATATTCAGTGGGTGGGAAACGCATTGACAAGTGCAGGTTGGTAATACGGTGCTTAGGTTGAGTGATTGGGAATGAGTTGCTTAACAACGTGAGCTTGTGCAAATTAAAAAGTTTTGAGACGATGTGAATGCACACATGGTTTTAATTAAATTTTGCGCTAAAGGCTTTAAGAAATACTTTTTAGTGAGAAGTTGTCCAAGTTTTTTTGTTCTACCAATCAATGTTTAAGGGAAATTTAGGAGTTCGCAACGTTTTTGCTTCCAAAAAATTTCAAATAAATTTATATTATGACCTGTAGGTACAAAACTAACCATCAGGGATACGTTTTAGTGAGAAGTTGTCTAATTTTTTTTGTACTATCAATGTTTAAGCGAAACTCAGGAGTTCGCAACGTTTTTGCCTCCAAAATTTTTCAAATGAATTTAAATCATGTCCTGTAGGTACAAAACCAACTACCAGGGACACTTTTTAGTGAGAAATTATCCGAGTTTTTGTTTGTTTAAGCGAAACTTAGGAGTTCGCAACGTTTTTGACTCCAATAATTTTCAAATGAATTTATATTATGACCTGTAGGTACAAAACTAACCATTAGGGACACGTTTTAGTGAAAAGTTATCGTATTTTTTTGTTTGTATTATCAATGTTTAGCGAAGTTTAGGAGTTCGCGACGTTTACGCCTACAATACTTTTTACATGAGTTTATATGATGTTTTTCAGGTACAAAACTTGTTAGGACCCAGAGATTATTTGTTTTTTCTTCCAACCAGGTTTGCAAAACGGTGTCTAGGCTGAGTGATTGGAAATGAGTTGCTTATAGTACGAACGGGAGCTTTATTTTGAGTGTCAGCTCAAACCCGGTTAGTCAGATCGTTTAATCTAGAGTTAACTTACAAAAATTTTTAATTAATAAAATTCAAAAACAAGGGGGTTAAAGTAATTGCGTACGCAGACGATGTAGTATTGCTTGCGACAGGCAAATTCTTACCAACCATAAGCGAGCTGTTAGAAAACTCGCTCCGGACACTTAACACGTGGACAAAGCAATGCAGTCTTGGGGTCAACCCCCAAAAAACCGAGCTAGTGCTGTTCACAAATAGAAGAACAATACCACACTTCGAACCACCAGCTATAGAGGGAATACCCCTTAAAATAGCTGAAAGTGCGAAATATCTGTGAATATTTTAAGCAGAAAGCTCAATTGGAAACTTAATGTCAATGAAAGAGTTAAGAAAGCAGCAAATGCTTTCTACGCATGCAACCGAATATTCGGCAGAAAGTGGGGACCTAGCCCCAAAATAATCCTGTGGATGTATACGGCTATCGTGCGACCAATACTCACATATGGCAGTATAGTCTGGTGGCAATCCACAGACAGAGCAACCAACTTGAAGCAAATGACAAAAATAAAAAGACTAGCGTGTATAGGGACAACCAGTGCGATGAGAACAACCCCAACCTCTGGATTGGAAGTGATTCTGAATCTGCTGCCCTTAGATCTATACATGCAGGAATTAGCTGCCAAAAGCTCCTCGAGGATCCGCCAAACGAACAGCTGGATCCCGAGCCTCGCTGGGCATGCGCAGGTCTTAAAGAAATACGTAGGGGAGTAGTAAACTCTGACTATCTATCTCCCTATCTAGACTTCGATCGACCCTTCACCTTGGGACAAGAATGAACCCACAAAAAGGAAATCGATATTCATCTTCACAGATGGATCAAAGATGGACTGTGGAACAGGTGCTGGCATATTCTCAGAGGAATTAGTAATACACAAATCAATCAGGCTTCCTGATCATAGTAGTGTGTTCCAGGCTGAGGTGTTAGCAATCGTTGAAGCGGCTCATTTAGTGTCAATAATGGATAACCACACAGTGATATCACCATATTCATTGACAGCCAAGCGGCTACAAAAGCAGTATCTTCTATCGAAATTAAATCAAAGCTGGTTCGCCGCTGTCGCGAAGAGCTCAAGTTTCTCTGCTCACAGCATAATGCTAATCTCTGCTGGGTTCCTGGTCACAGGGACATAGACGGCAACGAGATGGCCGACGAACTGGCAAGTAATGGATCTGCTACAGATCATGACCAGGCACTACAAACGGTCGAACCACCACTCTGTAATCTCAGAGAAAAAGTGGAATACAAAACCCGAATGAAAGCCAATACCAGGTGGAAGTCATTGACTACCTGCGAAATATCTCGGAAGCTCTGGCCAGAATACAACGGAAACCGGACCAAAAAACATTTGCGGTACGACAGAAGCTCCTTATCTAAACTGGTAGGGGCTCTCACTGGTCACAACTTTCTCAGAACCCATACAATGAAACCAAATCTCAAGGATGACGATATCTGTAGAGGCTGCGGCGATGAGGAAACACACGAGGATACACCTCATTTCCTCTGTCACTGCCCTAGTCTCTGTCACCTGAGGAACAGAACACTTAGAAGGTATCACTTCCAAGACATCCAAGAGCTTTCCGATATTCCATTACCCTATCTTTACAGGTTCCTACGAACATCAGGATGGCTGGATAGAGTGGAGTAACCCGTAGTAACGATTAGGAAGGACGCAATCCCACTAAGGGTATCACAATGGGTCCACATGGACCTAAGTGTGGCGGAATAGAGGATCCTCTACTCCACCAACCCGTAAACCTAACCTAACAAACATTTTCGGTTAAGTCGGAATTAAATTGACAAACATCGCGTTTCATGAGATAGCTGAGTTTTGATGCATAATCTACTTGAAAACGCTTGGATATCCGTCTGTCAATCTGTTTATCCGTTCGAAAACAATTTTGGCCTTTAAACTTTTAAGTAGATTGAGTTAATTTCGAACAAGAACAATCCGATTTCCTGTTTTTGTTCAAAATTAAAAAAAAATACCTGGTAATCACGGCTTATATAGGTTCTCAAACCTAGTTTTTCCATTGATTTGTAGTGTAAAAATACATCAGGATTATCGCTGAAATCTGGCCTAAAGAAACTTTACACGAAAAGAGCCCAAAAATATAAACTGACCTAAAAAAAACGTTTCAATAAAAAGAGGCCAAAAAATTAAGCCACTGTCAGAAAATGTTAGCAGCCTGTACCTACCGGAATGGTCATCCTAACTGAATGACAGTATGATTCAGCGCTATTATTTTTGAGGAAATTTCGAACAAAAACAATCCGATTTCCTGTTTTGTTCAAAATTAAAACAAATATCTGGTAATCACGGCTTATATAGGTTCTCAAACCTAGTTTTTCCATTGATTTGTCGTGCAAAAATCTGGCCTAAAGAAACCTTACACGAAAAGAGCCCAAAAAATAAAAACTGACCAAAAAAAAACCTTTCAATAAAAAGAGGTCAAAAAAATAAGCCACTGTCAGAAAATGTAAGCAACCTGTACCTACCGGAATGGTCCTCCTCACAGAATGACAGCATGATTCAGCGCTATTAACTGGGTTCTGGTCACAATGCTTCCATTTACGAGTACATATGTGGTATAACCATCACAGACACACGAAAAAAGTTCACCTCCCCTAGGAAGCAATCAGTGGTTTTGGAAACGTTAACTGTCAAAACTCATCCCCTGTTGCTTCAAAAGAAAAACCACAACCTGTTACCATCGCATATGCGTGCTTTTATTACTTCCACATGTGAAACAACCCACGCACGATATCGTATTCAAAGAGATAAGAAGTTTTCCGTTTCCTCATTTCCTTTTGTTTGCTCATTAGTGTTATCCTCTGACAAAAGCCATGTCATTAGTAAATGATAAAGAGCAGGACAACATTAGATATTATTACATGTCAACTTAGCCCAGAAGAAGGCCACATCGGTCGCACCATGAATGTTTACAAATCACGCAGTTCGTGTCGCTTTGAATAAACAAATTAAATTCCCCTCAGTAAAATTAAAAAAAAAAACAGAAAAATATTTAATTTACTTTTCTTTTGTATGGGGTACCTAATGCAAAGAGAATATACCGCCAGCTAGATAATACCGACAAGCACACATGACCCATTTAGATGTGTGTTCTCCGGCTAAGTACACTCTTTTGTCGGCGTGCGCGCGGTGGCAAAAATCAAAAAGATTTAAAAAAAAAAACAATTTTTTTGTTTAATAATAAACAATTTGGAAATTAATTTTTCGTGTTAGCAGTCATATGGGAAACGATTTTTTTTTTCAGTACGACTGTTTGTTGCGTTTAGGACTATTGACCTCACACGGATGATGATAATCCAGAAAGTAATGTTTTTTTGTTTGTATGTGCCGTTACGGAAGAGTCAATAGACTTATGAAAATGTGCGGTAGAACAAGACAAAGAAACCTGTCAATGAACGTTTTGACAGAAGCACTTTTGCGTGTCAAATTCAAAGAGAACAATGAATCGCCCGCTTGTTTCGATATCGATATCTTTTTATCTATAATGAGATCGTTTTATCTATATCTATCAGGTCCGGCGTTTTTTTTTTATTTATTTATGTATTTTTTGTTTGTTTTTTGTTCCACATGTGCATATTGCTTTGTTTGATCTAACTTTTACTACAGCTGTCAACAATTGTGGCAACCCACAGATTTGCATGACAGTTCTCAAATGTTAAAGATGTCGCTAGGCAAACTCATGAAAGTTACAATTCTACACAATGAGAGAACTACATTTTAATGAATTTGTATATAGTGAATCACAGTGAAAGGTCATTGTTTATATAACGCTTTTAATTATCGAGAAATCAAGCCAAAATACAAAACAAAAATATTGGGAGTGAGAATGCTAATGCAAAAGATAAACGCAAGTTGAAATACTCGTTTTTTTTGCTGATGACGAACTGATGTTGATGTTTATTTAATTTTTTTTTTGCGATGTTCTCACCGAGGGAATGTTAAGAATTCAGTTACATAATCAGTACAATGGCGATTGTTTAGATGTACATAGACCTTTTAGTAGAAATTGTACTAGCGCAGATGTGACACTTAAGTAGCTTCCGAAAGACACCTTGTACCTTTAGAAAGTCTTTGGATTTTAGATATCGAAAAGTGCATTTGATTTTAATAAATATATGCGATATTATTTTTAAAAACTAAAAACATGAATACAATACAATCATTTTTGTATTCTAGTAACGGGTGATCCAAGTAGAGATACTTTTTTCAATAGCCTTTTTTGACAGATCACGTGTGAGTCGTGTCATGCTGTCATGTTATTTTTGTTTAGTATTGTTTGGCATTTCATAATGGAAAGACTTACGCGTGAACAACGTTTACAAATTGTTCAACTTTATTATGAAAATTCACGTTCTGTGAGGAATGTGTTTCGTGCACTTCGCTCAACTTATGGTCAACATAATCGGCCTACTGAGCGTACTATTCGCAACACCATCACCCATTTTGAGACCCAGCATTCATTATTGGATAATATTCGACCGAATAGACCACGTCCAGCACGCTGTGAAGAAAATATAGCGGCCGTAGCTGAGAGTGTACACGAAGACCGTAGAGAGTCGATTCGGCGCCGTTCGCAGCAACTCGGACTGACGTATGGAACGACTTGGCGCATTTTACGTCAAGATCTTAAATTGAAAGCGTACAAAATACAGCTTGTGTAACAACTGAAGCCGCTCGACCTTCCCAAGCGACATCGCTTCGCTCTATGGGCTCTTGAAAAGTTCCAAGAAGATCCGACGTTTTCGAGGCAAATTTTGTTTAGCGATGAGGCCCATTTCTGGCTCAATGGGTATGTAAACCTGAAGAGATTGAAGAATTGCCATTTCATCCAGAAAAAACAACGGTTTGGTGTGGTTTGTGGGCTGGTGGAATCATCGGTCCATATTTCTTTAAAAATTATGCCGGTGCGAACGTAACCGTCAATGGCGACCGTTATCGTGCCATGATAACCGACTATTTGATGCCTGAAATTGAAGCTCGTGATCTCGGCGACATTTGGTTTCAGCAAGACGGCGCCACTTCCCACACATCGCATCAATCAATGGACTTATTGAGAGAACATTTCGGTGAGCACATAATTTCACGTTTTGGGCCGGTCGATTGGCCACCAAGATCGTGTGATATAACACCGTTGGACTTTTTGCTGTGGGGATATGTAAAGTCAAAAGCTTATGCCGACAAACCCGCTTCGATTCAGGCCTTGGAGGAAAACATCACGCGTGTCATTCGCCAGTTACCAGTCGAAATGCTCGAACGAGTGATCGAAAATTGGACTCAACGGATGGACCATCTGCGACGTAGCAACGGCCAACATTTGATAGACATAATCTTCAAAAAATAAATGCCAAAGAATGTTCTTTCAAACGATAATAAACATTCTCCATTAAATTTGAATTTTCTGTGTTTTTTTTTTCTTTTAAAAAGTAGGCAACTTCGAAATGGATCACCCTTTACAAAACATAGCCTAGAAAAATATTATTATTACCCTGTGAAAGAGTAAAGAAGGCAGTGTTGGTGAAAGTACTCCTATAGGAGTATAGTACTCCTTTCAACACCTCCGTACTCCCGTACTCCTCCTTTCTCATTCGTACTCCCATTTTTTAAAGACCTAGAATATCAAACACTTGAATTCAAATTTAAATAAATTTAATTCACTTAAAATTCCAAACTGTCGTCAAAAAGGGATTTTCTTTCTTTCTTGTGTATTTATACCATATCCATCTATATTGATCTTTACAATCATTTTCGTTTTACAATATACCTTAAAGTATATGGTTCGACTCAGAATCGCTAGCTGAGTTCAATTAGCCATGCCTGTCTGCCCGTCTGTACGTCACCGATTTTTAGGCCTTAAAAATCACGCCCGCTTTTCATTAAAATGTTGTTTTTGACCAAACAGTACAGCATTTTGAAAAAGTGTTTGTAAAACATAAAAATCTCAATACCTTTACTTTGTACATATAAAGATTTTAGACAGGCCCCTTTCTCGGTCATTTTTTAGTAAAAAACAATTTAGGTACAATTTAAAAAAGATCGAAAAAAAATTGTGATGAAAATATTTTGAGTAATTCTATGAAAATTTCGTTTATACATCATTTTAACCCACGCCAAATATTTGGGGCGTTTTCGTTCAGAAAAACTATTTGTAAAAACGATCCCAAATAAGATAAGATAAACTTTCTTTCTTAACCAGGTGTGACATTTTCTATATTTCATCTCCACTCAGTTTTAGGCACGCCTATATTTTGGGGTAATTTATTTTAAGAATGGTTGAACAGACAATGTATAAAAAACTTTTATGGTTCTACAACCATTGGCATATGCTATGGGGTACTTATATTTAAAGTCTAAAAAATGTCTGTACTCCCCTTGTTTGTCTGCAGTACTCCCTTATAATATTTCTCTCCGGCAACACTGAAAGAAGGACATGAAATAATGCTCAACTATGAGAATATATTTTTAGAATGTCTATAAAGCTTCAAATAATCACCGATATAACTAATATAAATATAACAATTCTTGTTCATGTATATTTTAATGATTTCGACCAAGTCTAGCCCTTTCATTAATATCCCAACCGATTTCACAAATTCCATCGAGAGGATAAATTCCCCTCTACAATTTGTTGTTTTGTTAATTTTATTTTTAGCTGGCGCCCAATGTGTGACACTCCTTCTTTTATTATAGCCTTAAAAAAAAGATTGTTTGAACTGCAACTCCACGAATACATGGAACATAAATAAATGTATTAAGTGTTGACGATCAATATCAATGCCCAAACGTGAGGTCACCAAGGCAAATTCTCGTGTTGACCACTGTGTACTTGTATTTCACAACAACACATTGTTTAAATTTATTTTGTGATGTATAAATTGACACAATGAAGCAATGAAATATATTCAGTTTTATAACTTTAAAAAAAGTGCGACTTTTCTTTAATATTACTACGGAGTTATAGCAGTTTTTATTTGGTTTCCTTTGTTCAATAACCGAGCATTTTGGTCCTTCGAGCCGGATTAAGGAAGACAATTTCCCTCTTTTTCAAAAAAAAAGTGGGTAAAGCCTATCTTAGCTACTTAACGGGCTGCCGGACTGTTGAGGGTCTCTGCCTGATACAATGCAGCCTCTTCGATCCTGGGCACGTTGCTGCCAATTATTCAGCCTATCGAGTTAACCGAAATAACGTCTTGCAGTTTAACAAAGTGGGAGCCATTTTTAAGGGGTTGCTGTGTTAACGTAAGCTTCACTTTTCTTGAGATGGGATATTTTTAGTGAAGGCTTATTCGGATACTTTAACTTCACATTCAATCAAGATTTGTTACATTTGGAGACATGTGAAGCAGTTTTCAGTTGACTTTATCAACCAAGAGTTTAAGCTATTATTGATGTTGTTGCAACATATTGGTTCTTTATCCAATTTTTATATTATGAGAGGCTTTTAAACACAAACAATTGGATATTATACTTCGGTTATTAATATCAGGTAACAGAAAACACTCAGAAATGATGCACTCCCTAAAAACTTCCACCCATACATCTAGCTGAAGGAATCTTTGATCCTGGAATGGCTCCATTGTCAGTAAATACCAACTAATCCATATCTCCCTTGAAAAAATCTATGAGTATCAACGATTGGTTTGCATCAGATATTTGTTTAATCGACAAATAGTTCCAGTCTGAACGCCATCAATTTTGTGAGTGTGAACACAGAACTACAGATAAATCACGAGCTACTTGATGCAAACGCTGTCCAGGCCGAGATATTGAGTGGAGATTTAATTGCCCATCAAATCATAACGCCGGTGGTTGTTGGGAGTGGCAAGGGTAGACACTGAAGAAGGTCCTTTCTCAAACATTAGAACAAAAACCTCCTAGACTTGAAACTTTTTCAAAATTTGCTTATCGAGCACGAAAATATAATAAATTAGCATTTACCTGCATCACCAGAATAAGAGGAACCACTGACGCCAAACCACTCCCTATCCCTATTAGGAACGACGAATTCTATACAATCACCTGTTCATAACGAACATCCAGACCTCCGCAAATATGGAGGATCACCTTGAAACGGTGGATGTTCGAATATTTGCCAACTATGACACATCGCGTTAAGTGTTTCCAGGCAACTACTGAGCTGGGAGACTTGGGTCGTATTTGCGAGACAGATCATCCAAGAAGTCAGTGGGACCTAGGATTTTTTGTGCCACTTATCTAGGAAAAGGGAACTATTTACGAGTAGCCGAAGTTTGAACCAGCGGAGGTACACTTCTAAGACCTGCATCAAAACTAGAAGTTCTCGATGTTGAAAGTGATGAAACAGCTGGGGATTTTTACGTGGACCGGTATGTCTTGAACACATGAAGATTTTTGATCAAACAGAGTAAAATGGTTTCAAATTGTTATAGCAATCAGTAAATTGGAAATATGTCATTTCTAATTAAAATTCAATGCGATTATACCTCAAAATGGACGACTGAATATTTTTTGCATTGAAAAAATTTAAACAAAAATATTTTTGTGTTGCCACGACTGGGATTTGAACCCAGACCCCTTCTGCGTGGTAGTTAATCGCTTAAAAAACTACGAAGTCACATCTGCTATAATCCTTCCGTCAGAAGCTCTAAACAGGCCGTATTTTTATATTCCTTCGGCGGAAGCTCTACCAAAACATCTTTCCAAATGTCACACACATAACCGGAAACTTCAAAGAAGCCTTACAGATGATATACCATCACATCTTCTATAAAACTTGTCGATCTATTAAACAGGCTAGTCTTGGGGGCTCAGTGGAGCGATGGTTAGTGCGACGAACTGCCGCGCAGGAGGTCTGGGTTCGATTCCCAGCCGTAGCAACACCTAAATGATTTTTCACTGGCCCTCCTCTCGTGATGATCTGACAAATCATCCGAGTAGTATCAATTGTCAAGAATAGCTTATCTCAACTTAGCCGTTCGGAGTCGGCATAAAACAGGAGGTCCCGCCATCGTGCAAGAAGTACACACGCACACATGAATGGTTGTGAGAAAGCTAGGCCCTGGGTACTAACGAGCCTGTTGCGCCAAAAATTTGTATTTGTTTGTCTTCTGCGCACAAGCTCAATGGAAGTAATTGCTTCTGAAAATTTGAATCTTATAGAAGAAACATTTTTAGTTGGACCTCGACGGAAGGTAGCCATGATAGG
This sequence comes from Rhingia campestris, assembly GCA_932526625.1. Classification (NCBI taxonomy): domain Eukaryota; kingdom Metazoa; phylum Arthropoda; class Insecta; order Diptera; family Syrphidae; genus Rhingia; species Rhingia campestris. Next base: position 19,945,781 of record OW052184.1, read on the forward strand.
ACTAGTGACAGCTGGCAAGAGAATTTTTGAAGAAACATTTTTAGTTGGGCATCGAGGGAAGGTGGTCTTGACTCTTGACCGGACTAGTGACAACTGGCGAGAGACTTTTTGTGATTCAAAATGGATCAAGTCCCAAAAAAAAATTTTTTTTGTTTTTTAGTGTTTCTAATTATAACAACATATTTTTTGAAACAATCCCACTCTGTCTCGCTTATATATTTCGCTCATTGGGAATAATGCTGTCGTTTATGAATATAAAAAAATAGATTGGTGGTTTTTATGCAACTTAAAGTCTTGCGTTAGCTCGTCAAAATAAATCGAAAGCCATGTGAAAAACATTTTGAATTTCTAATCTATGTTTGTTGTCCAGTGAAACAATTTATCTGTAAAATATATCTTTCATGTTGGGCGCCAGTTAACAAACGTTGGTTTAACTGAAGCACATCCACATGAACTGCGAAACAGTGTTCAAGTACTTGTAATGCATTATCTGCTGAATCATCAGGTATTGAAGTAATCAATGGCCGCAATAAAACGATTGCTTAGCAAAGTATTAGTTAACTGGCGCCCATAACAAATGTTGGCTCAACTGAAGCACATCCACAAAAACTGCGAAACAGTGACCAAGTACTTGGAATGCATTATTTGATGAATCAGCAGATAGTGAAATAATCAATGTCTGCCATAAAACTATTTCTTAGCGATATATTATGTCTCTTGTTGGGCGCCAGTTAGCAAATGTTGGTTTTACTGAAGCACATCCACAAAAACTGCGAAACAGTGACCAAGTAGTTGGAATGCATTATCTGATGAATCAGCAGATAGAGAAATAATCAATGTCTGCCATAAAACTATTTCTTAGCGAAATATTATGTCTCTTGTTGGGCGCCAGTCAACTAAAACATATCCTGCACACCATTCTTCAGTTGATAAGTAGATTCAGATCTCATTGATGGGCTTAATGAAACTTTATAGCATGGTTGGGGGTAACAAATTCTTCCCAACGTTGGGCGCTAGTTGAATTATTTCATGTTGCAATGTATTGTTCATGATTGCTTCCTCACAGTAGTATTGTTATTCCTTACAGTACTAATTTTAATGACAGATTTTTTTAATGATTGCTATAACCATCTTGTCAAATCAGATTTCATGTCTATCATGTGCTGTGTATCAATGATGGTTTTCAATGATAGCTATAATTTGTGAAATGCGCCATTAGGATTTTAATTTCTACCAATCGTAGTTGGCCAACTTTGCACTTAATGAACAAACTTACAAGAATTAAAGTACCAATGTCTGGGGTAAGAAATAAGCTGTAAATGGCAGAAAAACAACGTTAACAAAAGTGCGTCAACTCTGTTGACTATTGACTTGATATCTAAGTCAAAATCACAAGTGGGATTAAAAATAAAGCAATACAAATATAATTGGGTACTAACATTAAATGCAAAGGCAAATGCCATAAATGTCATAAAAATTGCCAATTTGAATGCATTATTTTTAAAACGATTAAAATCAATTAAGTAAAATAAACAACGTAACCTACCTTAAGTAAGCAGTCATATCTACATACAAGCTCGAGTGGCTATATATCTTATCAAAACAAAATTATCATTCGGCGATTATCAAATGAGCAAACAACAAACCCATTACCGCTTCAAATTAAGGCAAAAAAATGAAATATTTCCAAACAAACAAGGGAGATGGCTTAATGGGGTTTCGCCTTCAGATGACATTGAAAATGTATCAAAGGAAGGGTGCTCAAAAAACGTGATCTCGACTGGTGTGTGTTTTGTTAAGTGTTCTTCAATAATTTAATTAAATTTGAAAATCGAAAACTGAAAGCCTACACACATTCCCAAAACATCAAACATCAATTCGATGGACAGCCATCAAGAGTACCATTAACTCTTAAGTGAAAACTCACATTTTGATATAGCAAACGAAGCTTCCTTAACCCCAAAGGACTACCTACAAAATGCCAAGCACAAAGGCAGCCTAGAAATAAAATTTCACCCCATCCCTTTTCAAAAAAAAAAACAAGGATGAAGGAAATTCAATTTGCCATAGAACTTTGTAAAGCGAATATAAATAGGTATTCCATCACATGGACTAAAAGCCGCAACCTAAATTCTTCTCTACCCAACGTCGCCGCATCAAATATTCATTCATCAGGTTGAATGGCGCCCCTTCATACCTCCATGAGGTGCCTTTCATTTGCAAAATACAAACAAAAAAACAGTTCTGTACCAAGAAGCCACACAAAAAAAAGGACTCCCCTCCATGACTACGATAGCCGTGAGAGGTTACAGTGAACTCCACCTTTTTAATTAGTGTGCTGGATTGTATTTCATTGCGACCTCTGGTGATTAAATTTGTATAAAGTTAACCTAAAAAAAAAATCTGAACGATAAAACAACTCAACGAAGCTTAAATGTCAAAAAAAGCACTGATATGGCCGATGAATTATGTGGGTGGGCGCTACAGACTGTGGGGGTCTGTTGGGGAATGCCAAACAAAATGAAAACTCATTACACATAGAACAATGGAAAATGAGCTAAACGCCAAATATTTTCACTTAATTGCTTGCCTAAGTGTACCTCTCTCGCTCGCTCATAACATAGCCATAGCGCATAGGCATAATAGTTCACACAGCCTGGTATCCCCATCTACCACTGTGTCTGTATGTGAGCGACCTCATTTTCAAAGTTTCATAAAAAAAACAAATAACGGCAAGCACTTTGACAGTCGGGCAGGACTGGGAGTGGTATGATTATGCCTTGCGCCTTCAGCAAAAAAAAAAAAAAACTGAAACACGACCGTAATCCAATATTCAACAGGAATGCGTCGCCATTTATGGGAGAAATGTCAGTTGGGAAATATGCCATAATAGGGGAAGGAATCCGTCATCCAAGAGCGAGCCACCAACGATGTGGCAAGAGAGAAGAGAATCCGAGTCGGAGTATCTATCAGCTTGGTCGTCTTATTGAGAATTTGTTGTTCCTCCCCCGGAAGAGGAAGTGCTTGACCATTATTTGCACATAATTACCATGACAGAGAACATTCATAAATGCAAAACGAAATGTTGACAATCTAACACACCACAGATACGACTACGAGACAAGTTCGACTGCAGAGCAAACATAGATACAAAGAGAAATGATTCGAATGCCATAGCCATTGGCGTCATAGACGTGAAGCTCTAGGCGGATAGTCGGTAGTTGGTACGTGACAGCGGTCGCACGTATAGAATATTTTATTTTTGTTTATATCCTCTGTCTGCTTTGACACTGCTGCGAGACGCAAGCTACTTTGTATACGAGTTGATGCGGTGCTGCTTTTTGGCTAAGAACGAGTATCTAGATATATTTTTTCGCATTTTGTTGCTTGTATTTCCCTAGTCTACATGACAGAAGGTTAATGTGATTGCGTACACGTACTTTATTTCATCAGCATACTCAAAGTATGTGCTCATTAGATTCTTTTCTATGCTTTGGGATTTTTCATGCTCTAAATTCTTGAAGCCATTTGAATATCTCAACCCTAGAGCGTAGTGTTAGAACTTTTAATGAACATTTTTGCGCATTTTTATGTAAGAAAAGCAAAAAAAAAATATACCGAGGGTAACCTATTCCCCTGGGTTTTTGGGATACACTACCGATATATGCGGCATCAGCTAACCAGGACAAGGTAGAGCGGAACAATGATCTGCGTCATCGCGTCGTTGTATTGTCGGTTAGAGTGGAGGTTATGTCGTAGGTTGATAAACCAATTTGTAATGCGTATGCGAGATGGTGGGTTGTTTTCGCTTTGCTGGAGAAAATCGGGATATTGGATAACTTTTGATGACTTTGACATTCTATTTGAAAGTACATTGTCGTGGGTTGGAGGAAATTGATATTTCAAGTGTCTGTAGATGTAGATGGTTTCATGGTCGCCTAGGATATAGATGTGCTTATTTTTTTATAAAAGGGAGACATAATTAAGTGAAAATGGTAAACAAGATAGCATCCCTTTAAATGTATCTAAGCGCAGATTTTTTTAAAGTAAAAACACCACCTTTCACACCATCGGAGGATTTTGATTTGGGAGTCTAAACTGTAAATGAAGGCACTATTTCTGAATAACACAGAATTTAACTCACTACGTGAATCAGGCAATTTTCTGTTACCTACATGTACCTAATATCTAACCCTGGTATAAAATACATCGAAAAAATGGTCTAAACAAAATTTTCATGAAAACTTAATATTTATCGTAACCCTATGGCTTTGTACAAATTTTCAAAATCTTCAAAATTTGGTTGATGAAAAATTTATATTTGATGAAAAAAAAAAAAAAAAAACGTGTACCTACGTTTTTTTAAATCTTAAAAATTTTGATGAAAAAATTAGAATTGATGAAACATTGATTGATGAACTTTTTCCTTAATAAAAACCGTGCAAATTTGTCACAATCTTCAAAATTAAAATTTATCATGACGATAGCGTTGTGCATAATTTTTCAAATCGTAGAAATATTGATGAAAAATGAACATTTCTTGTACTTTTTCGAAATCTTAAAATGTTGATGAACAATGAAAATTTATCGTAACCCTTGCGTCTGTGGACATTTTTCCAAATCTTAACAATTTTGATGAAAAATTAGAATTGATGAAAAATTGATTGATGAATATTTTGATGAAAACTAACCGTGTAAGTTCTCAAAATCTTAAACATTTTGATGAAAACAAACAAATTGCTGAAAAAAAAACGTGTTAATTTGTCAAAATCTTCAAAAGAGAAATTTACCGCGACGATAGGGTTGTGGAAAATTTCCAAATCTTAAAAATTTTGTTGAAATATGAAATTTTTCTTGGAAATTTTCGAAAATCTTAAAAAAATTGATAAAAAATGAAAAATTTTCATAACCCTAGCGTCGCGTTGTGGAAATTTTCCCAAATCACAAAAATGTTGATTGAAAGTGAAAAATCTTTAAAATGTTGATGAAAAATGAAAAAAATGAAACTTAGCGTGACCTGGCCCAAAGGTCTTCTTCTTCTAGCTCCAAGTATATAATCTGGTTAGAAACAACTATGAGGGTCATACATAAGACCACTATTTCGCAATTCCTACATACGGCTCCGAAGAATCACCGTATGTAGAAATCATTGGACGGAGACACGCACCCATGATTAGTTGTGTTCAACCAAAGATTATGAATTCTATACAGATGACGCACTCCATATAAGAAAAATAGTTCTATGGCGGGTCGTGCTGGCACAGCCCGCCATATGTTTTTGTTCTTGTTTTTCATGTGTTTTCATGCAAACCGCCCGCCCGTACCATGAAGCTACTAAGCAAAAGTTTCTGTTTTTTGTTCTCAATGCGTCATCTGTATGGAATTCATAATTTTTGGTTCAACTCACTGATCTTTCAGAGATTTTTACATGATTTTCACCTACTTAGACAAAACGTTGACTATCCTGTCAGATAAACTTTTTAGAGAGGGGATAATTCATTTATCCGCGGGGGATCGTATTGAAAGCGATACCTGAAGCAAATGTAGGAGAGAATTATATTTCCAGAGTGTCCTGTTTTTTTTCCATTCAGACTTTCCAATTTGTTATTCATTTTCATAAAAACACGTTAAAATCGGTTTTTTTCAAGCGATATAATGTGGGTCAGTGAAAATCAAACCTAAGATGTCCAATAAAGTAGGTCTGCCAATTCTGTCGGTCTGTGCATGAAATTGAAGGCTAAGCGGCTGGACGTATTTACTTGAAATGTGAAAGACAAGGTTTTTGGGAAACATACAGGGTGCGCCATCTTTTATGTCGGTATGTAAATATTTAGTAACTTTGACATTTGAGTAGACATGTTTTCGAGAAGTCGCTTTTGTACAAGTTAAAAATCGTTTTTCAGCAAATATTATGACGATATACATTGAAGATAGTCGTTCAACGTTTGAAAACACTATTCGTAGTTCGGTGTCAAATTTCGTCGAGCACGGGACAATGGAAGACTTACGATATGTCATTCATTAACGCCAAAGACTCATTATAATGAAGCATGTTGACAATGTACCTTGGGCCACTTAAAGCCAACACAAGTTTGTCTACGTTAACATAAAATGTGATTCAGCACAAAGACTATACAGATAAACTTTTCTATTTTTAAATGGGAATTCATTTTTTTTGGTCCCAACATCTGTTATGATGTAACCCATTTTCTGTCAGTAAAAAGTAATAAAACATACCTATAAAAATGTGTCCATCTGCTGATATGCTATCAGCGAAGTTTAGTGCTTTGCTAAATATAAAACCCCCAGTGTACTTTAAACGAATCATGACCAATTATTATTCAACAGCTCTTTTTAGTACAAAAGAAATACGTTTTTAGAAAAGAAATGTCAAAGGTCCACCATATGATAAGACACCGCTGATATGAAAAGTAATGACACATACAATGAACATTTAGCCGGTATTTTTTTTATTCAATTAATTCTTATAATGATAGATTAACAATAAATGTTTTTTTATGAAAGTATAACGAGGCGTATTCATAAACATTTGCCAATGTCTTGATTTATAAGTCCACTGTTTAAGATATATGCTGGCTAAATAAACACACCTGTTATTTAAAAACAATTTCCCAGCTGTGTTTTGTAGAACTACAGTAAACAATCTATTCTAGTACAATTATTATACTCCCAATGATGACAAGTCAGATGTCAAAAAGGAAAATAATATTATTTTTGTAGAATGGCGTGAATGTCGAAATAATAATTATAAAATTTTAATTAAATTCAAAAGCCTAATATTAGTAAGAATCCGCCTTATTCATAAACTGATTATAAGGGGTGCATAAAGTGATGTAGCCATCTAAACGCAAACCACTTATTCGTAAACTTATATGTACAATCATGGAGTCTACATAACCTTAATGCGTCTGATGGTTAAATGGTGCCCGTAGAAGGATGTTTTATTTATTTTGTGATTTCATAAACGGCAACCTTCTGGGTTACAAATGACAGAATTTAAACTCACCAGTAGTAAAAGATGTGCTAGGTTTCTCGCGGCCACCAGCAAGAAACATCTGGTTTGATGAGATATGCCGACAGATGCTCGCAGCCAAGAACGAGGCCTACAAGGCTAAGCTGCAGGTGAAGACGAGAGCTGCTATTGAGCTCTATAGGCAAAGAAGAAGGGAAGAACATCGGCTTTTCAGAAAGAAGAAAAATGAGCAAGGAAAGCGCGCGATCGAGGATATAGAGAGGTGCCACTCCAGGAACGATGTTCGCAAGTTTTACCAAAGTGTAAAACGTCAAAGCCAAGGATACACGGCTCGAACAGAATCCTGTCGAGATGAACAAGGAAATATCGTAGTTGAGACACAGTCGATGCTGAGGATATGGAAGAACCACTTCTGCAGACTGTTAAACGGCGATGACGAACAACATTGCGCTGTCAAGCAGAACGAATCATTTAATATTGGCAACGAAAGCGAAAACTGCCAACCACCCGACCTAAGTGTAGTGAGGATAGCAATATCTAAACTCAAGCTTAATAAGGCCGCCGGAAATGACGGCCTTCCCGCTGAGATTTATAAAGCTGGCGGAGATGACTTGGTAAGCAACATCCACCAACTCATAAGCCAAATCTGGTCGGTTGAAAGCATGCCTGAAGAATGGAACCTCAGCATCGTTTGCCCGATCCTCGAAAAAGGAGACCCTCTGAACTGCGCCAACTACAGAGGCATAAATCTACTCAACATCGCTTACAAGATCCTATCTGCCGTAATATGTGAACGCTTGAAACCGTTTACCAACAACCTGATCGGCCCTTATTAGTGTGGTTTTAGGCCAGGAAAGTCCACAATCGATCAAATTTTCACACTTCGGCAGATCCTGGAAAAAACTCAAGAAGTCCAAATCGATACCCACCACCTATTCATCGATTTCAAAGCCGCATTCGACAGCATTTATAGAGACGAACTGTACAGAGCCATGTTTAGTTTTGGTATACCGACCAAACTCGTCCGTTTGTGTAGGATGACGATGGAGAATTCTCGCTGCACCATCAGGGTCGGAAACGAGCTCACCGACACATTCGATACAAAAAAAGGATTTAGGCAAGGCGATGCGCTGTCATGTGACTTTTTCAATTTGATTCTTGAGAGGATTGTGCAATTCCCGAGCCAACACCAGAGGCACAATTTTCCAAGAATCGGTGCAACTACTAGCATACGCCAACGATATTGACATCATTGGTAGGACTCAACGTGATGTCATAGCCACGTTTGCTAGTATAGAGAAGAAAGCGGGAAAAATGGGTTTAGCAGTAAATGAGGGAGGGTAAGACTAAGTATATGCTGTCAACACGAAAGGACACACAACATCGACGAATTGGACAGAACGTCACCATTGACAGATATAACTTTGAGGTAGTACGGGACTTTGTCTACCTCGGCTCCGCTATTAACTCTGACAACAACATCTGGTCAGAAATCAAACGAAGAATTACTCTTGCCAATCGCTGTTTCTTCGGGCTAAGAAGGCAATTTAGTAGTAAAGCCCCCACTCGAACTACTAAGGAGATCCTATAGAAGACCCTGATCATCCCAGTCCTGCTCTACGGCGCTGAAGCATGGACCGTATCAAAAGCGGATGAAGAAATCCTTGGTAGAAAATTCTTCGAAAAATCTTCGGTCCCGTTTGCGTTGACGGGCTATGGAGACGAAGATTCAACCACGAACTATACGAGCTGTACAGCGACATGCCCCTGGTCGAAAAACTCCGCATTGGACGTTTAAGATGGCTAGGACATGTAGAAAGAATGAACACCAATAGCCCGGCTCGCAGAGTCTTCGATTCCCAGCCAGAAGTCGGACGCAGTAGAGGAAGACCTCGCCTTAAGTGGCGCGCACAAATAGAAACCGACCACAACCAACTTGGATTGCGCAACTGGAGGCAGTTAGCTAAGGACCGGGCTAATTGGAGAGGCATGTTGGTTGAGGCCCAGGTTCATCCCGGACTGTAGCGCCACTTAAGTTAGTAAGTAAGTAGTAAAAGACTGTAATTTTGATTGAAATGCAAATTATTCTCAATCTAAAGACCCATTATTGTAGGCAATGTTATTGAGTCAACTTAAGTAACCAAAATGTCATCATAAAAGTGTACAAAACAAAGTAGTCACCATTAGTTTTGCAATAACAAATATTTCAATTGGTAACTCACCTGAGCTAATTGTAGTAGATTTCCCACTTTTTGGTAATTTATTTGACACAAACCCTGTATAACTATTATGAATAGGGAAATATTTTATGAATAAGAATTTGTGCGACCCTGAATAAACGGTGCATAAAAACTTCTGCACTGTATAACTCTACAACCGTTCACATGTTTTTAAGTAATGAATAATGGTAACTATTCTATTGTAGATGAAAAAAATAAACGTCAGGGAACTTGGACGCAGGGAGATACGGAACTTTGCGGAAATTGGTACAAAATGATACCAAGGAGATATTAAAATAACGAGCATTAAATAATACTGACGATGACATAAAGACCACTGGATTCAACAAGTCGATTAGAAAATTTAAAGAGCAGTTACATCGGATGAAAGTTGCTGCAAGCTACTAGGAACGTAATAATTGTTCAAAAACCACATGAAGTGCACTTTATGGTCAAGGACATGATTAATGAGGATTTCGTTAAGGTTTTTTTATTTTAATTGACATCAGTCAAACTTTACTTTCTGTATGTTCATTGCTAGACTCAAGATGTTCGTTAAGACATAGATTTAAATTTTCTATGAATAACAAAACCTCAGGTGCAACTAAGCAACAACATAATCAGAACTTGAAAAATTATGAATATGCGCCAAACAGTTTGATAACCACGGGCATAAATTTGTCTGGTAAGACTATCCGATGCTTGAAGCCCATTTGGGTATAAACTTTATCTTAATTCAAACGCAAAATAATTTCTTAAATTTTACAAACAATTAAACACAAACTTTCGTGAAACACCCCAAAAAATCGTTTAAAACCTTATAGGAGGGGTGTCTCCACATCATGCGAATATGAGTAGAAAGAGTTCCCCCTATCTAAACGACGATTTTCCAAAACGTCAAAGTTGTACACCCCCAAAGTGGGAAAAAATGTCATATCCACCCAATCATATGCTAGTGATACCGGATATGGTCATTCCTCGTTTTAGTGTCCTTTTTTTAGGGGAGACAAAGTTACAAAGTTTGGTTTTAAAAAAAAAAAAATGTGAATGACAATGAACAATTTCATTGAAGAAAATTCATTGATTTTAACAAACTCAAGGGTGCATACTTAACGAACCCACCCCCTTTTTCATTAAAATTATTATCATCACACAATGAACAGACTGTCTGGACGTGCGACTATGTCGAGTATGCATATAAATGCACTGCATGCATACATCATTTTATATAAAAACGAATTCTTATACAAATAGTATAAAAATACAATAAAAACTCGTATAAGAAGCTCGAGTTATATCATCAGACTCGTACTGGTTTGTTGTGTTGATAACAAAACCCCGAGTATGTGTTGCATAATAAAACGCTTTAGCGTCACAATAAGACGCTGTTCAAGTACTTGAAATAGGTAGAACTAAATAAACAATGACAGCAACCAGTGTATGACTAACTATTAGTACTCAAAAGTTCTCACATTTGGATTTTTTTTTATCGTTACGAACCGATTTATATCGATGTCGTTAAAATCGATTTATGTGAGCGCACCTTATCAGCGGGAATGAAATTGATTTACTGATTATGCCCTTATGCCATATGCCACTGCTGGCACGCACAGTTTATCTAGAACCATACTCTACACGGAAAGTTTAAAGCGAACAGAACAGAAAAAAAATTCATCTATTCGTGAGTGGAAGTTTTGATTGCGATGACATTCCTCCGTGTATGACATAATAATTGACACTTTGACCGAGAAATGTCATGTAATTTGTGACGTGCAGATGAACGTTCATAAATGCGATGACAAAGTATATGGTGGATGGGGGGTAGTAACATTGTTCGGAATGAACTTTTCGGTATGTTGACAGAAGGTGCCAACGTTTGGATACCCGCTGTCAATTGTGTCAAAATGTGAGTTTAATGTTACATAAATAGATGTATTCTATGTGATGGCGCTCAGACCTAACTCCCGATGACATCAATGATAATGCTTATTCAATATGTGGCGTTGAATTGTTTATTTAATTGTTTTGTAAGTAAGGTGATGCACAGGTGTGAAATGGGAATTGAAATGAAGCGTTTTATTTGACAAATTGTTTGAAATTGATGGCGAGATAAACGGGTAAATAGGGTGATACTTGTAAAATGTCAGGGGAAGTCGTTTTGGTTTAGTTTGTGGTTGATGTGCGAATTAATTGAAGATACATTTTTGGTAAATGTGTGAATATGAAGTTTAAAGTGTCAATTTGGTTTGTACGGGGACAGGCTGTCAATGAGGGTAGTGATAGGTGACTTTTATAAGGCCGTGTTTGCATTTGACGTTGTTGGATACAGAAATATTTCTTTTCCTTTTCACCAAATTGCATTTGCAAATTCGCGTATTTATTTCCCACGATTAGAGAAATTCAAGTTCACATTTGATTAGAAACAGATTACGGTTTCAGACAAGAAATTCAAAGGTCTAGCATTTGATAAGACACCGGAAGGGTATCGTGTGTTATAAAAGTGCATTTCGTATCTTATTTCCCTTCACAATGCGACAAACGTTTTCACCAGCTAATGTCTACCAACTTTCAGTCTCTTCGTGGCGACCGGCGCGCGCATGGTTCTTTGTACCTTGACCTTATATAGGGTGTGAATCCCTGTGTAAAGTCTTGGCGGCAGCAGATTATAGCGGGGGACGACATGTCACTAGACTAAGGCAAATCTTCCTTTTCCGAGGCGGCAGGTGAAAAATTCCCAAGATGGAGTCAACGGTGGCGTCTACAATCTTTGTTAGGATGGACAACAACTTACATAAGCTGCTTCAACATATTTCGACAACAGGTCATTTTGGAATCTCAAAGGGATATTCAGGTGCCTTGAAGAAAGATGGTGGCGGCAGCGATCAATCATGTAGTGGATATTAATCGCCCGTGTTCTATGGGTATCTGATAAATTTGAAATGACCCGACAGTTCTCAATCTACTCAATCTACGGAAAAACCCTTTATTCAGGAGCAACCAAAAGCCTGATTATAATGTTGACGACGATGCTAAATATAAAAAGGACAGCGACTGTACCTGAAATGTTAAAGAACTTAGCAGAGAAGCTGTTACGGAACAACTAGCGGAAGCTCTGAGCTGGTCCATGGCAGACATTACTACCATCCAGGAAATTCGATGTCTTTACTATGGTCCGTGTTATAGTGAGCATCGACTATTCCAATGTGGATTTGTTCCAAGAAGTCTTATGCTTTGAAGACATTAGTGAAGACTTTATAATAATCCACATTAAGGACAAATTCGCTAAAATAAGCCTTATTTACGCTCACAGTCCGACGGAACAAAAGATCACGTCGGAAAATAATTTGTATACAGGCTCTTGGAAAATTTATGAGCGAAAATCGGAACTCCGTATGCTTTCGAGGTACTCTCAACAATTCTTTGTCGTACAACATCGGAAGAAATTCAACGCATAGCTGTCAAAAATGGTTGACTTAACGCATTACACCACTGATCAATCAGTCGAAAGACCTGTTCGAAATGCTAATCGGAACGTATACTCCGGTTGGGCTGAATATCATGTAGGTAATGCCCACGATTGCCTAAAAACTGAATAAGCCGATTTCTGACGTTTTTCTTGACATGACTGATGATGTCCTTCATTGCCTATACACGGAATAAGCATATTACTGTATTTCTGATGTTTGTCTTGAAATGACTGATGATGTCCTTCATTGCCTGTACACTGAATAAGCCTATTACTGTATTTCTGACGTTTGTCTTGAAATGGCTGATGATGTCCTCCATTGCCTATACACTGAACAAGTCTATTACTATATTTCTGACGTTTGTGTTCACATGACATCATAAAAAAAGCAGATATGTTGGGAATTTCGGCCCAGATGTTGGCCTTCAGGTTTTGTAGGGTCCCTGGAAAGTTGACATAAACTCGGAATTTCTAAAATCCATTTGCAAGGGAACAAACTGAAGGAGCTGGACATTCACATTAAATCAACTTCTATGAGTTATTCCGGAAAGTGAACGCTACAAACAGGCATAGAGTCACTTGTAGTGTGAATTGTTGAAACCAAATGGAACCGCCTAGCTTCAACTCCTCCAACATTGTCTCTTCGACCTCAGTTTGTTCAAAAAAAAATTAAACACCACAAGGTGACTTTATGTGAATGCAAAGGTCTATGACGCAATTTTTGGGGATTAGTGTCAACCCAGTAGCTCATGTTCTATTTGTTGACAAACCATTTTCGTAAAAAAACAATTACGTCCTCTAAAATGTTTTTGAGAAGTGCCTCCGAGAAATGATAGGAAAGTTCCTTCAAAATCGATGGAAAAAACTTCTACGGATGACAATGAAAGTCTTCTTGATGAACTAGCCTCACTGAACGATGGGATAGTCCAAGGGCAGATGGAATTTTTGAGCGCAGAATCCCGTGGGAATTACAAGATTGAAGATCTCACTGCTTTACTGTTCTCAGGTGAACTGATGGGCTGAAGGACTCCAGTTCTGTGTATTGTCCAACTTGCGTTTGAAGTTGCTTTGTTATATCTATGTATATATGTTGTAAATCGCCTTTTTTCAACCTTTGTAATAGTCCTGAGTTGAGTAAGGATTAAGTTGTTAATTGTCAAGAAAATACAAAAATTGTGTTCACCTCACCACATCTATTTATTCCCGTCTTGTTATAAAAGCGGCATCCGATAAATCCCATTGAACCTAATGAAACACTTGAACATAAGTCATCAGAAATATGTATTTAGTCAAATGTCAATATCTAGCAAAAACATCCAAAAAGTGACACACCGAATGTCAAAAAATTATGCAACGCAAAGTCATTGATAACTTCCACCAATGGCCAATGTGAATTAATGGGGCTCGACTTAAATCTAACCCCCTTATTAACAAACGCTGATTAGCTAATCAGTGACTAACTTTTGACATTCCCACGAGTATTTCTTATGGGAAAAACTGTCAAGTTGGCCATTGATTAGCTATCAGCGTTTATTAATACGGAGGTAACTGATCATGCAAACACCTCTTCAACTCTTTTAAAACCATGAATTGAGTTGAGATTAAGTAAATATTTCTAAAATCAATGAAAAAAAATGAATCACCACCTCACTACATCCCTTTATTCCCATCTTCGCACAAAACCGTCATCAGACAAAGCTGTCGCCAACTAATCCTCTTCCTACGCAACTGACAACGAATAAGAAAATAAAACAAAAAAAAAATCGCTTAGTATTCATTTTGAATCCAACAGCTCAATCTTAATGAAATTGAACAAGTCAACGTCGTCTGATTTTTGCCCATCACCGAGACAGCCATCTTGTCTTCATGACACAAAGTAATTGCCTGTCATGGGTCACAGAATGTCAAATACAATATCACACATGAGTAGAATTGAAATGAAACGCCTCTTCCATGACAATCCCTCGACACGTACCTAGTTATGAATAGAGAGACAAAAATCTCATAAATCCACATCCTTAATGGTTGCAAATACAAATTCAGTCGAGCGAATTATCCTAACCTTTTCCGTCCTTCTTAAAGGAAGCAATTCACCACCTAATACCACACCAACAAAATTTAAAGAGAACAAAGAGCAAATCTAACTAACCAGTGTTACTGGCAAGGATGAAAATATAAAAAAAGGTCCTTCGGAAGCAAATATTAACATCTTTCTGCTGTTAGGATATCCTCATGAGGATATCCCACCATTTTAGCTTGTACTAGAAAAATCTCATTCACTCTCAGAGTTCACTCAAAGGGACGACCGACACGACTATACGATTGAAATGCGTTGCGTTCGTGTGTATTTGCTTGCCAAAAGGATAAAAGCTTCCACAGGACGATGTTAATCCTTTACGCTTGTGTACGCTTTGTGTACACATTTCATAACCTCTGGGGAGACATTCTTTTTTTAGAACGCTATCACTACTTTACCTACGTCATCATAACAACAAGAGAGCTGGTACATTAACACAGCACACGAAGTCTCCAGTCGAGCGAACAGAGCACGACGAAAGGTCCTTGACACAGAATAAATTGCAGGGACATAAAACAAAAACAGCTATAGTGTCTCAAAGGATATATAAATCGTGAAAACAAAGGACACATCGTATGTGTGTGGGGTACTTACATTTTTCCAAGCTGGCATTGCAGAACTTCAACGCATCGTCCAACAGATTCAAGCTCATAAAGCTCACAGCCCTTTCGTTGATTGTTTTCGCCTGCAAGTCGGCGCCCCACCACTTCTCTACGAGCCGTCTGACGAGCACATCCGGCATGAATTTCATTGAATTTTGATGGCCGCTGGCATTGCGATTATCATTGGTAGTGGTGGTGCTGTTGCTGCTGCTGGTAACCGCGATGTTATGCAACAGTGCGTTTGTGTTGGTGTTATCTGGTCGCGATGCTGCTGGTGTTCGTCTATCGGATATAGAGGCGGCTGCCGCATAGCCCATGTATTGTGACGCATTTGTGTTAGAATTGGAATTGTGTAACGTTGCCATCATTAGATCTGACGAAGGAAATTCTGGTGGTGACGCCAGCGCTGTCGTCGCAACGAATGACGTTGGGAACTTCACTGGACAGACGGTGCACTGAGTGGCCGACTCACAGCACTCTCGACAGAAGCTGTGACCGCAATTCGCTGTCACCGGACACCGAAGGATGTCCTTACAGATAGGGCATATCAGCGGATCCAGTTCAACATCGGCTTCCGCAACGATTGGAGATTGTTTGTCGGAAAATTGCTGATGATGCTCTTCATCCAGCATAACATCACAGAAGCGTACATGATCATCGTCACATAGTCCCACATCACTGATGATGCCGCCACCTCCGCCTCCGCCGCCATCTTTCCAGTATCTCTGAATTCGTTTATTTTTAGAATATCTCACGCGATCTTGCAGCCGATCGGAGGTGGCATTTGCATTCAGCGTTGGCGAGGGCAACGTTGTGATCGTCGCTCCACCACCACCACAACCACCGATTGTAGAATTAGTCTCCATCGCTAGGCTGCTGCTAGCTACTCGACGGACTGTTGGTGCTGCTGGTGGTGTTGGTGTGGCTTTGGTTGACGCTGTTGCCGTGACGCTGCTTATGTAATCGATCAGTGTGGACGAGAGAACTTTTAATCGCGCTAGCGGTATACATCCATCAAGGTAATTGCTCGCGATAAATGCATAAATATCGAAGGCCTCACGCAGTTGACCGCATCGGGCCAACGAGTCCCCGTACAGGTAATACAGGTTTAGGCTGTTGCTGTTCTGTTGATGCTGGCGCATTTGTTGTTGTTGTTGTTGGTGGAGGTGGTGTTGATCGATGATGATGCCGCCCTTTCTGTCGATATCGGGAATATTGATCGGATACGGATGATGGAGATAGTTCATCGATGACAATGGTGTGCTGTGCTGTGTTATGGCGGCTACTGTTGCCACTGATGGTGTGGATGTGACCTTCTTCTTCCGACGCCTTCGCATCTGTTGTTGTTGGTGTGTTGAGGAGAGCGATTGTGGTGTTGTTGGTTCCCAAATGCCATCGTTGCGGACACACCAATCAACGATGTCTTCGGTTATGGGTTCATACAAGGCGTCGCTGGGTTTGTTGTAGAGCTTTTTGAACGCATCGTCCGCGTTCTTTGACATTATTGAGGTTTTTTTTTATTATTTTTTCAATTAATTAGTTTGTTTTGATTTTATTTTATTTTTTACCACTTTTGTAGTTTTATTGAACAAATTTTGTTCATTCACTTGCACTGGTGTTTGTATTGTTGTTTGACAGTCCATTAAGAAAAGTCCTTTTGTTAAGGATTTTTTTACACTGAAAATATTAGAAGGGAAGTTAAATTAGATGGTGTTTTTTTTTTTATTCACTTTTATGGGCAGAGGGCGCTATTTATCTGGGTTCTTGATCCGTTTAGGGGCGATTAATTATTGTGTGGCGGAAACAAATGACATAAAATGAAAATCTACTACAATTTGATTTTAATTTGGAGGGTTTTCAGTGTATTTCGCAAGTCCAATAGATGCTAATTGTCAGAGAAAAACTACTACAATTTGATTCTCATTTTTGAGGGTTTTTGAGTGTATTTCGCAAGTCCAAAAGATGCTAATTGTCAGAGAAACATTTTTAAAAGCATATGAGAATGTGAAGTTCCTTTCTTCCTTCCAAAAACTTCTGTCTACTAGGTAGTAAACTTTAAATGAAACTTTTGATGGCGCTAGTACTTTGACATTGAAATTGTAGTAAAAAAAATATCCATACAGGACCTTAGATCTAGCATCTACATTCATTTGTGTGTGCGAAGTTTTATTTTCAACACAAATAGTGAGACCTTTGGCTTAAAGCCGATCCCGAACGGCAAATTTGAGAAGCTTCTTATGACAGTTTTATACTTTTAGATGTTTGCCAGATTTTTGCAAGAGGTAGGGCAGTGAAAAAAACGTAGGCATTGCTACCTTCGGGATTTGAACCAAAGCCCAAACTCCAATTGTACTAGAGTTAATAAAAAAAAAAACTATAAAATCGTACTAGAGTAAGAAAAACAAATACATATGTCTACGGAATTTTTGTGTTGTTACTAATTTTAAATGATAATCATATCTGTAGCTGATTTTTTAATAGCCACAAACTACTATGATAACTGCGACACTAGCGCCATGGTGGTGATTGTTTTGAACACACGTCAAAGGTGCAGTCGATCACCTAGACACCGATCAGAAGCCTTCGATTTCAGACTGAATGCTTATTTAGTGTGATAGCTCATTAGGGGCTGCGATCGGCAGTCACACATATTTTTAAGGAAAAATGTAGACGCCAATCGTAAGACCTATGTCCTATATATGTGGAAGAGGAAGGGTTCCGAGGATAGCTAACAGACAACGTACAGAACAATTATAATCGAAATGTTAACAGTATATTCCTATTACCACTCGATTTCATTGAATTTCGAAAAACCGTCTCTAAAGCAGATAGGTATCCGTTCAGAAAGGGTTTTCGAAAAATCAATAAAAGCGAATTTTGTAAATTAAAAGTTATAAAAGTTATTACACGGAATAATGGTTTCTAAGATTAAAGACCAAAGAAAAAACTGACTTCAATAGTTGGTATTGTTATTGATCTGGGTTGTAATGAATTCCATTAAATCATCTCCAGAAATTGGTGGTGCAGTCCATCAATGGTGACGCCATACCAATCAACAGTCATGGAGCAGCAATGAGGTCATAAGGACTTAGCAATAGTGTTTCTATGTGGTATATAATTGAACACCAACAAGTTGATATTTAGAATATCAGAGAATTGTGTGCTCTTTTATAAACCTGGCTAACAACAAAAATGGTTGAAAACCCCACCCTTATTAACCAATTGTGTAAGAAATGTTGTTGTGCAAAAATGTGTTCGAAATTAGAACGAACAAAGGGATGTCAGAATATGTGTGAAAGATTTTTTTTGTGCGGAGAAGAGTCGGTGACAAGTGAGGTAGAAATTTCGAGTGTAACGTTTTTTTCTAATTTGCGACCACCCAAGGGGTTATGAATACCCTTTAGGCGTGTGTGGAATGATTTTAGTGTTGAGAAGAGTCGGTGATGTGTGAGGTAGAACATTTCGATAGTAGATATGTAGGTCCAGGTGTGCTGGCGAACGCTGGCAATTACTCAAACCTAACCTATGTAGGTCCAAAGGGATTACGGCGAAATACTTCGGTCTAGGAGGATTAATGGTTGGGTCAGTAAACCAATAAATTATCGGGGGATGTGTTCGATGGTGATGCTTCGATGGATGGATATATGTTCCTGGGTATCCTAAGATCTGTTCGTAATTTTGGAAAATTCTTATGTTGCCAACATAAGGATCAAGCGATAGCGAAGTTAAAACAGAAAGAACTTATAGTCCGTACCAAATCAGTTGGCCAACGGTCGATTGCGCAGAGAGAGGATTTAAGAGAAATTTAAGATATATTACAATAAATTTAAAGAGACCTGCGCAGTAGATTGGCCAACTGATTTGGTACGGACTATACCCGCAATCAAAGAGGATAAAGGGCTGACTACTACTTCAAGATTCCGCTGGGTATTAAAGCAAAAATATACTTTGTAGCTGGGGCATTCTCAGGAACACTCGAACTGAACTATCGATTTGTCTCTCCCTACCATAGAAGTGTCGTTCAGATGTCAGGTATAAGCAGCAATGGCGGTGGTAATAAAGGATGATAACACAATTTTGAATGACAATATGGCTCAGTTAAGGCAATCGCTTGTGTTGACATAAAGTGAAAGTAGTTCAAAGTTGTCGAGAAGACCTATAGGCTTTTGGTTATCAGCACCCTATAAAATTTAGCTGGGCAGATAAATTTTCCATTTCGTAAGTGGTCCAATATGTACAAGGTGGCGCAAAAGTTGTCACCCGATGTTTTTTGGCCGCCATTTTTTAAAGTGTTTTGCAAAAAAATCGAAACAATTATTATAGGTGGCGCATAAGACATGAATCATGGAATCATTTTTTCTATTTTTTTTGCTGAAGAATTTAAATATTTGCAACCAAAAAACATCGGGTAATAGCTTTTGCGACGGGTGACAACTTTTGCGCCACCTTGTATGGGTGGATTAGTCAACTTCTCATTGTGTGTCTGTCAAAGTACGGCTGGAATATTAGAAAACTGCTAAAAGCGGTTGGAACCTTTTCCCAATAACGGCCACTTGTAGGAGCGCATTTATAGAACTAATCACTATTTGGATGGCTGAAAATCCACCAGAAATTACCTTGATAGTTATGCTAACCTCTAACATCTATTTAGTTGAATAAATCCGTTCGTCCAACTCCACCTTAATAAAAATCCCAGGAATGTAGAAAATGTGTATGTTAAGGCCGAAAAAAAAGAAAAACCTGATTCGACGCTTTGTCGGGTTAGCTCTAGACTAAATTATCTGGTCTAACTTTCTCTAAACATATGATTCAACTACTAGCCTTATAACCTCACAAGCCAAGTACCTGATCTAACTTTACCATCTGAGTACACAAATTAACTAATGCATGTTCGAAGCAAATACATTTTTCTTAGCTCATGTTCGAAGAAAATACATTTTTCTGAGCTTATGTTCGAAGAAAATACATTTTTCTTAGCTCATGTTCGAAGAAAATATATTTTTCTTAGCTTATGTTCGAAAAAAATACATTTTTCTTAGCTTATGTTCGAAGAAAATACATTTTTCTTAGCTCATGTTCGAAGAAAATACATTTTTCTTAGCTTATGTTCGAAGAAAATACATTTTTCTGAGCTTATGTTCGAAGAAAATATATTTTTCTGAGCTTATGTTCGAAGAAAATACATTTTTCTTAGCTCATGTTCGAAGAAAATACATTTTTCTTAGCTTATGTTCGAAGAAAATACATTTTTCTTAGCTCATGTTCGAAGAAAATACATTTTTCTTAGCTCATGTTCGAAGAAAATACATTTTTCTTATCTCATGTTCGAAGAAAATACATTTTTCTTATCTCATGTTCGAAGAAAATACATTTTTCTTAGCTCATGTTCGAAGAAAATACATTTTTCTTATCTTATGTTCGAAAAAATAAATTTTTCTTAGCTCATGTTCGAAGAAAATACATTTTTCTTAGCTCATGTTCGAAAAAAAGAACAACATCGAAAGGAACCATAAGTAAACAAGATACTGAACTGCCATTCTTGAACAGTCTTCTTCATTCCAAGTCGGTAAGGTTATCATCTCATAGCAAGTAGCCCGACCTCCTTCCATCAACTGCGAGTATTGTTTAAAAGTGTCAAATGTGTCGCTAGACTAACCTGTTAAAATTGTGTTGATGTTATATGCCGACTTTAGCGAGAGGACCAATTTGCCGGGCATCGCAGGACAAAATAGTTTACTTAGGATTGTTCAGGATTGCTCTTAGTGCCTGGCTAAATGTTCATTGAAATGAAAGTCATCTTCATCGGGAAATGCAGATTTTCAGTGAGCCTAAAGGAGAAGGGAAGTTTGAACAGAAAATCCATTTCAAACTGAATTTTCGGTGTGGGCAGGAACTTTTCACTTCCAAACGATTCCTTTTTGGTAAAAGTCCACATCTGACATTTTACCTGGTTACTACCTCAATATCGGTACCAGAAACACGAAAATATAGAGAGGCTTCATCGTGTTCCAGGTATAGACACTAACTTCTGCCCAAAGGCGCTTTTTTGTGAGTAGGCACGGGGTTTGTGGCAATGAAAGTTGTTGGAATGAGCTACATATTCATTCGAACGACTTTCATTGCCACAAACCCCATGCCTACACACAAAAAAGCGCCACTGGACAGAAGTAAGTGTCGCTTAAAAGAAATTCTAGGAGGTTGTGTAAAACCTGGTGTTGGAAGGAGTTTTTCTGACAAAAGTTCAAATGCCCATCGTGCTCAATAAATGTGACCTTCGACTCGTACATCATATTCGCAATTCACGAACATGTTAAGCTACAAGGTGCTCATTTATCTCGATTGTATTAAAATTTAGTGGTGATACCTCTCTCCGCTCTGTTCTAAATGAAATTTTCAAATCTACCTCAAAGCTATGCCAAGAACACCAACAGAATCCTTGAATCATTCCAGAGAGCACCTACCTCATGCTTACATCATCAGTGGAAGAAACACTTTTCCCACCACTTCCTCGTATTTAATACATGAGGACCTTCTAGGGACACGTGCTATCTAAATACTCGCATAATGTGAAGTACATAAAACTTTTAACTACTTCCATTAAGACATTCTACCTACACGAAGGCTATAAATTAAAAACTCCAACAACCCACATTATAACTCCTTAAGGATTCTCCTCTCCCACTAATGAACACCTTGCGTGTGTAAAATTCATGTAAACCCTACACGCATGTAAGCCTGTTGAATAAACCCTACACACGCCCTTGTCTGGCATCACAAGGTAACCATTCTTTTTTTTTTGCCTTCGACAAGTAAGACATTTCTTGTGCGCGGGTGGCACAGCCAACTCCAGACACCAAACGAACTATGCTCGTCTGCATCTAGATACAACACAAAAGTGTAATTTATCAATTTACCGAAAGGGAGTTGTTACACAAAATGAAAGTTCATATGCTTGCGCTTGCTGGCTGGCGCAACAGTTAACTTTGTCGAAAGCACTTTGTCATTGACCTATGGTTGAAGCCCTGAGATTTTTGAGTAAACACCAATACCCAGGACCGCAGCAAGTATACTCCATTCTCCATTGTTTGGGGGATTCGGGGGTGTTGGGAATTTTCTTGGTTCGCTGGGCTCTTTGCGGTGTGTGTGTGTATCTGTGTATCTTTAGCTAGCTTTTGTTGGTGCTTGCTGGTCCGTTATTTCAACAGGGCCTTTGCAAACGGATTGCATTTTATTAGTTCAGACTTGTGGCTAGACACGGGTTTTGGTTGTGCAGCTTTTCCGATTTAACGTTGAAGTTGACGAGATAATGCTAAGTGCTCCGGATGAGATCTGTGTAACACGGGAGGTGTTTTGAAATGGAGTGGTGGTGGTGGTGGTGGTGCAGGAGGTAGCAATTGCATTGTCGTTGGTATTGGTAGGGATTTGCATCTTGTTATTGAATGGATTTTGTGTATTACTAAGCCAAATGAAAATCAAAGGTAGCCAAAAGTTAAGTTGACTTAAAAGGTATTCAATTCTGACATACTCCGAATGGGCCTTATGTTGGTTGTATCCTATCTAATTTGTTATAATTTAAGGGGGTTAAATGAGCGCATGAGTACTGTAAGGGTATACAATTAGCTCCAGTCAAACATTACCAAAGGTGGGTCTAGGAGAATGTAGATAATTTATCAAATAAGGTCCTTAGAGATTCTTAAGGCGTCGACAAAGATACAAGCCCTGAGATTAGTAGATACTTAAAGAGGGTTCCCTATTTCCCAATAAGCTTGTTTGTGTGAAATGTGAGCACTGACCATAATTGATTATCCTTCGGATGCCTTTTAAGATATTACAGAAGCCTGCCTCGGTTGCTTGGAACAAATGGGCCCTCCAGATTGGGGGTTGTATTTTGGGTTAACTACACCCTCACGGAAAAAAAAGTTCTTACAGAGGAACCAATAGCATTGGAAATGACTGAGTATATTAGTAACGACCATGCTAAACGAACAAAGGACAACGACGTACGTATCTGTACCCAAAATGCGCAAATATTTATTAAAAGAGTCAGTCAAACAACAAGCGAAAGCCTTAAGCTGCTAAAAAGCTGACATTACTGTCATCCAGGAAATACGATTGGATGGGCCGGGCAAAAAGAGGATGAACAACTGTGACATCTACTACGGACCGTGTTATAGTGAGCAGAATCAGCGAATATTCATTTCATTTGTTGATTTGTTATAAGAGCCAGACTTATTCAAGAAGTCCTATCCTTTGAAAACATTAGCGAACGCATCCGATCCACAAAAAAATAAGAACTGCGGCAACTTCAAAGGCATAGGACTCATCAACATCGCCTACCAACAACGTGATCGGCCCTTATAAGTCTGGGCACTCATTCCGTAACTTTTAAAATGATTATCGTTGACGATAGTGTAGGAGACTTGCTAGGTACGCAGACTGTAATTTTCATATTGTGTGTGTGCACATGTATATAAATCACATGGTAGGTACCCAGAAAGTCTCCTTCACTATAGTCAACGATAATCATTTTGCAAGTAACGGGATGAGTACCTTGGTTTTAGGCAAGGAAATTTTACACCTGATTACTTCGTCAAATCCTACAAAAAACCAAGAAGTCCAAATCGATACCCACCCCACCTATTCACCGATTTCAAAGCCCCATACGACAGCATGACGGGCTCAGTGCGATGAACTGCCGCGCAGAAGGTCTGGATTCGATTCCCAGCCGTTACAATACCCGTCCTCCTCTCTTGATGATCTGACAAATCCTACGAGTCAATTGTCAAAAATAGCTTATCTCAACTTAGCCGTTCGGAGTAGGTATAAAACAGGAGGTCCCGCCATCGTGCAAGAAGTACGCACGCACACATGAATGTTTTTTTTTTTTCACGACAGCATTTATAGAGACGAACTATACAGCGCCTTGTCTAGTTTTGCTTTACCACCTAAGTATAGCTGCTCCATCAGGGTTGACAGCGATCTTACCAAAACTCTCGATCCTAAAAAAAATCGATTGTGAGTTTACACGCGGTAGAAGTGAAACTGTATTCTAGTTAATATATAGAACGCATTGTATCTCATTCTCTCGCATGGTTGTCTCATTTTCGTTACACTTTTTCGTTTCATAAAATCCAATTCACACCGTCCCAATAGATGTTCTTCCTTAAAAATTATTTTGGCATGTGACTTCTTTAACATCATTCTTGAGACAAATGTGCAAAACTCCCGAGCCAACACCAGAGGTATAATCTTTCATAAATCGGTGCAACTACT
Organism: Rhingia campestris; assembly: GCA_932526625.1. Lineage (NCBI taxonomy): Eukaryota > Metazoa > Arthropoda > Insecta > Diptera > Syrphidae > Rhingia > Rhingia campestris. The sequence continues at coordinate 19,970,412 of OW052184.1, forward strand.
TGCATTCTCAGACGTTATTGACAACGTTGGTCGGTCAATGTGATGCCTGCTAGAGAAGAAGCATTGAGGGTAAGACTAAGTATTTCCTGTTAACAAGAAAGGATACAAAACCATCGACGAATTGGACAGAGCATCCCTTTTTACAGATACAACTTTGAGGTAGTAAGGAACTTGGTTACCTCGACTCCGCCGTTAGCTCTGACAATGACATCTCGTCAAAGATCAAACAAAAAATTATCTACTCTTGCCAGCCGCTGTTTCTTCGGACTAAGGAGGCAATTTGGTAATAAAGCCCTCACTACTGTTACGGGCCTATACAAGACCCTGATCATTCCAGTCCTACTCTAAGGCGCTAAGGCGGCATCAAAAGCGGGTGGAGAACTCCTTGATCGTTTTGAAAAATTCTTGAAAAGTTGTTGGTTTCGTTTGTGTAGACGAACTATTATTTTCAAAAATTCAATCAAGAACTTAACAAGATATTCAGCGACATAGACCTGGTTTAAAACTCCGCATTGGACCCTTAAGATGGCTAGGACATTAACAAGGGAATGTACTCCAAAAGCAGCAGCTCGCAGATTCTTCAATTCCCAGTTCGACATCGGGCGTAGTAGAAGAATACATCGTCTTAGGTATAAACCGACCTTAATCTACTTGAAGTGCGGAACTGGATGCAGTTAACTTCGACCCTGGCTATTTGGAGTGGCATGTTGGTTGATATTCTTCGGGACTGTAGCGCCATTAAAATAAGTAAGCCTCCAAAAAACCGCTCAAAACAAAATATAACCATTAAAAAGCAAGATCCAGTTGTTGTTATATTAGTACATGTAAGCACACTAAAGATCTCTGGCCGGCAACAAACAGTGGCTAATCAAGCAAGCTTAAAGATCTGAATAGGGGATCCATTTCAATGGCAGAACGAATGATAACAAACCGCAACTTGCAGACTAGTTCAATGGATGAGAAAAATGCTTCCCCAATGCAGAATATGTAGCGACCCTGAAGGCATGAAGAAGAAGCAGATATCACGCACATGTGTCACTGTCCTCCGAAAAGCAACATTCGCTGATTTCTAGGAAACGATCTACAGGACCTGGCAAACACCCTTCCCTCCTGCAAAGGATTGGTCTGGCCTGTCTCTTTCGGACAAACCACCTTTATTAATTCAGAGTTTTATAATACTCTTCGTCAACATTTATTCTTTTCCGGAACTAGTATCGCTAAGGTACGCAGGCATACTTTTGTTTGACGCTTCAACAGAGCACCAACAAACCATGAAACCTTTCCTAACCTAAGATATCTCAGATGAATCTCTTTTCTGATTGATCAGTCGTTTAATTTGATCATTGTCAAGGCAGACATTTTCGCCTTAGCGCCTAGATGACATTTTTTTTTTTTTTTTTATTTCAGTTAGGTTCCACCTTTTTTCACTGACCCACTTCTTTCAAAAGTCAGCGAATAAAACTGTCATGAGAAACTTCTTAAATTTACCGTTTAGAGTAAAACAGCAGGTTTCTTTCTTTCGGGGGAAAAAATGGCCGGAAATGTCAGATATTTTATTTAATTTCAATATATTAAGGCCTGTCAAAATGTTACTGACATTTGTAGATTCTGTAACACCACATTTATTAGCTGCTTGGTTTCCTTTTCTCCAAACAAATGAAAATGCTTTTGTCTCGATCTTACAAGCCTTTTTCTTCTTAAAACAATTAAACTCAATATTTCAAATAATTCCTAGTTACTAAGATCTGAATCTGAAAATATCGTACATGTATATAATTCGCTTGTTATTTTATCATCTGTCAAAAACAACCTAAATGTTCGGTTGTTTTTGACAGATGATAAAAAAACAAGCGAATACTATACGTGTACGATATTTCCAGGGTTCGCTCAAAAAACTTGCTGGGTTAATTAGAAAAAAGCTAACTCTGCATTTAAATTGACTGACAAACAACTTTTTTGAGTTAACTCCGATTTATTCCTGAAATTAGGATGATCTCTAACTAGTGCTTATTTCGTGAATGGTAACACTAAGCTCATGTCTGATTTGACAGGAAATTAGTTTTATCCTTCCGCTGAACGAATATGGTTGTGTATACGCTTGAACAACGCTGGGAAATATTGCGACATTACTTTGAAAATCATGGTAATGTTGCAGAATGTGTACGAAAATTGCGTACGGATTTTGGAAGAAGAGAGGCACCGTCAGCTCCGAAAAAAGTGAAAGAAACTGGCATCCTCGTCGATAAACCAAAGCGTGAAAAACCAAAAACAGTGCGTACACCCGAGAATATTGCTGCTGTGGCAGAAAGTGTGCGTGAAGCGCCATCAACATCAATTCACCGTCGTTCTCAACAATTGAACATTTCGGAGACATCATTGAGACGAATTTTGCATAAAGACCTTGGTATGACGTCATACAAAGTCCAATTGGTTCAGGAGTTGAAGCCAACTGACCATCCAATGCGTTTTCGCTTCGCTAAGTGGGCCTGCGATCGACTTAGAGAAGATGCGGATTTTGCCAGAAAAAATCATCTTTTCAGATGAAGCTCATTTTGATCTTGGTGGGTATGTAAACAAGCAAAATTGTCGCATTTGGGGCACAGAAAACCCGCACACATATCTACATTGAAAAGCCGATACACCCAAAACGAGTCACTGTTTGGTGCGGATTTTGGTCCATTTTTCTTCGAAAATGAGCAAGGAGTGGCAGTTACAGTCAATGACGATCGTTATCGGGCCATGTTGAACGAATTTTTGTTCACAAAAATTTAAGAGGAGGATATTGGCAACATTTGGTTTCAACAGGACGGCGCTGCGTGCCACACAGCCGAAGCTACACTCGATGTTTTGGGACCTGTTTTTGAAGATCGCATTATCAGCCGCAGAGCTGACGTCGTTTGGCCACCTCGGAGCTGCGATTTGACACCGTTGGACTACTATTTGTGGGGTGCCGTAAAAGATAAGTGTTACGCCGACAAGCCAGAGACAATTGACGCTTTAAAGGTCAATATTCGTGAAGCCATTGGTGAAATACAGCTGCACACAATCGATAATGTGCTTTGAAATTGGACCGATCGTGCAGGCTACTGCATGGCCGGCCGAGGCAGCCATTTGAATGAAATTATTTTCCATTATTAACCGGAAGGATTGTACTTTCAAATAAAAAAAGAAATTTGAGAAAATATTCAGTAGTTTTTTTTTTATAGCATTTATTTGGCGGAGCCTTTACAACTGTTATAAGAAGCTTCTTAAGTTTGCGGTTTAGATTCGGCATTAAACAGCATGTCCCTTTCTTTCTAGCAAAAATGGCTTTTTCAGTGCTGAGTTCACTCTGATTTAACACAGAGTCAATTAGCCCTGAATTAAATGTTATCTAGAGTTAACTCATGAAGCTGTTTTTCAGTTTAGGATTAAACTTGACCCGATTAGTGGTGATTGAATATGGCAACACTGACGATTTATCGATTTTACTGTCAAAAAGTTATCAAAATGTATGGAATCTGCAACAGCTAAGTTGTCAACTGTTTGGTTTCTTTTTCCCCAAACAAATGAAAATTGTTTCATCGGGAGCCTACGATCATTATTTCTTTCTTTCTTGCAAAAATGACAAAAGAAAATGGCCGTTAATGTCAGATACATATTTTATTTCATTCAATCATACCTACTAAAAGTTTATAGGTCTGTTCCCGTACAAAATAATATTTACTGATTCTTACTGATTTTTACTTATTATCGTTCCCGTACGCAAAAATAAGTAAAAGAGAGAGCTCACGAGAGAGCAAAAAACTACCCCTCCATAAAAATCTGAAAAAAAAAAATTTACTGAAGTTGGTATCTCAAAGTGACAACTCGCTTGTTCTGACAGGTGTTTTGTGTCATTTGTTCTTTCAAAGACATACAAAATATATAATTTTACTGTTTTTTACTTAAACGCGTTCCCGTACTTTTGGTAATTTTGTCTCTTTCTGAGATAATTTACCCCCACTCCAAGAAATTTGAGAATTTAATAATTTTTACTGCAAAAGTACGGGAACAGACCTTATATAAACCTATACCTTCGCAATTAAAAATGAAATTGCAAAGCAAGTGTTGGCATTGTTTGACGTTTACCTTGAAGGTATGATTCAGCCGCAGATGTAATCATGTTTTAAGATTGACGCTTAATATTGTTCAAGACGCGGAAAGGGGGCCTTCGTAGGTAGTAAAAAATTCTGTTCAACATAAAACATCATAACGTCAAACATTGACAACAATGTGATGTAAAGATTCATCGCTGCCAAGCATCACACAAAAAGTGATGCCAAATAAAAGTTTATTACACAAAAATGAGAACAATCATGAGCAATGAAGATAAAACAAAATCTCTCCATAAATATTTAATCAGTTCAAGATTCCATAAAAACATAAAAGTTAACCCCGATAAAAGTCTACCAGAACCTGTAGAATCCAGTAAATATTTCAAGAACCATTTTAACGATATTCCATTGTGACAGGGTGACTTTCTTCGCAGAGATACATTACATAAAGAAACAAATCAAAAAATGCGCTCTCTCTTTGTTCTCGCCATATAAATACAACGCAAAACAAGCAAATTTTTAAGTGTCTTCAAGCTGGAGGCCACCTTAAACCAAAATGACGCATCCAAAATCCATATACAAAAAAAAAATTAAAGCATTCTCATCGCCCCATAAAAAAAACGCAAGAAAAAAAACATTCTAAACAATAATAAACACAATCTCAAATCGAAATCGGAACGTTGCTATGTTATGACATTCATTTTTTTATTATCCAATTAATTATAAGCAATTAAAAAAATATTTAATCGCAAACAAAAATAAAAATGAAGAACACTTCTAAGTATGTTAAGATACAAGAACTATCCTAACAGATACTTTTCGCATTAATTCACACACCCATTTGAAGTTTTTTTTTTTTTTTTTTTTGATCTCTGGTCTCTATTAAAGTATCGTATATCTGAGAAATCTCTGAAAATGTTAGATTTTACGTAACAACTTTGATTTTATAAGCAGAAAAGTACGAACGAGAAGAAAAAAAAAATTAAATAAAAAGGCCGTCGTATTCGTCGTATCCGTACGTAATATTTTGGATAATACCTACACTTGTATTTCGTTTATAGGACAATTTTTTTGTGTGTCGGATACTCGGATACCCAGTTTGATAGAGAGAGAGAGAGTGACAGAGTGAATTCAGAAGCAGAGAGGATGAGGAGAGGATTTTAAATTTTCAAACAAACTAAATTATAGCAACAAGAGAGCTTAAGATGTATCTGCGAGAGAGACTTCAAACAAAATGGAGCTGTTGTCTTAAGAGAGAGCGTATCTTTTATACGAAAAAGAGCACTGATTATGGGAATTAATTTTTTCTGTGTTACTTAACAATTAGTTGTACACTATCGCGTGTAAAGTTTGCGGTGAGTAGTGCTCCACTTTTTGTGTGTTGTGATCCAAAAAAAAAAAGCCACAATAACACCAGAATTGACGCAATCCCCAACAAATCAGAAATATGGGAAACACAATGAAATTATTGCACGTCTCTCCTCTCACCGCGATAATAATTAGAAAAATGAATCAACTTATCTAGATGATTCTATAAAAAATTGTATTTTTCTCAGAAATTATATAAACAAGAGAGAACCACGTAACGTAACGATTAGATAAAAGGAAAACACAATTTTTTTGCGATCAACAACAAATAACAGACCTCTAACGGGGCTAAGGCAAAAGCAAATTAGAAAAAAAAAATTCTTTTCAATTAGGTAACCGGGTTTATGCAAAAAAAATTATAGAAAACCTATCTCAACTGGAAATTACTGTCAATTTGTTGAAATGAAAAAAAAAAAGATACACTGCATCTATTGCATACGTAATCAAACTGCACATAGCAAAGCTTTTTTTTTATTTTGGAATTGTAGCGTAGGCACACCACCACTACACAGTGTGTGTTTAGAAACACGTAGCCACTTAAAATTCGATTTGAGATACAAAAATTCTACGTGCAAGAAGGCCTGCACATATGCTGCGGCCTGCGGGCCAAATAGCTATCTTTTGTTGTATGTTATGTATTTATTTGTTTATTAGATTGTTTATACGCGAGAGGAATATACACCCGATACAATCTTAACACGAAGATACACTTTTCTACACATCTAGATACATTTTGTTTTTGTTTTTTTTTTTTTGGTTGTTTGTCAGATGAATAAGAAAAAAGAATTTCAAATTGAATTTTAGATCCTCGACATATAATAAATGATAAAAATCAGGGTGGTCGGCGTTGTCTCAGAGTGTGAGTGTGTGTTAAGTAACCGCCTCTGCTTGCTAGCTCTGCTGGCGCTGACTCTGGCTCGCCTCTCGTTCGTTGTCATAACGCACTTATGTAATAGGCGCACATTATGTGAATGTGCTACGTTTGATTTTATATCGTACCACAGGAAATGTAACAGATCAAGAACTTCCAGATACTTTTTGTTTTTTTTTGCATGGAAAACCGCACTTTGGATGGATTTACATTTTTTTTTATAACAAATTTGCACACACAAACCTAGTAGATAAAACCGAAACGAAAGACGGTACAAAAACGAGAAGAAAAAAAAAATAAGCAACGGCTGCGACCGATTACGAAGTCTCTCGGAAAAACGTGTTTTCGCCTTTACTCTGTGATGTCGTAATAACATACAGCACACACGAACCGACACTGAAATATGTAACTTTGCACCGTAGATACTTTTTTGTGTAAATTTTACAACCGCGAATTGTATCTTCTTAAGGGGTTATCCGCATAAAAATGGGCGTATATTGCCATCCGATGAAGAATCACACTAGAGACACAAGAACAGGGACAACAAAAAAATTTTTTTTTTTTGTATTTGTATCTTCTTCTACCGCCAAGAGTACATTCACTTTAACAACAGACTTTGGTGCGATACGCGAAATAGAAAAAAATCTCACAAACTACCGCTGCTGTTCGCCAGCGAATGAGCTGCGAATCAAATTCAAACGAATTTTTTACCTCCAGTTTCAGATAGTCGCCGAGGTTGAACGCCGTACTCAAAAAACTCAACTCACACACTCTCTTAGGGGAAAGAGAGTGTGAGCTTTTTTTTATGTTATCTCCGCTCTTTAGTGAGCTGTTGGTTGAGAGAGCGGGGTGACTAAACTCAAGGGAATCTCTTAAAACAACAAAATAAACGCTAGAGTATCTACAAAACAAATGGTGCGAGATACAAAGTTTTTCGTTTTTGTTTGGGTGTTGTTATCTAACGAGAAAACAAAAAAAGACGAAATGCGAAATATGATGAAAGAAAGTGCGGTTGCAAAAGAAACTCACACACATCAGCCATGGATTACTTGAGACTGCTGGTTTTGTTTGTATCTCTCTCAAACAAAAACGAAACGAATACGGGTAGTAAGTGCAAGTTGATTTCAAGCTCAAGTTCACGATGATGTTTTACACTTTTTTTTTTCTTCCACTCGTGTGGCTGCTTTCTTGCTTTCCCACTGCCGAACCACTTCCACTGTTGAGTCGAATCAGAGTCACCACCGCGCCGCAACAACGGAGCAAGCCGGAGTATCTAAAGTATCTGAAGTATCTTTAACGGCGATTTTTTTTGCTTTGCCGTGTACCTGTGGCATTACATATGGCTTAACAAGAGATCTGTATCGCATAGCCATTTGCCATGTTTGACTAATCGCTCGGCTCTAGACTAGTTTCGGAGTACGAGTGGTGATTTCCGTTTTTTTTTTTTCAAATCGAGAGGTGATAACGTCGTTAAGTGAAGAAGTACTAACGTCACGTAATGTGTTTCGGATAATTTGTTGCAATGGCATATTTTGTAGGCAGGGTACCTACTCCATTCCTTCGATAGCTTTGTTGATTTTTATTGTTACGTATACCACAGAGTAGGTATTTGTGTGTGGAGGGCATTAGTCATGATAGAGGTTAGGTTTTTGTATTTATTTTTTTGCAGTGCCTTAAGGGACTTTAGTTTCCAATCTGTCATTATGCAAGACTACTATGACGACGATATAGTTGTGGGTAGACAAAAAATGACGGTGGCGGTGGTGTATCGACACGTAGATACTCATGTAGTAACACCACCGGAGTTGTGCAAGTGCGGCTTTTGGAACCACGTGGATAGACGACACAACGCGCGACGTGAAAAGATGATGAGTTGCAATCGAAGTGAGTGCCATTTGAAGTTTATTTTTCTGCAACAATGTAATCAAGTTAATCAGCCATTACTAGGAAATGTAACCATTTCGTAACCAAATTGATATTGTAGCAATTTTTTTTTTTGGTTATATAAAAGTGCAAGTTGCTAGCTAGCTAGCCTAGCCTAGCTGATAGCGGTGATTAGGTGTAATGAATTTTACAAACTAAATGTAAACATGAAAATAAAAAGATGGCATCATGTGATGAGTGATTATTAGTAAGGCAATTGAAACAAAAGCCGATTGAATGAGTGAGATTTTGACGTACTTTGAGCTCCTTATAGTAATATTGACGTTTGTTTGGTTGACGTGTAATATTGATATATGCAAATCGATGTTAATAGATGATGAATATTTTGATTGGGTTTGCCGATTTAACAATTAGCACGTTGTGATTGATTGATAAAAGAGTTTAGAGTTGAGGAACAGAGTTAATTGGCAGTGTCACACACTTTGTCAATTACAACTAGCATGTGTATTTGCATTGTGCTTACGTGGAACAAGATTAGAGCAAGGGCGGTTCATTGGGATCGATCATTTTAAAGAAAATGTAATCTTACATGAAAAGTACAGACGTCATAAATAGGTGCCGATTGACTCATTTTTTTCTATGGATGCATTACTGAACGCGTCCATTTAATGCTGATAGTCGTTTGACAGTTGACATTTATGCAACATTTCCGTGATGTATGGTGTTTTTCATTGGGAAATCGTCGGCTGAGAATTGGTTTGACGTATACACCATTTCCGACGTCTGGCTGGGAATCGAAGACTCTGCGAGCCGGAGTATTGGTGTCCATTCTTTCTACATGTCCTAGCCATCCTAAACGTCCAATTTTGACTAAGGGTATGTCGCTGTACAGCTCGTATAGTTCGTGGTTGAATCTTCGTCTCCATAGACCGTCAACGCAAATGGGACCGAAGATTTTCCGAAGAATTTTTCTCTCGAATCGACCAAGTATTTCTTCATCCGCTTTTGATACGGTCCATGCTTCAGCGCCATAGAGCAGGACTGGGATGATCAGGGTCTTATATAGAATCTGCTTAGTATTTCGAGTGAGGGCTTCACTACTAAATTGCTTTCTTAGCCCGAAGAAACAGCGATTGGCAAGAGTAATTCTTCGTTTGATTCTGACGACATGTTGTTGTCAGAGTTAAAAGCGGAGCCGAGGTAGACAAAGTCCCGCACTACCTCAAAGTTATATCTGTCAATGGTGACGTTCTGTCCAATTCCTCGATGTTGTGTGTCCTTTCGTGTTGACAGCATATACTTAGTCTTACCCTCCCTCATTTACTGCTAAACCCATTTTTGCCGCATCCTTACCTTGACTACAACAAGGTAGTGGTCCGAGTCGATGTTAGCTCCTCGGAATGTTCGGACATCCAAAATACTGGATGCGTGCCTCTTATCTATCGCAATGTGATCAATTTGGTTGACTGTTCGTTGATCTGAAGACCGCCATGTCCCCTTATGGATATCGAGGTGAGGAAACCGTGTGCTGGCTATAGTGGCATTTCGTTTCGTAGCGAAGTCAATTAGCCTAAGTCCGTTACCAGACGTGTTGTCGTGCAGGCTATATTTTCCGACAGTACTGCTAAAGATGTCTTCTATTCCTACCTTTGCGTTAAAATCTCCCACCACGATTTTAACATCGTACTTTGGTAGTCGCTCATAGGTTTTCTCGAGGAGCTCGTAGAAGCAATCCTTAGTTATATCATCTTTTTCTTCCGTCGGAGCGTGAGCGCATATAAGGCTTATGTAGGCGAATTTGGCCTTGATGCGGATTGTTACTATGCGTTCGTTAATGTCTTGGAAACATAAGACTTCTTGCCTAAGTCTGGCACTTATAACAAATCCGCATCCGAATAGTCGCTGTTTCTGCTCACTATAACGCGGTCCATAATAGATGTCACAGTTTTTCATCCTCTTTTTGCCCGGCCCATCCCATCGTATTTCCTGGATGGCAGTAATGTCTGCTTTGTAGCGGTTAAGGGTTTCCGCTAGTTGTTCGCCTGCACTTCTCCTGTTTAATGTTCTCACATTCCAGGTGCAGATACGAACATCGTTGTCCGTTTTTCGTTTAGCAGGGTCGTCAACAGTAATATCAGTCCTTTCCGAGGCTATTGGTTGCTTCTTAACATAAGCTTTTTTCCATGGATGGGTAGTTAACCCAAAGAACAACGCCCAACCTGGAGGGCCAGGCCCTTGTTTTCACCCTAGGACAGCGGGCCGGAAAATACCGATGACAGTAGCCCATTTTGGGATATGAGCGCTGCCGTTGACCCATTGAAGGCTCCTCCGCCACCGTTGACTCCATCTAGGGAATTCCTCCGCTGCCGCCTGAGAGTGGGTACCTTAGTGAGAGGACACTCAGAGAGGACTCAGTCGTGTTGGACGTCCCCAAAAGGTGGGCGTGGGTTAAAATGATCTACCGACGAAATGTGCATAATAATTCTATTAAAGTTTTTGCATCAAACGTTTTTTTTGAATATTTGAAAATTTGGCCGAAAAAGGTTTTTTTTACTAAAAACGCCCCCAAAAAAGTGGGCGTGGCAAAAAAACTTTATATTGACGAAATATAGATATTACGATTCCCTAAATATCCTGTTTAGACACTTTTTTATAATTCCTTACGGTTTGGCTTAAAACTACGTTTTTCTAAAAAGGGGGAGTGGCAGTGGGCGGATTTCAAATTTTTTACACTTGTTCTGCTGAGAGCAAATAAGAGCTCATGTACCAAATTTCATCGTTCTAGGACAAAATTTAATGCCCAAAAACTGGTGACGTACGGACGGACGGACGGACAGACATGGCTAAATCGACTCAGCTATCGATTCTAATTCGATCGATATACTTTGAGGTATATGTAGCTAAATTGTTTCTCTATGTTACAAACTATGTATCAAAACTAATATACCCCTATGGGATAGGGTACAAAAATAGTACTCACAACCACAGCATTGATGCTAAAGAATCCTTTTCTATTAAAAAATATGTTGTACTCCCGGTGGCGTCTAATAATTTTTACATGCGTTCCGTCCAAACAGCCGATTACACCTGTAATCCCATACTTTTTCAAAAAAATGAAGCTTTGCATTCTGTTCCTTCTTCTCTTCTTGGCTTTATCACGTAAAACTTTTCTGCGAACTCTTTCTACTCGATGTTTCAAGCTTCTAGCACTTATTATTGACAACAATATTGAAACCATATCAAACAATTTTTTTTTTTTTAGTTTTTCAATATTTTTTTTTTTCAAATTCTGACTTGCCTAAGCAGTAATCGACCTAACAGATCTATTGTGCTTGACGTCAGATTTTAAGGTTAGTAGCGCTTCTACTTTCCTAATGTAGCTGATAATACTTTCAGCCGAAGATTTCCTCAGTTCTTCGGGACTTAAAAATTCCCTGAAGAAAGATTCCCTTCTTATACCGTAAAGGGCCGGGCATTCACATATGATATGCTCGGCTGTTTCGTCTTCTTCTAGACATAGTCTGCACTCCGGTAAGTCGACTAGATGCATTTTGTTTAGGTGATATCGCAGACCGTGATGACCAGTAAGGTAGCCTACTAAGCCTACTTGATATCGTGCCTGCGAAGATTTAGTATCTTATTGGCATCTGATTTGAAGGGCTGAATAGCTCTTTTGGCCTGTCTCAGGCCTGGGATGTTTCCCCAGTACACATTTGTTTTGTTCCCAGTTTTTTATGGCCAGATTTATGGCTGATTTGGGGATTGCACAGAAGGGTTCAGGTCCAATGGAGGGGGTTTCCGAACCTGTTCTGGCTAGTTCATCAGCTTTTTCGTTACCTTCAATTCCCTTATGTCCGGGGACCCACCATAGTCTGGTTTTGTTCCTGGAACTGAGTGTTTGGAGGGAGATGAAGCAGTGTAGTACTGATTTGGAGTCAATGATGTGTGAGCTAAGGGCTTTTATAGCTGCTTGACTGTCCGTGAATATATGGATGTTTGCGCCTTTAATACCTGAGTTGTGTTTTAGGTTTGCGCATTCTTTTATGGCATGGAGCTCACACTAGGGTTTTTTCCCATAGGTATTGAGATGTTTCTATTTGGTCCATGTATGCCAGCTCCTACCCCTGAGTCCATTTTAGAACCATCCGTATACCACTTTAGGCCGTTTAGGCAGTTTGGTGGGTTATTGCTACACCATGCTTCTCTGGTTGTGATCTCCGTTGAGAATCTTTTGTTGAAGCATAGTGTCTTTGGTAAGACGTCTGTAACCGCACAGATCATGTCAAGTCCTGGAAGTTCGGATAGAAGTTCAATTAGTTTTAGGTGTTTGCTAATGTTTAACTCTTCCGCTTGTGTCAAACTTGCTGAGCTGCGAATTGCCACTTTTTTTATATAAATGTGGTAGGGCGTTAGTTCTATTAAGGCTTCTATAGCCGCTGTGTACTACTGAAGCGTATGTTATAATGGGCCTGACCATGATCGTGTAGATCCAGTGTGTGGTCTTTGAAGAGATTCCACAGGTTTTACCATACATGCTTCGGCAAGCCCAGAAAGCTTTGGTTGCTTTTTGAATTTTGTTGTTGATGTGGGAGTTCCAGCTTAGTTTTTTATCGAGGATCACTCCAAGAAATTTTACTTCGTTGGAATACTCAATGTATGTACCATTAATTGAAATTTGGGTAAGATTTAATTTCCTCCTTTTTGTAAAAGGGACGATGATAGCCTTGCTGGGGTTTATAGAAAGACTTTCTTTATTACACCAGTCTATGACTATCTTAAGGGCGTTTTGCAAACGTGTTGTAACTTCGTTTGGTTCTTTGCCCTTTATAATGAAGACTAGGTCATCGGCGTATCCAATTGTATTGAAACCTGCATTACTTAGGTCTTGAAGTAGGTTATCGATAACCAGAGACCATAGTAGGGGTGAGAGTACTCCTCTCTGAGGGCAGCCTTTAACGGCTGTTACTGATACTGAGGTCTGTGCTGAGGAAGCAGTTATTTTCTGACTTTCAAGCATCGCTTTGATCCATTTGATGGTGGGATGATCTATTCTTCTATGAGTCAAAGCATTTGATATGGAGTCATATCCAGTGTTGTCAAAAGCGCCCTCTATGTCTAGGAAGGCACATAAAGCTACTTCTTTGTTTTCGTATGCACTTTTTATTTGTGATGTTAAACTTAGAAGTGAAGTTTTTCAATAAGAAACAATGTTTAATTAAATGATGCAAATTTTCTTACGGCTGATTTTGACATTTCGAAAATGAATTCGAAGTGAATTGCAAAAAGTTGAATTCACTAGGAATGCAGAACATGGACGGAAGAAAGATCTACACCTTGTGGCGTTTCACGATTGCTGTTATATAGTCCTTTTTATTATTAAAAGGGACAATTCTAAGATATTCAGTTTATTTTCTACGAATCAGAGATAAAACCCTCCAATTAAAACCCTTCACCATACTTACATTTTACATATTCAAGTGGCGCTACAGTCCGGAATGAATCTATTTATCAATCGAACATCCTTCACCTCTGAATTAATTTAAATAAATTGTAAATGACGCTTTTCATCCTCTTTGCATCAACATTTTTTATCAACATTAATATTTTAATTTTTTTATTGAATACACATAACGTATTCAAATTTATCGGGAACTTACATAATTGTTTTGATTATCCCTACACAATTTCGACTTGCACGGTTATCTCTTAAGAATTGATAATAATGTATCGCAGTATTATCAAGATGGTTTGATATTATTCAATTTACTAAGTAAACGAAGACATTTTCAGAATGTTGATAAATTATATAATTATTAAAACCTATTTAGCGCCAGATAAGATGTAATCAAGAAAGTAGTGCATATGTAGGTAAGTAATAAAGTATTCGATTCGGCTATATTTACTATCATAGACTAAATAAAATCTTTAGAAAGGGATATTGATTTAGAATTGAAGCGTACATTGACACACTTAAGTGTGCTTACATTGATTGACTTATAGTCCGTAAAACGGATTTTATTTGATTTTAGAAAACAAAAATCGAGTGTGAGTACAGAGGCGGTAGAAGTGAAACTGTATTCTGATTAATTTATAGAAACGCGGTTTAGCTTATTCTCTCACACAGCCTAAGCCCTATAAATATATTTATAGCTTGTTGCGTTACACTTTTTCGTTTCATAAAATCCAATTCACACCGTCCCAAAAGAAGTTTCGCTTAAAAAAATGTCGTTCTGGAGCTGTAAACACATTTTAGACAGTTTTATGCAACAAAAAGGGAGAGAGGTATGATTTTGGATAACTCACATCAACAAAATGACACATTTTTCTGATAGTATTTACTTTTGTTATAAATATATATATTGTGTACTTTAACTTCCCCTTTTAATCTTTATAATAAGTGGTCGATCATAAAAAGCGGTCGAAACACTAGCTCGAAATTGGATTCGCAAATCACGGAAGACGTCCAAATAGAGAAATAATTTAGCTAGATATACCTCAACGTATATGGATCGACTCAGAATCGCTAACTGAGTCGATTTTGCCATGTCTGTCCATCCGTCTGACCGTCCGTCCGTTTGTAGGTCACATGTCTTTAGGGCCTTAATATTTGAGCTAGTACGATGAAGCAGAACAAGTGTAAATATTTTTCAAATCCGCCCACTGCCACGGCCAAACGGTTAGGAATTTTAAAAAGTATCTGAATAGCATATTTAGACAATCTTTACACGACAACACGTCTAGTAACGGACTTAGGCTAATTGACTTCGCTTCGCTACGGAACGAAATGCCACTATAGCTAGCACACGGTTTCCTCACCTCGATATCCATAAGGGGACATGGCGGTCTCTTGATCAACGAACAGTCAACAAAATTGATCACATTGCGATAGATAAGAGGCACGCATCCAGTATTTTGGATATCCGAACATTCCGAGGGGCTAACATGGACTCGGACCACTACCTTGTTGTAGCCAAGATAAGGATGCGGATATTCAACACGCCACAACAAATCAGAAATACTGTGAAAAAATTTAATGTCGAAAGACTGCAATCGCCAGAGACCGCCAAGACCTTCGCGCAACACGTATCCCTTAACTTCTCGATTCACACCACACCACCAGCATCTAATGTCGAATAACAATGGCAACGATGCCAATAAGCCATTAGATCAGCCGCAACTGATGTGCTAGGTTTCTCGCGGCCACCAGCAAGAAACCCCTGGTTTGATGAGGAATGCCGACAGATGCTCGCAGCCAAGAACGATGCCTACAAGGCTAAGCTGCAGGTGAAGACGAGAGCTGCCATTGAGCTCTATAGGCAAAGAAGAAGGGAAGAACACCGGCTTTTCGGAAAGAAGAAAAAAGAGCAAAGAAAAGCGCGTGATCGAGGATATAGTGAGGTGCCACTCCAGGAACGATTTTCACAAGTTTTACCAAAGTGTAAAACGTCAAAGCCAAGGATACAAGGCTCGAACAGAATCCTGTCGATATGAACAAGGAAATATCGTAGTTGAGACACAGTCGATGCTGTTGATATAGAAGAACCACTTCTGCAGACAGTTAAACGGCGATGACGAACAAAATTACGCTGTCAGGTAGAACGAACCATTTAAAATTGGCAACGACAGCGAAAACTGCGCACCACCCGACCTAAGTGAAATGAGGATAGCAATATCTAAACTCAAGCATAATAAGGCTGCCGGAAATGACGGCATTCCCGCTGAGCTTTTTAAAGCTGGCGGAGATGACTTGGTAAGTAACATCCACCAACTCATAAGCCAAATCTGATAGAATCAAAGTATACCTGAAGAATGGAACCTCAGCATCGATTGCCCGACTCACAAAAGGGAGACCATCTGAACTGCTCTGCCAACTAAACGGCTGAAACCGTTTACCAGCAACTTGATCGGCCCTTATCAGTGTGGTTTAAGGCCAGAAAAGTCCACAACCGATCAAATTTTCAGACAGATCGAAAAAACCCAAGAAGTCCAAATCGGTACCCACCACCTATTTATCGATTTCAAAGCCGCATACGACAGCATTTATAGAGACGAACTATACAGAGTCATGTCTAGTTTTGGTATACCGCCCAAACCCTTCCGTTTGTGTAGGATGACGATGGAGAATTCTCGCTGATCATTCAGGGTCGGAAACGACCTCACCGACACATTCGATACCAAAAAAGGATTTAGGCAAGGCGATGCGCTGTCATGTAACTTTTTTCAATTTAATTCTTGAGAGGACTGTGCAAAACTCCCGAGCCAACACCAGAGGCACAATTCTCCAAAAATCGGTGCAACTACTAGCATACACCGACGATATTGACATCATTGGTAGGACTCAACGTGATGTCATAGCCACGTTTGCTAGTATAGAGAAGGAAGCGGCAAAAATGGGTTTAGCAGTAAATGAGGGAATTTTTCTTCGAAAAATCTTTGATCCCGTTTGCATTGACGAGTTATGGAGACGAAGATTCAACCAAGAACTATACGAGCTGTACAGCGACATACCCCTTGTCAAAAAACTCCGCATTGGACGTTTCAGATGGCTAGGACATGTAGAACGAATGGACACCAATACTCCGACTCTGTTTTCCAGCGTCACGCGACACAGCTGAATGAGTTTTGCCAGGATCCCGAATTCGGCTATCGCCATAAAGAGCTCCTGACGATGTATGCTTTCATACGCGGCTTTGAAGTCGATGAATAGGTGGTGAGTTTCGACTTGAAATTCGTTGGTCTTTTCTAGGATTTGCTTCAGTGTGAAAATTTGGTCCATAATCGATCTGGTACGTTCCGATTAGTGTGTACGGTGAACGGTTTTAGACGTTCGATAGTTCTTGCAAGACATAGGATCGCCTTTTTGTAGATGGGGCATATGGAGCTGGTAGTCCAGTCATCGGGCATGTTTTCTTCCACCCATACCTGGTGCATTCGGTACATGCTCCCTACCAAAACATCACCACCGTATTTAAAAAGCTCCGCTGGTAAGCCATCAGAGCCTGCGGCCTTGTTGTTCTTAAGCTTTTTTTTATAGCTAGGCCAACTTCTTCTATGCTAGGTGGTGGAACTAGTACTTCATTGTCTGGATGTGGGTTCTCTTCTTGTCCTATCACTCTCTCTACATGATGCCCATTTAGCAGCTGTTGGAAATGCTGCTTAAACACATCTACTATTCCCTGCGCTTCGGTGACTAGGTTTTCTTCGCTGTCTCGAAGAGCCTGCGTTCCGTTTTTGTAGCTTGCAGCCAGTTGCTTGGCCTTTTTATAAAACCTCCGGATGATGTTACGATCGCGCGACTCTTCGATCTGTTTGAGCTGGGAAGCTGCGTAAGCCCTCTTCTTTCTAAGCAGGGTCTTCTTTTTCTCCCTTCTTCTGGCTCTATACTCATCTCTCGCTGCCCTTGTTTTGCGCTGCAGCGCTTTTTTGTGTGCATCTTCTATCACCTTTTTCCTGTAGACGCCTTCATCATCATACCACAGGCTCTTTCTCGGGGGTGGCTGGTACCCTACAGTGGTTCGGCTACATCCTTGATGATGTAGCAATACTGATTGTTGGCGTCTGTGGTAGGTGAGTGAACAGAGGAGAGTTTCATAATCAGGCGCTCGCTGTAGGCTCTGGCTACTCCAGGTGTGCTTAGGCAGTTAAGGCACTGGCAACACAGTTCTATTAAATGCCGCAAAAGTCAAAAACATCTGATATTTGTTTCATCCCACTTTATCCATTGTACCTAGATGAATATGACAAAATATCTTTATGTCAAAAATCCCATTCTTTAAAGCACGATTATCTAGTTGCCAATGCCAATGCGATATCTTACGAACAGTAGGCAATATCAATCGAGGTCCGCTGTAAGTGTCAGATGATATGCAGACTTTTAAGCTCGGGATCATCATCAACCAACGATCATACAAGGTGGCGCAAAAATAACCTTCCGATGTTTTTTGGCTGTAATTTAAAAAAAAATGAAAAACTTTGATTCTTCTTCTGGATAATTTTTATTTGGTCTTTTAATTTTTTTTACATCAAGTCGAGAATATGATGTCACGTAAATGGACGCCGCCACAGTTGATTGTCATTTGAGCCCTTTTTAGGGCATTTTCCATCACTTTGGCCAAAACTTCCGGCGATAGGTCCTGACATTCTTGACGGATATTGTCTTTAAGAGCTGTAAGAGTCTGAGGCTTGTTGACATAAACCCGCGACTTCAAAAAGCCCCACAAAAAGAAGTCTGGAGCGGTCAAATTAGGCGATCTTGCTGGCCAGTGCAAATCGCCAAAACGGAAGATTAGGCGCCCGGTAAATGCATCCTTCAGCATATCGGTTGTGGCACGTACAGTGTGTGCCGTTGCACCGTCCTGTTAGAACCACATGTTTTCCAATCCCAATTCATCAAGTTGCGGCAAAAAGAACTCGTTGATCATTGCTCTGTAGCGCTCACCATTCACAGTAACCGTTTGGCCCGCGACGTCTTCGAAGAAAAAAGGGCCGATGACTCCTCCAGCGAAAACAGCACACCATACAGTGACTTTGAGCGGGTGTAATGGCTCTTCGTGGGTTACACGCGGATTTTCAGTGCCCCAGAAGCGTAAATTTTGCTTATTTACGTACCCGCTAAGATGGAAATGGGCCTCATCACTCATGATTATTTTTGATGAAAAATCATCTTCCTCTTGGTGGTGATTAAGGATGGCTTGAGCGTATGTTAGACGCGATTGGCGGTCAGCAGCTAACAGCTGATGCACCGTCTGGACTTTGTACGGAAACATCTTCAAATCTTGTACCAAAATTCGCTGTAAAGACCGTCGAGTGATACCCATTTGCGTGGCACGTCGTCTGGTCGATGTCGACGGCGCTTCCATGACATCTTCGGCTACAGCAGCAATATTCTCTGCAGAACGGCTACTCCGGGGTCTGCCACGCCTGGCAGCATCTCGTGTTGTGCCAGTCTCTTCGAGGCGAGCGGCTTAACGTCGCAGTGTTTCACCAGTAGGCGTTGGACGGCTAGGAAATCTGCGACGAAATTCACGTTGTGCCAAAGTCACCGACCGATTATTGCTCAAATAAATAGTCACCAATATTCCACGTTCTGGAGTAGTGTAGCGTAACATTGTTTATTAACGTGTATTTCGCATGTGTTTACTACACAAATGTCAAAACAGAACTGACATTAGGGGCCAATCGCAAAATTTATAGCATTTTCTGATAGGAGGATTACTTTTGCGCCACCTTGTATAATTGACATGTCAATGCCGGAGTTTTCCAAAAGGGAGACACCTCTCATTCTATACTTACTGATGTCGATAATGCAGTAAATCAAGTTTGAATCCTTTCTATCCAAATCATCACCTCGTCGAAAAGTTAAATGAAAAATCCAAAAAAAATGTATTTTCAAAATTTGTATCTAAACTTTTATTGTTTCTGACATTTTTTTTTTATTTTTTTCAAATTTCAGTTTATCTTTTGTTGACAACAAAATCAAAGTATAATATACAAAACCAACAACAAAAATCGTATTCATCACTATTTTTCATGACATTTGCAAACAATTTAATATACAATCCATTTTTTATTTTATGTTTAGCTTCACCATCACTATATGAAAACCAACGAAAAAATATCTAACTTATATTTTATACACTTCAAATTTATAATTCTTTTAGTTTTCTATGTTAGTTTAAATAAATTAAAATTAAAATTTAAATAAAAATTCGTCTTGGTCTTTCAGCCATTGCGCACCAAAATACAAACGTTCTAAATTGTATAGCGAATAGGTACATATCGGTGTATATCAACATGTGTATACGTTTAAATTTATTTTTATTATATTTTCATATTTTTTATTTTATTTATTAATACTATTCTTTTATTTCTTATATGTATATAAAATATTATTTTACTCAGTTTCGTCTCTTTATACCGTCATGCAAAAATTTCAAAATGTAAATCAATGTAAATAAAGGCTCTTATTTATTTTTATTTCAGTATTATTATTTTTATTCTATTTTATTTTTTAAGATGCTTGTCATGCAGTGCATGATTATATTTTTTTTTTTGTTTGTTGTTTAACTATAATGTTTATAGTTGAATATTTTTTTACTTTCTCTGTATTTAATAGTTAGTAGTTATTTATATGCTATGTATATAACCATTTTCTTTTTTTTTGTTTCAATACTTTACTGTGTATATATATCTCCATATTATATTATTTTTATTTATATAATTTTTTTTATTTAATGAAGTTTAACAACTAACAGAATTAATGCGGGTTTTGTTTTATTTTTGTTTTCTATAACAATTGTCAATTGATAATAATTATATTTTCTATAATACTCTACATGCACTTATGTTGTGTTTTTTTTTATTTTTTAATTTTTGGTATTTATTTTCTTTCAAGGAATATCGTTATAATAATGCTGTCACTCACTAAAACTAATCAGGGTACTAAAAGTCACTAAAAATCACTAAAAATAATTTACAACTCAATTTCTTGTCGAAAAGAGTTTGAAAGCTTGAAACTAAAAATTCTAACTTGTAGTTGTAAGTATTTTTTGTTTTGTTTGAAGTGAGCTAAAGTCTCACATGCAAGTATAGCCTCTACTACTTTAACTATTTTTTTTTTCAAGTTTCTTACTTTTATTGTAAGTCTGGTCACTCGTTGCATTTTTTCGCATTAAATATATGAAATATTTTTATTTTTAATACAATTGTGGAGATGTGCTTGGATGTAAAAAGAAAAATATGATCGAGATGATTTTTTATTTAAAAAAAATTGATGTAATTATTAAATCGAAACAACTTTCTTTGAAAATAAAAATGCAAGAGGTCATAAAAATATTCAATGATCCTTATGTACTCAATACGAACCTAGTCATTACATAATTGTAAGGACGAATTACATAAAATAGCTTCATTCTTGTTTAATACCTCGATAATAACCTCAAAGCTCGAAAAATCAGACATTCCGGATTTTGAGACAAACAAACAATATTTCGTGCTACAAAAAATGATGCATAGACTCTGTGTCCTTGCTACAAGAAGCTTTGATACGAGACTCTGTAAAACGATAATCTTATCAGGCCTAACGACAGTCATTTTTTCTTTAGCTGTAGTTTTTCTTTTTCACTTTTTGGCATGTCATACTAGTCATGATGTTCGTTGCACTCAACAAAAGTTTTTTACTTCGGTTTCGTTTAATACAATTTTCCTACTATCATTTATCTGAGGAATTTAAAACGATTTTCGTCAAAACTACCTCGTTATCGTTTAATAGCGACTACATAAAACGAGAATCGTTAAAGATTTTACGATACTCGTTTTTTGAAAAGGGACCACGCAGGTATGTGTGAGTTTGACTCTTCATCAGAGCACCAATATCCCACAAACCCTGATCCATGTGTTGTTATAAATTATTCGACAAACAGCGAACCTAAGACAAAGTCAAAATACTTTGAAGCACTTGCACTTAGACTGAATTATATGTAATTTGTCTTCTGATGTAAAGGTTTCCTTCCCTCCAGACTACAAAGCACTATTAAAAAAAAATTGGAAGAACATTTTTTACAAAACTTTGGAATTTGGTTCATCAGTTATGGCGTTTTCTTGATTTTGATCCTTTTTGGTACCAATGGAACACAATTTCAGATTGATTTGTTTTGTCTCTGTATTCTTGAAGTTTTGTCTGTGAAGTTAGCGTCGGTGTAGCTGTCAAGTTTCAAATCATAAAGGTTGTTTGCTTTTGATTTAATTTATATTTCACATTGAACTGCTGTAGTTTTAATGATTCATAATAGTTTTTCACAACCGAAATAATAAGAAATCAAGATGAAAATCACTCTAGTCAAACTGACAGATATCATTTGTATTAGTGTCAGTGCAAGGAGGGGTAAATCTGTCGAAAAATCCAGATGCAAAATTGATCTGAGATCAATAAAAAAATCAATTTTTTTGGCCAATGGAACACAACAAATGTCAAAATCGGACTTCTTACCAATGGAAAACGCCATAAAAAAATCTTGCTTAACCAAATCTATTTGTTGACACTCCTACGTAGAAGTAAAGTTGGTTGCGGTTCGTTTATCAAAATTTGTTTACTTGATTCTCGTTCCAACGTTTCCCATAATCGCTTTTTGTCGTGATTATCGTTTATTTAGGTATTGTTGATGCCCTGCTCGTTTCGTTATATTATGCAATATGGCTCAGTATCATTTGATTGTTACTCCATTTACCCCTAATCACTGTCTTCCTGCTGATATCGTAGTACGCAATCATACCGTAAGGCGGCTCTTCCACTGATGCAATAAGCAATACGCAACTTTTATTTCAACCTATTCTCGCATTGAACCAACAGTATTGCCAAAAATTTCTAGCTATCATCTCAAGTTTTTTACAAAATCTCAACAAACTTTGAATTGTAATCTGGATCGTCCGACTTATTACCCAAAATAGAAAAATAGAAGCCCAGATTTACTCGCCGCTTTATTAACTAAGTAAGTTCTAGAGCAAAAAAGAAGAGGCGTACAAAAGGCCTTCGTTTTCCATCCAGATGATAGATGCAGTAGTGGAAGACTTTTCCCTATGTGGCACGCAAAGGCAGAACCAACATTAAGTGCAGAACTGCACGTTACACACTAATTGCGGTGCTTATTGGAGAGGCATGTTAGTTAAGGATCATATACTCTCCCCAGAATTTTAGCTTCATTTAAGTAAGTAAATCAGAATAGTAAAGAGGGAACGTACAAACAAATCATTTGCAAACGCAAGCGAACTGCACAGAATCTGAAAAGCTGGCAACCCTAAATGAACATAAAAGTCAATCTGTGTTTAAACGCCATCACTGGAAAATAAAAACAAATTCTTGACACAATAGGCTTCTTTCTAGGGTCTAGCACATGTACATCCATTTATGAGTGCATGTGTACTTTTTGGGACCTACAGTTTAATTCGGAATCCTAATAGGATTTTTCATAACATTTGATACTAAAGTTTTCCAATAGAGTACTTCGATAAACTATTTCCCTCACAAATTTGTTGTATCGATTTCGCGTCGCTCATTAGATCTCGGCATTTCGCAGATCACAACTTGTCGAATTTTTCGTAGTGACCCGTACAAAAATCGATACACCCAGGAGCTGAAGGAAAACAACCATAGACAACGACGTGTTTTCGCTGAATGGGCTCTGGAGCAGTTTGAAACTGACCCTTAATTTCATAGAAAAATCATCTTCAGCGAAGAGGCCCATTGCTTAATGTTTGGTTACATCAACAAACAAAATTGTCGAATTTGGGACTATACCAATTCGCATGAGATCCAAGAATATCCAATGTATCGCTTCCTGTTGAATCCAACTACATGTGGCTTCAATAGGAAGGCGCTACGTGACACACAGCTTACAATCTGCACAAGTGATTCGAAGCATGATCATCTCAGGTGGAGCAATGTTAACTGGCACGATTTGACCCCGTTAGACCTTTGCTTGTGGGGTTTTCTGAAGTCGCAGATCTATGCGAATAAGCCACAAACCACAGGCGGCCTTCGAAGCCAACATAACCCATGCCATTAGTCAAATTCAGGCTGATTTATGAGCCATGGGAAATTAGACATTTCGGATGAGCGCCACCCAGAGAAGCTGCGAAAGTCATTTCGTCAGGTGGCAGTTTACCTAAAAAATGGAATCTCAGCATCGACATAGAACTGGTCTGAAAAAAACACTTTGGACGTTTAAGGTAATTAGAACATGTAGAGCTAATGAACATACATACCAAAAATAGTAAGCGTTTAATGTAAGACCCTTCGTTTTACCATTGACAACAGGTATTCCGATGACAGATGAGTAAGACCGTTAGTGCCCGGTCATGCTTTTTACTTACATCATCAATCCTTAGCTCAGTTTAGACATGCAAGAGATTTCTATTAATAGAGGAACTAAGCAATATCAAAAGAGCTTAGAAAAATCTTTCCAATACTGGTGGAAGGACAAAAAAAAACTTTAAGTAACCTGCAGCACATAGACATACAGTCCAACTATCTATCACACATTATCCAACTTTTTTTAACAGAACAAACTTATAATGGAACGAAATACATGTTTCTATGTAAATTATTATATTAAGCATACAATTGATCAGGGTTTTCAAAATACAAATACAGTTCCAGACCTTCGGAAATATTATCTGCATTTGGGATTACGCTTTGTCCTACTGCATATCCAGCTCAGACAGTTTTGAAGTTTTGAAGTAAACGGAACACAAATATTGTTGCATATTTATAGGAACTTGCTTAATGACATTCCTAAAAGCAAACTTTACAAAATTTGTAAAATTTGCTGGTGTTCCCACACTATAAAATAAATTTAAATACCTAATACGTTCGTAAGAGTATTTTTTAAGGTTTTTTTTTTATTGCAATGTATTATATACATGTGGCTGATGAAGAAGAAAAAAGAGCAAGAAAAGTGCGCGATCGAGGATATGGAGAGGTGCCACTCCAGGAACGATGTTCGCAAGTTTTACCAAAGTGTAAAACGTCAAAGCCAAGGATACAAGGCTCGAACAGAATCCTGTCGAGATGAACAAGGAAATAACGTTGTTGAGACACAGTCGATGCTGAGGATATGGAAGAACCACTTCTTCAGACTGCTAAACGGCGATGACGAGCAACATTCCGCTGTCAGGCAAAACGAACCATTTAATATTGGCAACGACAGCGAAAACTGCCAACCACCCGACCTAAGTGAAGTGAGGATAGCTATATCTACCGTTTACCAACAACCTGATCGGCCCCTATCAGTGTGGTTTTAGTCCAGGAAAGTCCACAATCGATCAAATTTTCACACTTCGGCAGATCCTGGAAAAAACCCAAGAAGTCCAAATCGATACCCACCACCTATTTATCGATTTCAAAGCCGCATACGACAGCATTTATAGAGACGAACTATACAGAGCAATGTCTAGCTTTGGTATACCGCCCAAACTCGTCCGTTTGTGTAGGATGACGATAGAGATTTCTCGCTGCACCATCAGATTCGGAAACGACCTCACCGACACATTCGATACCAAAAAAGGATTTAGGCAAGGCGATGCGCTGTCATGTGACTTCAATTTGAGTCTTGAGAGGATTGTGCAAAACTCCAAAGCCAACACCAGAGGCACAATTTTCCAAAAGTCGGTGCAACTACTAGCATACGCTGACGATATTGACATCATTGGTAGGACTCAACGTGATGTCATAGCCACGTTTGCTAGTATAGAGAAGGAAGCGGCAAAAATGGGTTTAGCAGTAAATGAGGATAAGACTCAGTATATGCTGTTATCACGAAAGGACACACAACATCGACGAATTGGACAGAACGTCACCATTGACAGATATAACTTTGAGGTAGTACGGGACTTTGTCTACCTCGGCTCCGCTATTAACTCTGACAACAACATCTCGTCAGAAATCAAACGAAGAATTACTCTTGCCAATCGCTGTTTCTTCGGGCTAAGAAGGCAATTTAGCAGTAAAGCCCTCACTCGAACTACTAAGGAGATCCTATATAAGACTCTGATCATCCCAGTCCTGCTCTACGGCGCTGAAGCATGGACCGTATCAAAAGCGGATGAAGAAATCCTTGGTCGATTCGAGAGAAAAATTCTTCGAAAAATCTTCGGTCCCGTTTGCGTTGACGGGCTATAGAGACGAAGATTCAACCACGAACTATACTAGCTGTACAGCGACATACCCTTAGCCAAAAAACTCCGCATTGGACGTTTAAGATGGCTAGGACATGTAGAAAGAATGGACACCAATACTCCGGCTCGCAGAGTCTTCGATTCCCAGCCAGACGTCGCACGCAGTAGAGGGAGACCTCACATTAAGTGGCGCACACAAGTAGAAACCGACCTCAACCAACTTGGAGTGTGCAACTGGAGGCAGTTAGCTAAGGACCGGGCTAATTGGAGAGGTATGTTGGTTAAGGTCCAGGTTCATCCCGGACTGTAGCGCCACTTAAGTAAGTAAGTAAGGCTGATGGCATTAAATTGGTTGTGAATCAGTTTTGCATCATAAATTTGTATAAATAATTCTTTACGTGTAGAAATACGACGAGACTGACCCTAGCCTAGAAAACCGTACGAAGAATTGGATGTAATACAAAAGGTAAAACACGTCAACTAAATTTACTTGACACTTCGAGCGAATAAACATTCATACTCTAACCAATCAATCAATTCTAGCCTTCAGCTTCGAGTCGACAAGGAAGACGGAACATCCGGTTTAAGGAACAAGCGATCGCTGATACCAGAGGGCTTGGAATGCTGTCTTATCTCAGGTAGACCTTCAATGGGTGGAAAACCGGCTATGTAGAAACTCCATAAATATATCTCCTTGTTAAATAATGACTATTCTGCGAGGCTCGGTGAAATCTCACCAAGAGTAGCAAAGCAATGCAAAAATGCCCAAAATCAATTTATAATACCTGTTTTCAAAAAAAAGGTGAAGAAGGTGATATCTCGAATTATAAATCAATCTCAATACTATTGTGCATTCCTGAGTTATTCGAAAATATTATTTGTGATACATTGGTCTTCCTTTGTCGAAACATCATCTGTGAAGAATAACATGGCTTTGTAAAAAAATCGACCCACAGTCTCAAATCGTTTAACTTTTCTGCATCACTTTTCCAATAGTTTGGAAAATAAAAAATAATTCGATTCTATATACATTGACTTCTCCAAGGCCAGTTGTCACACAACATCACATTTTAGTGATGTTCAACTATAGGGGGGTCAGTGGCGCGATGATTCCTAGCCGTAGCAACAACAAAATGATTTTTCAATGGCCCTCCTCTCGTGATGATCTGACAAATCATCCGAGTAGTATCAATTGTCAAGAATAGCTTATCTCAACTTTGGATACGGCATAAAAAAGGAGGTTCCGCCATTGTGCAAGAAGTACACACGCACACATGAATGGTTGTGAGGAAATTAGGCCCTGGGTATACTAACGAGCCTGTTGCGACAAAAAGTTGTATTTGTAGGTACAACTATACCTATTGGTGTAAAGTTTTACCAACCTTTAAAATATTTAAGCTTAAGGTTCAAAGACATAATCTGGTCGAGATCAGCATAATCGTTATTAACCACGAGAAGGTACATTGTGTCGTCAAATTTCGGTTAGTGAACTTTTTAGCTCGAGTGTAATTGTTTAATCCAATCGTATAGAGGATGGTTGGGTGCTGTGCTGCTTCTACGAGCTCCTGGACAAAACTTATGAGTAACTACCGAAGTACGATTTTAATTTTGGGGGATTTTTAACGCAAAGGTAGGAAAAGAGGATAGCTTTAGCATTATTTTCGGAAAACACAGCCTACACGACATCACGTCTAACGGACTAAGCTGCGGAACGAAATGCCACCATAGCCACCACATGGTTTCCGGACCTCGATATTCATAGCGGTCTCCAGATCTACGAGCGGTCCATCAAATTTATCACATTACAAGTAACAAGAGGCACTCATCTAGTATTTTGGATGTCCGAACATTTCGAGAGGCTAATATCGACTAGGACCACTACATTGACATTTTGCTGTAACTGTCCAAAATTGAATGTCCAGAGACTGCAATCGAAAGACACCACAAAATCCTTCGCAGAATGCGTATTCCTTATCCTCTAGATTAACACCATCCACCAGCATCTAATGTCGAAGAACAATGGCATCGATATCAACAAGCCATCAGATCAGGCGCAACCGATGTGCTAGGTTCCTCGCTCCTATAAGCAGGAACCCTTGGTTTGATGAGAAATGCCTACAGATGCTCGCGGCCAAGAACGGTACCTGCAAGACTAAGCTGCAGGTGAAGACGAGAGCTGCATTGAGGCCTACCGGCAAAGAAGGAGGGAAGACCACCGGCTTTTCAGAAAGGTGTGCTATCGAGGATATGAGAGGTGCCTCTCCAGGAATGATGTTCGCAAGTTTTACCAAAGAGTAAAACGTCAAAGCTAGGGGTACAGTCGTAGTCGATGCTGAGAACCAGTTCTGCAGACTGTTAAACGGCGATGAGGAACAAGCTTCCAATGTCAGGCAGAATGAAACTTCCAATATTGGCGACGACAGCGAAAACTAGCAATCACCCGACCTAAATGGAGTGAAGCAACAGGAAAGTCCACAACTGATCACATCTTCACACTTCGTCAGATCGTATAAAAAAAACCGGATCGATACACAACCAATTCATAGATAGATCCCATCGTATTTCCTGAAAGGCAGTAGTATCTGCTATGTAGTAGATTAGGTCTATATACAATGTGGCGCAAAAGTAATCCTCCTATCAGAAAATGCTATAAACTTTGCGATTGGCCCCTAATGTCAGTTCTGTTTTGACATTTGTGTAGTAAACACATGTGAAATACACGTTAATAAACAATGTTACGCTACACTGCTCCAGAACGCGGAATATTGGTGACTATTTATTTGAGCAATAATCGGTCGGTGACTTTGGCACAACGTGAATTTCGTCGCAGATTTCCTAGCCGTCCAACGCCTACTGGTGAAACACTGCGACGTTAAGCCGCTCGCCTCGAAGAGACTGGCACAACACGAGATGCTGCCAGGCGTGCAGACCCCGGAGTAGCCGTTCTGCAGAGAATATTGCTGCTGTAGCCGAAGATGTCATTGAAGCGCCGTCGACATCGACCAGACGACGTGCCACGCAAATAGGTATCAGTCGACGGTCTTTAAAGCGAATTTTGGTACAAGATTTGAAGATGTTTCCGTACAAAGTCCAGACGGTGCATCAGCTGTTAGCTGCTGACCGCCAATCGCGTTTGACATACGCTCAAGCCATCCTTAATCACCACCAAGAGGAAGATAATTTTTCATCAAAAACAATCATGAGTGATGAGGCCCATTTCCATCTTAGCGGGTACGTAAATAAGCAAAATTTGCGCTTCTGGGGCACTGAAAATCCGCGTGTAACCCACGAAGAGCCATTACACCCGCTCAAAGTCACTGTATGGTGTGCTGTTTTCGCTGGAGGAGTCTTCGGACCTTTTTTCTTCGAAGAAGTCGCGGGCCAAACGGTTACTGTGAGCTACATTGCGCTACAGAGCAATGATCAACGAGTTCTTTTTGCCGCAACATGATGAATTGGGATTGGAAAACATGTGGTTCCAACAGGACGGTGCAACGGCACACACTGCACGTGCCACAAACGATTTGCTGAAGGATGCATTTCCCGGGCGCCTAATTTCACGTTTTGGCGATTTGCACTGGCCAGCAAGATCGCCTGATTTGACCGCTCCAGACTTCTTTTTGTGGGGCTTTTTGAAGTCGCGGGTTTATGTCAACCAGCCTCAGACTCTTGCAGCTCTTAAAGACAATATCCGTCAAGAATGTGAGGACCTATCGCCGGAAGTTTTGGCCAAAGTGATGGAAAATGCCCTAAAAAGGGCTCAAATGACAATCAACTGTGGCGGCGTCCATTTACGTGACATCATATTCTCGACTTGATGTAAAAAAAATTAAAAGACCAAATAAAAATAATCCACAAGAAGAATCAAAGTTTTTCATTTTTTTTTTTGAATTACAGCCAAAAAACATCGGAAGGTTATTTTTGCGCCACCTTGTATATGCTGTCAACAATGAACGACACACAACATCGACAAATTGGTCGAAACATCATCATCGACAGCTACAGCTTTCAGGTAGTATGGGACTTTTTTCGCTCTGACAACAGCATGATGTCAGAAATTATACGAAAAAATAAACTTACCAATCGCTGTTTCTTTGGACTTAGGCAGCAATTTTAGTTCATCTCGGTCCTGCTCTACGACTCTGAAGCATTCCCCATATTCAAGGAGGATGAAGAAATTCTGCGAAAAATCTTTGGTCCGGTTTACATTGACGGGATTTGAAGACAAAATTAATTAGTTGTACAGCAACATAGACCATGTCAAAAAAAACTCCGTAAAGGACGTTTAAGTTGTCTAGGATATGTAGTGGGAAAGGGAAGGAGTACTAGGGACCACAGTGTTCAAGTCCTTGCCAGACTTCAGACGCAGTAGATGAAGACCACGACTTAAGTAGTGGAAAAAAAGTAGAAGCCGACCTCAATGAACGTGAAGTTCGCAACTGCGGAGGAGGGGCATATTTCTTAAGGCCCAGGTTCAACCTTGACTCTAGTCTTACTTAAGTAAATAAGGAAGTACCTTACTTTGTATTAGTGTATATCAGCTTCAATCCTTGTTTTAGATTGAACAATTTTTTTTTTTCAAAAAACCGCTCAATTCAACTTGAGATATATAAGGTTCCATGCCAGAATTTTTTTTCAAACAAAACACAAAGATCGCCTTACAAAACACTTTTCATCCTCAGATCCGTGAGTTGAATTTAAAATCGTTTTACAGAAAATATGACTGATGAAGTGTTACACATGTCGAACTACTGACTAAAATTGAAATGGAAAAAATACGTAATCTCATCGTTCTATAATAAAATAGATTTTGTAAATTATTTGTATAGTTATGCTGTTTAATTTGTATTAAATAATTTAGAAAATAATATAAATAAAATCGGTTTTATACATATCGTTCTTAAATGCTTATTCAAGGCAGTTGGTAATAAATAATTATATTCATTCAAAATATCTTTATTGTTTTGTTCTCTTTGCTTACACAAAATCTCCAAGCACATTCTCCAAAAACAAAAACCCCTTAAACTATAAAAAAAAACCAACAAAAATAAAAACCAAAATCGTAAATATACATTTTTTCCTTTATTTGTCCAACAAATCACTAATCTACAATTTCTTAAATCTAATTTCTACCTACGAACAAAATTAAACAAAACATAAACAAAAAAATAAAATTAAAATAATGACAACGATTTGTTTTTTTTTTTCTTTTAAAAAGTTAATAACAGTAGGAATCGTTTATTAGTATAATACAAATAATAATACAGACGAAAAATAATAAATGAAAACCTTAAAAAATAAAATGTGAAATAAAATAATTGTATTATAAAAATCAAATGATTTTTAAGAATATAATTAAATATATTATTTAACAAAAATAATAATTATTTCCTCGCTATAATATCTACAGATAATATTCACTAATGTACTAATTGTTATATAGTTTTGTTTTATTTCTTCATATAGTACTTGTTTTGTTTTTTTGTTTATTACGTTTTAGTGTTTGTTTTTACAACTACATAATAAGAATTGCTTGCACTTATTCATAAACATTTAGTTTCTTCATTTGCTGTTTTTGTTTTTTTTCTTTTCATTACATTTTCATGTTTAGCCTTCGGGAAATAATAATTTCTTTTCCAATTTCTAAATATTAGAAGTTTGATATTATCTACAATTATAATTTTTTAAATTAATAAATATCAGTTTTTAAACAAAAATACATGCAACTCGTTTGTATAGTTTTTTCTTGTTGTATTTTATATTTATTTAAAATTAGAAGAAAATTATAAACTTCCTGTGAATAGATACGTTTTTTGTAATAATTTTATTTTTAACTTTTGTAAGCTGCCATATTAAGCTTTCACTGATTTTTTTTTATTTTTTTTATTGTTTGTTTAGTCTGATAACATTAAAGTGATTTTATTTTTTCTGTTTTAAATTTACTCAAGGACGGGAATCAGTTTTTAAACAAATAAAAACTATTTAATAATAATATTCAAAATTAAAATTAGCTGAGTTTGTTTTTTAAGGAACCTAATTGCTTTTATTTTTTTGTTTTGTAGGTATAGTTCTAATTTATTTGCAACGATTAAAATAAAAATCTTATTCATTAGAAATAACAAAACGTAATTCTTATAAAAAATTAAATAACAAATTGCACTACTTTGTCAAAAAAAAATAATTTATTAATGAAAGCGTTTTTTTTTGTAATTTTGTTCATAGTTATTTATGATTCTAATATGAGTACCAGCTACAGTTTTTATTAATTTTTGTTTTTGGTAACAATATTTTTATTTTATTTTCTTTAACTGAGTTTGTATTTCATTTTTGTTATGTAAATTCGTAGCATTTCGTTTTAGGGCGGTACTACAGTATCTGCTTTTATTTGTTTTTTTCTTTAAACCGAGGAAATAAATTTTTGTCTTTGTCAAAAAAAATTATTGTTTTCACTTTTGTTTGTCTAAATTGTAATCATTTTTTTTTTTTGTAATTTTTTTTTTTAATTTTCTTGTATAATGTTAGTTTGTAAAATAATAACTCCTTGTAGAATTTTATATAAAGCGATTATTAATAATTTGTCGTTAGGGTTTTATTTATTTTATGGATTTATTATTACTTTTGTGATTTTACATTGTTTACTCTATTTTTAATTTTTCGTTCATCTTTTAATCCTGTGAGATCGCTCATAATTGTTCTTATTTATTTTTTCTTTATTTAAAATTTACATTTCTGTGATTTGTTTTATTTTATTTCTTAGGGAAGTACTTTTTAAATTAACAGTATCTCTTATTTAGGGTGTCGTGCACTAGTTGGCTAATTTGTGTTAGTTCTTGATTTTGTTTTTTGTTTAATGAGAGGATGTTGATTTTTTGTTAACATTTATATTTTTTGCAGTATAAGAAAAAATACTTAATTTTTAAGTGAAAGAAAAATCGTATTTATATAAGAGTGGTTTTTAATGAATTTTGTACATAAACTAAAATTTTTGAGAAGCAGCAAAAGATTGTAGTTTTTAACTTTAAACAATTTTTATTGTTTTTTGTTGATTTTTTGCTTCAAAATAAATAAAGGCACTATCATTTCGATTAGTATGAAAAATTAAGGAAGACTCTAAGCACTGCATTTAAATTAAATGTTGGCAGTGTTATATGTTTTTTTGTTAATTTTAACGATGATTAAACATTAATTTTCCACTATTTATGATTGATTAACTGTAGGGACTGGGCACTATAGCTGCAAATAAATATTGGTACTTTTGTTTCAGCTTAAGTGGTGCTTAAAATTATTATAAACAAATTTAGCCAATGAAACGTGTTTAAATAAAATGGAACTCGTTAAATTTGGGATGTCTATTGTAATTTTATTTAAAACAAACATTTGTTTATTTTGTGCGTTGAGAGCAATTCTAACATTTTTAAGAATGCGCGAAGCAGTGAATTGGTGTGAAAACTTTAAACACAAATTGGTGTATGGGTTCAATTCTGTTGTGCAAATGTCAAACAAATATTTAACATTTCATAGCAATCAATAGCGATTTAGGTTTAAGTATGATTTCTCTAAAGCGTGGCATCTCGTAGATTGCCAAGAAACCTATTGAAAAATATGAGCAACCAAAAAACTTAACTAAACGTCACAAACTTTACTTTTCGAATACTTTTCAAATTGCCATTTATAACTGACAGTCTATCGTTATATAAAAAAAATAAGAAAATGCATTCAAACTCTATTTTATTAAACGAACAGACAGTCCCAAGTTAAATTTTAAATTCAACATGAACAACATAAAACGACGTACTCAAGCTTAGACGAAATCATTAGTCTGTGACCGTAATTTTACAGTAAAAATTTGTAAATTCCTAAATTTCTATTTTCAAATTGTCAGAGAGAGACAAATTTGCGAAAAACTACGAGTAGGTTTATTGTTTCTTAGCTTCGGTTGCGTTTTTTTTAGAATAAATGACATAAATCACAAACAATTTGACACTGTCAGACACCTGACAAAATTGACAGTTTACTGCAGTCATATTGTTTTTACTGATTTTTGCTGAGTGTAGTTTTTTTCTGTCTTAAGCTCATTTTGCATTAATTTGTTCGTACGGCAAATGAGTAAAAATCAGTAAGAATATTTAAACATAATTTTGTTCATATAACACAGCATTATCAATATGAAATGACACCGAATTATGGAAATAAGGTCCCAGTTATAGCTATCATTGAAAAACAACATTGGAAATTTTCTTTTACTTCCTGTGGTTTTTTTTTATAAATTCAATCATTGGCGAGTTGGTGTCAAAACAAAGCTTATGCATTTTAGAACATGATTATCCGAACATATTTTAATTTTTAATTCTAGTTATCGCAGAAAATCACTTTTTATTTTTCACTGATCAAGATTTATTTCTGTGAAGTAATGTTTGTCGTTCCACCGAAATAAAACGGAATTTTCCTACGATTGCTATAAGCAGCTATGGAGGTAAAATTTTAATTCCATCATGTTTTGTGTTCCAATGAAGTTGTTCAATGATAGCTATAACTGAGCCCTAATCCCAGACATACAGGCATACAAAATTGCCATATTAGACCATATGTCCAAGACATTAAATTCGAACTTGCAAAAATCGATGTCAAATGAAAGGGATAGCTATATATGTATGATGTTTGATTCTTGTCATATTCATTGTCATTTTATATTTTCAAATCATAAACAATGATTAGATACTTTGTATAAGTAACAAAAAAAAGGAACAAGCAAGTTGCTTTGTTATTCGGCTCTAAAGGCCTGCTCAGAATGCGTATCTGTAGCTGAGTGAAAAGTTAAAATCAAGACAACCCGTAAGCGCTTACACAATGTGTATCTTCGTGAATCTGTAGATTGAAGTTAAACAGAGGGCAACTTCATGCAAGAAATGTATCTCTTTTTGACAGCGATGCAAGATACCAGCTACAGATATGCATTCTAAGCAGACCTTAACGCGACAATGAACTGACACAAATGGTATTTTGCGCTGTCATGTTCAAGAGCAATTTTGAATTGAACGAGTAAATTTGAATAAACTTTATGTGAAACTTCACAATGCCGTACGCGTACTGAGAAAATGAAAATGAACGAAGAAATAAAGTAGCTCGTTACTTTTTTAGTTATTTTCTTTACCCATAAGGTCCGTTCGGGTACTTTTGTGTGTAGAAAAATCAAATACGGCTGTCAAAGGATGACGGCACATAAGTTTTACAGAAACTACCAAAATTATTATGCCCCTTCCCGTACAATATTATTTTTACAGATTTTTAGTGCATAAGTGGCTGAATTAATTAAAAAATATTTTGAGGTTTTTATTATTTGTGGATGACAGCCCAGAAGTTTAACAAAAACGAACAAAATTATTAGGCCGGTTCCCGTACAGTATAATTTTTACACAAATTGCGTACGGGAATGGTTTTAAGTAAAAATTATTATAAATCAGGGAAGTCATTCCGTAACTTTGAAAACGATTATCACTCAGACGGTAGTCGAGACCTCATGAGCAATCGCTCAATAATCGGCTTTGATTTGGCGATTATTGCAAATAAAGTGGATTCGCCGACACCAAAAACGAATATTGATCTTACTGATGCAAGATGTAGGTACCGTCGAAATGTTATCGTCAAACGATGATCACTTTACGGAATGAAAGTTTTTATTTGGTTTTTAGATTTATTTTAATATTTTTCAAATTTTTACAAACTTGTTTAGATGGATTAATAGGCAAAATAATTTTCGTTTGACTTCTGGCACAATACTTCAAACATTCACGTTTTTCTTGTAGATACCTTTTCGTAAGCTAACGTGATATTAGGTATTTATTGCAGATATTGTATTTACAGATTTTTTTTCACACTCAAATGATGCAACAAAGTTGGCGATCTGTTGTAAGACTAAAAATGTTAAAAAAAAACTCCACAAGCATTCTGTCAATGTATCTATTCGTAGCTTGCACATGCTTTTAGCTTTACACAGTTTAAAGTTCTTGAAAATATGCGAAGGTTCTTAGCAAAAATAAGGCAAAGTGTTCTAAAAGTATTAATTTTGGGCGGTACTAAACATTTTTTTCTCTCAATCATTCTTGTACGAAACGGAACCTATACATTTATACCGAATCTGTCGGAGTTAAAATACGCTGTTTATGAAAATTGAGCAATGCGAGAGGATGGACATTGAAAAACCATCAAAAATGAAATCAATTTGTCACATTGCCCCCGTATTAATAAATGCTGATTAGCTAATCAATGACTAACAAGACAGCTTTTCCCATAAGAAATACTCGCGGAAATGTTAAAAGTTGGTCACTAGTTAGCTACTCAGCGGTTATTAATAATAGGGAATGGTGTTTTACATTGGCCGTGTTCCGGGTTTTAGTTTTACCAAATTAAGTATGCCGATGCACTCTCTCATTGGTCAATCGACCATTTTAGTCACGTGAAATTTGGCGGGAAAACGACTGGCGAAACAAGTTGATCTTCTGATCTAGATCTGATCTGATCTAGATACGTCAAAAATCCGAATTTGACTGTTGTTGCGTTCCATTGGGAACAATATGATTTTGTTTATCTCAGATCAATTTTTCACATTTGGATTTTGCGGCAGATCTACCATATCTTGGACTAACACCAATATGATTGATAGACGTCAGTTCGACAAGAGTGATTTTCGTTTTGATTTATTATTATTTCGGTTGTGAAAAACTATTAATAATCATTAGAACTGTATCAGTTCTGTGTGAAATATTAATTAAATAAAAAAACAAGTGTGACAGGAAACTTAACAGCTATTCCGACACTAACTTCACAGACCCCAAAATTACACCAATACAAAAGGTCAGTTCCCGTACTTTTGCAGTAAAAATAAGTAAATTCTCAAATTTCTTGGAGTGGGGGTGAATTATCTCAGAAAGAGACAAAATTACAAAAAAGTATTGGAACGCGTTTAAGTAAAAAACAGTAAAATTATATATTTTGTATGCCTTTTAAAGAACAAATGACATAAATTACCTGTCAACACAAGCAAGTTGTCACATTTAGATACCAACTGACAGTTTACTGATTTTTACCGACAAAAATTTCTGCAGTAAATTTTTTTACAGATTTTAATGGAGGGGTCGTTTTTTGCTCTCTCGTGAGCTGTCTCTTTTACATATTTTTGCGTACGGAACGGCAATAAGTAAAAATCAGTAAGAATCAGTAAATATTATTTTGTACGGGAACAGACTTAAATACAACATAAAATCAATCTGAAATCGTGTTCCATTGGCAAACAAAAAGATAAATTTTCAGATTTGATTTCAGATTCAGAATTTGAAATTAACAATGGAAAACACCATTAGGAAGAGGGATTTACAATTTTATGCCGAATCTGAACGGCTATGTTGGAAAACAATCGGAAATTGGCAGGTTAGAAATGATTAGAAATGAAATGGATTGAAAGATATTTGATCGTCCCAACTGTCTTGCAACTCTTCAATGTGTGTTCGAAATACAGTAACGTGGACCTCTCTCTATCTGCATGGTTTCAAAAATATAAGATATTTTCGAATATTCCCAGAGATATTCGCTTAATTTTTATTTCAAATTGAACTGCTACAGTTTTAATGGTTAATAATAGTTTTTCACAACCGAATTAATAATAAATCGAAACGAAAGTCACTTTGGTCAAACTGACAGCTTTCATTTGTATTATTGTGTGTGCTAGGAGGGTTTAACCTGCCGAAAAATCCAGATTTGCGAAATTGATCTGAGATAAAAAAAAATCAATTTGTTTGCTCAATGGAACACAACAACTGTCAAAATCGGTCTTTTTACAGATCTAGATAAAAAAGATTGAATTTTTTAGCAATGAAAAACGCCAGTAGTTTTTGTGCGAAGCCCTCTTACATTTTGGTAGTATAGAAGGACATTCTATAGAGTTTGTGGTTATCTTCACGGGACCTTAACTTATTAACAATTGGAATAGAGAGCCATGAGTTATTGATGCATAGTGCATACTGTTTCAAAGAGACCATCAAGGACAGGTACTTTAAATGACGAAACGAAGCTTTCAGGTTTACTGATTTTAGTACATTTAATTGAGGGCTCTGTGCAAACGATTTAAACCACAAATTAGTCCTATTTTGATTCCAACTTCTTAGATTAGCTTGTTTTTGCCTTCATTTGACCACTTTATCTATGGATTTTTTGAAAGGGCCAGAGGAAATTGATGTAGACTCGGAATCCTTAGTCCTTTTTAGTTTCGTACAAAGATCTTAAATGACAAAAGCATGCCTTTGTAGAAGTCACAGACAGAATGGATAGTGACTGATTAAAAACCTCAAACAAGTTCTTAAAAACTTAGCTTAGCCGTTTTTAAGGAGAGACTGAAAAAATATAACAATTATCGGGTAGGTAAGGATAAGGGATAGTTAGCCCTCATTCCTACTATATTGCTGATGTATGGTTTTGATATTTTTTTTTATAATTTATACGCACTTTAATAGTCCTTTTATAATTTTGTAGTGTAAAGCTTTAGCGGCCATATTGTTAAAGCTATATCTGTCAAATTGGCTGTCATTTATTCAGTCTATTTTACCAAAGCACCATGGACGGCCATAGCGTTAAATAACACGTGAAAATGATAAAATTGATTTTCAAAATGGTTCTTCTGTTCGGGTAAGGTTTCACGCGTTTCGCCCATTCTATGGTCGCCATAATCGTCCTAAAAAGTGGACTATTCGCAATGGCTCTATTACATAAAACGAAACGATCGGCTAGTAAACGAAACAAAAGTAAACGATAGCCACGACATAGTGCGATTGTGTAAAACGAGAAATATTTATGACAGCTCAACGAAAGCTATACGACTGCTTAATGCCAGTCGTAAGAAATTACGTGTATCGTAAAATCTAGAACGATACTCGTTTTATGTAATCGAATTTCAACGAGAACAAAGTGATTTCAACGATATTCGTTTTATAAAATATGGCCCCAGTTTGGTGGATAAATTTGTGTCCACTGGTTCAGTGAACGATAAACCAACACCCTTACGTCGACTAAACGCAAGATCTGCCGAAAAATAGCCGTTTTCCGTGAGAGTGTTCAGAAGAACAAAATTTGTCGAATTTTAACTGACCCAGCAGATGAAGATAAACGACCATAGAAAACGATGTGTGTTCGCTAAATGGGCTCTGGAACAGTTGGAAACTGACCCTAATTTTCATCGAAAAATCGTCTTCATCGTAAGGCCCATTTCTTGCTGAATGCGGGTACAAAATTGTAGAATTTTGGACGAAACCCATCAAAATGAAATCCAAGAGCATCCAGTGGATGACGAAACAAGTCGCTGTTTGGTGTAGATTTTGGGCTGGTGGTGGCATCGGTTTATATTTCTTCCCATTGCTATAAGTCGATGATTACCAACTTCTTTTGATCTGAATTGGATGACATACAGGCCTATCGCCTATAAATTTTCCCGGGAAAATGTTCCCATTCAGCAATCTGATTTACATTTATTCGCGATAGAACTGATAGACATCAACGACTTGAGGCTTTAAGAGGACGTCGCTACGTGCCACACAGTTCACGTCACATTGGAAAATCTACACGAGTGATTCGGTGGCATAGTCATCTCACTGGAGGTGATGTGAACTGGCCACCAATATCATACGATTTGACCCCGTTAGACTTTTCCTTGTGGGTTTTCTGAAGTCG
Organism: Rhingia campestris; assembly: GCA_932526625.1. Classification (NCBI taxonomy): domain Eukaryota; kingdom Metazoa; phylum Arthropoda; class Insecta; order Diptera; family Syrphidae; genus Rhingia; species Rhingia campestris. The sequence goes on from OW052184.1 coordinate 20,009,994, forward strand.
CAAATCTATGTGAATAATCCACAATCCACAGCCAAAAAAAACATGCCATCGGTCAAATTCAGCCTTATTAATGTGCCAGAGTCAATTTTCAATGACAGTTCGGACAGGCGCCACACAGAGAAGGCATGGACACTATGGACAATAGCCGGGACTAAGTCTATATTTGGTGTAAGTCTCATGGGTATAAAACTGTAAACATATCGAACAAGGACTAAATTGTTTAGGTCGGTCCACTTATTTAGGTCAACTGTTTATTCGACCTTCCGCTAGATGTCACCATAAATTCAACTGACGTGACTGCTATAACAGCGAGAATTTTCCTATTTTGCCCCTTAGTAGCGGTAATGATCGAAGGTGTAAACGTAGCCATTGAGGCTGATCTTGGGAAAACAATATTCACGTCAATGCATAAGATGCCTAATTTCGTGTAGATGACATCAGTTCTGCATTTAGTCCTGTACGGTGTAGACAGAATATTTCTGAGACTAAAATATTTACTGCCGACCCAAATATAGTCCACGGTGTAAACGTAGCCAAAGAAAGACCCTTTATAAGGCAATGGCTTCAATCAAAAATAGCATAATCCATACTATCTACTTTTTTGCTGGCTTATGATAAGGGTCTTCCTTTAGTAAGGTTTTGGATGTATTGACATTTTTTTGTAATTTACACTGCTCAAAGGGCACTGCCCTTTATAGTGTTTTTTTTATAGCATTGTAGGGTTTAAAGACATAGCGGGCATTTCAAGAGAAGAAAAAGAAAGATGCTGGGTGTAGTTGAAACTTAATCCATGGGTGGTGTCCAAAATAACATCGGAAAGTCCCTACTTTTTTTTTTCATTAGTTCGCAGAATTTTGTACAAAAGTTGGTACTACTTATAGGCTAGTAGCCATCGTACTTTTATTAAATTTATTTCTGTGAATTGCGGTTTCATGAATTTGAACTGGGATTTGAACGCACAACAGTCCAATAAATATTTGCGAACACATTAAGCCCTATCGAGGTATTCGTCGGAGCGGACAATTTTCTGCAACGCATACTTCGTCTGATGTTCGAATTCCATTCGAGGTATGTGTCACTACAATTCGTAAATGGGTGCGTTCCAGATTTCAGTTTTACCAAGTTGCGAAAATTTCCTCCGACATAAATTCTTTGCGGAATTTATTGGCCGTGTTCCGCATTTTAGATTTCCCAAGTTAACTTTGCAGGTGCACTGCTCTCATTGGTCAATCGAGCATTTTTAGTCATGTGACATGGTCGATTGATCAATGAGAACAGTGCATCGGCAAAGTTAACTTAGGAAATCTAAAATTTGGAACACGGGCAATAAATTCCGTGAAGAATTTGTGTGGGAGGAAATCGGAAAAAGAATGGCACTTAGCTGTCAAAAATTGCACGTAAAATGCACCTGAACGTACGTCACCGCAATTCGCCGGGATGTGCTACAAAATGTAGGAGAAATACTACGAATAGCTATTCCGAAGAATACCCCGAAGAAAAAATCCTCGGAATCATACAAAATCGGAGAATTTTCCGCTCCGACCGGTACCTCGATAGGGCTGATTAACTTGAACAATTGCGAACACATTGACATCTTGCTATATTTTTTATTTAATTGAAGTGCTTAGGTGAAGAAGGGTTTAAACGACATTTTCAGAAAATTAAACTTTTTTTCAGCAATGAAGGGGTTATATGGCAACTTAAGTTTTCGTGTAATCCAGTTATCTCTGAGTATTCCAACGAAGTAAAATATCTTGGAGTGATCCTCGACAAAAAACTAAGCTGGAACTCCCACATTAATTCCATTCGAGGTATGTTGCAACAAAATTCTCAAAGCAACCAAAGCTTTCTGGGCTTGCCGAAACATGTATGGTGAAACATGGGGAATCTCTCCAAAGACCACACACTGGATCTACACGATCATGGTCAGGCCCATTATAACATACGCTTCAGTAGTATGGTGGATTAAAGTCACCCAAAAAACAACTTTAAATAAATTAAACAAGGTACAACGGCTTGCCTGTCTGGGCATTACCGGAGCTATGCGCACCTGTCCCACAGCGGCTATAGAAGCCTTAATAGAACTAACACCCCTCCACATTTATATAAAAAAGTGGCAATTCGCAGCTCAGCAAGTTTGACACAAGCGGAAGAGTTAAACATTAGCAAACACCTAAAACTAATTGAACTTCTATCCGAACTTCTCCAGAACTTGAATGATCTGTGCGGTTACAGACCTGTTACCAAAGACACTATGCTTCAACAAAAGATTCTCAACGGAGATCACAACCGGAGAAGCATGGTGTAGCAATAACCCACCAAACTGCCTAAACGGCCTAAAGTGGTATACGGATGGTTCAAAAATGGACTCAGGGGTAGGAGCTGGGATACATGGGCCAAATAGAAACATCTCAATACCTATGGGAAAAAAACCCTAGTGTATTCCAAGCTGAGCTCCATGCCATAAAAGAATGCGCAAACCTAATACACAACTCAGGTATTAAAGACGCAAACATCCATATATTCACGGACAGTCAAGCAGCTATGAAAGCCCTTAGCTCTCACACATTATTGACTCCAAATCAGTACTACACTGCTTCAATTCCCTCCAAACACTCAGTTCCAGGAACAAAACCAGACTATGGTGGGTCCCCGGACATAAGGGAATTGAAGGCAACGAAAAAGCTGATGAACTAGCCAGAAAAGGTTCGGAAACCCCCTCCATTGGACCTGAACCCTTCTGTGCAATCCCCAAATCAGCCATAAATCTGGTGATAAAAAACTGGGAACAAAATGTTTTTCATACTGGGAAAACATCCCAGGCCCAAGACAGGCCAAAAGAGCTATTCAGCCCTTCAAAGCAGATGCCAATAAGATACTAAATCATCGCAGGCACGATATCAAAAACTCAGTAGGCAACCTAACTGGTCATCACGGTCTGCGATATCACCTAAATAAAATGCATCTAGTCGACTCACCGGAGTGCAGACTATCAGCCCTATCGAGGTATCCGTCGGAGCGGAGAATGTTCCGCAACGCATACTTCGTCTGAGGTTTAAATTTCATTCGAGGTATGTGTCATCGGAAAAAAACTACTACACAAATGCGACGGTTTCACTTCACTACAATTCGTAAATTAATTCCGCGAAGAATTTGTGTCGGAGGAAATCGGAAAAATAATGACACTTAGCTGTCAAAAATTGCACGTAAAATGCACCTGAACGCACTTCAATGCAACGCGTTACAAAATGTCGGAGAAATATTCCGAACAGCTTTTCGGAAGAATACCTCGAAGCAAAAATCATCGGAATCGTACAAAATCGGAGAATTTTTCGCTCCGACGGATACCTCGATAGGGCCGTATGTCTAGAAGAAGACGAAACAGCCGAGCATATCATATGTGAATGCCCGGCCGTTTACGGTATGAGAAGGGAATCTTTCTTCAGGGAATTTTTAAGTCCCGAAGGACTGAGAAAATCTTCGGATGAAAGTATTATCAGCTACTTTAGGAAAGTACAAGCACTACTAATCTAAAAAACATCTAACGGCAAGCACAAAAGATCTTTTAGGTCGATGTGTATATTACTGCTTTGGCAAGTCAGAATTTAAAAATAAAAAAAAAACGTATCTCCGAGTGCTATAGTTTTCTATTTAGCTCTAAAGAAAGTTGGTATAAAGGCGGTAAACGCCATACAATTTTGAAACTTTAAGCTCAAGTATCTCGAAACTATGCAAATGTCACTTAACTCCTTCTCCATCTAAGAGCTTCAATTCATTGTTCCCGCTCGTAATAAGATGACGAGGGATATTTGTATTTTGATTTGAAAGAATTTCAAAGCAGCATACGACAGACAGCCTTTGTAGAGACGAACTCTACCGAACCACGCCTAGTGCTGACTTCTTGTCCTAGCAATTTTCGCAACAATGCTAAACGTCAATTTAAAAAAATAAATTATCAGTGCAAACGGTTAAAAATATTTGCAAATAATTAAATAAAAACGCTCACCTGATACTGCCAAACCCGCCATAAAAAAACGACCAGAATCGTTCAAGTCAACTAACTTAAATTATTTAACGCTTAAATATTTTACAATTTAGTTTGTCAAACATTTTGTTGTATGTATAATCAAACGTACACTTCTGCTACATGACATCCTCGCAATATCCTTCACTAAATTTACAACAGAAAACATTTTCGAAATAAAAAAAAATTAATTTAAATCATTTATATAATTTTATTCCAAAAAGAAAAAAATAAATATATATATAGAATATATGTGTAATTGTTTTAAGAAAAAAGAACGTACACTTAATTGTTTGTAAGCTTAGGCCAATAAATGTCCCTACAGTTGTTTCTTATTTTTTTCCTCATAAATGTACAAAAATAAATAAATTGTTTTGTTTTTTTTTTTTTAAATCAACATCCTACTTTACTTGAATCAAATTTAATTTTGTTTCTTAACTTTGCTGTCTTAATGCTGTTTTTTTTGTTGTTTGTTATTTACTTATAAGCATTGTGTTCAACATTTAGCTTTTGTATTTTATTTTAATAAAAATCTCTTCATCTGAGAGTATAGACTATTAATTAAAAAAAAAAAACTAATAACAAATATTAACTCAAGACAAATAAAAAAAAATAAAATAATATTATTTATTTATAGTTTTAAGCGAAACTATTAATAATAATCAATTGACTCATTTCATCTTTCTCGTATTGTTTTTGCTCATAAGTTTAATAATTAATAAATAATATTTATAAAGAGAATTATTTTACAAAAATGAAAACATAAATTAAAGGGAGGTATACACTTACAGATTAATTAAAAAGATATTTAAAAGAAAACGCTATTTTTAATGAAAAGTTACATCCCCAAAAAAAAAAAATTAAAACTATTAAAACGAGTTTAATCTTAAGAACTAAAAAAAATAAAAATAAAGACGTTTGCGCCGAAAAAGTAGGGGTGAAGGAAAAAAAGTAAATTAGATTTTCGTTAGGTACAAGTTTTTTTTTTTTTAAGTTTTTGTGTTTATTTTTGTTTGCAGTAAAATTTGCGTTTAATTCATTTTTTTTTTACATTTTTTTGTTTGTTTAATTTAGCTAGCGTCAGCAGAACTAATAATAGTTTATTCTACTACTACTTCGGTGTGTAGAATTGTTTCTTAATTGTTAAAATTTATTTTATAAATGTACCAACTTTTTAACTTTTAACTTTTGCATTTCATTTAACTAATTGATATTTTCTTTTTTTTTATTATTACGCAATCCCGTTCTGTGTGTGTTTGAATGTTAGTTTTTTTTTTTAATTTCTGATTTTTATATATATAATTGCTCTCAATCGTAAGAATATAATAACAATATTACTTAAGCTAGGATTTTTTTATTTTTCTTTTTATTTAGCTGTATTATTTATAATGTGTTTGTTTTTTTTTCTCTTTCATTCATTTTAAAAATATTCATTTGTTTATTTCATTTAATATATTTTTTTTTTTGATTTATTTAATATTTAAATAAGAATGGGGCCGACATTACACATCTTGGAATTTAGATAGACGTGCTCGCAAGTCCATGTTCTCTTGTTTCAACTGTTCAACTTCTTGGTGTAAAGTTGCATTCTAAATAAAATAAAAAATTTTGTTTTTTTTTTTAGTTTAAAAAAAAAACACCAAACTAAGTGAGAGTTGGATTTAACTCACCTCCTTTTCTAAATATCTAGCCCTCATGGCGATTTGATTTTCTTTTTGTCGTCGTGCATCCCGTGAACGTTTCGCAGCAATGTTATTCTTTCGGCGACGTGCCCAATACTTGTCGTCTTTAAGTTCATCTGGAACAAATTGTTTTCTTGATTTTTTTATCATTGGTTGGGGTTTAAGTTCTTCATCTGAGAACGCTCTGGTACGTGGATCGAAATCCCGCCCCGACGATGCAAATGAAAACGCTGAAATATCAAATACTAAATGTTAACAATGTTTCAGAAACTGTCCATTGTAAACTAAATAAGCAATGACTGTGGGCGGGGGGCGTGGTGGAAGGAAAAGATTTATAACAAAATAAAAAAAAAAAAATAGAAATCGAAACGAAAAATAGTTTTTAGGAAAAAAAAAATTAAAATGAAATAAGAACGCAAATGGGAAACACATTATCTTTCATGTGAATTTTGTCTTTGGAACATTTTCAATTTTGTTTGCAACAATATTAGAAATATTATAACATTTAGCATTTGATAAAATCATCATCAACCACATCACCATTGAACATTTCGAGTTATTTTTTGTTTGCATTTAATTTATATTTATGATTTAATAAAACTTACAACTAAATTGAGTAGCTGAAAAATTTAACAAAATAAAATTTACTTTTTTTTTTAAAGAAAAATGGATAGGACATAAAATATTCAATGGCAACACTGGTAGAATGTTTTTCTTTGATTATTTTAGGGTGAACATTTTTACAGAAAAATGTATTTAGTAAGAAAAAATGTTTTTTTTTTGTTTGATAATAATAAGTGTTTCCATTACATTTGCTTGAGGGTTAGTGGAAATTTTATTTGGGGATTATTTAACATGTACCAAGTTAAGTTTTATATGTTAGGAGTAGAATAAATAATAACAGTAGAGGGTAGGGGCATACTTGTCCCATACGGGGCCTTAAATCCTGAGATGATTACTCATATTAAAGCACAACGGGTGATTTTTTAAGAGTTAAGTTATTCAGGTTGGTAACACTGGTTAGTAATGGCGTCAGAACGTCATCTGTCAAATCTTCAGTATACTCTGTCATTTAATCATGGAAATAAATCCGCTGTTTTATCGAAAAATTGTGTTCAGCGATGAGGCTCATTTCCGGCTCAACGGATACGTAAATAAGCAAAACTGTCGCATCTGGAGTGATGAACAGCCACATGCCATACAAGAATTACGAGGCATCCCGAAAAGACGACAGTTTGTTGTGGTTTATGGGCTGGTGGCATCATCGGTCCATTTTTCTTCAAAGACGACCGTGAAAGAAACGTTACCGTCAACGGAGAACGATATCGAGCCATGATACGCGACTTTTCTTTGCCCCCGTTGGCTGAGTTGAACTTGGTTGACATGTGGTTTCATCAAGACGGAGCCACATGCTACACAGCTCGTGGAACAATGGAAATGTTGAAGGAAGAATTTGGTGAGCAGCTTATCTCTCGAAATGGCCCAGTGATTGGCCGCTATGATCATGCGATTTAACGCCTCTTGATTAATCTTGTGGGGTTATGTAAAGTCGTTAGTCTATGTGGCCAGGCCAACACGATTGAAGCCTTAGAGGATAACATAACACGCGTAATTCGTGGAATAAAGACCGAAATGCTCTTAAAAGTGACGCAAAATTGGACCTTCCGAATGGACCATTTGAAACGGAGCCGCGGACAACATTTACAAGAAGTTGTCTAGAAAATAGAGATTTTTACTTTGAAGCTTACATTTTTAATTGATTCATAGAGTACCTAGATTACAGATTGGGGTTATGTATGCAATAGCACATCGGATAAATGGCCGTCACTGCCTTGCTAGCAAGTACGTACTGTTTTATTGAAATTGTCTATGACCGTTTCATATAAATGTGGCTGAATTTCATAAATACACCGCCCAATTTCCTATTTCAAGGTGTTGGTGGTCGTAGGCTTGTTTGCATAGACCTTTGACTTCAAAAACCCCAAAGAAAAAAGTCCAATGGCGTTAAATCGCAAGATATGGATAGCCAATTCTGAACGCAAAAACGGCAGTAAAATTAGAGTTTCATTCATTTTTTTTTACATTTTTGTTTGTTTAATTTATCTAGCGTCAGCAGAACTAATAACGGTTTATTCTACTAACGGTTGTTTTTTTTTTTAGAGGTTAGTTTTTCGAAAAAAGATAAAACTGACATTTTGTGGTCAAATCGGGCAACTCTAATGTCATTTATGTTCAATTTGGTTTCCCATTTCATCATGAATAGGTTGACAAATAAACAACGCTTGCAAATCGTGCAAATTTATTTCGAAAATAATGGTTCAGTTCGCGAAGTTTACCGCCATTTTATGGTCGACATAAACGTCCATCAAATCATTTAATTCGGTTAACCATGGATCGTTTTCGCACTACGTTTACTCTATGTGATAATACGCATCCGCAGAGACGTCGAACAGTGCGCACCGAAGAAACAATTACCGCTGTAGAGCAAAGTGTTGAAGAGGACCCGAATGAACCGATTCGCCACCGTGCACAGCAATTGGAGCTTTGCCCATCAACTTTATGGAAGATTTTGCGCAAAGATCTTGGCTTTCGACCTTACAAGATCCAGATTGTGCAAGAATTAAAGCCGCGAGACCATGCAATGCGTCGTGATTTTGGTGTATGGGCCGAAAATGAGATTTACCTCGACGCTGATTTTCATCGCAAAATTTTGTTCAGTAATGAGGCTCATTTTTGGTTGAATGGCTACGTCAACAAGCAAGATTGCGGGATTTGGATTTGAAGAGAATCCACATGAGACCCTTGAGACGACTTACATCCACAAAAACTGACTGTTTGGTGTGCTCTATGGGCTGATGGAGTCATTGGGCCATACTTCTACCGAAGAGTCAGTTACCGTTAATGGAGACCGGTATAGAGCCATGATAATCGACTATTTTGTTCCCGAATTGGATGGCATGAATGTGGATGAGATGTGGTTCCAACAAGATGGCACTGAATGCCACACAGCGCACGTCACAATCGATTTATTGAAGGAAACATTCGATGAGCGCGTAATTTCACGGAATGGACCTGCCACTTGGCCACCAAGATCGTGTTAGTTGACACCATTCGATTATTTTCTTTGGGAATATGTAAAGTCGCTCGCCTACGCCAACAAACCAGAAACATTAGGGGACTTAGAAGCCAACATTCGTGGCGTTATTGCCGACATACGGCCCCAAATGCTCGAAAAAGAAAATTGGACCTCTAGACTTGGCTTGACATTAAAACGATTTTCTTCTGTTTTATTTCAATTCGAAGTTACGTCTAAAAAAAACACCCTTTACTACTTCGGTGTAGAATTGTTTCTCAATTGTTAAGCTTAGTACACTGCTCGAGCGAAACTAAATTTTAGCTGCTCTCCATTATTTCTCTCCAAACACTAGCTTTGTCGGTAAAGCTTAGTACGCTGCTCGAGCTTAATTTTAGCTCCCATAGAAAATTCTCTCCAAAAATTAGCTGAGCTAAATTTAAGCGAATCCATTTAGCCGAGCGGTACGCTGCTTCAGCTAAAAAATCAAACTTTCATTTCAGACTGTACTGGATGTATCTGTCACAATTTAGCGCGCCCATAAATAGTTCGGGACATTTTCTCAAGCTAAATTTTGACACATCGTATTGTTTTTTTCTGTTGTGCTTTTGAGTTGTTGAAATAAACTTATTTTTCAAAGAACAGCTGTTTGTTGTGACAATTATCCACAAAGCACTCTATGTCAAAATTTAGCGAGGATTTTAGCTAGTGTTTGGAGAGAAATAATGTAGAGCAGCTAAAATTTAGTTTCGCTCGAGCAGCGTACTAAGCTTAAGTGTCACACAAACAGCTGTTCTATGAAAAATAAGTTTCTTCAAAAATTTCAACAACTCAAAAGCACAACAGAAAAACACAATACGATGTGTCAAAATTTAGCTTGAGAAAATGTACCGAACCATTAATGGGCGCGCTAAATTGTGACAGATACATCCAGTACAGTCTGAAATGAAAGTTTGAAATGAGCGGCGTACCGCTCGGCTAAATGGATTCGCTTAAATTTAGCTCAACTAATTTTTGGAGAGAATTTTGTATGGGAGCTAAAATTCAGCTCGAGCAGTGTACAAAGCATTAAAATGTATTTTGCGTTAAATCTCAAGATCTGGGTGGCCAATTCTGATTGTAAAAACGACCGATTACATCATTAGGAAATTACTCATGCAGTAATTCAATTGATTCTCTAGCTGTATGGCATGTGGCACCGTCTTGTTGGAACCACATGTAGGTCACATCCACATCTGGTAAATAAGGCACTAAAAACCGGGCTATCATGACACGATAATGAACAATATTATTTTTGACTGCCTGGCCAGTCGCATTTTCGAAGAAGATGAAAATGCGTTGTTTTTACGTATAGCGCTCAATTTTGCTAACCCTTAACTGTCAGCTGTCAGATTGTCATCTTTCGTTGGCAGCACTGTCCTATTAAATGGCGCAAAATTTAAATTTTGTGTGAAGTATGGAACACCCTTTGCTAGGAATATTCAAATCGGTATATTAATCACTCATAACAGCAATTGAAAAATACGCCTATTACGACGGCGCTAGTTCGCCAGTAAATCTAATGTATGGATAATCAGTAACTTGGTCGCAGAATACCCTTTTTGTTTCAACGCTATTCCGAGCTGGTCCACGCTTGTAATTTTGTAGATCAAAACTCATTTGATTCTCAAGATCGCTAGCTTTAACTAGCGTGAACAATCGTCCTGGTTTTTACTAGCGCACTAGCTCGGACTATCACTGACTAGCGCGAACTAGCACACGCTTACTAGCGTTAGCCACAACCGTGCCCTTAAAAATGCCATATATCTTTCAGGATTTGGCATACCTACTTCAAGATAGAATAATTGTACGTAAAAATTACGCGTAGGAATAATAAAAAAAAACTGTTTGAATAGCTCAACCTTACACTGATCTTTTTCAATTATTTATATCTTTCAGGATTTGGCATACCTACTTCAAGATAGAATAATTGTACGTAAAAATTACGCGTAGGAATAATAAAAAAAAACTGTTTGAATAGCTCAACCTTGCACTGATCTTTTTCAATTATTTATATCGCAGGGAGTTTTCCATACGCTCTGGAAGAAGCGTATCAAATAAGATCCAAGAAGAGCTTTTTTTTAAATAAAACAAAAAAATTGAGGAAACTCTTTATATGAGGTGTTAGTTTGGTTCATGACATTTAATGTTAAAAGATGTTGCCCATGGTCCATTCTGTGGGTCCAATTTGCGACCACTCTTTCAAGCATATCGGCCGGTATTCCATGAATAACACGAGTTATGTTGGCTTCCAAAGTTTTAATCGTTTCGGATTTATCGACGTTAACAAGAGATTTCACTTATTCCCACAGATAGTAATCCAATGGTGTCAAATAACATGATCCTTGGTGGTCAATTGACAGGACAATTTCTTGAGATGACGTTTTTATCGAACGTTTCCCTGAATAAAGAGATTTATTCACAAGTCAGCTACACCGATATCTTGAATTTTCGAAAGTAAAAATTCATAGATCATTGCTCTGTAGCAATCTCCATTGACAGTAACACGCGCTCCTTCCGTATTTTTAAAGAAATACGGTCCGATTTTAGTTTTTTGTCATGATCTCCAGCTCCAGTATTGTAAAGAGAATTGGAAGACGTTGTATTGCATAGATCATAGATCATTGCTCTGTAGCAATCTCCATGGACAGTAACACGCGCTCCTTCCGTATTTTTAAAGAAATACGGTCCGATGATGCCGCCTGCCCATAAACTGCACTAAATAGTGCATTTTTGGGGTTGCGGGAGATTTTAGTTTTTTGTCATGATCTCAAGCTCCAGTATTGTAAAGAGAATTGGAAGACGTTGTATTGCCTCTGACTTCGTCGAAATACGGCAATTTTGCTTTAGTAGAGGTTTAACCAAAAATAATGGATCAATTTGAAGCTGTTCCAAGGCCCACAAAACGAAATTAAAACGTAAACCAAAGTCTGTTGGCTTAAATTCTTGAACGAGGTCTATTTCATACATACAAGATCACGCTTTAAAATACTCTGGACGTACTTTGAAAATGTTTACAATTCCAAGACTGGTTATAAAATATTCCTTCACGAATTGGAATGTGGGGTACTGATATTGATACCCCAGTGTGCACAGCATCAAGCAACATCATAGCAGATGCATACGAACGACGAAAATTCCCCTTCGCACTAACCGCCCTCGTCTGAAACAGCTACAACATTTTTAGCTGTGATGCGTACTCTATAGTTATATACCTCTTTGGTTCAACCAACCATTCTGAGTATTGACGACGCACGCTTGAATGGTCAGTAGGCTTCAGCTCGTGAGTCAATTGAACCTTGTAAGCGTGGAAATTAAAATCTTTTTTCAAAATTCGCATTAGTGATGTTCGTGAGATGTTCCATTGTTGGGAACGACGATGAGTCGAGCTTGACGGCTTTTCTGCCACACTATCGCGAACAACAGCAATGTTTTCCGCAGAACATACTGAGCGAGCATGCACAGGTGTTTTCACATTTCCTACAGACCCGGTTTGCTGAAATTTGCGCACAATTCTCCACATCGTGGACAAATTTGATCGATTATGCTGACCAAAAAAATCAAGAAGTGCACGAAATGGAAATGCGTGATTTGAACGCCCATTCTCGTAAAAGGCTTCAACAATTTTAACGCGCTGCTTAATTGTTTACCCCTCCATGGTTGAATTTGTCAGACGCTAAAACAAAGAAATGTCAAATTAAGTTGGGCCAAGAACTTGACGATAAGGTGTAACTCATAATCAACATTGTGCATTATGGTTGGACCACCCTATACCCGGGGTCTCCACGAGCAATATTTCACAGCATGCAATGTGGCATTCTATGAAGATTGCTTATGGAGACCTCAAATAGTATTCTATGAAAAATGTCTTCCTATGTATTGCTCATTCAATTGCTTTCTATGGATAGTATTCTATGGGCTGTCGTTTCTGTTTGACATTTGTGTTTTTGAATGAGAAAGTAAGCAATCGACATGCCCACCCTACATTTAATAGCATTCTATCGTTATTTCTTTGTATGAGAAGTGACAGATAGTAAGCTATCAAATATTGCTCGTGGAGACGCGGTGTTACATGCAGAGCTCTGTACCAAAAGTAGCAACTACCTAACTACCATGGATCGACTCATGACCACATTTATTCTTTTTGATAATATTCGTCCATATCGAGCCGGTACCGTGCGTACAAAAGAAGTCATCGCCGCTGTAGACGTGAATGTGGCAGAGAACCCGAATTTATCGATCCTACGCCGTTCTCAGAAACTCGGTCTCTTCCCGTCCACTACTTGGAAAATGTTGATGCAAGATCTCGACCTACATCCATGTAAGACCCAACTGGTGCGAAAATGCAAGCCAGCGAAGAATCAAAGAATTCAATTGCGTCGTGTGTTCGGTGAATGGGCTGAACCAGATTGTTATCGTCAAATCATCTTCAGCGATGAGGCTCATTTCTAGCTTGGCAAGCAGAAATGTCGTTTTTGGAGTGAGCACAATCCTCAAGAGACTCCATTACATCCCGAAAAAAATCACTGTTTGGTGCGTCATCAACCCATTTGTCTTCAAATCCGAAACCGATGCCAACATTACCGTGAATGCGAATGCTGCAGGCAAAAGATTTGTGATGATGATCATGTCATTGGGATCATTCCAATGTCATTGGAAATCATTTGGAGGAGAAATGGTTTCAAAAAGACTGGGAAACGTGCATACTGCGCGTGCAACCATGACTTTGTTGAGCCAAACGTTTGGTGACCGAATCATATCAAGAAATGGACCTGTGGATTGGTCACCTCGTTCGTGTGATTTGACACCTTTGGACTACTTTTTGTGTGGGTACGTCGAATCTCGTGGCCTATGTTGATAAACCAGCAATTATTGATCACTTATTCGACGGACTATTGACAAAAGAGATAAGCAGGTACACGGTTCCTAAATCTTGTAAGAATAAATGTGCTACTGGGGTTTATTCTTGTGAGTGGCCAATTTTATGAGACGGTTTAATGGAAATCTTCCTACAAAAAAGTGGTTTCAATTCTTAAAAACGTTCTTATGGCAATCCTATATACAATCATTTGAAATGGTTGTACTGTCGATTGTTAATTATCCTCTTAACAAACACGTGCACGTAAAAATAGTAACGGATTCCAAGTCAAACGATTCCTCCTTTAAAAACAAAATATTGGTACATGTTAAATAACTTAAAAATACATGTATACCCCATAACCACTTTGTTAATCCTTACTTCCATTAAATATTAAATTTTGAAACAAAAAAAAAAAACTGCATACCCCACCCCGAGGAGAGGTTATGCACCCATGAAATTAGAAAGCGCAGAAAAAATCCAATGTAACCCAAAAAATAAACAAATTCACTCACTTGATTCAGCTGGTGATGGTGGATTCAGAGTATCCGGACTAATACAATCCGACGGTGATGGTGACCGTTCACGTTTTGTTGTTATGTGTCCAAGACCCAGTGATAATCCAGCCGAGTGTCCCAATGATTCTGACCGATGGCCCAGCCCGGTACTATGTCCCAAATGTGTTCCTGGCAATCCATCGGGGATATTATTCTCCGAAAGGAATTCATCCAGATCCGCATACTTCATGTATAAAAGAAAACAAGAAAATAAACAAAAAAAAAATCAAAGTAGAACACACAAGACTTGGAATAGATTTCAAAAATATTTCTCGTTAAGTTTAAACACACAAAACTGATGCAAATATTACAGTTGGCCGCCGCGCCGGGCAGTTGAGCATGCACTTTCCAAATGAATTCGTTTTTCTATCGTCTTATCGCATTGATAAGATAATTGATTAAGTTGATTGGGAGTAGTTTTGTAAAGGCAATGGTTATTACATGAAGAAAATAGTCGTGGTTTTTACTATTTCGATGTTTTTTTTTAATTTTTTTTCAAATTGAGTTGGGGAACGAGGAAAACTAACCTTTCTGTGCACGAAGTCCTCTGACATTCGGAATAAATTGGTGGTGCTGTCAGATTGTGAATGGCATAGGGTTGCCAAGGGAACAATTGTTGAGTAGTTGGTTTGGTTGGTTTAAAAATAACGTTGTGCTCTTGTTATTGTGTTTTCCATTGGTAATTTCAGATTTTGATATAAAATTTGATATTTTCTTGTTGCCAATGGAACGTGAATTGTTTTTTTTTTATTTTTTAATATTTCACTTATGACTGCTACCATTTGAATGATTAGCAATAGTATTTTAGTGCCTTGCCACACGTTCATCCCAACGATTTTCATTCCCATGAACGCCATGACCACATACAAAAAAGCGTCGTTGGAATGAAGTCAGCTTTAAATCTGAAACAACATCCCCCATATTTTCGTGTCTCTGATACCAATATTATTCTCGCCGATGGTGCAGGGTCGGAAACGACCTCACCGACACATTCGATACCAAAAAAGGATTTAGGCAAGGCGATGCGCTGTCATGTGACTTTTTCAATTAGATTCTTGAGTGGATTGTGCAAAACTCCCGAGCCAACACCAGAGGCAAAAATCGGTGCAACGAAACGACCTCACCGACACATTCGATACCAAAAAAGGATTTAGGCAAGGCGATGCGCTGTCATGTGAATTCTTCAACTTGATTCTTGAGAGGATTGTGCAAAACTCCCGAGCCAACACCAGACGCACAATTTTCCAAAAATCGGTGCAACTACTAGCATACGCCGACGATATTGACATCATTGGTAGAACTCAACGTGATGTCGTAGCCACCTTTGCTAGTATAGAGAAGGAAGCGGAAAAAATAGGTTTAGCACTAAATGAGGGCAAGACTAAGTATATGCTGTTAACACGAAAGGACACACAACTTCGACGAATTGGACAGAACGTCACCATTGACAGATAAAACTATACGGGACTTTGTCTACCTCGGCTCCGCTATTAACTCTGACAACAACATCTCGTCAATCGCTGTTTCTTCGTGCTAAGAAGGCAATTTAGTAGTAAAGCCCTCACTCGAACTACTAAGGAGATCCTATATAAGACCCTGATCATCCCAGTCCTGCTCTACGGCGCTGAAGCATGGACCGTATCAAAAGCGGATGAAGAAATCCTTGGTCGATTCGAGAGAAAAATTCTTCGGAAAATATTCGGTCCCGTTTGCGTTGACGGGCTATGGAGACGAAGATTCAACCACGAACTATACGAGCTCTACAGCGATATACCCCTAGTCAAAAAACCCCGCATTGGACGTTTAAGAGGGCTAGTTAGTTAGATAGATTGGCTGTTCGTACAAGACGAAACACAATTAGCGCTGGGGTGCGCCGTTTTGATGCCAAATACTCGTGCGGTTAAATGTTATATCTTGTTGTTAGTTGGCGTCCCAGGGGGGTTGGGCCCCTACTGGGCGCGTCCTCAGGTGGTGGATAGAGGTAGCCGCAGGAAAGCTAGTTTCGTTAATTCGTTACTTAGCGATCTGCGGTGAATGTGGTCATAGCAGTTTACTGTGAAAGCCCACCGTGAACCAATCCAAGCCCACTTCATGTTGATCCACAACCATTTGGCTGCTATAAATCGCCATAAGGTCATTCTTTATTCGGTAACCGATTAAAGTTATGTCCGAAAAGGCGAGGCAGTCAAAGCTCTTTTTCTTGAATGGACAAACGTGTGTCCAATGAACAATTACAGTAAAGGTGCATGGAGTGGGAAAGTTACTTGTTGTTGCCACTAATTACTGCCTGATTAGTGGTGGACTTAGTAACTTCGAGACCTGACTGGGCGGTTACGGAGCCCATAAGGAATCGGTGTGGAGTCTCACCATTGACTATAGAATTGTACCACGGGAATCAGAGCCCCTAGGACTTGCCCTAGCTGATTTTGAGGTAGGCCCCCTTGTGGGAGTATCGTGGTGGTTGATGGTTATGCAGAAGATCGTTGAAGCACATGGCATTTCTAAAGAGGAACTTTAGAATGCAAGAGGTGCAGATAGGCCTCGTCTCCTCAGCAAGGTTGAAGTTCGTGCCCTAACACATGATTTTCGAATTGCTACCAATGGAGTGCGGCCTTTGTTGGGGTGCTGACCACACTTAAACATGGTTGCGATAAGTGGGTAGGCCCACCGTGAGATAAGAGCCGTAAAGGCTAGACGTTAAGCCATCTTACATTATCTTGTTAGTTGGCGTGTACTAAATCCGACCAGTGACATTAAGGAAGGCGATAAGTTCTTTGATGTGTTTGTCAGAGAGGTCGCGGATATTGTCAAAGAAAGGTTTGCCTAGAGTTCGTTGTCTTGCTCTTGACAGAGCCGGGCATTTGCACAGAAAGTGAGTTAAAGTTTCCTTCTCCCCCACCTCCTTGCAACTGCGACAGTTGGTGTTGTGGGGTATACCCATTCTAACAGCATGGTCACCGATGGGCCAGTGTCCAGTGGTAATTGCTATCACCCTGGAGACTTCCTTACGGGATCTGCTTAAGAGGTCGCGTGTTTTTGTCTTGTTGTAGCGAGGCCACATATCTCTTGAAATGGCGCACCCACTGAGGTTTCGCCACCTTTGTTCTGCTGTTTTAAGAGAGTGTGTGTTGAAGGGACGAGTCCAGCCTGGCTAGGGCATCAGCCTGTTCATTTCCATCTATGTCACTGTGGCCTGGAACCCATATGAGAGTGATACTGTACCGACTCCCAATGGAGGCCTTTTCGTTCTGGCATTGAAGTACTAGTTTTGATGACGTCGATACCGAAATAATCGCCTTAATAGCGGCTTGACTGTCGACAAAAATAGCGATATTTTGCTTCGGAGTACTATCGTGTCTAATCGACAAGCCTCCCTAATAGCCAACAATTCCGCCTGGAATACGCTGGAGGAATCAGGGAGGCGAAACGATAAAGAGGGCTAGGACATATAGAAAGAATGAACACCAATACCCCGGCTCGCAGAGTCTTCGATTCCCAGCCAGACGTCGGACGCAGTAGAGGAAGACCTCGCCTTAAGTGGCGCGCACAAGTAGGAACAGACCTCAACCAACTTGGAGTGCGCAACTGGAGGCAGTTAGCTAAGGATCGGGCTAATTGGAGAGGCATGTTGGTTGAGGCCCAGGTTCATCCCGGACAGTAGCGCCACTTAAGTAAGTAAGTAAGATACCAATATTGAGGTCTGCACTCGGCGAAGGACAATTTCATATGAGCATTTTTGTCAAAATTAAATGGTTTGGAATGGATTCTCGGTGGATTTTCGGTTCCCTTGCCTTATTTTTTTTGCTCACATAAAATCTACCTGTCTCTTTGCAGATGACCTTCATTCCAATGAAGACACTTACAACTGAAATAATAAAAAACGAAAAGCACACTTGTCAAACTGACGGATAACAAATGGTGTGCAAGTAGGGGTAAATCTGCTGAAAAATCCAGATCTGCACAGTTAATCTGCACAATTAATTATTTTACCCAATGGCACATAAAAACTGTCAAAATCAGTCTTTTGCAGATTTTTCCCAATTGAAAACACCATCATTTTTAACGATGATTGGATAGGATAAGATGAGAACTGAAAAATCACCAATCAGACATGTCTAGAGGGTTTTCCAATACAGGCTGCTTGATATTGAAATGGAATAAAACAACCTATTTGCCATCACTTGTGACTTGATATTGAAATGGAATAAAACAACCTATTTGCCACCACTTGTGACTTAGGCTCGAGTTATAGTTATCATTAGTCATTACCCCTGTTTTATTTTTGTGCCACTTATAAATGGTTGAGTGAAGTCGACTCTCGAAAACAAAAGCAAAAATGATCAGAACCTGTCAGGTTTGCAATATTTAAAAAAAATTGGTACTTGCGTTTGCTAACAGAGCATTCACAGCAAATAGAAAAGCATTAGGAAAGTCGTCGCGTAAACGTTGTAAATGAGGTAAGTTTACGACATGGTAAATGAACTGTCAAAATTGGTATAGGAAATCTTTTACAACAATATAGGACATTTCAAACTGAGATGGCCAATGTTGTAAACATTTGAAAAGCTATTTTTTCATTTAATCAGTCATTATATAGCAAACATATATGCAACATAGCAAACATAATCGAGAACGAAAAGAGATAAAAAAAAAACAATTTCTATCAATAAATTACCAAAATGAGATTGAATTCAGTGGTTTACCACATTATTTGGTGGTGCAGTATTAGGGAACGTTCATGAATCGTCGTCGTAAACTTACGAATACCCTTATTTTCAATAAGTTTGCAAAAAGCGTAAAGCAAATACAAAGTTCGAGTCTCGAAAAATTATCCACATTATTCAATTCCCATGGTTTGAAATACCCATGTGAATGGTATACGACATCTTTCAAATGCACGCAGAAGCTTCACACGTTGGTACGGGTCCAAAAGGATCAATTTTCAACGGCTCTAACACATAGATCCAACTGAATTTGAACAATGGCCTGGGTTTTGTTAATATTGAGGGTATTGACATATACGACATATGACATAGCCCGACCTCAGGAAACACCACAAAAAAACATTTTACGAGCTCAAATTGCACGATGTCATTTTTGGTGACCAATTAACTGCCCTGAACGTGCGTATCTATGTAGAATGTTCATTATGCCTAAAACCCAAATACGCTTTGGTGCGTTGAAATGCAGATTTCGAGAAGATTCTCATGACAGCGTTACTCTTGAATGCTTGTCAGACTGTCGTAAAGCTGGAGCCGTAAACAACTTAAGTGTTGTTTCTTTTGGGATTTGAACCAGGGACACCGTGCTTAGGAGTCCAAGACAGTTACCACTAGTCCCACCAGAACGTTCCTGTAATACGACGTGGGCCAAAGCGAATGTAGGCAGAAGTGCGAATTGTCAAAATATGAGTTGTTATTTTTAAGCGACGATTTCAATCCTTTTCGCCATTTTGAAGCTGAGGTTATTAGATGTTAAAACCGCTGATCGAATCATTATGTTAAAGCGTGCACAGAATAGTTGGAAACAACGTCAGAAAGATGAAGTTTCAAAGCGTGGTGGTGTTTTAAGCATTATGACGTTTGTTGTGTGGCATGTAGCTTGGTCCTAAGAAATTTTGAATAGACTTTGCTGCAGCCAATTAGACGTGGGCGTTGAACTCAAGCATTGGGCGTATAAATGCTTAATTTTTGGAAGCATTGAATTCCACTCTTCTACCCCATTTAATAATGCTCTCAAGATCGGAATTCAATGAGGAATGTAATATGATGAGACGTCACAGATAGTAGGTCATTTTATAAAATAAATAAGAAAGAGAGTAGGAACCTAAAAATCTCCTTGTGGAACGTCAGCATATTTTTTGGTGAGTTGCAGAGTTGAAAGAGTCCAAAATAAATCGATTTGTAGGCTTCGAGAGATCATTGCTAATTCATAAAAGAAACTTTTCATAGATTCCAAGTGCACTCATTTTAGACAAAGAGGGTTTAATTCGAAACTTGTCAAATGCCTTTGGAACTCTGTCAAATGCGCAACAATATTTTCGGTGAGACCAGTGGACCTGTTGCTGCGAAAACTATACATTGAGAAGTTTTCATATTTCGAGACTATTTTCAACGTTTCCATGACGTGCAATCGTTCGATAATTGGAGCAAGAAGAAAATTCGTTTTTTTTAGGGACGGTCGGGACAAATTTTGTTTTCCACACTCTCGATAAGAGTCCTGATAAGTAGGACAGATAGAAAAGCTTGCAGTGGTTTGCAGACTTGTGCATGTCTAGATTAAAATTAACTCTTGCAACTGCACGAGTACGAAACTGGGTGTAATCTGTAAACATGGAACTGGTTGCGAAATGCGCATCAAGGTTATTGGCTTTGCTCTCATACTCTTTGGACCTATGAAGTATAATGATGGCATGACTTGTTTGTCGCAGTAAATTAGGGCTTTATAGCTTTTATTTATCTCTATCTCATTAGTAACCGTCCTAACAGCCGACGAACGTACAAAATTAAAAACCAACATCAAGTGTAACGAGACCCCCGGGTCGTCAGATCATCTGAGAAACGAGCTTCTTGAAATCGTTACAGAGGATGCTTTTGTTTTTTTTTTCATAATAAAGCCCTGTTTTACTTAAGTGCGAGCGTCAAAAAACAGTGCATGCGCTATTCGACTTACTCTAATTCTCGAGAATTGCACACGGTAACCGGGTGGTGTGCCATTTCTTCAGCTAGGATCCTTGGTTTCTGGTTTTTGTAAAGAAAATGTGGTCGTTGTGACTAAATCCAGAGCGTTTGTGAATTTGTTGCACAGAGTGCAACTCATTCTTCAGCTAGGATAATTGGTTTCTGGTTTTTATAAAGAAAATTAGGTCGTTGTGACTAAATCCAGAGCGTTTTTGAATTTTTTGCACAGAGTGCGACTCATTCTTCAGCTGGGATCATTGGTTTCTGGTTTTTACAAAGAAAATTAGGTCGTTGTGACTAAATCCAGACCGTTTTTGAATTTGTTGCACAGAGTGCGACTCATTCTTCAGATAGGATCATTGGTTTCTGGTTTTTATAAAGAAAATTATGTCGTTGTGACTAAATCCAGAGCGTTTGTGAATTTGTTGCACAGATTGCGACTCAGAGCGCCAGTCCACTACCCCATTTTTGTGGACCAGTTTCTGAGATGCCGTGTTTATGTCGACCAAAACAAAAACCCTACAAAATTTGAAGACATCCGGCAAGAAATTACGGCCGTGCAATAGCGTACATACTGCTATGCTAGTAAGGGTCTTGACAAATGCCAGAATGAAGCTTATTCACTACATGAGAAATTGTGGGCGCCATCTGTCTGATATGATTTTTATAAGAAAATATTAAATATATACCTAAGCTTGTAAAGGGCTATTATAGTTCATGTAGGGCATATTTTTTTTCATATATAAATGTTGGCACTAACTTCATTTGAGCACAAAAGAAAAACGTAAACATGATATCCTGGTAACCCTATTAATTGACACAAGCACTAACCAAATAACACCACCATCAGTAGTTGCCAATTTCAACCACCGAATAGCATTATTGGCGCCATCTATTGATCTCTAGACGAATGACATTCTCCAATTTTGCTAATTCGATAACTTCTTCTTCGTCATCGAAACGTGTTTCAATTTTATTTTTACTTTTCACATGTAATCTTCTACTCAACTGATAACAAATCCATTTTTTATGATAAAAAAAATCACGACTATTACATGCATGCAAGATTACATATCAAAACATTACACACTCCTTATCAAA
This sequence comes from Rhingia campestris, assembly GCA_932526625.1. Taxonomy (NCBI): domain Eukaryota; kingdom Metazoa; phylum Arthropoda; class Insecta; order Diptera; family Syrphidae; genus Rhingia; species Rhingia campestris. The sequence continues at coordinate 20,032,008 of OW052184.1, forward strand.
CTCTATAAGCGTGAGATTTTCGTTTTTTTTTTAATGGATGTTCTCGAATTCAGTTAACTGTTGTTAATATTTTGTTGTTTAAATTTAAAATTTGATTGAATGAATAAAATGGCATCTAATTGGTATACTAACTTGGGTTACCTTGAGGTCAGCGTCATATGGCAATGTCTTGTCCCATAAGTTCGGCCCTAGGAAGGCGGCCTGTGCTTCAACATTCCAAGGATCTCCATCCTCTTTGAATTTGTCGTCACCGCATATCTCCTTGCTGTTCCCTGATTTTCCTGAATAGAGAGAAACTTTTTTTTAATTATAGACATAAGTACACGGATTGCTGTTATGTGTAAAAAAAATGAATTAGTGTGCATTTGCTTGTTTGTTTTTCATCAATTTTTTTGGTTTTAGTAACAAATTACACATAGAATTTTGAAAAATTTGTATATAACATGTCTGCGAGTGTATTTTGTTGGGTGGGGAAGGAGTATCTATAGGAATAGTGGTTGAAAAGATAAGGAAAGCTTCAAGTTGAGGGAGAAGGGAATTATTGTTTATTAAACATTATTAAGTTCTAAGTGCATATAATGGACATTCAAACTTTTTTTTTGCTCGGAAGTTATAAACTAATTATCTAGTAAAATAACGCAAGTCACTAATTGCATAGTTTGTGAGGTGTGTCATTATTGCTAAAACGCTGTTTAGAGTTTTTTTTGTTTTTTGAGAGATTGCAGTCCACTCTATCTTCTAAGGAAGCACAAGTATAGAATTAAAATCGAAATAATCCAGCATACAACTATGAAAGCAGTCAACAACTAATTTCTTAAGTTTTGCTGAGTTTAGGGCAAATCTGTTAAAAAATCGAAATAGATCTACAATTGCCCTTTATAAAGAGTCCGCCAAATAACTTTTTTTTTTGAAAATGCTACAAATAAAAACTACTGAATATTTTCTCAAATTTCTTTTTTTATTTGAAAGTACAATCCTTCCAGTTAATAATGGAAAATAATTTCATTCCAATGGCTGCCTCGGCTGGCCATGCATCAGCCTACACGATCGGTCCAATTTTTAAGCACATTATCGATTGTGTGCAGCTGTATTGTCCTTTAAAGCGTCAATTGTCTCTGGCTTGTCGGTGTCACACTTATCTTTTACAGCACCCCACAAATAATAGTCCAACGGTGTCAAATCGCAGCTCCGAGGTGGCCAAACGACATCAGCTCTGCGGCTGATAATGCGATCTTCAAAAACAGGGCGCAAAACATCGAGTGTAGCTTCGGCTGTGTGACACGTAGCGCCATCCTGTTGAAACCAAATGTTGCCAATATCCTCCTCTTCAATTTTTGTGAACAAAAATTCGTTCAACATGGCCCAATAACGATCGCCATTGACTGTAATGGCCACTCCTTGCTCATTTTCGAAGAAAAATGGCCCAATTATGCCTCTGGGCCAAAATCCGCACCAAACAGTGACTCGTTTTGGGTGTATCGGCTTTTCCATGTATGCGTGCGGGTTTTCTGTGCCCCAAATGCGACAATTTTGCTTGTTTACATACCCGCCAAGATCAAAATGAGCTTCATCTGAAAAGATGATTTTTTTTGGCAAAATCGGCATCTTCTCTAAGTCGATCGCAGGCCCACTTAGCGAAGCGAAAACGCATTGGATGGTCAGTTGGCTTCAACTCCTGAACCAATTGGACTTTGCATGGCGTCATACCAAGGTCTTTATGCAAAATTCGTCTCAATGATGTCTCCGAAATGTTCAATTGTTGAGAACGACGGTGAATTGATGTTGATGGCGCTTCACGCACACTTTCTGCCACAGCAGCAATATTCTCGGGTGTACGCACTGTTTTTGGCTTTTCGCGCTTTGGTTTATCGATGAGGATGCCAGTTTCTTTCACTTTTTTCACAAGATAACGAACATACGGAGCTGACGGTGCTTCTCTTCTTCCAAAATCCGTACGCAATTTTCGCACACATTCTGCAACATTACCATGATTTTCAAAGTAATGTCGCAATACTTCCCAGCGTTGCTCAAGCGTATACACAACCATATTCGTTCAGCGGAAGGATAAAACTAATTGTCTGTCAATTCAGACATGAGCTAAGTGTTACCATTCACGAAATAAGCACCAGTTGAAAAAAAAACGTTAGATGGCGGACCCTTTAGTTGAAAAATAAGATTGAAATGGGTTTCAAACAGTTCTATCCTTTGCCTCCTTCAAATGCAAACGGCAACAAAAATTCTTAAAAGAACGCTAACCGATATTGCAAAACCACTAGCCCCTGATCCGAGTCGGGTAGGTCAACAATACTCTATGACAACGACAGATTGCGATAAAGCTGTTACTGAAAAGCAGAGCCCTCATTCCGTAAAGTGATTATCGTTGGACGACAACATTTCGACGGTACGTCTTGCATCACGTAAGATCCATAGTCGTTTTTTCTGTAGGCGATATCACTTTATTTGATTCACTTAAAACAATTATCGTCAAATCACAGACGATTATTGACCGATTGCTGATGAGGTCTCGACTATCGCCTGAGTGATAATCGTTTTCAAAATTTCAATAGCTGATTAACAATTAGGAAGGGCTCTGTTGATAAAGAAGGTGCAAATTTAACAGTAAGACAGATAAATACAAAAAGACCCTTTTTGCCTCTGAAAATTTTTTGTGACTTTTAAATTTTGTAATTTAAACCCTAAAATTTATCTAACTGTTACAAAAAGAGACCAAATTCTTAAAATACATTTATAAACGATTTGTTCTTTAAACTGACGTGTTTATCTTACGCATTCGCTATTAAACGTTGTACGACTTTAATGAAAAATATTTTTTAACGCGTGCATAACTTTATACACTGCGTTCATGAATTAGGCACAAATATTTTGCCATTACAATTACAAAAATCCGAAAATAGTGTTTCGAATGTCAAAATGCTTTTCGAAGAGGTCAGATTAATGCCGATTTCCATTGGTTAACAAATATTTAAGTTGTCGGAGGAGTTTTGCAAAAATAAATTAATTGAGAACTATCAGAATATAATTTTGTACAGTTCTCAATTGGTTCCGATAACTTTACTTTTCGATAATTGTTTGGTTTATCAAAAGAATATGACATATGTCAGAAAAACTTTAACACAGCTAATTGGACATCGACATCGGCAGTATCATAGTTTTAGTTTTAGGATATTTCTAAATAGTCAGTTGATGTCGATGTTGACAATTAATATTCCCAAGCAGGCAGTGACTGAAGCTATTATCGGTGTTATTGATTGAACTTAAAAAAAATCGACATTGATGTGGATTTTGTTGTGTCAATATGTCTCTGCTTATCGGAATATAATTTCAAAAAATTGCAATTGTCAAAAAACTTGATTAATGCATTTTCCATTTGTCAAAAATAAGTTATTAATGGTATTCATGCAACGTTGTAATTTTACTACTTGCAAAAGATTGTACTTTTACGACGACTTTTCGTGAACGACCCTAAAACTGCACCTCAAAATAATACGGTAACCCACTGAATTCAATCTCATTTTAGTAATTTATTTATTGATAGAATTTTATTCCTATTGTTCTTTTTCCGTTCTCGATAATTTTTTTCAGTTTAAGGCTGAACTATAATAGTCGGAATTAATCGGAAGATAATGTCAAAATACGACGTTAAGTTTTCATCAGTAATGTCGATTACTCAAGTTGCCCATAATAGACTTTTGTCAGAGTGTCACTTACCTTACAAACAATAAAAACAAAATTTCGTTGCTTAGAACTTACAAATTTAAATGTACACAGCTGTTGAAGTGAAATGTCAAATTTTTGTGTGAAAGAACAAAAGAAAGAGAAAGAGCGAATGAATTCACTTTTTCGAAGCGAAAAGCTATTACGGTCGTACAATACAAATTGCATGTGTTCGCAATGTTATGGAAGTGGTCGTCCGCAACCATCTTCTATTATAGTTCAGCCTTATACATTTGATGTGTGAAAGTGACTGATTAAATGTCAAAATATCACTTCAAAAGTTTAGAACGTTTACCGTGTCAGTTTACGCACCCAATTCCTGAGAGAAATGTCCGATATTGTTGTAAAAGATTTCCCATACACATTTTGACAGTTTATTTCCCATTTCGTAATTTTATCACGTTTACAACGACTTTCCGACGTTGCATGAATACACCTATTGGAAATATTATGCAAACTTATCGGAAGAATCTGCGAATTGCCAAAATGTACATTCTGACAGTTAAGGCCTGCTCAGATTGCATATCTGTAACTGGTATCTGTAGCTAAGTGAAAAGTTAAAAACAAGGCAACCCATAAGCACTTACACAATGTGTATCTTCGTGAATCTGTAGCTTGAAGTTGAATAGAGGGCAACTTTATGCAAGAAATATATCTCTCTTTTGACAGCGATGCAAGATACCAGCTACAGATATGTATTCTGAGCAGGCCTTTAATAGAAGAGAATTTCTTTTCCAAAAATAAATTATCGAAAATATTATGCAAAACTATCGGAAGCATCTGGGAATTGCCAAAACGTACGTTCTGACAGTTTTTAAAATGGAATTTCTTTTCTGAACGCAGAATATTTTCGATAAAATTCAGAACTCTTTCGATAAAAATATTTGGCTCGTCTAATCCGACATATTCTGCATTGTAAAACTTAAGAAACATGCAGTCAAGTTGATGTTTTTTTGGAAATGTTCAGTGTTTGGTTGTACCAAATTAAAAATCTCCAACATGTTACAATTTTTTATTTTTTTGAAACAGTATTTTCCAAAAATCCCCCATTAGCAAAAATGGCTGACTTATTGGTCATCTGACACTTAACGATCATCTATGCGTACATACTACATGAAGTCATGAATTGGGAAATGCATACATCCACCTCAGTTACAATTATATATTAAGCACCAGGGCCCACTACCCCAAATTTGGCTCTTGACATTCACATTAAAAAATGTCGGCCAATGTATGATTGACACATATGATTATTGTCAAACTTTGGTGACAATAGCTAGTTCCAATTTAAAAGTCAGGACCTAGTCATAAAATATATTATAGACCAGGACACACTTTCCTGTGGGGATTTCTATTAAGAGACAGACAGTGGCAATCAACAAAATCAATCTGTGTAAGGTATTTAAGGAATTGGAATTGCCAATCACAAAATAATGTCACCAAAATGTCATATTCATTTCGTACGCTACAGAGTTAACAAAATAAACGGAATTGTGTCATCATAATAGCAGCTTGCTGTCAAATTTAATTCACATTTGATCACTTACAAAACGAGTAGACCATTCGCCATTTTTGTACGAAAATTTAACAACTGTCATTGTAGTTTTATATTTCAAGTGACTGAAGTTTCTACTCGCATATGCCCAGCCCATAAGGGCTAACTTAAGTAATTGGAACGTAGAACTTAGACATTCGATTCCAATTGCTTTCAACTGTTATAATTCAGTCCTAAGGCCCTTCTGAATGGCAAATTTGAGAAGCTTCTAATGACAGTTTTATTACTTGGATTCTTGGTATGATTTTTGAAAATGTTTGACTACCCCTTACGAAGAATTACTCCTGCCAACCGCTGCTTCATCGAGCTAAGAAGGCGATTAAGTAGATGGCGGTAAGGATATCCTATATAAGACCCTTATCATCCCATTACTACTCATGGACCGTATTACATATGGATGAAGGAATCCTTGGATAAACACTTATTCGAAAAATGGTTGGCCCGGTTTGTGTTGACTGGCTATGGAGACGAAGATTCGATAAATAACTTGACGAGCTGTACAGGGACGTAGACCTGGCCAAACAAAACTCTGCATTAAACGTTTAAGATGGATTTCGATTGGATTTCGATTCTCAGCCAGAAGTCGAAAGTAGTGGCTAAAATGATTTTTCTGTGATGAATGGAAGAATTGAAAGGTAAAGTTCCTTAGAAGTGCAGAATGCTACCCATTGGGTTCTAGGACATATAAAGAGATGTCAATTTTCATATTCTATGAACAGCTTTAGACTATGATGATACTGAATGTCCATCTAAATAAACTTTGTTCAACAACTTATTCATTCGGACCTTTTTTATATAAATATTGGAACAAAAGCCTTAAATTGGTAGAACCATATGCAAATAGAAGGCTTAAGCTGCCAAAAAATTCCACAAAATATTTCAGAGCAGCCTTTTACATTCCAAAGAAGTAACTTTTGTAAAAATATGAAAATTTGTTTAAGGGTTTATGGTAAAAAAGTTCCAAAAAAATATGTCAGAGAAGCCTTTTACTTTCCAATTAAGTAAATTTTGATAAAAAAAAATAAAACATTAAAAAAAACACCTCATACGACTATCACTTCCTCAAAACTATCTCAATTGATAATCTTTTTATCTAAATACCCTCTTAACCTAATTGCACCTAAAAGTTTCTTTATTTAAATCCAATTAATACAAAATTTCATGCCACCGTTTTCCCTTTCAGCCTTTCTAGCCGATCCAAAAAAAGAAACAACCTTTCCATCTTATCACTGCCATCGAAAGTGAAATGCAACATTTATTCGCTCGTCTTGTATGCAAATGATCATGCTTCACTGGGGCGTATACGTAACCAGTCAAGAAGCGGAACTAGAAACAAAAGTATCTATACACGGAAGAGCCAAGCGCACACAAAAAGATAGAAAGAAAGATGTCATCTGTCGACTCAATGCGCCGGCGCGCACAGCCCACTTCATTTCGCTTTCGTTGGCTCTGATTTTGTTTCCCTTGTGACCTGATTTCGTGCCAGAAAGCGCCGAAACAAACACACTCAACTCAGCACACTAAGTGGTAAATCTTAAGAAGGAAAAATTGGTAAAATGCCCTAAACGGGCGGCGCTGTTTTTTTTTTCTTCTCATATGTATCTACACACAGACATGAAAAATGCTTCCGCATCCAACAAACTGGAAACAGTTATCTGTTTTTTTTTATTAACACAAACACACACAGAAGTCTTCACAAAAGAGTGCCCCAAAGAAGTGCGGTAACCAAGTGGAAAGAAAGTAACCATCGAAGATCACTAAAAGCCAACAGGCATTCTCGTGTATCCATTGGATACGACTTGAGTGCGAGCATAAGAAAGAATACAAAAAGCTAACCCACACAGATACAGCCTAGTGCAAAAGGGAAACGGAAAAAAAGCGAAAGTGAAATTTCTTCTTAAGCAATCGAATTGATTTGGCGTCCTCGTTGTTTATTTATTCCTCTTTGGAGGGTTTCTTTGGAGCCATGTGATCGGGTAGGTCGGTCTATAGGTCTATTATCACTATTTCGCTATGTTTTTGTTTGCTCTGCTGTCTTCTTTTATTACCACTCTTGTGTATGTGCGGTGCAATGGTGCAATTCATTTTCCTCTATCTTATTCACTCTCACTTTCGTTGCAGAGTTACGCGTGCGCATCGCGGAAATTCAGATAGACTGCAGCTTGTGTGCAGATATTACCCATTTAAGTGGCGTTAGTTAATACTCGTATGGATGGCAAATTTATGGATAGAAAATGAGAGTTGCATGCTGAAAAAAAACTTCAAAATGGACGGGTAAAAATGAAATAGATTTAGGGAAATAGGTGACGGACACTAGACGCGATAATTATTCGAATTAACCAATTAACCGATTTGAGGGCGCGGAATGAGGTTACACGTGGGGAGAAATGAGGTTTTTTTTCGGTGGATTGAAGTTAACCGAGGCTCTGAAAATGGGGTGGATTTTCTAACATGTTTATGTTTTTGAAAAGTGTCCATATCCGACAATTTCAATGGAATTCAATTCAGAAGGGGTCACACTGACTGTCAGCACATTCTTAGCACATATAAAGGGTCTTCCAAAAGGGACTTTCAAACGTTGACAGCTGATATGTGTCATATTCTTGAAGCTACATCTGTCAAATTCATACAAATTTCTTGGCAAAGAAGAATGATTACCGCCTTGTTCTTCTATTCCAAAATTCTTGTATGAAATTGCTTTTTAAAGATCAGGTGCGTATTGTAGTTAAAGTATAACAGCCGAATGTATGTCCATTATATTCGAACCAGCTCTCTTTTTTTGGAGCTCTAACGCTGAGCAGGGCTCAGTGGCGCGATGGTTAGTGCGATTAACCGCCGCGCAAGAGGTCTGGGTTCGATCCCCAGCCGTAGCAACACCTAAATGATTTTTCACTGGCCCTCCTCTCGTGATGATCTGACAAATCATCCGAGTAGTATCAATTGTCAAGAATAGCTTATCTCAACTAAGCCGTTCGGAGTCGGCATAAAACAGGAGGTCCCGCCATCGTGCAAGAAGTACACACGCACACATGAATGGTTGTGAGAAAGCTAGGCCCTGGGTACTAACGAGCCTGTTGCGCCAAAATTTGTATTTTTTTTGTAACGCTGAGCAGTCAATTTCGAATCCATCTGTCACTTCGAAATGTTGTCCAAATTTGACAGGATTCTAAAAAGTTTAACCCAACATTTTAGTGTTGTCATTTTGAAATGTAGGTCAGGTTCTTCTGATTGTGATTTGTTTGACTGGCAAGGACTTTTAGAAAAATATGAATCGTTATTTTATTTTCATTGATAACAATCAGTTGTTTGCTAAAAACTTATCCAAGTTGACAACCATATAGTCCAACTATTAACACATAAGCAATGTTGCCAGAACTATAGGTTTTTCCTTAGTCTAGGGAAAAACAGCGCAATTTAGGAAATTTTAGGTACTAGCGAATTTCTAGGGGAAAGTAGGAACCCAAATTAATTTTATATTTTCAGTTAAATTTTAATAATATTATGCGAATTCAACCCAAAACAATTGATAACTACAAAACCATCCGAACAGTGTCAACATTGTGTTTAAACTAAGGATTTTCTGACGTTCATCTAGGGAAAACTGTTGAACATTTTCTGGCAACGCTGCACATAAGCAACTCATTGCTTCAATGGAGCAAGGAAACAATGGAAATAATTAATAGTCAAGTAGAAGTATTCGTAAGAATGTATTATCATCAGCAACCTTAGAGTGTCATTTCAAAAAATGACAAGAAAAACGTTAATTTTGTTAAAACCGTAAGGAAATTTGAAAAAGGGCTCAAAAACTACGTCTACAAATTGTCACTTTCTATGTTTACAAATCAGATTATTTTGACACACGCCTACATTTTCTAAAAATGTTCTTTAAGAAATGATGAATATTTTTATAAGTTTTTCAGAAATTTATAAACTCGTCTGAAAAACATATTTAGGATAATTGTGATCTATATTAAGCTGACAGATAGATTTGGTCACGTCTACTTTGATACGTTTCTTTAAAAATATTAAACCCAAAAAAAAAATTTTACTGTCAGATGAGAGATGTCAGTGAAATTTGTTGGTTGGGAATGAAAATTAGATTTCCTATTTTCGCACAATCACTCCCTGAGAACCTTTTGAAGATCGTTAAATTGCCATCAGTGTCATTCAGTATTTATTTGCGCTGCTAGCATCGGTTGGTATCGTCTTCCCGATCTTTAGTCCTTACATCTTATTGTTAATTCATTTCAGTGCCATTTACTCTCAGCGGGGGGAAGTAAAATAAACTTAGCCAAGTGAAAAAATATTTGACATATACTCGGCGTTCAGGTTTAAAATTCTCTCATGTCATGTTATTAATGATCAAAAGCATTAAAAATGTCAAATTAAAATTTTATTACTCGAAGACTGATGACACTACTGCCTCGCATAGTACAAGGTACGACCATTAAAAAATGTCAAATCAAAGCTTTAATACTCGAAGACAGATGACACTACAGTCTTGCATGGTACAAGGTACAACAATTAAAAAATGTCAATTCAAAGTTTTAATACCTACTCGATGACAGATGACACTACTGCCTCGCATGGTACAAGCTACGTGCAACCATTAAAAAATGTCAAATCAAAGTTTTAATACTCGAAGACAGATGACACAACTATTTGTACATGTAATACCATTCATCCGATCATATTTTTCCTACTACCCGAGTATTAATGTCCTTGATTGGTAAATTTTGTACACTCATACCGCCGTGATAATAAACGCTGATTAGCTAATTAATGATTAACGTCTCAGTTTCTAATAAGAAATGTACGCGCAAGTGTCAAAAGTTAATAATTGATTAGCTAATCATCGTTTATCACTATATGGGATACATTTTTTGGACTATATGAGGGGGAAGCGTAAATTTTCAGTTTGATAGTGCATTTCAAACTCATCGTTCATCAATAGCTTTTAAATTTAAGATTTTTCAGCCTACGTAGCCCTTGATTTACATATCGTGCATTTTTTCATCAAAAAAAGATATCAAATGTGCGTCGAAATTAAAAAAATTTAAAAAAATCACGTTGTGAATATAGCGACTCATGGCATTATAAAGGTCACAGATATTGTACGGCAGATAAATGCTTGCGGAACCTTTTTTATACGATCATACGCGTTGATTATGTATATCTAAAAAAACGGTTGTTATGAAAATATGCGTTGCTATCGTAAGTTTTTTTTTTATAAGAAATACATTACGCGTGTTTCACTTATGGATCCCTCCCAGATCTTCGAAAAATCCATGCAACACGATATATCACCTGAGATACTAGAGATTTTTGTGCGGTTAAAGATAACAAAGATATTTTTGTATGCGTCAAAAAAAAATTCATCATTACTATAAGCTTCGAATTAAGGAAATTGTTGTTTGCCTGAAAATGTTTTCATCTGATGAGAATGAGAACTTAAAACTCTTAGCAGAGGCTGCATTGAAATTGTTTTTTTGACTGAAAATGTTTCCATCCGCTGATAATGTGAACCAAAAAATCTCTCAGATGAGGTTGCACTGAAATTGTTTTTTGAATGAAAATGTTTCCATTTTCTGAGAATGTGAACCAAAAAGTCTCTCAGCTAAGATTGCACTGAAATTGTTTTTTGACTGAAAATGTTTCCATCCATTGAGAAAGGAACCAAAAAATCTCTCAGATGAGGTTGCACTGAAATTGTTTTTTGACTGAAAATGTTTCCATTCGCTGAGAATGAGAACGAAACAATCTCAGCTAAGACTGCGGAGGAAAAATTCTGATTGATTCGTAAGTGGGAAAACACACGTTGATATGGTGCCTATAACATGTTTTTTTTTATTAAATCTAAACAATTGTATGAAGACTTAAATATTCAGTTCTTTAAGACTTTAAGATACAAAATTTTAAGATTTTCCTATTTATCGCCAGGTTTTAGTCACAACTCTTAGTAGGAGCAGTATTTACAATTTTATAAATTTTTGCATGTCATAAATCCGTCTTGCCTTATATAAAGATTGGGCCTACACCATTGTGATAAATTTTGATACTAAAAACATTTTTTCTTAAAATATTTGAAGATTTCTGAAAGTTATTTTGCGTATTTATTTTTTGAAAAATAAATTAATTTTTGAAATTCTGTTCATATTAAAGGATGGATAAATTGTAAAGCCTTTTGGATCGAATCAGAGTCATGTTTGATTGTCCGTCGGTATGTTATCAATTTTCGTCCCTTAAATTTGAAGCAAGATTGATGAAATTAAGAACACAAAATGGTTATTGAGACAGGCTAAAGAAAATATTAAAAAAAATCCATTCGCTTTTAGAAACACGTCTATTTTCTTCAAACTTAAAAAAAAAAAATCCCAAGTAATTCTCTTCTAATTTTTGTAGGCGTTTTTTTATTAAATTTACTTTTTTTTAAAGGAATACGTAAGGAAATAAAACGAGTGGTGGGTGCACGACTGGGTCGTACGCAACTTTCTCTTTCACAGCAAGTTGGGCGTTAGATCTAATCATAAGCATTTTGATTATTGATGCTAAAATGATATAAATAATGTCGAAATGTATTTATACGAATTTTTACTTCAAAATTTGAAGGAATCGATGTCAATGTGAAAAATAATGATTTTCCGTTTTTGGCCAAAACTGAAAATTCCGTTTAGTAATAGTTGGGCTAAAACTAATTATGTGGAATTGCTTCAAGCTGTAATAGAAGTATATGTATTAAATTTCATTCAATTTGACACAATAGTTTGCGAGATATTAACAATTTTTTTATATGGCCTATATGACAAAATCCGTTATATGGATTTTCTCGAAAAAACTGGGTATGCAGTTTTGTTGGAACTAATATGGGTCTAGTATATATAAAGTTTAATCAAAATCGTTAGAGCCGTTTTCGAGAAAATTGAGGTTATGTGTAATTTTTATATGGCAGGTACCAGTTTTAACATGGCTAAAAGCAAACAAAAAAAATGGCCAAGAATTATGACCAAAACAAGCTTGGGTACGAAGTTTGAAGAAAATCGGTCAAGCCGTTTAGGCTGGGGAGACCGTCACGGACAGACGGACCGACGGACCGACGGACCGACGGACCGACGGACGGAATTCCAAAAACCACTTTTTTAGGCTCCGCTATCATCGTAATGTTAGAATCAATCAAAATCTCGAGGTCGAAAATTTTCACGAAAACAATATCTTTCTCTTTGTAAGAGAAAGTTAAAAAGGAAAACAACATATACTCACAAAACAAAGTGTGTATAGGTCGAAACTACCTTCTTGTGAAGTAAGGCATCACTTCAACAAAAGGTGGTTTCGACCTATACACACTTTGTTGTTATTTTTTTTTATCAAAATTATCATTCCAAATTTTAATCCAAATTTTATCCAAATTGGAGATATGTACAGTACAAGCAAACACTTTTCCAAAAATTATAAGACACGCCCATAAACAATGTTGTTGTGACTGTAGATTATCTTTAGGTAGTACGATGTTATTTTTTATAGTACGAAACGACTCAATTGGTCAATCCAACGTTCAGAACTCCAATTTTATAATTAAAAAAAAACGATTGTCGTCGCGACGATTGTATCAAACAGGATAGCCAAGGGTTTGGTATACTACTGTGTGAACAGTTTTCTGTGATATTAGAAGCTTAAGTTGTATTATCGTAGCGACGCCGACGTAGTCTAGACACTTGATCATATTTATTTTTATCTAAATCCGATATCGTTTAATCGTTTACTTCCTACGGGAGAAAGAACTCAATAATTAATTGTGTAAGGTACATGATATATCAACCAATTTCATCTCTGGGAATTCATTCCTAATATTCTCCTAAACCTTTTTCTTGGCGAGTCGAGCAATAGTCAAGAGGTTGTGATCGAGCTATACCAAACATAAGTCTGTGATAGTTAGGTATAAGGCTGCAGGTGTAGTTTTTTTTTTGTATAAGATGGCTCATAATTTCGGTACAGTATGACCCTATCAGAAAGTGACATCTATTTTACAAATAGCGTCAAAATTCAATACGTTTTTGACATTTGGGAAGCCAACCGACTTAAAATTTGTGGGAAGAAATTATGGAACTGTATACTTTAAAAGAATGCGGAATAATCAACATGACGTTCTTGAAGACCAACGTTCCATCAAGATGAGGAAAACATGTCGCTTGAAGTTTTTGACATTTGTGAATCCAACGGACTTAAAATTTGTGTGAAGAAATTATTAAGAACTCTATTCCAGAAGAACGCGGAATAATCAACATGACGTCCTTGAAGACCAACGTTCCATTAAGATGAGGAAAACATGTCACTTGAAGTCCTTAATAAAACCATGGAAATGGCATAAAAATAGTTAAAAGTGACCACTTAAGGGATGCTATTTTGAAGATAAAATGAATAAAAAAACCAAATGGACTTTTTGAAAAAAGGCTCAAAGTTCTTAAAATGTAGCCTGGGAAAATAGGGTCATACATTGTTGCTCATCTTGTCTTAGCTACTTGTAAAGGGGAAAGCTTAGAAAAGTGTGAACAAGACTAAGGTGTGATAGTTGGTCACACATTTTTGGGCAAGCACTCTTGTTCATTGAGGTTCCATGAAGTAGAAGAAGATATCACACACCTGCTGTGTCACTTCGCTGCGACCCCACAGGTGAAGATTGATTTTTCGCCAGTAGCTGTTACAGTTACTTACAGGATTTACAATTAGCACTATGGTCCAGATCATCCACTTCTGCAAAGGATCGGGCTGGAGTGCCAATCTGTTTCGGACACCGGAGCACCAGTATAATCCAATCTTAGTATCATAATACTTGAAAAGTATTAATTTTTTCCTGAAACGTGTATCGCTAAGGGTCCAGGCAGGCATATGCGAGTTGAAAGTCTCATCAGAACACCAACAACCAATAAAACATCATCTAACCTAACCTAACATTTGGAATGCCTTGCGCTTGTTGTGGCAAAGTATGCGTTGACTTTGAAGTTCATATATGAAGCAGAGAGTTGGACCAATGACCATGTTAAACCGCCTCGTTGGTAAGCATTTTGGAGTAAAGACCAAATTGTGTGAGAGAGAGCTGTCAAAGGACTCGATTGTCAAATTCCGATAACTTTATGTGTTGAGTACTTTACATGCGCTGCTTAGCTATTTACAAAAAAAATAAAAAAAAATGCGAGTACCCAGTGTCTAGCTTTTTCTTATCAGTTATCTACTTATCATAAAAAAACGTAGGAGTTTATATTTTTTAATCGTCCTTTGAATATTGAGTGGAAAAGCGATTGCAAAGTTGACGTTCCTTTTTTTGTGATTAGGAAATGTCCTATTGGGTAAAGCATAGGTGCGGTAGTATAGTATTACTCACATTGTCCAATGATACAAAATTTAAAAAAAAATCGAGTGTGAATCCACACGCAGTAGAAGTGAAACTGCATCCTCGTTAATTTGTAAGAGAATGAGATGAATACACAATGGTGGTAAACAGAGCTCTCTCTCTCTCTCTGTTTACCACCATATCATCTAACATCTAACTCGTTACACTTTTTCGTTTCACAAAATCCAATTAGGACGCCCCAAAGGAATTTCACTTCAAAAAAGTAAAATTCTGTGAGAATACACTAAACTTAGTTGATACAGAATCTTTAAGCAATCGTAGATACTCAGCATAAAGTAACATTCTGTGAGAATACACTAAACTTAGTTGATACAGACTCTTTAAGCAATCGTAGATACTCAGCATAAAGTAAAATTCTGTTAGAATACACTAAACTCAGTTGATACAGAATCTGTAAGCAATTGTAGATACTCAGCATACGTTGAAATTAGTCGCTCCAATAACCAATTTTTAACAACAAATCACCTACAAATCTAACACACTTTACAATATTGAAAGGCCTAGGCGTGTGCAGTTATAAACCTCCTAATTTAAGTATGTTAACATTTTTCATTACCACCATTAATTGTAAACCAAAACCACTTTCGATTCCATCCACAAAAATAAATGTTGATCTCGTTCCAACTAGTATCAACGAAACAAAGAAAAACCTCACTGCAGATTGACTCAATTGTAAATCAGTTGGCGGATATCAATCAACAAAAACCATAACAATGCCCCCCCTTTTTTTTTTTAAAACCGAAGACGAAGCAGCATATAAACAATTTCAATACAAGTTTCTGTAACCTAAAAGCGTCACTCGTTTAGTTGTTGTTGTGCATTTTTTTTTTGGCAAATCACTTTCACTGACGGTTACGAAATCCCCGAAAGAACATGATGTGAATTTGATTAGCAGCGCATTTGCGTTCATTTAACATTTAATTTTTGTTTTAATATGCTCACTTTAATGACAACCCCATCATCATTTAAATCGTTTTCAGAAAACCCATTAAATTCACTTTCTTTTGTACAAAAAAAAACACACCTCCTCTACATTGAAAAAAAAACACGTCATAGATACAGTATCTATCACGCGATTAAAACCCCAAATTAGCCAAAAAATGCTTAAAACCAAACTGGAAAAAAAACTTCTTAAAAAAACTCTAACCCAAGTCCATCATTAACAAGAAAATAAATGCGTTTTCGTATAATTAAAATGTATAATGAGCCAAAAGTTGGATGCTTTGGAGAAAGTTTAATTCCGCGTTGCCATGGTCCAGTAAGATGCGATATGACGACGACGACGACGCTTCACTATTTTCACTTTGCCGCCAATGGTCCAGTGCTTCTAACGAAAGTGAAACATCGAAATGTCAGATTCCCGCTCTGACGTTCCGAAAATATTGTAATAAGTTTCCAAGAAGAAATTAATTTTCGGGAAAAAAAAAACAAAAATATACGGAACTGGTTTTTATGTAACAACGTGTTCTTGTGCCTTCGTTTACCGTATTAGGTATTATCTGCCTCTTCAGATGTGATGCTCCAAAAATAAAAGATACGCCACTCAACTTTTTGGTCGTATCTTTTGGGGCCATTCATCGAGGGATTGATGAGTGTTGGGCAGTGAACAGAAATCCGGGCTAACTAAATATGTTAAAAAAAAAGATTTAACTTCTTTGTTGTTGTTGGTTGTCTTCGTGTTTTTTTTTGTTTCAGAAGAAGTGAAAGTGGACAAAAGTAAAAGTAAAAGATTTGAGTTATTTTTTGGTTGCCGGATATCATTACAAGTTTTGTATTTTTGGACATTTTTTTGGTGGGCAAAGGTTTTTTTTTTTTGCTTTTTCGACCATTCTCTTTGACTTTGACTTTTGTATCCGTATTGGGTCAGCAATGAGTTTGTTTTATTGCGTGTGGACCAAAATGTAAGTTGGTCAGCTCAGGAGATGTGTGTTTTTCCAAATGACAGAATTTCACTACGACTTTTTAATTTTTGGGCTGAGGTTTTTGGGGTTTTTATTTGTAACGTGAGTTGTCACACTGTTTGTGGGCACAGCCTGTATGGTGAATGAATTAGTTAGCACCTTTCTCTTCAACGGAGAACAATGCATGACCTTTGGAAATTGAAAAATGAGACCAGTCATTGGGGGATTCATTTGGTTATAAAGGAGGTTGCAGATATTTCGTTATGGCACACTTTGAGAGAAGTGATATTTACGGGCACTTTTTTTGGGGAAATATTAGTGTTAAATATATTTTTAAGCTTTTAGATGATACTCACTATCTGAAGAAGTAGCATCTTCTAATATCGAATACCTTCAGCATAAACAAAAATCTAAACACTTACGACATCCTTTGACTAATGTCCGATTTCTGTGGTATCTTCTAGAGCCAAACTTAAGCTCTACTCTGTATATCGTTCAGAAAGTCATTTATTTTCGAAATTGCCTTTCAATCCATTTTTCGATTAGAAGAAATGGAAATTATAAAGCCGCCGGGAAAGATTAGTCTTAAATCTATTTTTAAGCTTTTAGATGATATTCACTATCTGAATAAGTAGCATCTTCTAATATCGAATACCTTCAGCATAAACAAAAATCTAAACACTTACGACATCCTTTGACTAATGTCCGATTTCTGTGGTATCTTCTAGAGCCAAACTCAAGCTCTACTCTGTATATCGTTCAGAAAGTCATTTATTTTCGAAATTGCCTTTCAATCCATTTTTCGATTAGAAGAAATGGAAATTATAAAGCCGCCGGGAAAGATTAGTCTTAAATCTATTTTTAAGCTTTTAGATGATATTCACTATCTGAATAAGTAGCATCTTCTAATATCGAATACCTTCAGCATAAACAAAAATCTAAACACTTACGACATCCTTTGACTAATGTCCGATTTCTGTGGTATCTTCTAGAGCCAAACTTAAGCTCTACTCTGTATATCGTTCAGAAAGTCATTTATTTTCGAAATTGCCTTTCAATCCATTTTTCGATTAGAAGAAATGAAAAAATAAAATTATCAAGCCGCATTGTCAGGCAACGTATATTCAAAAGTACTACATTTCATTATTTTTCCGAAATAAAGTCAAAAAATTATTCGTTTCCTGAATAAAGCCAAAAAATCATTCGTTTTCGAAAAAAATACAGAATAGGGCTCCTGATTTTATAATACAAACTCTTTAAAACAAATAATACCAAGCGGGTAGATTTATATATATGCCGATACATATATTATTCTTTACAATTACTTTTTTAATTTTCATATTTGAAGGTGTGGAACTTTATTTAGTTTTAAAAAAAGAAAGAATAAAAAATATCCCCTTTAAAGAATTTTAATTTCGAAGAAATATACAGAGTAGGGCTCTTGGTTTAAAAGTAAAATCATCTTTTTAAAACAATATTCCAAGGTTTATATAAACAACGATTTATCTATTAACCCTTGTCATAAGGCTAAACAATCCCTTTTTTAAGGTTTCATATTCGAAAGTGGGAAACTTCATCCCGTTTCCGAAATAACGACTAAAAATTATTCCCTTTGAAGAATTTTAATTTCGAAGAAAAATACAGAGTAGCTCCCAACTAACAATTATTCTTCTATAAGGTACAAATATTTAATTCCCACAAGCAATTATTTCTATAGGCCTTATATAGTACTTGTGCGCGGAGGTTGAGCATTTTGGCAGTCGATTGTTTGGGTAGAAGCTTGTTTAAGACATTATGCAGGAAAATTCACAAGCATAACCGAAATTATGATGGCGTAACTTCTGTTAGATTGTTTCTAAGCTTCCGGAGATGTACCATAAGTTAATATGTTTCGGTAGAACTTCGCACGAAGTTAATCCGAAGCATAGCATGTATAGAGCTTACGAATTAAGGCTTAAAAAAGCTAAGATCGGGACAAGGTGTAAAAATTGAAAAGATCGGGGACCTACCGGAGAATGAGTCAACCCGATTCAAGTACTGCGTTGTATTTACTCGTCTTTCGACACCTTTCATCCACGCTCGGTATTGCGGGTTAGGATTAAGGAACGATTGCGGAAAGGCGGGTTATTCGCAAACAGCATTTGACACTTGATAAGGTGATGTGGACAGCGTGCCGTGGAAATTCAATTCAATCACGGGGCAGAATATCGTTGCATGCATGCAATCGATCTTTTTTTTTTGGGACACTCCAAGCTCCCACTCTTACTTGTTGAGCTCTAATTGAAAGTGTCAACATTTGTGTGCCCGATACTTGACACTTCGCAGGGGGAATGATGTTCTTTGCTGGACGACCGATGTCATCTTTCTGGGATTTTCGTGTTTGGGCAGACACTTAATTGGGTTTGGGGCTTTAAAATTGAATCGTTTCGATACGGATGTCTGGCTTTGTGGATGAACAGTTGGTGTTGGGTTGTGTTTGGGCTGTCCTAATCAATTTGAATCGTTGGTTGCGGATGTCTTAAGGGAGTTGGTAAGCTTGTAACCTCAAACGAAGGCGACAAATGGAATGAAATGAGGGAGATCATGATTTAGGAATTCATTCAAGAGTCGGATTTTGTATTCCACGGTGTCCGGCTTAAAGGGCTTTTGGGGACGCATGATGCATTCGGCAGAAGAATAAATGCAATCAAGTAATGTAGTACTTCGTGCGTTATAAAGGAAAACGTTTGATCACAAGGGAAGTGAGGGAAGAACTTTGCATACAATGTACGCCTTGAAATAGCATGCACGAGAGAATGTGCAATAACCACTCTGATAGGAGGGACTGGACTGGAAAAATAAAGCGAAGAGCTGGAGCTCTTGTAATTTTTAAATTTAGGGGTGATTTAGGTATTTTGTTTCCAAATTGGAACAAGTAAGTTGTAATGTACATAAGGGATGATATGATGGATAGAAATGTAAAGGCAGAACAATTAATTCTTACATTTCCAAAAGTCTTCTCCAAAGATATGCACGATCATATTGCTATAAAGCCATATTCACATTAATGCTACCATGACTATCAACTTGGCCAAACTTGATGAGAAACCATCAGACATTCCAGATTGGACCTACTATCCTCAATTCCAGACAACAACAAGATCATAATCTCTTCTCCATTAAGAAACTCAGATCAAACAATAACAGCACCAATCAATACCATACCCTTGCCTATATCAATGGTAAGGAGACACGGGTTTTATGGAACTATAAAGCACCCAACTGGGATAATCCGTGTGACTTTTCCGGCTGTTCTTGATCTGAAACATGTTGTAGGCAAAAATAAGTCAAAGTCAGCAAATCTTCAATAAACATAGCGAACAAGTGGTAGCTGCGATATAGCAAGTGTTTAGAGAATGACGTAAAAGGTCTATTGAGAAAGAAGATCAGTTGCTATCAACCAATAAAACATACCTACTCAACAAAAGCTTAACCTCAGTGAAGACTTGTCCGAGGCAGATGTACCTCTTCCTTTCAAATACAGCCTTGAAAGGATTCCCAAGTTGTCAACGATGGTGTCTGCAGTCCTAAATGGCGCCTGCAGTCCCAGATGGGACCTTAAGGCAGATGTAAATTTTCCTTTCCAATACGACAGCGGAAGGATTTTCAAAATGACGTCCGCAGTCCTTCTTCCACTAACATAAGCTTCTCCGACATATACGGACAAGAGGTCAGTTAGGAATTTCAAGAATGAGTCAGACCCCTACAACAGTGATGGTTACTGTTGAGCCAAAAGGCAAACGGCTTCGCTCAATCCCGTCTTATATGCTGATGGTACCGTGTCCCGGGGTATCTAATAAATTGGAGCTGGAGCTCCAGGTTGGGGGTTGTGCTTTCTGTTATCTTCTCACTTACGGAGAATCAAAATTGTTACGAAGCAACCAAGAGCCTCAGAAAGGACTGATTTTAATGTTGACGACCATGCCAAACGAAAAAAGGAAACAAGGAAAGATGCAACCCAACAACTAGCGGAAGTCCTAAGATCCTTAAAAGACATCACCGCCATCCAGGAAATACGATGGGATGCGCGGGCAAAAAGAGGATGCAAAACTGTAACATCTACTTTAAGGCTTATTAGAAGTATTTAAAGAAGTCTTATAGAAGTAAATAGCTTCCTAAAAGTGCGCCAAATGTACATCGATAAGGCTTGCAAATATTTTCGGAATGAGTTTTTGCTAAGCATATAATTTGATTCTGTATGGCCTGTTATAAGCAAACAAAGTTATTTCTTTAAGGCTTATTAGAAGTATTTAAAGAAGTCTTATAGAAGTAAATAGCTTCCCAAAAGTGTGCCAAATGTTTTCCATATGACTTCCTACAAGTAATATTGCTGGAGGGGAAATAGCTTCGATAGTTCTTTAACGAAGCGAAATTGTTAGTTGGGAGGGCTCTTGGTTTAAAAGTAAAATCGCCTTTTTAAAACAATATTCCAAGGTTTATATAAACAACGATTTATCTATTAACGCTTGTCATCAGGCTCAACAATCCCTTTTTTTAAGTTTCATATTCGAAAATAGGAAACATAATCGCGTTTCCGAAATAAAAACTAAAAATTATTCACTTTGAAGGATTTTGAATTTCAAAGAGAAATACAGGGTCGGGCTTTTTATTTGAAAGTAAAAATCCTCTTTTAAAAAAATTTACCAATATTTATATAAACAGCTATAAATCTATTAACCCTTGTTACCATGCTATAAAATCACTTTTTTTAGTTTTCATATTCGAAAGTAGCAAATTTTATTACGTTTTCGAAGTAAATATTTAAAAATATTTGTTTTTGAAAATTTTAACTTTCGAAACGAAATACAGAGTATGGTTTACAAATACAGAATTTGTGATAAGTGGTGTTTTTATATAAACTAAATCATTGTTTATATAAAAACGCCACTTAAGTGTGGTGACCTAAAAGGTGTGTCAAAAGTAATGTCATGTCATATTGTGACTTGGATGCCATTTTGTTATGTTACAATATTTTCAAGGGGCGTTAGTTAAGAGGTGTGAAATTGATGACATCAAGTTGAATAAATTGATGCTCATCCCTTTGGCTCCAAATTGGGAATTGTTTTCTACATTGGCTGTGGTTTTTATCCTCGACTCCGCAATTAATTCTGACAAAGCGAAGCAGGACTACTAAAACCCCCAAAGGAAGTCTGACAAAATTCAACCACACCGCAAATTTGTCAAATAACCAAGCTTGTTGTGAACTCAATTCTCTAACTGTCAACACTTTAAAAGTCAAACCACAATGATAGTTGACACCAATTACAAAATGACACCATATTTACATTATGACCTTACTTTTAACACCTTTTACCAGCCTTGTAACCCTGGTAGTTCTCTCCAGTATTAGCTAATTCCGTAGTAGAGTATGAATATTGTTGTTTAGTTGTTCATGTTGTTGTTTATTAGACTGAATATCGATGTCTTGAATTTGTATGTGAAGCTGTTTGAGTGTTGTACTTCCATTGTACTTCGTTAAGCTCTTATGAAGAACTAAGACATGGTGCAGCACTGTCATGTGGTTTATTCAAAATTGTTATAATGAAAATTATGCAAACGTTTTGACTTAACAATAGGGATATATAATCTGTGCATATTGTAGAATTTTCTAGCATTCACCGACGATATTTGCGCCTATAAAGAAGGAAACAGAAAAAATTGGATGCAGCAGTAAAGGAAGCCAAGACCAAGAATGCGCTGTCAAAAAGGGGAGACACACCTTCAATGATGAATTGGACAGAATGTCACGAGCGTTGCTGTCATTTGTAGGTAGTAAACGACTTTTCTTTCTCAACTCGGGAATTAATTATGACGTCTTCAGAAATTAAACAAAGAATCAGTCCTGCAAACCGTGGAGTCTTACGACTTAAGTAGAAATTTGTTTAAATTATGTAAAGCCCTGCTTTAGGGCGCTGAAACCTGGACAAAATATCAGAATTTGAATTTTTGCCACCAAAATTATAAAAAGAAAATCGTTGGTTCTGTTTTCTGTGACGGTCAACTGAGATGAAGATTCAACGGCGAACTTTACAAGCTATGTGCGGTATAAATCTGGTCGAAAACCCTGCAATTTTTATTTTAGATGTCTAAGTAACGAATAGCGAATGGACACCAATATTCCGACCAGCAGAGTCTTAAATACCAAATTAGAAGGTAGACGCCATAAAAGATGATCTGGCCTGGAGTGGTGAGCACATGTAGAAGGTTAGGTTAGGTTTACGGGTTGGTGGAGTAGAGGATTCTCTATTCCGCCACACTTAGGTCCATGTGGACCCATTGTGATACCCTTGGTGGGATTACGTCCTTCCTTATCGTTACTATGGGTTACTCCACTCTATCCAGCCATCCTGATGTTCGTAGGAACCTGTAAAGATAGGGTAATGGAATATCGGATAGCTCTTGGATGTCTTGGAAGTAGTAGCTTCCAAGTGTTCTGTTCCTCAGGTGACAGAGACTCGGGCAGTGACAGAGGAAGTGAGGTGTATCCTCGTGTGTTTCCTCATCGCCGCAGCCTCTACAGATATCGTCATCCTTGAGATTTAATTTCATTGTATGGGTTCTGAGAAAGTTGTGACCAGTTAGAGCCCCTACCAGTTTAGATAAGGAGCTTCTGTCGTACCGCAAAAAATTTTTGGTTCGGTTTCCGTTGTATTCTGGCCAGAGCTTCCGAGATATTTCGCAGGTAGTCAATGACTTCCACCTGGTATTGGCTTCCATTCGGGTTTTGTATTCCACTCTTTCTCTGAGGTTACAGAGTGGTGGTTCGACCGTTTGCCTGATCATGATCTGTAGCAGATCCATTTCTTGCCAGTTCGTCGGCCATCTCGTTGCCGTCTATGTCCCTGTGACCAGGAACCCAGCAGAGATCAGCATTATGCTGTGAGCAGAGAAAGCACATGTCGAAGCTTGTGAGCACATGTAGAAGCTTGTGAAGATACTGGAAATGCAAGACTGAAAGCTTATTAGAAGAATCGCAACTTCAAGGTTCAGATTCACTCCCAACTAAAGCCCCACTGAAGTAAGTATTATCTGAAAGAAATGTCTCTGAGATCTATAGCTCGTCTTTAAATGTGACCAAGAAGAGGTGTTTGTTTTGAGGCCGGACTTCCAAACCAATTAGAGAATTATTTCATCTCCATGATACAACTAAAATATCACCTTCGAGTTTTTATTTTTGTTTCGTTCTGCGGATCTACGTCATCGACGCTCATGACACATATTCAAAGCCATGTCTATAGTTTGCTGTGATTTCGTTTTACCCGTAAGGGTTTCTTTATCATTTGTAACATTTTTAGTAGTTGTATCATGTTTCAGCTCTGATCTTACTTACGACTTGGAGAGGGTAAGGAATCGGTGTAAAATATGGGATCTCAAGTGCAAACTCCAGAAATTGTGAAGTCCCTACCTTTTTCAAAATTTACAAAGTGATAATTCCCAAAACTAAATTTCCTAAACGTTGACTTATTGTGGATGACTATCAATGAATCGAAGAATTTTGTGTTCGAGGGTTCCGATTTGAGGAATTAGCCTGAGGATTTTGGTTTTCTGTGTTATAGTATCTAACACATAAAATATCTCTTAGCTATAAAAGAGTAACAGCATTTAAAAGCACTGATTTGGCAACAGAATGACTGCATTTCTTGAAAATTTCATCTGCAAAGTCTCAGTTGTTTGTTGTCCCCAAAATTATTGTAAAACAGAGAATTTAACCTGGCGGAACCCTAGTATTTATAGTTCGTGCATGTATCCCTAAAGCACACAACTGGAAAAGCATTTAATTTTTATTTTGTTTAGATAGAAGGTTTACAAAAATTAGAAAAATAAAAAACAGCATTTTTATTTTTTAAGTGTTTGTTGATTGTTTGTGGAATGTTCATGTGAAGTTCGTGGTATGGTATCTTGTTCAGTTTTGTGTTCCCAAATTCTGTTAATTTTCTTCGCCTAATTCTATTTTTCGAAGACTTAATACCCTTGAATAAGCTAGAAGTCATTGAAAAATAAAGGCCAAGTCGAGCATAGACATAGATAACTACGTATTATCATGTATACGTTTGATAGATACTATAAAAGGGTACCACAAATTGTGGTTTTATATTTGTATAATGAAATAAATTGCAAATTTATTTTTAACAAACAAAAAAACATTGCTGTTTATGAAATGTTTTTCAATGTTTGAGGATGTTTTTGTGGTGAATTAAGGTATACGTTTTTGTTCATTTTGTGCATTGGTGATTTATGGTGTGTTTCCAATCTAAAAGGAACCATCTTTTCATTTTTAGTAATTCACAAACAAAACAAGGTTGTTTTTGAAATGTTCTCTCATTGTTTGCGGAGTGTTTGTCGGATGTTTAAAGCATAGGTTGTTGTTTTTGAAAGGTGTTTTCATTGTTTGCGAACTGTTCGTAAGATGATTAATGCATAAGTTGTTGTTGGATTTTGTGCTCTTAGATATTCTAACCAACCACATGTCTGTTTGTGCGTTTACGATTGCAAGATAGTGAAATCTGATGAAACATTTCTTACAAAAACATTTCTTCCAAATTTTACAGATATCGGCGAACCACCAACTTTTTTTGACGATATTTTTTTAAGTTCATAAGAACTACCTCCACAGGAAATAATCTAGCCCACAACCTACTCCTCACCTACTGTGCACATAATCTCCGGAGGAAAACAATAAAATAAAAAAGAAACCGCCATCACAGAGGAAACTCAAACATGGAAAGTGCGGAAAGTGATTTTCCTCAAACAAGAGCCGCGCACACTCCTTCCTTCCCCTTCGACAAGCATCTCTATCGCACAAACCTGGTAAACAAACAATATGAAGTCCAACTCCGAGCAATTGCATAATTCGTGCAATAAACCGCGCTACGTCTTGCATTCGCAAACAAGTGAGATACAGCGGCGGAATGTATTTCTGGTCGCACATGCCAATACGATCACGCATGCGTAAAGCCATACTCAAGCAGCGGTAGCTAGCTTTAGATTGTGGTCGCTGGAAACCATCTCAAAAGCATAATCCGAAGCCAACACATATATCGTCGTATGCGTGTGAGTTTGTATCTAGATACATGCCTGCCTAGTTTACGATTTTTTTTTTGCTTTTGTCTTCAGCTGTGGAATGTGTTTTGGTCGAGGTTTTGGTATCTTAGTTCAGTAGGCCTATTCTTTGGCGGGTCTGGGTAAAGCTTTTCCTTTGGTGTTCTTCTTTGATCCAAGTGTTCGTGGATCGTGGCCCGGACGGACTGCGCTAATCTGCAAGCTAGAGCACGTCTCCGCTTAATGGTGTGGATGATAGTGCGGTTCCGTGCATATGGCAGCTAAACAGAGAGATAGATACTCACTAGTCACCGTAGTGACATGTACAAGTATGTGACTAGAAGTATGTGCGCCAGCTCTTTGGACTGTGAGCCGCAGTCAAACTGGTGTTGGCATGATCGGTGGAAAACTCTCACTTTCTTCCGCTCGATGCGGTCCGTTGGGTATTTCAGCTCGTATACGAATATCTTTTGCAGCGTGTTGAATGGTGGGAAGTGGTAATAGAGTTATAAAGACTATCTATGCCGTCATAGTAGGAAGTGAAAAATTTAATATCGTTATTGTCAATTGGAATTTTCTACACTAGGTGGAGCTGGTTTTTGGATGGATTTAAATTGGATTTTAATGATCACTATTATAATAAGATACGCTTTGGGTGGGAAATGGGAAAGCGAAAAATTGGTATTTAGGTTGGCGTTGAACTGTGACAGTGATTATACGAAATCGCAGGTAGTAAGTCATCTCAGTGGGGATTTCCTTACTTTAAGTTGAAGTGGTTTAAGTGATTCATGATGGTGACTTGAGTGCAGGTAGTAGGCTTCTAGCTTAATGGGATGCAGTTTTAGGAATAAGTTGCATTTTTTTTCCTGTTAGCGATTTTTAAGCTCGTATTATTGAATTTGGTAACAATTTGATTGGATTTGATTGAATTGTGATCAGTGATCTAGAGTCCTACAAAAACGTCTGGAGGTCAAACCCCACCGATCCATGCTATCAAAATTCTAACAATGATATGAGAAAAATATTTCTGCTGATCAGACACACATTATTGAGTAGTAAATAAAGCTCTTCAATATCAACATCGCGATCTCCGAAGCTATTTCGCGGTTTGACTAATAGCAAATCTGTCAATAGATCGTTTAGAAATTTCGATAGAATGATCAATCAACGTCTTTCGTAAATGAATGTATTTTTTTGCGAATCTAGTATTTTATTATTATGGTGATCACTAAAAAACTAGAAAAAGTCTAGTTTGTGGTGATCAGTGGCTTTTGCGTCATTTGAATTTATGATCATGATTTGTGCTTGGATATCTGACACGCCCACTTTTTTGTCACAGATCAGTTTTTTTTTGCTACGATACGTTGCTGTTGCATTAGTTGCACTTGCGAAGATCACCATTGAGATCACAATTTTGAACCCCAACTGGTGATCATTCGGGGTGTAATTTAAAGGGTCATGATCTATCTATCCAATTAAAAACCCTCTTGATAGAAAAAGAAGAAAAAGCTAGATGCATCAAATTGATGAAATAATTCAATGTTAGCCGCTTGAACAACCTTTCTTGTAACTGATCAGTCTACATTTTGTTTAAATCAAGAAAAGGATATTGTAGGCTAAATGGATTTTATAATACAAAACTTGGTCTTGAACTTCCAAAAAATTCACGATAATGTCTGCCTTAGTTGACCACCTGTTCATTTTAACAAGTTCTTCATGAGCAGTGAGGTATTTTACAGAGTTTCATGTAACCTTTTCGATGATTGTTTATCTGAACAAAGATTTCTGTATGTATGACTGTTGACGGATAGATCTTTCATCAATTTTAAATCAATGATCAGGGGTTTGTTTATCAATCTTTTTCTGTCGGGCATGCAATGATTTTCATTCCTGATCGGTCTAAAAACGTTTGAAGGAGGTCCACAATTGGCGTTTCTTAAACAAACTTGTAAACAGCAGTTCGTACTTCGATTTTTTCTGGCGATCACTGATAAAACTGTTCAGTGATATGTTATATTGACGACGTTAGCACAGTGGAAAGAAACTATTTCCCTTTGTATAGCAAATTGTTTGTGGCGATCGAGCAAATTTGCTGATCAATTTGTTCGATGATCGATGTTACAGAAAGGACGAATTAAGCGTTAGTTGATTAAATATTTTTTGCTGATCGTACTACGCTTGTTGGTAGTGATCACTGAGCAAAATGTTCGGTGATATCTTCTGGGATTAGCACTGTGGAGTAATTTTCCCTTTGGTTATCACTTTTTTTTAGTCGATCGAACAAAGATGTTCGTCAGTATATGATGATCACTTTGTTTTTGCTGATCGTACTACAATTATTGGTGGTGATCATGAATTAATATGTTCGGTGATATATTCTGCGATTAGCACTGTGGACACATTTTCCTTTTATTTATGGAATAGTTTCATGCGATCAAGCAAAGATGTTGGTTACTTATCACTGATCAATTTGTCCGGTTATTGGTTTTACAATGGATAATGAGCACATTTATTTGCTGATCTAAAAATGCTAGAATACGAAGATTCGTGGGTTAACGTTTGCAGTAAAGTCACATTTGTTTGTCAAGTATTTTCTGCCAATCGAAGGAATATTCTTGAAACCGATCGTTAGTCAATTTTTTCGGTGATCGGTTCAATTTTCTGAAAATCGAATAAATATTCTTGAAACTGATCGCTAGTCAATTTGTTCGGTGATCGGTTTAATTATATTTGCAGAATATACGATTTAGATGTCAGCTCATTAAAGTTTTCTGCAGATCAAAATACGATTGTTGCTACTGATCACTTATGGAGAATGATTCTGGTCACGATGATTCTTGATCACAAGATGATGCTCGTTATTGATCATTGATCGATTTGTTTAGTAATCGGTTGAACAGCATTTAAAATTTGTTCGTCAAATCTTTTTCGCTGGTCAAATTCAATATTTCAGCTACTGATCAGTAAAGAATGTATTTGGTGATGAAAGTCGAGGACTTTTGCTAAGTAAAGACATTTGGTGATCGTTTATCAAGTATTTCCTTCCGATGCAAAGGCTTTTGACGATCGTTTATTTAGTATTTCCTGTGGTGATCAATTTGTTCGGTGATCGGTTGAACAGCATTTAAATTTTGTTCGTCAAATCTTTGTCGCTGGTCAAATTAATGATTTTAGCTACTGATCACTGATCAATGTATTTGGTGATGCAAGTCGAGGACTTTTGCTAAGTAAAGACATTTGGTGATCGTTTATCGAGTATTTCCTTCCGATGCAAAGACTTTTGAAGATAGTTTATCTAGTATTTCCTGTGGTGATCAATTTGTTCGGTGATCGGTTGAACAGCATTTAAAATTTGTTCGTCAAACCGTTTCTCGCAGATCAAATTAATGATTTTAGCTACTGATCACTGATTAATGTATTTGGTGATGAAAGTCGAGAACTTTTGCAAAGTAATGACCTTCGATGATCGTTTATCAAGTTTTTCCTGCCGATGCAAAGACTTTTGAAGAAAGTTTATCTAGTATTTCCTGCGGTGATCAATTTGATCGGTGATCGGTTGAACAGCATTAAAAATTTGTTCGTCAAATCTTTTTTTGCAGATCAAATTAATGATTTAAGCTACTGATCACTGATTAATGTATTTGGTGATGAAAGTCGAGAACTTTTGCAAAGTAATGACCTTCGATGATCGTTTATCAAGTTTTTCCTGCCGATGCAAAGACTTTCGAAGATAGTTTATCTAGTATTTCCTGCGGTGATCAATTTGTTCGGTAATTGGTTTTACAACGTTTGCAGAATTGACACATTTGACGTCAGAACATTAAGCTTCAGGGGCTGATTTTCTGATCGATTAAACAAAAAATTGATATTGCTTCATCAAACTTTCTTCCCTGATCGAATTAAAGATTTTCGGTAATGATCATGGATCAATGTTTTTGGTGATCAGTGTCAGAGGACCTTTTCCACAGTGGGGACTTTTGAAGATCGCTTATCAAGTGTTACCTACCAATTAAACAAATATTTTCGAAATAGATGGGTGAGCAGTTTGTTCGGTTATCGGTATACGATTACTGCAACTGATCGCTTATCAATATGGATCATGACACAAGGAATGATGATGGGCTTTGACAATAGACTATAGTTCCGCTGATCAATTGATAGGATTTCTGATACGGACGTATCAGGGGTTAACGACGTTTGCACAAGGCACATGCAACATTCGCTTAGCAAGGTATGTCAGCTGATCGTTCAGACTAACATAAGCACTCTGCATGATCACTGATTGTAATACTGCGTATTTGATTTGAATTTTTGTCGGTTGGTAACGAATTTGTCACCAAAAGCACAAATCATCCCTGAGTCTAAATTAGTTCTCTCGATTCGTCAAATCCCATCCACATTTCGACTTACTGATCATGTCATTCTAAACTTCCCACCTAACTAATAAAATGCAACCTACATGTCCAACAGATCTATAAATCAAATTGCAGTCAACAAATCACTCATGATTATGGAGGGAACTGCCTTCGAATCGCGCCACTCTCAAGTCCAAATACTGACACTCTTTGGACTGGAAATACTTATTTTATGCGCTTTTAGTCTAATTTTTGTTTCTTTCCTTTTGCACTAGATTTCCATAATTTGTGCTTTTTTTTGCAGTCTACTTCTGCTTCTTCGCCTTCGTGTTCGTCTAATGGTTCGTCTTCTGTTTGGCTACTTACATATGTGTGTCTCGCAACTAATTTGTATGCGGAACAAGTCGCGTAAGCGATCCACTGCAATTATATACATTACTCGGGTATATTTTTGAGGTTCGTTTTGTTGTTGTTGTTGCTCATATCTGCAGCAACATACTCGCCTACATAAAAATCCACAGAGTATCTGTGATAAATATTATAACACTTGCTAGCACGTCAGACAGTATGACTCGTCTTGACTTTAAATCACCTCTCGGCAAATATGTGTTGTAATTGCGTAATGGGGGGGTTGGGGCTTGAATCATAGTCATAGTGGAGCTCGCACCAGAGTGCGGCGGAAGAGGACTTTAATCAAAATCAGTGAAAGTGTAATTTTCACACACCTATTCCACATTTGGAATTTTTTTATATTTTTTGTATTGCTGCTGCTATTTTGTCGGGAGGTTTACTTTTTGTTGGTGTATTTGTTATCATGGTTGTCATAGTGATTGAAGATGCATTTCAAGTCATACCAGTGGTTTGGGCATTAGCATTATTTATTTATAATTGTTGTCACTGTGTGTGTTTTTTAGATCTGTTTATAGATCGTAGTCATCTGTGGCTACTGTCCAGGCGTACAATTTATTCTGAAGCGATAAATGTGGATATACAGCACCGAATGGTGCTGTCAATTGACCGGAACCCGTTTCTATTTAATTTTGTGCAAACAAAACTAGTATCTGTGTGAAATTGTTTTTTTTTTTTTTGCAATTTGATAGTGTGGATCTATAACAAAAGGTTAGAATTGATCGCGTGTGTGGATAGATTAGTTAGACTTTGACTGCAAAATGAATATGTTTGTGGGGCTTAGATCAGGTGGTGGTTTTTGAGGTATTGGAAGTCGAGTTAAGTTTTGGAATCTTTTTGATCTTTTGCATTCTAACATGTATAAGGTGATAATTGATATGCAGTCCAGTTGAGCAGGTACTTTTGCAGCGATATACCAAGTGGCTAAATCAAAAGTACCATAAAGCCGCCATTACTGATTATTTTTTAAATAAATAAAATTTTGTGTGCTATTATTATTTTTTTTTTAAATAGTCCTTTCGAACATTAAAATTCAACTAAAAGGCATTTTTTCGAGGTATAGAACTTTAAGTTGTCAACACTATTTCAACTGGCGGCCATTTTGTCAGCTGTCAAGTGATTTATTTTTAGTTTGGGTTGGCATTTCAACATGAATAGACTGACGTCTGAACAACGCTTCCAAATTGTGCAAATTTATTTTGAAAATCATGGTTCTGTTCGAAATACGTATCGCACACTACGTTCATTTTACGGTCAACATAATCGTCCATCAGAGCAATTCATTCGATTAAGTATGAAACGTTTTCGCACCACGTTTACTCTAAATGATAAAATGCATCCACAGAGACGTCGTACAGTGCATACAGAAGAAGTCATTGCTGCTGTAGAGCGTAGCGTAGAGGAAGACCCATCCACTTTATAGAAGATTTTGTGGGAAGATCTTGGTTTGCGTGCTTACAAAATCCAACTCGTGCAAGAATTGAAGCCACAGGATGACCTAGCAAGGAGTAGATTCGGTGAATGGGCCCAAAACAAGATTGCCGTTGATCCCAATTTTCATCTTGCTGTAGAGCGTAGCGAAGAGGAAGACCCATCCCCTTTATGGAAGATTTTGCGGAATGATCTTGGTTTGCGTGCTTACAAAATCCAACTCGTGCAAGAATTGAAGCCACAGGATGACCTAGCAAGGAGTAGATTCGGTGAATGGGCCCAAAACAAGATTGCCGTTGATCCCAATTTTCATCTTGCTGTAGAGAGTAGCGTAGAGGAAGAACCATCCACTTTATAGAAGATTTTGTGGAAAGATCTTGGTTTGCGTGCTTACAAAATCCAACTCGTGCAAGAATTGAAGTGAATGGGCCCAAAACAAGATTTTGTTTAGCAATGAAGCTCACTTTTGGTTGAATGAATACGTCAATATACAAAACTGCCGTATTTGGAGTGATGATAATCCTAAAGGCCTGCTCAGAATGCGTATCTGTAGCTGGTATCTGTAGCTGAATGGAAAGTTAAAATCAAGGCAACCCGTAAGCGCTTACACAATGTGTATCTTCGTGAAAATCTGTAGCTTGAAGTTGAATAGAGGGCAACTTCATGCATGAAATGTATCTCCCTTTTGACAGCGATGCAAGATACCAGCTACAGATATGCATTCTGAGCAGGCCTAAAAGTGTATGTTGAGACAACGTGGCATCAACAAAAACTGATTGTTTGGTGTGCCTTATGGGTTGGTGGAATAATTGGTCCGCACTTCTTTAAAAGCGATGCTGGCCAGAACGTTACAGTCAATGGTGACCGCTATAGAGCCATGATTACTGACTTTTTCGTCCATCAATTGAACAACCTTGATGTGCAGGAGCTGTGGTTTCAACAAAACGGGGCAAAAGATCACCCAGGCAGTGCCAATATTAATTTGTTGAAGGAAACGTTCGATGAGCGCATAATTTCGCGTTTTAGTCCTGTGAATCGGCTTCCAGGATCGTCCGATTTAACGCCCCTTGACTATTTTCTATGGGGATATGTGAAGTCGGTAGTTTACGCCGATAAGCCCGAAAGATTTACCACTTGGACCACTATGATCCAGTTTGATTTTTAAGGCAAATTCAATGATTTGAATTTTTGAACATAAAGGGTCCCAAATAAAGGCCTGCTATAGACTCCAAAATATAAAGGCAAATTTTTACATAAATAAATTGGTCAACATGCAGAGTTGTAGAGTCCCAGCCGTAGCAACACCAATATGATTTTTTTCTGGCCCTCCTCTGGTGATGATCTGACAAATCATCCGAGTCGAGAGTCAATTGTCAAGAAAAGCTTATCTCAACTTAGCCGTTCGGATTTGGCATAAAGCAGGAGGTTCCGCCATCATGCAAGAAGTACACAACTACACACGCATACATGAATTGTTGTGAGAAATCTAGGTCCTGGGTACTTACGAGCCTGTTGCGCCAACAATTTGTTTTTTGTATGCAGAGTAGTCCATTATACTTCATATATGGCTGGTGACTATCGACAAGCGTTATGAATTTTCAAGAATAATATCAGAAGAGCTAACAAGAAAACTGCATTTAAAATACAATACGAGGATTTTATTATTTGAGTACTTTAACATAAGGACTCCCAAAGTTGGGCATGTTACAGACTCCAGATTTCAAGAGCAAACTTTAACCTCAACTAACTTATCAATAACCAGAGTTGTCCCGTATGGGCTGATGAAAACCCAAGAGCTGTGGTTAAGAAGGCTATGCTCTCATGAAAACTAATCAACTAATCATTACACTTCTATAATGTTCAAACTTTTAACTTCTTGAAGCAGTCACTTCTAAAGAGCTTGTATAGGACTTGTTTTATTATTTAACATTTTTATACATTTTCGAAATGGATGTTTTATTTCTACATGTATCAGAAAATGTTTTCTTTCATACGGGTCTCTAAGAAGGAGGGAAATGGAATAATTACGCAAAAAAAATATTTTTTCGAATAATTTATAAATTTTCGAAATTGATTTTTTTTAACTCCAAATGAACCAAAAAGATTTTTTATCATATGGGTGTTTAATGAAAAGAGAAATGGAATAATTACGCAACAAAATATTAATTTTTCGAATATTTTAAATATTTTCGAAATTGCTGTTTTAGTTCCAAACGGACCAAAATGTTTTCTATAATTCGGTTGTTTAATGAGAAGAAGAAAAGGAAATTTAACAAAAACGCAATAAAAAAAAAATTATTTCGAATATTATATACGTTTTCGAAATTGTACAATGAATTTGGCGTTTTATTTCCAATTGGAAAAAAAAGTTTTTGCTTTTTATAATTTTGGATGCTCAGTTTTTTTGTAGAACCCGGATGTCAGAAAAAGATGTAAAAGTAGATGAATGAAACAAATACACAACAAAAGTTATTTATTTCGGATTTCTTTAATCTTTTAGAAATTTTAAAACGAATTTGGATCTGTCGCTGTTCCAAGAATATGCATTTATTTGGCCAAATAACGTCTCGTTTCTGTGAGTGACATGTTTTGAGATCAGTGTAAGTCATAGGGGTGTACAAGGTGGCGCAAAAGTAATCCTCCTATCAGAAAATGCTATAAATTTTGCGATTGGCCCCTAATGTCAGTTCTGTTTTGACATTTGTGTAGTAAACACATGCGAAATACAGGTTAATAAACAATTTTACGCTACACTGCTCCAGAACGCGGAATATTGGTGACTATTTATTTGAGCAATAATCGGTCGGTGACTTTGGCACAACGTGAATTTCGTCGCAGATTTCCTAGCCGTCCAACGCCTACTGGTGAAACACTGCGACGTTTAGCCGCTCGCCTCGAAGAGACTGGCACAACACGAGATGCTGCCAGGCGTGGCAGACCCCAGAGTAGCCGTTCTGCAGAGAATATTGCTGCTGTAGCCGAAGATGTCATGGAAGCGCCGTCGACATCGACCAGACGACGTGCCACGCAAATGGGTATCAGTCGATGGTCTTTACAGCGAATTTTGGTACTAGATTTGAAGATGGTGCCGTACAGAGTCCAGACGGTGCATCAGTTTTTAGCTGCTGACCGCCAATCGCGTCTAACATACGCTCAAGCCATCCTTAATCACCACCAAGAGGAAGATGATTTTTCATCAAAAATAATCATGAGTGATGAAGCCCATTTCCATCTTAGCGGGTACGTAAATAAGCAAAATTTACGCTTCTGGGGCACTGAAAATCCGCGTGTAACCCACGAAGAGCCATTACACCTGCTCAAAGTCACTGTATGGTGTGCTGTTTTCGCTGGAGGAGTCATCGGACCTTTTTTCTTCGAAGACGTCGCGGGCCAAACGGTTACTGTGAATGTTGAGCGCTATAGAGCAATGATCAACGAGTTCTTTTTGCCGCAACTTGATGAATTGGGATTGGAAAACATGTGGTTCCAACAGGACGGTGCAACGGCACACACTGCACGTGCCACAACCGATATGCTGAAGGATGCATTTCCCGGGCGCCTAATCTCCCGTTTTGGCGATTTGCACTGGCCAGCAAGATCGCCTGATTTGACCGCTCAAGACTTCTTTTTGTGGGGCTTTTGTCGGGTTTATGTCAACAAGCCTCAGACTCTTGCAGCTCTTAAAGACAATATCCGTCAAGAATGTGAGGACCTATCGCCGGAAGTTTTGGCCAAAGTGATGGAAAATGCCATAAAAAGGGCTCAAATGACAATCAACTGTGGCGGCGGCCATTTACATGACATCATATTCTCGACTTGATGTAAAAAAAATTAAAAGACCAAATAAAAATAATCCACAAGAACTATCAAAGTTTTTCATTTTTTTTTAATTACAGCCAAAAAACATCGGAAGGTTATTTTTGCGCCACCTTGTATAACAATAGTTCAACTCATGGGCATGCAAAATACAGTGTTCCTAAATTTGACGATCTTTTGATTAGAAATGTTGAACTGTGTTCTGCAACAACTTTGAAAAAAAAAGTCTCTACGCTTTTTAATAGAAACCCTTTTTTGGTATCGGATTTTTACTTTGTGGAGAGTTTATTTTATTTTGCTAATACGACTGCAAGTTGACTTGTGGTTAGAGAATTAAACACATAAGGCCTAGGTTTAGTTTGTAACCATGCGTTGGTGGGTGGATTTGGTTGATGATGTTCATTCTTCCACATAGCATTCAGGCCAATATGGAGCCATTGTGATTGATTGCATTACCTATAATTTGTTTTTCCACAAATATTCGAAAAGCATCAATTGTCATAAAATCGCTTAAATCAACTCAGCCATTCGAATTCACCATAAGATTGTGGGTTTCACAATTAATATAAGAATGCTCATACAGAAATGCAAGACCCCGAATTCGAATGACCCTTTTGCCTCATAAAAGACGAATCTATAAGGGCAGCAATATATAAGTACATCACGATCACAAAAAATGTAGAAATCTAAAAAAAAAATCACGTGATTTCGATCACGATAAGGACCATCCCACTAAACATTGTCAGTGTACATAAATGATTGAAAGACTCCCATTTCGGGAAAAGCGTCTTTGAACTTGTAAATGAAAAGCAAACACACATAATACAAACTAAGTAATCTCAAACATTTCCAGCTCACTCTCTAAGTTCCGACCAAACGCGCAAATAGGCCAAATAAATTCCAATGCCCGACGTTTTCAACATTCCCACAGCTTATGTCCAAAAAACTCATTAACATTACTCATTCACATAAAAACGAAAAAAAAATGCAAAGACACCTAAAATGAAGCTTAATTTTAATCTATCTTTAGTGAATTTTACTTTCGAATGAACGCATATGCTCGTGCACATACGCACGTATATACAGTATCTGTCTATCCGTATACACATGAGTGTACAATATAAATCAAATCGCCGAAAAAGTGAAAGTTTACTACTGTTAATGAAAGTAAATTGGAAGACCCAACAAACGTCCAACACACACCAGTCCAATCCGAACACGAACCATGTTAATTCGGTAAAAGGTACCACTGCCGAAAAAAAAATTCAGAAAATAAATAACTGAATAAAAAAAGCAGCAAACTACGAATAATAAAAGAAACAACCAAACGAAACAAAACCCGAAAAATCCAAAAAAAAAAACTTAATGGTCACTACACAACCGAAAATGGAAAGTTTAAACAACGCACGGTATCTGTCCCTTTGGCCAAAAATAAACACAAACTACACCGATCTTCACACACAGATACGCGGCCTAAATTTGAAACACAAAAAAAAAAAATGTATCGCATTCTATAGAATGCACATATTTTTGGGCAGCAACATCAAGATTGTTGGACAGGTCAGAACACAAGAGACGTAACAAAAAGACGCAAGAAATGTAAAAATACATTTTTGGCCATCTTTTTGTATTTTTGTAGAATCTCGAATCGATTTGGGGGGGAATGCGTTTATGAGAAAGTGTCAACCACGTTTTGGGATTACAGTCAATCGATGAGCTTGGTGACACGTTCTTCTAGCAAGGGCAGACAGACTGCCAAAGGTGTATTTGAGTAGCACGCTTTGGTTCTAGGTCAGGTTCGAGAACGAATTTTGTGCTTTATGCACAATCGAAGGCTACGCAAAAAGTGCCTGGTCAAGTCTATAAATCAATGAAGAGGGTATGCGATGTTTTTTCAGTGTGTGTATAGCTATGTGCCGGACTTAATTGGTTTAGGGAAATACGCTAATGCGTTGTTTTGTGTCTACGTGGACGGTGTAGGTTAATAAGTCAGTCCTCTTGATGGTTTTCGATTTTTGAATGGGCTTTTGAATGATTCGGTTCTAACGAGAACTAGGTAAATGTAGGGCTGGACATTTGACGGGGTTCTAGGAAAAAGTTTGAATTAATGAAAAACTAGAGAACTTTACCTTTCATTTGGTTTCTGTTTTATCAAAATCGTTTGAAAAAAAAATCGGTCTCACAATAAAAACGTGTAAAGAGGTAGTGAAATGGTCATATTTTTTTAAATCTAAACATCTACAGCACCCATCTGTCAATTAACAGACAGCTGTTGAAGATATATGACATTTACCGACCCATTAAGCAAGTTCCAGCAAGGAGTTCACATAGCTTTTTATTCTGGCTCAGAAAAGATTGTTTCATTAACTTAAACAAAATTTTCAGAACATGCTAACTTTATCTGTCCTTAACGGACCTTAAAGCACACAATAGCGATGAATTCCTTTAATGAAAGGTCAAAAATAATCATCCCTTACCTTTCAACGGAAATAGTGATGAGATGAACCCTCAAATTTAAGTCTCAGCTAATTTGGACCAAAGTTTTGGAAATCTCGGAAGGATCCGTAAGTGAAACTAAGCTGTTGACATGATCTCAACATTCAAACAAATTCATTGATATGGGTAAAGCACACAATAGCGATGAATTTCTTTAATGAAACGTCAAAAATAATCATCCCTAACCTTTCAACGCAAAAAGTGATGAGATGAACCCTCAAATTTAAGTTTCAGCTAATTTAGACTAAAGTTTTGGAGATCTCGGAAGGATCCGTAAGTAAAACTAAGCTGTTGAGATGATCTAAACATTCAAACAAATTCATTGATTTGGGTAAAGCACACAATAGCGATGAATTTCTTTAATGAAACGTCAAAAATAATCATCCGTAACCTTTCAACGGAAATAGTGATGAAATGAATCCTGCAAATATAAGTCTCAGCTAATTTGGACCAAAGTTTTGGAAATCTCGGAAGGATCCGTAAGTGAAACTAAGCTGTTGACATGATCTCAACATTCAAACAAATTCATTGATATGGGTAAAGCACACAATAGCGATGAATTTCTTTAATGAAACGTCAAAAATAATCATCCCTAACCTTTCAACGGAAATAGTGATGAAATGAATCCTGCAAATATAAGTCTCAGCTAATTTAGACCAAAGTTTTGGAGATCTCGGAAGGAGCCGTAAGTGAAACTAAGCTGTTGAGATGATCTCAACATTCAAACAAATTCATTGATTTGGGTAAATCTCTTGAAACATTGCTGAGCAACATTTTAAGCTGAAATAGGAAATCCTAATACAGTTGCAATATTTTGTTGGATAGATGCAAATTATAATTAAATGTGAAAGATCACTTTAAAATTAAATGAAAATAAAATTCACCTCGAATCAGAAAACAGCAAATCAGCATCGTGGATAAATATGAATAAGAAATGATGGTGAACAAATGTTGCGCAACCTCTCATTATCATTGCAAAGTCGAATTATAATTTAAAGTGAAATTGACTGTTTATTAAATGAATGGGGAAAAGAAATCCACTTTCATTAAAAATTGTCTTGGCATCAGAATATTTTTTAATGAATGTTGCGCAACATTTTTAGATTCGATGAATAATATAGTTTTTGGATAATTTGTGTATAAATAAAAAAATAAATGAAAAATTGGAAAAAAAATAGTTTTTTCTATCTCAATGAATTTCCATATCTTGGAGCACGGTCGGGAGCCTGATAAGAAGAAGAAGAAAAACTTTTTCTATGGATTAAAAATTATCTTTCGAAACGTTCGTGTATATATTTTGTCAAACTGAGTCGCAATATAATTTGAAGTTATAAATTATGAAATGAATAAGAAGAGATTTTTTATTTACTTAAAAGTTTAATAATAAAAAATGTTGCTTATCTTAAAATTTTGTCAGAAAAAAACTGGGCAAAAGAACAGTTTATGTAACAATTTTAAATTGTTAAGGAAAAAAAGCAAACAAATATGCCGAAACCAATAATTCTAAGGTGGTCAATATTTCGCTAAATTCAGTGAAATATACGTGAAAATAAAAACCAATGCCTCAAAAAGTTTAAGCCAATTCCAAAAGTAAAAATATTAAAATTTTGGTAGGCTAAATTATTTTCTAAATTAATAAAAGTTGGTAATAAAATAATGTTTTTCTCTGCCAAAGTCATTGTTCAATATCAAGGTCTTGATCTTTGCAAGTTGTCAGATATATGAGAGAATATGCCAGATTTTATCGCAGGGGTTCTAGGAAGCTTTAAATAGCATTCTACTTCTTTGGATATGCAATCCAGAGGCATTTTTAGTTGAGTAACTTAGAATGTACTTTTCGAGAGTTCTTCTCTATTTTTCAGTGTTCCTACAAAACCTTAATTTTGTATCGCAAGGGTTATAGGAAGCTTTAAATACCATTCTACTTCTTTGGATATGCAATCCAGAGGCATTTTTAAGTTGAGTAACTTAGAATGTACTTTTCGAGAGTTCTTCTCTATTTTTCAGTGTTTTTACAAAACCTTACTTTTGTATCGCAAGGGTTATAGGAAGCTTTGAATACCATTCTACTTCTTTGGATATGCAATCCAGAGGCATTTTTAACTTGAGTAACTTAGAATGTACTTTTTGAGAGTTCTTCTCTATTTTTCAGTGTTCCTACAAAACCTTAATTTTGTATCGCAAGGGTTCTAGGAAGCTTTAAATAGCATTCTACTTCCAGAGGCATTTTTAAGTTGAGTAACTTAGAATGTACTTTTCGAGAGTTGTTCTCTATTTTTCAGTGTTCCTATAAAACCTTACTTGTGTATCGCAAGGGATATAGGAAGCTTAAAATAGCTTTAAATATCATTCTACTTCTTTGGATATGCAATCCAGAGGCAGTTTTTAGTTGAGTAACTTAGAATGTACTTTTCGAGAGTTCTTCTCTATTTTTCAGTGTTTTTACAAAACCTTACTTTTGTATCGCAAGGGTTATAGGAAGCTTTAAATAGCATTCTACTTCTTTGGATATGCAATCCAGAGGCATTTTTTAGTTGAGTAACTTAGAATGTACGTTTTGAGAGTTCTTCTCTATTTTTCAGTGTTTTTACAAAACCTTACTTTTGTATCGCAAGGGTTATAGGAAGCTTTGAATACCATTCTACTTCTTTGGATATGCAATCCAGAGGCATTTTTAACTTGAGTAACTTAGAATGTACTTTTTGAGAGTTCTTCTCTATTTTTCAGTGTTCCTACAAAACCTTAATTTTGTATCGCAAGGGTTCTAGGAAGCTTTAAATAGCATTCTACTTCCAGAGGCATTTTTAAGTTGAGTAACTTAGAATGTACTTTTCGAGAGTTGTTCTCTATTTTTCAGTGTTCCTATAAAATCTTACTTGTGTATCGCAAGGGATATAGGAAGCTTAAAAAGCTTTAAATATCATTCTACTTCTTTGGATATGCAATCCAGAGGCAGTTTTTAGTTGAGTAACTTAGAATGTACTTTTCGAGAGTTCTTCTCTATTTTTCAGTGTTTTTACAAAACCTTACTTTTGTATCGCAAGGGTTATAGGAAGCTTTAAATAGCATTCTACTTCTTTGGATATGCAATCCAGAGGCATTTTTTAGTTGAGTAACTTAGAATGTACGTTTTGAGAGTTCTTCTCTATTTTTCAGTGTTTTTACAAAACCTTACTTTTGTATCGCAAGGGTTATAGGAAGCTTTAAATACCATTCTACTTCTTTGGATATGCAATCCAGAGGCATTTTTAAGTTGAGTAACTTAGAATGTACTTTTCGAGAGTTCTTCTCTATTTTCAGTGTTTTTACAAAACCTTACTTTTGTATCGCAAGGGTTATAGGAAGCTTTAAATAGCATTCTACTTCTTTGGATATGCAATCCAGAGGCATTTTTTTAGTTGTGTAACTTAGAACATACTTTTTGACAGTTCTTCTCTATTTTGCAGTGTTCCTACAAAACCTACAAATCAATACAACAAAGTCCATAAATAAAATAATGGTGTTGTTTCAAATACAAATTTTACAATATAAGTACCACGTGAAAGGTTCCGAAAGATCCAAAAAGTGCAAACATTTTTTTTGTTTTCCCTGGAATGCGGTCAAATTTCGGAATTGAGTTTTCCTAGTTTTAATAAACCCGCAAAATATTGTGTCACGGACGTATGTAAAATAACTTGCTATGGATTTTGGGTCATGCCACTACTTTGTAGACGTATTTTAAATATAACGACAGGCGAAAAGATCTGCCATTTGCAATAAATGCCAGTGCGGACCTATTACACTGAAAAATACTTTTGCCATTTGTTGTCACTTAAATTTGTCGCCATTTGCAAAAGAGAAACACAGATGGTGTCAATCAGACAATTAAACTTTAAAATGGCTGCTTTGTCACTTAATTTTGACGTCAGCTTGTAATGGCTGTGTGACGTCGAAATTAAGTGACATAGCAGCCATTTTTATGTTTACTTGTCTGATTGACACCATCTGTGACAGAGAAGAATATTCCTCTAATGTTAACTAAACTCTTGGACATTTCAAATAAAATATAAAAAAAAATCCAAAACCAAAAAACCGTTCTATCCCTCAAGTGTTTGTTAGTCACCAAAGGCGTCAAATAGCATAATTTTGATTTCTAAAACTAAATATCTCCGATTATTTAAATAATACAACGGAATTTTATAAAAACGAAATAAAATCATCAAAAAGCAGACAGGGAAAGTAAAAATTTATTAATCTTATTCTTTACACATTTTTTGTTGTTTTTGTAGTTTTCTTTTTTTTCGTCGCTTTTTCTATTTTGAATATTTAAATAATAAAACAATTTGCATAATCAGATATAATATAACTGAAAATGTAGTGATTTGATCTTTTACGATCCCGATATGAAGTCGAATCATGATGATTAGTCTATCATAGATTGGACATCATTTAATGAGATATTTTCTTTTTTATGGATCACAAATCTTTTTGATGGATTTTGCTGTTTTTTTTTAATGAAGTGCAAAAAATGAAATCGAAAGTATTGGCGGTATTTTAGCGCATTTACATTAATTAGGTGATTGGGTGACAGAATTTGAAGGGTATTTTTATGGAATTCATTTGTTTAGATGAATGCATATGAAAATGACAACTATTTGTGAAATTGAAGAAAACCATTTATTTATGTTTAAACGTCAACTATATTTAAAATTGAAAGAGAAATTATAATGAGAACGCAAATAATAATCAACGAACTATTTGATATTGTTGAGCTTAAATTCGGGTATGCTATTTATTTTGCAACTGTCATTAGGGCAATCATTATTTCGATTAATGGATGCCAAAATGACAACTATTACAAATTAAAGAAAAAGTTTAATAATTTCAAAACCTCAACCATTTAACACATTAAAGAAGCAAATGTAATCACAAGTTAATGAACGTTGTAAAACTAATAACAGGGATGTTATTATTTTCCAAGTGCCATTGAATGTCAAAAAAAGGTTAAACTGTTTTTTTTTTTTTTCAAATCGCGTGTCATAGCTGAGTTCTTAGTCACAATTTAAATATTGTTTATAAACAGATTTCAATTTTAAGATGCAGAATGATGTTTTACGAGTTTTCAGGCACATGTTTATGAGAAAAATTTGCAATCAACCGAGTTTAAAACAAAGAATACAAAACAACAGCAAACAATAACTTGTTCTACAAAAAACATAAAACTAATTAAATATTAGAAGCCAATTCGATGTGGTAGTCATTTTTAATAAATCAACTAGAAATGGCTTGTCAATTTAATGTCAAAAGTTAAACCATTGAATACTAATCGAAATTGTAAATAACTGCATGTCAAATCGTTTACATGATAATTTACGAGTTATTACAGGGATGGAATATTCATTGAATCGGTTTGGGTTGATATGAAATCTTGTGAGATTTTTTGTACATCAATGTCAATTTATTTTATGAATATTAACATTTTTTAAAATGACTGTAAAATTCAATTTAATCTTACAGTCATTTTAAAAAATGTTAAATAAATGTCAATTTACTTTATGAATATTAACCATTTTCAAAATGACTGTAAAATTCAATTTAATCTGTTGGTGTACAATATTTATAGTTTTATGTGACAACATCCATGTAATATCATCCCTGTAATGAAAAGTATCCACGATCAATTTATGTTTCGAAGAATAACTTCAAAAATTATCACATTTTTAGGAAAAAATCGAATTATGTAAAAAGAATATTCTGGTCACCCTTTAATTTCGAAAAAAAAGAAATATATCGCTTTATGGTGCATGGATAAATCATACCCCTGTCAAAGCTGAAGCTTCCAAAAATATTTTGAAATGAATGTCTGTTGACAGCTGACTTGATGTCCAGATTTAAAATTCTGACAAATGCTGGCATAAAACTTGTAATTTCAAAAAAAAACTGTCTTTCGAAAATCTTTATAATGTACGATGAAATTCTGAACATTTAGTCATCAGATTTAAGAAACATTCAAATTATGTAAAAAGAATATTAGGATCAAGCTTGAATTTCAAAAAAAAAAAAAAATTGCCATTGTGGTACGATTACATCGATCAAGAGTGCTCGAAGTGGTTTAAGTGGAAGTTTCCAAACGTATTTCGACATATATGTATGTTAACAGCTTACTTGGCGTCCAATTTTTATTGATTCCAATTGTTTTTGAAAATACTGTTAAGAAATTCGAAATCAAAAGATTGTGACTTTCGAAAAGTTTGATAATGCGGTTGTTTAAGTGGAAGTTTCCAAACGTATTTCGACATATATGTATGTTAACAGCTTACTTGGTGTCCAATTTGTATTGATTCCAATAGTTTTTGAAAAT
Organism: Rhingia campestris; assembly: GCA_932526625.1. NCBI lineage: Eukaryota > Metazoa > Arthropoda > Insecta > Diptera > Syrphidae > Rhingia > Rhingia campestris. The sequence continues at coordinate 20,076,526 of OW052184.1, forward strand.
GCTGTCAAGAAATTCGAAACCAAAAGATTGTGACTTTCGAAACGTTTGATAATGCGGCTGTTTAAGTGGAAGTTCCCAAAAATATTTTGACATATATGATGATAGCTGATTTGGTGTCCAGTTTTTATTGCTTCCAATTATTTTTTTAAATGCTGTCAAGAAATTCAAAATCAAAAGATTGTGACTTTCGAAAAGTTTGATAATGCGGCTGTTTAAGTGGGAGTTCCGAAATACATTTTCGTCTTTCAGTCGATAGTGTAAGTTTCGAAAAGTATTTTGACATATATGTTGATAACTGACTCGGTGCCAGTTTTAACTGATTCCATTTCTTGTTGTTAATGCTGTCGAGAGATTCGAAACCAAAAGATTGTGACTTTCGAAAAGTTTGATAATGCGGTTGTTTAAGTCGAAGTTTCCAAAAATATTTTGACATATATCTGTCGATAGTTGAAGTTCCCAAAAGTATTTTGACATGTTTGTCGACAGCTGACTTGGTGTCCCAGTTTCATTTATTTTTAAATGCTGTCAAATCAATTCGAAATCAAAACACTGTGACGTACGAAAACTTTGATAATATGCGGTTTTTAAGTGGAAGTTTACAAAAATATTTTGACATACATATATATATCTATCGGTAGCTGACTTGGTGTTTAGGTTTTTTCGATTCCAAGTCAAGAAATTTTAAATTTCAAAAGATTGTGACTGTCGAAAAGCTTGAAACTGTGAACATTTGGCTAAATATTTTGAATGTTTCCTTACACTCGAATTTCGACTGGATGTGGATGCACTTTTGTATAAAAATTAATCAAAATGCCATGATCTTATGATTTTTTTTAACTCTGAACATAATTTGGTTTACTTTGAATGAGAGTTTCAAATTCTCAATTCGAAATCAAATAATATGGACTACTACAACCAATTTGTATTGAGGATAGTAAGTGTAAGTTTTAAATTTATAGAGATATATGCGACTTTTTCTATTTTCTCTAGAGGTCGTTTTCTTGAGAAATAAATTAATTTTACTTTCGGTTATTTCATTGACAACTAGTGTGAACATTTTTTGTTGTTAATTTGCTGCCATAATTTTTAATGGTAAGAAGAATGTAAATATTATTCTTTCAGTCTTACTGGGGATCGTTTTATTGAGACTTAAAGTGATTTTTAAAGAAAATTGGACACTGTTTTGTTGAGAATAAGTGTAGATATTTTTAGTCCATAAATTTCGGTATTGTAAAGTTAATTTAGAATCGATTATGTTGGAAAGAACAATGCGAATATTATTCTTTTGATTTTTAATGGGAATAGCTTTATAGAATTTTTCGATAAATTTAAAAATTCTAAATTTGAATCAAACATAACATTTTTGGCGAGAACCAAGCGAATATTTGCCAAGTGCTCACTTAAACATAGATAATTCGATTTTTTTTTAAATTTATGTATACAAATTAAATTTGATTTACTGTGGATACATGTTTCGAAGCTCTGATCCACGTAAATAGCGATAGCAAACTCGAGGATCACTCAACATGCTTTCATATATTTTTAAGGGCAAAGCTAGAAATATTTTTTGAGTATATTTAGCATACTGCAGATACTTTTACAATAAATTTAAATCCTATCCACCTTATTGATTAAAAAAAAAATCTTTTACCATTCAAATACGAAGCATGATGTTTCCACAGTTGTTGCACTTGAAATTGCGTCCATCGATTGTTCTCGTCAGCAACATTATTGTTGTTATTATTATTATTGTTGTTATTCGGTATGAGATTGTTGTTATTCGCTGTTGTATTATTATTAGGTGTATTCACATTGTTGTTATTATTATTGTTGCTTGCATTTGCTAAATGTTGCAAATGATGATGCAAGAGTTGACTACTCGGTGGCAAATTGCCCAGCCCATTCAAAGGTTGCAACGAATTGCCATTGTTTCGTATGTTATTATTGTTCGATGGATTGTTGTTAGTTCCATTTGTATTGCCAAGTAAATGTGGCAAATTATGAACAACCTGTAAGGGTAGACTACTCAACGAAGGCAATGTTGCTGGGGGCTGCATAGAGCCAACAATTTGTTGCTGCTGCTGTTGTTGCTGGTGTTGTTGTTGCTGTTGCTGCTGTTGTTGATGGACATTTTGTAAGATTTGTAAATGCGTTTGCTGCACCTGCACCGGTGATGGACCAATTTGTAAAGTCTGCGGTGGCGGTGGTGGTAATTGGTATTCCATTCTCATTGGTAAGGACTTCATTCATAGATAGATTTTAAGACGTTTTTGAATTTGAAAGATGTGTTTTGCACTTGTATCTATTGCCGCGTATCCACTTAATGATACAAATCTTGTATCATCTCAAAAAATGTGTATTCAAAGAAGGTGGCGAAAAAAAGCTTTAAAACTGGTATTAGACACCAGAGAAGACTACACTTGACTTTAACTTGCAAAAAAAAAAAACAAAGTAATTATAACCACTTTAGATGCGATATTCTAACAAACACTTGAGAGTAGAGAATCGGTAGAAAAAAGCTTTAGAATAGTAAATAATAGTTTCACAAGCACTTTTAGAACCCCCACACACAGTTAGATACGATAGAAAGAGAAAAAGATACAATAGACACACGGCGACGACGACGACGACAACGACAATGAAACACTGTGGGGTTGGTTTGGTGGTTGGTTGGAAAAAAGTTTGACCTTGAACGTGTTATTCCATGCGTTTCACCAAATGATCATCACTAATCTAGTAGAATTCCCTCTAATGCAGTTTTACAGCAAAAAAAAAAATTGCACACATACCCACACCGTTACACTTTGAATTTTTTTTTGCACATCAGTGCAAATAGGCGTAGATTAACTAGGTTTATTTTTTTTTTTTGCAAACGAAGACGATCTATGAAGCTTTTTCGAATTACTAACGCGAAAAAGTATCTCAATATGTGTAAATATTTTATAAATTAATTTACAGATACAATTTTACTCGAATAGATACGAGATAATAAAGAGGGAATGTAAACACAAACGTATTAAATATATCACAGCTGTTTTGGAATGTTTTGCGTTTATTTTTTGTTATTGGAATTCACTTGATGTTTGAGTCTAACTGACAAGATGTATCGTGTGCAGTTGGTTGGCTTTTGATGATCTACCCGTGACTGACTGTTTATCCGGATACAATCATATACACACACAGAGACGGGTGTTTGATAACGACAATTTAATTGTTATTCGATTTATTTTGTTTGGTATTAAAATCACAAACTAACGAGCGGTATTCGATTGGGAAACGAAAGTATCTACAGGTATTAGGTGTGTATCTTTTCATTACTATTGTCGTCGGACGGTTATGGGATAATTAAGGTGACACAAGAAAATAAATATTTTATCGAATGAGACCCGAAATCGAACCTTTGCCGCCGGAATACGAATGAAGAGTGAGAGTCAAAATACAACTAGTAGATAGTTTGCGATTGTGAATCCCATTTTTCTTTCTTTCACATTAAACAAAAAAAAAGTAAAACAAAATACGAAAAAAAAACTCTTCTCCAACCAACAACAACAAACTACGACTACGACTACGACAAGATACAAAAAGCTCGACTCTTTGTATTTTTTATTGAATTTTTTTTTTGTATCGTATTCTTCATGTGCCTTTGCTGGCCTGGTAGGTGACTGCCTGCCGGTTTGCGGAAGCAATATAAGTTTGGTTTGGAATTTGGTTTTTGTTTGGGTTCGATGTCGGGTGAGAGTGTTCGATGGGGACTGGGTTGGATGTTCGATGATGGAGCTCTGGTTGGATGGGTAGACTTTTAGGCGATTCGGATGGATCGTTGCTTGTGCAGAAGAGTGTGTGTGAAGAATGAAAGTCGGGATTTGTAGGTGAGCTTTGGTTTTGTTTAGGCCACAAATGTGAGTAGGGAGGTTGGTTGAGCTTTTAGTTTATTTGATGGAGGAGTTCCATTCCGACAAGGATATGGGGATATGGGAAAATGGGGGCTTAGTAGTATTATAAGTATATTTGTAAAGTTGATTAAAATAAGACGAAAATAGAAGAGAACTTATAAAATTGTAATAGGAATCGCTAAAAAAATGTTGTCATTCAAATCACCACAGGAAAAACCCACATCTGAGGTTAGGTTTGATCAAGCAAGATATCACTGACAGATTGGGATCATCGAAGTAGAACACATATTAGTGGAATGATTTTTATTTCATTAAAAAATCATTAAAAATGAAGTGATTTTCTGCAAACAGTTTAATAAAATAAAATTTAAATATTTTGTTATATAATTCCGAACCTTCATTTTAAAACTAAATCGCAACTGTTGCAAAAAAAAGAAAAGAAAGTTTCTAGTGATGGTTTCCAATGATAGCTATAACTGAAAAAAGTATTTTCTGCAACAACCTCGAAGAAAATGACGTACGAAAAAAATTAAGTGCTTTAAAAATGTTTTCGAAAATTGTGAAATTTGTAAGAAAATTTATGAATTTAAGAAACAAAATTAAAAGTGATGATCCAGGTGAGTTCAGGCCTCCTTCCTTAATATTTTAATGTAAAATTTGTTAAAAGCTTTGCAGCTAAGAGTTTCAAACAAAAAACATATGCAGAGGGTATTACCTGCATGTTAAAATCTTAAATATCGTGTCTTCTTAAAACTAGAAAAACTGGCATATAAAGGCAAAATAGGAGACCAGTATAGAAACACATATTTATAAAAAAAGGTGACCCGACAGGCTTTGTCTTGTCTTGGCCATGAATGTTCAATTGGATGAGGACAGTCATTTAGATCGATTAATGGAGCCCGTGTCGAAATCGTTATCACTAATTGGATCACTCTCTGACTGTAGCAGGATCCGGACAACTTTTTGATGACTTTGAATTACATGAACTCTTTGTTGCTTCCAGACATTGACACGGCCGTTGCCACGGCATTGGAACGGCCACTCTTCAGAAAAACATTGTTTTTCATCAACCCCTATGAAATTTTGAAAATGAGTCTAAACAAGATATTTAGACAATCTCAATGTCTATATTGCATCTATACAAATTTTGACACTCCCACTTTTTGGAGGCGTTTTACTATAAAAACGATTTTGTTCATATCATATACAGCCCCAGTTAGGATGGACGAAGCAAACAACCTATTTGAGCTCCTCCGATATATTTGGACAATGGGTGATCAAGGAATTTCAATGGTTAGTCAGCCCTCTTGAACAGAGATGAAGGCGGAAGAGCTGAGAGGCCAACGGCAACGCTTGATCCCGTAGTGGATACTGATGGCCCCGAGTCCTAGGAGTATCTTATAAATTGGAGCTGGCCGTCTAGGTTGAGTGTTGTGGTTAAGGTTAACTACCACCTCATGGAAAATAAAGTTGTTACGATGTAACCAAGAACCTCGGAATGGACTAATTTTATTAGTGACGACTATGCTAAAATAAAAATGGACAACGACGTTCTTATCTGCAACTGAAATGTGTAAACATTAATAAGAAGAGTTGCAATCGAACAACTAGCTGAAGCCCTAAGTTGCTACAAAGCAGTCATTACTCCCATACAGGAAATACGATTGAATGGGCCGGGTAAAAACGGGGTAAAAAACTGTGACATATACTACGCACCGTGCTATAGTGAGCAGAAACAGCGACTATTCGCATGTAGATTTGTTACAAGTGCCAGATTAAGGCAAGAAGTTATATGCTTTCAAGACATTAGCGAACACATTGTTACAAAGCGCCATAAGACCAAATTCGCCATAATTTGCTTATATGCGCTCACTCCCCGACAGAGGAAAACGATGATACAGGGAAAGAATGATTCTAGGAGCTCCTTGAAACAACTTTTGAGCGACTCTATCGCTCGCAAGTCAGTTTTAAAGCAAACGTTGGAAGAGAAGACATCTTTAGAAGTATTTTCGGAGAACACAGCAGGAAACCCCTGGTTTGACAAGGAATGCCGAAAGATGCTCGCATTTACTAAGAACAAGGCCTACAAGGCTAATCTGCAGGTTACGACGAGAGCTGGCATTGCCATTTTAAGGCAAAGAAGGAGGGAAGAACCCCGAATTTTCAGAAAGAAGAAAAAAGAGCTACCGAGTAACAAGTCTAATCAACATCTTCTGCAAGATCCTATCTGCCGTAATGTGTGAACGTCAACCTGATCGGCCCTTATCAGTGTGATTTTAGGTCAGGAAAGTCCACAACTGATCAAATCTCCCACTTCGGCAGATCCTGAAAAAATCCAAGAAGTTCAAATCGATACCAACCACCTTTTCATCGATTTAAAGCCGCATACGACAGCATTTATAGAGACGAACTATACAGAGCTACGTTTACCATGATTTTGGTATACCGCTCGTCCGTCGTGCGAAATAACGATGGAGAATTACTGCTCAATTAAGGCCGGAAAAAGAACTCACCGACATATTCGATACCAAAAAAAGGATTAAGGCACTGTCACGTGACTTCTTTCATCTCATTCTTGAGAGGATTGTGCAGAACTTCCGAGAGAATCCCAGAGGTACGATCTTCCATAAATAGGTGCAGCTACTAGCAAACGCCGATGATATTGACATCATTAGTGGGACTCAACGGGATGTCACAGATACGTTGGATACGTTTTTTTGCAGGTGAGGCAAACTTATAAAGATCCAGGAGCGCCTTAAGATGATCCTTGCAAATGTTTACTGACTTTGGAAAACCGACAAAAATGGGTTTACCGTATTTAAAGTATATGCTGCCAACTCAAAATGACGAACAATATCGACGCATTGGACAGAACGTCACCATTGACAGATATAACATTGAGGTACGTGAATTTGCCTACCTCGTCTCCGCTATTAACTCTGACAACATCTCGTCAGAAATTAATCGAAGAATAACTCTTGCCAACCTCTGTTTCTTCGGGCTAAGAAGGCAATTCATTAGTAAAGCCCTCACTGGAAATACTAAGGAGATCATATATAAGATCCTAATCATCCCAGCCCTGCTCTACGGCGCTGAAGAATGGACCGTATCAAAAGTTGATGAAGAAATCCTTAGTCGATTTGAGGGGAAAATTCTTCGAAAAAAATATTCGGTCCCGATTGCTTCGAAGGGCTATGGTGACGAAGATTCAACCAAGAACTATACAAGCTGTACAGCGACATGCTTCTAGTAATCAAAAAACTCCGCATTGGACGTTAAAGATGGCTAGGACATGTTGACCGAATGGACACCAATACTCCGGCTTGCAGTCTTCGATTCCCAGCCAGTCGTCGGACGCAGTAAAGGAAGTAGAAACCGACCTCTACCAACTTGGAGTGCGCAACTAGAAGCAGTTAGCTAAGGACCGGGATAATTGGAGAGGCATGTTTGTAAAGTCCCAGGTTCATTCCGGACTGTAGCGCCACTTAAGTAAGTAAGAACAGAGTACATACTTTGGACTTGTAATGATATAAGCTACAGGTCCTGTAAGTATCCGACACTCGTGAAATATGTTGCAGTAAAATAAAACTGGAGGATTTTAACCATAAGCCCTCGGTCAGAAGTCTAACTCACTAAGCACTGAGGTACTAGATCCACTGAAAATCACTGGTTGTCTGATCAATTTTTTAGCCATTGTGACAACTAAAATTTTAGCCATTCCGTTTTATAGAATTTTTGGAATTTGTGTGGTGAATATAGAGTTCGAATTTAAAATCTGCTCAGGTGCTAGTTAAAATGTTATCAAGTGGCTTGTTTATGACGTTTGGTATACCTTGGTATGATCTTCGAAGATTTGCCAGGGTACTCATTCCGTAACTTTCAAAACGATAATCGTTAACGATATTGAAGGAAACTTTCTGGGTATGTACCGTGTAATTTGTATACACGTGGACTTACGCAATATAAAAATGAAAATCAACGTACCTAGCAAGTCTCCTACACTATCGTCAACGATTATCGTTTTGAAAGTTACGGAATGAGTAGCCAGTTCTACTTATCGCAGGTTAGTCGGAGTAATAACCCTCAGGCAGCAACCATAGATTGTTGCATCTAAATATATCGCAATTCAGCCAGTTTAATGTTGGTCTTCGGGTTGAACTCTGAACATGAAAATATGGAAATATTTTTTTTCTACGCCAAGGATCACATCCGTTTTGTGGAGGAGAATGAGCTAAAATGCAAGAGTTTGCTGAATATATTTTGCCACGGACCTGACAATGTACAAGAAATATAGTTCGCAGGGCGGTATACCATATTACTAAGGTTTATGGACATTATGCCTAGATTTGCTTAAGATGTGCCAAGTTTCATTCGGCGTTATTAATGATGAATCATTATTATTACTACTTTGGTTCTAAGTTCAGGCCAAATAGAGTGTATGTGCATTCCATATACCGAATTTAATAAAAAAAAGTGATAAACAAAAATATACCTCTTCATTTCTAAAAACATTATTGAGTCTTAAAGGTTGCAACTGTTGCCAAAACCTCTCAACTTTTGTAATAAATAAACACAAACGCCATGTTTGTTGTAGTTAAAGTAGCAGATCTTCAACCATAAATTCCTACACAATTCATCAAAAATCAGTACTTTCGTGTTCAACTAAAAAGTTCTACTAAAGGACCCCAAGATCGCTGAGTTTTTTGATGAATTTGAAGCCATTAATATATGAAAGACATTTTTCGCAAACAGCACTCCAAATTGAATAACTCCATCACAGGTCCCCCAGATACCAACACCCCACGATGTGTCATACAAATCTGAAATCTAAATAGAAAATATTTTAGGACCACACACTCTCAACCATTCCATTTCACAAGCCATTGAAATTCCATCAAGGTGCCCTGTTCTTTATTCTTGGACTTTCTCTTTTGATCTCTCAGGGCAAATTAATATTTAGTTCTGAAAAAAATCAAGCAAAAGATACAACAACTTCGCTGTTGCTAATTGCATCCATCTGACGGTAATCCACTTAAATTATACGTCTATCAGGTGCATTAGACAGTTTATCTAGCCTAAGCTTAAACCGTATTATTACAAATTCCCCACTATAATTTATTAATCCACTAGATACATTCCAATAGATACAATCCACATTCAAAGAAATAAACTCTGCGTAAGCAAGTATATTTCCAACTAACTGTTGATTGGTGTTATATTTATTTTTTTTGTTTCACATTTCTTTCTGCTTTTTAGTATTCTTCTTTAATTGTTGGCCTATAGCTGTGTCTGTCTGCAGAGGCCACTATAAACCCCACCATTCACCCAGCCAACCGAACAACTTTGAAACGAAATCGAAAGCATTTCTCTTGTGACTTGGTCTTTGCCATTTCATTTTTCACTTCCTTATGTTATCGAATCTCTTTTGCACCCAATCTTCTTCGGCTGACTGCCGGTGTTGGGTCCATAGATAAAGCCAAAGAGAAGTATTTTTTCGAATACCTATACCTGAATCTTCCAGCGATACATAGGTGAGGTGTATGCGGAACAATGGTGGTCGTCGAGACACAAGCGCTCTTCTCACGACCGTCTCGACGACTTTGTCGTTGTTGAGGTTGTCGACGAATGAAATGGAAATTGTATTTTATTTTCGTCAAAAATTCATGATAAAATTCGAAACCAGTTGGACAACAAACATTTTACTTTCATTAAAGTAGGTAAAGGGTTTTTTTTTCATGTATCTCCTGTGCGGTGTGGACTCGACTTGCAGGCATCTCATACCTCGTACTCGTATATTGTATTTCTGTTTCTGGTTTTTGTATTGAATATACCCGCACTCTGCAACAAAGATACCAAGAGGCCTGGAGATGTAAAAATAAAGTCACAAAAAAATAGCTGAAGCTCTTTCTTTCTGGCTTTTACCGGAGCACCGCGCATATAGAGGGAGTCTCGACGACTCTCCAACGAATTGAGATACAATTTCGTTCATTTTATCATATTCGGGAGATTTACTTCCGTTTTGGTGGGGACAAGAGCCACACAGACCAGTGTGGACAGAAGATAAATCACGACACGACTGACGTCGAATTTATATACGAGTATGCATTTTATTTTAAGTTGTTGTAGATTTTTTTTTTAAGTTTTTGTGTGTATAAAAAATCTGACTTAACTAACCTTTTACAAGGTAAAGAAGGAAAAACACACACAGTCGGTAATAAAAGAATAAAATAAAATAAAGAAAGTTGACATTTACCACTTCTGAAGAAATGGAGGTGGGTTACTGGAGAGTGACATTTTTTTTTAGGAAATTTTAATAAATGCATTAACATGTGGTTGTAGATTAAGTTTTTTTTTTTAAATGCTAATTTAAGTGGTTTGTTGATTTTAATGAATAGTGTGGATAGATATTGATTTTGTGAAAGGAGATAAGTCAAGATTGTATGCATATGCAATGGACAATTATAATTTGTCAAAGCATTTACCTGGAAGGGGATTAAAAATCGACAACCAAAAGAAGTAAGATACACAAAATTCGAAATACCCGAGAGATATCAATCATTTTAAATATCTGATACTTAAAACTAGACAGCTGAACACGCAACTTTCAACTCTGCACCTGCGCGCTAAATGACAGTTTCTTCAATTAATTGGATATGACACTGAAAGCACCATAAATCTGACACCTGATTGACTTTGTACAATTGCATGTGCTCTCGAGTCAATGGGTGTTCGTTTGCACTTTGTGAAGAGGGGGACAAAAAGTATACGGAGCTACAAGTATAAAATTGTTTTTTAATTTAGAACCATCGCTTTTTCTATAGTCACGCCGATTAAAAACATTACTTGCGAGCACATCCCTTAGTTCAATAAATATAGAGCAGTCTGTCTCAGATTGCACCGTGCAATCTTCAATTTTTGGATAACATTTCTGTCAAACATTTCTTGTTCATTAAATTTTGGATTTTAAGGCAGTCAGCGGTATGCCAACCTTTCAAAAATATCTCCTTTGGACAAAATCACTAAAATCCAAAGGCGAAGTCTCCAACGAAAAAATATTTTTAGCACCATCGCTTCTTCAATAGTCACCCCGATTAAAAACATAACTTGCGAACACATCCCTTAGTTTCATAATATAGAGCAGTCTGTCTCAGTTTGCACCGTGCAATCTTTACTTTTTGGATAACATTTCTGTCAAAAAAACTGGTATTGCCGTTTTCCATTAAATTATGGATTTTAAGGAAGTAAGTAGTATGCTGACTTCCTTTGGAAGAAATCCCTATTAAAATAAATCTCATTGGACCAAATAGTTATGTACAAAATCCCCAACGAAAAAAAAATATTTTGCAAACATTTCCAAATCTCCAGTTTCCATGGTCAGAATTACGAAATCCAAAAAAATCCCAACTGGACGAACAGAACTGGAGATTTGGGAATTTTTGCAAAAATATCCAAGAAAATAAAATAAAAGTGTGCCTGCTTTTCTACTGATGAACTACATAGCTATATTCGATTTTCGAAAAACATTTCACAAAAAATCGTTTTTTTTTTGCAAATAAACGTCAACAAAAGTAACCATTCATCGCGTCGGTTAAAGTGTCAAAGTAACGATATTTTCTAAAAATGTTCTTCGGATTACATTAAGTTTGTAACAGAGAAATAACTTCGATAGTTATACCTAAATGGATCGACTCAGAATATCAGAATATCAAGCTGTCTGTCTGTCTGTCCATCCGTCCGTCCGTCTGTATGTCACCGATTTTTGGGCCTTAAATTCTGAGCTAGAGTGATGAAATTTGTTATATAGACTCTCTATACAATAAAGCCGAACAAGTGTACATTTTTTTAAAATCCGCCAACTGCCACGCCCCATTTTAAGAAAAACGTAGTTTTTGGCTAACATAAGAAATTTTGAAAAAAGTGTCAGAACAGCATATCTAGAGAATCTCAATATCTATATTATGTTTTTAGTTTCAGTAAAAAACGATTTTCGGTAAAATTTGTAAATATTTGAAAAAAACTTTTGATAAAAACGGGTGTTTAAATTTTAAGGGTCGATGTTGAATGTAAACCGCAGTTAGCGTAATTTTTTCGGTCAATTTAATCGTCCAAATGTGCGTACAGTCGGAAAAATTTGCAGATCACTTAATTAAAGGAATTCTGCATCCCTAACCCTTCGGGTACAGTAGCCATCACTAATCTTTCTTTTATGATAGAATAGTCATCGGATTTATGTATTTCCAAGGAGTCTGCAACAATATGTGGAAGTTGATAGCTATTTAGTTGTCAAGTTTAACAAACCAAATGACTAACATAAGCATATATCTTTTAAGATTCTTATTTCTCATTGATTTTTTTCAGTCAACTTGAAGTGACATTTCAGCTAAGTCGGGAAGTTCTTTTGGTTACAGTAATACACCCACTAACCAATATATCAAGAATCTATACTGGTCTTTAGTTAGAGGAAGAGAACCATATGTTGGTCAAATACACATCGAAAGTGAAAACATTTACTGTGGGAGCTAGTCAGATGACTTGTAACATTCAACTGATGACGATGACACATCGCCGCCAAAATTGTAATAGAAAAAAAATTCAAATTTCCAACAAACTGCTTAAAATTAAAAAAAAAAAAGTCCATAACCTATCCTCTCTTTTTTTAACTGTCCCATCACCATATCACCGTAAACCTAACAAAGTGAAAGTAAACAAAAAAAAAAAAAAAACACTCCCAACGAAATTCAAATAAAAAGCATACACGAAGGTGTCTATGTTTTATTTAACACCACTGTATAACAGTCTCCTAGATCGCGCGTATTAATTGGATTTTTTACGACAAGATTGTGATTAGTTTTCGTGTTTTATGTGCGTTTTTGTCGGGTGGAAGATTTGAATAAAATGATTACTCGTAGACATCAGCTACTGTAGCACCAGTAGTATGGTGATTTTTTATGTTTAATTTTTAATTGAATTCCTTCCACATACAGTGGTGAAGTACTAAGATACGATCGAAGAAATTCTAAGTTGTCATAGCAGGTATCTACTGTGAATGTATGCCTTCGATTTGTACTTTTTGACACATTGAAAGTGACAGTACGCATTTTTGGATACATTTGAGAAAGGAGGATTTACTTGTTAGGGGGTATTAAAAAATTGGATGAGGTATTAAATTCTGTAAAAATATCTGATACCAAAAAAAAGTTAGATGGCAAAATTAATATATTAGGGTAGAGATTTTTTTGAGATACCGATTACCACAGAACATATTTTTTTAAATACAGTCCAAAATTAGTTGTTAAATTACGTAAGTTAAAGCTTCCACTAAAATGCATCATTGAATTTTTATATTTTAAGAGCGTTTTATATTTTAATTTCATTTAAACATCAATATCGAAAAGGGTGGTATGACTTGAGCTGCAAAGAAGCTATCAGGTTGAGAGAGACAAACTTTCGGTTGTACAAGACCAACCCAACAGAGGAAAACCGAGCAAAGTTCAAACAAGCCAGAAATGACTGTAAAGCCCATTTAAAGCGTGTCAAATTCCTCTATAACCAAAAGTTGAGGCAAAAAATTCTACAATGTCGCAGAGGTAGTAAAAACTTTTGGTCATTTGTTAAAAATATAAAAAATTCGGCCTCATCAACAATTCCGACGCTCATTCACAATGACATTCCAGCTGTCAGCTCTTTAGACAAAGCCAATCTGCTTGCTGCGCATTTCGCAGCCAATTCTACATTGCCAGATTGTGTTCAGTCTCCTCCTGTACTTGAGAACGTAGATCATTCTATGGGACAAATTCACTTTCGTACTCGTACAGTTGCAAGAGTTTTATTTGATCTTGACATACACAAATCCGCTGGTCCAGATGGTATATCCCCCATCATTCTGAAGAGGTGTTCTTCTACGCTAACAAAACCACTGCGTAAGCTTTTCTATCTATCCTACTCATCAGGACTCTTTCCGAGTAGATGGAAAACAGCATTTGTCCAGCCTGTACCAAAAAAAGGCGAATCTTCTTCTCTCTCCAACTACCGACCAATTGCACTTACGTCCCTTCTTTCTAAGGTCATGGAAACGCTGATAAATCGTCAGCTTATGAAATATCTCGAAACACGAAAACTTCTCAATGACCGGCAGTATGCTTTTCGCAGCAACAGGTCTACTGGTGATTTGATGACATATCTCACCGAAAAGTGGAACCAATGCACTTTTGTGCATTTCATAGTTAAAAAAATTATAAGAAAATTTAAATTGCTGCAAAGATTTTTCATTAATTTCATGTTTATTCCAATAAACACCAACAGTGTTAGTTACATTTTTTTTAAGTTCAAGAACAAAATTTCCAATAAAGCTTTCCAATGCTAGCTATAATAGGAATCTAAAAGCACAGAATTAAATGCAGTCAAGCCCTTGGCCGCTAAGTTTTCCTAGTTTTTAAAAAAAAATATGAATTCTTAAAAATCGTACGACCTATGTCCGTATTTTAAAAAATTCATCATGTAAGTAACTGCTATGGCAAAACAAAATGGATAAAAATAAAATTAATTACCAATGTAGTAAAAAAAAGAATTGTAATCACTTTCCTTAGTGTACCACCAAAATTGTACTGTACCAACAAATTAATTCCGCCATTTTAACTCACGGCAGAGCTGTCATCTTTTTTCGTCTCTTTTTTTCTAGATCATTGCGTTTTTTCTTTTTTCTGATGGTGAACACACCAACGCTAACATTATATAATTTAAATTAAATAAATCAAAAGTATATTAATACTAAACCAATTAATAATTATTTTAGCTTCAACTATCACTGTGAATTCTTCTAATTAATAAATCGCGGCAGCTAGTGCCTTTCGTTTAAGGAGCCCAAAGCATTATAAGAACGTCTTGTGTCTTTCTTGTCTAATGATTGCACCAAGTCAAAGGGTGGTTAAATAGCATACCAATTTTTTTTAACTTTTGGTCATAATCAATTTTCGAAACTTTCAATTGCTTACTTCAATTTTTTTCTACTTCCGTGGCAAACCAATATTTGAAGAATCCGGTTGAGTACATTTTAAGTTTGGATACAATATTTGTTGAGCAGGATAATGACAAATTCATTTCAGAACTGAATAGCTGTATTACAAATGGTTAAACCCCTGCCATTTGGAGATGAAACAATTCCCCAAAGGGAGTTCCTTAGCCCACATATAATATTTGATACCCGAAAAAATGCAAACATAACCACTACTGCCATTGCGAGGAAGCTGGATTTTCTGAAGTAGAGACCGAATTCAGAAATGTAGCAAAATATTTCAGCGATGGAAAAAGTGCATCGTTCATTGCAATGCAAATTGAGGAAATGTGTCATCATATTTGTAATATGAAAATTTTCAATAATGATTTACTATTCCCAAACTTAGGAGGGAGGGTTTTAAAATTGATGTAACATTGCCACACTTTATTGCTAAATTAGAAAAAATTGAACATTTTCAAAATCCGCCAACCGTCACGCCCACATTTAAAAAAAAACGTTGTTTTGGCCAAACGGTAGGAAATTTTGAAAAAGTGTCTGAACAACATATTAAGACAATCCCAACACATATATTTCGTTTATACAAAGTTTTTTGTCAAATTCAGTCAAATTTTAAAATATTCGAAAAAACTTTTGATGCAAATTCATTAATAATATTAAGATGAATATTTCGTCCATAGATCATTTTAGACCAGGCCCACGTTTTGGGGACGTTTTCTTAACAAAACAATTTGTATGCCCTACCCCGAACCATAAAAGATTTTGATAAACTGTGTGAACAGTAAGGCAGCGCTCAATCCCGTAGTGGATACTGAAGGCCCCGTGTTCTAGGGGTATCTAATAAATTATAACTGACCCTGCAGGTTGGGGGTTGTGCTTTGGGTAAACTACCGACCCATGCAAAAAACCATATGTTACGAGGCAACCAATAGCCTAGGAAAGGACTGATACTATTGTTGACGACCCTGCTAAACGAAAAAATGACAACGACGTTCGTATCTGCACCTGGAATGTTAGAACATTAAACAGGAGTGGTGCAGGCGAACAACTAGCGGAAGCCGTAAACTGCTACAAAGCAGACATTACTGCCATATGTAGTTGAGACACAGTCGATGCTGATGATATGGAAGAACCACTTCTACAGACTGTTAAACGGCGAAGACGAACAACATTCCGCTGTCAGGCAGAACGAACTATTCAACATTAGCGACGACAGCAAAAACTACCAACCATTCGACCTAAGCGAAGTGAGGATAGCAATATCTTAACTTAAGCTTGACAAGACCGCCGGAAATAAAGGCCATCCCACCTAACTTTTTAGAGCCGGCGGAGATGACTTGGTAAGTCACATTCACCAACTCATAAGCCTGATGTATGCCTGTAGAAAGGAACCTCAGCATGGTTTGTCCTTTAAAAAAAGGAGATCCACTGAACTGCGCCAACTACTGAGGCATAAGACTCCTCAACATCGCCTACAAGATCCTATCTGGCGAAATATGTCAACGCCTAAACCAATTTACCAACAACCTGATCGGCCCTTATCAGCGTGGTTTTAGGCCAGGAAACTCCAAAACCGATCAAATTTTCACACTTTGGCAGATCCTGGAAAAAAACCCAAAAAGTCCAAATCGATACCCACCACCTATTTATCGATTGCAAAACCGCATACGACAGCATTTATAGAGACGAACTATACAGAGCAATGTCTAGTTTTGGTATACCGCCCAAACTCGTCCGTTTTTGAAGGATGACGATGGAGAATTCTCGCTGCTGCATCTGGGTCGAAAACGACCTCACCGAAATCTTCGATACCAAGAAAAGGATTTAGACAAGGCGATGTGACTTCTTTAATCTCCTTCTTGAGAGGATTATGCAAAACTTCCGTGCCAACACAAGAGGTCCAGTATTCGATAAATCGGTGCAACTACTAGCATACACCGACGATATTGGCATCATCGGCAGGACTCACCGGGATTTCATAGACACGTTTGCTAGTATAGAGCACGAGGCGGCAAAAATGGGTTCAGTAGTAAATGCGGGTTAGACTAAGTATATGCTGTCAACACGAAAGGACAAAAAATCGACAAATTCGACAGAACGTCACCATTGACAGATATGACTTTGAGGTAGTACGGGATTTTGTCTACCTCGACTCCGCTATCAACTCTGACAACAACATCTCGTTACAAATCAAACGAAGAATTACTCTTGCCAACCGCTGTTTCTTCGGGCTAAGAAGGCAATTTAGTAGTAAAGCCCTCACTCGAACTACTAAGGAGATCCTGTATAAGACCCTCACCATCCTAGTCCTGCTCTACGGCGCTGAAGCATGGACCATATCAAAAGCGGATGAAGAAATCATTTGTCGATTCGAGAGGAAAATTCTTCGAAAAATCTTCCGTCCCATTTGCTTTGACGGGCTATGGAGACGAGGATTCAACAAAGAACTATACGAGCTGTACAGCGAGATACCACTGGCCAAAAAACTCCGCATTGGACGTTTAAGATGGCTAGGGCATGTAGAACGAATGGACACCAATACTCCGGCTCGCAGAGTCTTCGATTCCCAGCCAGACGTCGGACGCAGTAGAGGAAGACCTCGCCTTAAGTGGCGCGCACAAGTAGAAACCGACCTCAACCAACTTGGAGTGCGCAACTGGAGGCAGTTAGCTAAGACCCGGGCGCCACTTAAGCAAGTAAGTAAGTGAACAAAGAAATATATTTCCCGTCAAAAACCATTTAACCAAATTGCATGAATTTCTTCTTCAAAAGTATTTATGTATCTTAAACATTAATTTTATCTTTTTTTCGAAATTATAAATTTTTTTTTGAAATATAATTTTGTTTTCGAAATATCAATGCCTTGAAACGATCTTATTCGATACAAGTTTCATCAGTATCTGTCCCTTCGCAACATTGTAATGCAGTTCAAAGTTACCCAATTGCCTTTCAGTTTCAATCAGAATTTATCCATCCGTCATGCCTTACTGCTGGAATACGAAAACCTTTATAATTACAAATAATTGCTTCAGCCAACATGACGTTTGCAAACAATAGTTGTCTCTGCATTTCCCTTGGTGTAAATGAAAACATACCCGTTTATGTCAGATTAATATGATAATCATCTTGCACTTGACTATTACCAGTAAAAGTATCTTTTTGTGTTTCAGCTTAAACCACTCACGTGCGCATCCACGTACCCTTCTCAATTATCCCCAAGCAACTTCAACAGCTCATGCAATATATCGCTTTGTAGTTGTTGTTTTTTTTTTTAATTGTAATTGAATTTATTTAAAAAAAAAATCTCATAAAAGCTATATGCTGGCAAAACGCAACGCCTCCTCTCTGCATCGATCGATTAGCCTTTGCTCAAGCGATATCGATAAACAAAACAACAAAAAGTATCTAAGTATCTATTCTTTGGTGTAAACGACAAAAAAAGATAACAAAACAGAATAATTAATTCTCACTAATATGTAGATATAAATTTTTTTTTAACACATTTCATTGCAATAATTTTTTTTGTTAGAAATTTTAACTTAAAACAGAACAAAAAAGTAAAATTCAGTTTTTATTATTTTTTTTGTTTTACATCATCAGTACGTACGTGCGTATGCAAGTGAATTCACAAAACAGATTCCATCTAGAAATGAGAAATGTTTTTTGTTAGAAAGTTTTTTTTTGTTTTTTTTATCTATCAGATGGTTCATTTTTTTTTCTATTCTATTCTAACATGAATTTAGTAATTGATTGGCATACGTGATCCCAAAAAACTATTCAATGTGAGTACGAGTACGAGTATCTCATTACTAAGGGTTATTCGCGTATAATATGGCTTGGTGGTGGGTGGTGGGTGGGGGGTGAAAGAGTGGTTTGGTGCCAGTATTGGTATTGCATTGGAATTTTTTTTTAGTAAACCGATGTGTGCTTTTTTTTTGTATACCCAGTTGGGTTTGTAAAGGTTGTGTGAATAGAGAGTGATGGCTAAATGATGAATAGTCTGGGATAGCCCGTTGGCCAGTTGGCCTAGGGTTATGAATTACAAACACACATAAACAGACATGGATTGGTTGATAGTCATAATGCTAATGAGATGTTGTCTTTAAAAAGTTAAGCCAGTAAGTATAGCGTGTAGGTTTCTATTTTTTTTTCGTTAGCCCAGCATGATGTGCAGCAGCAGTAAGCGCATTCATTTTGAATGTGAGGCGGAAGATGTTCTTTTTTTTTTTTTGGTTGAAAAGGATGGTTGCAAATGATTTTTAATTTTGGTAAGAGAATTGAACGAGTTCGATGTTCGATGTGTCATGGGAGGAATGACAAAAAAAAATAAAAAAAAAATTTGTGGAAGGACATTGCGATGGTTGGAATTATTTTGTTGAGTTAGGTGGTACTGTAATTCGGAGGTACTTGATAGATATTGTAACCTAATTATAGTAAGAAAACGGATACAATAGCGTACTCAACCTGCTACAAATTGGTATCTTCGGTTTGCTTATGGAATATTGACAGTAATGGCAGTTGAAAACTCTATCCAACCCAACATTACCATTTTGCAATTGACACGAACTTCAACGCAGAATAGAAGCATTCTATTCCGGATTTAAAGATCTGTAGGTAACTCGAAGGTAAGAGTCTTGAGTACATATCTAGACGGTTTTTAATCATGATAGAGTTAGCACGCATTCACAAGTAAGAAACCTTTGTTTGATGAAGAATGTCCACAGATGCTCGCAGCCAATAACGAGGCCTAAAAGGTTAAGTTGCAGGTGAAGACGTGAGCTGCCATTGAGCTATATAGACAAATAAGAAGGGAAGAACACCGACTTTTCAGAAAGAAGAAAAAGGAGCAAGATAAGCGCTCTATCGAGGATATACAAGGTGGGCCAAAAGAGATCAGATGCTCTAATATTTGCAAATGGCCGCCAATGTCAAATCTGTTTTGACATTTGTGCTATATAGACAAAGATGAAGGGAAGAACACCGACTTTTCAGAAAGAAGAAAAATTAGCAAGATAAGCGCGCTATCGAGGATATACAAGGTGGGCCAAAAGAGATCAGATGCTCTAATATTTGCAAATGGCCGCCAATGTCAAATCTGTTTTGACATTTGTGCTATATAGACAAAGAAGAAGGGAAGAACACCGACTTTTCAGAAAGAAGAAAAATTAGCAAGATAAGCGCGCTATCGAGGATATACAAGGTGGGCCAAAAGAGATCAGATGCTCTAATATTTGCAAATGTCAAATCTGTTTTGACATTTGTGCTATATAGACAAAGAAGAAGGGAAGAACACCGACTTTTCAGAAAGAAGAAAAATGAGCAAGATAAGAGCGCTATAGAGGATATACAAGGTGGGCCAAAAGAGATCAGATACTCTAATATTTGCAAATGGCCGCCAATGTCAAATATGTTTTGACATTTGTGCTATATAGACAAATAAGAAGGGAAGAACACCGACTTTTCAGAAAGAAGAAAAATTAGCAAGATAAGCGCGCTATCGAGGATATACAAGGTGGGCCAAAAGAGATCAGATGCTCTAATATTTGCAAATGGCCGCCAATGTCAAATCTGTTTTGACATTTGTGGACTAGGCAGATGTAGAATACAAGTGAACAAGCCATGGAGCGATACCCTCCCCAAGAACGCGGAATAATCGTGTCTATTTTATTTTATAACAATTCGTCTGTAGTGTTGGCGCAGCGCGAATTCCGTCACCGATTCCCCGGCCGTCCGACACCGACTGCGCAAACACTGCGACGTTTGGCCACCAACCTTGAAGAGTATGGAACCACACGAGACGTTGCCTAGAGTGACCGGCCCCGGAGCTCCCTTTGTGCCGAGAATATCGCCGCTGTTGCCAAAAATGTCGAGCTGTATCCGGAAACATCGACCAGACGCCGTGCCTCGGAATTAGCCATCAGCCCGTCGTTCCTAAGGCGAATTTTGGTCAGAGAATTGCGCATGTTCCCGTACAAAGTCCAGTCCTTGCATCAGCTGTCGACCGTCAAACGCGTGTAACCTACGCCTACGCTCGAGGACGATTTTTCGACCAAAATCATAATGAGCGATGAGGCTCATTTTCACCTCAGCGGCTATACGTGAACAAGCAAAACTATCGCTTCTGAGGCACCGAAAATCCATAAGTAATGCACGATGAGCCATTACATCCGCTCAAAGTTACTGCATGGTGGGCTGTTCACGCTGGAGGAGTCATCGAGCCATTTTTTTTTTCGAGAACGCCGCTGGTCAAATGACAACAGTGGAAGGTGAGCGTTATAGGGCCATGTTAACCGAGTTTTTTTCTGCCGCAATTGGACGAATTATGACTGGAGAACATGTGGTCCCAACAGGACGGAACAACGGCACACACAACCGATATTCTGAAGAGCCAAACAATATCGGATGACTTCTTTGCAGAAAGTTGCCACTCCAAGAATGATGTTCGCAAAGAAGAAAAATGAACAAGAAAATCGAGCTGTCGAGGATATAGATATACCACTCCAGGAATGATGTTCGCAAGTTTTGTCAAATTGTCAAAAGCTAGCGATACAAGGCTCGAACAGAACCCTAACGAGATGAACAAGGAAATATGGTATTTGAGACAGAATGGTTTCTGAGAATGTGGAAGAACAACTTCTCCAGACGTCAGGCAGAACGAACCATTCAATATTAGCGACGACAGCTAAAACTACCAACCGCTTGACCTAAGTGAAGTGAGAATAGCAATATCTTAACTTAAGCTTAACAAGGCTGCCGGTAATGAAGGCAATCCCACCTAACTTTATAGAGCCGGCGGAGATGACTTGGTAAGTCACATTCACCCACTCATAAGCAACATTTGGTCGGATGAAAGTATACCTTTAGAATGGAACATCAGCATGATTTGTCCATTCTAAAGAAAGGAGGTCCACTGAACTGCTCAATCTCATCAACATCGGCTCCAAGATCCTATCTGCCGTAATATGTGAATGACTGAAGCCGTTTTCCAACAACCGATCGCCCCAGTGTGGTATTAGGCCAAGAAAGCCCACAACTGATCAAATCTTAACACTTCAGCAGATCCTGGAAAAAATCATAGAAGACCAAATCGATATCCACAGCCTATTCATAGATTTCCAAGCCACAATTATAAAGACGAACCATACAGAGCCATGTGTAGTTTTAGTAAACCGCTCGTCCGTCTGTGCATGACGATGGAGAATTCTCGCTGCGGAAACGACCTCACCGAAATCTTCGGTACCAAAAAGGATTTAGTCAAGGCGATGCAATCATGTGACTTCTTTAATCTTTTTCTTCTTTCTTTCTTTCTTTCGTGCCAACACAAGAGGTCCAGTATTCCAAAAATCGGTGCATATACTAGCACACGCCGAGGTTATTGACATAATTGGCAGGACTCAACGTGTAGTCATAGACATGTTTCCTAGCAAGTGGCGAAATGGCTTTTGCAGTAAACGAAGGTAAGGTTAAATATATGCTGTCAGCTCGAAAGGACACACAAAATCGACGACAGAACGTCACCATTGACAGATATAACTTTGAGGTAGTACAGGATTTGTTCTACCTTGACTCCGCTATCTGCCAACAACATCTCGTCAGAAATCAAACGAAGAATTAGTCTTGCCAACCGCTGTTTCTTCCGGCTAAGAAGGCAATTTAATAGTAAAGCCCTCACTCAAACAACTGTGGAGATCCTATGCAAGACCCTGATTATCCCAATCCAGATCTACGGCGCTGAAGCATTCATCGTATCTAAAGCGGATTTTTTAAAAATCCTCGGTACCGTTTTCGTTTACGGGCTATGGAGACGATGATTCAACCACGAATTAGATGAGCGGTACAAAAAAAAAGCTCCTAATTAGACGTTTAAAACGGCTAGGCCATGAAGAGCGAATGGACACCAATTCTCCGGCTCACAGAGTCTTCGTTTCCCAGCCAGACGTTGCGTCGACTTAAGTGGCACGGAAAAGCAGAAACCGAACTCAACCAACTTGAAGTGCTCAACTGGAGGCAGTTAGCTAAGGACCGGGGTAATGGGTTGAGGCCCAGGTACATTTCGGACTGCAGCGCCACAGTAAGTTAGCATTGTAAGAGATTGAATGTACACAGATACAATTCAAGAGAAAAACGGAAGCAAGGAGCCTGTATTTGAATGTCGAGCAAGTCGGTCGTTTTTGGTGGAAGTATCGAGTTTAAGTTAACAGATTTGAATTATATATTTACAAGGACAAAGTGTGTTTTAATTAAATTCGACCTCGCAGTATATTTCTGACGTTTAAAAAAAAATAACTGCCATTAACGGCACATGCAGGGTCTGAAACCTAGCTGCTTCCTATAAATATTTGTGTGTGCAAAGAAATTTTTTGACACAAAGAAGAGGACGGCCTACTTAATGCCGAATCCGAACGGCAAATTTGAGAAGCTTCTCTTGACAGTGTTAAGGCCTGTCCAGAATGCATATTTGTAGATTGTATCTTGCATCGCTGTCAAAAGGGAGATACATTTCTTGCATGAAGTTGCCTTCTATTTAGCTTGAAGCTACAGATTCACGAAGATGCACATCGTGTAAGCACTTACGGGTTGCCTTGTTTTTCACTTTTAACTCAGCTACAAGCATCAGCTACAGGTAAGCATTCAATCATCCGTAAATCGGTGCGGCCCTTTACTCTTTGATCTTTGTCAGACTTTCGCCAGAGTTGGTGCAGTTAAAAAAGGGAGGTATTCTAAATTTCGGGATTTAAACCAGGAATCCGGGGCTTAGAAGTCCAATGTACTTAAAACCAGACCACTACAAACACTTTTTTGAAATTTGAACGAACCCCAAAACAAGTAAAAAACGCACGAAGTCCAACTAACAGCGACACGAACAACATAATCAATACTTAAACTCGTTCTTTTTTACAAAACTGGCAAATAATCATCAGCAAGGGTGGTGTAGAGAGCATAATGGAAGCTTCATCCGGGGGTGCTCTTTCAGTGATAAGATTTCAATTTCCTGAGAGAATTATTTGAATTAAAGGCATATGGTGGCTGTTTTTTCCGTTCTTGTATATTTATTTGCTTTCAGTTTAGATTTTTGTCCAATACTGGACCTATGTTCCTGCCTAAGTATTAGAACTTGAGACTGAAATGTCTACCTCAATATAAAGGGTTTGACGGGCTCAGTGGCGCGGTAGGTAGCGGAAAAACTGCCGCGCAGAAGGTCTGGGTTCGATTCCCAGCAGTAGCAACACCTAAAACGATTTTCCACTGACCCTCCTCTCGTGATGATCTGACAAATCATCCTAGTGGTATAATTGTCAAGAACAGCTTATCTCAACTAAGCCGTTCAGAGTCGCCATAAAACAGGACGTCCCGACATCGTGCAAGAAGTACACACGCACACATTAATGGGTGTGAAAAAGCTGGGCCCAGAGTACTAACGAGCTTGTTGCGCCAACAATTTGTATTATTTTCATTATAAAGGGCTTAGAGTCATCATTCAAGATAGCCGGTCTAATGATAATCCTTTCAGGAAAGGCTTCGTAACCAACCTGAAAATGTTTCTAATAATAGATTTCCAAACGAACCTTATAGCTCCAAGTGGAATCAAAATGAATCCAGAGGGGACAACTCCAAAAAATAAAAACCCAATTGATAGCGATCCTATTTTATGTCAAAGGTAGATTTTCAAAATATTTTTAGTAACAGATAATCATCCAACTCCTACCAAAAGAGCATTCAAAACCGCTTATGTACCATAAAACGTGAAAGTCAACATCCAAAACCCAACACCGAACACCTAACACCACACACACTACCAAATAAAACTCACAAAATAAAAAAAAACGTAACAACCACCCCACTTGCATAGTTAATTGCTGAAATGCTTGAATGGACAAATGTTCTCGTTTCGTCGAAACCCTCCTCTCCAACAACACCCTGCAGCCCCAAGGAGAGCACATGTTCTCAGTAATAAATGTCAACCCCCACTCTAAAACTTTTTTGCGAGCTTTCGCACGTGATCCACCCGCTGCACATTTCCACAGAGACCCCCGTTTGTGGAAATGTGTTTCGGATTTCCATAGACCGCTTGCTCCGACCCAAAAATATCCCTTCATCTCAGCCGAACCAGATACCGACAACAGTGATGCCAACACAAGAACGAGAATTAAACCCAAAGTCGATGAATAAAAATAAACTGGGTATCCGTTCGGTGTTTGTATCTTTTTTTCTAGAACACACATTTAAGGGAAAACAAATCGGAAGCCGATCTTGGGTGACTTGGTGAGTCCACCTCAGGACAGTCGCAAATAATTCTCCCCAACTTTAGCTGCACAGGTATATCTGTACGCGAATTTATCATCGTGCCGCTGTTGTCTGTCAATTGAATTAAAATTAATTTTTTGCATATTTGTGCATGCGACGAATGAAGAAGTCGAATATAGGCGTTCCGTTTTGTAATTATTTTCGCTTTGTTTTAGGGTTAGATTCGCTTGCTCCCTCTAGGCGCTCTGGGGGCCCGGGGCTGTTGGCTTGCTCATTTCAATTTTCGATTCGATTCGAGTGTGTGTAGGGGTGAGATTAGAATTACAACGACTTTGGAGGCGATTATTCTATTTGCGGTGACGTCTTCCAGTGAGCTAATGGTGGAGCAAAACAACAAAAAAAACTAACGCGTAGTTATTAATTTTATTTGCCTTGTAAGTGCAATTCCACGACTTGGAATTATCAATAAATAAATTGATTGTGTTTGTTTTTTTTTTTATCAGAAATTAAATTTTGCAAAATTATTATAGCGTTTGATTAGAAATAAATCCGTGCACATATGGTTCGGTTCGAGTAAGGGAATTAAAACTAAGCACTGGGAAATTTTCGATTGACCAGTTCCACTTGACATTGGACGAAACATTAGGCGGAATCGTGACAGTTGTTTTTTGAGCAATGACATTAGGGTGAACATACCCGGAAATAGGTTTCTGATTAGATTTGGGTTTGGTTGACATTTTGTATCAGAGTGACTTTTTTGTGTAGCCATCTGTAAAAAAAAACACAGGCTTAGTCAAAAAAGACCAACCGATGTTAAACAGGAATAAATTTTTCATTTTCCAATATAATTGCTTTTGAAGTGAAAATTGTTTTGGGGCGGTGTGAATTGGATTTTATGAAACGAAAAAGTGTAACGATAAAGAGATCAATCACTCTTTCTCTCTCTGTTAACCACCTCAATAGTGTATTCATACAGTTTCACTTCTACCGATTTTCTTTCCTTTTGTAGGTTATAAGCGAATTCTTGGAAATTTATCATGGATGCATTCAGTACACATGAGTGTCGTCTCACTAAGGCACTCACTCTCAGGCGGCAGCGGAGGAATTCCCTAGATGGAGTCAACGGTGGCGCCTACAGCCTCAGTTTGATGGAACTGGTAGTGAAATCCCTATATGAGCTGCTTCGACATATTTGAACACCAGGTCTATAGGGATTTCCAATACTGAGCCAGGGTATTGGAAAAGAGTTGGTGGCGGAGGAGCCCTCAATGGGTCAACGGCAGTGCTTATACCCCAAAAATGGGCTACTGACATCGGTATTTTTTCCGGCCCGCTGTCCTAGGGTCAAAACAAGGGCGTGGCCCTCCAGGTTGGGGGTTGTGCTTTGGGTTAACTACCCATCCACGGAAAAAAAATATTGGTACGAAGCAACCAATAGCCTCGAAAAGGACTGATATTATTGTTGACGACCATGCTAAACGAAAAAAGGATAACGACGTTCGTATCTGCACCTGGAATGTGAGAACATTAAACAGGAGAGGTGCAGGCGAACAATTAGCGGAAGCCCTAAACTTCTACCTAGCAGACATCACTGCCATCCAGGAAATACGATGGGATGGGCCGGGCAAAAGGAGGATGAAAAACTGTGACATCTACTATGGACCGTGTTATAGTGAGCAGAAACAGCGACTATTCGGATGCGGATTTGTTGTAAGTGCCAGACTTAGGCAAGAAGTCTTATGTTTCCAAGA
The DNA here is from genome assembly GCA_932526625.1 of Rhingia campestris. NCBI lineage: Eukaryota > Metazoa > Arthropoda > Insecta > Diptera > Syrphidae > Rhingia > Rhingia campestris. The sequence goes on from OW052184.1 coordinate 20,103,426, forward strand.
CATTAGCGAACGCATTGTAACAATCCACATCAAGGCCAAATTCGCCTACATAAGCCTTTATGCGCTCATGCTCCGACGGAGGAAAAGGATGATATAACTAAGGATTGCTTCTACGAGCTCCTCGACAACATCTATGAGCAACTACCAAAGTACGATGCTAAAATCGTGCTGGGAGATTTTATCGCAAAGGTAGGAAGAGAAGACATCTTTAGAAGTATTGTCGGAAAACAAAGCCTACACGACAACACGTCTGGTAACGGACTTAGGCTAATTGACTTCGCTACGGAACGAAATGCCACTATAGCCAGCACACGGTTTCCTCACTTCGATATCCACAAGGGGACATGGCGGTCTCCAGATCAACGAACAGTCAACCAAATTGATCACATTGCGATAGACAAGAAGCACGCATCCAGTATTTTGGATTTCCGAACATTCCGAGGGGCTAACATCGACTCGGACCACTACCTTGTTGTAGCCAAGGTAAGGATGCGGATATCCACAACGCCACAACAAACCAGAAATACTGTGAAAAAATTTAATGTCGAAAGACTGCAATCGCCAGAGACTGCCAAGACCTTCGCGCAACGCGTATCCCTTAACCTCTCGACTCACAACATACCACCAGCATCTAATGTCGAAGAACAATGGCAACGATGCCAAAAAGCCATTAGATCAGCCACAGCTGATGTGCTAGGTTTCTGGCGGCCACCAGCTAGAAACCCCTGGTTTGATGAGGAATGCCGACAGATGCTCGCAGCCAAGAACGAGGCCAACAAGGCTAAGCTGCAGGTGAAGACGAGAGCTGCCATTGAGCTCTATAGGCAAAGAAGAAGGGAAGAACATCGACTTTTCAGAAAGAAGAAAAAAGAGCAAGAAAAGCGCGCGATCGAGGATATAGAGAGGTGCCACTCCAGGAACGTTGTTCGCAAGTTTTACCAAAGTGTAAAACGTCAAAGCCAAGGCTACAAGGCTCGAACAGAATCCTGTCGAGATGAACAAGGAAATATCGTAGTTGAGACACAGTCGATGCAGAGGATATGGTAGAACCACTTCTGCAGACTGTTAAACGGCGATGACGAACAACATTCCGCTGTCAGGCAGAACGAACCATTTAATTTTGGCAACGAAAGCGAAAACTGCCAACCACCCGACCTAAGTGAAGTGAGGATAGCTATATCTAAACTCAAGCTTAATAAGGCCGCCGGAAATGACGGCCTTCCCGCTGAGCTTTATAAAGCTGGCGGAGATGACTTGGTAAGTAACATCCAACAACTCATAAGCCAAATCTGTTCGGTTGAAAGCATGCCTGGAGAATGGAACCTCAGCATCGTTTGCCCGATCCACAAAAAAGGAGACCCTCTGAACCGCGCCAACTACAGAGGGATAAGTCTACTCAACATCGCCTACAAGATCCTATCTGCCGTAATATGTGAACGCCTGAAACCGTTTCCCAACAACCTGATCGGCCGTTATCAGTGTGGTTTTAGGCCAGGAAAGTCCACAATCGATCAAACTTCGGCAGATCCTGGAAAAAACCCAAGAAGTCAAAATCGATACCCACCACCTATTTATCGATTTCAAAGCCGCATACGACAGCATTTATAGAGACGAACTATACAGAGCCATGTCTAGTTTTGGTATACCGCCCAAACTCGTCCGTTTGTGTAGGATGACGATGGAGAATTCTCGCTGCACCATCAGGGTCGGAAACGACCTCACCGACACATTCGATACCAAAAAAGGGTTTAGGCAAAGCGATGCGCTGTCATGTGACCTTTTCAATTTGATTCTTGAGAGGATTGTGCAAAACTCCCGAGCCAACATCAGAGGCACAATTCTCCAAAAATCGGTGCAACTACTAGCATACGCCGACGATATTGCCATCATTGGTAGGACTCAACGTGATGCCATAGCCACGTTTGCTAGTATAGAGAAGGAAGCGGCAAAAATGGGTTAAGCAGTAAATGAGGGTAAGACAAAGTATATGCTGTCAACACGAAAGTACACACATTATCGACGTCAACGTCAACGTCACTATTGACAGATATAACTTTGAGGTAGTATGGGACTTTGTCTACCTCGGCTCCGCTGTTAACTATGACAACAACATCTCGTCAGAAATCAAACGAAGAATTACTCTTGCCAACCGCTGTTTCTTCGGGCTAAGAAGGCAATTTAATAGTAAAGCCCTCACTCGAACTACTAAGGAGATCCTATATAAGACCCTGATCATCCCAGTCCTGCTCTACGGCGCTGAAGCATGGACCGTATCAAAAGCGGATGAAGAAATCCTTGGTCGATTCGAGAGAAAAATTCTTCGAAAAATCTTCGGTCCCGTTTGCGTTGACGGGCTATGGAGACGAAGATTCAACCACGAACATACCCCTAGACAAAAAACTCCGCATTGGATGTTTAAGATGGCTAGGGCATGTAGAAAGAATGGACACCAATACTCCGGCTCGCAGAGTCTTCGATTCCCAGCCAGACGTCGGACGCAGTAGAGGAAGACCTCGCCTTAAGTGGCGCGCACAAGTAGAAACCGACCTCAACCAACTTGGAGTGCGCAACTGAAGGCAGTTAGCTAAGGACCTGGCTAATTGGAGAGGCATGTTGGTTGAGGCCCAGGTTCATCCCGGACTGTAGCGCCACTTAACAACACTTCGAAATTCGCGAAATTTCATAAATTTTACTATTTTATCTTTCTTTACCTAATTTCATAATCGACTCTTAATGTAAGGCCTTAAAATCAGTGACTAACAAGGAGACAGATATATACAATCAGTGTCTTCATTTTTAATTTTTTTATAATCCATGTTCGAAAAAGATATTGTTTTTATTTTCTGTACCAAATTCATAATCATTTGGCCTTAATGATTATGAATTAATGATAATGATAGATGATTTTTTTTAATTTTTATAATTCATGTTCGAAAAAAAAATTGTTTTTCTTTTTGTACCAAATTCATAATCGTCTCTAGATGTAAGGCCTAAAAATCGGTGACAAACAAAACACGGAAAGATAGGATCAGTGTCATCATTTTTAAAAACCTTGTAATTCAAGCATTGGAATGCAAAATTCAGAATCAGCATATAATGCTTTTGGGTTTGATGATACCTTATCCTTTTTTCGTTTATTGCGAATGTCCTCAAAACGTGGGTTTAGCTTAGATCACTCTTATTACAAAATTTAGAAGACAGTGCTAAACTTTAAAAAAACCCAAAAGTGACAGCGGGATAAATCCAGTATTTACCTCTTCAATTTCACTCAACCTAAGGATATCAATTCCATTGAAAAAAAAACCCACATCACGTTGCAGGATTACACTTTGCAAAGGTTAGGTAAGTGATGCCGAATAAATAATCGGCTTATGTAAGCTTTGTAGACATCATTAGGTGTAAGCGGTAATAGTCCTAATTCCACCAAATGTCACATAGTGCGTGTACCGAATGCACCACGGTTAAGCCTTTTGGATCACATTGCAAATTGGAGTTCTAGATGAGTTTGTTGGCTTTTTTAACTTTCTCTTACAAAGAGAAAGATATTGCTTTCGTGAAAATTTTTGACCTGGAGATTTTGATTGATTCTAATAGTGCTTACACACCGAATCATAAACTGAGTTTTTGGCAAAAAGTTTACGTAAACCACTGGATGCTTTCACACCGACTCTGACCAGGTTTCGTTTGACATTTCAATCAGCTGTGAATTGTGATACTAGCTGCAACATTTGTGTGTGAAAATATTGTAATTGAATAATAAAATGAATTCTAATATAATCAAACTAACGCATTAGTATTTGAAGTTCAAAATGAAACAAATCTAAAGATTTTGACAACAGTTTTTGACTCTCAAGCCCGCCGCTTGTTTTGTTTTTATTTCATCTGGTGTGTAAATTTCTGAAAAAAAAACATTTGTTTTGACAGCGAGTTCATCAGCCGTTTTGTGGGACGTGTGGAACACGTGGAGAATGTATAAAAAGGTGTGTTCTTTCCAACAGCCTGCAACGAGATGACGTCTGCGAAGTGATTTTGAGAAGGTTACGTCGTAACCTACTAGGTTTTGAGAACTGACAATGTATGGGAAAACTCGGTTTTCGATGAAGGTTTCAGGTGTTTTTGCGAAAACTCAGTTTATGGTTCGGTGTGAATGCACTATAACATTCCGATGATAGCGGAGCCTAAAAAAGTGGTTTTTGGAATTCCGTCCGTCGGTCCGTCTGTCCGTAATGGTCTCCCCAGCCTAAACGGCTTGGCCGATTTTCTTCAAACTTCGTATCCATGCTTGTTTTGGTCATAATTCTAAGCCATTTTTTTTGTGTGCTTTTAGCCATGTTATTAACGGTACCTGCCATATAAAAAATACACATAATCTCAATTTTCTCTAAAACGGCTCTAACGATTTTGATTAAACTTTATACATACTATAAGCGTATTAGTTCCAACAAAACTGCATACCCAGTTTTTTCGAGAAAATCCATATAACGGATTTTGTTATTCGGACCATATAAAGAAAATTGTTAATTTCTCGCAAACTACTATGTCAAATTGAATGAAATTTAATAAATATACTACTATAATAGTTCTAAACAATTCCACATAATTATTTTTAGCCCAACTATCACTTAACGGAATTTTCAGTTTTGGCCAGTAACGAAAATTAATTATTTTTCACATAGACACCGATTCCTTCAAATTTCGGAGAAAACGTTCGTATAATCAAATTTCGACATTTTATATAATTTTTAGCATTAATAATCAAAATGCGCACTATTTGATCTAACGCCGAACTCGCTGTGAAAGAGAAAGTTGCGTACGACCCAGTCGTGCACCCACCACTCGTTTTTGTGGTATCTGTAAGATTGTAACGATTTTTATTTCATGGGGTCCATACTACGTCTGAATGGAGTAAGGTAAGTAAGCCAATAGGGTGTCAATTCAACAAATGTTTAAACGCTGACCACAATAAAGCCACAATTGGTAAGCATTATGCATTCTAGACAGCTTGTAGCGTGACACTGGTTCGTATCGTATATTCATCTTATCATGCAAACGTATTTTAATATTTCTTTTTCAAAATGTAACGCCCATCGCTCAGATATGGCACTCTTCCTTTCTTGGCTCCCCTACATAACGTACGATGCGCCATTGTTTACACAGTGGACATTCTACTAAACACAAAAATTTAAACCTATAAAAACCAAAGTCAAGTGGGCACGAGTCTTTTGACAGTGTAAAAATATTGAGTGAGCAAGTCCTCTAGAAAATCAAACGTTTTGTTTTTTTCGGTTGATTATGAGTTTGATACTATTAGTATTACTAACAAAAACGTGATAACTATTAGATCGATTCTCCAAAAATAATAAGAAATCATTTTTTTTTTTTTTATAACGCATAGTCACAACTTTTGGTAAGAATACCTACCACCTACAGTCAAAGAGGTTATATTCATTGAGAAAAAAAAATAAAAATTTGCCCTTTTAGTGACCACTAGTGCATCTTCAAGAGCATCTACGGCAATTCATTCATTGGCTACGCGCAGGGATTCCAAGCACGATCACGCCAGGGAAATAACCTCGTGAACCCAAATAACACCCTAATTGCCAAGGAAGTGTCAAGTGCCAGTGCTTAAATCAACCTCGTGTCAGCAGAAATTGCTGCGCAAAGAACCTCCCTTCCCTACAAAAACGCTCTTGGGAAGCGAGTTGCTAATCTTAGATCGGCAAACGCTAAAACGATCGACAGTCACCCCTCCAACTAAACGCCAAGTACACGATCGCACGAAATCCGAACATCATCATTTCCAAAAACCCGACGATTACCACCACAGTCATCAGTGCTGATCGGCAGTTAAGACACATCGATTTTCTTTGAAGCCGTACTTTTGTTCGAAAGAATTAGCGGACCGCATGCCTAAACTACTGGCCAAGTTAAAATCTGAAGTCTATCCAATCTAACAGATCAACTGAACGTGAAGCGAATTTTTGTGTATTGTCCTGCATGTTAATTGTTTAGGTTAAGATATCTTTTTTTGTTAATTACACTCTAGAATTAAGTGTACGGAAAGGTATTAACATTTATAAGCTACCGAGGTAATATCATTTGCCATATAAGATCATACCAAGATACATTTTTAACACGTTCTTTTCCAAATAGCTACACACACAAATACAACAATCATACCATTTACACCAACACTTAATCGACGGCAACGATTTGTGCGCACAAAGCGGAGTCTGCGGTTCATTCAATAACATCACACATAAGACACCAAGCGGAAAACAAAATTATTTCTAACAGAATACGTAAGTCAGAATTAAAGTATCTTAGTATCCTCTTTTGGCAAGTTATATACGAATTTAAATACAAAAAAAAATTAAGAACTACAAGTGAAATTTATAAAATACTAAAGTAATTAATTAAATAAACCTACCTTTCCCATACATACTTATATTAACGTTTAACCTATACTAAATTACATAATTACAACAAAAAAAAATTTACAAAAAAGTTATTAAATTTGAAACCACATACCTACTTACTTAAATCTAGTACAAAAATTATTTAGTTGAACTTACTTACACACAAATAAGTTACCTATATTTACATATATATCTACAGAAAAACTCTATTTTATTTTTTTTGCATTCATACATACATTTAAGATTATTACACATATTCATTCATACCTACAACATATAATTATACCTTATTTTGTCTGAGAATTATTTCAAATTTGAATTCATTCACCATTTAAGATGGTACTATTATACCAGAGTATGGTTAAGAGAACAATTATATCAATGGTATAAATCGTTTACTTTCATTGAATAAATATTATTATAACGACTACTTAATCATGTTCATCATTGAAAGAGAAATGACTTTCTGATTTATTTTTACTCGGCGATAATAAGGTGTGACAGGCGATAATGGAATAGGAAGTGTGACGTAGGCACATCATGGGGCTACCTGTTAAAAGATATACCGGTATAAGGTAGCCATGGAGTTACTGACTATGATCAGTACTACAGGGCGGGTACAGCCGAGATGCAGAAATCTGCAAGGTCATCAAGATCAGACCAACCCCTTCTCTTTTCCTTTATAATAATTTTCTCTTTCTGTTCCTTGCCACCTCCCCCCTTTTTCACATATTACTTTTTCCTATACCGCATAATGTTTTTTCTTTAGTCTGGTGTCCTAGTGACATCAATTCTCTTTGGGAATTAGACACATGTAAATTGTTTATGTTAATTTATATTGGCACGGTATATATTTGCAACCAGGATAGTAGCAGGAAGAACCCACCCCAACGACGAGCATCAGCCCGGCCTTCCGCAAGCGTGCCACCATCTGCTACGAACAAGGACACGATCACATCTCGTATACCTCTGGCTTACTGCAAAAATTGGCGCCCAACAACGTGGGGCTCGATAGAGAACACTAGCTCTATACCCCACTTTTAGCAACTACATTCCAACCCGTTCTAGCTAAGCTGCAGCATAAGCTAGTTTCTATTTAAGTAGTTGCGATTACGAGTCATCTTGCGGATACCCGTAAATTGCTGCGAAAAAAATTTCCAAAATTTAACTAAATATTACATGCATTTTAAAGTTTATACGTAAGAACCTCATTATTTTAAAATGTTTTAGAAGTCCTGTTTTAAAATGATTTTACATCATAAAACTAGTTGCGCTGGAATATTTTATAATGTTGCGTCAACGTACCTACGTTTTGTAATTTTCATGTATGGTGGAACATCTATGAGTCCGTATTCTACAAGTTAAAGCAGATTGCAAGTTGCCATAGAAAGATTCCTCAGTAAATTACAAGCGTTTACTTCTTAACACCTGCATGCATTACGTCTACCCATCTCTTCTTTTCATTTTATATTCTATCTATTATATGTTACACTTCTTAAATTCCATTTTATTACCAAGATCACCTTGTATCGCCAGTTTATTTATGAAAATAATAATACAATTTACTATACCCCTCTTATACTCTTATCAATTTCTCTTTATATAAATTTTCCAAAACATATATACCTACACAAGTTTTGAATCATGACTGAAAATCAAATCAAAGGAGCTGTTCCAAAGCTAAGGCGAAACATAGTTTTTGACGCCAACAGGCATACTATGCAAACCCGCAATCGAGGTTCAGACTTTGACACTCCTATGTCAGTTACTCATTCTTCTAAACCAGTACTACACTCACCCCCACATATAAATAATACAAGCGCTAACATTAATCGCTCTCTTACCTATGACGCTTCACTGAATAGAAGTACACATTCTAATAGAACTCTCAATGAGACTCTGTTTGAAATTGAAGGTTCAATTATACCAGCTGTTGGCACTACAACAAAAGTTACCACTAGCTCAGTGACTACTACCACCACCGTTACTTCTTCCGTACCTATTATGTCGGTTTTCGCAAACGAAACAGCTGATCGAGCTGCATTGAATTTTAACAACATTACGGCTGAAGCTGATAATGCACGTCATAACAATTCACATATTCAGTCATCGGGTGGACATCTTCACACGCATATCAGACAAGTCGTTGATGCCAGCCTAGCTAATATGCAGAATACGCTGTTGAAAGATTTGCCAAATATAATAAAGTACAACGTGGAACAAAGTATGAAGAATTTAGCTTTACAAAGAGTTCCACAAATACCTGACGTTTCACAACATGTATTGCAGCAACAAAATATTAATTCGCACCCTGCACAAAGTCAGTTTAGTTCGAGTCAACAAGTTAATATACCCGCTCAAACGTATATGGATAATCCTAACTTGTCGACTAGTTCAAGATTTGATTACCTTCAGAATGAACGTTTTGTTTCTCCTGAAGATCATTTAGATTTTAACACGCGTTATGAGAACAATCCTCGTTCTAATTCAAATTTTCGAAGACATCAATCTGACCATCATTTTGAAAGACCAAACAACCGACGTTTTGAGTTGGATCGTTGGGGTATTCGATTTGATGACTCCTCAAAAGGGATGTCTATTGAAGATTTTGTTTTTCGAATCGAGATTCTGAAAAATAATTATAATTGCCCGTGGTCAGAAATCATTCGCAACTTTCATCTTTTACTGTCTGGGTCTGCTCAAGATTGGTATTGGCAGTACTTGAGGAGTAATCCAAGAGGAGATTGGCCAATACTAAGAGCAGCGCTGCTCAAACAGTTTAAAGGTTTCGAAAATGATTTTGAGATTTTAAAACAAATTATGGATAGAAGGCAGATGCCAAATGAGTGTTTTGATGACTTCTTTAAATCTATTATTCATCTCAAAAGTCAGTTGAAAGATTCAATTAGAGAATTAGATCTCATAAAAATACTTAGGAATAATATTAACACCCGGTTAATGAATTTCATTTACTCGATGAAAATTGATTCCCTTGAGCAATTTCGAGATGAATGTAGGCGAACTGAGAAAATGCTAAACTCAAGATATGCACTTCAAAATCGTATGCGGAACATAAGCGAATTAGATTGCACTGACAATCAACAATCGTGTGATCAGTTTGATTCATATGATGAAATCGCAGCGGTATCGTTTACAAGCCGGCCGAAAATGTTCAATAATCAAGAAAAACAATCCAATGTTATGTGTTTCAATTGTAAACAGATGGGTCATCTTTTCATTCATTGTAAGATGCCTATACGTAAGTTATTCTGCTACAAATGTGGTACAGATAACTATACTGTTTTGGATTGTCCGAAATGTAATCCTCACAAGGGAAACTCGAAGTCGAATGTGACACAGTCTGGGGAGTCACGTTCGACGCAAACGCACCCAGATTAGATAAGAAAGATGCTTCCACAAACACATCGGATATTTCACCTGAAGTTCATAATGCTATAAAAGTTTTAAGACGTAGTGATGTGAATTTATCAGAATTCGTTTCGACAAAACTGGTGGAAAACACAAATCAAAAACCCATTCCATTTTTTCGAAAACCTTTTGAACAAAGATTACTCGAATACCATAGGATTCGAGATAAGATTTTTAAAATGGATGGGCTTCTGAAACCAAATAAAATTTACAAAACAAGACAAAGACATAGAAAGAGACTAGCATACCGCCAGCTCATTAGTGAAACTTTTCTCGAATGTTCAAGTTCGCTAAAGGATGAAAGACCCTATGCTAAAGTTTCTATGCAAGGACGAGAAATCACAGGACTTTTAGATAGTGGTGCATCGGTTTCCTGCTTAGGAAAAGGGTGCATGGATTTCGTTAAAGAAATCGGGATTCCGATCATTGCATTTTGCTCAGAGGTAAATACCGCTGATGGAAAAGGGCAAAAGATAGTAGGACGTATTTTGGTTGATATAGAGTTTAACGGAGTCGTCAAAACTTTAGATGTTTATCTAGTTCCAGACTTAGTTCAACCTCTATATCTTGGAATTGACTTCTGGTCAAAATTTCAAATTGCTCCTAAAATCATCAGCGAAGTTTCCCTAGAGTTAAATAGCAAACCCTGTAGCGAAACCATCAAACCAAAACCACCAATGCACGAACTCAGTTACATCGAACAATGTGATCTACAGGAAGTGATTTCTCAGTTCCCATCTTTCACCAAACTTGGGCTAGGTAAAACTACCTTAGAACAACATAAAATTGACACTAATGGTGCTGAAGCGGTAAAGCAGCGGCATTACCCAGTGTCACCAATAATTCAACAACTAATCTATGCGGAGCTGGATCGCATGCTCTCCTTGGGGGTTCTGGAAGAGAGTCACAGTGCATGGAGTTCTCCCATAGTCCTTATCCGGAAACCGGGTAAGAACAGACTATGTTTGGATTATCGCAAGGTGAACTCTCTTACAAAGAGAGATGCGTACCCGCTTCCGCATATAGAGGGTCTGCTTAGCCGACTAGGAGATACGCATTACATTAGTAGTGTGGATCTCAAAGACGCGTTCTGGCAGATCCCTCTTGAGGAGAAGTCAAGAGAGAAAACCGCTTTTACTGTGCCAGGACGACCGCTGTATCAATTCACCGTCATGCCCTTTGGGTTGTGTAATGCACCTCAAAGGATGTGTCGGTTAATGGATAAAGTGATCCCCAGCGCACTTAGGGAAAACGTTTTCGTCTATCTTGACGATCTTCTGATTATCTCCCCGGACTTTCAACAACATCTTTGCGTTTTAAAACAAGTTGCTGATTGCTTACGAAAAGCCAACTTGACTATAAATGTCGAAAAGTCATTTTTTTGTTTCAAAGAACTTAGATATCTAGGATACATTATAGGACAAGGTCATATTAAACCAAACCCTGATAAGGTATCAGCCATACAAGAATTTCCGATCCCATCTAGTCAGAAGCAGGTACGAAGATTCTTGGGTCTCTGTGGATGGTATCGGAGATTTATAAGGAATTTTTCATCCCTGGCAACACCATTGACCGATACCTTGAAGAAGTCGAAAGTGTTCACCTTGTCCTCAGATGCCCTTGCCTCTTTTGAAGCACTAAAATCGGCTCTTCTTTCGGCACCTCTTCTTAGCAATCCAGAGTTTGTAAAACCATTTTATATTCAATGTGATGCTTCGTCGAAAGGTATTGGTGGTGTATTGTTCCAATACGACGACGAGCAAAACGAAAAACCTATAGCCTATTTTTCCGAAAAACTAAATAGCTGTCAGCAAAAGTACAGTGTCACCGAACTGGAATGTTTCGCTGCAGTGAGGTCAATTTACAAATTTAGACCTTACATTGAAGGCACTTCATTCACAGTCATTACAGACCACGCAAGCCTAAAGTGGCTTATGGGCCTTAAGGATTTAAGCGGCAGACTTGCACGCTGGTCTTTAAAGCTTCAAGGCTTTACTTTCAACATCGAGCATAGAAAAGGTGCACAAAATATTGTACCCGATACTCTTTCGAGGGCGTATGTGGAACATTTATCTTCATTAAATATGAAAAATAATTTTCTTGATTTAAGTTCACCTGAATTTAAATCCCCGGAATATTTAGAACTCTTAACATCTATTGAAAATAATAAAGATAATTTACCCGATCTAAAGATTAGTGACAACCTGATTTTTAAAAGAGTATTTTCGTACAACAGTGAGAATTTGAGTACGGAGTATCAATGGAAACTTTGGGTACCTACAGGATTGACCAACTCAGTTATTGAAAGTAACCACAATCCACCGAACTGTTCCCATGGAGGCATCCAAAAGACTCTCGAAAGAATAAAAGAACTTTACTATTGGCCGAATATGGCTTTGCAGGTGCGAAACTTCGTCACAAAATGTAGTGCTTGCAAAGAAAATAAATCTCCCAATTTCACTCTTAGACCACCTATGGGTGCACATCATCGAATAGACTTACCATTCCAAAAAATCTATATCGATTTTATGGGCCCGTATGTTCGCTCGAAGAAGGGAAATCTTTTCATTTTTATTGTGTTAGACTCCATGTCTAAATTTGTTTTTCTTAAGGCTATGCCGAAAGCAACGTCGAAACTGGTGATAGAATTCTTAGAAAAGGAAGTCTATCAGAAATTTGGTGTGCCTGAGTTCTTGCACAGCGACAACGGCAAGCAATTCGTGTCTCAAGAATTCAGTCAATTTCTTTCGAAATATAACACCAAGCATATTCGAAATGCAGTTTACTCTCCACAAGCGAATGCATCTGAAAGAGTAAATCGTTCAATTTTATCCGCCATACGAACTTATCTTAAAGAAGACCAAAGGGATTGGGATACTCACTTGTCACAAGTGCAACAAGCTCTATGTACGTCAATACACCAATCGACAGGAATGTCCCCGTATTTCGCACTCTTTGGGAGGCATATGATATCTCATGCAGATATGTACAAGATAAAAAGAAAACTAAACGTTCTAAATGATGGAGAAATTGAACATTTACCTCTTTCCAGCACGCTGCAGCTTGTGAGAGAAAAGATCAAAACCAAATTGTATGAAGCTTATATCCGTAATGAAAAGACATACAATCTAAGGTCATCATTACGAATATTTAAACCTGGAGAAGAAATCTACAGGAGAAATTTCGTTCTAAGTAATGCGTCCAAACATTTCAACGCAAAACTGTGTCAAAAATTCGTTAAATGTCGAATAGTGAAACAAGTAGGTAAATCGTTATTTGAAATTGAGAATCTTAAAGGTAAATCTTTAGGTGTTTATCACGCCAAAGATTTAAGGCACTAAAAGATACCTATTTTTTTCTATTTTAAAAACGAATTCTCATTTTTGTTTACTTGTATTTTTCAAGACTAGTGGTCGTGGGTCGAGATTTTAAATCGAAAAAAAAAAAAAAAAAATCATGTACAAACAATTAAAGAGTTTGAAACAGTGTAACGTTCTTCATGTCTTTTGAAAACTCTAGCGTTTTCCAAATGCATGATTGTGTAGCGTGACACTGGTTCGTATCGTATATTCATCTTATCATGCAAACGTATTTTAATATTTCTTTTTCAAAATGTAACGCCCATCGCTCAGATATGGCACTCTTCCTTTCTTGGCTCCCCTACATAACGTACGATGCGCCATTGTTTACACAGTGGACATTCTACTAAACACAAAAATTTAAACCTATAAAAACCAAAGTCAAGTGGGCACGAGTCTTTTGACAGTGTAAAAATATTGAGTGAGCAAGTCCTCTAGAAAATCAAACGTTTTGTTTTTTTCGGTTGATTATGAGTTTGATACTATTAGTATTACTAACAAAAACGTGATAACTATTAGATCGATTCTCCAAAAATAATAAGAAATCATTTTTTTTTTTTTTATAACGCATAGTCACAACTTTTGGTAAGAATACCTACCACCTACAGTCAAAGAGGTTATATTCATTGAGAAAAAAAAATAAAAATTTGCCCTTTTAGTGACCACTAGTGCATCTTCAAGAGCATCTACGGCAATTCATTCATTGGCTACGCGCAGGGATTCCAAGCACGATCACGCCAGGGAAATAACCTCGTGAACCCAAATAACACCCTAATTGCCAAGGAAGTGTCAAGTGCCAGTGCTTAAATCAACCTCGTATCAGCAGAAATTGCTGCGCAAAGAACCTCCCTTCCCTACAAAAACGCTCTTGGGAAGCGAGTTGCTAATCTTAGATCGGCAAACGCTAAAACGATCGACAGTCACCCCTCCAACTAAACGCCAAGTACACGATCGCACGAAATCCGAACATCATCATTTCCAAAAACCCGACGATTACCACCACAGTCATCAGTGCTGATCGGCAGTTAAGACACATCGATTTTCTTTGAAGCCGTACTTTTGTTCGAAAGAATTAGCGGACCGCATGCCTAAACTACTGGCCAAGTTAAAATCTGAAGTCTATCCAATCTAACAGATCAACTGAACGTGAAGCGAATTTTTGTGTATTGTCCTGCATGTTAATTGTTTAGGTTAAGATATCTTTTTTTGTTAATTACACTCTAGAATTAAGTGTACGGAAAGGTATTAACATTTATAAGCTACCGAGGTAATATCATTTGCCATATAAGATCATACCAAGATACATTTTTAACACGTTCTTTTCCAAATAGCTACACACACAAATACAACAATCATACCATTTACACCAACACTTAATCGACGGCAACGATTTGTGCGCACAAAGCGGAGTCTGCGGTTCATTCAATAACATCACACATAAGACACCAAGCGGAAAACAAAATTATTTCTAACAGAATACGTAAGTCAGAATTAAAGTATCTTAGTATCCTCTTTTGGCAAGTTATATACGAATTTAAATACAAAAAAAAATTAAGAACTACAAGTGAAATTTATAAAATACTAAAGTAATTAATTAAATAAACCTACCTTTCCCATACATACTTATATTAACGTTTAACCTATACTAAATTACATAATTACAACAAAAAAAAATTTACAAAAAAGTTATTAAATTTGAAACCACATACCTACTTACTTAAATCTAGTACAAAAATTATTTAGTTGAACTTACTTACACACAAATAAGTTACCTATATTTACATATATATCTACAGAAAAACTCTATTTTATTTTTTTTGCATTCATACATACATTTAAGATTATTACACATATTCATTCATACCTACAACATATAATTATACCTTATTTTGTCTGAGAATTATTTCAAATTTGAATTCATTCACCATTTAAGATGGTACTATTATACCAGAGTATGGTTAAGAGAACAATTATATCAATGGTATAAATCGTTTACTTTCATTGAATAAATATTATTATAACGACTACTTAATCATGTTCATCATTGAAAGAGAAATGACTTTCTGATTTATTTTTACTCGGCGATAATAAGGTGTGACAGGCGATAATGGAATAGGAAGTGTGACGTAGGCACATCATGGGGCTACCTGTTAAAAGATATACCGGTATAAGGTAGCCATGGAGTTACTGACTATGATCAGTACTACAGGGCGGGTACAGCCGAGATGCAGAAATCTGCAAGGTCATCAAGATCAGACCAACCCCTTCTCTTTTCCTTTATAATAATTTTCTCTTTCTGTTCCTTGCCACCTCCCCCCTTTTTCACATATTACTTTTTCCTATACCGCATAATGTTTTTTCTTTAGTCTGGTGTCCTAGTGACATCAATTCTCTTTGGGAATTAGACACATGTAAATTGTTTATGTTAATTTATATTGGCACGGTATATATTTGCAACCAGGATAGTAGCAGGAAGAACCCACCCCAACGACGAGCATCAGCCCGGCCTTCCGCAAGCGTGCCACCATCTGCTACGAACAAGGACACGATCACATCTCGTATACCTCTGGCTTACTGCAAGCTATCATATGAAAACCACATTTCCAGTATTTGTTTTGCAATTGAATTCATTTTTGAGAGAGAATATCATTTTTTTGGTTGATTGAAAGTGATTAGGAATTAATAAACAAATTCGTAATATTAAGGTTTTAGAAAAAAAAAATTACATTTAAGGAATCCAATATTTAATTCCTAAAATGTAACTTTTTTTTTTTTCTAAAACCTTAATATTACGAATTTGTTTATTTATTCCTAAGCACTTTCAACCAACAAATTTACGATTTATCAGAAATATTTGATTTAGGTTTTTGCTTTATGTTATGTATGGTAGACAATAAGTTTAAAAATTGTTTAACAAACTTATTTTACTTAACATTATCTATTGTACCATGATATTTCCTATAACATGCTTACTTTTTCTAACCTTCGTTTGACATAAGCATTAGGCGAAAGAGAAAAACACAGCACCTCATGTCAACTTGGTGTATCCGCGAGACTAAAATGAAAACGAATGTCCTTTCTTAACTTGGTAGACACATCATCATTCACCAACCTCTGAATTATGTTAAGCTAAGAAGATTTATAGTCCATAGTTCCAGCTAGAACAGGTAACCACGGGAGACGAGTACACACATGCGAAAAGCACAACTCTTCAAAAAAACTGGGGTTATCCATGTGACCAAAATGAAAGTTGATGTCCTTTCTGGTCAAGTCGTCTTTCATCTACTTCTGAAAGGCTTATATTAAGCTGACTACAGAAATAATATTGAGTGACGATGTATCTAGATGACTAGATGTATCCCTTCGACTTAAGTCGAAATCGAATTCCCTCTAAACTTAGTGGTCACGTTATCTTTCAAATACCATTTGATTACGTGGTCTGCAATCTGTCGACAGCCTCAACTAGAACAGGTGACAACAAATGACGAATACATACAAGAGAAAGACACAACACCTATACAATCAGATGGGTTTACCTGTCCTTTCTAGACCTATAGTGTTTACATAATCTGTCATCTTTCTATGCGTTAGGTTAGGTTTATGAATCGATAAAGTAGAGTGTCCTTAGACACTTCACAATGACCAAACTGTGATATCCTTTATTGGCAGAAAGCCGTGTGTTTTTCCTTGAACCTCTTTAGGTGATTCTACATCATATCTTGAAGTCTTCCGAAACCTGTGTAGGTAGGATCATGCGACTTTGGAAACTCTGGGATACCAAGCAAGTACTGGCTTCCAAGTATTCAGTTCTTCAAGTAACAGAGACAAAGTGATAGAGAATGTGTGCATATCCTCGTGCATCCTTTGTCACGTTTAGTTTTGTTGTGGTGCTTCTTTGTATGTTATGAGTGCTATGACCATTGAGGGACCATACCTTTTTAGACAACGAGGTTCTGGCATGCAGTAAAAGTTCGCTAGTTTCCTGTTAAAGGGTGGTCAACGAATGCCATTGGATTATGGGTGTATTGGCATATTGGTCAGTGCGTTTGACTACTAAGCGCGGGGTCCCTAGTTCAAACCCCGCCTTTTGCAAATGCCTGACAGACAACAATTCGGAATTGCCATTGCCAACAGTATAGGTCCCCCTCTTTGTAGTAAAAATATAACGCACACACCAATAAGTTGAGAAGCTAAGTTTGAGCACATAGAACCTAGGCCGATCAAGCACATAGTTTAAGATGAAATCTTGACAACGGCAAGGGGTTAGGTAGGTAGGTAGAAGTGGCGTTCGGCATTAACCCAAGAAGCACTTATGTACCTTTTTGTTACCACGACTCATGTGACCTTTATTATGATTGTTGTTGTGGATGTGATACAGGCCGTCTCGAGATCCAGCCTGATTTAGAAAACTGAGGTTTAGAAAACCTTGTATCCTTTTACCCCAGATGTCGCTAATGTTGTCGATAAATGGTTGGTCTAACGCACGCAATCTGGTTCTTGCTTGTGCCGGACATTTGCAGATGAAATGGGAAAGGGGTTTCTTTCTCATTTGTGTTCCTGCAACTGCGGCATTGAGGGTTGTATGGCATCCCTAGTTTGGCCGCATGGCCTCTAATTGGCCAGTGCCCCGTGACTATCGCCGTAATTCTTGCGATATCTGGGCGGATTCTATTTAGTAGATCGTTTGTTCTGTTTTTGTCTTAGGATGGCCATATCGTCCTCGATATGACGCAACGGCAAGGAGTTAAGGCATTTTGCAATGGTTTGACCAGTTTTTCCAACAGTTGATGTGGCTGTCCAGATTTGAGAAGTCCATGAACTTTGACTCCCTTTTGATATCGATCTTTCAATCGTTCTCTGAGATTGCAGAACGCTGTTTTGACTATTTGAAGTGCCTGATTATGATCATTATCATTTGATTTGATGGCTGTTGATCGGCTATCTTCTTGACGGATGTATCCTTTTCGACAGAAACCCAGCAAAGGAAGGGATGAAGAAGTGGTCAACATCAGCTTGGACTATTTTCAGTAGCAGGTACTACCCTGATGACCACTTTGTTGTCATGGAATATGTTTGTATCATAGTGTGGTATTACCATTATTGATGTCACATAGGTTGCTTCAGCCGCTACACTTTACATCGTTAACAGGAACTACGAAACTCAAAATGGAGAATTAAGTCGTTCATGCATCTGCTGGCTGTCACAATTTGGTCTGATGTATCAAGGCAACAACATGTAACCTCTGTTGCCAAATAAGCAGCGCAATGTCTGAGCTAAGTTACCTTTTTGGAGCTTACAGATATTTAACTCCAGCCCAGCTTCTTTTTCTCCATAAAATCCAAGTATGACCCAGGTCTTGAATACTGTTATCATGTTTAGAAGTTCACCACCAAAATACACACAGAACTTAATAGTCTGTATCCAAAGATAAATAGGCCGCTACGATTCGTCCCTTACTTCAAATCTGCAACCTTTGGGTCTGCGAAGTCTTGTAGGAGATCTATGAGTTTATTACAAGCACTATAACGGCAGATCTACGGAGGAGCTTAGAGAAATCAAGCTCTTTAAAGGCAGATCTTCGGAGGATTGTAGAGAAATCATCCCTAGACATTTTGCATTTAAACGATCTACAAGAGACACAGTTGCAACTCATAGTATCACAGTTCATCTAACAATGACACGAACCACGCAAATCCAAAAATATTTTTGGAGATCTATGACTTTATTACAAGCACTATGACGGCAGATCTTCGGAGGATTTTAGAGAAATCATCCCTCGACTTGTTGCATTTAAACGACCTACAAGAGATACAGTTGCAACTCATAGTATCACAGTTCATCTAACAATGACACGAACCACTACATTTCAAAAATATTTTTGTTACAGAGCAAGCAAACCGAACGAACTTTTTTAAGACCTTTTTTGTTCAATAGTTGTGGGTTTGCTTTACCTGAGTAAAGTTTATAAAAAAGAGGCGAATATGTCCGCCATCTATTAGCGAAAAATGTTTTAGGTGTAAAATGTATTATTCGCCATCTTCTGCAGTAATCTTTGTATTTGGTGTCTTTGTATTTGTAGTGTCTTTTCGTAAATCAGAAAATCTATTAAGCCTAGCATCTAAGGGATCTGAACAACGTCCATAAAGGATACTAAAAGATACTTTTTTTAGAAATCAAATTGATTTTAGGAGCAGTGGTCGTTTTTATTGTCAAGTGCACTCTTTATTAGGAGGAACACTCTTAGTAAATAAAACAAACAGTCTTTTTAAAACTGTCATTTCCCTTAAAATAAAGAAATGGCGTTATGAGATAACAGAGAGCTCAACTGGTTTCATATGCCAATTTTAGTAAGTTAACCGACAATTTAACATGACACATATACGATGGTGACTTCTTAGTACACATAGGGCAATTGGTTTTGTATTTTTTTAATAAACCAGTTATTAACTGTTTGAAAATATTTAAAAAATGTACATGTCCTATAAATATGAAGGTTAACTACCAGTGGCATGTGATCCATACCAGAATATTCCCACCAGCTTACCTACATAAATAAGTTCTATAAGGCAAGAATACTTGACGAATTGCGACAATTAATTCAAAAGTGTAATTCATATCAGGAAAAATACGAATTTGTACGATATGCCCCAAATATTTATACAAATAAAAGTTTTATTTTACGTCATTCTACAAGGTGGCGCAAAAGTAATCCTCCTATCAGAAAATGCTATAAATTTTGCGATTGGCCCCTAATGTCAGTTCTGTTTTGACATTTGTGTAGTAAACACATGCGAAGTACACGTTAATAAACAATGTTACGCTACACTGCTCCAGAACGCGGAATATTGGTGACTATTTATTTGAGCAATAATCGGTCGGTGACTTTGGCACAACGTGAATTTCGTCGCAGATTTCCTAGCCGTCCAACGCCTACTGGTGAAACACTGCGACGTTTAGCCGCTCGCCTCGAAGAGACTGGCATAACACGAGATGCTGCCAGGCGTGGCAGACTCCGGAGTAGCCGTTCTGCAGAGAATATTGCTGCTGTAGCCGAAGATGTCATGGAAGCGCCGTCGACATCGACCAGACGACGTGCCACGCAAATGGGTATCAGTCGACAGCGAATTTTGGTATAAGATTTGAAGATGTTTCCGTACAAAATCCAGACGGTGCATCAGCTGTTAGCTGCTGACCGCCAACCGCATCTAACATACGCTCAAGCCATCCTTAATCACCACCAAGAGGAAGATGATTTTTCATCAAAAATAATCATGAGTGATGAGGCCCATTTCCATCTTAGCGGGTACGTAAATAAGCAAAATTTACGCTTCTGGGGCACTGAAAATCCGCGTGTATTCCACGAAGAGCCATTACACCCGCTCAAAGTCACTGTATGGTGTGCTGTTTTCGCTGGAGGAGTCATCAGACCTTTTTTCTTCGAAGACGTCGCGGGCCAAACGGTTACTGTGAATGATGAGCGCTACTGAGCAATGATCAACGAGTTCTTTTTGCCGCAACTTGATGAATTGGGATTGGAAAACATGTGGTTCCAACAGGACGGTGCAACGGCACACAGTGCACGTGCTACAACCGATATGCTGAAGGATGTATTTCCCGGGCGCCTACCCTCCCGTTTTGGCGATTTGCACTGGCCAGCAAGATCGCCTGATTTGACCGCTCCAGACTTCTTTTTGTGGGTTTATGTCAACAAGCCTCAGACTCTTGCAGTTCCTCAAGACAATATCCGTCAAGAATGTGAGAACCTATCGCCGGAAGTTTTGGCCAAAGTGATGGAAAATGCCATAAAAAGGGCTCAAATGACAATCAACTGTGGCGGCAGCCATTTACATGACATCATATTCTCGACTTGATGTAAAAAAAATTAAAAGACCAAATAAAAATAATCCACAAAAAGAATCAAAGTTTTTCATTTTTTTTTTAAATTACAGCCAAAAAACATCGGAAGGTTATTTTTGCGCCACCTTGTATAACAAAAATTAACTTCGGCTTTCCTTCATACAAAGTAACCCTACGCCACTGGTACCTACTTCGTTGTGTCAACAATTTGGTAAAAAAATTTATATCGTGTTTTCTTACATATATACTCTTTAAATAATGATATTTATAGTACTTATTTAGATTCGTTAAAAATAATTACTAAGTTGAGTCGCCATTTTGTTAATTATGAACTTTGGCGGATTAGAACTGCCCATCGTTATGTTCAAAAATAATAAATATACAATCAAATAGATAGGATGTAATGCCTATCTACACATGCTTATAAAAATGGCGACCGAAAAAAGTAGTATCTGTACTAAAAAATAAAGATACATTAACTTTGAAAAAAATAAACATTTGTTAAAAAGCACTGAATATTTTCAGTAAAACAAAATTGATCCAATAAAACACCTTCACTCCTACCCAATTAGAAACAGAGAGCATGCGATTATTGACCTACTCAACAAAAAAAAAAAACTTTTTCAAGCACTCCGATGTGAGATACAGATAACACTCTCAGTTCTCTCTTTCTACACGTGTCGCAAATTTTTAAAAGCTTTAAACAATTTTCAATTGAATATTACAAAACAAAAAAACTTGACTGAAGTACTTTCAATCGAGTACAGTACTAGAACAATGACATTTTTTGATTAGCCTAAAAAATTATTCTGACAAGTGCGATTTGTTGAGGCACCCACAGTGTTTGCTCGTGTTTTGTTAGTATTCAGAAGCTACTGAAATGATTCAGCCACTCAACATCGAATTGAGTAGGCTTGTTGTATCGACAAATAATTAAAAAAAATTCAAAACATACACTGCACTCAAATGATATGACGCCACGAAAGCTGTCCATTTGCATTTCGTAATTTGAATGATTAAATATTAAAACACCGTCACGCTATAAATGCATGATTTGTGTACACATAAATGGGATTTTTGTTTTGATTCAAGATAGTGAAGGATTGAATTTGAAATGTCATCGGAATGAATTTATTTTGAAACCGCACATCAGGTTTAGTTTAAATGACTTTTCTTAAGTGTATTCATGCAAAGATGACAGCACAAGATGGCGAACAATAATTTTACGTTCTGTATACAATTTTTGTACTAGATGGCGAACAACTTGATGTCAAAGCCATGATGACGTTTAAGTTTGATTTTGATTTTGGGCTACAAACCTACTTCTGACCTATAATCGAATAACATAAAAAGAGATTCGCCTTGATTTTTTCCAATTCAGTTCTCTATATTCGAGAAAAGTTAGTGCAGAAACTTTTTTTGCGGAGAAGACCATTTTTGGATGGTTGGATGTGTGAACATACCAAATATACCATATTTAGGACGACACCAATCCACACGAGAAGCACCAGTACCAAATTCATCCGAAAAAATGATTGTTTGGTTCGAAATTCGGTCTGACGGGATCATTGGTCGGTCGGATCAAAACAAAACTCATCGCTATAGCCGTCGATGGTGAGGACTTTCGAAATCAATGATAATATACTGCTTGTTGTGTAAACTGGATGAAATGGATACTGGCAAGCTATCGTTCCAACAAAATTACGCTGGTTTATAGCTCATAGCCCATTGTATGATGGACATTCTCCATGAGCTATTTTAGGGCGTGATTTTCTAGTGACCCTACTCTGTATTTCCTTGTGAAAGTTACAATTCTCGAAAACGAATATTTTTATTCCCTATTTACAACTTTCGAATACGAAAAACAGAATTTTGCTGCCTGCCAGGGCTGCCAGCCCGTAGTAATGGCTGGCAGGCAGAAAAATCCTGTTTTTTGTATTCGAAAATTGTAGATAGGGAGTTGTTTATTTTTCTAAAGTACTACAGAGTGCCTTATAAAAAACGGGACATAATGCACTTTTGAATAGAAATGACTTTCGGAACAAAATACAGAGTAGGGCCATTTATATGGCTTTCCAAACTTGAAATTATTATCGAAAACGAAAGTTGTTCCATACATTTTCAATTTTCTAAAATGTATATGGATTACAAGTACCATTTACGCCACCATCTCAAAACTGCTCAACAAAAGTCATTTTGTTGGAGTTTATTGAAGACAACAAACCTTCTGTTATATTCTAGAAGTCGCACAGAACATCTGACATACTAGCTATCAAAACGAATAGATCTTTCAGGAACATATCAGCTTCAGTTAGTTTTTTGCATTTGCGAGAAAATTATTTAGAAAAACAGCGTTCTTAGCAGAAAATTAGTAATTATGCCTTAAAATTTGGTTTCGAAATGAATTAAATATCATGCCTTACTTATTCCTTTTTAAATGTCAAACAAAGCCTGTTCGGTGTACGGTATAAAGGGGTCAAGTATTTTTCGCAAACTTTTTTCTAAAACTCAGTTCTTAGTTCAGTATGAAAACCGTATTGCACACATATTTTTATAATCTATCTCATAGGGGGATATTAGTTTTGCTAAATATTAATCGCTTTCGAAATCTGCCCACTGCCACTGCAATTTTTTTGTTTTTAGAAAACGTCGTTTTTGGTCAAAGCGTAAGAAATAAAAAAAAAACATTTCTGAACACGATATTTTGACAATTTCACTGTCTATATTTTACCCCACTTTTTGAGGGGGATTTACAAAAAAAAACTCTATCCCATGGTTCTAAAAATTTTAGTTAAAGTTACAAAATTTTGGTCAAAACATGAAGAATTTTGAACACTTTCTGAGGGGTATTTACATAATAAAAAACCTGTCCTATGGTCTTAAAAATTGAAGCTAACATTATGAAATTTAGTTCAAAACATGAGGAATTTTGAAAAAAGCAACCCCACCTTAGAGGGGGATTTACTAAAAAAAAATAAACCCTCTCCCATGCTCATATGAATTTTTGCTAAAATTATGATTTTTTTGTCAAAAATGAAGAATTTTGAATAAGTGTCGAATTGAAATATTTAATATTTCACTGTCTATATTTCACAGATATACAGTTTTGAGCTACTCTTATTTTTTAGGGGCGTTTCTATTAGCCTCGGAAAGGACGGATTTTATTGTTGACGACCCTGCTAAACGAAAAAAGGACAACGACGTTCGTATCTGCACCTGGAATGTGAGAACATTAAACAGGAGAGGTGCAGCGAACAACTAGCGGAAGCCCTAAACTGCTACAAAGCAGACATTGCTGCCATCCAGGAAATACGATGGGATGGGCCGGGCAAAAAGAGGATGAAAAACTGTGACATATACACATTATAGTGAGCAGAAACAGCGACTATTCGAATGCGGATTTGTTATAAGTGCCAGACTTAGGCAAGAAGTCTTATGTTTCCAAGACATTAGCGAACGCATAGTAACAATCCACATCAAGGCCAAATTCGCCAACATAAGCCTTATATGCGCTCACGCTCCGACGGAAGCAAAAGATGATATAGCTAAGGATTGCTTCTACGAGCTCCTCGACAAAACCTATGAGCGACTTCCGAAGTACGATGTTAAAATCGTGCTGGGAGATTTTAACGCAAAGGTAGGAAGAGAAGACATCTTTAGAAGTATTGTCGGAAAACAAAGCCTACACGACAACAGTCTGGTAACGGACTTAGGCTAATTGATTTCGCTACGGAACGAAATGCCACTATAGCCAGCACACGGTTTCCTCACCTCGATATCCATAAGGGGACATGGCGGTCTCCAGATCAACGAACGGTCAACCAAATTGATCACATTGCGATAGATAAGAGGCACGCATCCAGTATTTTGGATGTACGAACATTCCGAGGAGCTAACATCGACTCGGATCACTACTTTGTAGCAGCCAAGGTAAGAATGCGGATATCCACCACGCCACAACAATCCAGGAATACTGTGAAAAAATTTAATGTCGGAAGACTGCAATCGCAAGAGACCGCCAAGACCTTCGCACAACGCGTATCCCTTAACCTCTCGATTAACACCATACCACCAGCATCGAATGTCGAAGAGCAATGCCAACGATGCCAACAGGCCATTAGATCAGCCGCAACTGATGTGCTAGGTTTCTCGCGCCCACCAGCAAGAAACCCCTGGTTTGATGAGGAATGCCGACAGATGCTCACAGCCAAGAACGAGGCCTACAAGGCTAAGCTGCAGGTGAAGACGAGAGCTGCCATTGAGCTCTATAGGCAAAGAAGAAAAGAGAGCAAGAGAGCGCGCGATCGAGGATATAGAGAGGTGCCACTCCAGGAACGATGTTCGCAAGTTTTACCAAAGTGTAAAACGTCAAAGCCAAGGATACAAGGCTCGAACAGAATCCTGTCGAGATGAACAAGGAAATATTGTAGTTGAGACACAGTCGATTCTGAGGATATGGAAGAACCACTTCTGCAGACTGTTAAACGGCGATGACGAACAACATTCCGCTGTCAGGCAGAACGAACCATTCAATATTGGCAACGACAGCGAAAACTGCCAACCACCCGACCTGAGTGAAGTGAGGATAGCAATATCTAAACTCAAGCTTAATAAGGCTGCCGGAAATGACGGCCTTCCCGCTGAGCTCTATAAGGCCGGCGGAGATGACTTGGTAAGTAACATCCACCAACTCATAAGCTAAATCTGGTCGGATGAAAATATGCCTGAAGAATGGAACCTCAGCATCGTTTGCCCGATCCACAAAAAAGGAGACCCTCTGAACTGCGCCAACTACAGAAGGATAAGTCTACTCAACATCGCTTACAAAATCCTATCCGCCGTAATATTTGAACGCCTGAAACCGTTTACCAACAACCTGATCGGCCCTTATCAGTGTGGTTTTAGGCCAGGAATGTCCACAATCGATCAAACTTCGGCAGATCCTGGAAAAAACCCAAGAAGTCCAAATCGATACCCACCACCTATTTATCGATTTCAAAGCCGCATACGACAGCATTTATAGAGACGAACTATACAGAGCCATGTCTAGTTTTGTTATACCACCCAAACTCGTCCGTTTGTGTAGGATGACGATGGAGAATTCTCGCTGCACCATCAGGGTCGGAAACGACCTCACCGACACATTCGATACCAAAAAAGGATTTAGGCAAGGCTATGCGCTGTCATGTGACTTTTTCAATTTGATTCTTGAGAGGATTGTGCAAAAATCCCGAGCCAACACCACAACAATTTTCCAAAAATCGGTACAACTATTAGCATACGCCGACGATATTGACATCATTGGTAGGACTCAACGTGATGTCATAGCCACGTTTGCTAGTATAGAGAAGGAAGCGGCAAAAATGGATTTAGCAGTAAATGAGGGAGGGTAAGACTAAGTATATGCTGTCAACACGAAAGGACACACAACATCGACGAATTGGACAGAACGTCACCATTGACAGATATAACTTTGAGGTAGTATGGGACTTTGTCTACCTCGGCTCCGCTATTAACTCTGACAACAACATCTCGTCAGAAATCAAACGAAGAATTACTCTTGCCAATTGCTGTTTCTTCGGGCTTAGAAGGCAATTTAGTAGTAAAGCCCTAACTGGAACTACTAAGGAGATCCTGTATAAGACCCTTATCATCCCAGTCCTGCACTACGGCGCTGAAGCATGGACCGTATCAAAAGCGGATGAAGAAATCCTTGGTCGATTCGAGAGAAAAATTCTTCGGAAAATCTTCGGTCCCGTTTGCGTTGACGGGCTATGGAGACGAAGATTCAACCACGAACTATACGAGCTGTACAGCGACATACCCGTAGTCAAAAAACTCCGCATTGGACGTTTAAGATGGCTAGGACATGTAGAAAGAATGGACACCAATACTCCGGCTCGCAGAGTCTTCGATTCCCAGCCAGACGTCGGACGCAGTAGAGGAAGACCTCGCCTTAAGTGGCGCGCACAAGTAGAAACCGACCTCAACCAACTTGGAGTGCGAAACAGGAGGCAGTTAGCTAAGGACCGGGCTAATTGGAGAGGCATGTTGGTTGAGGCCCGGACTGTAGCGCCTTAATGTAAAAACTTAATGTAAAAACTAATATACCCCTATGGGATAGGGTATAAAAACCCTATCCCAGAGACGCACTAATATTGCAGACCTATACAGAAGTAGGTCCTTAAAATATGAGCTGAGTTTGTTAAATTTTGGTGAAACCACAAGAAATTAAAAAAAAAGTTTCTAAGTGAGCTATGTAGCCAATTTCGTCGTCCATACACCACCGATATACGTTTTAATCCGCGCGCAGTTGGTTCAAATTTTTACAAATTTCGAAATTAGTTTCGAAGAACATACTTTGACAATATTTTTATAAACATTTTACTTATTGAGCAATATGAACAACGCCCATTGGTGATCTTTATTTTAACAATGGGATGGGACGATTCGCACTGCAAGCTGTAACCATGTTATTTATTTTTATCTCGAAATGCCCTAAATGTCACCTAGTCAGCATTATCTATAGTTTACATAAAATTTTTGATAATCTTTTCAATAATCTCAAAAATTTCAAAGAAAGTGTTTCCCACCACTAAATGATGACTTAATTCCGTGCCATGAAATCTGTTAACCCATTTTCAAAGTCACTAGATTCCCACTCAAGGCACACATGCCTTATAATTTTGCAAAAACTATAATTATTCCAACCCTATGCTAATTGATAGGTTAGTGCACTTTTTATGAGAATTTGTTTTGTTTAAACCACCCCATCACATGCGAGAATCATGCCCAATCTCTCACGATATGCAAACGCCATTAAGAGCTTTCCAGAGCCTCAAATTATGCATCAACTTCTAGAATGATCAATTATACCTATAGACCCTTGGCACGTGTGTCTTTCAGGAAAAAAAAAACATCAAAACCCAAGTGCCAACAAGTTTTAATAGATAACAGCCCTTAAAGGTGACACTTTGCAATTGCAATCATTCTAGATCGATAAGACTTGTGTACCTGGTGTAAGTCCACTTGAATGACCTATGATAACAAGAGGCCATCCAATAATAAACAAAATTCTCTTTGTCAAATATTTCATCAGCTGCATCCACTAAAAAGCTTGTTAACCGAGGTTATGACGTCATGGTGATATGTATACACGATCCTACTTACAGATTTTCATGAGTCGCAGTTTGCAGTAGCCCTACAGCTAGCACCTTATTTACTAAATAATTTCAAAAGCAAATCATACCTAATCGAGTCGAACGTGCACTGGATTCGAACTGAAATGACAATGCAAGCCCTATGACGCACAAGGGATGGCACTTAATACAGATGATGATCTACACGACCGTAGCTTAGCCTAAAAGATACATTTTCATATATTTACAAACCTGAAGTTGGCGCTGGTTGAAAACGTTTCGCATTTACGGCTGATCCACCACCACCACCGCCTGCGCCACCACCGCCGCCATGATGGTGATGATGATGCGGTTGCTGATGATGATTGCTCAACAGATTCTCATTACCTGGCGCTGACGTTGCTGTGTTGCTGTGCGAATTGCAAGATGTATCTGCGGGGTGAAAATTGCGCTGATAATGCGTCTCATTATAGATACGTTGATAGCACGACAAGCTGGGTATTGTCCATGAGTTGTTTGTTTTGTAATGGAAGTTGCCCGTGCCGAATATTGAGTGTGTATTCGAGGCGGCGGGTAGGTTTTGCGTTAGCGAGTGACTAATCGCCGACAAATGTGGATGGGGGTGGGGGTGGTGATGTGTCGCTGGTGTCGCCGTTGAGTGCGACTGTTGTTGCTGTTGCTGATGCTGATGTTGGGATAATTGTTGCTGCTGTTGGTGTTGTTGATGTTGTTGGCTGGATTGTATCTCATTCCACTGGTTATTCGGTGTACCACCGGATGATGTCGAATTCGAACTGTGTACACGTGAATTTGTCGAACTTACCGAACTGGTACTGCTGCCGCTCGAGTTTGTCTGAGAATTATCGTTATTGTTGCCATCACTGCCGCTGGCACTGCCAGCACTGACACTGGTAGTGGCAGTTCCAGTGCCTCCGCTTGCAGTACTACCGCCCGATGAAGATGACAACTGTTGGAAGTAATTATTCAAAGCGGAGTTTCCGTGATCGGTAAAGAATCCGTTGCATGTACTTGTCTCGGAAGCCATGTTGGTTGTAGTTGGTTTTCTTTTTTTTTTAATTTAATTAAATATTCTCCACAAGAAGTGTGTTTATGAAATGTTTTTCTTGATGTTTCGTTTGGTTTACATCATTGACAATGTGACTGTTGGTTGAAAGCAAGTTGTTGAAGATCTTGAGTTAATTTTCACGTTTTCACTTAGTTTTGACCTTTTCGCAGGCAGGTCGAGAAAGGTGTCAATCTTTTTTTTTTTTTGCGTCTTTTTAAACGGTTTTTATGTATTCTGAAAGTTTCTCTACGTATAGTAGCAACTGTGTCGGATCATCTGGGAAATTCTAATTTTTGTTACAAAGGTTGCTTTTGTCATCACAGTGTACCGGCAAACACAAAAGATGTGCGATGTACCTTAGTGATGTTTTTTTTTTATTATGAGATACAATATTGATTGGTGTTTGCAGTTTTAGAGAGAGATGGATGGTTTGAGGGTGCTAATGGGTTTTGAAGGGCAACGTGACTTCAAATGTGGATAGGTGGAGTTTATTAAAATAACGGATATAAAAAATATTTTTTTTTCGAAATCAAAAAAATATTCGGAGGCGTATGTGGAATATTTTTTTTGTTTTAGCTCATTCACTTGATGGGGGATTTTCAATTGTTTGGTGTTTTAATTTTTCAAATTACCATACATTCAGACTGATATAGGCTTAAGAGCATAATTCTAGAACTAAATTATGAAAATTAAATGTTAATGAGCATACTCGGGGATCTGATGAATGGCAAATTTTTATTTGACACTGATTTTGAAAATATCCACAACCCAAAAGACTATTTCGAGTCTCCGATAAATTAAATTACCTAGTCTTATGCAGAGATAAAAATATTGGAAAAAATACATAAGCCGCGTTTGCTAAAACGATTGGGATCTAAACCGCACGAGTTTACACTGTTATATCAAATCGATAAAATATTTTTAGAACCAGTGAAAAAGTTTATAAAAAGAAAGGTATTTACGTTCATTGAACGCGACATGGTCGCAATAAAAGACACCCCTAATAAGCCGCCATTAAGAACGGCCTTCTAATATTTTCTTGTGATTCTCTACCGTCTTTGTTTTGCTAGCGGATGCTGATTGTGACGATACTATGTTAGTGACTAACATTTGAAAAATGCTGTCATATGGGCTTTTATGTTGTCTGTAGGGATCAAGAACCTTGGACAAAATTCTACTGATAAAAGTTACAATTTTAGGAGTTCTTCACGGAGTCAACACCAACCTCACGAAACTTGGAAACCGCTGACCTAAAGCCGTAATACATACTGTACAGGTCCCTTCTCATACTATTCCCACTTTAGGGCAGTGAATACTACACAATAACCACGAAAGGAGAGCATGCATTAAGCATTGACCCTTGGAAACCTCTGCTTCTATGGTTCGGTGACACAAATAAGATCAAAATTTCTAACCCCAAAGTCCAAATACTTGCTCTATCGGACTTAAGTCTTATCAGTCCTAATTTACGGCGTTGAGTACTCACTCCTTTGAGTATCAGTCCTAATTTACGTTGAAGTACAAAAGCGGACCGTTAAACTTTGGTGCCATATCTGAAAAAAAAGATGAATGGAGGAAAAAATAGAACCTCAAGCCTTATGAGCTTAACCAAGGTGTGGATATAGAACAAAAGACAAAATCACGTCGAATACAACTACAAAGCCACATTGAGGGATATATGAGTTATGCTCCTGTCGAAATAATTCTTCGAATTTCTGCCTTCAATTTCGAGACGGCAAAAAAGACCGAACTTCAGGTTTAACGATCAACTGATCGCGTATACCAGACTCTTGAACTAAACGACTGGAAGCAAAGTATCCAGGATCGAGATATTAGGGAAGGCAACCTTCTCTCAGTAGGGACATTCAACGGATCTTAAGGCCGTTAAGTAACCAAGTACTCTTGAAAATGTTTGTATACTTTTACGGGTTATCATGGCCATGAAGGCGGTTCACCCGTAGCGAAGATCGGCCATTGCAGTTTCGACTAAGTTGACCTCCGAGATTATTCCTAATGCGAATGACTTCTGCGTGAACTTTTTGGTTAGGTTAGGCGCTTAAACTAAACGACTGGAAGCAAAGTACCCAGGATCGAGATATTAGGGAATGCAGCCTTCTCTCAGAAGGGACATTCAACGAATCGAGAGGTTTAACGATCAAGTGATCGCGTATACCAGACTCTTGAACTAAACGACTGGAAGCAAAGTTCCCAGGATCGAAATATTATGGAAGGCATCCTTCTACCAGCAGGGACATTTAACGAATATTGAGATTTAACGATCAAGTGATCGCGGAAAGCAGGTGCTTGAACTAAACGACTAAATAGAATGGAATACAGCCTTGTCTCAGCAGGGACATTCAACGGTGCCGGGGCCAAGTTCTCTTGACAATGTTTGTATATTTTTAGGGGTTATCGTGGCCATGAAGGCGGTTCACCCGTTGACCTAAGTTGACCTCCGCGATTATTCCTAATGCGAATGACTTCTGGGTGAACTTTTTGGTTATTTAAGTTAAGGACATTTATAAAATTTAAAATGTTTGTGTGGTTCCTTCTACTTTTGACAAATGATATCATAAGGAATCTTACGCAGTAGGACTTTTACCAATCCCTGCTCTATACCATGAAAGTGAAGTGTTAACCCTGCTCAAGATGAGGATATCATTGGCCCACGTAAAGGAAAGCAAATTTTCCCTCAAACAAATTATGATCTTCTAGATTTCGATAGGATAATGCAATTTTTAATAAAAATGCTGAAGTGGTCTTATGATATACAGGCGATCGAATCTTTGCCTTCAAATTCTAGAAGAAGTGTCTAAACTACCTTAATGAGAATAATAAATATTAGGCAGTTATGACCGATAAAGATCCACAAACATAGCTTACCTCTACCATTATATAAGGGAAGTTATATTTATGGCTCAATAAATTAGACCTACACCGATTAAAAAAGGCAACTTTGAGAAGATTATCAAAGTCTTGGCGGTTTGTAAGACCTGGGAGGTAAGACATGGGCAGTGAAAATAAAAAAAGGGCTCCATGATTTGATTCAAGAATCCTGCATGGTCTATTTAGTCTAATGTTAGGTTAGAGTCACTGCTGCGGTAATACAACATAGCTTTTCAGCGAAATTGATCTCATAAAAAAAAACTAAGCTTTGGAGGTTTGATAAGGTTTGATAAACATGCAGACCTCAAGCATCGGTCAGCATTGTCTTCGATTCCTTGCCAGAATGTGCACATAATCTCGGATTTCGATCTTCCAGCTATGTTGATCTATGATCATTGATCTTGCAGCTATGTTTATCTATTATCATTGGTGTAAAATTTAGGTGTGGAGGTTCAATTTAAAGGGAAATCTTTCGAAAATCACGAATAGTTCTTCAAAAACAGGAATAGGGAATAACCGTAAAAACATTGACATAATATTGATCTTCGGTGATGTTTATCTAAGATCATTTGTAAGATCATATGTAAGATTTAAAGACGCACTTTCAATTTTAAGCGGAAACGGTTAAGTGTCAAGTGAGTAGTGCCTAAGTTATTGGAATATCACTATTTTTCAAAAACAAAACCCCCTCCTTAAACATGCGCATAATACTGATCTTGAGTGATGTTGACCATCGATCATTGATGTCACATTTATATCATCACATTCAATTTTTGACAGAATCATTGAGGTTCTAAACACTAGGTTATATATACCCACTATTCCTTAAAAGTAAGTGTACGAAATCTAATTGAACACATTCACATAATACTGATCTTGAGTGATATTGATCTTACCGATCGAGAACGATCTTGCTCATAAATTCAGTATCATTGACCAAAGAGATACCATAGCACAAAGACTAAATATTAGAAACGATATCACTAAAAGTGATCATGTCGAACGATCTTTTGTTTATATAAAAATAATGATCTTGTTAAAAAAAAAATAGAAACAATTTGTTCAAGAATTATTTTTTTTATATTTTCAATTGATTTCCGATTGTCATATCTTCTCTGATTTGACCTCTTGTGGGTAAAAAATTCCGATTTTGTTAAAAACTAGGTATCGCTGTTTAGGGCCCTGTTCTTCAGCCTTGAGTAAGCTCTGAGTTAAATTAGGGTTAACTAACTCTTGGTTAAAATTAATCTTGAGCTCGTGAAATATTTTTTTCCCTACAGGCATAATTTCAACTCCATGAGTACATAGTAATTTTATATGGTAAAACTGTCGATTTATGAATTTTGTCTGTCGATCTGCCTGTCTAAAATCTATCTATAAAATCGATCGGTTCTTTACTGACAGGATGAATAAAAGGGAGACAAACAAAGAATTTTATCCGGTTATGCATCTAATAAAATGACGAATAATATAAAAAAGAATGCCGGTATTAGAATGCATCCTTGGGAATGCGATGACAAACTTTCGGAGATTTACAAAAAACGGAGTTTTTTTTTATAAAAATGAAGAAAACTGCAAACATAATATGGAGTCAACAAAAATTGAGCCGGCCAAATTCTGAACAAAGGGCATGGGCTGGCATCGCCAAAAATATTTTGTTTATGTTTCGATTTTCGAATAATTCCAAGTGGTTGACTTCTTTATGTTCATGTTCTTTAATTAAATTGAAAATTAAATAATTCTCAGCTGTTTGTCAAAAAAATCTGATCGTTTAATCCAGAGCTAACTCAAAAAAGTTTCTTTGGTCACTCAGAGGTGACAAAGGATTGAAATTATCAAAAAAAAAACTCTCTATTTCTTAAGTTAATTTGAGTGATTCTCTCGCAATAAAAAAAAACTTATACAGTAAAAGAGGACTAAAGACTTCGCTTTTTTTTATTACATTATGCGTGTTTTTTGACAAATATATCCGCTGTTGCAGAAAAGAAAGATTCACTGGAACATAGCTACCATTTTCGTTTTCAAATATTGGTACAAAAATATCAACCAAACTGACATTACAAGTACAAAAAAATCTAGAAACGCCAGGGTCAACTCAAATGTCCAAATATTCTTGTGACTAAATAAAAAGATTTTTCAATAAATATTAAATTAATATATTTCAAGATTTTTATTTATTTGACAATTTATTTTGCTTCTTTGTAATGCAAGCCATGATTAATTAATCAAATTTTCACATACAATGATTTGAAACGTTCTTCTCGCAAATAAAAAATTCCAGCCAACATTATTTACTAAAATTTGCACATCCAATGTTTTGGAACCACTGGATTTGCAAAAAGGATCTACTGGAGCCCTTTGCTGCCGATATTATCGACAGTAGCTGTCAATAGAATTTTGTTTTTATTTTTCGTAGAAATTCGAACACTTCTGTGTATATGTTGCACAAAAAACACACCTATTGTTGGTATCTAAATAAGGATTTTGATTAGATATTTAGCTTTTAAAAAAAATAAAGATAAATACTTTCTTTGCATGCTTTATTGCTGCCCAAAATGATTTCGAAAAATAATTTGTTGGTAAAAAAGGGTGATCTCTCTTAAAATTAATAAATCCTTTCCACACTTTTGCCTGCGATCACTGATCATGAAAAATCATTTGTCGGTTTAGTAATAAATAGGATCATGTTCAAAAATGAAGTTGCTACTTTTTAAGATTGACAAATCCTTTGCATATCTTTTTTACAGCCAAAACTGATTTAGGATAGCCTTTCGTTGGTTGAAAAATGACGATCATGAATAAAAATGAAAAAGTGCTTTTTAGAGTATTTTGGTGACTTAAAAGTCTTACAATACTTTGTCATGGCACAAAGTTACTACTTTTTAAAATTGACAAATCCTTTACATATATTTTTTACAGCCAAAACTGATCTAGGATGGCCTTTCGTTGGTTTAAAAATGACGATCATTAATAAAAATGAAAAAAGTGTTTTTTAGAGTATTTTGGTGACTAAAAAGACTTACAATACATTGCGATGGCCCAAAGTTACTACTTTTTAAAATTGACAAATTCTTTGCATATATTTTTTACAGCCAAAACTGATCTAGGATGGCCTTTCGTTGGTTTCAATATGACGATCATTAATAAAAATGAAAAAGTTCTTTTGAGAGTATTTTGGTGACTAAAAAGTCTTACAATACATTATCATGGCACAAAATTGCTACTTTTTAAAATTGACAAATTCTTTGCATATATTTTTTACAGCCAAAACTGATCTAGGATGGTTGGTTCAAAAATGACGATCAGTTTTAAAAATGAAAAGCTGTTTTTTAGAGTATTTTGAGGACTAAAGATTTACCCCCGTTTTAATTAATTAAAATATAGCTAGTCAATAGCTAATTTGACAATTTTCCCCGCATAAGAAATATTCGCGCAGATGTCAAAATTAGTCACTGATTAGCTAATCAGGGTTTATAAATTAGGGCGTTACAATAATATATTGTCACAGCGCAAACTTATATTGAAAAATCGTTAAAAAAATCGTTCCCTTATGTTGTTTAAAAAGACTAAAACTTAAAATACATTTTAGTAGAAAAAAATGATCTTGTTAAAATAAAAATATAACGATCTTGTTAAAAAAAAATAGTAACCCTCTTTCATCTTAAAATCTGGGAGAAGAATGCTATTTTTATAAACGTTTTTGTAACCCAAACAGGAATGATCGCAAACTTACATTGATCTGGTAGATCACTATACAAATTATTATGCATGGAAATTTAAAACATTTTCAAGAGCGAAAAAAATTGTGAAAAATTATATTACGGATATTTTTTTAAATAATTTTTGTTCGACGATTGTTAAATTAGATTTTGTGGGATCAATGATGGCCTGAGTCACCTCCCAACAACGAATTCGCATACTGATATGTGCAGCCTTTGGAAAGAGCTGTAACAAATATCTTTCATTCTCATATTTCCTAAATCTCTCTCTGTATTTTTTTTTAAAACGCAGCCTATATAAAAATGGTTGTAAGAAAAAAAACTTTGCAAGCACCAATTCAATATGAAACCCTATTAATCTTGGTAGACATGACATGGTATTAAAGCGACCAAACAACATTTACAAAAACATTTTCTTCATAAATTAGAAAATTCATTAAATCATATTTTTAAACTCATAATCATAGCATTTTGTTTTATATTATTTCTTTAAATTTAAAATTATAAATTATGTTTAGTAAATCCTTGTCTGAATAGGCTCTGTCCGGTCTGAGTTAATACCTTATCGTGTAAATATTTATTTTGATAAAAAAATGAAATATTCAATTTAAACACAAATCCATAACTTAATGTTAAAACTGATTGAAAATAACTTAATCCGTTATGATTCTTAGCAGTTGTATGTTTTCCAATTTTTTTTTTTTTAATTAGTATACTAAGCACAGATTTAAATTATCATATACAGTGGATTCACTTTTCATGCACACACACAGATATATGAATATTTTTCAATGATCTCACTAAACTCTAAAAAAAAATATTATTCAAACTTCACTTTTAATTTATGTTTTATTAAGTAACTCTTATAGCAGAATTTTTTTTTTATTGAATTTTTGTTTGTTTTGTTTTTTTTTTTAAAATCTTGCGCGCCCGATATTCCGTTTAACGACGATTATAGATCTTCAAGTTGAGAAGATACAAACCGAACTGGAAGGAAATCTATATTTCTAAATTGCACACAGAACCCAGCAGAGAGCCACACGAGCCACCAGTTGTATCTACGTATGGCTGTAGGTATATATGGCTATGACAACGGTGACGACGATTGTCGGTACAACTGGATGGTACATCAAAAGGGTAGGACAACGCGGAACGTATGACGAACAACTATAATTCTTAACTTTTTTTTTGCAAATTATTATTTAACAAATAAAATAATTTTTTTTTATTTATTTATTTAATAAGGGAATTTTCCGCAAATGCGCGCTTCTCTCTCAACCACGATTTCAATAGATTTGATTTTGCAATCTAATATTATTATTTGTATATATTTATTTATTTTTTTTTATTAGAAGGAGAATAATAATAAAGACTATCTTCGTTGTATGCCAATGTGTAAGTGGCAATTTGTATAATAGAATACGGTTAAAACACAACAAGTCTTTTCTAAATGGGGTGGAGTTTTCCAAATCTACAGAGTACTGAATGTATACATTCCCTAGACGGGGGGGCTTTGCCGCCACACGCTCGTCGTCCTCGCTCTCTCACTCTAGAAGTGCGGAGTGTTGTTGGGTTGTGTTGTGGTTCTCTCTAGCCACCCCACATACAAATTCACCAGTGTATCGCAATATACAAACACAAGAGCGCAAAATGTGAAATGCATACTGGAAAACTTGCACTGGGGCTTTTATAAGTCACGCGGATCTCAGTATGACCTGGAACCTACTGTCTAGTAACGTTCTAAGCACGTGGATAGCCACACATAGCTAAACCTGCCGCCTCTGATCTGCTCGTTTGCACAGAGGTTCCGAATGAGGTGGTCTCTTTCGCTCGGAGCTGTGTGATGTGCCCCATCATCGTGTTAATCTGTACGGATGATGGTGGTGGTCATTATTTTCTTACTTTGTGTTTTTTTTTTCTTCCCCATGTAACAAATGAATAAAAGTATTTCTGAGCGGATGGATCAAATATTCATTCACCCCAAAGGGGTTCGGTTTAGATGGCAACTGGTCCAAGTAGAGTCAACCCAATCAATATCAATAAATCCGAAAGGTTGGCACCTTTAACACCCTCAACGTGCAAACAATTGTTCGACACAGATATATTTACACACTTTTGGAACTTTTTAACAATCAGGATGCTGGATAACATCCACCCTCTTAACAGGCTGGCCGCCCTTTATCTACCACCCACCAGTTGCTTCTGGAGATGTCCCGGATTCGTCTTACATTGATTAAGTCATCATAAAATCCCCCCGAAATAAAAAAGATACAAGTCGAAAAAAATAAATACAATCCTCCATTCGAATTGTATAGAGAGATAGATACATACAATAGCAGCAGCACAAGCAAGTGTTCTATGCACATAGATAGATATACATTCGTTTGTTTTGATGTCATTTTGATATCACGTTTTTGTACCACGTGCGCCACTTGAGAGTGTGATTACGAAATGAGACGATGGAAAATGTGCACACACACTATCAAGGCACACATGTGTCCAACTATGTGAATCGCAGCGCCATAGCAAATGCGATTGGGAGAGTGTAACGATGAATGAGAGAAAAAAAAAAAAACAAAAAGCTTGACAAGTGGTTGTTCGCACTCTGGCGGTGGATAGATGCAGTTGAAAGCTTTTTATTTATTACGCGATATCAGCTGGTTGTCAAAAGCTGAATTGTATACATTGAAATATTTTATTACAATTTTATGCGAAGAAAACAGAATCGTGACTAGCAAGAGATATTTGGATTGATAAGGGCATTGCAATGTCTTGAGAAATTTGTGAAATTCCAACAAAACAGCTGGAGGAGTGCAAATGTGGAACGGATGTTGGATGGTGGCGGGGGTGAATAAGGCGATTTGGGAGATGTTTGGCAATTTATTGACAGATGGTTAGAGGTTCATTTTTTTTAAGTGACAGCCTTACTTATTCATAAATGTTAAATGCTGGCCGAAATTTTTATTTTCGAAAACTCAGTTCTTGGCTCAATATGCAAACATAAACATTTTTTGTATCATGCCAATTTCGTTTTAGACAAAAATGTCATTTTTCATAAAACAATTTTCTGAACATATCTGGGGCCCTACCCTGTATTTCGATTCGAAAGTTAAATCATTCGGAAACGGAAAATTGGCTCTCAGTAATTCGGAATTAATTTTCCGAATCTCTTTGGCAATTTTTTTTATACTCGAAAATCGGAATTGCAGCACTTGGCAACTCGATTCGTTATGTCAAACTCGTTCGAATCTCGGATTTTTCATTCGTTGACGATTTTCATTGCGGAGAAGTTGTGTTTGTCGTAAAATGTAAGTTATTTATTTAATTTTTCAGTGCTAACAGAAAAGGAATAAAGTTCAATGATGTATAAAACATAAATAATTACTTTCTGTCCTTAAATTGGCATTTTAAGGAATTCTAACAAAAACGTGATCACGAAGCAAAATCAATTTGAGATCTTGGTAGATTTTATGTTATTAAATTAGTTTTTAATCTGATCCCTAATCTTCTTTGCAATGTTTGAAAAGTGATTGGCTTTCGAAACGTCATGGTTATCAACTTTTTTAGGAGCATAATGAAGTTCCCTTGCTGCAAGGAGGCAACGAAATCATCCTTTCAATATTCCGAATACTCGCTGAACTTAATAGTTCACGTTTCACGTATAACTTTATTTTCTATATTTATATCCATTAATAAATCTAAACGCAAAGCACTCTTGCTTGTTTTTCACAGCCGAAGTAATAAATCAAAATTAAAGTCACTCTAGTCGAACTGACAGCTATCATTTGTATTGGTATTGGTAGATCTGCCGAAAAATACAGATTTGCAAAATTGATCGAAGATAAAACAAAAATCAATTTTTTTGCCCAATGGAACACAACAACTGTCAAAATCGGTCTTGTGACGTATTCAGATTAAAAAAACAAAAAATTGTTTTTTTTTTCAATGGAAAACGCCAAACTTCTTGACATTGACATTGTCTGCTGTGCTACACCAATGTGTCGGTCTTGACCAATTTGGTGTTGGTAGCCGCCTTGACCCAGGAACTTTAGCGTTGCTCCTGACTTTATAATTATTCGAATGGATGTTGATCTTATTGCGGTGGCAAAATTATCGCGTATGCTGTTCAAAACATTCATGAACGCTTCTTTTAAATTCTTCTTTCTATCCAACCACAGTGCTACTGAGTCCATTATCAAATTTAATGGTTTATGCAATTTTTTGGAAGAATCGTCAATAATCTTTAATTTCACTTTGTTTACAATTGTTTTTTGACAATTCTCATATTAGTATCGCGACTCTCGAAAAAAAAATTTCCGAGTATGTATGAGTAACGCGACTCTCGAACAAATGTCCGAAAGTTGGAAACATTTATTTGGTAGCATTTTTATTCGTTTCGAAAGTAGTACACAGTGCTAATTCAAATTCGATTCGAAAAACACTTCCGAATGATTTTAACTTTCGAATCGAAATACAGGGTAGGGCCCCTGAACAAGATATTTAGACAATTTCACTGTCTGTTATGATACTCTTGCTCAGCTTGATATTCGACAAATTAATTATTTGTCCAACAATTTTAATAACGTCCTTGATTTGGTATTTGTTGATTCTGAGCATAGCACTAGTATCACTTAACTCCATGACACCGCTTGTCAGTAATTCCATTTTTCATGTAGCATTGTCATTGCAATTTGAATTTTATGAATATTTCAAACCGATTTCAAGTGTCACTAACCTTAAGTAAAATTTTGATAAAGCCAATTACACTAACATTTCTAATTTTATTAATGGGATTGATTGGCAAGTTTATTTTTAATAATAACAATTTAAATGATTCCTATAATTTACAAGCTGGCCCGTCAATCGTTGTTTTGCCATTATCAAATGGAATGACCGCCTACAGCGCCACCTGTTGAGAATTTTTCAATTTTTCTTTTTTCCTAAACTTTCGCGAAGCAATTACGAACAAATCCGCAGAAGGAAGTATCCAATTTGGTCCAGTCGTTTTCGAGTTTTAAGCATCCGAACAAACCAAGATCCATTTTTATATATATAGATATAAGATTTATGTAAACAGTCAAAATGGCAGTTGATATGTTTACACCACCGTAAAAGTAAGAACGATCCAGAACTACTGCGTCAGTATCGATTACTTAGAGAACAATTCGATATCTTAAATAAGTTCCTTTACAGGCAATATGTCCAGTCTGTCGAATCTCAGTTAAAGTCAAAAAGCAAATGTTTTTGGAGCTTTATCAGTAGCAAAATAGTCTGTGAAAAATTAATACTTCTCTTAAAAAGTTCTATCTCTCCCTTCCAACACGGTTTTATCGCTGGTAGGTCTACTACTACAAATCTCTCAATTTTTTGTCACCATATTCTGAACGGCTTTGAGCGAGGCTTACAATACGATGTTATCTACACAGACTTCTCTAAAGCATTCGACCGTGTTAATCACGATATTTTAATCTTCAAACTGGCTAAATTTGGACTTCATTGTCACCTTCTTAAATGGATAAGCTCCTACCTAAAGGAGCGACTTCAGTATGTCCGCATTAATGACATTATATCGGTACCTATTTATGTAACATCTGGAGTACCACAGGGTAGTCATCTTGGTCCTTTACTTTTCCTTTTATTTATAAATGACATTCGTGAATTATTTTTAATCTCCCAATGTCTAATGTTTGCTGACGATTTAAAAGTATTTCGACCAACCAACTCAACACAAGACTGTACTCTCTTGCAAGAAGACCTGGAAAGGCTTTCGAATTGGTGTCACAGTAATGAACTTCATCTGAATGTTTCCAAATGTAAAAGACTCACTTTTTGTCGTAACCTTTCTCCAATTCCTTTTACATACCTGATCTGTAATGTCCCACTGTCCATTATCTCCTCTGACAAAGATCTTGGAGTTATTTTCGACAACAAACTTAGATTTGTTAAACATATTGAGTACTTAATAGCCAAAAGTAATTCAATGCTAGGATTTATAGTACGCAATTCTAAAGACTTCCAAGATCCTTATACTCTTAAATGTCTACTTTTTGCATTTGTTAGATCTAATCTCGAGTACTGTAGCATTGTCTGGAATCCATGTTATGGTGTCCACTCCTTTAGAATTGAAAGGATCCAAAAACGTTTAACTAGGGTTGCCATGTATAGATTACGTTGGAACATTGAAATGCCTTCTTATGCGACAAGGTGCAAAATATTTGGAATTTTACCTCTTTTCGTAAGAAGATAATAATGGGTGATTTTTTAGCTGGTTTGGTTTTGGCAACACTGGTTTTGACAGCTGACGTGTGTTTTGTACCTTGTGTCACTGTCAAACAGCTTCAGTTTGGTTTGCAATTTAACCATGGATCGTCTTACAATTGAACAACGCTTGCAAATTATTGAATTTTACTATCAAAATTCGTGCTCGGTTCGAAATGTTCATCGCGCGCTGCTTCCATTTTATGATCGGCATTCTCGACCTTCTGAGCAGTCTATTCGGAAGATTGTGACCAAATTTCCCACCAAATTTACTTTGTTGGACATTAAACCACCAACACGTTTACGTACTGTGCGTAGTGAAGAAAATATTGCGGCCGTATCAGCTAGTGTGACAGAAGACCGCGAAATGTCGATTCGGCGCCGTTCCCAGCAGTTAGGCCTTTGTTACAGCACTACGTGGAAAATTTTGCGGAAGGATTTGGGCGTAAAGCCTTTTAAGATACAGCTGGTACAAGAACTAAAGCCAGCCGACCTACCACAACGCCGAATTTTTGGTGAATGGGCTCTTGGAAAGCTGGCCGAGGATCCGCTTTTTTATCGAAAAATTGTGTTCAGCGATGCGGTTCACATTACGTACCCAAATAAGCAAAATTGCCGCATTTGGAGTGAAGATCAGCCAGAAGCATTGCAACAGCTACCAATGCATCCCGAAAAAGCCACTGTTTGGTGCGGTTTATGGGCCGGCGGCATTATTGGGCCATATTTCTTCAAAGATGATGCGAATCGCAGCGTTACTGTCAATGGTGAACGCTACCGAGCGTTGATAACAAACTTTTTTTTTGCCCGAAATGGAAGTTCTTGACTTGCATGATATGTGGTTTCAACAAGACGGTGCCACATGCCACACAGCACGCGAAACAATGGCGCAATTGCGAGGCGAGTTTGGTGAACAGTTAATTTCACGTTTCGGGCCGGTCAATTGGCCGCCTAGATCGTGCGATTTGACACCATTAGATTATTTTTTGTGGGGGTATGTCAAGACTAATGTCTATAGGGACAAGCCCGCTTCAATTGACGCACTGGAAGCCAACATCCATGCATTCATTCGTGAGATACCGGCCGATATGTGTGAAAGAGTATGCCAAAATTGGACTCAGCGGATGGGCTACCTGAGACGCAGCCGCGGTCAACATTTGCATGAAATTATCTTTAAACATTAAATTGCAAGGTTCAAGCTATCGATTCAAATAAATATTTCATTCAATTTTTCGAATTTTTTGTGTTCTTTTTTTTTAAAAAAAGTTCTAAACCTCTTAAAAAATCACCCGTTAGTACGCAATTCTAAAGACTTCCAAGATCATTATACTCTTAAATGTCTATTTTTTGCATTTGTTAGATCTAATCTCGAGTACTGTAGCATAGTCTGGAATCCATGTTATGGTGTCCACTCCATTAGAATTGAGAGGATCCAAAAACGTTTAACTAGTGTTGCCATGTATAGATTACCTTGGAACTTTGAAATGCCTTGTTATACGACAAGGTGCAAATTATTTGGAATTTTACCTCTTTTCGTAAGAAGACAATATTTCTCTCTTGTATTTGTTCGTGATTTGATAAATTTTCATATTGACTGCCCTTTTCTCCTGTCATTAATTGGATTTTATGCTCCCTCGAGAGTTCTTAGAAATCGAATGTTATTTTATATACCTTACCATAGAGTCAACTATGGTTATAATGAACCAATCTGTAGATGTCTCAGGGAATCAAATAATTATTGTAATCACATAGATTTTCATCTCAGTAGAGATACTTTTAAAAAGAAATTAATTTTAGAATTACTTATAGGATTAATCTAAATTTAAAACTAAATATCCTTTGTGGTTTTGTTAATTAATAATTTTAAGTAGATATTTTGTATTTATTGTATTAGGTAATCTTATGAGAACAGTAGATGCTACTCAATTCATGAAATAAGTAAATAAATAAATATCCACCCATACTACAATTTAGCAACGATCCCTTTTTGAAAGGGGTTTTACTTAAAAAATAAATCTTATCCCATAGTCTTAAAATTTTTGAATTTTATGGAATGAAATAGATCCACCTTTGATCTTAGTTATGAATTAGGAATTATATATAAATGCTGGTCATAATCAAGATCCACCTATTCCAATTCATAATACTAGTGTTCCGTTGGCATACCTTATTATTAGGGCAAATGTGCTCATTTCGTACATCACATTTTTAAATAAGATTGAAATCATTTTCGATACAAACCCACATTTTAAGGGAACTGACACCACATTTTTAGCAAATCGTTAAAAAAAATCCTGCAGAATCTAGCTTAAATGGAATTTAACAGCTTCTTAGTAGAAATCTTAACTCCTTATTGCACCTTTTTTTATATTCTGTTTTTTTTTGTTTCTCTAGTTCCTTAGTACATGTTTTGGTCAATGACTTTCATTACCATGAACGGAATTTCGAAAACAGTTTAAAAAGATGAAAATCGTTGAAATCTAAAACAAATCGCTCATATCTTTGTGTCCTGATTGTCCTCTTCGAGCTGTGAACAAATGCATTACAATACATGGTTTCATCTACTTGCACCTACTTTTGTATCAGAGCTATAGTATGCGTCGGCAGCAAGATGGAGTATGGACATGTTAAAAGTAACTCCCCTTAAGATGTCAGCTGACATATACTAACAGAGGCCATACACGACATATTCCTGTAGGCGCAGTATAGTGATTACACGTGATAGCGGCATGTGGTATGAGTGAATTCATAATTTTTTAAAAGTGAAACTTCTCTTGGGACGGTGAAATTGGGTTTAATGAAACGAAAAAGAGTAACGGAA
Source organism: Rhingia campestris (assembly GCA_932526625.1). Taxonomy (NCBI): domain Eukaryota; kingdom Metazoa; phylum Arthropoda; class Insecta; order Diptera; family Syrphidae; genus Rhingia; species Rhingia campestris. The sequence goes on from OW052184.1 coordinate 20,148,377, forward strand.
GAAAGACACTTCTACCGCGTGTGAAATCACTTTTTTTCTTAAAAATATGTTCATGTTTGTGCTTGCATGGATTTGTGGTGTGTAGGCGACTTTGCAATTTTATTAGAAACGAGTGGTGGGTGCACGACTGGGTCGTACGAAACTTTCTCTTTCACAGCGAGTTGAGGGTTAGATCAAAGAGAATGCATTTTGATTATTAATGCTTAAAATGATATGAATAATGTCGAAATGTGATTATACGAACGTTTACTACGAAATTTGAAGGAATCGGTGTCTATGGGAATAATAATGATTTTTTGTTATTGGCCAAAACTGAAAAATCGGTCTAGCCGTTTAGGCTGGGGAGACCATTACGGACAGACGGACCGACGGACGGAATTCGAAAAACCACTTTTTTAGGCTCCGCTATCATCGTAATGTTAGAATCAATCAAAATCTCGAGGTCGAAAATTTTCACCAAAAACAATATCTTTCTCTTTGTAAGAGAAAGTTAAAAATCTATTAGAGAGCACTTAAGGTTACTGTTATATTTATCATTCAAAAGCATTATTGGAACACAAAACATGATGGGATTGAAATTTTATTTGACAAGTTTTATATTGCAATCATTAGAAAATTCTGCCATTGAAATCACCACCGTGTTTCCAACATTTTGGATCCAATAAGAGCTTTTTACATTTTTTTGAGGTGTTAGTTTGGTTCATGCCATTTAATGTTTAAAGATGATTTCCTTCAAATATTGCTCACGACTACCTCTTAAATGGTCCATTAGACCACTTTTACAGGCATATCGGCTGTTACTCTATATGAATAACACAACTTATGTTGGCTTCCAAAGCTTAAATCGATTCGGGTTTATCGACGTAAGCAAGAGATTTCACATACCCTCATAGAAAGTTATCCAAAGACCAAAGGTGTCAAATCAGAATATCTTAGTGCCCAATTGACATCAGGACCGTTTCTTGAGATGATGTTTTCATCAAACGTTTCCCTCAATGTAGCGCTATCATGTTGAAACCAATAGTCAGATACACCCATATCTTTAATTTTCGGCAATAAAAATTCATTGATCATTGCTCTGTAGCGATCTCCATTGACAGTAAAATTTGCTATTTCCACAATTTTAAAGAAATACAATTCGATGATGCCGCCTGCCCATAAACCACACCAAACTATGCATTTTTGGGGTCGCATTGGTATCTGTTGGATTGCCTCTGTCCGTTTCTTTGCTTGTTAGCATAGACATTTAACCAACAATCATCTTCTTCGCTAAAAACAATTTTTCGATTAAAAAAATAATAAATTTGAAGCTGTTTCAAGGCCCACAAACCGAAATTAAAACTTAAATAAAATCAGTCATCATCAATTCTTGAACAAACTGTATTTTACACGCTTCTGAACGAAGATCACGCTTCAAAATACGTCACAACGTTTCGTAAAAGATGCCTAAACCTTGAGAACGGCGACATATTGATTGATCACGGGCTTTACTCTCTGCTATTGCAGCATTATTCTCAATATTACAGGCTCTACGCACTCTGGTTGTTGTAAAATTGGTTCGGAATTTTGTGATGGTTTTATGAATAGTGGGTTTAGGTGGACGATTATGACGACCAATATGTGATCAAAGAACTCGTCTAACAATTTTCAACTGAGTACTGATTTTGGAAATAAGTTTCCAAAATTAGTAAGCCTTGTTCCGGCGTAAGTCTATTCATGATAAATTGCACACTGAATATGGAATATTTAATCAAATTACACCCAAAGAACATCAGCTGACAGTTTTTCGCGAGTGACAACTTTTGGGCCGCCTTTTATTTTCTGAAAAAGTAAACCATGAAGTCTCAGTTGAAGTCCGCGCCATAGATTTAACGTGAAAACTTCGCTTTGAAAAATTCTTGCAATCGCTCTGCACGGGATTTTTTTTTTTAGTTTATTGCATTCCTCGATGCGAGCTGAATTGTGTTTTCTAAAATCTCGATCATAATTACGACCCGTATGAGGTGAACTTTTTAGATCCTTAAATTTTTATTTAATATAGATTTTTACTTATAATATTCCTGTTAATAATTTTACCCCCTTATTCATTAGATTTCACTAAAACACATCTCAACGGTTGTATAGTTATACAGTGCATAAGTATTTATAAAGACTCTATTCAGGGTCGCACAATTTCTTATTCATAACAAATTTCCCCATCCATAATAATTATACAGGGTTTGTGTCAAATAAATTACCAAAAAGCTCGGCAGAGTTACCAAGGGATTATTTTTATGGTTGTGAAACTCATTGTGACGATTTTATTTTCTACATTTTTATAACATGTTGATGACTTATGTCATCGTTTACAATGTTGAGTCTGTAGGTAAAAAAGAATTGCCATTTGAACAAATTTAACAGTGAAACACAACTGCTAAAATACAAAAATACCCTGGATGATTTTTTTTTCAACTTACAATTGAACCTTTGGTAACCCTGATGCTCAGCCGTCTGTGTATGCAGAAATAAAAAAAAAATGATATACCCTTATACAGGCACTATTCAACCATCAGACGCGTTTAAGATGTGCAGCCTCTATTCAACGTTGTATAAGTTTTATGAATAAGGTTTTTGCGTTTAGAGGCATTTTAAGGAGTACATAACTTTATACACTCCTTATAATGAATGTATGAATAAGGCTGTTATAATATTACTTGAAGTCAATGTAGTTTTTCGTGAGCCCTCTACTCTTACACCCGAGTATCTTAACTGAACCTGTTTACACACAACATGAATTCAAAACTTTACAGCTAAAAAAATTAAATCTTAAAACTAATTAGTAATTAATACAAGAATACACCTCCATTAGTGCGATGACGTTACAGATAAAATTATTACAGCGCAATAAACACGTAGATACATGATCTATCTGCTAAGTGCACAAACATTGTTTTCGCGTTATTAGTCTCGTAGGTATAGGCGATTGAAATCTGACGGTATTTTGTCACACAGGAAAGTTTGACAGGCTTTCAGTGCAAACAAAGGCACGTGGAAAAATGAATTAACCCACAAATATTAACGGAATTTTGTACATAAACCAATATTCTTACAAAAATGCCTATTCCCTTCGATGACTTTGGCGCATACATGTTATCGATAACACAAAAAAAAAAAAATAATAGTTTGTTACAACTTTTTTTTACCAGGGGTCGAATCGCGTCCTCCGTGAACGGATTGGCAATCGTACGAACAACAATTACGTGTTTCGTCGTACGAACGAACGTATTGAGATCGTGTCATACGAATGCTCACGGATAATTTTTAGTTTGACATGGTAGTTGTACTACAATAAAAGAACAATTTTAATAGTCTGAACATCAAATAAATGTCATTGGAAAGTAAAATTCGGCAAAATAAAAGTTTAAAAAAACATTTTACAACATCAAATGGATTCGCGGAGTTGTTATTTTACCTAAGTTCTTAGACAAAAGTGTTGATAATGAAATAAAAAATGGAAAACAGCTAAGAGGTAGCAGCAATTGTTCAATTGAAAACTATCTCTGAAAAAAATGTACATAAAATACTATTAAGTGGTTTTATTAAAATAAAGAGGCATTTTCATATCGCTGCCTTACATTGACAGTGGCATAACTCAAAAATTATGAAATTTGGTTTTGTTGTACAAAAAGACTTAAAATTTCCTTTATTTCTTTTCCCTGTAAAATGGCACATTGCTGTTTCCATCGGTTTTCCGCCAGAGGGCAGTTATGCCAGTATCAACATACCCCCAACAACATGAAATCAAAAAAATTAAAAGCTCTGTCCTGTAAAACTAGAGATTTTTGACTTATGCCACTGTCAATGTAAGGCAGCGATATGTATTTAAGAAACTTGACTTCTGTGGACAATTTCCCACCGTAGTACCTCCCGTATTGCAATTATCAGAAACACTTTCTCTCCTAGGAAGTGGGAAGTGAATGTTACCAATACACTGTCTTAGGTGTCCAATTTCCCTTCAATTTGTTTGCTAAATTCTGATCCAATCTCAACATTTTCTTGAAGAAGTGTCAATTTGCTATCAGTTATTTTTACCGTTTTCCCTTTTTTGGGCTTTGTGACGACTGGCTTCGTACTCATTTTTATCTTCGCTGCCCGTTAAAAAGCCTTCGTACCATAACCAATGAAATCCTCTATTGAATCCTTGGACGCAGTACTTTTCAGCGTTGTGGCAGCCTTCATCAGAGATTGGTAACTCGGAATTCGCAAATGTTTTAGTATTTACAATTTCTCCAACTGATGGTTCTAATCCAGATGCTTAAAATTTTAAATTATCCTCTTCGGTGAGATGATTCTTCTCATACGGTCCACCGCCTGTTGTATTGAAAGATAATTTCTTTTTCGTCTGAAATTGTTGGTCAGCCAAAACCCCTTAAAAAAATAATAAACAGCAAAAACTTAAATGTACTTTCCAAACTTCTTCCACGCTTTAACTTATTTAACCGTAGGTACTACAATATTTAACTTAGTGGTCAAGCTATCTCACATTTTTTAGGATGTAGTAGCTTTGCCTTGAGCTTTATTTGGAAGTAAGTTTTTGACAAAAGATACTCTTTTGAGTTTGATTTACGTGTTTGCAATTTGTTCTAATTTTTTTTTTGTGTATATATATTAATTAATTGACATCTTCATAGTTGTTTAACATTTATAAACTATTTAATATTATTAAATTGACATTTTCCTTCATTATTTTTCGTACTACACAAATTACGAACACTGCAAACCGATCGTATTGCATTAAGATTGATCTTGTACGTTCAGGCATCCGTTCACTTAAGTGGTGATGCCAAATTACGTTAACGACTATACGTTCACGTATGTGATAATACCGAATGCACACTTTACGAAAACGAGTTACTCGATCACTGAGTTCGCGATTCGACCCCAGGTATAGCTTTTAACTACCAACCTTTTCTCGGCTTAGCTAGCCTCATATTTGACTTAGTTGTTACATTTGACATGTAATTTGTGTTTACTCGTGGTACGTTCGATTGAAAATGTTCCCACCAAATGTGAGATTTTGCTACTAAACTGAACTCAGACATAATCAATCAATACTTGCAACCAGTTAAAACCTCTCCAGCACTCAATGTGTAATTTCTAATTTTACCCAACTTGACTGAAACCATTTGTATTCATGTCAAATTGTTCCCAAAAAAGCCATTGACAAGATAAAATCCTTTGACAAATGCTTTTTTATATCTAACAATAAATAAAAATTTATGTCACCAATAATATCTACAGTTGTTGCTTATTAACCTATGAATCAAATGTAATCTACCCTATCTGAATATAATACGACCTGCTGTCAATGGAAGTTTAATCCCCAAGCACGTTTTTACCTCCCTAAATAACATTTACATATACCAGGGGTATTTGCCATACACATGAACTATTCCAACTGTAAAGCGATAGACCCGATTAGAAAAAATGCGCATTTAAATATTTTATAACTAAACATGGCGTAGGTGACACTATTGACAGCAAAGTTTGTTATTCTCTATGACAAGAGCTTAAAAAATATGCGCGCTTCTCTGTTGTGTGTTGGCCACTTGATAACAGATGGCACTGAACGTAAAGCTTTCGTTGAAGTTTTCTTAACTTCCGGTAAAAGTTTGTTTTCAAATGTTTTTGTTTGTTTATGTCAGATTTCAGATAGATTAATATATTGAATGGAGTACAAGATACATCTTGAAGGTCTGAGAGGTTAAAAAGAATGTCATTACGATTAAATTCGCACGGTTATAAGTAGTGCTTGCCTAATGACAGTTTGTAGATTAGCGTGATTTTAATGAGAGAGAAGTCAATAATTATTTTGTAATTATAAAGCTTTTTAAGAAAAAAACACTGCCGATTAAAAAATTCAGAAAAAAACTTGAATTTCTTAATGACTACTCATTCAGATATTGTTTCTATGCGTTACTAGTTTTCATGAACTTTGAATTGTTTTTTTTTTTTTGCTGAGTATTTTAAAGTTATAGTGCTTGGATTATCACTTCAATAATAAAATATCGTGTGGTTACAATCTACATTTCATAGACCATAGATAAGCGGGTCTAGCTAGAAGCTGAAATGATGATGAATTGTTATTTGTTCTATTCACACACCCTTTTTGTTGTTGTTGTTGTTAGAATTTGTCAATTTTATTTATTCATGGTAAATGATTGGAGATTTTTTTTTGTTCGCCAATAGTATGGACACTTAAAAATTGGGTGTGGAAAGTTTTTTTGTTTTATTCGTAAACAATCATTAAGGCTGGGATTTTTTTTATTTTTCTATTTTGAGGGCATTTTGGAGGTCGTGCGTTAAAAAAATGTTTGTTAGCATTTAGGGTTGCCGAAGTGGATGATTTGATTTTATTTATAAAAATGTTTCTTTCTACGTACTTGATATATTTTATAAAATGTTTCTTTCTACTTAGTAAAAAAATACTAAAAAAATATTTAAATATAAAATAATTGTCAGAAAAAAAATAGAAATAGAAGGACAAGTGGAATGTAATGAATATATATTATAAAATATATTACCAATCCCTTAGGATCAAGCCTGTAAAGACTTTCGTCCTATAGCCATCTTACTGTTTCTGTCCAAAGTTCTGGAACGGCTCATGAACCATCAAATACTTTTCCTCAATGTAAGCAAAAAGGTATGTCCCAATCAGTCAGGTTTTCGTCCTAAGCATAGCTGCACGACTGTCCTAATTGGGGTTGTTGAAGACATTAGGCAAGCTGTAGATGATGGTAAAGTAACAATTCTTACACTCTTAGGTTTTTCAAAAGCATTTGACACAGTCAATCACATTATACTTTATGATAAACTTAAAACCCAATATAATTTCTCATCGTCGTCTGCAAATTTAGTTCTTTCCTATTTAACAAAAAGATCACAGGCAGATTTTGCTAATGGATCAATGCCTTCTTTCCTTCCCTTGAAAAGGGGGGTTCCTCAGGGCTCAATTTTGGGGCCTTAATTATTTTCGATGTACATTAACGACCTTCCTTCATGTTTTCTTAACTCCAAAATGCAAATGTATGCTGATGATGTGCAGCTGTACAATAGTTTTCCATTGGGTCTTCTTGAGAATGGAGCTCACGAGATTAACGAAGATCTGCACAAAATTTTTACCTGGTCCCGCAAAAACGGTCTTTGCTTAAATCCGAAGAAATCAAACTGCTTAATTATATCCAGAACTCCCGTAGACAACTCATATTTTTCGAAAATTTATCTAAATAACAGTCATAGAGTTCGTTAAATGTGCAAAAAAAATCTTGGATTAACCGTCAATACGACACTGACATGGGACAACCACATCAGACTTACATTAGCATGAGTATATGGAGGTCTTCGTATGTTATGGGCCTCATATCATATTACACCTGTAAAACTCGTCTCATGTTAGCTAATAGTTGCGCTTATTCTTTTCTGTTGTGAGATATTTTCTAAATGTGATACGAGCACAGGCGGAGACTTAATGTTGCGTTCAATGGTATAGCCCGTTATGTCTATCGGATAACTTATTCGCAGAGAATTTCAGTAAATCATTTATTGACACCCCTCTTGTCTTAGACGAACATTATTTCAGTCATCTCAATGACTGTCCTCAAGTTAGTTTCAGCAACGTTATATTTGACGATGAAACACTTCTTAAATATATCTCTTTATTAAATAATGATTATTCTGCGGGGCCCGATGGAATCCCACCAGTAGTCGTAAAGTAATGCAAAGATGCTCTTTTGCCATACCTGAAGCATATGTTTGAAAGCTCCTTTGCCACTGGAGTATTCCCAACTCAATGGAAAAATGCATGTATTACACCTGTTTTTAAAAAAAAAGGTGAGAGTGGAGATATTTCTAATTATAGACCTATCTCAAAACTATCTTGCATTCCGAAGTTATTCGAACATATTATTTGTGATAAATTGGTCTTCCTTTGTCGAAACATCATCTGTGATGAACAACATGGCTTTGTTAAACATCGATCCACTGTAACAAATCGTTCATGCAATGATGCATGAAAGTTAAGAAGTCGATTGTATATACACTGACTTCTCCAAAGCCTTTCACCAGTTATCACATAACATCATAATTTTAAAAACTTAAGGCGTATGGATTCTCTCCATGATTCATAAATTGGGTTAAATCATACATAAAATTCATAAAATTTAGAGGTTCCAAGTCAAACCCTTTTGTTGCTCAATCTGGAGTACCTCAAGGAATTCATTTAGGACCAATTTTATTTATACTTGCAATTAACGATGTAAAAGCTTGTATTCGAGATAGCAAAATATTGATATATGCTGATGATATGAAAATTTTCAAATGTGTAGGAGATCTAAACGATTCGCTTTCACTACAAACCGATTTAAATAGTTTTACCATATGGTGTCTTAAAAACGGTTTGAATCTGAACCATACAAAGTGCCAGCATATGTCATTTTCACGAAAACGCGCTCCATGTAATTTTAAATATACTCTGTCCGGGCACACTCTCTGTCGTGCAGACTGTTTGGAAAGATGCTCCGACAATATTTTGAGACACTTTAATGATGATGATATTTTATATATAATATTTAAATTTGTAACATATTCATTTAATATAGTTTGGAAATGTTTTATTTGATATAATATGTATAAGTTTTCATTTTTTTCCTTAATTATTTCGTTCTTAATCCCAAATCAATTTTATTTTATATTTTGTTATTCCTTAAATCTAAAGTCGCTTAGTGACCCACACAAAAAATGTATAAAATATTACGATACTGAAATTTACTCTAATTAAGAAGATATTGTATCTTACTGAGTAAAGTCATAATAAAATAAATAAATAAATAAAAATAATCTTAAAGGCGGAATTTTCCAGTGGCGTAACTTCATAAAATCCCAATTTCTAGCGCCTTACATCTTGGTAAACGAACTTTTTTTTAATTTATTTGTAATTTGCGGAAAATTAATGGCCCTACTGATAAACTGTTTAATTTCAAGCTGCGTAAGTATAGTGCCTAGGATGGTAGTTGGTCCATATGTTAGCAGTTTAAAAATATTTCTAATGATATAGATGAAACTCATTCAGAGATGTAGATAAACGTGCAGAAAACCCCGATGAAGAACTACGGTTTCCCTTTACAAAAATGTAACCGCACGCCACTGCTATACGCCGTGTCGCCTTCGAACATAAAGCAGTTTGTGACAGTGCTATTTAAAAAAAAAACAATTTTACAACAAATCATCACTCTCATTAGCTAGATAGACCCAACTATAATGGAAAGGCTCCTAGAAGCATCAGATGATTCTAGGAGATGCATCAACATGATGGCTTGCCATTATGGTGGTGACCCTTCTGCCTATATGGCAGGAAGTGAACACCATTCCGATTATTTTTAAGTTAGGTTTAGGATGTTTAGGTTTAACAACGTAGCCAATGTAACCCAGACAAATTTTAATGCAGTTGGGCAGAGTGTATGTGAACGTATGTGCACTTCTCATCGTCACTATGGAATAGGTATTGTAACAACGTGACCAACGTACATCAGCATTTTTTAATGTACTAAGGCAGAGTTTTTGAAAAGTTAATCCTTATCTTATAAATCAAGCAAGTCAAGTTTAAATTAAGAACAACGCCCAACACACAATTTCGCTTCGATAAAGCACTATCGAAGCTATTTCCCCTCCAGCAATATTACTTATAGGAAGTCTTATGGAAAAACATTTGGCGCACTTTTAGGAAGCTATTTACTTCTATAAGACTTCTTTACATAGTTCTAATAAGCCTTAAAGAAAAATCTTAGTTTGTTTATAAAAGGCCATACAGAAGCAAATTACTAACAATCAACTGCCAAAATGCTTAACCTCCGTGAACAAGTACTATAAAAGGCCTATAGAAATAATTGCTTGTGGAAATAACATTTTTGTGCCTTATAGAAGAATAATTATTGTTAGTTGGGCGCAAACAGATTCCGATAACGTTACCTGGTCAGGAATCAAACGAAGGATTAGTTTTAAAATCGTTTTTCTTTGGCCTAGAAGACAGTTTTTAAGCAAATCCTTAACATTAACTTCCGATGTGATCCTGAAAAAGATCCTACCCGCATAGACTTTAGTAACATTGTTAAAGCATGGACCCTGTATCAATGAAGGAAGAAAACAGCGTTGTTCTTTCGAAAGCGAAATTCCTCCTGCTCCTGGCTCTATAGATGAAGATTTGGTTGATGCCTAGATACACCCCAGAATCTAGGAACACTAGGTATAAAAAGTTGCAGAACAACGGTACAATGTTGAGCTTCGAACTAAATTATGCGTGCAAATGTGATCACTTGATCGACATTATTTTTGTTCGGAATAGTAAAAAAAATTATCTGTGGCCAAAAGCTGGGACATGGTCGGATGTTCAACAAAGAGGGCTAATCCTGATCGGCGTTAACTTGACAAAGCCCAGTCGTTGTAACTTTGACTACAAATCAACTGTGCTTATTTTGCCTCCCTTTGGTAACCATCGGGTACTGGTCTTATCTAAATAATTTGACTTGCATACATATTAGGCCTGTTGCTTTCAGGTGAACATTTAAGCCCGGGCCTTCAGGTTGGGTGTTGTAAAGGGTTTTTCAACAGGGACGCTACAAAAGTAGAGCGACAGGGACAGCACACGACGCCATATTTCTTGCCGCGCTTTTGACATTTCTCTTCAGTAAGGTTTGCCATTTCATGATGGAAAGATATACGAGCCAACACCGAATCGAAATTATTAAAATTTACTACCGAAATTCGGAGTCAGTGGCCTCAACGTTAAGAGCGCTACGTCCAATTTATGGTCGACATAATCGTCCTAGCAGATCAACAATTGAGCTTCTAGTGGAAACATTTGAATCCACAGGCACAGTATAAAATGTTCCCGTGCCAGTGAGACAAAGAAGTACCCGTAGTGTCGAGAATATTGCTGCCGCTGAGGCTTCAGTTGAAGAAAGTCCAAATGTACCTCTCACACGTCGTTCTCAAGCGCTGGGCATCTCTGTGACGTCGTTAGGCGAATTTTGCGAAAAGATCTTGGCCTACATCCTTACAAAATTAAAGAACTGAAGCCGCTTGACCACCAGAAGCGTCGTATGTTCGTGAATTGAGCTGAGCAACAACTTGAAAATGATTCGGATTTTCATCGAAAAATCATCTTCAGCAATGAGGCTGGATTTCTGGATTTCTGGCTGAATGGCTTCGTCAATAAACAAAATATGCGGTATTGGTCAGGCAGCAATCCACACGTACTCCATGAATCATCATTGCATCCCAAAAAAATTACGGGTTGGTGTGGTTTATGGCCGGCGGCGTCATTGGGCCGTACTTCTTCCGTGATGATCAAGATCGGCACGTTACTGTGAATGGGAATCGCTACCGTTCAATGATAACCGAATATTTTTGGCCCCAATTGGATGATATGGACTTGGAGGACATGTGGTTCCAACAGGACGGCGCCACAAGCCACACAGCAAATGTCACAATCAATTTATTGGAAACCAAGTTTGGAGAACTTGTTATCTCACGAAATGGTCCAGTCGCTTGGCCGCCTCGGTCGTGCGATTTGACGCCGTTAGACTATTTCCTGTGGGGCTACGTCAAGTCTATGGTCTATGCCAACAAGCCAGCGACGATTGATGAACTTCGTACGAATATCGAACGTGAAATTGCTGCAGTATCGGCCAATTTATGCTTGAAAACCGTCGAAAATTGGGTTCAGCGTCTGGACCTCTGCAAGCGTGCCCGTGGTGGGCATGCCAAAGAAATAGAGTTCCATACATAATGCCATCGAATGTTCTTTCACAGGAATAAAGAATTTCATTGATATCCAAAGCCGTTTTTGTTTTATTTGAAAAAAAAAACTTTTGTAGCGCTCTTATTGAAAAACCTGATATAAACTCACGTAAAAAAATCAGCCCCGCCAAGGACTGATTTTATTATTGACGACCATGCTAAACGAGGAAAAGAACAACGGCGTTCGTGTCTATATCTGGAAGGTGCGAACATTAAATAGAAGAAGCCGAAGCAATAAGCTGCCACAAAGCCGACATTACTGCCATCCAGGAAGTTACATGGGATAGGCTGGGGAAAAGGAGGATTAAAATGATAACTACCAGGCACCCAACTTAAATGAAATAAGGATAGCAATATAAAAACTTAAGACCAAGAATGACGACCTTCCATTCGAGCTATATAAAGCCGTTGGAGATGATTTGCTAAGGAGTTTTCCTTAGCAAAATTTGGTAAAAATTATGCCTGGAGAATGGAACCACAGCATCAATTGGCCCATCTACCAAAAAAGGAAGCTATCTGAATTTTGCCAAACACCAGAGCCATAAGTCTCCTCAAATTCACCTACAAGATCCAGAAACTATTTACCGGTGAAAGTGATCGGTATTTCTCAGTGTGATTTTGGGCCAGTAAAGTCCACAACGAACTGCAAAAAACCTAAGAAGTCCATATCATTACCCACAACCATTTCATCGATTTCATAATCCCATACATTTGTAGAGACGGACTTAGCTCGTCCGTCTGTGCAGGATGACGATGTAAAATTCTGACTGCCCCATCAGGGTCGGCTACTACCACCGAAGCATTCGATACGAAAAAAGGATTTAGGCAAGGTGACGAACTGTCATGACTTCGTTAACATCAATCTTGAGAGAGGATTGTGCAAGACTCCCGAGCCAATACCAAGCATAAGCCTGGACTTAGCTCGTCCGTCTGTGCAGGATGACGATGTAAAATTCTGACTGCCCCATCAGGGTCGGCTACTACCACCGAAGCATTCGATACGAAAAAAGGATTTAGGCAAGGTGACGAACTGTCATGACTTCGTTAACATCAATCTTGAGAGAGGATTGTGCAAGACTCCCGAGTCAACATAAATCGTTAATCGATTTCATAAATCGGTAAAATTACTGGCATACGCCAATGATATAGAGATCATTCGTCAGACTCAACTTGATGTCACAGTTACTAGTATTTTTTTATTCACAGGTCGGGTAGACCTATAACGCTCCAGGAGCGCCCTGAGATGATGCTTGCAAATGTTTATTGACTCTAGAAGGAAGCGACTAAAATGAGTTTAAAAGTAAACGATGGTAACACCACGAAATATTATTGACGAATTGGACAGAATGTCACCATTGACAGATATAACTTTGAGGTACTAAGGGACTTTGTCTACCTCGGCTTCGCTTTTAAGTCTGACAGGAACATCTCGTTAGAAATAAGACGAAGAATCACTCTTGCCAACCGCTCCTTTTTCGTGTTATGAAGGCAGTTTTGTAGTAAAGCCCTTACTCGAGCAACTGTGGAATACCTTTTATTCCAGCCCTGCTCTACGGTGACGAAGTATGAACCGTATCAAGAGCGGATGAAGAAATCCTTGTTCGATTTGAGCGTTTTTGCATTGACGGGCTAGGGATACGAAGATTCATTTAAGAAATTTATGAGTTGTATAGCGACATATACCCGGTCAAAAACCTCCGCATTGGAATTTTAAGATTTCAAGGAAAAAAATTTAATGGACACCAATACTTCCGCTGACAGTGTCTCGATTCCCAGACAGACATCGGACGCGATAGAGACATACCTCGCTTTAAGTGGCGCGCACAAGTAAAAGCCGACCTGAACCAACTTAAAGGGTGCAACTGGAGGCAGATAGATGGGGACCGATATTATTGGAGAGTCTTTTTGTTTGAGGGACAGGTTCATTCTTAACTGTAACTGTAGAGCAAGTAATTAGAAATAACATGCAAACTTTTTTGGTAACATTGAAGTGCTTGAAATTTCTTTTTATCCTATTTATCCCCATTAAAAATTCCAAATGGATTTTAGGAACAAATAAAGTATTAATGAAAAAGACTGCAGATAAGTTGAAATTTGAGCTTTGCTGCACTATTTAATTTTTGAATTGTTTAAATTAAAATGAGGACTGTCCCTCAAAACGGATACTCATTTCAGCCCCTGATTATGTAGATCTCAATATAGCACCATTCAAACCCGGGATTATGAACATTTATAATAACATATTACATGCTTACACCTACGTCTTCTTCAGCACTTACAATGTCATTACAAAAATAAGAACAAATACTCCTCACTGCTACTTTCATCGCCTCAACTTTGACATCTTACATCCTACTTCTCCCATCATTCTGACAGCTGTCTAATGGATATCCAACGTTAGTATCAATTAAATAAAACCACTTGGCATTGAGACCCAATGACATGACAATTCATTTAATCTACCAAAAAATGTAGTAAACATATTTCTCAGTACTTTTAAACAAACATTTTCTATTTTCGAAAATACATAATTTTTCATTTTTCTTTTCGAAAATTCTTTGTCATGGCAAACATTGAATTTACTTTTGAAAAGCATCAATCATTTCGATCCAGCAGAACATACAAATAGTTTTACTTGTGACCTGGCATGTCATGAATTTTCTCCATTTCACAAACAAAAAAAAAACCGTTTTTCAATATCCACAAAGGAATGCGTAAACATTTCGATTTTCAAATATTTTCTAATCGAATTTTTCTCAATGTGGAATTTATTTTTGTTCCCCGCAAATGGATTGCGTTCATTGTTCATTGCTGGCAGTTTTATGGTCTTGTGATATTTAATACTCAAACTGAACACACGTCAAACGTCAATGAAAACAAAAACAGAAATTTTTAAACAAAATTTTAATTTAAATGAAAATGACAATGACGCATAATTGAGATGACAAGCCGCATAATTTTATGAAAACAAAACCCTCATCCAATTAAACTTTAACGGCGGGCAATAAATATCATGCCTACTGTTTCGGAATCGCACAATCTCTGTGGTATAACCGCATAATGTTAACATAATGACAACAACCATTTTGGACAACAACAAAAAAAAAAGAAACACCGAAATGCATATAATTTCGAAATTAACGATCCAGACGTCATTAAACAGCCGATTGACAATTACTTCAAAAGCCGACCAATATTGTTCAGGAGATTGTTGTGCGTTACAATTTTCCAATCAATTAGAAGTGAGATTGGGGTTTTCGGGTACAATTTTCCAATCAATTAGAAGTGAGATTGGGTTTTTCGGGTAATGAGTGGATTACTTGGAGATTGAATAGGATATCGTGTTGGGATTTACTTGAATGAGTTAATTTTGATGGCGAAGTAAATAGCGAACTTTGGGAAGTAGAAAAAGACTTCTGTCTGCGGGATGTTTTAAATCGTCACTACTGTTAACGCATGTTCTTAAATTACGTTCACATATTTCGAAAATATTTTAAACTCACCCCTTGTAGTGGAGGTCCTATTGATTTTTGGAGCAATATTCCACAAACACCGATTTCTTGCCATTTGATAGAGTCTGTTATTTATTTATTTTTATTTTTTTTAAATTTAAAGTCAAACAGCGTTTCAAAGCCTTCTTGGTAAAATTGAAGTTTTTCTGTCATCGTAACAAAAGTGTAGCTAAAGGCCTGCTCAGAATGCGTAACTGTAGCTGGTATCTGTAGCTGACTGAAAAGTTAAAAACAAGGCAACCCGTATGCGCTTACACAAGGTGTATCTGTAGCTTGAAGTTAAATAGAGGGCATCTTCATGCAAGAAATGTATCTCTCTTTTGACAGCGATGCAAGATACCAGCTACAGATATGCATTCTGAGCAGGGCTTAATGTAATGTTACTAACGGGTGGCTAAATTTTAAGGGCCGATGTTGAATGTGAACCACACCTAAACGTCAAGTTTTTTTCTGCATTTCATTTGACATTTCTCAATTTCAGATTAACTCAATTTGAACCATGGAAAGAAACATAATCGAGCAACGCGTTAAAGTTATTCAGGCTTATTATGAAAATGGGCCTTCAAATCAAAATGTATATCGTGCGCTTCGTGATTTTTTCGGTCAATTTAATCGTCCAAATGTGCGTAAAATCGGAAAAAACCGGGTCTGAAGGAGAAGTGAAAACACCAGTCCATGCTCGTACAGCTCGTACTGCAGAAAATATTGCTGCTGTTCGCGATAGCAGAATGGTGGGAAGAAATGTCAACAGTGGATGGTCAATATTCGAAGAAAATCATCTTCAGTGATGAGGCACATTTTCACCTCAGTGGATTCGTCAATAAGCAGAATTGTCGCATTTGGGCGAATGATAATCCAAGAGTGATTGTCGAAAAACCAATGCACCCACAGAGAGTGACTGTTTGGTACTGTTTATAGGCTGGCGGCATCATCGGGCCGTATTTTTCCCAAAATGAAGCCGGTCAGGCAGTTACTGTGAATGGTGTTCGCTATCGTGAGTTGATAACGAACTTTTTATGGCCCGAGTTGGAAGATATGAATGTGGACGATATGTGGTTTCAACAGGACAGTGCCACTTGCCCCACAGCTAACGAAACAGTGGCTCTTTTGGTCGACAAATTCAATGGCCGTGTTATGTCCCGTAGTGGCGATGTCAATTGGCCGCCAAGATCATGTGATTTGACACCGTTGGACTTCTTTCTTTGGGGATATTTGAAAGAAAAGGTGTACGTCGATAAGCCAGCAACAATTCAAGAGCTAAAGGATGAGAAAATTCCTCACATTAACGGCATATAACCTCAATTATGCCTCAGCGTCATCGAAAATTTGGACCATCGGATGGAGGTGTGCCGCCGAGGTCGCGGCGGGCATTTGGCCGATATTTTGTTCCGTACATAATTGAACCATACCAATATTATCATAATAAAAAGAATTGACAATAATTTCCTAAATAATTTGTACTTTATTCAAAATCTACATCGGCCCTTAAAATTTAACCACCATTTTGATTTGAAGGCATGTGCGCAGTAAGCCCTTATTAAAGTGTGTTAACACCAAATGATTCCATTAAAATAAAAACGTTTTTAAGCTTAAAGAGGGCCTTAAGTTGATACTTGCAGATGTTTACTGACTGTCTTCTTCAAATGTTTTAGATTCGTGCGGCTTTTGAAAATTCATTCTATCTTTTGAAAATTCATTCTATCTTTGGCTGTCTCTGTAAAAATAAGAGTTTTGGAATTGCGTTGTTAGATAAACCGTGATAAAAGCGTTCACGGAGATTGAAGAACAGGCGAAATCCGTTGGCCTTGAATTAAATGAGGACAAGACTAAGTACATGCTACCAACAAACAAACAAGCATCTGTCCATCGGCTAGGACAAAACGTCAGTATTGATAGCAGCGATTTCGTGGTAGTTTAGGAGTTCACCTACCTCGGAGCAAAGATTATGAATTCTATACAGATGACGCACTCACTCCATATAAGAAAAATTGTTCTATGGCGGGTCGTGCTGGCACAGCCCGCCATATGTTTTTGTCCTTGTTTTTCATGAGTTTTCATGCACACCGCCCGCCCGTACCATGAAGCTACTGAGCAAAAGTTTCTGTTTTTTGTTCTCAATGCGTGATCTGTATAGAATTGATAATCTTTGCTCGGAGTTAACATAAACTCCACAATGGACACCCTAGTGAAGATCCGTCGAAGAATTACCCTAGGAAACCGTTGCTACTTCGGTTTGGCGAAACAACTGGGTTCAAAACTCCTAACTCGAAGGACGAAATGTGTGCTCTACAAAACCCTTATCCTGCCAGTTCTGCTTTACGGTGCCGAGTGCTGGACGATAAGCAAGAAGGGAGAGCTGATACTGGGCTCCTTCGAAAGAAAAGTACTTCGGCGGATTTTTGTCCTGTGCACGAGGAGGGCGAATGGAGGAGAAGATACAACCGCGAACTCTATTAGCTGTACCAAGATATGGATGTAGTCCAAAAAGCCAAAACACGTCGAATACATTGGCTCGGCCACATCGAGCGAATGGACAATAATGCTCCAGCTAAGAGGATCTTCGAATCTCTGGGATTCGAGAAGACAAGGAAGACCGAACCTCCGTTTCAAAGACCAAGCCATCGCGGATGCCAGAGCGCTTTGTCTAGACAACTGGAAGCAGCGAGCCCGGGATCGTAGAGGATGGAAGGCTGCAGTGTTTTAGGCAGAGACTCTTCACGGGTCGGGAGCCCGATAAGTAAGTAAAGTAAGTTGCTAGATGAACTGTGTGTCGTTATGTGTGCTTTCTGACTCTTTCCAGAACACCATACCTTCATGAACTCTTCAGAATTCTTTAAGCATATACCTACTGATCGCATCTAGGCAGATGTATACATTCCGTAACTTTTAATCGCGAGTGTTAACAAAAAAAATGTTCAATATAATGCCTTGTCAAACTCGATTCCTACCAGTTTATCTAATGAATTTATACCTGAATATCAATCGGATTAATCATATTTATTAGTTTTCTAGGCTCTGTGTGGAGTTTCACATCGGACATGTCTTCAGTCTGCGGATTTTAGAACGCTCTTTAGACATGATAGGGTAGGTTGGATAGAACATACCAATCGCGGACCAAAATTATATATGTAAGGTTCAAAATAAAAAAAAAACCTTCCCAGACTCCAGAATTCCCAAGATGGTGTCTACACTCACCGCCTACAAGAGCTGCTCTGACATATTCGAACAACATGCCATATAGAAATTTCTAGGGGTAGTTATGCCCAATGAGTAGGGATGATGGGCGAATGTGCCAAAAAATTGAAAGTAGTGCTTAAACCCGTTTTTGACATTTATTCATAAAAATGTCTACACTCACTGTCTACAATAGCTCCTCAGATATTCAAACAACATGCCATATAGAAATTTCTAGGGTAAGTTGTGCCTCATATGTAGGGATGATGGCGAATGAGCCAAAAGATCAACGGTAGTGCTTAAACCCGTTTTTGACATTTTTGACCCCGTTTCTTATGAATATCCACAAAAAGTTTGACAAGCATTCAAAAGTATAAAACTATCGTGAGAAGCTTCTCAAATCTGCCCTTCCGATTCAGGTTTATTAAGCAAGAGCTCTCATTGTTTGTTGCAAAAATTTAATATCGCAGACAAATATGACTGAAGAAACTAGGTTTGAGGCCCTTAATAAGTCGTTAATACGAGATGTTTTCATTTTTAGCATTCTTCTCGATCTCGTTACCGATTCTTCTTGTTTTGAATAACTCCGAACATATTTACGATCTATTTGGGATGGCACTGCCAACTTCTTTGTAATTTTAATGTTTACTTATATTCCGCAAAAAAATGGTTGCATTCCTTAAGGTCCTTGTAATGCCCTTCAGCTTCACGACAACTTTTGAATGGAAAACTGAACGCGTTTCCGCACCACACGATTTAAAGACTTTACACAAAGCTAATTCGTACTGAATACGGAAATGCTCTCATATTAGTACAATGACGTCGTAGGCAAAACTAATTGCACACGTCTAATACGTACATATATGATCTATCCACTGTGTACTTAACCATGACTTTCGAATTATTAGTCACATAGTTACAAGCAATTCAAATCTGACGGTATTTTGTCACACAAGAAAGTTCAAGTGTAACAAGAGAAAAATAGTTTCCTCGTCAAACATTTGACAAACTCCAAACGCTGTGTAACGCGGTATTTACTAAAATGGATAATAAAGGGGACCAGAAGGCACAATTTAACGAGAGCTGTACATTGTGGAGGAACGGAAGTGAGGTATTCCAGGGTTGGCAGAATTTTTCAATAATTACGATAATCATCTTGTAGAAAAATCAGTTCCATCATGTTTTGTTTTCCAAATATGATTGGGAATGGTAACTTAGTAGGTGTCGCTATCATTGAAATATTTTATTAGATAGTCAGCAGAAACAGCGACTATTCGGATGCGGATTTGTTATAAGTGCCAGACTTAGGCAAGAAGTCTTATGTTTCCAAGACAATAGCGAAGGATATAGAGAGGTGCCACTCCAGGAACGATGTTCGCATGCTTTACCAAAGTGTAAAACGTCAAAGCCAAGAATACAAGGCTCGAACAGAATCCTGTCGAGATGAAAAAGGAAATATCGTAGTTGAGACACAGTCGATGCTGAGGATATGGAAGAACCACTTCTGCAGACTGTTAAACGGCGATGACGAACAACATTCCGCTGTCAGGCAGAACAAACCATTTAATATTGGCAACGACAGCGAAAACTGCCAACCACCCGACCTAAGTGAAGTGAGGATAGCAATGTCTAAACTTAATAAGGCCGCCGGAAATGATGACCTTTCCGCTGAGCTTTTTAAAGCTGGCGGAGATGACTTGGTAAGTAACATCCACCAACTCATAAGCCAAATCTGGTCGGTTGAAAGCATGCCTGAAGAATGCAACCTCAGCATCGTTTGCCTGATCCACAAAAAAGCAGACGCTCTGAACTGCGCCAACTACAGAGGCATAAGTCTCCTCAACATCGCCTACAAGATCCTATCTGCCGTAATATGTGAACGCCTGAAACCGTTTACCGACAACCTGATCGGCCCTTATCAGTGTGGTTTTAGGCCAGGTAAGTCCACAACCGATCAAATCTTCACACTTCGGCAGATCCTGGTAAAACCCAAGAAGTCCAAATCGATACCCACCACCTTTTTATCGATTTCAAAGCCGCATACGACAGCATTTATAGAGACGAACTGTACAGAGCCATGTCTAGTTTTGGTATACCGCCCAAACTCGTCCGTTTGTGTAGGATGACGATAGAGAATTCTCTCTGCTCCATCAGGGTCGGAAACGACCTCACCGACACATTCGATACCAAAAAAGGATTTAGGCAAGGCGATGCACTGTCATGTGACTTTTTCAAATTGATTCTTGAGAGGAATGTGCAAAACTCCCGATTCAACACCAGAGGCACAATTTTCCAAAAATCGGTGCAACTACTAGCATACGCCGACGATATTGACATCATTGGTAGGACTCAACGTGATGTCATAGCCACCTTTGCTAGTATAGAGAAGGAAGCGGCGAAAATGGATTTAGCAGTAAATGTGGGTAAGACTAAGTATATGCTGTCAACACGAAAGGACACACAATATCGACGAATTGGACAGAGCGTCACCATTGACAGATATAACTTTGAGGTAGTACGGGACTTTGTCTACCTCGGTTCCGCTATTAACTCTGACAACAACATTTCGTCAGCAATCAAACGAAGAATTACTCTTGCCAATCGTTGTTTCTTCGGGCTAAGAAGGAAATTTAGTAGTAAAGCCCTCACTCGAACTACTAAGGAGATCCTTTATAAGACCCTGATCATCACAGTCCTGCTCTACGGCGCTGAAGCATGGACCGTATCAAAAGCGGATGAAGAAATCCTTGGTCGATTCGAGAGAAAAATTCTTCGGAAAATCTTTGATCCCATTTGCGTTGACGGGCTATGGACACGAAGATTCAACCACGCACTATACGAGCTGTACAGCGACATACGCCTGATAAAAAAAAACTCCGCATTGGACGTTTAAGATGGCTAGGGCATGTAGAAAGAATGGACACCAATACTCCGGCTCGCAGAGTCTTCGATTCCCAGCCAGACGTCGGACGCAGTAGAGGAAGACCTCGCCTTAAGTGGCGCGCAGAAGTAGAAAACGACCTCAACCAACTTGGTGTGCGCAACTGGAGGCAGTTAGCTAAGGACCGGGCTACTTGGAGAGGCATGTTGGTTGAGGCCCAGGTTCATCCCGGTCTGTAGCGCTACTTAAGTAGGTAAGTACTTGCCTTAACTTTTTGTAGCATTTTGAAAAAATTCATTTTAATTCAAACTTTCGCAGAAAATACTTTTTTTTTTGTTTTTCAATAATCAAAATTTATTTTCCTGAAAAAACGATTGTCATTCCATCGAAATGAAATAAATTCGTTCCACTGATATGTATTCAATTTTTGGGGCATTTCAATCCCATCTGTCAGCGATCGTTTGCGTGATCAACCCTAACCTAAAGTATGGTTATTCCATCCAAGAATTTTTCCATAATTTCTTCCACCACCCTTACAAATAAATTTCCAGTTCCATCATGTTATGTGTTTCAATGGTACTTTTCAATGATTTCAATGAACGAATGGCCTAACGCCTCTATCTCAATCAAATTAAAACAAATCATTCCCACCTGTTTCAACGTCGGTCGTTGTTTGCGATGCGCCAAATGCGCTCATCCAATCATCCACCAACACACTTTGCATGTGGTTTTCATCAATGCATATCACTCACATCCACTAAAAATAAACGCACGGGTATCCGCAATGACTCGAGACAACAACGCACCAAACGCATACTTGCGAATGTGCCAAAAATAATATCGTTCTTCTGAAATGTCCAAAAAGTCAACAGAAATAAGAATTGACATAAATTTCGACAATCAACATACACGTTCCCTTCGCAATCTTCTACCAGCAATCATGTTCGAAAAAAAGTGATTTAAGACTCGCCAAAGTGCCATTAGGAAACACGTCCGACGATGATCACCCACCCGACCCCCAACCCAACCAGCCAAAAGGTTTCCGAAGGTCGCTTAGATGGATATAATCGTCAACTCACACACATACACCGCCTTTACTTGTGTCAGCAAAAATAACCACACCAACAAAAAAGTGTGCTTTTGTTACTTTTTGTCGTTTTCGTCGTGTTCTCAATGAGCTCAAGATTTATTTCTATTCATTGTGTGCATACGCACCGCGCACACTAATTCACAAATGCCTGCTCCAATCAAACACGAAAGGGAAGCAAAGAAAAACCCCAACAAGAATAAAAAAAAAAACAATTTGGTCCTCAAGAAGAGCAACCTTCTATATTTAAAAAAAAAAAAACATTTTTGACAAAAGCATTGCTGTAGCTGGCAAAATTTATTTCATGCTCACGTCCATTAGGAACAATGTATGATGCCTAAATCAATGGTAGGGTCTAAGCACTAGATTGGTGGGACTTGAACCGATGATGATCGATCGGCAGGGCAAATGTATGTGTCGAGGACAATACTTTTACTAGCGTGACATTCATAAATGTCACTTTCTTAGACGAATTTTATACGAAAAGGGAAGTGATGTAAATCATTTTAAATGACTTTAAAGTGTTTTTCTATTTTTCATGAGTTTTAAAAATAAAAATCAATATTGTCACCACCATCTAGATGAGAAAAATCTTTTTTTTTTCGAAAATTAAACGAACTCATTTATTTTTATCCTTTTCATTTCGAAGTTGTAAAAGGGGATATCGAGGGACTTTGGGAATACCTTTATGGGGCATTAAGAATGAGATATTGGAAACTATCTCAAGTGTTTATAGACAGATTAAACCTATTCACAGAGCTTAACATCCGCCACATCAAAAGATTTCTAGGGGGAACCATTTGTCTTAAGAGATGTTAATTCTAATAGAATCGCTTTTAAGGTAAGAAGTAAAGTAAGAAGTCTGTGATGAATCAGGGCCTCCAAAAAAGCATATTCAGTTTGCTAGATTGCTATTACTACCACGCATTTTTAGTCATTTTAGACAACCTTTCGAGTTATCTGAAATATCTGTAAGAATCGCAAAATTCGTCTTCTAAAACAACGCTTCAGAACTCTTCGAAGTACAATGTCAGTTTTTGCCTGAAACGAGTATTATTTATCTAAAATAGCGTAATGTGCTAGTTTTTCGACATTTGTCATCACTTTCCAAAGTGTTCCCTTCTTCGGCGGCGTTAATTTGGGTGATCCTGAAGGGAAAACAACATTTTCGAAATTAGCCTTTCGAGGAACAAAAGAAGAAATAAGATGATGGAAGCTCTGTATGTATGAGCTGTGGCGGCGTCCAGTTAGAGCCGTAAGTTATTCATGGTTATCAGTCAGAATTGGCATCATGAAATCCTTTGTCATTCCTCTTCGTTAACAGTTACAGCTGACTAATTCGACACGTGACTGATTAACTTGGAAAATTGGAACGCTCTTCTTCGAAAACGATGCTGATCGAAGAAGAGCGTTCCAATTTTCCAAGTTAATCAGTCACGTGCCGATTAAATGTAATCATTGCCCTAGAACTTTCAATGGTAATAGTTTTTCCGAAACCATCTACCATTCTAGCCATGTTCAACACAAGGTATTTTCAGTATCGGAGGTGCTTAATCAGAGATCGCAGAGGGCAGTTAAATAAATATTTGTTTTTCGAAATTTGGAGTTTGAACAAATGACGCAATAAACTGGTTGTGGCTCTGGCTGTATGAGCTGTAGCACCGTCCTGGTGGAGCCCGAAGTTCTTTATGGCAATATCATTCGGAATAGGTATCAAAAAATCCATTATCACGGCTTCGTATTGACGTTTATGGCTGCACCAGCATCGTCTTCGAAAAAAAGCATTCCCATGATTCTTTGTGAACGTATTTCAGTTTTAAAGGTCCACTTATAGGTATAATTTAACAACTTCATTGGAACACCAAACATGATGGAATTCAAATTTTACCTCCATAGCTGGTCATAGGAATCATTGGAAAATTGTGTTTTAATTGGGTGGAATGAGAAACATTACTTTAGATAAGTCTTGATCATTGAAAAAAGGTGATTTTCTGCGAAAACTATAATTAAAAATTAAAATATTTTTGGAAAATCTAATTTTAAAATTTATAAGCTTTGTTTTATAAAAAAAAAAACAAAAAAAGAAAATTTCCAATTAGGGTTTTCAATGATAGATATAACTGGACACTAATAGTGCTTTCACACCGAACCAAAAACTGAGTTTTCACAAAAATACCTGAAACCTTCATCGAAAACCGGAGTTTTCCCATAGATTTGCAGTTTTTAAAAACTAGTAGGTTACTCCGAAACAGACATGGGAGTAATGCATTGGCATTGAGATTTCAATGCTAATAAAAAAAAAATTTCATTAGCATTGAAAATAATAATGCTAATGGAAAAAAATTGCATTGGCATTGACTTTTTCAATGCCAATGAAAAGTAGTAATTTTGAATGAAATCTATTTTCATTGAGTAATAAGGCATTTTTTATTTATTTATTTATTATTTTTTTTTTTTTTTGAAAAAAACCTCATGCAACTATAGAAGAAACACAATGTTTGTTGAGTTATTAATTAACTGTGTGAACCTTGTGGAATAAAATGGAATGTGGATGGTAGCAGCAACTCAAATCGTTGCTTCCAACTACAAACTCTCCATGGAACTAGAATCAATAATTCCATTTTCCAAACAGAGGTCTATGCAGGGTTGGGGTCAAATTGCAAAGTAACAAATAAACGGAGGACAGCACAAACGATGTTTTTGGGTCGCAGTGCTCTGTTGGCCTTATATATGATTATGGTATATCATCCCAATATCTTAAAAAAAATTTAAAAAAAATGGTGTACTTTATTTTTTTCATACTTTTCATTAGCATTGCAAAATGGTAATGAAAATTGATTGCATTGAAAATTTTCATTGGTAATGAAACAAAAATGTCATTAGCATTGTGCTACTCAATGCTAATGAAATTTTTTTCATTGGCATTACTTTCACTCAATGCTAATGCTGTTTCCAATTTCATTTGTGTAGTAATGCTTTACTCCCATGTCTGCTCCGAAACCGTCTCGAAACCGCTTCGCAGACGTCATCTCGTTGAAGGTTGTTGGAACGCGCACACCTTTTCATACATTCTACACGTCCCACAAAACAGCTGATGAATTCGCTGTCAAAAACAATTCTTCATTTCATTTCAACTGTGGCTGTGGATTGCAACAAATATAATGCATACAATGGAAATTTAAAAAAAACAAAGAGAAGAACCTCTGGTGTGCGGAAGACGAGGAGTGTTGGAGCTATAGACAGAGAAAAATGACGAACTCCGAGGATACAGGACACAGTTTTCGTGAAATGTCTGCGGCATTTGAAGGAATAAAACAATTTTTAAACTTCGGATGAAATTAAAACGAAATTACACAACATGACAAATAAATGTAAGTAGGCTTGAGTGTCGAAACTTGTTGTCAAAATCTTTATATTTGTTTTCCTTTCAATTTCAAATGCTAATATTAAATTTCATCATATTTGAAATCTATTTATTCAATTAATATAATTTCACACACAAATGTTGCAGCTAGTATCACAGCTGATTGAAATGTCAAACGAAACCTGGTCAGAGTTCGGTGTGAAAGCATCAAGTGGTTTTCGAAAACTCAGCTTTCGATTCGGTATGTAAGCACTATAACAGTCATATTTTGACTGAGGGTTGTCATTTACTTAAAATGCTTTTCAAGAAAAGCATCGTCAATTTGAGCCATATTTACCACAAACGACGTGGCTTGCCGATCGGTGAAAGTCAAAAGCAATGTGTTTGTTACAGATTTTGCAGATGTCAGAATGTAAACAATCAAATCAGTCAAAAATGAAATATATGCATGTCAACTTTGTAATACTTTTGTAATTCACCTCAACCAATCTAACGTTCAAGATGGTTCTCAATAAACTTTATGACGTTTACAGAAAAAACGCAGCTATTTATTTCATTCGTTCAACACAAAACAACCACTGTAGATCTGTTATTGAGAACGTAGAACATTTTATGAAAAAAAATCTACTTTCGTGCAGTTACAGGGTGGTCAATCGTACTTGAGATGCGAAATCTCCTTATCTAGAAATGAAGGAACCACTTCAATGATATCTTGAATTGATTTGACAAGACTTGGCGTTAAGTCCTTTTGCGTTTGGATACAAAGTCTCTTCTATTGAGTTTTTTTTAAATTTAGGTGCACTCCAGGGGTTGTGAATACTTTTTAAATGGTTTACCACAGTACGTGCGTTAGAGAATGGGAAAAAAGAGAGTGATAGGAAAGATTGTGGATGTAGTGGAGACTTACTCCATGTGTGGTGTCCGAACTAACTGTCACTGGAAGTCACTGTTTTATGTGCTCGTTAAATTCGCAGAAATTGCAAGATGGTGAATAAGGTTAGAAGTAACTACCGACTTTATTTCTTTAAAATAAAAGTTTCATGGATTTTGGCTGGGTTTTTAACGCGCAACCTTCCACTCAACAGGCGACCACATTACCACTACACTACGGCCACTCCACTCTTTACTGTCTTTTTTGTCTGAGTCAAAATTTTGCTCGCCATTTAAAAAAAAAAAACAATTTCAACACCCCACGCCACTGCTTTCTGTAGAAACCCCATAAAGAAATCTGGTAAATTTTGGATGTTAAAAAATTTCCAAATCCGTCTTCTTAAAATTTGAAGCACTTCAAGCAAGACACACCTCCGCCAAATATAAAAAATACGCATTTGGATGTTAATGCCCAGTGGGAATGTACCCTGTTTACAACTTACAGCTCATAAACCCTTTCACAAAAAAAATAAAAAAAAGCAGTTAAAATTGTAATAATGGTGCGAGGGAGTCTATAGCTTTTTTTCCAGATTTGTATCCTCCAATTGTCCTCACAGGCGCCATCGAAACAGTTGCCTATGGTAAGGATGAGCTCTACCTTCGGTTAACCGTATGTCATCCGTTTATTACAAAATCAATAATATTCGGTAGTTTAAGGGGTTCATAAAATTATCCTTAATGTGACGCATGAAAACCGAATTTTATTGCCGTGACTTGCGGCGAAAGCAATTTCAGTTATCCTTTTCTGTTGCCATTAAAAAAAGTGTTTGAAGTTGTTTTTCGACAAAGCAAAGCAATTTCGACTCACTGTGATAGATTTTTGTGTTTTTTTTTGTTTGGGTATTTTATTTTTCCATTACAAGGAATAAAAATTGAAGTTAATGCCGAAGGACATTATTCACTTAGAGGATGCCATGCCAAATTATGTTTGTTTGTTATTTTAATGGACGTGGTGTGTATCATGACCATGAGAATGCTATTTGAACATATTTTCAAAGTCGAAACAGATTACAGATATGGGATGGAATTACTTGAGTGAATTGAATTTTTTTTTTCTGAATAGGAATCTAGATGGGGAGCATGCTTAGCAAATTTTTTCAGAGTTGGAGATTTCTGAAATACTTAGGTGTGGGTTTTCATTGAAATTATTTTTGAAAGTCATTTGAATGGGTAAGATGAAATAATATAGGAAACTAATTTAGTATCTACACATTTGAAGTTTTGAAAATTTAGCAGACCATGGTAGTATGGTGTCCGTTATTATTTATTTTGTGTATCCAAGCAGGTGCATGCTAAGCTTTTCACAATACAAATGGCTCTTGTCTCAAAAGGCGATCTAGGCGAGAAATCCTTTCCAAGCGACAAATTTAACCCCTCAAAACGGTCCTACAATGCGACTATTCGTTGGAATCTCTGAATATCAACGAAGGTTTTAAATTTGTTTCGTATGATATTGCATATCTACTTTCGAGATTGATTATGAGGTCAGTCTTTGACTGGTCATTTTTATTAATATCTCTTAAAAAAGTATCTTGAAATATTTTTTGCAGTTTTTTTCTGTCAAAAAATATTTTTAGCAACTACAAAGAGAAACACCAACACAAATATTTATATGAATCACGATAAGATTTGGGTATCTACATTAATTAAAATTTAAATTTAAAACTATTAAAAATTAAACAAAATAAAAACGAGTTTTAATTAAACTAGAAAAAAAAAGTTTAACGAATAATATGTAAAAATAGACCTACCTACCCCTTTTTTAACAATTTAGACGCGCTCATAGGGTTATGAACACATTTATAGTGCTTTCATGCCTTTGTAGGGTTTTAGCCTTTTGTAGGGTTTAAAGTGCAGGCATATAAGGACAGCTTTTAAAACAAAGAGGGGTGAAAAGATATTAGATTAAGTGAAGACTTTCTTCATGGGTGGACTTTTATATGATATCCCTATATTCTTGTGTTCCTTAAATTTTTAGGGTCTTTTCCGATAACTGCTACTGACAAACAAAAATATACTTCGCCCATATTAAGGTTTTGTATATTTTTCGAAGAGTCACTCAAGACAACGAACCCTTTCGAACAAAAGATGTGACGTCGATCACTGTAAATGCCAACTCTTTGACAGTACATAGGTGTTATGACAGAACAATAATCAAATCATAATCTATACTCTGCGCCACTGAAAAAAAAAAACTAAATACCTGGCATAAGTATGAACCTTGCAGACCCTAAAACCTAGCTTCTCCATTCATTTTTGTGTGCAAACTTATATTTTTGACAAAAATAATGGGACGTGCTGATGAACGCCGACTCCGAACGGCAAATTTGAGAAGTTTCACATGACAGTTTGATGTTCTTAGATGTTTGTCAGACTTTTGCAGGACGTGCGACAGTGAAATAAACAGATTTGTTGTTACTTTTGGAATTTAAACCGGGGGATATTTTATTTTACTGCGCGCTTAGTAATACACCACAATGACCACCAGGACACTGCACAAAAAAGTATTTTGTAATTAAAAAAAAAACATGATTCAAAACTATGGAAAACTATTTGACTTCCAATACTAAGGCCAAAGCACTGCACGTCTTAAACATGAGATATGTTGTTACTTCCGGATTTAAATTAGGGACCCCGAGCTTAGTATTAAAAGATGGGTTTCATGACCCTTGGTCCACCGCTGTGAAGAATCAGGGCCTCCAAAAAAGCATATACAGCATATTACTACAACTTATTTTTAGTAATTTTAAACAACCTTTCGACATATCTGTATCTCTGTAAAAATCGCAAAATTCTTTTTTTTTATAACAACGCTTCAGAAATCTTAGATGCACAATCTCAGGGTCCCCAAGCTTAGTATTAAAACATGGGTTTCATAACCCTGGGCCACCGTAGCAAAACAATTTAAAAAAAAAACACGATTCAAAAATATAGAAGAACACTTGAATATCCACATTAAGACCAAAGAAGTAAGAAGCTAGTAAGTATCCCTATGCTAACCACTGTGAATTCAAGCATATGTATTCTAAAGGATTACAGGCTATGATTTATTTTGACAGGAAAAGGTAATATAGACGGGCAGTGTTCCAGCATTTACAGCAAGAATACCTTGGATAGGGATAAAAATTCAGAAAATCTCTGGCTGTCCATTTACACCGATTCCTCTACTGTGACTTTTATTCAGAGTTACTTGACAGCATATACTTCATGCTTTTTTGTTTTCATGCGTAATATTTCGTGATTTATTTCATGCTTAATATTGTAGGCCTTTTCAATGTCAGACAGCATCCTTTTTGTCGAATTCCATTAACGGTCACCACTTTTGAAGCAGCAGGGTTGCATTCATATTCAAAGTTTGCATACACCTAACCTTGCACGCAACCCAAATCCAACAGTGAGCCCAAGCAAGGGGTTGTATACATATTCAAACTTTGCATACATCCAACACCTCACGCAACCGAAATAAAATACTGACCCCAACCCAGGGGGTTGCAGGAGGGTATTCTGCCCCCCATATACACATTAAAAATTTTCATACACACTTTTCAAACACCCAAACTCACACCCGTAGGTATGCAAGTATGAACCCCCCTGCTTGGGCTCACTGTTAAATTTGGGATGGGTGCAAAATTTGATTTATGGAAAATTTGAATATTAATAGGGCGGCATATTTCCCCCTGCAACCCCCTGCTTGGGCTCACTGTTGGATTTGGAATGTGTGAAAAATTGGATGTAAGTAAAGTTTGAATATGTTTTGGGCGGCATGTTGCCCCCTACATCCCCCCTGTTTGTGATCAGTGTTGGATTTGAGTTGTACGCGAGGTGGATATATGCTAAATTTCTTTCTATTATTAGTTTTTTCCGCCAAAATGGCAATAACAGCCGCGGGTGATAGTGTTTATTTATGGCGGGGCTTATTTCCATTTCGAAAAGGAAATCAGATCTCCGTGAAATCATATTCTTCCTCGAGTTTTCTCGAGTTAATGTACTCACCCTTCCTGCAGACAAGCCATAAGGCTTCGCAGGTTTGAAAATTATAAAAGAAATCCTGAAATTAAACAAATAAACATAAACATAAGAAGGTTTACTGCGCACGTCTCATTCAATTTTAGATCTTGCAAGTTGGACAAACAAATTTCCAGGTATGAAAATTTCTACATGAGGTATAATTATCGTTCATTTATTCAGTTAAAAATAAAGTCTCATCTCTGTCCATTCACGATGTAACTACAATTATTTAGGTTCTTTTAAATCAGCTCTGTGCGAAATCGACCGCTGGTCAAATGGTTGTAACGGGTGATTTTTTAGCTGGTTTGGTTTTGGCAACACTGGTTTTGACAGCTGACGTGTGTTTAGTACCTTGTGTCACTGTCAAACAGCTTCAGTTTGGTTTGCAATTTAACCATGGATCGTCTTACAAATGAACAACGCTTGCAAATTATTGAATTTTACTATCAAAATTCGTGCTCGGTTCGAAATGTTCATCGCGCGCTGCTTCCATTTTATGATCGGCATTCTCGACCTTCTGAGCAGTCTATTCGGAAGATTGTGACCAAATTTCGCACCAAATTTACTTTGTTGGACATTAAACCACCAACACGTTTACGTACTGTGCGTAGTGAAGAAAATATTGCGGCCGTATCAGCTAGTGTGACAGAAGACCGCGAAATGTCGATTCGGCGCCGTTCCCAGCAGTTAGGCCTTTGTTACAGCACTACGTGGAAAATTTTGCGGAAGGATTTGGGCGTAAAGCCTTTTAAGATACAGCTGGTGCAAGAACTAAAGCCAGCCGACCTACCACAACGCCGAATTTTTGGTGAATGGGCTCTTGGAAAGCTGGCCGAGGATCCGCTTTTTTATCGAAAAATTGTGTTCAGCGATGAGGCTCATTTTTGGTTGAATGGGTACGTAAATAAGCAAAATTGCCGCATTTGGAGTGAAGATCAGCCAGAAGCATTGCAACAGCTACCAATGCATCCCGAAAAAGCCACTGTTTGGTGCGGTTTATGGGCCGGCGGCATTATTGGGCCATATTTCTTCAAAGATGATGCGAATCGCAGCGTTACTGTCAATGGTGAACGCTACCGAGCGATGATAACAAACTTTTTTTTGCCCGAAATGGAAGTTCTTGACTTGCATGATATGTGGTTTCAACAAGACGGTGCCACATGCCACACAGCACGCGAAACAATGGCGCAATTGCGAGGCGAGTTTGGTGAACAGTTAATTTCACGTTTCGGGCCGGTCAATTGGCCGCCTAGATCGTGCGATTTGACACCATTCGATTATTTTTTGTGGGGGTATGTCAAGGCTAATGTCTATAGGGACAAGCCCGCTTCGATTGACGCACTGGAAGCCAACATCCATGCATTCATTCGTGAGATACCGGCCGATATGTGTGAAAGAGTATGCCAAAATTGGACTCAGCGGATGGGCTACCTGAGACGCAGCCGCGGTCAACATTTGCATGAAATTATCTTTAAACATTAAATTGCATGGTTCAAACTATCGATTCAAATAAATATTTCATTCATTTTTTCGAATTTTTTGTGTTTTTTTTTAAAAAAAAGTTCTAAACCTCTTAAAAAATCACCCGTTATAACTATATCCCACATTAATTATTTTATTTGTTTATTCCAAAAATTAAAAATAAACCATATGACTGAATATTTTAATTGTCTAATAAGAATTATGATTTTTAACAAAATAATTATTTAAAGTTTAAGTTTTTCTCGGTAGTAAGTAATTTGTTAATAAATATGAAATATTTTTTTAAATACAAGAAAGGATAAATTAAGAAAAATAAAAGTTGTTGATTAAAAATAAAGTTTACCGGTATTTATTTATTTATTAAAAAAAAAAAAAAAACAAAAATAAAAAAAAAACAACTACAAGAGAAATGAATTTATTTTTTTTTGTATGTTTTTTTTTGAAGGGGGTAATTACCAATTCTTTTAGTTTTTTTCTTATCTCGCACTTTAACAGTGCAATAAAAAATACAAATTTACCAATTTGTATATTTATGTTAAAATTAAACAAACAAATGTTAAAAAAAGATATAAATTCAACGCACCCCTCAGCTATTTTCTATTTCTACTCTCGGAAATGAATCAAAATTTATTGTTTAGTAAATTTGTATTTTCAATCTAAATCTAAACTTAATATCTAATTTTTGCGCTCTTTTAAAAAAGAAAAACAATTTTTATTGTCTTCTGATTATTAATGGTTGAACAAAACAAATAAATATACACAAATAATTCATTGAAAAGAAAATCGAAAGAAAAAGAGATATTTTTCAGGAATTGAAATTTTTTCCCCCATGGAGACATCTGTTATTGTGCATATTTTCAAAAAATTAAATAAGCAAACATTTTCAATGTGAAACATAAATGACAGATTGTCGGCAGTGAGTTTTGCGACATCTACACCCGTTGGAAATGTCAAATATTTGTTGCAAATGAGGAAATGAATGCTTTGAGATGAATTTGTACACAGTAGACGACCAAGGTTGGGGAGTTTTGGGTTGGGTAATGACAGGATGTGTAATATATTTTAAAAATAATGGAAACATTTAAAAAAAAAATTCAGTTGGCATCTAAATGAGATTATATTTCTTGAAAATGTATTTTCTCGCTTTAAATTTCCTACAAATAAAATTAAAAATATAAACGTACTACTTTTTTAGTTTGGACACTCACCAAACTACTTTCCAAGATTCCAACCAATCATATGACATGTCTTCTCAACGCTGCAGACATCAATTTGCATACATCCCCCAAATGCATTCCACCACACATCACCCTGTTCAGTTTTATTAGAGTTTTAGTGAACATTTCCACTGGGTGCCTATTTATAGCTATAAAATTCCTCAATTAAAAATAAATAAATATCTACATCTGTGGGGTTTTTATATTTTTGGATTTTAATTTCTCTCTTATTAATGATCTTTTAAGTAGGCATTTGCAGATGTGAAGGCTACTCGATGTGTGAATGACTTTCACTCGACAGAATTGTGACAAATTGTTCATTGATTCGTTACTAAATATCTACCCTTGAAATATGAATAGTATCTCATATTCTATCGCATTCACATATCATCTCTTAACTAATTCCGAAACTCATGTAGAACTTTCCCCTTCACATGACCCTGTGCGCTCTCTGTGTTCCACATTCGACAAATATTATAGAACACTACCCAGCATGACTACAAGACACAAAACAAATAAATGTACAGAGTATTTATGTATCTATAACTATTCTACCGCTTGTTCGCTATTAAAAAAAAAAACGAATTCATATTGTTTGTAAGCTTTTAATAAATTCCATCCGCCGTTTAATGTTAATCGCACGGCATATGTCGGCAGATACGGCCAACAAGATCTATCCGGTTCATAGAGTCGCATCCGAACATCTTTCCCATGAAAAACGTCTTCCCCGATGTAAATTTAAGATTTGCATAGCTTTTTAACTACAAAAAAGTGTTAAACTAAAATAAAATTGAAAATAATGATGAATAGCTAAATATTGACAGAACAAAGCAGGTACATACATCAAACGCCACGAAGCAATTAAGAAGGCGAGAACAAAATACGTTCAAAGCGAAATAAATCCCCAAACAAATACAAATTCGTACAAAAGATACAAAAAAAACAAAGGAGAACAACAATAATCATACCTACGTCTACATGTAAGCTAAATTATCGCACTTGTTAGTTGTGAGATCATTCTAAGGGGGTTCATCTTAAGGGGCAGAAAAACAACAACAAAAAATTGTCTAATAGTAAAATTCACAAAAATATCTCAATCAACACCGCATTGTTTGGCGTATCTGTTCGGTTCGGTTATTTTTATACCAGCACGACAATTGTTCTAAAGTATCTGTGAAATAGAGTGAATCTACAGCCAGAAGCTGCATAGCGATCGCGCAGAACTAACTATGCGTAAATCTAAAAACTATCACGAAGTATTAGAATGTGTTTTCACGTTAATTGATCTCGAACAGTGGAGGCACAAAACACAAAACATGTGCAATCTTATGAATTTTTTTTTGGCAAAATTTATGCAAACATGTGACTGCAAAATTTTCGGCAGCTTGTTTGATTTTAATTATTGTTTGGGGATGAGTACATGCACGATACATTTTTTTTTGTCACCGAACCGAAAACTGAATATTCCGCAAACATTTTTTCGAAAACTAATTCACGACGATTTCATAATTAATACCGACCAGAGTTCTTTAGGAGATTTTTTTTTGGTTTATCAAAAGGTGTGTTTGACACTTTTTCGAAAAGATTTCATTTTTTATGTAGGTTTCAGTTTTTTTTTTGCAAAAACTGAATTGTTGGAAAATCATATTAAATTGTGATTCATCAAGTTTTGTTAGTTACCTAGAATTTTCTGGTAATTAAAATATATAATGCGACGTTAAAAGATAAAATTTCACAAAGACAATTGTGAATTTTTTTTTTAGAAATCATCACATATGACCCCTATTAAAAAAAGGCCTTAGGTTGGGCGCCATTTTGTAGAACATCAGTTCGAAGATCTTAAAGTAACTTTTAGACTGTGCACCCAAACAAGGAAATACATTTTATAGAAAGGGTTAAGACTGTAGCCCCATGTGAAGCTGTTGATTCCATCTTGAAATTTTTCTGATGCCGTCTGTAAAAAAAAAGGAAATGAATGTCTTAGTGAAAGGACACATGCCTCACATCTGCTATAGTTAGACTTATTAGAGAACCGTTACCGAATCGGTGGTCATTCTACTAAACGCCCGTGAACAGTGACAACTGGAGCAAGTAGGCCTCAGCTATATAGGAACGATAGTGATTTTTTTCTTGTCCATTTCGACAAGTCATCCTTTGACTGTGCGATTCTGTTTATACTTTTCGCCTTTATGATTGGCGTAAGAATTACAGAAAATTAGTTTTAGCTGCTCTTATGGCTTGTTGCTTATATAACCATTAGATTCATCGAGAAATAAGGTATAGTCCCTACCAAATCAGTTGGCCAATCTACTGCGGAGGTCTCTTTAAATTTATTGTAAAATATCTTAAATTTCTCTTAAATCCTCTCTCTGCGCAATCGACCGTTGGCCAACTGATTTGGTACGGACTATAGAAGAAATCTCTGATTTCACAGCTGAGTAATCAATCTTTGGCATTCTAAAAACATAAGAAATCCAAAAAAGATTTGCAGAGTGTTTTCCTCTTATGGAAAATTCTATTTGTCGAAGTACCTATCATAAGTAAAGTATTCTAGTGGCTAAAATTCCAAAAGTGTCAACACCTACGATTTTTGAACTACACTACATCTTGCATAAGTCTGAAAAACATCGAAGAGCGTAAAACTGTCATGAGAATCTTGGCATACACAAATGAATGGAGAAAAACCCTGTATGTCAGATATATTCATATCCTTTCCTACAGGGGTATTTAGGTTTGATACATAATTTCCAACATAGAGCAATAATATAGCTAGAATCGCTAGCTGAGTCGATTTAGCGATGTCTGTCCGTCCGTCCGTACGTCACCAGTTTTTGGGTCTTACATTTTGAGCTAAAATGACGAAATTTGGTACACATGCTCATTGTTGCTCCCAGCAGAATAAATGTAAACATTTTTGAAAACTTCCCACTACCAAGCCCCCTTTTTAGACAAACGTAGTTTTTGGCAGAACAAGATATTTAGAAAATCCTAATTTCTGTATTTTGCTCATCCACAGTTTTTTGACAACACTTTTTCTAAAAAATGCGCTGATGCGAAATCAGTGGTTATGTTAATATAAAAAAATTCCGTCTATATATCATCTTAACCCACGCCCACTTTTTGTGAGCTTTTTCCTCCTTTTTTTTGTCGAACCATAAACGATTCTGATAAACTGTTTGAACAATATGTTGTGACAGTGTCATTTTCTATATTTCATCATCGGCTTCTTATAGTTATTAATGCTGCAGGGGAACTAGTTCCGATAGTGCTTTATCGAAGGCGAAATTGTTGGTTGGGAAGGACTACCTATCAACAAAAAAAATTACTGCATTCTAGGGAAACTTATTGCACTGCTCAGTGCTCATGTATGGATTGTTTGGTTCACATTCCATAACATTTGGGTTTGAAATAACTATAATGATATAACAATCAAATGTATAGCCTTTTTTATCTAATCATGTCCTCATACGTCAAAATAAGAAAAGTTGATATATCCTCACGTTGGGCGCCACTTCAGCGATCAAGTTGTAAAAGTTTCAAAAGTACTTGTTCTCACGTAATCAGATTAATTGAAAGGATCTTACATCAGATTAGAATGAATATAAAGTACTAACATATCAGAGTTTTTCACTGACACACCTTTTGTAAATGTCCGACAAGCATTTAAAAGTATGAAACTGATAGAAAAGCTTCTTATCAGTCGGAATCGATTAAGTTTTAAGGAACCTTTTGTAGCCCCAAAAATACAACTTGGTATACATAAGTGAATGTAAAAAACTATATATGTTTCGTTGCCAGTTCATGACATTTTATACCAAATTGTTTTTCTATTCAACCTTTACCAAGATAGTACAGATTGTGATGGTACAAGCTGTCATCAAAAATTGTTTGTCACTAAATTTCATTTTGACTTCAGAGTCGCACGGAATACCAAAACTAAAAATTTCTCGAACCCAAAATCACGAAAGCTGAATTTTTGTAGAGGTCGAATAAGGTACCCAGAACACTTGCATGCAAGGCAGTACGTGAGTCAAAGAGATTAGTGAGATGGGAGCTTGTTTTTAGCACCCTGAAACTTCGTCTGCTGATAAATAAGAAAGAAACAAGTCTGCATTGAAATTACTCTTTGTGAATTTCTCATAAATCTTCACTGGAACATAAAATTACTCAAAAATGACAAATTCTCTTAGGAATGTATTATTGTTATTCCCAGTCATGATCGACACTAAAATCAAAATTAATGGAAAAGCACGAACATTTAGGCGCTGAAGTCGAATGTTATGGTTCTTAAAATTAAAAAAAAAGTAATAAAAATATTTATGAACTGCACTGCTTGGAGCATTTAAACAAACAACTTCATCGTGTATCTGTATATAAAAATAAATCGAAGAACAAATATAAAATGCAGTTAAGAAATTATAATAAAATAAGGAATGCTTTGGTACAGGTCTAGCAATTGAAATATGGTCAATATTGAAACAAATATGTGTCACTAGGGAAACATATGCTGTGCATACTAATTTGCACGTGAAAGATGTCATCAGTGGCGTAGGGTGGAAAAAAATGTTGTCTACGGTTTCGACCAGTTATACTTTACCTACACATATTATGTAAGTCAATAAACTTGGTAACATTTCACTTCAAAATTTTGTCAACTGTTGTTAGTACTACTTTCTAGTAAGTAAAGCAAAAATTAAGCCGAAAATTTAAAATTTTTACATATTGGTTACTTTCCAATTTCCCAATCTCTAAGCAGAAAAAACATATCCAATGCCATCCTCGAATTAAACATCCCTAAAAAGTGGTCGTGGCAAAATATATTTATTAGCTCGACAAGAAAAACAACGCTTGTCTCCTACATTATAATGAGCGATAATCATTTCGAAGTTGCGGAATGAGTACCCAGGGTTGTCATTTCTGATGAACTGTAGGGAGCAGCGTTCATTGGATTTTGTTGTTAGGCAACTCGAGGAATATCTGATTAATTACTCTGAAGCAGGGTTAAAGCTGGTAAATATTATATATTTTAACTGCTCCAAATTGCCGCCCCTAGAAAAGTGCCTCCCGGATCCCCTTGCTCTTCCCCTCGTTACGCCACTGGTTGTCAATATTTTGCCAAAATTTGGCATTTACTTCAAATTGTTCATATAAATGTTTGTTTAAGAATTGTTTTGACGTACGTCCTATTGTCCTACAACGTAACCCCATCAAACGTCAAATGCTTCTTCAGTATTGCTTTGACTTAAGTGTCTATAAAATGCAAGATAACGCTATAAGCGTATGCAAGTACGTCATTTAGAAAAAAACGTTTACAATACAAATACATTTTTTTGGCGCAACATGCTCGTGATCACAACCATTCATGCGTGCCTGTATACTTATTGCACGATGGCGGGGCCTTCAGTTTTATACCGACTCCAAACGGCTAAGTTGAGATAAGCCTTTCCTGACAATTGATTTCTCAAATCATCACGAGAAAAGGACCAGTGAAACGTCATTTAGGTTTTGATAAGGCTGGGAATCGAAACAAGACCTTCTGCACGGCAGTTCATCGCTCTTTCCTGACAATTGATTTCTCAAATCATCACGAGAAAAGGACCAGTGAAACGTCATTTAGGTTTTGCTAAGGCTGGGAATCGAAACAAGACCTTCTGCACGGCAGTTCATCGCTCTTTCCTGATAATTGATTTCTCAAATCATCACGAGAAAAGGACCAGTGAAACGTCATTTAGGTTTTGCTAAGGCTGGGAATCGGAACAAGAACTTCTGCACGGCAGTTCATCGCTCTAACCATGGCATGACAACGAGGCTCTCAAACATTTTAGTCAATGGAAAAGTAGTTAAAGCAGCAGGTCATTTATAAATCGCAAGAATAAGTCAGACCCGAAATGCCAATGCCAACGCTCAATCTCGTAGTTGATCTGGATACTGATGTCCACGTGTCCTAATAAATTGTACCTGGCCCCCCTGGTGGGATGTGGGGCCGTCAGGGTAACGTCCTCACCACATTAAAAACAGTCGCTTATGGACAGACAAACGTATCAGTGAACGGATCCCTTAAATACCAACCAAACGCGGAACGAACACGAAGACCGACCTACTTGATTACAGCTGTTACTAAAGGCTGCACATATTAAGAAGCAGATTCGTTTGGGAGAGCCCAGAAATGTAAATACACTAAACCGCGATTGACTTAAAGCCGATTAGTAATTACCTGGCTATGGTCCGTACCTGGGCAACCTTTTGGACGGAGACTACGAATCCTGTCCGGAATACGATGCGAAAATAATACTTGGGGATTTCAATGGATGAAATTGGAAAGAAAAAACCTCCGGCGGATAGTTGGAAATGACAAACTTCACGAAACAGATATTGCCGCACCATTATTCTTCACCAATATCAACCCCCAGTGCATGGAGTACCGCAACATTATTAAATATGATGCCGAATCGACCATAGGCTGTCAGACACCCCCCGAAAAGATGTAATCCGGCCAAATTTCTAGCAGCTACTATATGGGCATAATGAGAAATACACCAACATCAACGAAGTCTGCATGGATGAAAGCATGTTCAATGACCGGAATATTAGCCTCAAATGTCCTAACTACAAGAAAATCGATCCTAGTCTTGCGAAATGTAAAATAAATAATTTTTTTGTTCTTAAAAACAAAAAAAACCTTGATTTTAAGTAAATACATTTTGTTTACTAATTTATTATTGAAATGCCGTATGTGCACAATTTTTGACGTACGATTGTCAAGAAACACTTTACACATTGAAAATAAATATGGTTTTTTGACTTTAGATATGAAAATAATAGCCTTTATTCAAAATTATCCAATTTTTTAATGCATAACAATTAAGTGATTAATTATTAAGTAATTTGGAAAAAAAATAACAAAACTATATATATGTAACATAAAAAACAACAAAGATTACTCATTTTTGACACTGTCAAGAAACTCTTTACACATTTCGTTTTCAAATTCTGTTTTGATCTCGTTCTTAGAAAAAACGGTGTTTTACCGTTAACTACGCCTTTTGCGTAGCTTAATGCAGCGCCTTTTTTGCATTGCTTTTAATTTGGTTGTGAAATTTTTACCTGTGTACATTCTAAGAGTAATTTAGTTACATTTTTAAAATCCCTGCAAAAGGTTAAGCTTTGACGTTGTGCAATTGATTTACTATAATCAGTTGGGCAAATCTGTTGCGGACTTGTTAGACATGTTTTCCGATCAAGGAAAATAATTTAAAATGTCCTCAGTCGTCCGAAAAACGAAGGGACACTTAAAACAAAAAGTGGAGGTGGCCGTTAAAGGAAGATTAGCAAACGGGCGGACCGTCTAATCATGCGGAAAATTACCCTAAATCCGCACTCTTGCCAAGAAGTTTGAAGAAGAATGTGACTTGGTTGTGTCACATGAAACAGTACGCCAGGCCATTCTACGGCATAAGTACTCTTCAAGAGTTGCAAGAAAGAAACCAATGCTTTCGCCGGTCAATGTGGAAAAGCGCTTCACTTTTGCTGTAAACATGATCAGTCAGACGGCAGAATATTGGGATGACGTCATATTTTGCGACGAGACAAACAGGATGCTATACTACAATCACGGTCCACCCAGAGTATGGCGCAAGCCATTAACTGCTTTTGAAAACCGAAATGTCATTCTGACTGTGTAGTTTGGGAAACTTTCGGTTATGATTTGAGGGTGCATCTCTAGCCGAGGAGTCGGAAATCTAGCATTTATAGAGAACACGATGAATGCGCAGCAGTACCTCCAAATTTTGAAAACAATTTTAAAAAGCAGTGCGGCAAAATTTTGGCTCATAACGGACAATGAACCAAAATTTAAATTTTATCAGGACAATGATCCCAAACATAAGGAGTTAAATGTGTGGACTTGGCTGCTTTATAACTGTGGCAAGGTCATCGATACACCATCCCAGAGTCCCGATCTTAACCCCATTGAAAATTTGTGGGCCCACTTGAAGAAAAAAGTGGGAAAAAGGGAGCCCAAAAACCGCATTCAACTGAAAGCAATTATACTGGAAGAATGGCAAAAGATCCCCCTTGAGTATGACCTACCAAAGTTGATCCATTCGATGAAAAAACCGCTCCAACATGTTGTCAATGCAAAGGGAGGGCATACTAAATATTAAAATAAGTTTAAGATATTTTATAATAGCAAAGAATGTTTAATTTATAACTATGAAAGTATTTTATGTAAAGAGTTTCTTGACAGTTTCAAAAATGAGTAATTTTTGTTTTATGTTACATATTTATAGTTTTGTTATTTTTTTTTTTTCAAATTACTTAATAATTAATCACATAATTGCTATGCATTAAAAAAATTGGATAATTTTGGCTGTTATTTTCATATCTAAAGTCAAAAAACTATATTTATTTGCAGTGTGTAAAGCGTTTCTTGACAAATTGTATGTGTATGAGTACAAGAAAATATTAATTTTAGTGGCGTATACGGCAATCTCATTTTGTAATAAATTTAAAATATTTTAAAAACTAAAAGTGTTTTAAATAACTTTTTACATTTTTTGAAATATGATTTCCGTATGAATATCGTGTCAAAAATGAAAAAAATCCCAGCGGTTGGTTTTCATGCAATAGGTTGTCAAAACTTTAAATGCGATCTACCAAAAACATTAAAATGGCGTTTACGGCAATACAATTTCGGGGCAATGCGTTGAGATGATAAGAAACAAGTTCAACCAAATCATGAGTCTTGAAAAAATAACAAAATAATATTTGTCCCAGTATTACAGAACTCACCATAAAGTCAATTATTTTTTTTCAATAAAATTGAAGTTATCATAATTTCTAAAATTAAAATAAATATATGAAAGAATAAATAAATGAAAAAATCCCATCAAATTAGCAATTTCATTGAGTATGCAATTCAATTTCACCACCATATTCATAATATTAACTAATTCATACAACTTTTTGGACAAATTCTCTCAAACAAATTTGTATTTTTTTTTTTTCAAAAATACCAATCCCCTTTACATTGTACAACAATTTACTTTACATTGTGTTTGTGGAATTTATATACAAGCGACAAAAATCTGTCAAATGTTTATTCTTCCATCATCCTCAAATCAACCCGAATTCTCTGTAATACATATTTTCAAGATAAATAAATGTCATAGAGAAGCAAATATTAATTTTTATTTTCTTTTTGGTTTTAGTCGAAATTTCGGAATTTGTTAAAAATAGCATTAGCATGGTACATTCGGGCTACCACCTCTCGTAGTCAGAGTCAGTCAGTACCCATAAAAATCATTCCAAGCGTGAGAAACGAACGACAATGACTGTGCTGTCAAAATTTTTGAAAATTTTCTATTCCATTTATGTTTTTTTTTTTTAATTATTATTATATCAGATTTCTACGCTTAAGTTTAAGTATATTTATATATTTTGGTTGTCCATGGTGAATGCAAATAAAAGTGGGAAATTCGTTGCAAATGCAACGGTTTTATAGAAAAAAGACGTGCATTTTAGCCGAAAATAAATATTTCTTTATTAATTTTTTTTTTAAAAAATGTTAAGGCGTAGAGGACAATTTATTGTTTATTTTTTATGGAATGAAAAATGAAAACAAAGATGTTGTCAACAAGACAAGATAATACATTTTAATATGCTCCAATGAATGTATTCTTGTGGTCAAACAAATGTCTCAGAGTTTAAAAAAAATACTTTTTCTATGTCAATTATTAAATAAAACGTTTTTTTAATGAAAATGATGGTTTTTAAACAAATTATTTGAGAAAGATTTGTAATACATTGGAGATCTCCAATCCATTGTCTATTGCAAAGATCGTTTTTTTTTCACCATTTTATTAGAAAGTGTCAACGTTTTTTTAACAAATGAAGTTGAATGTCAGTTTTTTATAAATTATACCATTTTTTAACAATTTGAAAAACGTCAGTTCTGCTTCTATATATAGACTACGATTATACATTACCCCCAGGGTACTAAATTTTGGCTCACTTTGTATTACACGATCTTCAAGTACTATATCATCAGGATAAGGGAAAACCAGAGCAAAACATTTTAAAAAACCACTTTTATACAGGAGCCGAAAATGTTTACTAGCACAGAACTCGACTGTCACCGATATTACATCAACTGGTGATCAGCGAAATGCATTCCAAATCCGTCTCTACAGTCAAAGGTAGAGACATATACAACATGCCTATAACGTCAAAAATTCAAAGATTAAAGGGTCTCAAAATGACTGCCAAATTTTGAGTATCGGTCAGCTGAGTTGAGACTGTGCGTGTGTACTTCATGGCAAAAGAAAGTATTCCGATGGTTTTTCAAAAAAAAAAAAAAAAAATTATGTAGGGCATCGATTACAGAC
The DNA here is from genome assembly GCA_932526625.1 of Rhingia campestris. Lineage (NCBI taxonomy): Eukaryota > Metazoa > Arthropoda > Insecta > Diptera > Syrphidae > Rhingia > Rhingia campestris. The sequence goes on from OW052184.1 coordinate 20,192,249, forward strand.
CTTTTGAGAAGCTGTTTATCGCACTCACCATTGTTCACTAGATCCTTAAATGTGGCTTTAAAAAAAAAAGTTCTATGGGTAATGTTTTATTAGATAAATTACTTCTAAAAATAGAGGATGCAGGAAATGGCGAAGTTTTGAATAACTTTGACATTTATTAACCGATTGGCCTGAGTAGACATGTTTTTGAACCATCATGCCAGCTTTAACCATGAATATCAACATACCTAAACAACGCGTCGAAATAATGAGACTGTACATGGCATATAGGCGTTTAGATGTGTTAGCTTAACGTGCATATCGTCAAAAATATCGTGGCTAATAAACAACATCTGACAGCACTATTGTTGAGCACGGGACCATGGAACTTGGACATGCCGTTCATCAACGCCAAAGAGGTTCCAATGAACTGCGCCAAAAAGGGCCCATTTTGCTTTGGTCAATAGAACGACTGCAGGCGCAAGTACCAACAAGACCTTCGCAAAACGCGTATCCCTTAACCTGTCGATTAGGACCATACCCCATGCATCTAATATCGAAAAATGACATCGATGTCAACAACCCATTAGATAAGTAGCAACTTTTGCGCTATGTTTCTCTTGCCCACCAGCAATAAACCCTTGATTTGATTAATAAGGCCAACAAATGCTCGCAGCCAAGAAGAAGCCTACTGCAGTTTAAGCTGTAGGTGGAGACGAGAGCTGCCATTGAGCTTATAGGCAAAGAAGAACACTGACTTTTCAAAAAGAAGAAAAAGGGGCAAGAAAAGCGCGCGATCGAGGATACAGAGAGGTGCCGCACTCCAGGAATGATGTTCGCAAGTTTTGCCAAAGTGTAAAACTTTAAAGCCAAGGGTACAAGGCTCGAACAGGATCCTATCGAGATGCACTAGGAAATATCGCAGTCGATGCTGAGGACATGGAAGAACCACTTCTGCAGTCTTTTAAACGGTGATGACAAACAATCGATATTGGAGACGACAGCGAAAACTACCAACCACCCGACCTAAGAGAAGTGACGATAACAATATGTTTTTACTCAAGCATAACTAGGCTTCTAGACATGACGGCCTTCACCTACTCATAAGAAAAAATTGGTCGGAAAAAATGCACCAATTACAAAGGCATTCGTCTTCTTAACATCACCTACAAGATCCTTCCTGCCATAATATGTGAAAGTCTAAGACCTTTAACTTACAACTTGATCGGCCCTCATCAGTGTGGTTTTAGGCGAAGAAGGTCCGCAACCGATCAAATTTTCACACTTCGACAGAGCCTGGAAAAAGCCCAAGAAGTCCAAATCGATACCCACCACCTATTTATCGATTTCAAAGCCGTATACGACATCATTTATAGAGGCGAACTATACAGAGCAGCGTCTAGTTTTGGTATGCCGCCTAAACTCGTCCGTCTGTGTAAGAAGAAAGATGGAGAATTCTCGCTGCTCCATCAGGGTCGGAAACGACCTCACCGACACATTCGGTACCAAAAAAGGATTTAGGAAAGGCGATGCGCTGTCATGTGACTTCTTAAATTTGATTCTTCTGAGAATTGTGCAAAACTCCCGAGCCAACACCAGAGGCACAATTTTCCAAAAATCAGTGAAACTAACAATTGGTAGGACTCAACGTGATGTCATAGCCACGTTTGCTAGTATAGAGAAGGACGCGACAAAAACGGGTTTAGCAGTAAATGAGGGTAAGACTAAGTATATGCTGTCAACTCGAAAGGACACACAACATCGACGAATTATACAGAACGTCACCATTGACAGATATAACTTTGGGGTAGTATGGGACTTTGTCTACCTCGGCTCCGCTATTAACTCTGACAACAACATCTCGTCAGAAATCAAACGAAGAATTACTCTTGCCAATCGCTGTTTCTTCGGGCTAAGAAGGCAATTTAGTAGTAAAGCCCTCACTCGAACTACTAAGGAGATCCTATATAAGACCCTGATCATCCCTGTCCTGTTCTACTGCGCTGAAGCATGGACCGTATCAAAAGCGGATGAAGAAATCCTTGGTCGATTCGAGAGAAAAATTCTTCGGAAAATCTTCGGTCCCGTTTGCGTTGACGGGCTATCGAGATGAAGATTCAACCACGAACTATACGAGCTGTACAGCGACATACCCCTAGTCGAAAAACTCCGCATTGGACGTTTAAGATGGCTAGGACATGTAGAACGAATGGACACCAATACTCCGGCTCGTAGAGTCTTCGATTCCCAGCCAGACGTCGGAAGCAGTAGAGGAAGACCTCGCCTGAAGTGGCGCGCACAACTGAAAAGCGACCTCAATCAACTTGGAGTGTGCAACTGGAGGCAGTTAGCTACGGACCGGGCTAATGGAGAGGCATGTTTGTTGAGGCCCAGGTTCATTCCGGACTGTAGCGCCACTTATGTAAGTAAGTATCCTTTATGCGCCAGAAGTTTCTCCAGTTCGAAAGATTTTTTGTAGCTTAAATTGACGTGTGTTGATTTAATAGTAAAAAAAAATCCAAACTGGAGATTTTAACCAAATATTACGATGATAGAGAAAGCCGAACAAGTAGGTCCGGCAATTTTGTCAATCTATCAGCCCTATCGAGGTATCCGTCGGAGCGGACAATTTTTCGCAACGCATACTTCGTCGGAGGTTTAAACTTCATTCGAGGTATGTGTCATCGGAAAAAAAAACTACACAAATGCGACGGCTTCACTGCACTTCATTTCGTAAATAAATTACGCGAAGAATTTGTGTCGGAGGAAATCGGAAAAAGAATGGCACTTAGCTGTCAAAAATTGCACGAAAAATGCACCTGAACGCACTTCAACGCAACGCGTTACAAAATGTCGGAGAAATATTCCGAACAGCTTTTCTGAAGAACACCTCGAAGCAAAAATCCTCCGAATCGTACAAAATCGGAGAATTTTCCGCTCCGACGGATACCTGTATAGGGCCGTATATGTCAATATACGATTTGTTTTCCTATAGGACGAGTACCAGTGCAGAGAAATTATTTTTTTGGTTTCTTTGCTGCGACTGCCTTTTTGGGTTTGGCAGCAGCTGTTTTAGCCTTGGGCACTTTGGCTTTGGGTGCAGCGGCCTTTGCCTTTGTTGGTTTCACGTTCAATGTTGTTGTTTTCTTGATACTTTTTACCTTTGCCTTTTCAACCTTCTTTTTATCGGTACTCTTCTTGGTAGGAGATGTAGTTTTTTTTTCTACAATACCAAGAGGGGTTTTTGGAGTTGGTACTACAGGGCAAAAACTAGCGCTACCTACCATAAACGGAACCAAAGATTTTTGTAATCAGATCATCACGAGAGGAGGGCCAGTGAAAAATCATTTACCTGTTGGTACGAACCCAGAATCGAATAGCACCCAGACCTTCTGCGCGGCAGTTCATTGCACTAACCATGCACCACTGAGCCCGTCACGAATTTCAACACTTTTCATTATGTTTCCATTATTCTGTACCAATATTGAATTCCTATTCACATTCTCATATCCTCTTCACTTTTTGTGCTACAAATGCACTATATATCTCCTATTGATTACCCATAATAAATGGCGCCCAACGTTGGACTATCTTTTCATAATTCATCGAGGCTGATATCATTTAATTAAACAATCAACAAAGTGTGAATATATGAAAGCATGCCCGATTACTGTAATATCAGCTCCATATGTCCGATCATTAAAAAAGACGATCCCATGTCTTACACTATCTACCGGGACATATCACTTTTAAATATCTCATATAAGATTCTGTCTAATAAGACTTTCTGCAGCACACTTATCAGCACCTGCCAGTGTTGGTCATCGAAACATAGACCACTCCAAGGCAAATTCTGGCAAAGACATCATCTATTCTCTGACTTTAAAGGCTCTTTTATCAAGTAAACGACGGAAATAGGGATTCCATCAAAATGATAGGTACAGCTGTGGCTGTAGAGGGGGAAACGCAATGCAACGTTCGGTTTGAAAGCATCATCTGAATTTTTCCTAACAAGTACCGAATTCTGACAAGTGGATGCCTATCATGCAGTTTCATCAATCTCGAGCTGGAACACATCGTCCGTTGGGCTGGTGTAAGGTAAGGTCAAAACATGTCGACTACATAGGCTCTACCGCATTGTGCTCAAACCAAGAGAATTTTCAAACCAAAACCTAAAGGTGGTAGACGACAAAAATCAAGTGATTGCGGATGCCATGAAGCTTGGACTAAACGACTGAAAGCAATGTACCCAAAATCGAAGAGCATGGTCTTCTCTCAGACAGACCATCAAAAGGTCGAGAGCCCATTAAGTAAGCCTACAACTTCAGTGATAAATTGTCACACTTATATATCACTAAAGTTGTGAGCTTATCACTTTGGGAAATTTCATTAAAATTTATTCATATATCAAGTTTTTACAATTTATTTATCAAAGATAATCAAAGAACCAAAAAAACACGTGCGTGTACCCAACAAAAAAGCTAGATACACCCTGAGTCACAAACCAGTACACAAAAAGAGTACCTACTAGCCGAAAACAAGTTTTTTTCATAAAACAAGTTTTATCATATAGTTAAGATACTTTTCACTAAATTGTGTCTTTCCATGTTTTAGAATAGTTTTTCAAATAAACAAGCCAAAATTAACTATGCTTACTTTTCAACAAACAAAAAACGAATACCTTCACCCCAAAAACTGGTTTTTAGAAAAAGCAAACAAATTTCCCATCATTTTCTTAATTCCCAATCCATTTGTCATTTACTTCCCCCCATTAATCCTCACCATCACGTTTGTACCTCAAAATTCACCCGATCCACCCACAAATTGTACGCAATCGCATCTCATCCTACGTCAGCGAATAAAAAACTAAATTTCGCTCTCACACAAAGCATCGAAGATAGAAAAAAACCCAATTTTATTCGTTTACCTAAAATTTATATGTAAACACATTTTTTGTTGAAATTTTACGCTACAATCAATTTTCAAAAAAAAAAAACCCGAATCCCATTGAAGAATAGTATTTCCTGCGGACCCACCATTACTATCCCCACGGAGGAGGTAGCAAATTAGTAAAAAAAAAAATCGCATCTACGTCAGAGCGTGTTTAAAATTAACCTAACAAAAATATTAGAATAGTGAATGCGCAAGTAGAAAGAAAGAATCTGATAAAAATAAATGAAAGCAGCAGCAGCAGAAAAGACCTAATTAATGGTCTTGCATAGAATGGGGATGGCGGAGCTAAGATCTCAGGCAGTCACTCATAAACCAAAAAAAAAAACGAAAGGCACGTTCTTCAACATAAAATATTCTGCGCCACTATCTCACGTCATAGAAACGCCAGCAGGGGGGGTTAAAGCATAGGCTCACATGATTAGTGCGAAATGCGTAATACTTTGAAATTCCGAACAAAATTCACTCAGATACTGAATTCGTATTTGTATGAGTGATGACGGGCCTGGGGACACTAATGAGCTATTAACACTAAAAATGTTTAAACTAATCTTATCGTAGATATTCGCAATGCGATACATTTCATGTGCATCAGCTTATGGATAGATAAGGTACGAAGGGTGTACAGCAATTTTCGCACGTATGGTGAAATGTAAAGAAAAGTGGTGGCATGTGCACAATGTGGAATTGGGAGAGTAATTGTCTTTGGAGGTAGTAGAAGATACTGTCATGTAAATCTATCTATCAAAAACAAAAAAAAAACAAATTTTTGGCATAAAAGACACCACGTCAGGCGACAGACTTAGGCTAATTGACTGATCTTCCGATCGAAATGCCACTATACCCAAACAAAAATACAATTTTTTGGCGCAACAGTACCCAGGGCCTATCTTTCTCACAACCATTCATGTGTAATTCTTGCACGATGGCGGGACCTCCTGTTTTATGCTGAATCCGAACGGCTTAGTTTAGATAAGCTATTCTCGACAATTGATACTACTCGAATGATTTGTCAGATCATTACGTGAATCGAACTCAGACCTTCTGCGCGGCAGTTTGTCACACTAACAATCGCGTCACTGAGCCATTCTATCTATCGGTTGACCATTATCAAGATATGAGATATGGTGATGAAATTTCCTAAGAAAGAACCACTTTTTGTGTGGCATTCTGAAACGATTCGAAAATTTACAATTGTTTGGCTCGAAAAGCTTATTAAGACCCAGGGCTTAGAGTTTATTCACAAATATTCATGTATTTGTATGTATTTTTCGCAAAATTATGGTCCGTACAGTTGTATGTAGAGCCCGAAATAATTTATGTTAATCAGCCCAATATTCAGAATTTTCGAAACGAAAGTGATTTCAATTCGAAACTAATTTTGCTGTCATGGTATCCGTTGCGAAATAAAACAAACAAATATTCATGGCTTCGTATGTATTTTTCGCACAGCGATGGTACGTACAGCTGTATGGCAAGTCCGAAAAAATTTTAGATAATCAGCCCTATGCTCAGAAATTCCAAAATGAAAGTCAGTTCAATTCAAAAATCGGTTTGTTGTCGAGGTATCCGTTGCGGAACAGAGCAAACAAATGTTCATGTGTTGGTATGTATTTTTCGCACAATGATGGTACGTACAATTGTATGACGAGTCCGCAACAAAATTAAGATAATAAGCTCTATATTCAGAATTTCCGACACGAACGTCAGTTCAATTCAAAACTCGGTTTGCTGTCCAGGTATCCGTTGCGGAACAGACCAAACAAATATTCATGTGTTCGTATGTATTTTTCGCACAATGATGGTACGTACAGTTGTATGACGAGTCCGAAAAAATTTAAGATAATCAGCCCTATGTTCAGAATTTCCGAAACGAAAGTCAGTTCCTATTCGAAACTCGGTTTGCTTTCGAGGTATCTGTTGCGGAACAAAATAAATGAACCATACAATCGCATTCGTTTGTCATATTCTATTTCCAGACAGATTCCGCAACAATTCTTCATCGGACAACTGCAACAGATATTCAACGCGTAACTGTTGAAATTTGAACACATTACTTCGCTTGGCTATTGTGCGATACATTTTGTCGGAAGATCAGCTCGAAATACTGATCGGAACTGATACCTAGGTAGAAAATTCTCAGATTTCGAAAAAAAAAATCGGAGAACATTTGCTGTGTAAACGTAGCCATAGAGAAATAATTTGGATATATATAACATAAAGTGTATGGATCTGCTCAGAATTGCTAGATGAGTCGATCTAGCTATGTCCTTCTGTCCGTCTATCCGTCTGTACATCTGTGTGTCACCGATTTTTGGTCTCTAAATTTTGAGCTAGAATGGTGAATTTTGTTAGAGAGTCTATCTCTGTTCGACGAACCAGAATAAGAGTAAAAATGTTCAATATTTAGCCACTTCCAGGCTTACTTTTCAGAAAAACGTTGTTATGGGCCAAACCGTATAGAATTTTGAAAAATTGTCTGAACAAAATACTTAGAGATTCTCAATATCTGTATTTCGTCTATATTACCACGCCCACATTTTGAGGGCTTTTATTTGTTTGCAAAAAACCTTTTTCGGTACAATTTTATGATTTATACGATTTATTGTCCAACGGTTGCGCACGTCTCCCCAAGGATGGCTTTGCTAGCCGAATCGACTGCAACCACTGTCGTCAAAAACTTCTCAAATTTGCCATTTGGGGTCGGCGTAAAAAAATCCAGTTCAATTCAATAAGAAAGAACAAGTCCACAACTCCGAAAATCGAAATTGGGAATACAGTCGTTAAGTCGGAAGAATCTATGCATCTGCTAGGCATCACAAGTGGGACAGATGTATCATGACATTTATTGACTTAGCAGAAGCGTCTGAAATAAGTAACCATGTTTCTTGAATACTATTCTCATGCTTGGTGTTTTGCCCCGAAACATGCCCTTAACTTACTGGACTCCATCCGAAAACGAGCAATCCGTCTCTTCTTCCTTTAATTCGAATCTGCAACAATTGGCTCAGCGAAGACTTGTAGGAGATCTGTCTTAGGGAAATCCTCCCTTGTTGGATTTCAATCAACTAAAAGACACGCAATTGTAGCTCGAAGGAAAACTGCTCATCTAACAACTACACGAACAAAGAAATACCAAAACACTTTTTTATTACAGAACAAGCTATGCACTCTACAACAATTCATAAGCAATAACTCGAGGCCCTCTTCTGGCTTTATAGGTTTGCCTCACTAGAGGTCTTGGGTTTTACATTTAAGTTGACTTTTCGACTAACAAAACGCCTGTGAGAGCTGAATGACACACAATTTTATTCATACAATTGGCCAAAAACTTGTTTGAATTGGTTTTCAGTCTTGTTCTCCTGCACAAACTCGGTTGAAGAATTTCAACTATTTCTTTCCGCAAACTTCAGTACCCTAGCCAACAAAATCGGTTTTTTGACAGTTGTGCGAAGGCCTATTCTGTTAAAAATTAACCGACCCCATCTAATTTATAACCGCGCCCGACGCTGCTTGTGATCAGACGAGAAACGATATTTTTTTGATCGACTTTTCGTTACACTTTTGCGTTTCATAAAATCCTATTCACAGCATCCGAAGTCAATTTTCACTTCTAAAATGGAACAGTATACAGAACACAATTCTATGTTTGGAATTGGGTTGACCAAAAATTATTTCCGTTTTGCGTTTGATCCATATTTCATCAGATGAAGATTAAACCACGAACTTTCTATGCCTAAGAATAAGAAAAGAAACTCCATATTGGAAGTTTCTGATGGCTAGGGGTGCATAGAGAATGAACACAAATGATCCACCGAAGATTCTTCGATTCCCTGCCAGATCCCAGATGTATTATAGCAATACATTAACTGAATTGATACGCACAATTAAAACCGACCTCATCCAATTTGAAGTGCTCAACTAGAGGCTGTACGCGAAGGACCGAGTTAACTGGAGAGGCAGCTTGGGTAAGGCGCAGGTTCAATAAGGTATGTAGCGCGATTTACGGAGTAATTATAGGCTTCTGTGAGCAAATTGTGTTGCGTTTTTTCAATCTTAAATTGCCGACCACATATTAAAAGCCCCCGAAAACTCCTCAAAATATCGAAGTTTCCTAAATCCATAAAAAGAAATAATTTTAGCCATTCTGATGTGACTTTGATATTTGAATATATGCGCCCAAAACTTCAATTCAATACCTACATCTAATCAGAAGCAGAAAAGAAACAGCATTGCACCTATCAAATGTAATGCAAAAGCGTGAGGTAAAACTATAAGGAGACCCAAACGTAGCGAACTCGAAAGTCTCACTCGAACAGTGTTGAAATGTTTCCTACCTTGCACTCCTTTACCCCCATTAAAGCAACAAATGATCCAGAGAAACGGCATTTTAAAACGACGCATATCGGGATCTCCTATTTTCTCATCTTCAACTTCCTAAATGCCCGCACTGTGCTAAGACTATATTCCTAAGCCTCTTAGCAAGTGCCGTCTTCGGGCGAAATAGAGAAAGACCACGCCTTAGTGGCGCTCAGAAGTAGAAACCGATCTCAACTAACTTGAAGTGGGCATTTAGCTAATTGGACACGCATGTTGGTTAGTGCCCAGGTTCATTCCAGACTGTGGCGCCGCTAAGTGGCAATAGTCTAGGTCACTTTAATTGGAGGACTAACCTAAACAAAAGTTTGATGTACTTCAATAACCCGATGATGTCGGAAAATACAGACATCTCAACCCGCGCATTTGGATATGGAGATGCTATTTTTGTATTTTTGTTTAAGGTCGCGGTATTGGTGTATCTATTAAGTCTTAAGATGGACTTAGGTAAATTTTGCCAATTTTTATCATATCTACGGATGTTTTGGCGTATTCTGAGATATTCTGTAGAACTGTCAACGAAAAGCAAAGAAACGTTCAACGTTCTGTCAACAGATTGCGTAGTTCTAACGCTCCAGTCTTTTGCACCACCATATACAAGGTGGCGCAAAAGTTGTCACCCGATGTTTTTTGGTTGCAAATATTTAAATTCTTCAGCAAAAAAAGTAGAAAAAATTATTCCATGATTCATGTCTTATGCGCCACCTATAATAATTGTTTCGATTTTTTTGCAAAACACTTTAAAAAATGGCGGCCAAAAAACATCGGGTGATAACTTTTGCGACGGGTGACAACTTTTGCGCCACCTTGTACTAAGACTGATCACAAATGCCTCTGAAGCTTCAGTTGTGTAGAAATAAATCACTGCTTATCAGTTTAAATATCTTGGGCTTCTTGCCAGTTGAACAGATCATTAACAATTTCGTAAGATTCCCTGTAAACGTCACTTTTTCGAACAAATTATAATTTACTTCCGACGTATTTTCTCAAGACGCAGCCATTCGTGTGTCCATGATATATTATTGGCACCAACAACAGAACCGTATCCGTATCCGAATGCCAAATCTCATGCCATCTACAAGCAAGACAGGTAGGTACACCTACAAATCTCAAAATTAATACCGCTACACCAAACAGCTAATATCTATATTCGCATGTACAATCAATATTTTGTTTAGATCGTTTAGGCGCCAATAAATGGCAAGCAAATATTGATCATCAGGGCCAATAAAAGACTCGTGGGCACTTACCCATGACAACCCGAATTTACAATTCAAATTTTGATCACGAATTGAAAAGTAGACTTATAACCATGTGCCAATGGTAGCAGGTTTTTTTTCCTCTCATTTGGCTAGCAAAATTCTCTCGTCATCAAGTTGTATCGCAACTTGTTCCTAAAAATTGACACCAAAGATACTTTCGACCTTGTAATGAAAAGTAACCGACAAAACTTCACCAACCAGTTTTTTCTTTAGCAAGATTAAGCAACATACAAATCCTCTGAAGTAATTTCAGCATATTTAGATACATTTACTTAGATAACAGTTTACCAACGAATTTAGTCCCTATTTGCTAACGCGATTAGTTACGAGTTACTTGCAAATTGTTGCATAGTACTCGCTAATTAATATAACAATCGATTCGTGAATCATCAAATAAATGTATCTCATGCTATCGAACAAAGCATCTCCCACTGTATCCATATAGACACTCAGCTCTGTATCAATAAATTTGATTAATTGTATCTATAAGTACACATAATCCCATTAGCACATGCTAGCTATCTACTATGAAGCACATGACTTTAACCGATATCCGAATTCTCCCTCTCTGTGTAGTTGTATCCGAATCCGAGCATGTTCCGCGTATCTATTGGATTTAAAAATTATTCAACCATTGTTTGAAATCAATTAAATTGCATTTATAGATACAAGTACTCGAATATACGAATTCATGCATCTCTCTTCAAGTGAGATGGATTTTTACATCGAGGGAAATAAAAAAAAAGAAAATCCCAAATACAATAGTCGAGGAACGTCGGTCGGTATAGGTACTTGTCAGAGATTTAGAAATACACCCAGAGATACAACGAACAACAGCGCTCATCCCTCTTCGGCACGTCGTTACATTCCCCCTACCGTTGCCCGGCTCTCGGCCCACGAACAAAAGGGTTGAGGTTAATCGAATGGCAATAGAATAAATCTCTATTTCGTTCAAGCAATTGTCATAGATACGAATACGAGCAGTTCAGTGTTCTATATGTGTACTTTGTACTATAAAGCGCTTTATCGCATTCTATGCGTAGGTATCGATCTATCTGTTAGATACTGCATCTGAAATCTTTTATTGCCGAGGGTGGTGGCTTCGTGAAATAGGTGAAAATCATCAATTGTCGAGGAAGGATTGTGTCGATTTGGGAGCAATTAGTGTAGATATGTGAAAAATTGTACGAGTATCTATAAGATCTAACCGAGCGGCTAGTGCCGACCGGGAGGGTCTTACATGAGGAAACCAAACCGAACAACAAATTGGATCGGATAGTAGGACGCTTGAATTGATATATGCGCGCCGTGAGTGTCTACTCAAACTGATGGTATCCGTCGTCCCGTCGAGCGTGGTGTTAATTAAATGAATTAAGGTGTTTGCCTGAAAGACAGCATCAGTGTTTGCATGTGTGTGTGTGTGTTGGGTGGCTGCCTGTGTTTGCTTGTGTTTATAATGAAATTACTTTTCGATCGTGACATTTAAATTAGACCGACTGACCAAGCGAATAGAAAAATAAATTTCTTCCCTCCTCCCATCTATATCTATTCATCCATCTCTATCTCTTGGATACCGAATTTTAATGCGAATACACTTGAGAAATGATTTATGAAATAATTTATGAAATATTTGTGTGCGCCTCCTTAGTGAAGGTTGTCTTTCGGTCTCATAAAAGTCGCCCCACAATAGAATGAGGGAAACAGATGAATTTTCAGATTTTACGCTGCGAATGGATGGGGTCTACCTGCAATTGAAATTGTTTTACGGCGCGCTGTGCACACACATAAAAATTGAAATTTTCGAAAATAGTTCCAAATTGGCGGCAATCCAATATTTTCCTCAAATGCAAATATACAGCGCATACCACTCACGAGGGTTTCAGTGAACGGTTGGGTCATAAGACCTGGCTTCTTCTTTTAGACGTGTCCAGATGGTGCGGGTGACGTTTGCTTTTATCCGAATTCATGTGACGACTTAAGGAGGATGTCTATAACATTAAAATCACATCAAGCATTCGTTTTATTGCGAAACTGTTCAATTGGGCGGAAGAGTTTATGTGTGTGCGGGTCCAATTGGTCTCGGAAGGAATGCCGATGAAGAGGACAATGTTGTTCATGTAGTGAGTCATGGTTAGAGGAGCTCAACACTCGGACGTCTTACTTTGGGGGTCTTCGTCAAGGCGGTTGAAATCGTATTTTATGGTTTGATGAGGATGTTGGACAATGGGGGTAAGCTATTTTAGCGCTGCATTAGGTGCGCTTGATAAATATTCAAATGTGCAGTTGCATTTTGGGAGAGCGGAAGTAGGGGTTGTATTTTTCACACCCATCTCTTCAATTTGAGAACTGTTCTCAAGGACTTACAAAAGGTTTTTTCGATATTTAGATCCGTCTCTTCTAACTCGAACCCTAATGTCTATTTGTATACTATATGTACATAAGGCTACATGCATCTTAATATGTTAGAATCTCATTCATGAGCTTTATTATTGGGAAAAGGTAATAATCAAGCTAAGGAGATCCTATATAAGGGCCTTATCATACCAGCCCTGCTCTACGGCGCCGAAGCATCGACCATATTAAAGGATAACGAATTCTTTGATCGGAAAATCTTCGGTCACGTATGCGTTGACAGTCCATGAAGTGATCATGAACAGCGACATGCACCTGGTAAAAAAAAAACTCGCTTAAGATACCTAGGCATGTAGGACGAATGGACACCAATACTCCGGCTCGCAGAATCTTTTATGTCGGAGAGTTGACGTCGGACTTAGTATGGAAGGTGCTTGCTCATGTTTCTCAAACTCTGAATAGATCTTCTATTTCAAAAGCGGCAAGGTCAACACATATTAGGTAGGTTCGCCAGGAACATTTTTAATAACTGACCCAGACCAACTATGCGGGAAATGGATCGATCCAGACATCGATATTATGCCACTTCCCAGCGATCAGAAGCAGTCCCTGGTAGCTACCTGACAGGCTTAACTACGAGGACCTTCAGAAACTTACGATTTCCTACAATACAGATCGTCCGCTTCTCCAAAAATTGGGAATGGAGCAAGTACTGCTTTAAGGCAGATACCCGTTCGTAATCCAAAGGGTATTGCTATGGTCAACGTAGACCAAGGTAGGTTCGGGGATCTGAAATCGACTTATAGATTGTAAGTACGCAATTATTTAGCATCCGGCTGACCAATTAGATGAGAAGATGTTGAGAATGACTCAAATAAAGTGACGCAGGATGCGGTTGTCATATCTGATAGTTTAGCTATATTGGTACCCGATTTACACACGTCCTTTAGATGATGACTAGATCAACTCCATTCGCCATATTTTACATAACTGGTTGTATATTGTTTTTTTTTCTTCGTAGACCAACCATACATCCTAAATGTACATTCCGTCGGAAAATCAAACGTCATATGTGATCCTTTACTCGTTACAGATAAATTTGAAGCTGGAATACCCAACAAGAAAATTTTAAACAGCAAGGTACTCCACGGTAGAAACCTTAGGGTATCCAAAAACTGCACAGAGCAGTTGAATGAAAGACTTTCCACTGTGACTGAAGGCAGATAGCAATGCACTCCAACCAGACTACCAATGCCGACCCAAAAAATGCCTAACCGCTCATAGAACGACGTGAGTACACAGCCTTTCAGCTTAATCGAAGAACAGAACAGTAAGCTGGCTTCAAAGCTGGGAACAGCCATGCCTAACTAGCCTCAGAGAGTTGAAGATGTCTTCAAGCTACATTTCTGGTATGGGTATTAAATCAAGAACTTGATAGGGCACTTACCTTGCCAACTCCTAATAAAGAAAAGCCCAAGGCAGTTATAGAGTCTTACGGCATGAAAAACAACCGACAGTTCTACAAGAAGGCAGCTGGAGAATGTAAACCTAGTCACAGGCGAGCAGAACATTGAAGATATTTTCAAGCAGTATATCTAAGCCCACCAAACTATCAAAAAGCTGAAAAACAGTATGGGCACAGGTTCTAATGGACTATCTGCAGAACTCTAAGAATCCTTTGGGTGCATGTAAAAAAGTAAGTATGGGGAAAAATATGCCGTGATTTCAAGATCATCTCTACTTGCTCCCATCTGTAGAAAATAAGAGCGATCCCATGATTCTCTGCAACTGGTTAAGTATACAAGATCGCATCCAACGTATCGGTTTGTCAGATGGAGAACAAACCAAATTTGTATATCAGTTCCTGTAGACTACTCAAGACCACCTATCGGGGAAGCAAATTTTGCCTCTAAGGCATTCCCTGGTAACGTTCAAAGAATTTATGTAGAGAACCATTATCTTTTCATCGACTCAAGGCTAACTATAGAATCCAAATATGACGATGACTGACTATCGAAAATCGAAAAAAATTTCCACAATATGGCAAGCTTTGGTAATGTTTCAAGAATGTTAGTTGAGAATCATTATCTTTTCATCGACTCAAGGCCGCTTACAGTAGAATCCATCACATGGAGCTTTGTAGGCCTCTGGCGAAATTATAACTCAGACAAAACGTATACAGCTCTATCTCGTAACACTGAAGGACATACGAATTGGGGTCTGAAATTAGCTCGATCCAGACTTTTCCAAACATATACCGGATTAGACCAGTTTGGTCAAACAAATGCTGTCGGAACTTCTTTCTTGGAAGTCCAACTATGTCCCATGCAGGGGTCTCATGATGGTAATTTTAATCTACGGAGCTGAGCAAGGGATAGTAAACAGAAAAGCGGATATTCGACTTTTTTAAACGAACTTCGATGAACTTCGATGTCGTAACCACGAACTTCATGACTTTCAGATCACTCAGTCACAATGGATAAATGAACAACATCGATGTAGCTAAAAAGATCACTCCACTGAATCTATGGTTCAAGTGTCAAGTGATCGCGGATGAATTGGTCCACATTAGCTTGACTTTATAAATTTAATAGTTTCCGAGTGATCTATAGAAGATTTGTCAATATTTATCTTTACATCGCACCCCTCGTATTCAAAAAGACTACTTGGACTGACCCTCCGGTTTATAAATCAGACGATCAAGGATGAGCAGTTTTATGTTTTTTTCCGTATGATTTTGAGGCGTTTTGGGCGTTTGCCACAAAGAATTCAGTGTTCATATTCGAATCCCAGACATGATGTTCGAAAAAGACAGGATGACTGAACCAACGGTATAAAGATCGCGCGATCACAGGTGACAACAACCATTTTAGATTTGCTGTTTGTTTTTTCGATGATTTCGCGCTTTTTTGAGAAAATACAAAATTAACATTCGAGTTTTAGCCTCGAAGATGAGCTTAACTTTGAATTAAATGATCAAGTGATCGCGAGTGACGATTTTTTGTGGCGTTTTTTTTAGATAGAATTCAATGGTAATTTTTGATCCTAGCCATCATGCTGAGAAGACAAAGTAGACATCTGGCTTAAAGATCAAATGATCGCAAATGATGATCTAAGGTTTTTCCCAGAGAATTTGAGAAAAATTCAAAACCTAGCCCATAATGGACAAGACAAGGTAGAAACCTGCTTTAAAATCAAGTGATCACAGATAAGATCAGTGGCGTAATGGTCTCGGTTCGATTCCCAGCTACCTGACAGGCTTAACTACGAGGACCTTCAGAAACTGACCACTTCCTATAATACAGGAATGGAGGAAGTACCGCTTTAAAGCACGTACCCGTTCTTACTCCAAAGTGTATTGCTATGGACCAAGGTAAGTTCTACGATTCACAATCGACTTATTTGTATGAACATTCGAGATCTAGCGTCGAAGATGAGCTTAACTTTGAATTAAATGATCAAGTGATCGCGAGTGACGATTTTCTGTAGCGCTTTTTTTAGACAGAATTCAATAGTAATTTTTGAATCCTAGCCGAGAAGTCAAAGTAAAGATCAGGTGATCGCGAATGGTCTAAGTTTTTTCCCAGAAAATTAACGAAAAATTCAAAGCCTAGCTCCATAACAGACAAGATCAGGTAAAACTGTGCTTCAAAATCAAGTGATCATAGATAAGGTGAGTAGAGGACCTTCAAAAACTGACCATTTCCTATAATACAGACCGTCCGCTTCTCCAAAAATTGGGGATGGAACATGTACCGCTTTAAGGCAGGTACCCGTTCTTACTCCAAAAGGTATTGGTATGGATTAAGTAACTGTGGCGTTTCAATAGAAATTTTTAAATCCTAGCTATCATGCTGAGAAGACAAAGTAGATATCTGGGTTAAAGATCAGATGATCGCGAATGATGATAAGAAAAATTCAAATCCTAGCCCCATAATAGACAAGACAAGGTAGACCTCTGCTTTCAAATCAAGTGATCACAGATAAGGTGAGTGGCGCCATGATCTCCCAGCTACCTGACTGGCTTAACTACGAGGACCTTCAGAAACTGACCATTTCCTATAATACAGATCATCCGCTTTTCCAAAAACTGGGAATGGAGGAAGTACCGCTTTAAAGCACGTACCTGTTCGATAGCTCGAGAAAAAAGATGAAAAAGGAAAAGTTCGAATAAAATGAGTTGAAAAATATATAATTGAATATAACTAAACTACTTCGATGATAACAGCTGCCAGTTACTTGCCTCGGTGACGGTATGATCTCAAGTGGCGAGAGTGGACAATAAGTGAAAAAACCTGTTTGGAGAGTGGAGAAATAGGTTGTTGGGTTTTGGGAATCTTAACAGGTTGCTGAGTGTGGGTGGGATATAATTATTTGGGAGAGGATGATTTCGGAGTAAATAGGGTGTTGCCGTTGTAAGTATATTACAAGAAAATACGTTTGGGGAATATTGAAAGGAATCCTAAACATACCGCCGGGCAAGAACAACTGTTCTTAATTAAAAAAACACATTAAAATTCTATAATAACTATAACAAATAATTAAAATTATAAAGCTTTGACTGAGTACAGATGTATGAGCATTTCCTCTCATAATCATCAACGATGTTATACGTTAGAGGGACCAGGTTTTGCAGCGCCTGATGCTCGCTGATTGTGATGGTTGATTGTTGATTGCTGGATGTTGCTATCAGGTAGTAGGCGCAGTTTGGTGATCGGTCGTTTGATTATCTTTCCATTAGTGTAGACGGAAACGACTCTACAGATACCGTCGGATCCAGGATGTGTTTCGGTTATTCTGGCCAAGGGCCACTTTGCTGGGGGATATCTCTCATCTGTAATAATGACTAAATCGTTGACCTTGAAGCTGGGTTGCCGAGTCATCCACTTTGGTCTTTGTTGGAGACGTGACAAAAACTCTTTTCGCCATCGTTCCCAGAAGTGTTGGTACATTTGTTGGATATGTTGCCATCTTGATAGCCTGTTTTTATTAACAGTTAATAATGTTGGCTCCGGAATCACATTGGTTGGTTCTCCTATCAAAAAATGTGCAGGGGTAAGCACACTCAGGTCCGTGGGATCGTCGCTAAGAGGGCACAATGGTCTAGAATTAAGAGATGATTCGATTTGTACTAAGAGTGTATTCATTTCCTCAAAGGTGAGAATTCTATTTAAGATTATTCGTTTAAGGTGGTACTTAACTGATTTGACTCCTGCCTCCCACAGACCTCCAAAGTGTGGAGAGGCAGGAGGAATGAAATGCCAAGATGTTCCGTCGGTTGCCAGTAGCTCTAGTACATCTTCCGGTACTATTGCTTTCAGTCCAAGTTCCATCTTCCTTAGTTCCTTATTAGCGCCAACGAAATTGGTGCCGCAGTCACTATATATGTCACTGCAACTTCCTCTACGTCCGGTGAATCGGCGAAAAGCTGCTATAAATCCTTCTGACGATATATCCGATACAAGTTCTATGTGGATTGCTTTTGTTACTAAGCACACGAAAACGCAAATATAACCCTTGTACGTTTTGGGGGATCTACCTTTGGATAAACGAAGATCAAGTGGACCTGCGTAATCAACTCCACTATGCCGAAATGGTCTAGTTTCATTGACTCTGACCTTGGGAAGTGATCCCATAAGTTGCGTGGACCGTTTTCTGTTGAAACGAATGCAAACAGTACAGGTGTGAAACATAGCTTTCGCCAAATTCCTAAGATTCAAAATCCAGTATTTTTGTCGAATATAAGATATCATTTGCTGAGGACCACCGTGTAGTGTCTTGAAGTGTGAATCAGCAACAATTAGTTTTGACAAATTACAACTGTTCGAAAGGATTATGGGATATTTTGCATATTCGTCAATATCCGCAAATCTTAATCTTCCACCTACCCGTAATATGTTGTCGTCATCTAAAAATGGATGCAATTTTAAAAGCTTGCTTTTTGAAGAGACTTGAGAATGTGCTTTTACGCCCTTAATTTCTGAAGCGAAATGTGACGATTGTGATAGAAGTATCGCTTTCGACATTGAAAACTGTATTTCTTGGGGTGTGATTATACCTGAACTTTGAATATCCGCTGGTCTAACATTGTTTGAACCTTTGATTGCAAACAAGTTGTAGTATATGCGGTACACGTACGAGGTTACACGAAGTAGTCGCTTCAACGAGGAAAATCTTGACAAATAGTTAAACTCAGGTGAGATTAAATTAGCTAAATGACATGTTGTGTCATTCCTTTGCTCAACGTCAGTTTGATAACTTTGGCAATCCTGATTTGGCCAAAGAGATTTATGATGGCTTAACCATTTAGGGCCAGACCACCAGAGAGGGTGATGCTGTAGCTCGCGAGGTTTAAGTCCTCGTGAGGCGCAGTCAGCAGGGTTATCTTCAGAGCGAACATGAAACCAATCACTAACATTTGTCGTTTCTTGTATTTCGCTAACTCTATTAGCAACAAACGTTTTCCATCTGATTGGAATTGCATTTAGCCAAGCGAGAACGATTTTTGAATCCGTCCAAAGATACGCTTTACGTTTCTCAAAGTGTCCATCGATTGCGGTCAGATACTTTTTATATAATTTGGACAACAGGACTGCACCGCATAATTCTAGGCGTGGCAAGGACACTTGCTTAATGGGAGCAACTTTAGTTTTTGCAGTTATGAGGTTGACTGATATCGCTCCATTATTTAACGAACGGGAGTATAATACTGCAGAGTAAGCTACACTTGAAGCGTCGCAGAACCCATGTATTTCTGTAAGTGATGCTTGTGTGGTTCCAAGCCATCGTGGAATTTGTATGGATTGCAATTCATGTAATGTATTGCGATATGTTTCCCATTCAATTTGCAGTGAATGAGGTAAGGGGTCATCCCATCCTATGCCAGCACGCCATAACCTTTGGAAGTAGATTTTCGCTAGGATTATTGTTGGAGCTAGCCAACCAAGAGGATCGAATAACTTAGAAGCATCCGAGAGTAACGACCTTTTTGTATGTAATTGACGTGGTGGCAGTGAAATTTTGAACAGGAAGTGATCCATGTGAGGGTTCCAGTATAATCCAAGAGATTTTATTGTTGACTCCGAGTTTGAGTCAAAGTCAAAATGTAGCTCACAATCTTCCACTGGTAAGTCAGATAAAAGTTCTGGTGAGTTAGAGGACCATTTTCGAAGTTTGAAACCTCCACAAAGTAAAAGATTTGTAATTTGGCTTTGTATAATTTTTGCAGATTCTATATCATCTGCACCAGAGATTATGTCGTCAACATATATGTCTCGTTTAAGGATTTTGGATCCGATTGGATACCTTTGAGCTTCGTCGTTCGCTAATTGTTGTAGAACACGTATTGATAAAAATGGTGCACAAGTAGTGCCGTACGTGACAGTTTTAAGCTCGTATACTTCAAGTGGGTGAGATACATCTGATCTCCACAGAATAAGTTGAAACTGAGTTTCATCGGGATGGACAAGAATCTGTCGAAACATTTTCTCAATGTCGGAAGTGAATACGATCTTGAAGGTTCGCCATCTTAATACAACAGAAGTTAGGTCGGTTTGCAATATAGGGCCAGGTAATAACTCTTCATTCAGGGACGAAGAGTGTAAAGGTTTAGATGAACCATCAAACACCACTCGGAGTTTTGTAGTAGAACTACTTTCCTTCCAAACACCATGATGAGGAAGAATGAAGATATTTTCCGAGTTGGATAACGTATCAAAGCTACATTTCAACTTCATATGATCGAGATCAATATATTGTTGCATGAACTTAATATATTCATTTTTGAGAAGATGGTTTTTCAGAAATGTTCTTTCCTCACTATGCTTAAACCGTTTTTGAGCAGTTTGACCAGAGTTTTGAAATACAGGATAGTTTCCCCCGGATACTTTTGATTTAAATGGGAGTTTGACTATATATCTTCCTGTAGGAGAACGGCTGTGAGTGTTTTGGAAATAAATCTCGCAAGCGTTCTCTTCAGGAGAACGAATACGAGTGACCGATACTTCTTCAAGTTCCCAGAACTTGCGAAGTGAATTGTCAACATTCACGTGCGAGTGATAAGACAGTATGTTTTGCGAATGAGTATTTCGACCATTATTGATTGGTCCAGAAAGGATCCAACCTAACTGAGTTCGTTGCGCCAAGGGGCCAACATTAGTTTTTATGATGCCATCAAGAATGATTTGGTGGAATACATCTGCTCCTAGGAGGACATCGATTTGTCCAGGTTCAGAAAAGAAGGGATCAGCGAGAGTTATGTGCTTGAAATTATGTGGTAAGCCTGTTAAGAGTTTGAACTTAGGGTAGTAATTGCTAATGGTATTCATGACCAGTGCCTTTACTAGGATCTGGAAGTTTGCGTTTATGCAGGAGATGAGTCGAAATTCGACAGCGCCTTTACAAGGTTTTGTAGAGGAAGCACCAATACCACTAACAGTGCAATGAAGAGGTGTTCTCTTGAGTCTTAACCTTTGTGCACATCTTTCGGTGATAAAAGATGTTTGAGACCCTTGATCAACAAGAGCTCTCAGAATGAGATCGCCAGATGGAGAAGAAATCTTAACATTGGCTGTAGCAAGAAGTATTTGAGAAATAGGGGTTAAGGATGTATTGGTTGATAAATGCGTGTAAGTTTGATCGGAAGTAACTGAAGAGTTTATGGATGTAGAAGGTAAATTTGGAACTGTGTTTGTTTGATCTGGGTGAATTAATGTATGATGTCGTTTATTACATTTACGACAAGATACTTTGCTTCTACATTTTGGAGCTGTATGTCCCTGTACAAGACAATTTAAGCACAGATTTTTTGATTTAATAAACGAAATACGTTCATCATATGACAGCGATTTAAACTTTGAACATGTGTACAGATAATGTGGTTCTGAACAACATAGACAAGAATAATTATTGTTTGAAGCGTGATATGAGCCCACATGCATCGCTTTTTTATTTTTAGTCGAATTCTTCTCCTTTCTATCGTTAGAAAATAAAGCGATCTTATTATCAATTGCCTCTAAAGATCGAAATGAATCTTCCAAAAATGCATAGAAATCGTTAAGTTGAGGCAATTCGTAACTATCGGTTTTAGAATCTTCTATTTTAGGATGTTTAGAGGTTAGAAATCGTTCCCAGTTTTTTCTAGTTTGGAAATCTAATTTCTGAGTTAGAATAAAAATAATGATTACATCCCATGAATCGATTTGAACCTTTAGATTCTTTATTGAGGTAAGACAATCTTTTGTTGTATCTAGAAGCTTTCTAATTTCAACCGAAGATTCTTTGTACATAGAGGGCTGTTCACAAAGGGTTTTTAAATAAGCTTCGACAATGAACCGCTTTTTATTAAACCTATCAGAAAGACACTTCCATGCAGAATCATAATTATCAGCCGTACATTTAACAGAATTGAGTAGGTCTTTAGCGTCTCCACTCAGACATTTCTTTAAATAATAAAGTTTCTGTTCTTTAGGTACATTTGAATTATTATGAATCATTCCAGAATATAAATCATGAAAATCCATCCAGTTTTTGTAATTTCCATCAAATTCTGGAAGTGAAATATATGGAAGATGAATTGCTTGACCTTCACTGTGGTTATGAACAGAAACTGTCGAAGGTTGACTTGAACTTTTGTTCCCAGACATTGTGCTCGTAGGTTTAAGAAGATTAATTTTGTCGACAATGTCACCTTGCAGTTCTAGATAAAGATCTTGAAATGTTTCATTACAATCTTTAGTAAAATAATCATCGTTCTCTTTATCACGATTTTCTAGTTTAACTAATAATGAGAGCGTGATATGATTTTCTTTGAATGTAGTCATCATTGATTCAAGAAGTTTGAGACGCCCATTCAAATAACTAACTTTCGCTAACTGCTCCTTATTACTTTTATAAAAATTCTTTTTAAATTTATCTAAATCCACCTTAGCATTTTCTTGCTTTATTAGAAGTTCAATAACTGAATTCATTTTGTTGTTGAACGAACAAGGATTTAAAGAAAATAAGCAATAGCGTTGAATAAAAGAAAATTAATAGTTATTAATTTGCCAATAAATTTCGTAGAAGTATATTCTATAAACGAAAGAATTAAAGCGTAACGTTAGAGTATGCACTGTATGTGTATGTACTGTATTATGTGCACCGTTGAATAGTTGGATATTCAAAATTACCGATTTAAGGCAAGGGAAATAATCATTCAAAAGAATAGAATGATTAAACGAAAAAACACTTGAGATTTGGTTTTATCTATTTAAAGCACTTCAATATACAGCATACACCAATGATCAATCCGCGATGAAATGAAATTGATGTTTTTTGCACACTCTTATGTGAAGATATATGTAACTGAGCACCACAGTATTGCGAAAATTATTTGTTGCATTTATGCATACAATTATGTAGGTAAACGAAAACGACTGACGAACCGCCGCACATTAAACGAGTTAAATATGCACACAATTATATAGAAATGTGAAAATTTGTAGAGAAGATGATATTAAATGTAGCACGAATCGAATGTAATACATTTATTATCCGGGTGAAGGACCAATGTTCGATAGCTCGAGAAAAAAGATGAAAAAGGAAAAGTTCGAATAAAATGAGTTGAAAAATATATAATTGAATATAACTAAACTACTTCGATGATAACAGCTGCCAGTTACTTGCCTCGGTGACGGTATGATCTCAAGTGGCGAGAGTGGACAATAAGTGAAAAAACCTGTTTGGAGAGTGGAGAAATAGGTTGTTGGGTTTTGGGAATCTTAACAGGTTGCTGAGTGTGGGTGGGATATAATTATTTGGGAGAGGATGATTTCGGAGTAAATAGGGTGTTGCCGTTGTAAGTATATTACAAGAAAATACGTTTGGGGAATATTGAAAGGAATCCTAAACATACCCGTTCTTACTCCAAAGGGTATTGCTATGGAATAAGGTAGACCAAGGTAGGTTCTACGATCCACAATCGACTTATTTGGCCTTTTTTGCAGAATATTATAAATGAAATTTCTAGTTCTAGTCTCGAAGATGAGCTTAACCTTCTATTAAATGATCAAGTGATCGCGATTTTCAGTGGCGTCTTTTTCAGAGAGAATTCAATAGTAATCCTAGCCATAATTCTAAGAAGACAAGGTAGACATCTGGCTTAAATATAAGGTGATCGCGAATGGTCATCTTAGGGTTTTTCTGATGAAACTCTGCTTTAAAACCACTTTAAAACCAAGTGATCACAGATGGGATCAGTGGCGTCATGGTCTCGGTTCGATTCCCACTCCTAAATGATTTTTACTGGCCCTAAACTCGTGATGATCTGACAAATCATCCAAGTAGAATCGATTGCCAAGAAAAGCTTATCTCAACTTAATCGTTCGGATTCGGAATAATCTAAATTTAGTGTGACCTATAAAAATTTAAAAAAAAATCTTTACAAGTAAGGTGGTCCACTGTGCACAGATTTCTAGGAAGTCATAAATGGATTTTATTTACAGATAATAAAATAAAATATAAATGAACTCCATAATGTTGTAAAAAACTGATGTAAACCACATTTTAACACATCCACTCTAAAATCGTCCATATAGTCATTTTTAAAACTCGTGCTCTTGCATTTTATGTCACAATTATCATTTCACGTGATGAGCAATTTCCCATTCAAGTGTTAATTGTTTTGTTGCACAGTGCTAGGGTGTTTCGAAAAAATGCTATTCCTCCTCTGGTACTCAATTATGTGTCAAATCCATTTTTCCAACCACCAAAAATATACATCTCAACTTTACATCGTTCTTATGTATGCTCCGCAATCACACCTCAAAAAATTTTTTAAGTAAACAAACAATTTCCACGTTAGATTTTTTTGATTTTATTTTTTTAAACAATCACACAAAAGCGCAACCATTTAACACAACTAATTGGAAAATAATTTATATCTACCACTAATTTTCATTGTCGGCCATTAACATCAATTTGGTGTAGAAATTAAATTTATCGCCACTAAATACGAAATTCTTTCTGGCGAACAAAAAGTTCGAGCTCTGGCCGAAAACATTTTATTCAAAAATCGACGCGTAAATGTGCGAATTGTTTGTATGAAGGTAATTAAGTTTTTTTTTTCGAAAATACCACTAAATAGTGCTAAAAATCGAAACTTATTAGTTTTTCTTGTTTAAGTCTAAAGGTTGAGTTTATAAATAAAAATTTATCATTTTTGAATGTAAAATTTTTTGGACACGGCATTTCGAAAATATTCAAATTATCTTTTCGGTCATAATTTAAATTTTAGTCATTAAAAAAAAAAATTTTTTTCAAGTTTTTTTGGGAATTATAAGAGAAAAACCAATTTAACTTGACACTTGCGCCCTCATGTCCTCCCTGCACTTCTTTTCTTCGATGTCGAATTGTTTTTTTTTCGACTGCACATCGTCTTTCTACTGAAAAAGTTTACAAAAACGACTTGCGACGTCTGTTGGGGGAGGGTGGTGCGCGGTCTAGAAATATTGGCATTTAACCAAAAATTCTCTGCAAACTATTATTCTTGAGTCGTTTGGTGTTTTTTTTGACGATTTTTACGATTGCCTTCTTCGGCTGGGTTTCTTGTGTGCTGGGGCGGTGTGGGGTAGGGAGCCTGCCCTATTAAGTATTAAGGTATATTGCACATTTTATTTCTTGTGTGGAATAGGTTTGTAAATGCAATGAAGTCTAAGGGAAGTGCCATCTATGCAGATGTTTTTTTTTTTCAAGTGAGGGTGGTTTTTCTTTTTATATGTGGTTTGGAAAAATGTCAGTTGGAAGTGAAGACCGCTTTATTCCGCCACGTGAACATTTAGGAATTGAAATGATATCATTTGGGTTGATTGGAGGATAAATTTATAGTTTTTGAATCGTTCTTGACGTATGAGTCAGTGGATGGCTGTTGGTATTCGTTTTGCGACTTGGACGTGGTGAAAATGAATCGGTTTTTGTGGAGGTGGCATTTTTGAATTCGATGTTGAGGTAGATAATTTTCTGGCATTCAATTTATATTTGGAACTGAGGAGGAAGTAGAGGCGAAGAACTTTGAAGAAATTCGGGGGAATCAATTTTAAAGGTCATGACTCGTGAAGGTTGACCATGGAATTTACTTTACGAGTTAAGGTGGCGGAAACGTATAAAGTGAAAGTAAAAGGTCTTATCTTTCAAATCTCCTTTGTTAGTTTTTTTCTTTTTCATGTATTAAATCAATTTTGTTGTATTCTTTGAAAAATATTATTAATATCCATTAAAAAACGATTAACGACATCTCTACATTATCATCTCAAATATTAAAGACGAGCTCGCTTAGTCACTCGTATCTGCACCTAGAAGGTGAGAACATTAAACAGGGGAGGTACAGTCAAAAAACTAGCGGAGGCCCTAAGTTGCTATCTGCTATATATTACTGCCATCCAGGAAATACGATCATCGAATGTCGAAAACAATGGCAATGATGCCAACAAGCCATTCGATCAGCCGCAACTAATGTGCTAGCATTCTCGCCCCCAACAGCAAGAAACCCTTGGTTTGATGAATAATACCGACAGATGCTTGCAGCCAAGAACGAGGCCTACAAAGCTACGCTGAAGGTGAAGACTAAGGAAGGCATTGAGCTCTATTTGCAGAGAAGAAGGGAAGAACACAGACTTTTCAGAAAAAGAAAAGAGAGCAAGAAAAGCGCACGATCGAGGATATAGAGAGGTGCCACTCCAGGAACGATGTTCGCAAGTTTTACCAAAGTGTAAAACGTTAAAGCCAAGGATGCAAGGTTCGAACAGAAGCCTGTCGAGATGAACAAGGAAACATCGTAGTTAGACACTGTCGGTGCTGAGGATATCAAAGAACCACTTCTGGAGACTGTTAAACTGCGATGACGACCAAAATTCCGCCTTCAGGCAGACCGAACCATTCAATATTGGCGACGACAGCGAAAACTACCAACCACCCGACCTAAATGAAGTGAGGATAGCAATAGCTTAACTCAAGCTTAACAAGGCCTCCGGAAATGACAGTCTTCCCACCGAGCTTTATAAAGTCGGCTGAGATGACTTGGTAAGTAACTTTCACCAATTCATAAGCAAAATTTGGTCGGATGAAAGTATGCCTGAGAAATGGAACCTCAGCATCATTTGCCCGGTCCAAAAAAGGCGAACGTCGGAACTGAGCCAACTACGGAAGCATAAGTCTTCTCAACGTCGCCTTCAAGAACCGATCTGCTGTAATATGTGAACGCCTGAAACCGTTTACCAACAACCTGATCGGCCCTTATCAGTGTGGTTTTAGGCCAGGAAAGTCCACAACCGATCAAATTTTCACACTTCGACAGATCCTGGAAATAACCAGAGAAGTCCAAATCGATACCCACCACCTATTTATCGATTTTAAAGCCACATACGACAGCATTTATAGTGACGAACTATACAGAGCCATGTCTAGTTTAGGTATACCGCCCTAAACGATACCAAAAAAGGATTTAGGCAAGGCGATGCGCTGTCATGTGACTTTTCAATTTGATTCTTGAGAGGATTGTGCAAAACTCCCGAGCCAACACCAAAAGCACAATTTTCCAAAAATCGGTGCAAGTACTAGCATACGCCGACGATATTGACATCATTGGTAGGACTCAACGTGATGTCATAGCCACGTTTGCTAGTATAGAGAAGGAAGCGGCGAAAATGGGTTTAGCAGTAAATGAGGGAGGGTAAGATAAAGTATATGCTGTCAACACGAAAGGACACACAACATTGACGAATTTTACAGAACGTCCCCATTGACAGATATAACTTTGAGGTAGTACGGGACTTTGTCTGCCTCGGCTCCGCTATTAACTCTGACAACAACATCTCGTCAGAAATAAAACGAAGAAGTCCTGCTCTACGGCGCTGACATGGACCGTATCAAAAGCGGATGAAGAAATGCTTGGTCGTTTCGAGAGGAAAATTATTCGAAAAGTCTTCGGTCCCGTTTGCTTTGACGGGCTATGGAGACGAGATTCAACACAGTAATATACGAGCTGTACAGCGACATACCTTAGGTCAAAAAATCTGCATTGGACGTTTAAGATGGCTAGGACATGTAGAACGAATTGACACCAATACACCTGCTCGCAGAGTCTTCGATTCCCAGCCAGACGTCGGATGCAAAAAGGAAGACCTCGCCTTAAGTGGCGCGCACAAGTAGAAACCGACCTCAACCAACTTGGAGTACGCAACTAGAGGCAGTTAGCTAATTACCGGGCTTATTGGATAGGCATGTTGATTGAGGCCCAGCTTCATTCTGGACTGTAGCACCACTTAAGTAAGTAGCAAGGGCACTTAGTCATTAAACTGGAGGCTCGATATACTAAAATTTCTTGAAGAATTTGAAGCATAAAACACCAACATTCAGTCACTAGCACTTGACCATTAAAGTTTGGTCTACTTTGTCTTCTCAAGGCTTGTTTTCTTAACCAATCCTCTAGGCTATGATTCAAAGAAAAAACTGCCAAAATCATACAGAAGAGTAACAATAGATCTTCTTCTCATCTGCGAATGTTTTCTCTTGAAGACCTAACATTCGGGAAACTACGAACATGGGGAGCTATGATTAAAAGATTACATCCGTAGGAAACTCGCATAATCTTCCAAAATCATACAAAAAATCGAATATGTATCTCGCCACATCCTTTTTTTTTTTTGCTCAGCAGGTTCGTTAGTGCCCAGGGCCTAGCTTTTTCTCACAACCATTCATGCATGCATGTTTACGTCTTGCACGATTACCGAACCTTGCTGGCGTTCACTTTGCTTTTTATATATTCCCACAAAAAGGAGTCCTTGGAGGTGCCTGTTGGCCACGATATTTTTGACGTTGAGTTAACACGACTAAACGAATATTTGCTATGTACAGCTTTGTTTTTGAGTAAAGCGATTTATAGTTGAAATTGTACTGAATTGATGTTTCAAAAACATGCCTGCTCAAGTCAATCACTTGATAAATGTCAAAGTTATTCTCTTTTTACATGCCGATATAAAAGATGGTGCACCCTGTATTTTGGAAAAAGCAAACACTGATATCCCTCTAAGTTTGATTGAACCCATCTGCAGAGCCAATTCCAAGTCCATTATCCACAAATGTTTACACCAAACGCATTTTCTAAAGAAAATAAACGTTTTTCAAAAATCAACTCAAACACCGTTGACATAGATAGTATCTATTGCATGCCAACTATTTGAAAAGGTGATTTATCCACTCACATACCCTTAAGCCCAAATAAACCAATTTAGATAAGCACCACCAAGGCGAAATTTATAAGTTCCTACCATCCATACACCTAATCATGCGTGTAAAATTCCCATTCACTTATGCAAGTACGAATGTAGGTATCTCTGAACTCCCATTGATAGAAACAATCATTTCGCTTATGCCAATAGTATCTGTATCCATAAAATACAACAAAGTTATACCTTGTCTATACTTAGAATTGCATGATATCGGGTCTTTTTCGTTTTGCCGAATTTACGATACGCTGACATTTTATGACTTTTTCATGTCGATAGGTATAAGTAACCAATGGCTGTTTGAAAATTCTATCTTCCGCTGTCGAAACTATGACAAAAAGCCCCCCTTGCTCTACTCCCAAATTCAAATAAACAAAAGACCACAGCAAAACCAAATCGAATCCACCATGACAAATAAATGGCGGCGGCACTCGAAATGCATTTGCATTCGTTTCTCGTTTGTCATGGTTCTTCGGTCTAGTCAAGGCCTTAAGTAAACAGGCATTCCTCTCTTTTTTTGTTGTTGTTATAATATTTTTAATATCTTAAGCGCTTTTCTAAATTCAATTAGGTTTTGGTCGGGAACGGTTCGTTGCGGAAATGTCTATTCCACTGGTTGGGTGGCTCTGTGCACTATATGCGCGGAGAGTGGACTATTTCAAATGTCAGTGGTCTTTTTGAAAATCGTGCCAATGAGTGTACAAAAGGTCTGTCTGTATAGCAAAAACAAAAAAAAAACTTGTATCTCTAAAACATCTATTTTTAGAGCACTAATAGGAAAATAGTTTACAAATGTATTTGGATTTGAATATCGAATTGGATATTCATCATTTCAATGGGAAAATATTTTATTTTATGGCATTCATTGCATGTTGCTTTCCGGGGGGGTTTTGATTGATCTAATTGGGGCAGTGTGGATGTAGATACATATGAGTGCAATTATTCCTAAACAAACATTTTTTTTTTTTGGGAAAATGTTGATGATGTTGTTGGTTGAACTTTGTGGGTTGGTTGTAAGTATTTGTTGATAAAACAACATGAAATGAACCATTTGACGTGACATCTTAAAAAAACGTGTCTAGGTGTCTAAATTTCAAAGGGGGAGTGTCCATCTTTGGACAATCAATATGGAAAAGATTTTATAGATCAAGTCTGACATTTCGTGTTATTTGTTGAACAATCATTTTATTGGTAGCAAAAATTCTACTTCTCAGATGAGGCGAACCTATAACGTCGAAAGACCGGCCCGATATTATGCTTTCAGAAGCTTATTGCCTCTACCCCTGAATTGCTGTAGATTGGATTTTGGTGGAAATAAGTCTCCTGGATTCGTTACCTTGTTCTACACCTTAGGTAAAGTAGCCAATGGCAAGAACTAAGCTAAGAAGTCCGTGGTTGAAATGCTGAAAGTAACAACACCTAAGTTTTTTTCACAGACCCACCTCTTGCAAAAGTCTGAAAAACAAAAACGGAGTATAAAATTGTCATGAAAGGCGTCTCAAATATGCCTTTCGGAATCGGCTTAAAGTGCCGGTTCCAATCTTTGTGCCAATCTTTCGCCGCACAGATTAATGAAAAAGCTGGGTTTAAGGCCCTTTATGGCCCGATAACGACAGATATATCTTCGTTTTCTTATAACAAAATGAGTTCTGGTATTGTGTTGTTCGTCTCATTGTTAGTTAGATTATGTTTACATGTGCTGCACTCGCCCATCTTGGTACGTTCAAGTATCAAAAGTCTTGAGATGACACCAATTGAACATTCTGTGGTATAGAACCTATATGGTCTTCTAAAAGTCTTTTAAAAAAATTTAAATAAGAAAAGAATCGCCTATAAGGTAGATTTCTCATCTTTAAAAGGAATCTTAAAATAAGTTGTGTAATGGAATGGGAATGGGCTTTCAGTAAACTCATTCAAAACCAGCGATGTTCGAAACTTTATTTGTAGGCCAATTCCTAGAATGCAATCTCTCAAAAAACGATGCATAGACTAAAGCAAGTAATTCGATTTTTTAGGATTTTTTATATTTCTTTGGCAAGACTGGTGATATGATCGCTTTAAAGCCTACTAAAATAGGCTACGTTAACACCGTGGATCGTATTTGGACCGGCACTAAATATTTTAGTCTCAGAAATTTTCTGTTACAACGTACAGGACTAAATGCAGAACTAACGACATGAATACATCAGAAAACATCTTTTGCATTGACGTGAATGGTGTTTTCCCAAGATCGGCCCCAATGGCTACGTTTGCATCGTGGACAATAATCAAGACTAAGTTGAAAAGTCGAAAATCCTGGCTATTATACCACTTCAGTTGAATCTATGGTGACACCTATGCTCAAGGTAGAGGGCAAGAATCCTATGTACCAAATTTCATTATCCTAGCTGAAAATGTAAGGCCCAAAAATCGGTGACATGGCTAAATCAAGCGATTCTGAGTCGTTCCATATACTTTAAGATATATTTACCTCAACTATTTCTCTATGTTACAACCTATGTTTCAAAACTAATATGACCCAAGAAGACAGCCAAATAATTTTGTATTACTGGTACCTTCACATAAAACCTTGGTATTTTATGTTCAAGATGACATTTCTATGTTGAGCTAATGGATACCAATACTTCAATCCAAAGAGTCTTCGATGACCACCTAGATGGCAGACGCAATAGAGAAAATGTTCACCCGAAGTGCCGCGGACAAGTACCTTGAAGTGCACAACAGAAGGCAGCTAGCTAAAGATCGATCAAAGTATTGGGCATGTTGGTTAAAGCCTAAGTTCACACCAGGCAGTACCGCCTTTTAAGCAAGTTAGTAAGCAGATTAATTCCACTGTAGAGCAGGGAATTCAAATTCGACAGGTAAGCTATTTAACGTGCACAAGTAGAAACCGACCTCAACCAACTTGGAGTGCGCAACTGGAGGCAGTTAGCTAAGGACCGGGCTAATTGGAGAGGCTGTTGGTTGAGGCCCAGGTTAATCCCGGGCTGTAGCGCCACTTAAGTAAGTAAGTAAGTAGGTAAGCTATCACCAACGTATGCAACGTACGTAACGTACTCAACGCAACTGCTCATCTTCAAAAAATAAACTCATTTTTAAAAAGTTTTTCATCATTCTGCCGTTTTAAGATAAATGGTCCGCATGATGAAAGCTAAAATGGGTTCTTATGTCATAGGTCATCTATCTTTAGACAGATCTAAATGTATGTACTAACTAGTATCAGACAAGGTCACTTGCACGAAGCTTAGGTTAGATTAGTTAGCTTGGATTTTAAACTGAAAACCACTGTTTGTTTGGATATAGCCGATCATGCAAATGGACCTAAGAGACATTCATTGAATTAAATTTGGACAGATCTAAAAGCTTGCTGCATTTTTGTAGAAATGACAGTTAGTTTCGAGGTTTTGAAACAATGTGACAATACAAATTCGTCATTTGATGGAACAGTCGTAGTTTGCTTTTAAGTATAAAACATTACATCGCCATATCTTGAACAACAAATTAAGTCATTGTTTTGCCGCTGAACGGTCTGCATTTTCCATTCAGAATATAACACCCTGATTCATACTTATGTCTGTTTTTATATTCGGCAACTTCCTTTTGAAAATATCACTAGAGAAGCACAATAAGTAAGGATGGACATATGCGCGTATCACTTGAAAAAAAATCGAGTGTGAGCTCTCAGGCGGTAAAAGTAAAGCTGTATGCCTTTTATCTCATTCTCTCACAGTCTAAACCATATAAATACATTTTTAGTGCTACTTTTCGTTACACTTTTTCGTTTCATAAAATCCAATTCACACCTTCCCAAAAGGAATTTACTTCAAAACATGTGCTTCTTTTTGTTAACACGGTTTGGTGTGGTTTATGGGCCGGCGGCGTTATGGGCAGTACTTCTTCCGTGATGATCAAGACAATGATAACCGAATATTTTTGGCCCCAATTGGATGATATGGACTTGGACGACATGTGGTTCCAGCAGAACGGCGCCACAAGCCACACAGCGAATGTCACAATCATTTTATTGGAAACCAAGTTTGGAGAACGTCTTTTCACACGAAATGGTCCAGTCGCTTGGCCGCCTCGGTCGTGCGATTTGACGCCGTTAGACTATTTCCTGTGGGGCTACGTCAAGTCTATGGTCTATGCCAACAAGCCAGCGACGTTTGATGAACTTCGTACGAATATCGAACGTGAAATTGCAGCAGTATCGGCCGATTTATGTTTGAAAACCGCCGAAAATTGGGTTCAGCGTCTGGACTTCTGCAAGCGTGCCCGTGGTGGCCATGCAAAAGAAATCGAGTTCCATACATAATGGCATCGAACGTACTTTCACAGGAATAAAAAATTTCAATGATATCCAAAACCGTTTTTGTTTTATTGAAAAAAACTTTTGTAGCGCTCTTATTGAAAAACCCGATAGCTGTGACATTTTTATACTTCAGGCGGATTGTTGACCTAGTAAAAAATTGTTTTACCCAAACATTTTCACTTGTAATTGAATGTCAAATGTGATACCCAGTCTTGCATGCTCATAAGCCATACACTTCCTTGGAATTGTCTCCATTAAGGGATAGACATTATTTGCGGGTTGTTTTTGTTGCAACAAAGTTCGATCCCAGAGGTTTGAATGCCGCTTGTCTGATAACACCGATATTCTTCGCTGATATCACGTTACACTTCAACCAGTACATACATGAATTCTTTAATTGTCATAGTTGCTGATGGCGAAGGCATGTCAAGATAATCATCACGAAGAAGACGCCTCTTGCCCCACCTAAGCCAGTTTTAGTCCACTCCGTTTGGATGTCAATTGAGTTGACATTTCAAATTGAGTCCGACTATAATTTTAGACGACTTGGAATGGTAGCCTGAAAGTTACCTCGGAACATAGATGCTAAGTGTTGTAATCGATATTTGCATTTTTAGATGAAACTCTTTGAACCGATTGCGAGGGATTGCCGAGTTTGTCTTTAAAATAGCTTTTGTAACGTTGACTTAAATTTCGGCCGTCGATAATTGCAAGATGGCGCTAAAGTCATCATCATATCTGTAGATGCTTTAATTTGTTCAGTTCGAGGCAAATGTCAATTCTACTTTGACATTTGTAAAGCAATCAGATACGAAAACATGTCAACAAGATATGAATCGCGGAATAATCAATATCAACTGGGCAAACACTGCGAGGCTTAGCCGCTCGCCTAGAAGAGTATGGGAATGGGACAACCCGAAATGCCAAGAGGTCTAGTCGGTCATAATGCTGAGAATATCACAGCTGTGGTTGAAGATGTCATGAAGATTTCACAGAGAACCACAGAGTTTCGACCAGACGAGACGTGCCACGCGATTGGGCGGTCTTTGCAGAAAATTTTGGCGGTCTTTACAGAGTATTTTGGTTAACGACTAAGATATACCCTTACAAAGTGGAGTTATCCGTTGACTAGCAAAGGCACGTAATCTACGCTCAAGCCATACTTAATCTTGACCACGAGAAAGAACATTTTTCATCGGAAATCATCATGAGCCATTATGCTCATTTCCGTTTCTGTGGATATGTGAAAAAGCAAATTTTATCGCTTTTGGGGAACCGGAGAGCCGCGTTAAGCCCGCGAAGAGCCATTCAAAGCTACAACATAGTTCGGTGTTTACGCTGGAGGTGTCACTTTTCCTTATTATTTTCGAAAACGCAGGCTAAACGGACGGCGAGAGTAGTAGAGCCATGCTCTATGATTTTCTCCTTCTTAAATGGATAAATTGGGACTGTAGAACAGCATGGATCAACGGGACACATATCTCACGAGCCACAGCTAAAATTCTGAAAGCTATATATTCTTGTCGCCTAATTTCTTATTTTCGCGATTTCCACTGTCCGCCAAAATCGCCTAATTTTACCTTCTTTTCGTGGGCTGTTTTGAAGTATATTTCAACAAGCCACAGATTCTTGAAGCCCGCCAATAGAATATTTGTCAAGAATGTGAGGAAACATCATTGAAAGTTCTGACACGAGTGTGTGAAATTCTTTAAATCGGTCCGGAATGATCATCAATTCTGTCGGCGGTCACTTAGCCGATATGATTTTTCGACTTAATATTCCGCAAAAAACTTACAACCACAGAACACGGGGTGACAACTTTTGGACCGCCTTGTGTGCACCTTTTTTGAAAAACCAGCGACAACAAGGGAGTAGACAAGGACTAAAAAAGACATTTTCGACTGATACCGTGAAGAAGGAATCATTGAAAAGGGTTAATATTGAAAATATAAATTTCGTGTGTTTTTCTAAAACTTTCATATATTGTAAAAATTATTTCGAAAGACGGCGGTATTAATTTCGAATTTGGTCGATTTTGTTCGGACATTTCTGTTTAATTTTTACATTTTTCTTGGTTAATAGTTTTGGTACCATTTATCTGCTATTTAACTCTCCGAATGTCCTCTCTTTTTCTAAAATCCTCACAGTTTTAAACTTTTGCTATTTTTTGAAGTTAAATACTTATTTGGTTTGTATATAATATATACATATATAATAAAAAAGACTCAATATTTTCCTCGAAGCTGCCTTCTGTAGCGCATGTTGCCAATGAAAAAAACAATTTGGCACTTTGACAGATATTTCTACAAAAATAAAAAAAAAACATGGCTGATGTCAATTCACAAACAATTTAAAGCTCCACCCAAACCTGGTTGGATCAGTATTTTAAGGCAGCTTTGAACTGGAAATTCAAATCGTCAAATTTTGAGATAGGCGGTCGACGAACTTTTCCAATATCCAGTTGATATCTTAAATTTAAAAAGTATGCAATAGCAGATAAAAGTCAGACTTGGCATCACTTTTTTGCTATGTTTAAGAAAAAAAACTTAACACAGCGTCAAAACGTGAACTGTATTTTATGTTGGCTTTCAATAAGGAATTAGACGGGTCGAATTAATGCGTGGACGGTCGACAAAGGCTTTCACATTTGTTCGTCAAAAAAGCCCACACATGTGACCAACAGAAAAACGTGGAACTGTTGTTAGATCTTCTAAGGCCTGATAGAGGAATCTCTTGCAAACCGCCTAATCTGTAAAATCTGCAGAGGGTTTCACATGAGTTCGACATATTTATATAAATGTTCACTAAGAAGCCATAAAGGGCCACTGTGGTTAGCGTACGTATATTGTACTGGACCTGTGAATTACTTTTGAAAAATCGCTCTAATTTCTCAAAAATGGTGCTCTCGTATAGGATAAACGGGGTTACAGTAGAGCTGGACAGTAGGTTAGGTTAGGTTGGTGGATTGATGAGGCAGACGGTGTGTGTGTCAATATAGACCCATTGTGATGCCCGTTGGGGGTCTACTTGTGTGGTTGGTTCATTCATTGTCCCGTTACTGTCCATTGTTGTTAGCCCCTTTCCAGCTATCCAGATGTTGTTGTAAACCTAAAAATATTAGGGACAGGGACTTCGGATAGATCCCGGAGGTCAGGGAAAAAGTATTTTCCTAAGGTTCTAATTCTTAATTGGCTGAGGCCTGGGCAGTGGCACAGAAAGTGGAGGGCATCCTCGTGTATTTCTTCATCATCGTTGCCTCTACAGAGGTCATCATCTATGAGATGTATTTTCAGTTTGTGGCTTTTTAGTAACATGTGTCCAATAGAATCCCATCTCAAGTCGAGACCGATTTCCTTTTTCTTTGAAGCAGTTTATGGGTTCTGGCTTTGTCATACTCAGGCAACATCCTTTTGGAAGTTTCACAGGTGGGAAGGGAGTTCCACCTGTTTTTGGCAGTAATCAGTGTTTTCTGTCCCACCCGAGATTTTAGATCACATGACAGACTGGTCATGACACCAATACTCCGGCTCGCAGAGTCTTCGATTCCCAGCCAGACGTTGGACGCAGTAGAGGAAGACCTCGCCTTAAGTGGCGCGCACAAGTAAAAACCGACCTCAACCAACTTGGAGTGCGCAACTGTAGGCAGTTGCTAAGGACCGGGCTAATTGAAGAGGCATGTTGGTTGAGGCCCAGGTTCATCCCGGACTGTAGCGCCACTTAATTTTTAAAATTTGACATGGTCAATGCTGAAGGCAGATTCTTTTCTCGCCAGTTCGTCAGCAGTTTCATCGCCCTGTATGCCTCTGTGTCCGGGGACCCAGCAGAGCTTAATATTATGTTGGACGCCAAGAATCTTTAGCTCTTCACGACAACGCTTCACAAACTTAGATTTTATTTCGACAGCAGAGGTAGCTATTATTGCAGCCTGATTGTCAATAAAGATTGTGATATCATCTGGTAATATCGCCAGCATTGAGGTCGCATTGGCTGCCTCTGCTACTGCCAATATCTCGGCCTGGAAGACACTGCTGTGCTCAGGAAGACGAAAGGTGCTGTTAAGCTTAAGTGTTTCTGAAAACACTCCAGCTCCAATGCCTACATCCATTTTTGAACCATCAGTGTACATGGATATGGTTTCGGTGCCCAATGCGTTCCTCTCCCACCCTTTTCTACTTGAAAAGATGCAGGAGAATTGTTTTTAAAAGTCAAGGTGAGGAAGCATGTAGTCATAGAGGATACAGCTGAGCCCAGCTATCTGTGTAGAATTTGGGTATGTCCTCCTGAGTTTAATTTCCATCAGTTGAGCTGGCTGATTCTTAGAGCACTTTTGGCTGCAGATTCTTGCATGTAAAGGTAGCAGGTTAGCAGGTTAAGGATGGTTTCCAGTCTCGCTGATGGTGTGGTTCTCATTGCGCTAGTAGTGCCCACACATGCTATCTTTTGTACCTTTATCATATTTTCCAAATGGGTGACTTTATTTGTGGATTGCCACCAGAGCCGCCCCCCATATGTTAATATAGGTCTTACAATGGCCGACTATGTTCCACAACAGAGGTGAGATAACGCCTCTTTGTGGTGTGCCTCTTGGATGCTATTACTTTGAGATGGGTGTCTCTCAGATTCGCATTTATACTTCAAATAATAGGTCTGTTCCCGTACTTCTTCAGTAAAAATTAGTAAATTCTCAAATTTCTGGGAGTAGGGGTAAATTATCTCAGAAAGAGACAAAATTACCAAAAAGTACGGGAACGCGTTTAAGTAAAAATCAGTAAAATTATGTATTTTGTATGCCTTTTAAAGAAGAAATGACATAAATCGCCCGTCAAAACAAGCGAGTTGTCACTTTTAGATACCAACTGACAGTTTATTGATTTTTACCAACAGAAATTTCTGCAGTAAATTTTTTTACAGATTTTTATGGAGGGGTAGTTTTTTGCTCTCTCGTGAGCTGTCTCTTATACTTATTTTTGCGTACGGGAACGACAATAAGTAAAAATCAGTAAAAATCAGTAAGAACCAGTAAATATTATTTTGTACGGGAACAGACCTAATATGTATTTGAGGTTGGTCACGTTGTTCTTCACGAGGTTTCAGAGCTGAACAGTAGCACATGTACTAAAATAACTCTAACCGTGTGCAGTGTGCACCTTTTTAATGGCCAGGGATAAAAAAAGGACAAACTCCATTGATACGTTGAAGAAGGAGTCATTAATATGGGGTTACTACTGAAAAGATACGTTTCTTGTGTTTTTCTAAAACTTTCACATTTCAAAAAAATTATTTCGAAAGTCCGTGGTATTTATTTCGAATTGAATATCTGCTATTTCGGTTATTAGATGAAATGCCTCTGACTAATATCATCCGCAAGCATAGTGAAGACATGGCTTTTTGTTTAATCCGTGGTTTTCTTTTGAAATTCATCCTTTTAAAAGATATTACAAAGGTTTTTCTACCTTCTGACGCACAGCTAAATCCATAATCCACCAAAAATTTTACTGCGGTCTCCACCTTATTTCTGACACCGCAATGACCAGCAAAAACATTTACAAATATGTGCCATAAAACAAATCGGCGATGCCAACTGATTAAACGCTTCATCCTCCCGGCTCCATAAATAAACAGAAAACAAAAAAAAAATCTCCTCAATCACCGCACCTGCAAGTGATAGAAGTTATGCCAAATTTTACACTTTGTTGTGCGTACTTAGAACCACACCGACGCAATTAGCATACGCGTACTAATACCCTCACTTGTTTTCATTAATTTCGATCAAGATAATTTATTTAGTCGCACTGTGCACTGTAGTGTATCATGCACCCGCCTCCGGATAAGCCGTAGAGCACATTCACGAACGCACCCCAATCGCATACACAATTCTCAATTTTGGCGCCAAATTTCGAATATAAAAAAATTCTTTTAATTGAAGCATCGGCAGCACGTTGCCGCAGAGTTAGTAGAAATTCACCCCCTGCCTGATGTGATACACGATTAATTTTTTTTTCAGAATCAAAACACATCCCCACAGTCGTGTAGATACTTTCAAAATGCGTACATGACACTCTCGCAGAAAATGTACGTAGGCAGTGCAACGACAGCAAATTAGGTCTCATTTTTCACACACAGTGCGAACCACTTTTGCATCCCTCCTCTCCAAGTGCGCTACTTTGGTTGCAGAAAAAAGCAACCAGCACTAGCAGTTTCTAGTTTGCTATATTACACCAGCACTCGTACATGTCGCATTCTCTTGATGTGAGTTTTCCAACTTCAAGTGGATACCACTTCAGAGTGATTTCCTCTCACCCAGGGCTGGGCAATTATTAAAAATTTTAATTGGTCACGCTCAATTAGATGTTTACATGCAAACGAATGTCACTCGACACAATCGTACAATCGAATATGTGCGGCAGCCCTCATCAAAATCAAACCAACAAAAATCCACCAGCTGCCGGTCTAGCAGCGGTAAAGCCGTGCACTACCGCCGCCGCTACCGCCATCGAACGTAAATTGACGCACTTAATTTGTGTCACATGCTGAAATTCATCAAAAATTCGAATTCCCTCTTCGACGGCTGCTGACAGATTATGTTGGTCAGATTTTACGGGCTAGATAGTTGCGCGCCGTGCCGTTGTCTTTGGCTGCGCCCACATCACAGTTTGTCTTGTGTTGATGAAAAATTTGAAAACATTTTTTCGGTAATTGAGCGAATTTATTGTTGCACCAAGTGCCAAAAAAAAAAAGAACTCGATTGCCTGCTCAATTTAGTGTAAAAGAATCTAATTGCAGAAGATTGCACATACAATGGTAAAGCCATGCTGGCTGGCAAACGTCTTTTTTGTCGAATATAACTACATACAATGTGTTCGACATTAAGCAATGTGGCAGTTAGATGGGCAAAAGTACAAACATCGCTATTGGAATTGGACCAGAAGAATGATCCGTCCGATTGTCTAAGTGAATAGTTTGTTGCAATTTTAAATAGCTATGAATAAGTTAGAGCATCTTAAAATGATGAATAACATTTAGAAGTCAATTGACAGTGACAGGTTGACTTTGCCACAATGTATGTCAATTTTAAACATTTTATCCAACCAAATGTTGTATATTCTTGGATATGGAATGGGTGCATCAGTTTCAGGTAGTGGGAGAATTAAGTTGACATGGACGAACCAAAAATACGATTTTAAATGCAAAAACAAAAAGACAAACTCTTGCTTTTTTTTGACATTTAAAGGACATCATTGCATATTTGGCAGCATTTGCACAGTAACATGGAATTTATGTATACCAACGGGTCCGCCATCTAACGTTTTTTTTTTCAACTAGTGCGTATTTCGTGAATGGTAACACTTAGCTCATGTCTGATTTGACAGATAATTAGTTTTATCCTTCCGCTGAACGAATATGGTTATGTATACGCTTGAACAACGCTGGGAAATATTGCGACATTACTTTGAAAATCATGGTAATGTGGCAGAATTTGTGCGAAAATTGAGTACGGATTTTGGAAGAGAAGCACCGTCAGCTCCGTATGTTCGTTATCTTGTGAAAAAGTGAAAGAAACTTGCATCCTCATCGATAAACCAAAGCGTGAAAAGCCAAAAACAGTGCGTACACCCGAGAATATTGCTGCTGTGGCAGAAAGTGTGCGTGAAGCGCCATCAACATCAATTCACCGTCGTTCTCAACAGTTGAACATTTCGGAGACATCATTGAGACGAATTTTGCATAAAGACCTTGGTATGACGCCATACAAAGTCCAATTGATTCAGGAGTTGAAGCTTCGCTAAGTGGGCCTGCGATCGACTTAGAGAAGATGCCGATTTTGCCAAAAAAAAATCACCTTTTCAGATGAAGCTCATTCTGATCTTGGCGGGTATGTAAACAAGCAAAATTGTCGCATTTGGGCACAGAAACCCCGCACGCATACATTGAAAAGCCGAAAAACCCAAAACGAGTCACTGTTTGGTGAGGATTTTGGTCCAGAGGCATAATTGGGCCATTCTTCGAAAATGAGCAAGGAGTGGCCGTTACAGTGAATGGCGATCGTTATCGGGCCATGTTGAACGAATTTTTGGTCACAAAAATTGAAAAGTAGGATATTGGCAACATTTGGTTTCAACAGGACGGCGCTACGTGCCACACAGCCGAAGCTACACTCGATCTTTTGCGCCCTGTTTTTGAAGATCGCATTATCAGCCGCAGAGCTGATGTCGTTTGGCCACCTCGGAGCTGCGATTTGACACCGTTGGACTATTATTTGTGAGCTGTCGTAAAAGATAAGTATTACACCGACAAGCCAGAGGCAATTGACGCTTT
Source organism: Rhingia campestris (assembly GCA_932526625.1). Lineage (NCBI taxonomy): Eukaryota > Metazoa > Arthropoda > Insecta > Diptera > Syrphidae > Rhingia > Rhingia campestris. Next base: position 20,234,056 of record OW052184.1, read on the forward strand.
AAAGGACAATATTGGTGAAGCCATTGGTGAAATACAGCTGCACACAATCGATAATGTGCTTAAAAATGTGCATGGCCAGCCGAGGCAGTCATTTTAATGAAATTATTTTTCATGATTAACCGGTAGGATTGTACTTTCAAATTAAAAAAAGAAATATTCGGTAGTTTTTTTTTATAGCATTTTCAAAAAAAAAAAGTAATTTGGCAGACCCTTTATAATGCTTAATTCGATGTTGCTATGTTTGGATACATATTCCACACCATTCAGCACAGGAATCGTTTGACGTTTTTACTTTTAGCTGACAGGTTTCTGCCAGATTGATGATACTTTGTTGACATTTCAACACTTTAGGGTTAGTATTCACCAGGTTATAAATGGTTTATAAACCAAATCATCAATATTAATTCCAACTATAGAAGTGCTGAGTTAACTCTCCCCTGACCTCTCCTCTCACCTCTGCAATAAAATGAATCCAGAATAAAGTCATGAAGTTGTTTTTCAGTGCAGGATCCATTTTGTAACTAATTGGAGAGCCACATTGGACGGGGCGCGGGTTCATTCCGGATGTAGCACCACTTAAATAAGTATGTAAGGATCGAATTCAACTCTTCTTTTGCTAAAATCATCACACTTTCAAACTTTGGAAATTTATTTCGACTTTCGAAATGAAATACTCCGTGTTTTGACATTTCCTTGGTTTATAGTTTTGGATCCAATTTCAATCCACTCAATCATATATGCTATTTCGCTGTATAAATATGCTCTCTTTTGCTAAAATCCTCATACCTCGAAACTTTGCTTTTTTCAAAATTATATACTCCGACATTTCTCTTGGTTTACAGTTTTGGATCCAATTTGACTCCACTGTACTGTACTGTACAAATATTCTACAAATATCCTAAAGTTTGCTAAAATCCCCATACTTCGAAACTTCTCGAAATTAAATGCTCCAACATTTTTTTATTTCTCTTGGTTTATAGTTTTGGTTCATCACACTTTGTAATCTACCGTTAAGTCAAAAAATTAATTGAGTCCCGAAATAATTCAGGATTTCAATTGACTTTAAAACAAATTCGTTGAGTTTACTGATGTTTAATCCAGAAACTGGAGTGATCTTGCACTGAAAAACTGACCATTAAGCAGATCGCACAGTGCATACATGATATGAAATCTGACATTTAGAGGAGATAGGTATATTCATATTCGACAGCTCATATTGCAACCAAATTGAACCTAGAACGTTCTTAGGACCAGGACCAATTCACTTTCGTACTTGTACAGTATTAATTGATCTTTATTTGATCATGACACACACCGATCTCCTGGTCCAGATGATATCTCCACCATCATTCTGAAGAAGTGTACCTCTACTCTGGCAACATCACTGCGTATATCCTATTCATATACCATATTCCTCAGTACTCTTCCCGACTAGATGGAAAACAGCATTAGTCAAGCTCGTCCATGCATGTCAATCGTTTCTCCCTCCAGCTACAGACCAATCTTTACCAATCTTTCTACGGGTATTGAAAAGCTTATAAGCCTCCAACTTGGATTACGGAAACTTTTCAATAACTGACAGTATGGTATTGGTTTTCGTAATAACAGGATCTTTGGTGTTTTGATTTCATATCTCACATCAATTCACCTTGGTGGCGAAAATAAGATCGTTGAACATGATATTTCAGAGGCATTCGACAGGGATTGTAATATAGCCCTTTTTCGAAAATGCATGCTTTTGAAATCGATGAAACTCTTCAAGTTGTTTTGGGCGAATCAAAAAATGCTGGTATTCTGCAAGGCTCTCTCCTGAGATTATATTTCTCATCTTTATAAATGACCTCCTACTGCAACGTCTAATTCAATCCATTAATTAATTTGCTAATGATAATATTCTCAGTTTCTTATATTCGTTTTGCAATCCACGTCTCTCATCTTCGAAAGCGGACGTTTAACGGCAAAATATGTTGAGCTCATTGAATTCCGATATTGACAGCATTACGAAATGGGGTAAATCCTAAATCCCGTCTACTGTTATCAAAGCAAAACCAAAATATGAAACCATTATCTATGAATGTCACTTGCATCTTCGAAACCGAAAAATTTCCTATGGTCACTATGCGTGAAGTTACTAACACAATCGCCAATGCAGCCAAATGTCTACGTTTCCTTAACCGATGGAAGAAAAATGTCACCTCTTCTGATCTACCTTCAATATAGAAAACGTAAACATGCCCTAAACTTGAGTTCAACGCCTCCATCTGGTCAGTTACTAAAAAAAAAACATAATTGCATCTACTAAATAGAATACAAAACCGTGCGGTAAAACTGGAGACTCAATCGTAGCGAATTCTATTGTCTCGCTTGAACATTTGGAATATAACAAAAAATCGTCAAACGAAAAAGCAGGTGCATTCCGCCACTTCACACACTCAACTGTCATACTAGACGTGCCTTTAAAGCTAATCAATATATCTTCAAAATTAGAATGAAATATAGAATTTCATTCCTTAACCGAACACGAATGAGGAATGCTTAATCGAACTCTGTTTTTGCTCCTGATTACAGTTTACAGACATTGAAAATCGTTTGTTATCCTCGAATTCCTATATGTCCGCGGTGTGCTCAAATACTGTATGGGTACTCATAAAACCTTTAGTTCATGTTTATAAAAAAAAAAAACTTTTCCTAACAAACAATTTCTGACGTGTTACATCAGAAATGAAAATTGATGAAAATGTTTATCTTAATTCATATATTCACTCTGATTAGGGTGCACTGTGAGATCAGGCCTAGCAGAGATATAAGCGTTGTTAAAAATCCGTACAATGATGTTCGAAAATTAAAAATTCGATTCAAAAATTTGTCAGATTTCTATTTTCACTATATGATGATGGTTTCTCATAATTATAATAAATTTGTTTTGAAATGTTTGCGCTTAAATCTGGAGATCATCTATTTTTTACAGTCCTAGGTCTGTTGTAAAGTTTGACATAACACAAGGGCTGTAAATTGACAGAACTATTCGCATGTGCAATTCGAAATCTGAGTAAAATAGTTTTAGGCATGTGTTTTTTATGCTTTTTAATCTTAAATACCACTCCAGATTTTTTTTAATAATAAAGTTCCTAACGAATAACCCTACTTTTTTCAAGGCCCTAATCAAATGACATTTCTGCTTCCCAGCATTTGAAGTAAATATTCGTTATATTCCAACACTGATAAATTTAGAATCATTGAAAAGACTGAAACTCCAAATTGAAGTAACTATATGCCTTCGATAGACATCCGCGGCCTAAAAACTCCTAACCATTTGTCATTAATTTTTGTTGTATATTTAACTGTCAATAAGGTGTCAAAGCACATATTAAATAATCATATTTAATCCTCGGCTTACATTTATAATAGGTCACAAAAGATAAGTTTGTATGGAAACTTTTTTATGAGTTTCTTTAATTAAATAGATTAAAACTGTCCAACAATTTATTGTAATATCCACATTGAAGGTGTAGGTTTATTACGGACTTAAGCGCCACTTATAACACAAAATATGAGCATTAGGTATGAACGTATCCTTTTCGGTGATTGGGTGACGGTTGTCAAAATAATGGCGTTTTTGATCAGTAAGAAAATATGCTATCGGAAGAATGTTTCTCTTGTGAAATAAAAGCTAGAAAATCCTCTTCTGAGAATTGTCAGAATGAACGTTTTGGCAGTTTTCCAACATACATACCGATAACACATTTATTTTCGAATGGATTTTGTTATATTTAAGCATAAGTTGATGCTTAGGTATGACTTAACCACGAAATAAAACAAAACTTATTCTAATAATGTGATGTTTTGACATTTTGACATGAATTCAGTAAAACAAAACTGTTTTGGTTCCGAATAATCAGCGAATGTTTAATTATCTGCGAAGGCTATATAAATGCAAAGAAATTTGATTTCACAAATTCCAAGATACATACTTGTATCGGGTTTTTCAATAAGAGCGCTACAAACGTTTTTTTTTTTTAATTAATAAAACAAAATTAAATTTTTTATTCCTGTGAAAGTACGTTGGATGCCATTATGTATGGAACTCGGTTTATTTTGCATGGCCACCACGGGCACGCTTGCAGAAGTCCAGACGCTGAACCCAATTTTTGACGGTTTTCAAGCATAAATCGGCCGATACTGCTGCAATTTCACGTTCGATATTCGTACGAAGTTCATCAATCGTCGCTGGATTGTTGGCATAGACCATAGACTTGACGTAGCCCCACAGGAAATAGTCTAACGGCGTCAAATCGCACGACCGAGGCGACCAAACGATTGGACCATTTCGTGAGATAACATGTTCTCCAATCTTGGTTTCCATTAAATTGATTGTGACATTCGCTGTGTGGCTTGTGGCGCCATCCTGTTGGAACCACATGTCCTCCAAGTCCATATCATCCAATTGGGGCCAAAAATATTCGCTTATCATTGAACGGTAGCGATTCCCATTCACAGTAACGTGCCGGTCTTGATCATCACGGAAGAAGTACGGCCCAATGACGCCGCCGGCCCATAAACCACACCAAACCGTAATTTTTTCGGGATGTAATGATGACTCATGGAGTACGTGTGGATTGCTGCCTGACCAATACCGCATATTTTGTTTATTGACGAAGCCATTCAGCCAGAAATGAGCCTCATCGCTGAAGATGATTTTTCGATGAAAATCCGAATCATTTTCAAGTTGTTGCTCAGCCCAATTCACGAACATACGACGCTTCTGGTAAGGATGTCGGCCAAGATCTATTCGCAAAATTCGCCACAACCACGTCACAGAGATGCCCAACGCTTGAGAACGATGTGTGAGAGACACATTTGGGCTTTCTTCAACTGAAGCCTCAGCGGCAGCAATATTCTCGACACTACGGGCACTTCTTTGTCTCACTGGCACGGGAACATTTTGTACTGATTTCCACTAGACGCTCAATTGTTGATCTGCTAGGACGATTATGACGACCATAAATTGGACGTAGCGCTCTTAACGTTGAGGCCACTGACTCCGAATTTCGGTAGTAAATTTTAATAATTTCGACTCGTTGTTAGCTCGTATATCTTTCCATCATGAAATGGCAAACCTTACTGAAGAGAAATGTCAAAAGAGCGGCAAGAAATATGGCGTCGTTTGCTGTCCCTGTCGCTCTACTTTTGTAGCGTCCCTGTTGAAAAACCCTGTCGAACAAATTTAAATAGTATCCTGACAGATTTCTTTTATTTTCGAAAAAGCAATGTTGATTAATTTCTATCAAACTGATTTAATGTAGAAACTCCTCTCTAAGGGCCAGTAAAACCAATCAGGAATACGTATAAGCAAAAAATATTTTAAACCAATATTAGTATAAAAATATAGCTGATGAATTATAAAACAAATCCATTGCTCAAAAATGGCAACTAAACACATTTATTTTTTTCTTACGGACAATTGTTTAAAATTTTTCATTTCTCAGTAAATTCACGTCAAATACGTGTTCCAAATGTCATGTTCCGCATTTTCCTTTTGTGTTTTTCTGATTACTATAACCGGGAAATCTATGTAGGTGCCTTAGGGCTCAGTTATAGCTATCATTGAACAACTTTATTGGAACACAAAACATGATGGAATTGGAATTTTACCTCCATAGCTGCTTATAGGAATCGTAGGAAAATTCCGTTTAATTTCGGTGGAACGACAAACATTACTTCACAGAAATAAATCATGATCAGTGAAAAATAAAAAATGAGTTTCTGCGATAACTAGAACTAAAAATTAAAATATTTTTGGATAACCATGTTCAAAAATTCATGAGCTTTGTTTTGACACCAACTCGCCAATGATTGAATTTTAAAAAAACCGCAAGAAGTAAAAGAAAATTTCCAATGATGTTTTTCAATGACAGCTATAACTGGGCCCTTACCTAAAATTCAGACATGATAAAAAGTTTGACAACAACATCTCTTGAAATACTTTCCATTGCATTTTTGTCTACGAAACTATAAGCAAAGTCTTCTTTTATTTTTTTTTTCGAAGAATTGCGAAATAATGACAATTTGTCACATATTTGACGCTTCGAAATCAAATGATAGATGATCTGACAGCAGCATTCGATTCCAAATAAAGGGTGTTGTTTTTTTAGAGGCATAAAACATCGAATAGAAAATAAAACACAAGAAAATCGTTTTTAATGTCAATCAATTTGACTTTATTTGAAGGATAATTTAATGCCATTAATGTTTAAATATAATTTCGGGCATGTGTCGGCGGCTCGAATAAAGTCAAGTCTAGAGGTCCAATTTTGAACCACTTTTTCGAGCATTTGGGGCCGTATGTCGGTATGTGTATAACGCCACGAATGTTGGCTTCCAAGTCCCCTAACGTTTTTGATTTGTTGGCGTAGACAAGCGACTTCACATATCCCCAAAGAAAATAATCCAATGGTGTCAAATAAAACGATCTTGGTGGCCAATTGACAGGTCAATTCCGCGAAATTATGCGCTCATCGAATGTTTCCTTCAATAAATCGATTGAGACGTGCGCTGTGTGGCATGTAACGCCGTCTTGTTGAACCACATTTCATCCACATTTATGCCATCCAATTCGGGAATAAATAGTCGGTTATCATGGCTCTACACTGGTTCTTCCATTTCGGAAGAAGTATGGCCCAATGACTCTACAAGCCCATAGAGAAATCCAAACAGTCAGTTTTTGTGGATATAATGGCGTCTCAAGGGTCTCATGTGGATTCTCTTCACTCCAAATGCGGCAATTTTGCTTCTGCCATTCAACCAAAAATGAGCCTCAACACTGAACAAATTTTTGCGATCAAAATAATCATCGAGATCAATCTCATTTTCGGCCCATACATCAAAATCACGAGGCATTGCATGATCTCGCGGCTTTAATTCTTGCACAAGATCTTTGCGCATAATCTTCCATAAAGTTGATGGACAAAGCTCCAATCGCTATGCACGGTGGTGAAAAAATTTGAGTACGAATTGCCAATTTCAAATGGCAATAACCCCCGCGGATGTTAATGCTTTTTTTGGTGGGGCTTATTTCCATTTCGATAAGGAAATAAGCTCCGGGGCTATTTCCTTTTATTTGGGAATAGGAGTTGGAAATAATTTTGCAAAAGATGTGCATTGCTCCGGTTGTCCGAGTGGATGACGGCTTCAAAAAGTAGAAGCAGAAAGCAAGATCTGAAAATTGAGTTCTTGATATTTTCTTGAAATCATACTGCCAAACCTCTGGCAGCCACTCTATCTTTAAATTTATGCATGAAAATATTCGGACAATATATTTTTTTCACCTCTAGAATAATCACAGAGATTTCAAAAGCAGAAGATACGATGGTGAAGCTTTCAGTAGACCGGATAGGTACAAAGAAGTTGACGAATTATCGATTTCTTCTTTTTTCATCAACACAACTTCTGGAGAAGTCATTTGCATAAATGTCAACGGCCCGTACAGGTCCTTAAACAGGTACTCTCCCGACATTCTCCCGTCACAATGAAGGGGATCTCCTGTTTAACGCCGAATCTGAACTATTAGGGCGCTATTGATCTCTTTAGAAACCTAGCACAATATACCCCCGATCCACCTGAGGATTGATCTGATAATCGTAAGTTTTAGACTACAAGTTTGCTGTTATAACAAGACAAGATATGGGCCTTGAAATTTATTCTGGAGTTTTACCTAGAAATGGTATAATTCTGGAGTGGCTATTCTGTATTTTTTTTATCACGGATGGACGAACTAAAGTCAAATGGCCGAGCTAGTTGCAATTTGATAGCCTTAAATATCAATGGGTAGCAGGTGCAACAGAACAGTCCTGCGGAGGAAGAAAACTCGCGAGTGCCTTAAGTTATATTACAGATTTTTCCAATGAGAGCTGGGGTATTTGAAAGTATTTCTGAAAGATAACACAAAACGTAAATTCTTATACAGCAGATAAGAGTAAAGTTGAACTCCTATTGTATCCAAATTTTAGTTTTGAGGATCACAAAGGAGCGAGCTAAAAACCTCGCTCAATTGGTCGATATGTGATTCATCGGGTGTGCTGTCGAATATAATGCCAAAGTACCTATATTTTTGTTTTGAGAATGCAATGCAACCTATTTAATGAAAAAAGTTAAAATATTGGGTGATCGAGTATAGGAAACCACAAAACTGGCAGTTCCCTTACTTCGAACACCAACGAATATGGTGTTCGAAAATAGGAACATTTATTGTTTGTGTGGTTTGTGATACAGAAAGAGAAAAAAATAATGTTTTCCAATAATTTAAGGTAGTAAAATGGCAAAAAGCATTTTTTTGACAGTTACCTATTTGGGAACAGTTGTGTTTGGATTAGGAACCTCGGTAAAAATTAGGTTCCTTTTCAAGAACAGTCCAAAATCACTAGTTAACTTCAATTTAAATTTGCAAAACATCATGAAATATTACAAATGAATGCACTAATATCATAAAAGCACAGTTGAAAATACTCACCCGATAAATTTTGTTCTAAAAAAAACTTTTCCCAAACGTACACTGAAACTTTTTTTTTTAAGAAAAACAGATCCACCACATTCATTGAAACCCATAAGCAAACTTATAATTTTTGTTGACATAAGATACATTATTATGAGTGTGATGCTTGAGGTAATTAAAAAAGGAATATGAATACGTACAAGTGTGCCGTGATAAAAAGCAGAAACGGTAAATTAACGATAATATAACGACTTTTGCTAAAAGTGGTCGAGAACTGGGGATGTTCGGAAACAGGCGACTCTACCCTACCTATATTAATTTTAATTTTCAAAAAAAAAATCTGGTCGTTGTTGGTTATGAAAGTGTGAAGTAGTTTCAGCAAGCCTCATGTCAAAAACTTACTTTTCAGTTCGTAGTGAAACCGAGTCGATTCGAAAATACCCTGAAGATTGACTACGACTGAGATATACCTACCTCTTCTGTAACTTCTTATCTACTCGAGTAGTTCTATAAAGAAATAAAATTATGAACTTTTGTTTTCAATTTGTCTTTTCGAACATAGATTATTCTATGACAAGTTGTCAAAAGAACTAACGTTGTATTTAAATTATTCTGTATATCCTTAAATACACTTTAGGATTTCGTTTGTTAGTTTACACGTTAAGTTCTATAAAAGAACCAAAATTGTAAACTTTTCTTTTCAATCAGATTTGTCGAACATTAATTATTCTATGACAGGTTATCAAAAGAACAAACGTTGTTATCTTTAAAAAAAATCAATTAAATATTTACGTGCTTTCAGTGACATTGATATTCGATTGATAAAATATTGATTTGGAATTCTTGAAAGTATTAAAATTACTGCAAATATAATCAACTTGCATTCAATTACAAACAAAAAAAAACAAAAAGTCCCCAAAAATTAGCATTTCGCAAAATTAATCATCATTTATCCACACCCTGTAGAGATGGATGTCATTAGCCAACTAATAATAACTTCAATACATTAAATGAAAATTAGCCTCCATTATCTGTCATCATCAGTCATTCTATTAATATTTCAGCATAATATTTCATATTTCGCTGAAATAGTCAACTACACACTCACCCATACCTATAATTGCACCCGCAATCTTTTATAGGTTACATTATAAAAGCCGGATTTTCGAAGACAAAAAGGTAAGTATACCAACATCCAGTGCCTAACAACAACAAAATAAAAAATCGAACTCCAGTTCGCAATTCGAACAAAATTGCATACAACTACATGGCGCATGCTCGCTCATTTCGACAATAATTATGCATCCCCGCACGAAAAGCTCTTTTTTTTTCGAAATGAACAACCTTCACATCGCATCGTTGATGCCGGTAAACTACCCAGAAAATTAATCGAACCCCCTCGTGCGAGCATGTCACTAATGTCACATGCAGCCGCATAAAACATGAGAATGTCAAAAGTGTGATTCAATGATTAGGTTGACACACAAATGGCGGCTGACCAATTAACACACATTCGGGTGCGTTCGTAGAAAAATGGGTGGACAATTTGTAACTTTTGAACCAAGACACACGATGCCGGCGACGATTATAAATACCGCGTTCAGTGTACACAAAGTTGTAAATTGTTTCATAAAAATTTAAAAAAAATTGAATAAATCAAGTGCCTGGCTATTTGGAGAAGCCTTCCCTCTGCTTCACCCTTTGCCGAAGCTCAAATGCTGATACTAAAGCATGTGATCAATTCAATGACGAAAAAACCCGGCGCGCGGCAATCGACAATCATACAATTTTACTTCTACACACTAGCGCACTTTGACAGGTATCATACAATTTCTTCCTATACTCGTATACCGCTGTCAATGTCAATTGAAATATACAAGCATGCATATCGTAGAAAACCATCGTCATGGGTATACCATTGCGCTCTCTTTCTTGACGACACGAATGCCCATTTGGGCGTAAAACAATGTGGGGTCGATTGGTCTCGTTCCCTTCGCAAAAATACGAGTACCTACATAAAAATAAAAAACAAAAATTGCTTATTTTGTCTGTACTTGCGCCAGTATTTTATCTTGTTCATGTCATGACTGTATTTGGCAAATGTACAATACGTGATTTTGTAAAAAAAGAAACAAAGTACGTTTAGTTTGTGACGTTTGTCGGGTTGAACACAACCATTGGTGCTGTAAAGGTGCAGGTGCAGTAGCACATTACAAATGCATGTGGTTCATGGGGGGCAGCAGTAATCTGTGCTGCGTTTTCAGATAGGGACTTTTTCCCCGAGATGACCCCCATTTGATGGGCGTTGTGATAAAAAAAAAATGCAATATCATTACGGGTTAATTATATTGCATTGCTACGCAGAATTGCTTACAATTCTTTGGAATTTAAGTGCGGAGTGGATTTCCAGTAGGGAGTCATTTTTTTTTATGATTCAGACTGCATAGAGGAATTTTATAACATGATAGGCAGGGAATGTTGTAAGCTCGGATTATGCCAATGAAATTATTTATAAATTGGTTGGAGTCATTTATGTGTAGGTATCTTCCTGAGAAGTAATGTTTTTCCAACTTGTTTGATAAGTCACATTATTTAACAAAGCTTTGACGCTTGACAAAGATAACGTGTTTTGAGAGTTTGGGGCAAAAATGCTCATCCGGTCAATATACATCAACACCCTCATTCATAAACTTATGACAAGGATTGTATAAAGTTATGTACTCCTTAAAATGTCTCTAAACGTAAAAGCCTTATTCATAAAACTTTTACAAAGGTGAATAGAGGCTGCATAACCTAAACGCTTTAAAACGTTTAAAATTATTAAATGGTGCCGATGAGGGTTTTATTAATTTTGTCATTTTTGTCATTAACGACTGAGTGTCAAGTGACACAATTTTAAGATTAAAGAAAAAATCGTCCCGAAGTAATAAAGGGCCTTTTTGTATTTTTGCATTTATTGAAATGCATTTTTTTCTTTATCTACATACATATCCATCATTTTAAACGATGTTATTGAGTCAAAATATAGTCGCTTGAAAAGCAAATTCAAAATTCAAAATTTGGCGATTTTGAGTTAAATATACAGAATAATTCCCAAAAAATACAAAAAATAAAAAAAACAAATTTTCTAATGAACCGACACATCTATAGCTCTTAAAACTGATAGCGCAAGGGCGTAAGTGTCGTTTGGCATTTAAGAAAACATCCCTAGTAATGCAAAACTTCAACAGTTTGCTTTTCAAACGACTATATGTCACCAAATGTTATAAAAGTGTAGGAAACAAAGTATTCGCCATTAGTTTTGTAACCATATAAAATTATCCATTCAACTCTGCTGAGCTGGGGGACAGCTAATTGTAATAGATTTCCCTCTTCTTGGTACATTATTTGAGACAAACTGTGTGACCCTGAATAAAGGCTGCATTAACACTTAAGGCCTGCTCAGAATGCATATCTGTAGCTTGTATCTTGCATCGCTGTCAAAAGAGAGATTCATGAAGTTGCCCTCTATTCAATTTCAAGCTACAGATTCACGAAGATACACATTGTGTAAGCGCTTACGGGTTGCCCTGTTTTTAACTTTTCACTCAGCTACAGATACACATTCTGATCGGCCCTTTATGCACTATAAAACCCTTCAGATGTGTTTTAGCGAATTCTAATGAAAAAGGCTGTAATCATATAGACGTTGTGTAAATTTTAGTTTGCCATTTTGCAACAGTCCATGTGACAGTTCATAGTATAGTATCAATTTGATAACTCCGCACAGAAAGGCTACTAAACAAGAAATGTCAGAATTGTCACTATCTAACATTTTTTAAGTCTTCAAAATGTAGTTTGGGTCGTCAGTTTGACAGAATATAATGCTAGATTTTCACGTGACTGTATCTCATTGAAAAATGTTGTTTTTCGTGTAAATTTTTAAAATGGTTAGTAGAAGTATCAAACAATTTGCTTCCTTTGATTAAAAGACAATGAAATTGAAAGACATTTGGAAATACCTTAATGACAAACAATATGTCACTTTATCTTAAACTGATAAAGAAAATATTTTTTTTTTTAAATCTTGAATTTTGCTTTGCCAACTAAGAGTATATGGATCGAATCAGAATCTCTAGCTGAGTCGATCTAGCCATGTCTGTCCGTCCGTCCGTCCGTCTGTGTGTCACCGATTTGTGGGCCTTAAATTTTGAGCAAGAAAGTTGAAATTTGGAATATAGAAACTCTGGCCGACGAAGCAGAACAAGTGTAAAATTTTTGAAATCCGCCCACTTACACGCCACTTTTTTAGAAAAACGTAGTTTTTTGCCAAACCGTAAGAAATTTTAAAATAAAGATATATAAGGAAGTTCAAGACAATCACCCCTTTCGAGGTATCCGTTCGGAACACTTTTCGACACTAATTTCAGTTCCAACCAGGACTCAATTTGCTTTCGAGTTTTAGTTTGCAGAACAAAATAAAAAAGCATACAATCGCGTTTGTTCGATTCCGCAGCAATATTTCATCAAACAACTTCGGAACATATATGCGCTGAATATCTTCCGAAGTTGTTAGACGAAAATTGTCAACTTAACGCACATTGCCGATGCGCGATTATGTGCGTTACATTTTGTCGGAAGATATGTTTGAAAAGCTAATCGGAACATATACCTCGATGGAAACTTCTCCGATTTCAAACAGTTGGAAGAAATTTTCTTCGCAACGGATAGCTCGATAGGTGTGAATTATATATCCTCTCGTTCGAAGAGAATCCTGAAGACCACAATAGGTGACAATCCAGCTCATCGATTACGTTTATATTTTCATAGTCTTTAGGATTCCAATAGTAAAGGCTCCGTCAAACAGAACGCGTTTTACCGCCGCGTTGCATTATATTATGTACAAAAACACATAGCACCTGTCACACGGAGCGCGTTTTCAACGTTGCGATAAATTCAACGCGGTGTTACAACGCGACGTGAAACGCGGTGTTTGTTGCGTGAAATTACAGATTATTTTCATCATTCGGCGTTGACGCGCTGCATATTATAAGTATTTTGTAGTTTTTGTCACATAAATGGAACTATTAGTTTAGTTTTAGTTAGTTTTGCAAAAAGTGACTGTTCAAACTATATGGAGAAGACAAGAGCAGATGATTAGCAATTAGCTGCCTGACATTTTATTGAAATTAAAATCTTAATTATTTTTGACCACTCTCGAATTGACGTTCTTAACGGCGGCGTAAAGAGTGCCATGTCAAAATAATCTAACCGCCGCGTAACGTAATCTCACTTTAAAAACGCTCTCTGTTTAACGGAGCCTTTTGTTCTATAAAAAGCGGAACATGACCAATAAGAATAACTCATGAGTCCCTTGGGTTTCAAAAGCAGAAAGTCTTTATCAGCTGTAGCTCTTTTCGGTGAAATAACCAAGTAATGGTATTTGAATATTTTCATTGAGTTTTAACTATTTTACCTATTTTTTGAAATAAAAATTTGTTTAAGACCCGACAGGGTGAATAGTATTTTATGAAACGAAAAAGCGTAACGCAAAAGAAACAACTATAAATGTATTTATAGGGTTTAGACTGTAAGAAGAGAATTCTAAATAGTTTCCCTATCCTTCTCCTCTTTGTGCTACGTTTCGTAGCGACCCTTACTCTACTTTCGTATACAGATCCACTTCTACCGAGTGTGAACGCACACTTGTTTTTTTTTTAAATGAAAGCAGGAAAACCCAAAATAATAAAATATAATTCACTTTAAAATTCTCCCAACCATCAGCATTTATGAAACAAAAATAATAATTTTCTCTTGGAAAACGACACACAAAAAGGATTAGACTTCTTCGTGACAACGTCATTGTCAAATAAAAATAAACAAAAATATATTATGTCTGACAGCTATCAAATTTGTATGAAGGCAAATTCATTGGTCACAGTCAAAGGGTATTTAGTTTGAAAATGAATGATTTTTGTTTTGAAATTGTGTGCAAAGTGCAAAATAAGAAGAAAACAAATTATAAATAAAATCAAAAATGAAAATATTTACTATTTACCAACTTGGTTTGCAATTGGATTTACTTTCAGACCTTGTAAAATGACACTGGTTATCAATTTAACTCTTTATACCCTATCCCATAGGGGTATATTAAGTTTGTGACATAGAGAAATGATTTCGATAGATATACCTCAAAGTATATGGATCGATTCAGAATCTCTAGCTGAGTCGATCTAGCCATGTCTGTCCGTCCGTCCGTCTTTGTGTCACCGATTTTTTGACCTTAAATTTTGAGCAAGAAAGTTGAAATTTGGAATATAGAATCTCTGGCCGACGAAGCAGAACAAGTGTAAATTTTTTTGAAATCCGCCCACTTACACGCCACTTTTTTAGAAAAACGTAGTTTTTAACCAAACCGTAAGAAATTTTAAAAAAGTGTCTGAGAAATAATATAATAAGAACATTTCCTCCCAAGATCATTTTATTTATTTATTTATTTATTTATTTATTTCATCAATTGAGTAGCATCTACTGTTCTCTTAAGATTACTTAATACAATAAATACAAAATATCTGCTTAAAATTATTAATTAACTAATCACAAAGGATAATTAGTTTTAAATTTAGATTAATCTTACATGTAATTCCAAAATTAATTTCTTTTTAAAAGTATCTCTACTGAGATGAAAATCTATGAGATTACAATAATTATTTGATTCCCTGAGACATCTACAGATTGGTTCATTATAACCATAGTTGACTCTATGGTAAGGTATATAAAATAACATTCGATTTCTAAGAACTCTCGAGGGAGCATAAAATCCAATTAATGACAGGAGAAAAGGGCAGTCAATATGACAATTTATCAAATCACGAACAAATACAACAGAGAAATATTGTCTTCTTACGAAAAGAGGTAAAATTCCAAATAATTTGCACCTTGTCGCATAAGAAGGCATTTCTATGTTCCAACGTAATCTATGCATGGCAACCCTAGTTAATCGTTTTTGGATCCTCTCAATTCTAATGGAGTGGACACCATAACATGGATTCCAGACTATGCTACAGTACTCGAGATTAGATCTAACAAATGCAAAAAATAGACATTTAAGAGTATAAGGATCTTGGAAGTCTTTAGAATTCCGTACTATAAATCCTAGCATTGAATTACTTTTGGCTATTAAGTAGTCAATATGTTTAACAAATCTAAGTTTGTTGTCGAAAATAACTCCAAGATCTTTTTTGGAGGAGATAATGGACAGTGGGACATTACAGATTAGGTATGTAAAAGGAATTGGAGAAAGGTTACGACAAAAAGTGAGGCTTTGACATTTGGAAACATTCAGATGAAGGTCATTACTATGACACCAATTCGAAAGCCTTTCCAGGTCTTCTTGCAAAAGAGTACAGTCTTGTGTTGAGTTGATTGGTCGAAATACTTTTAAATCGTCAGCAAACATTAGACATTGGGAATTTAAAAATAATTCAGGAATGTCATTTATAAATAAAAGGAAAAGTAAAGGACCAAGATGACTACCCTGTGGTACTCCAGATGTTACATAAATAGGTACCGATATAATGTCATTAATGCGGACATACTGAATTCGCTCCTTTAGGTAGGAGCTTATCCATTTAAGAAGGTGACTATTAAGTCCAAATTTAGCCAGTTTGAAGGTTAAAATATCGTGGTTAACACGGTCGAATGCTTTAGAGAAGTCTGTGTAAATCACATCGTATTGTAAGCCTCGCTCAAAGCCGTTCAGAATATGGTGACAAAAAATCGAGAGATTGGTAGTAGTAGACCTACCAGCGATAAAACCGTGTTGGAAGGGAGAGATAGAACTTTTTAAGAGAAGTGTTAATTTTTCACAGACTATTTTTTCAAAAACCTTCGGTATTGCTGAAATTTTACATATAGGACGATAGTTGGTAACATCATGTCTTGATCCGGACTTATAAACTGGTGTTAAGAAGGAATATTTCCACGCTTTCAGAAAATGTCCGTGTTGAAGAGATAAGTTAAATACTAAACAGAGAGGTACAGAAAGCGCAATAGAACACTTTTGTAATATAATTGACGGGATGCCATCGGCACCGGGACATTTATCTAACTTTAATGCGGATAGGGCTAATTTGACATCAGTCACTGAACACTCAAGGTTACCAACATTTATAAAGTTAGAAGACGAGGATTCGGATGTAACTTCTGAATAGGGGTTACTACAAGTATAGACAGATTGAAAGTGACTAGCGAACATGTTACAAATATTTAAAAGATTGGAAGAAGATGAATTTCCAAGACGCATAGAATTAGGAATACCATTGGATTGCCTTTTGCTATTGATAAAGCTCCAAAAACATTTGCTATTTGACTTTAACTTATATTCGACAGACTGGACATATTGCCTGTAAAGGAACTTATTTAAGATATCGAATTGTTTTCTAAGTAATCGATACTGACGCAGTAGTTCTGGATCATTCTTACTTTTACGAAATTGTTTATAGATTTTATTTTTTTTATTATTTAGGTTAATGATTTCATTATTAAACCAAATGGGTTTATTGCCTGCTACAGACTTTACTTTTGGTGTAAACATATCGACTGCCATTTTGACTGTTTCAATAAATAAATTATAGGAATCATTTAAATTATTATTATTAAAAGTAACTTGCCAATCAATCTCATTAATAAAATTAGAAATGTTAGTGTAATTGGCTTTATCAAAATTATACTTAAGGTTAGTGACACTTGAAATCGGTTTGAAATATTCATAAAATTCAAATTGCAATGACAATGCTACATGAAAAATGGAATTACTGACAAGCGGTGTCATGGAGTTAGTGATACTAGTGCTAAGCTCAGAATCAACAAATACCAAATCTAAGACGTTATTAAAATCGTTGGGCAAATAATTAATTTGTCGAAGATCAAGCTGAGCAAGAGTATCAACAACTTCACGCTCATAATCATAATTAACATTAAATGGAAAAAGACTAGAAATATTTGAATCAAATGACCAAATGATATTTGGTAGGTTAAAGTCCCCAAGTACGATAACGTGTTGGTGATCTTTTAAGTTATTTAAAATTGAGGAACAATTTTCAATATGTGCTTTATATAATAAATAAGGACTCCTAGGTGGTATATAACTTACAATAACGATAACTTCAGTGGAGTTGTTGAATTTTATATTGACTGCTACTTGGTCAACATCTATAGCTGCTGACGCTGGAGGTAAATTGATTTCGTCACAGCGCCATGAAGTTCTGACTGCTGTTAATATACCACCGCCCCTCATACGATCGGTAATAGCTGAGGAACGGTTTTTGCGAAAGACTATGTATTGGTCTTTGTTGAACAACTCCTGGTCATGGTGGTTATTAGTGAGCCAAGTCTCTGTAAGAACAATGACATCATATTGATCAGATGATGAAAAGAGTAGAACGTCTCGGAGTCTCGTACGAAGACCGCCCGTATTTTGGTAGTACAAGTTGAAGGTCGAGGATGTTTTATCAATCAGTTTTTTGGACGGTTTATTGACTGAGAATGTTTGTAGTTAGGCCTGTTTATGAATTCTTTTACGAGCATATCATTAGGCCAAAAGTCAGGATTTATCAATAGCTTTCCAATTTGAAGAGGAGATAAAACTTTGAAAGATGAAGTTAAACGTGAATGTAGGTTATCCGCCGTAAGACTATGACATCTAATGTTGCTGGTATCTATACCTTTTGATGCAATGTAGTCCATTATATCACTAGTCTTCGTGCCATATTCCAGACGTGACAAAAATATTGCGAAAGGCGGTGGAACAACTTTAAGTGAGCAGCCAGGAGGAGCGCCAGCCAAACGTTGGTGTGTATTATTTACATCATTGCTGGTAGATGGTACAACATTTAGACTTAAGTCATTGGTAACGTTTGCTTCCACTCGACAGTCAATTTCTTGATTGTCACGAGAATTCGATCGCAGAGCTCTTTTTGTTTGTGGAAGCTGAAGTTGATTTACTCCTTGTTGAACATTTTGATTCAGGCTAGAGCAGTTTAATCCTACAGATCTGGTCACATTAGCGTCCTTCAGAAGATTTGGTTGTTCTGCCAACAGAATAACCCACTCCCACTTTTTGGATGCGTTTTCCTACAAAAACCATTTTTATACCCTACCCCAAGCCATATGCAATAGAAAAACCTTGTTTTTGTCGAACCATAGAAGATTTTGATAAACCGTCTGAACAATATGTTGTGAGAACGTCATTTTCAATGTTTTATCGCCATAAAGCCCACATTTTGGATGGAATCGGGTATTCAACGATCCGCACATTGGATTGTAGCCTTCTCATATTTTTTATTTTACTTTTATGATAACCACATTCAGTTAATATTTTAATTTTATATTCTACTTTAAGCAACATATATTTTGTTATGTTTTCTGCAGTAAAGCAGGAACTACAAGGTCTAGCTATTGCAGAAATCATTTGTTTCTCGCTCTCTTTTAATAACGTATTTTTCAAATTTGAGTCTTCTTTCTAAAATTTTGTTAGCTCTACAGTCTTCAATGACTATGACTACCATAACCAAATTACGTACATTGATGCTATCGAAAAAGCCAATTTCTTACGTAGGTAACTATTACGGTGATAGCAGATCAAGCCTATATTCAACGTAATTGTAAAGTGGATCTCAAGTATAAGAAAACACTTTCAAATTAAGTGCTAACTTCATGAAGTTACACATCAAGAAGTTCCACTTATCGGCGGTTTTGACGCAATAATAACTGGCAAAAGGCATATCCAACAACACGATCTTAACATTGTAGATACCTAATCTATTCCGGTAGTAAAAATAGCGAAATGATAAACTGCTATTAAACATAAAATAGCAAATGGTGCGATTAGAGAGAAAAAATGCACCGATATGAATATGTAGTTGTGACAAATAAAATATATTTGCTTTCTTATTTTATTTCTACGAATTTTTACAATGTAAGATACTTGAAAAGATGGTGTGATTTTTTGATCGTATCCTAGAAATATCGGATTGATAATAAGTTTTTTATCTCTATTTGTCTTGGCTAATCTGTAATCGCTTCGGTGTACTTATGAAATGTGTTTAGTTTTGCTATCAAGTAGAACTTAAAGTAACCTCTCCAACTTCGATATCAGATCACTTTTATACCCCGACATTTTTTATAGTTGATATCATTATTGAATTGGTTTATTTACTGCCCAGCCTTCATTCACATTGACCACTGACTGCCACGTTTTAAGTAGCCCAACTAATTTCGATATCAAGTCATTATTATTGCAGCACATAGTTATTATTGCAATAAAATAAACTACTGATATCGTAGTAGTTTGGAGTACGTTCATTAAAAGTTGATGGATACTATCAACTTTTGACATTACTCACATTTAAGTGGCCACTGCACGTGGGATATTGGTAATCATTAGACGGGTTGGGTAATATTATGTTCGAACGTAGCCGCAACCATAAAATAATAACTCTTGCATCTCCAAATAAAAATAATAAAAAAACAACTCAAAGTGTCAAAGTGAACCAAAATCATGATGAATGATATTTTGAATAAAAATAATCAAATGTAACCCCTGAGTCTGGACGCTCCAGAAGGTACCAAATGTCATCAAAAGTCAAAAAGTAAATTGGTTTGTTTTTAATTTTTGACATCACCTGTGATGATTTTTTTGTATTTTACGGATATAAGAAACACACATATAAGAAAAACTCGCTTAAAAGAAACGCAAACCGAAACACCATGTCTTTTTCTTACATTTATCTTTGATATCAAACTTTAAAAGAAACGCGCATAAAAGAAAAACACGGTTGTAAGAAACTGATTTGTATGCACAAATATAAATAATTAGGAGAAAATATTATGTATATAAGAAAATCATTTTAGCAGCTTGCAAAAATAAATATGTTTCCACCCTTAATGACAGCTTCCAACTTTCCAATAAAATGACAGCAACAGTTTGGAAAGAGCGCGAATATATTTGCAACGTGACATTTGCATTTGGCATATTTCTTGTTTATTTTGTGTCTGTTGCTCTACGACGTAATCTTCTTTTGTTTTCTTTTTAATTTAAAATGCTCAGAAAAAGAAACACTGTTTCCTTAAAAATTAAAATTAAGATTTTGGAAGAAATACAATCGGGAAAAGCCAGAAAAGAAGTTGCAAATAAATTTCAGATTTCTGAAAGCACACAATAAAATAATTAAGAACGCCAATGAAATTGAAAAACAAAAATTTACCTGTAAAAATTTAGACAAAAAAAGGGACAGAAAACCAAAACATGAACTTTTAAATAAAATAATGACCAAATGGTTTGAACAGATGTCAGAGAAAAATGCTAAACTTACAGGACCTATATTGCTCTAGAAGGCTCAACAATTTGCCAACGATTTTAAGGCTAATCAGGGCTGGCTTCACCGATGGAAGAAAAACGAAAACATTCGTTTTAAAAAGCTGCACGGTGAATCTTGTTCTGCTAATGAGGAAGCCGCACACAATTTCAAAGAGTTCGTCATTCCCAATCTCTTAAAAAAATATGCACTTGAAGATGTATTCAATGCTGACGACACCGGTTTGCTTTATAAAGCATTGCCCAATGGAACATATATTTCAGGAAACCAAACAGTAAGCGGCCAAAAAATTCCAAAGGAGAGAATAACATTACTTCTGAATTGCAACGCAACTGGGTCCTACAAATTTATTTTTTCTATTGGCAAATTCAAACAACCTCGTTGTTTCCGAGGAAAACAAATTCCAGTTCCCTATAAATGGAATAAAAATGCTTGGATGACAAGCACCCTTTGGACCGAAATCATTAAAGAGATGGATGATAAAATGTCAATGAAAAAAAATAAAATCTTGCTTCTGGTGGATAATGCGTCCTGCCATAAGCTTAGTTATACACCTGTCAATATTGAAATTGTTTTCCTTCCAGCCAACACTACAAGTCTCATACAGCCGCTTGACCAGGGTAAAGTAGAATTTTAATATTTAGTTACGTCATTGAAGTCAGTGTTACTTTTGTGCTTTAGGTATCATTCAATCATTCAAAGCTCATCACAGAAAGAATTTGGTGAGGAAACAAGTTCTTGCAATTGAAGCCAACTGCATCGAAACGTTTTTTAAAAGAAATGACGGTGCTCAAAGCTTTGCACATTATAAAAAGATCTTGGTGGCTAGTTACACCTCAAACAATCAAAAACTGTTTCAGGAAAGCCGGCTTTTTCAAAACTGAATCGGATGCTGAAACTATCTGTTTCGACGAACAGAATTCAAGCGAATTTGACGACAATGTCCGTTACCTTGAATGTTTTGAAAATGATCATTGTTTCGGGGAAATAAACGAAGAACAGCTTTTAAATGAAATGCAAATGATGGAGTATGGAGACGACGAACCAGAAAGAATTGAACGTGAAGACGTGCCAGAATTATTACGACAGCCAACAAGGACCGAAGCTATCGGAGCGTTCTTCGTATTGAAGCGGTTTTTTGATGACGATGAAGAACAACATTTGGATTACATTGGAGAACTTCTTTTTAAAAACGTTGATAATAAGTTGATTCAAAACAAAATTGAAGATTATTTTTTAAAGACTATTAACTGAGATATAAATTGGTCCTTTTAAAATTGGTCCTATATACTATCTGAATTTAATTGGGTAGGTAAACAATATTTTCCTCATTTATGTGTTCAAGAAAAGACTTTCCTATTTTTATTTATTTTACTTTTGTTATTGAACTTTTTTATTCAAGTTGTTTACGTTTCAAAATAAATGGAGTATTATTTATTTATATTTATATGTAATATACATATGTGTAGCTACATGCCATGAATGATTTCAAATTGCTTTTTTGTATACATTTCGCGTTCAAAAACTTTTTTCTCTTTTAACAAATATTTTTTCGTATAGCCTTTGTTTTTATGCATATAAGAAATTTTATTTCTTATATCCGTTGTTTGCATATAAGAAAAACTCGGATACAGGAAAGAATTTTTTGGAATTTTCAGAGTTTCTTATATCCGTGGTGCACTGTAATAATTTTATGTTTGATTTTGAAATGTGCTATCATACAAGAATCTGGATATGATTCACTTTGACAGATCTTATTTGAAAGTGGATCAGTTTCCTGACTATATTTTTTTTTAAGATTGCCCTTATGAGATTAATGGAAAGATCTGACAGGTAGTTTAATGTCAATCTTGATTTATTATTCGGTACATTGATTTCAATTATAGGGGTTTTGTTTTTTTTTGTGATCTTTTTATTTACGTACGTCAACAATGGGTGCGTTCCGGATTACTGTTTTATCAAGTTAACTTTGCCGGTGCACTGCTCTGCTTGGTCAATCGACCATTTTAGTCACGTGACATTTGAGGGGAAATGACTGGAGAAACAAGTTGAAAATTTACGCATGGACACCCAGATATGAGTGAAACAGCTGATTTTGCGTCGAACTTTCATTAAGATGTTTTTGATTTCATTAGCATTACCCAATATTATGGGTTTATTTAGGTTATTTCTTACTTTTTTGTTGAAAAATAATTATTCTGAATAGATAAAAGTTAATAAAAATATATAAAAGTGTGAAAAACGAAATTTCAAAACAAGGGTTGGTATATTTTGACATTTACCTTGACATTCAATAAGATTTTGGGTTTCACATCGCCTCACCTCATTTTTCAGTTGAAATCTAATAGCGTTTTCGATTGGGATTTTTAGATTTACTCTCAGATTTCAGATTTTACCCGTCCCAATCGAACATTAAAGAGGTTACACTGGTTTTGTGTGTGTGTAAGTGTGCCATTTGAAAGCTTATGAATATTAGACCATGATTATCCAAAAATATTTTAATTTCTAATTATAGTTTTCCTAGAAAATCACTTTTTAATCATCAAACTGCGAAATGCAAACTTCAAATTGACATAAGTCAGATATTGAATGTTTTTGTGTTGGTGCATGTTGGTGTAAATCTGACTTGGAATCCAGATTCTTCAAAAGTACTCTAGAGTAAAAAAAAGAGTGCTTTTTGTATCCCAATCCAAAACGAAAAAAATAGATCTAGAGTAAAAAAAAGTGCTCTAGAGTAAAAAAAGAGTGCTTTTTGTATCCCAATCGAAAACGCTATAAAATCCAGAACACGGCCATTGAAGTCGAGCAGTGTACCTAAAATTTAGGAAACTAACTATGTGTCATCTATTGCCGTTTGTTAAATATTTGGTCGATGTAGTTTTGTCTTTTACTAGTCTTTTACAAAATATTGATGAACAAATGCAAGTCAAGTGTTGCTAAGTACATCATAAGGTACAGATTTTAAGTCCGTTCGCGTAGTTTTGTGTAAAGAAAAATGAAAAATGTCAAATCTCCAATATCAAGAGAGAATTCTCTGATTTGAATAAAAATTACCCGTACGCTTTCGCAAGGTAAAATAAAAAAAAAAATTTGAAGTATTTTGAAAGGAACGACAAACAAAAACATCCCTCCACTTGATGAAACCTTCGAATATTATTTTTAGGTCCAGTTTTTCAGTGCTGAGATAACTCTAAGTTAACACAGGGTTAACTAACCGCGGAATAAATTTAATCTAAATTCAACTCATGAAGCAGTTTTTCAGTGAAGGATTAAATTTGACTCCGTGCGTGGTGATTTAATTTGGTAACACCCAAGGTTTATCGATTTTGCTGTCAAAAAGTTATCGAAATGTATAGAATATGCAATAGCTCTGTTATCAGCTGTTTGATATCCTTTACCCCAAACAAATGAAAATGCTTTTGTCGAGATCTTATAGGTCTTTTTCTTTGTAAAACAATTAAACTCAAAAACGGGTCCGCCATCTAACGTTTTTTTTTCAACAAGTGCTTATTTCGTGAAGTGTAACACTTAGCTCATGTCTGATTTGACGGATAATTAGTTTTATCCTTCCGCTGAACGAGTATGGTTATGTATACGCTTGAACAACGCTGGGAAATATTGCGACATTTCTTTGAAAATCATGGTAATGTTGCAGAATGTGTGCGAAAATTGCGTACGGATTTTGGAAGAAGAGAAGCACCGTCAGCTCCGTATGTTCGTTATCTTGTGAAAAAAGTGAAAGAAACTGGCATCCTCATCGATAAACCAAATCGTGAAAAGCCAAAAACAGTGCGTACACCCGAGAATATTGCTGCTGTGGCAGAAAGTGTGCGTGAAGCGCCATCAACATCAATTTACCGTCGTTCTCAACAATTGAACATTTCGGAGACATCATTGAGACGAATTTTGCATAAAGACCTTGGTATGACGCCATACAAAGTCCAATTGGTTCAGGAGCTGAAGCCAACTAACCATCCAATGCGTTTTCGCTTCGCTAAGTGGGCCTGCGATCGACTTAGAGAAGATGCCGATTTTGGCAAAAAAAATCATCTTTTCAGAAGAAGCTAATTTTGATCTTGGGGTATGTAAACAAGCAAAATTGTCGCATTTGGGGCACAGAAAACCCGCACGCATACATTGAAAAGTCGATACACCCAAAACGAGTCACTGTTTGGTGCGGATTTTGGTCCAGAGGCATAATTGGGCCATTTTTCTTCGAAAATGAGCAAGGAGTGGCCGTTACGGTCAGTGGCGATCGTTATCGGGCCATGTTGAACGAATTTTTGTTCACAAAAATTGAAGAGGAGGATATTGGCAACATTTGGTTTCAACAGGACGGCGCTACGTGCCACACAGCCGAAGCTACACTCGATGTTTTGCGCCCTGTTTTTGAAGATCGCATTATCAGCCGCAGAGCTGTTGTCGTTTGGCCACCTCGGAGCTGCGATTTGACACCGTTGGACTATTATTTGTGGGGTGCCGTAAAAGATAATTGTTACGCCGACAAGCCAGAGACAATTGACGCTTTAAAGGACAATATTCGTGAAGCCATTGGTGAAATACAGCTGCATACAATCGATAATGTGCTTAAAAATTGGACCGATCGTGTAGGCTACTGCATGGCCAGCCGAGGCAGCCATTTGAATGAAATTATTTTCCATTATTAACCGGTAGGATTGTACTTTCAAATAAAAAAAGAAATTTGAGAAAATATTCAGTAGTTTTTTTTATAGCATTTTCAAAAAATAAATTATTTGGCGGACCCTTTATAATTGACAATTCCTAGTCGCTGAAAACTGAATCTAAATACGTCGTGAACGTATTTAGTTTCGAAAAAGTTAATAAAATGTCCACATAAATGAAATGGAAAATAATTGTTCACTTAGAATTTTATCATCTGTCAAACACATCTGATCATTTAATCCCAGAGTTAACTCACCAAACATGCTAGGTTAACTCGAAGTTAACTCTGCGTGAAAAAATGGAGGGCAATCTAATGAAACTAATTTTTTTTTTTAAATTCTGACCTGCCTAAGCAGTAATATACACATCGACCTAAAAGATCTATTGTGCTTGCCGTCAGATGTTTTTTAGGTTAGTAGCGCTTCTACTTTCCTAATGTAGCTGAAAATACTTTCAGCCGAAGATTTCCTCAGTTCTTCGGGACTTACAAATTCCCTGAAGAAAGATTCCCTTCTCATACCGTAAAGGGCCGGGCATTCACATATGATATGCTCGGCTATTCCGTCTTCTTCTAGACATAGTCTGCACTCCGGTGAGTCGACTAGACGCATTTTATTAAGGTGATATCGCAGACCGTGATGACCAGTTAGGTAGCCTACTAAGTTTTTTTTTTTTGATATCGTGCCTGCGAAGATTTAGTATCTTATTGGCATCTGATTTGAAGGGCTGAATAGCTCTTTTGGCCTGTCTTAGGCCTGGGATGTTTCCCCAGTATGAAACACATTTGTTTTGTTCCCAGTTTTTTATGACCAGATTTATGGCTGATTTGGGGATTGCACAGAAGGGTTCAGGTCCAATGAAGGGGGTTTCCGAACATTTTCTGGGTAGTTCATCAGCTTTTTCGTTACCTTCAACTCCCTTATGTCCGGGGACCCACCATAGTCTGGTTTTGTTCCTGGAACTGAGTGTTTGGAGGGAGTTGAAGCAGTGTAGTACTGATTGTGAGCTAAGGGCTTTTATAGCTGCTTGACTGTCCGTGAATATATGGATGTTTGCGCCTTTAATACCTGAGTTGTGTATTAGGTTTGCGCATTCTTTTATGGCATGGAGCTCAGCTTGGAATACGCTAGGGTTTTTTCCCATAGGTATTGAGATGTTTTTGTTTGGTCCATGTATGCCAGCTCCTACCCCTGAGTCCATTTTTAGAACCATCCGTATACCACTTTAGGCCGTTTAGGCAGTTTGGTGGGTTGTTGCTACACCATGCTTCTCTGGTTGTGATCTCCGTTGAGAATCTTTTGTCGAAGCATAGTGTCTTTGGTAAGCAGTCTGTAACCGCACAGATCATGTCAAGTTCTCGAAGTTCGGATAGAAGGTCAATTAGTTTTAGATGTTCAATAATGTTTAATTCTTCCGCTTGTGTAAAACTTGCTGAGCTGCGAATTGCCACTTTTTTATATAAATGTGGAGGGGTGTTAGTCCTATTAAGGCTTCTATAGCCGCCGTGGGACAGGTATGTATAGCTCCGGTAATGCCCAGACAGGCAAGCCGTTGTACCTTGTTTAATTTATTTATAGTTGTTTTTTTGGTGACTTTGTTCCACCATACTATTGAAGCGTATTTTTTATAATGGGCCTGGCCATGATCGTGTAGATCCAGTGTGTGGTCTTTGGAGAGATTCCCCAGGTTTTACCATACATGCTTCGGCAAGCCCAGAAAGCTTTGGTTGCTTTTTGAATTTTGTTGTTGATGTGGGAGTTCCAGCTTAGTTTTTTATCGAGGATCACTCCAAGATATTTTACTTCGTTGGAATACTCAATGTATGTACCATTGATTGAAATTTGGGTAAGATTTAATTTCCCCCTTTTTGTAAAAGAGGGCTCAGTGGCGCGATGGTTAGTGCGATGAACTGCCGCGCAGAAGGTCTGGGTTCGATTCCCAGCCGTAGCAACACCTAAATGATTTTTCACTGGCCCTCCTCTCGTGATGAACTGACAAATCATCCGAGTAGTACCAATTGTCAAGAATAGCTTATCTCAACTTAGCCGTTCGGAGTCGGCATAAAACAGGAGGTCCCGCCATCGTGCAAGAAGTCACACGCACACATGAATGGTTGTGAGAAAGCTAGGCCCTGGGTACTAACGAGCCTGTTGCGCCAAAAATTTGTATTTGTATTTTTTTTTGTAAAAGGGACGTTGATAGCCTTGCTGGGGTTTATAGAAAGACTTTCTTTACTACACCAGTCTATGACTATCTTAAGGGCGTTTTGCAAACGTGTTGTAACCTCGTTTGGTTCTTTGCCCCTAATTATGATGACTTGGTCATCGGCGTATCCAATTATATTGAAACCTGCATTACTTAGGTCTTGAAGTAGGTTATATAGAGACCATAGTAGGGGTAAGAGTACTCCTCCCTGAGGGCAGCCTTTAACGGCTGTTACTGATACTGAGGTCTGTGCTGATGAAGCAGTTATTTTCCGACTTTAAAGCATCGCTTTGATCCATTTGATGGTGGGATGATCTATTCTTCTATGAGTCAAAGCATTTGATATGGAGTCATATCCAGTGTTGTCAAAAGCACCCTCTATGTCTAGGAAGGCACATAAAGCTACTTCTTCGTTTTCGTATGCACTTTTTATTTGTGATGTTAAACTTAGAAGTGCTCCTTCCGTGGATTTACCTTTTTGGCAGGCGAATTGACAGGGTGCAGAGGAGTGCTTTCATTTAAGCACTCCCTAATGTGTACGTCTAGTATTCTTTCCATTGTTTTCAGGAAAAGCGATGTTAAGCTTATTGGACGATACGATTTAGGTAGTTCTATTGGTTTGCCTGGTTTGGGGATAAATATCACGTTTACCTCCCTCCAGGCTTGTGGTATGTAGCCCCAATTGAAACTAAACCTAAATAAGGCGACCATAGTGGGTAAGAAAAAGTCCAAGCCCTTTTGTATAAGAGCAGGAAAGATTCCGTCTGTCCCTGGTGCCTTGTGTGGTTTAAATGAGTTGATCGCCCATTTGACCTTATCCGGAGTGAAAAGTTTGCCGGATAAACTATTAATCCTTTTCAGGTTTATAGGGGGTGAGTCATCTATCATGTGTTCATGAAACTCACTTGTGATTGTAGAGCCGGGAAAGTGTACCTGAAGAAGTGTGGTCAACGTTTCTTCCCGGTTGCATGTGATTTTACCGTCAGATTTGACTAGTAATCCCATGCAGTTTGTTTTATCTTTTGTTTAAGTGAATTGAATTATATATGATATGACACTTTGACGCTACGGGGTGGTAAATGATTTCAAAACAAACACTTAAATGCTATAATCAAGGGTCTGTGCACGAATTAAATGACTTCAAAAACAGCGAATTTTTAATATTAAAATTAATGGAATATCTTGTGTTATTAGCACCATTGGCCGCTGTGATCGGCTGTCAAATGTCTTATTTTTACATGCCACCCATGGCATCACTCATTTTGGCTTCTTTAATTAAGTAAAAATCAATTACAAACTAATGCACTCGCATCTGTCAAAAATTGCCTGCCAAAAAATATCCTTAATAATAGAATATAACAATCTTATAAAAGAAATGCATTGTTATTCAAAAATAATCCCCATTTGACAAACATGCTATTCAATTGTCAAAATAATGATGCTCCAAGAAAAATTACCACCCTTGATATATGACCACCGGATTACCTTTATTCTCTCGTAATGACAGAAAGTTTTGTTTAACAATTTGATGCACTTCCGTAGTGAGTTTCTCTACGTGCATGCGCCAATTTTATAATTCACATTCTTATGACAGCTGATGAAGTATTATTTAATGTTATGGCTTCTTATATATTTACCCCCCACTTGTGCTACACAAAAGGCTGTTAAAGCCATTTTAGTTCCAATTTGATTTAATACTTTTTTTTCTTTCATTTTTACACACACTACACGTCTGTCTGGGTGAAAGGTATTTAGTGAGATTTTCTTTTTCATTTCAGTTATTGAATTAGAAATGGTAAGTATTTGCAGTTTTGTTGCTATGGAAAGAGAATTTAATATGATTGGAGAAATGCACCCATTAAAACCTTACAAAACTGAGTTTTTGTGACAGATGGTACAAACGTCAATTTTTAATCGTTGTAACTGTCAAAATTGTTGGCAATCTTTTAGGAGTATGTATGTTTTAGTTAGTTTTAGTTGTTTTTTAAAGTTTTACAATTTGGGGTTACCAATTTAACGCCAAAACAACGTTAGCTTTGTTGAATACTATTTTCGGAGTCTATAACACAAAACTTATGTAGCCTTAGTCAAAATTGTGATGCGAAAGCTATCAGTGGGGCCAATAACAACTGTGAACTCTTCAATTTTATTGACTGGATAAATTTGTCGATTTATAGTCATATCAAATTCAATTTACCAAGTAACGGGTGATCCAAGTAGATATACTTTTTTCAATAGCCTTTTTTGACAGATCACGTGTGAGTCGTGTCATGCTGTCATGTTATTTCTGTTTAGTATTGTTTGCCGTTTCATAATGGAAAGACTTACGCGTGAACAACGTTTACAAATTGTTCAACTTTATTATGAAAATTCACGTTCTGTGAGGAATGTGTTTCGTGCACTTCGCTCAACTTATGGTCAACATAATCGGCCTACTGAGCGTACCTACTATTCGCAACACCATCACCCATTTTGAGACCCAGCATTCATTATTGGATAATATTCGACCGAATAGACCACGTCCAGCACGCTGTGAAGAAAATATAGCGGCCGTAGCTGAGAGTGTACACGAAGACCGTAGAGAGTCGATTCGGCGCCGTTCGCAGCAACTCGGCTTGGCGCATTTTACGTCAAGATCTTAAATTGAAAGCGTACAAAATACAGCTTGTGCAACAACGGAAGCCGCTCGACCTTCCCAAGCGACATCGCTTCGCTCTATGGGCTCTTGAAAAGTTCCAAGAAGACCCGACGTTTTCGAGGCAAATTTTGTTTAGCGATGAGGCCCATTTCTGGCTCAATGGGTATGTAAACAAACAAAATTGCCGCATTTGGGACGAAGAGCAACCTGAAGAGATTGAAGAACTGCCACTTCATCCAGAAAAAACAACGGTTTGGTGTGGTTTGTGGGCCGGTGGAATCATCGGTCCATATTTCTTTAAAAATTATGCCGGTTCGAACGTAACCGTCAATGGCGACCGTTATCGTGCCATGATAACCGACTATTTGATGCCTGAAATTGAAGCTCGTGATCTCGGCGACATTTGGTTTCAGCAAGACGGCGCCACTTCCCACACATCGCATCAATCAATGGACTTATTGAGAGAACATTTCGGTGAGCACATAATTTCACGTTTTGGGACGGTCGATTGGCCACCAAGATCGTGTGATATCACACCGTTAGACTTTTTCCTGTCGGGATATGTAAAGTCAAAAGCTAATGCCGACAAACCCGCTTCGATTCAGGCCTTGGAGGAAAACATCACGCGTGTCATTCGCCAGTTACCAGTCGAAATGCTCGAACGAGTGATCGAAAATTGGACTCAACGGATGGACCATCTGCGACGTAGCAACGGCCAACATTTGATAGACAATCTTCAAAAAATAAATGCCAAAGAATGTTCTTTCAAATGATAATAAACATTCTCCATTAAATTGGAATTTTCTGTGTTTTTTTCTTTAAAAAAGTAGGGAACCTCGAAATGGATCACCCTTTATATACATCGGCATACAGTCCAACTAACAATGCAATCAATGAAACAAACAACCTGGAGACACATTTTTTCCAATATACAATGTGGGGTACCGGGAATTGCTGTTTAATGAGAATATGTATTCAATACATGAATCATTGAAAGCCACCATACAAGCACAGATGTTTGAAAAATATTTAAAAAAAAAATTACCTGGCAGGATGCGCCTCATAATAACAATGTGGACACATAGTTCAAATAGGTTCAGAAGATTAGCAAACCTCAGAATATATTTTAGATCTACCAACGAAAAATGAGCCCCAAACGTCTAACAACTCTGTGAACTGCTAATTTTGGTTTTTCAATGTTGTCAGACGACCATCTGACAAGGAAATTGTCAGGGCACCTATCAATCGTGTAGACATTGACATTTGTTTGGTAATTTACGTCTTTGGCCAGACAGGCTACGCAATGTGGACGTACAGTTCAGGTATGTCAAGTAAATTATGGGATCTTAGAATTGTTGTCAGCTCCACCAATGAAAATTGAATCCCAGACGTCTAACAACCAATTTTGATTATTCAATATTGTCAGACCATTGTCCGACAGCCATTTGACGGGGAAATTTCAAGATTTTAGAATTGTTGTCAAGGTCCACCAATGAAAATTAAATCCCAGACGTCTAAGTATCAATTTTGATTATTCAATTTTGTCAGACCATTGTCTGACAAATGGCTGTCAGACAAGGAAATTTCAATCGTTTGGACGTCGGACTTCTTTACAATGTATTACCAAAGAGTGTAGAACTATATAGAGTAAGCATCATAGTTAAACATTTTGAACCCGTTTCAGACTCGGGCGGTTAGTACGAAGGGGAATTTTCGTCGTTCGTATGCATCGGCTATGCTGTTGTTTGATGCTGGGAAGCAATGTGAGCACTGTGGTATCAATATCAGTACCCCACATAGTAAAATTTCGTTGTATAAGATGCGCACTTTATGTAGTTCTATACTCTTTGGTATTACCTTACTGTTATCACTCGATTCTGATATTGTCAGGCTCATGTGATATCGTCAGATGTGCGAAGTTTATGACATTTCAGAAGACTTTATTGTCTTGAGGTCTAGAAGGGAACAGCCAATAAAGCTTTAAAATATCAAGGTTTCTCGTACTATTACGGTTCTCGTACTAGGAAGATCCACACCAGCGTGCATTTTCGCAGTCAAAAGACCTTGAAACAACCGGGGATAGCTTGGATGCTTACAACATCATAATGTACCCACTGGACACAGAAGTCGCCATGAAAAAGTTGGAAGACAACAAAATTAAAGACAATAGGCGTGTCCCACTTACGGATCCCTCAGAGTTTTTCGTCCACTGCCATAGCTGAAAGTTTTTATTTAGTTGAAACAACATTCTCAGCAAAAGGGGAACTTATTCTGTCAAAAAACTGGTTTCCTTGCTTCGCAGCTTAAAATAATGATGAATTTTTAACATGATACATATGTGTGAGTTAAGAGTGTAATAACATTCTCAGCAAAGGGAAATTTATTCTGTCATAAAATTGGTTACCTTACTTCGCAGCTTAACATAATGATGAATTCGTCACATGATCTATGTGTCGCAAGATCTTTATAAATCTCCGGTTTGGCAAATGAAGATTTGTGTATGATTTACGGAGATTTTAGAAATATCGGAGGCCGGAGGGATTCAGAAGTAGAACACGCCTAATAACACGATCTAACCCTGATTGGTTATATTTTATGAAAAAGTATTTTTTTGAAAATCTCAGTTTGGAAAATCTTAATTTCTTAATAAATAAAATTTGTATATAAAATGTCTTGGACAGCAAAGATAAAATATTTCACGTATTTACCGCATCTGATGCAGTAGCGCAGTGGTGCATTTGGAACACGTGTGTAGTAGGTTGACAGCCGTCTGTTGAAAATAAATTTCTAACGATTTAATTGGCTTGGATTTGTTTTTTTGTATTTAAATTATAATCTTCACTCATTTTATATCAATTTTATCTTTACAACAAAACATGAATTCTTCGTCGCGAGCTACTGACTGCAAACACAAATTATATCTGTCAAAAACGAGTAGAGCAACGTACAACACATGCAGTTTGAGTTGATAGGAAGATCGTCTATCTGACAACGACATGAATAACGTCAAAAACGATATGTTTAACATACAACACATGCAGTTTGAGTTTATAGGAACATCGTCTATCTGACAACGACATGAACAAAGTCAAAAGAAGCCTAAACATTGACAAGAACAAAAAAGAATTTTTTAAGGATAAGCAAAACTATGAAATAAACTTCAAGAGCCGTGTCAATAAACAGCTGAAGACATCATATCAGGGTGTTCTTTGAGCGTTACAACTTTACCTCATCTTGGAAAAGATTAGAAACAAAAATAAAATGACAGCTGACAATGACTCCATTCAGCGAAAAAGAGGTAACTTCGCTACGTATTATAAAAGAAAAATTAATATGACAGCTGACAATGACTCCATTCAGCCAAAAGGATGTACCTTCGCCACGTATTTCGACATATTAGGTCTGTTCCCGTACTTTTGCAGTAAAAATTAGTAAATTCTCAAATTTCTTGGAGTGGGGGTAAATTATCTCAGAAAGAGACAAAATTACCAAAAAGAACGGGAACGCATTTAAGTAAAAAAAACAGTAAAATTATGTATTTTGTATGTCTTTGAAAGAACAAATGACACAACACACCTGTCAAAACAAGCGAGTTGTAACTTTTAGATACCAACTGACAGTTTACTGTTTTTTACCAACAGAAATTTCTGCAGTAAATATTTTTACAGATTTTTATGGAGGGGTAGTTTTTTGCTCTCTCATGAGCTCTCTCTTTTACTTATTTTTGCGTATGGGAACGGCAATAAGTAAAAATCAGTAAATATTATTTTGTACGGGAACAGACCTACTATGTTAATGTTGCTGGATATTATTAATACATTAAGGGTATTCATGAAACGTCGTAATATTATTACGTGCGAAAGATTGTAATTTTACGACGACCTTTCATGAACGACCCTAAAACTGCACCACTAAATAATGCAGTAACCCACTGAATTGAATCCCATTTGAGTAATTTATTTGTTCCTATTGTCCTCATTCCGTTCTCGATAATTTTTTTCAGTTTAGCGCATACGTTTGATGTGTGAAAGTGACTGATCAAATGTCAAAATAGCAATTTAAAAGTTTTCAACGTTTACCATCTCAGTTTACGCACCCAATTCTTGTGAGAAAATTCCGATATTGTTGGAAAATATTTCCCATACAAATTTTGACAGTTCATTTATCACGTCGTAATTTTATCACGTTTACAACGTTTACGAAGACTTTTCGACGTTGCATGAATACCCCTATTGTCTTCTAAATTCAAAATTCAAAATAGCAAAAAAGAGGTAACTTCGATACGTACAAGGTGGCGCAAAAATAACCTTCCGATGTTATTTGGCTCTAATTTAAAAAAAAAATGAAAAACTTAAATAGTCACCAATATTCCGCGTTCTGGGGCAGTGTAGCGTAACATTGTTTCGTGTATTTCGCATGTGTTTACTACACAAATGTCAAAACAGAACTGACATTAGGGGCCAATCGCAAATTTATAGCATTTTCTGATAGGAGGATTACTTTTGCGCCACCTTGTATTAGAAGAGATTAGAAACAAAATTAAAATGACAGCTGACAATAACTCCATTCAGCTTAAAAGAGGCACCTTCGCTACGTATTTTGACATATTATGTTAATGTTGCTGGATATTATTAATACATTGGCTTCTTAATTCAAAATTCACACTTCGAATATAGCTGGCAATGACTCCATTCAGCAAAAAAGTGTAACTTCGATAAGTATTAGAAAAGATTAGAAACAAAATTAAAATGACAGCTGACGATGACTCCATTCAGCCAAAAAGAGGCACCTTCGCTACGTATTTTGACAAATTATGTCAATTTTGATGGATATTATCACTACGAAAAAAAAATCACACTTTGTTCGTGTTGTTCAAATGCAAAAGATACAATCGCCAACTGCATCTGACATGGTAGATAACATTTAAAACCTCATATCATTATGAATGTCTACATCTACCCCAATTCTATTTTTTCTATAGTTTTATAGAAATAGAAACCAAAACAAGTTCCATTCAGCAATAAAAGACAAAAACCCATCAAGCTCCGATTAATTCAATTCGCCAACATAGTTCAAAATTCAATATTCCGGTTTTAATTTTAACCATCTATGTCATTTCTAACTCTAATCGCCACTGTCAACCATCTGCATAATCTTGTGACGACATTACCCAGTTACCTGTCGTATCTGTCAAATCTCATGCGTAAATAACGTAAACAGATACCACCAGTCATACTCCCGATAAGAAGAAGATAATAATCACCAACCACATGACAGACAATTTTAATCTCCCTACCACTCAATTTCAAAAAAAAAAATTGTTTCTTTTGACAAAAGCTTTACAAATTAACTTTGGAAAAAAATTATTATTAATAAAAACTCAACTACATAAGCTCCACCAATTGTCAAGTCTAATCAGCGTGACCATTTGAAATGAAAAGCCTATTATCCCTTACAAAAAAAAATATTTAACCCATTTAATCATTTTGAATGTTTTGATGGGTATTTCGCTATGACAGTATTACAAACAACAACAAAGTAACACACTCCACGTCGAAGTAATAACAAAAATGAGGCAACACCAAAGAGAGGAAACATTTTCATAAAAACCTTGCGCATATCTCAACTTCGAATTTCGACATCGAAATAAAAAGCATGCGTTCTAAGAATTTCTACACCCCCCTTTCTCATCACCCCCCCAATGAGAAAAAGATAAATTATCATCTTGATAAATATTCCAATTTCATGGATATTTCTTTAAAAAAAAAATGTCTTGTATGTAAGAAAAAAAAAAATTGTTTTTGTATAATGATAATGAGGTGCATTTTTAAATATTTACATTGTGCCAGTTTTAATTTTTTTAATATTTTTTCTATGAAAAATTAATTATTTATGTTAAATACTTACCATTAATACCGCTGATTAATGGATAATTACTATCCCGTCCGCCAATTAAATTTTTTAATCCGGATTCGATCAGAGTTGGGGACGATCGCTCCCTGTCACTCATTTTTTCATAAACAATTTATATTAAAACTTTTATATCACAAAAAATTATAAAAAATATTTTTTTTTATAGCTTTTTCACTTGCAAATACAATTTTTTAGGTTGTATTTTTTTTTTCTTTTTCTACTTTTGTGTAACTTTAACAATTAACGATTGGTAATTTAATTTTTCTTTTTAATTTTATTTAAGCGTTGTAGATATATAAATATATTTTATTTTATTTTATTTTTTCTTGCTATAAATAAAGGCACCGCAAATTCATTTAATACTATATTACTGGTTTTGAGAGAATTTATATTTTTTTTGTGTTAGGAGTTGTATTCTTTTATTTACAAGAAAATTTTTTTGTGTTTTTTTTTTTAATTTAACAACACAGCACGCGTAGAGCTTTGCTCTTTGATAACAATAACAAATTAACTATTTTAAAACGAGAGAGAGAGAGATTTTTTTTTGTGAGGAAAAATTAATGTTTTTCCCTTTTTTTTAATTTAACAACAGTCAACAATAACAGCACTAGCACTACGTTTTTTTTTAATTAACTTTATAATCTAATTATTTATTTAGTTTATTAACAGCACCACTGTTGATTTTAAATTTATTTATTTGTTTTTCACTACAATTTCGAAGGTGTACAACATCAAAACTTGGGCTATGAACCGAAAAAAAAATTTAATTATATATATATAGATACTTTTTTCTTGTTAATAAGATACTTTTGTTTTATATACAAATTTGAAAAACACCGGAACTAATAGCCTCTAGTTGGAGAGGGGGGATACAATTTTTAATTTTTGTTGTTGAATTTTTAACTGTTAAATAAAAATATTTCTTTTTTTGTTTTGTATCCTGACGAAGAAGGACGAGAACGAGAACGAGAACGATGAGCAATATGATTTCGAACAAGAAGTCCTCTGGACTATGAGTGTGGCTAGAGTAGGCAATAGAGAGTGAGACAGAGTTAGTTCGTATGCTATGCTCTTTCAACTTGATAGGTGGAGGTGGATGTCGTTGGTGTTTTTTTTTTTATAAAAATATTGCACACAGGACGAAAGAAAAAAAAAAGTTTTGTTGGAAAAAAAATTTATTCAAAGAAAATCAATTTTCCCGTAACATGTGCACTGTTGGTGAATCCGTTTTTTTTTTTTGGTAAAACTCGTTTTTTTTTTGGGACACAATTAAACTTTTTGACTTTTGTAAGGTTTATCCAAAATTGAAAATCAAAATACGACAAAATAAACGTTCACTACCCTTCCGACGAGGAATCATTTGATGGGCAAACGAAAAGTATCACCAGAAGCAACGTGATGATAATAGATAGTGTGTGAGGGAGTGTGCGTAGTATTTGCTAGTTTGTGTTGGAGAGTATAGAACTTCTGCTGGCAGTAGAGTGGATTTTTCTTTCTTCGAATATTTTGGTTGGGGAAAAATAAAATTTATTCAGCACTAGGATATAGTTTGCACTATTTAGATACACTTGAGAACAGAGCGCAAGAAACAAAAAAAAAACGAATAAATTTGAAGAAATTACTTAGGAAGAATAATCCTTCCTGTTGGCATAGACGATGTAATTTACGATTGTTTTGGAGTCCTTTTTTGGTTTGTTTTTGTTTTGGTATAGAGAGGTTTTTTTTTTTTTATTTTTTTGGTGTCACTCAAGTATTAGGTGGTGTGAGTTAGTTGCTGGACATCCTGAACATCACCCACTTAACACTTTTGGCAGAGTGTTAGAAGTAAAATTCTTTAAAATTTTTAAATTCACCGAGTGCACTATGGGGGTATCCTTTATCACACATTTAACAGCAATCTGACAATTTACGCAGTTGAGTTGGGGATTTTTTTTTCTTTGCGTGAATTTTATTCAAAGAACCACGGGGATGATGAACATCTCTGTCAACGTCGATGTATTTTATTTTGACCACGTTTGTTTTTTTTTTTAATTTTTCAAAATTTGCATTTGAATTAATTTTATTTTCCACTTAATAATTTTTTTTTTTTAATTGTACAACGTGCGCGCCCGCTCGATATTTTTTTTTATTTTTCTTTCAAAAAAAAAAGCACAAAACCCGATCTTCTTATCCGACGATGACGAACCAACTATGCCTGTTAGGTACTTAGACAGAACTCGTGCTTCGTCGCTTTTCTGTCAGCCAAAAGTTCAAGTAAAACACAATAAAAAAAAAACACAAATAAAACATAAAAACGTACGAAATAACAAGAATCGAAGAAAAAGCGAAAATACGAAAAAAAATTTCACACAGCTTTAATTTTACAGATACAAATGTAAATGTATCTCGAAAACACTATACATCGATGAATATTTTATTATAGTTGTATGATTGCCTTTAGAAATAAAAAAAAAAAATCACACATGCAGAAGCAGAACAGCACTTGGTACTACTGGGACTGGCACTCTAGCAGCACTGTCACTGGCATAGTGTAGTGTCAGTCGTTTGGTCGTTTGGTCGATGTGCGATAGTATGCTTCTAATCCGAAAGTGTGTTTTTTTTTTGTTCCTTTTTTTCAGTTTTTCTTTAGCGAGCTAGAGATAGATACTATTTTTCCATTTCTCGCCGTTCTAATAGGGGGACAACAACAACAAGATTGGAGGTTCCTTCTTGTGGGTATTTTTAAATTAGAACTTTTCTACTTCATTTCTATTCTGTTGTTGGTTGGATATTGATGCGGTGTTCCTATGAGAGGATCTTGTATCTGAGTATCTTTGAATGTCAAAAGTGGATGAGGATTGTTTTTTTTTTGTTCATTTGGTTACTTTTGGCCTCATTTGTCATTATGAATGTAATATATAATTTGGGATGGAGTACACCTATATATGGTGTAATATAAATAGACAGAGAACAGGCGAGATAAGACGAAGCCAAATGTCTAATGCCAAGTTAAATAAAAAAGCAAAAAAAAAGATTGAGAGACTAGAATCTTAAATAGTGGAGGAACTTCTAACGTGTAGTCTATTATCACTCATAGTCATTGGCTTCGGCTGAATGGGTGTAAGCGGCATGTGGGTATGTTTGTGAGTAATTCTATGCATGTGGACAGAGGAAAATTTGTAAAGACCGAATCGAACAGACAGTTGTTGGCGATGTTGAATTTTTGACCGGGGGAAGATTGGGGGCAAAAAAGCGCAGAATGGTTATAGATGGGAAAGTGTTGCCAGCGGGGTGATTTTTAATGATGTGGTGCATATTGGGGCTGTTTATGACTTGGCGCCATTTAGGTTTTATGGGTTATTGGCGCTTGGGTGAGACGTCAAACTCGCATAGGCATGCATTGGGCCTAAGCGATATACGATACAACTGAAAAGAATAAATTTTGATGAATTGGTAGGTAACGGGTCCGCCATCTAACGTTTTTTCTCATGTCTGATTTGACAGATAATTAGTTTTATCCTTCCGCTGAACGAATATGGTTGTGTATACGCTTGAACAAGGCTGGGAAATATTGCGACATTACTTTGAAAATCATGGTAATGTTGCAGAATGTGTGCGAAAATTGCGTACGGATTTTGGAAGAAGACAAGCACCGTCAACTCCGTATGTTCGTTATCTTGTGAAAAAAAGTGAAAGAAACTGGCATCCTCATCGATAAACCAAAGCGTGAAAAGCCAAAAACAGTGCGTACACCCGAGAATATTGCTGCTGTGGCAGAAAGTGTGCGTGAAGCGCCATCAACATCAATTCACCGTCGTTCTCAACAATTGAACATTTCGGAAACATCATTGAGACGAATTTTGCATAAAGACCTTGGTATGACGCCATACAAAGTCCCATTGGTTCAGGAGTTGAAGCCAACTGACCATCCAATGCGTTTTCGCTTCGCTAAGTGGGCCTGCGATCGACTTAGAAATGATGCCGATTTTGCCAAAAAAAATCATCTTTTCAGATGAAGCTAATTTTGATCTTGGCGGGTATGTAAACAAGCAAAATTGTCGCATTTGGGGCACAGAAAACCCGCACGTATACATTGAAAAGCCGATACACCCAAAACGAGTTACTGTTTGGTGCGGATTTTGGTCCAGAGGCATAATTGGGCCATTTTTGATCGAAAATGAGCAAGGAGGAGCCGTTCCAGTCAATGGCAATCGTTATCGAGCCATGTTGAACGAATTTTCGTTCACAAAAATTGAAGAGGAGGATATTGGCAACATTTGGTTTCAACAGGACGGCGCTACGTGCCACACAGCCGAAGCTACACTCGATGTTTTGCGCCCTGTTTTTGAAGATCGCATTAGCAGCCGCAGAGCTGATGTCGCTTGGCCACCTCGGAGCTGCGATTTGACACCGTTGGACTATTATTTGTGGGGTGCCGTAAAAGATAAGTGTTACGCCGACAAGCCAGAGACAATTGATACTTTAAAGGACAATATTCGTGAAGCCATTGCTGAAATACAGCTGCACACAATCGATAAAAAATTACAAATTTTTGGCGCAACAGGCTCGTTAGTACCCAGGGCCTAGCTTTCTCACAACCATTCATGTGTGCGTGTTGTGTATCTACTTCTTGCACGATGGCGGGACCTCCTGTTTTATGCCGACTCTGAACGGCTAAGTTGAGATTAGCTATTCTTGACAATTGATACTACTCGGATGATTTGTCAGATCATCACAATCGATAATGTGCTTAAAAATTGGACGGATCGTGTAGGCTACTGCATGGCCAGCCGAGGTAGCCATTTGAATGAAATTATTTTCCATTATTAACCGGAAGGATTGTACTTTTAAATAAAAAAAGAAATATGAGAAAATATTTAGTAGTTTTTTTTTATAGCATTTTCAAAACAACAAAAGTTATTTGGCGGACCCTTTATAATGATACATAGGTTAGGTTAGGTTTAATGGGCTGTTGACACTCAGGTGAGTAGTGAAACTCGCATAGGCCTACGTGGACCCATAGCGATAACCTTTGTTAAAAAGAATTATACCTGAAAAAAAGTTTAAAAGGTATAGGGAGCTTGATACTTAAGTTGTAATCTGCGTTGTTCCATCCGCTTCGAACAGATATTTGCTCCATCCGGAATTGCAGCAGAAACGGACAATCTGCGGTATAGGTTTCGTTGCTAGCTCCGTTAGGTCCTCGTAGTAGAAGCTACCAAGGAGTTTGTTGCGGCTGTTTACATATCGCTGGACAGTGGCAATGTAGGTGTGGGATGTCCTAGTCGACTTCTGGGTCGCCGCATTTTCTGCATAGTTGGTGTGAGTCAGCTAGTCCGATTCTATAAGAGTGCTTACCCAACAGGTTGTGACCAGTTATCACTCTTACCGCCATAGAAATGGAAGCTCTGTTTAGAGCTATAAGCTTATTAGCAAGCACTTATTTCTGGCCAAAGGACTTTGGTGTGTTTACAAGTGTTAATGTTATGCCACCTAGATTTTGTTGCACTTTGCATGTATCTAGTTACTTACTTACTTAAGTGGCGCTACAGTCCGGAATGAACCTGGGCCTCAACCAACATGCCTCTCCAATTAGCCCGGTCCTTAGCTAACTGCCTCCAGTTGCGCACTCCAAGTTGGTTGAGGTCGGTTTCCACTTGTGCGCGCCACTTAAGGCGAGGTCTTCCTCTACTGCGTCCGACAGCTGGCTGGGAATCGAAGACTCTGCGAGCCGGAGTATTGGTGTCCATTCTTTCTACGTGTCCTAGCCATCTTATACGTCCAATGCGGAGTTTTTTGACTAGGGGTATGTCGCTGTACAGCTCATATAGTTCGTGGTTGAATCTTCGTCTCCATAGCCCGTCAACGCAAACGGGACCGAAGATTTTCCGAAGAATTTTTCTCTC
The DNA here is from genome assembly GCA_932526625.1 of Rhingia campestris. Taxonomy (NCBI): domain Eukaryota; kingdom Metazoa; phylum Arthropoda; class Insecta; order Diptera; family Syrphidae; genus Rhingia; species Rhingia campestris. The sequence goes on from OW052184.1 coordinate 20,276,224, forward strand.
GAATCGACCAAGGATTTCTTCATCCGCTTTTGATACGGTCCATGCTTCAGCGCCGTAGAGCAGGACTGGGATGATCAGGGTCTTATATAGGATCTCCTTAGTAGTTCGAGTGAGGGCTTTACTACTAAATTGCCTTCTTAGCCCGAAGAAACAGCGGTTGGCAAGAGTAATTCTTCGTTTGATTTCTGACGAGATGTTGTTGTCAGAGTTAATAGCGGAGCCGAGGTAGACAAAGTCCCGCACTACCTCAAAGTTATATCTATCAATGGTGACGTTCTGTCCAATTCGTCGATGTTTGTGTCCTTTCGTGTTGACAGCATATACTTAGTCTTATCCTCATTTACTGCTAAACCCATTTTCGCCGCTTCCTTCTCTATAGCAAACGTGGCTATGACATCACGTTGAGTCTTACCAATGATGTCAATATCGTCGGCGTATGATAGTTGTTGCACCGATTTTTGGAAAATTGTGCCTCTGGTGTTGGTTCGGGCGTTTTGTACAATCCTCTCAAGAATCAAATTGAAGAAGTCACATGACAGCGCATCGCCTTGCCTAAATCCTTTTTTGGTATCGAATGTGTCGGTGAGGTCGTTTCCGACCCTGATGGTGCAGCGAGAATTCTCCATCGTCATCCTACACAAACGGACGAGTTTGGACGGTATACCAAAACTAGACATGGCTCTGTATAGTTCGTCTCTATAAATGCTGTCGTATGCGGCTTTGAAATTGATAAATAGGTGGTGGGTATCGATTTGGACTTCTTGGGTTTTTTCCAGGATCTGCCGAAGTTTAAAAATTGGATCGGTTGTGGACTTTCCTGGCTTAAAACCACACTGATAAGTGCCGATCAGGTTGTTGGTAAACGGTTTCAGGCGTTCACGGCAGGATCTTGTAGGCGATGTTGAGCAGACTTATGTTTCTGTAGTTGGAGCGGTTCACAGGTTCTCCTTTTTGTGGATCGGGCAAACGATGCTGAGGTTCCATTCTTCAGGAATACTTTCATCCGTGCAGATTTGGCTTATGAGTTGGTAGATATTATAAGTAAGTCATCCCCGCCAGCTTTATAAAGCTCAGCGGGAAGGCCGTCATTTCCGGCGGCCTTATTAAGCTTGAGTTTAGATATTGCTATCCTCACTTCACTCAGGTCGGGTGGTTGGCAGTTTTCGCTGTCGTTGCCAATATTAAATGGTTCGTTCTACCTGACAGCGGAATGTTGTTCGTCATCGCCGTTTAGCAGTCTGCAGAAGTGGTTCTTCCATATCCTCAGCATCGACTGTGTCTCAACTACGATATTTCCTTGTTCATCTCGACAGGATTCTGTTTGAGCCTTGTAGCTTTGGCTTTGACGTTTTACACTTTGGTAAAACTTGCGAACATCGTTCCAGGAGTGGCACCTCCATCCTCGACCGCTAGCTTTTCTTGATCTTTTTTCTTCTTTCTGAGAAGCCGATGTTCTTCCCTTCTTCTTTGCCTATAGAGCTCAATGGCAGCTCTCGTCTTCACCTACAGCCTAGCTTTGTAGGCCTCGTTCTTGGCTGCGAGCATCTGTCGGCATTCCTCATCAAACAAAGTTGCGGCGGATCTAATGGCCTGTTGGCATCGTTGCCATTGCTCTTCGACATTCGATGCTGGTGGTATGGTGTTAAACGAGAGGTTAAGGGATACGCGTTGTGCGAAGGTCTTGGCGGTCTCTTGCGATTGCAGTCTTCCGACATTAAATTTTTTCACAGTATTTCTGGATTGTTGTGGCGTGGTGGATATCCGCATTCTTACCTTGGCTGCTACAAGGTAGTGATCCGAGTCGATGTTAGCCCCTCGGAATGTTCGGACATCCAAAATACTGGATGCGTGCCTCTTATCTATCGCAATGTGATCAATTTGGTTGACCGTTCGTTGATCTGGAGACCGCCATGTCCCCTTGTGGATATCGAGGTGAGGAAACCGTGTGCTGGCTATAGTGGCATTTCGTTCCGTAGCGAAATCAATTAGCCTAAGTCCGTTACCAGACGTGTTGTCGTGTAGGCTATGTTTTCCGACAATACTTCTAAAGATGTCTTCTCTTCCTACCTTTGCATTAAAATCTCCCAGCACGATTTTAACATCGTACTTCGGTAGTCGCTCATAGGTTTTGTCGAGGAGCTCGTAGAAGCAATCCTTAGCTATATCATCTTTTTCTTCCGTCGGAGCGTGAGCGCATATAAGGCTTATGTTGGCGATTTTGGCCTTGATGCGGATTGTTACTATGCGTTCGCTAATGTCTTGGAAACATAAGACTCCTTGCCTAAGTCTGGCACTTATAACAAATCCGCTTCCGAATAGTCGCTGTTTCTGCTCACTATAACACGGTCCGTAGTATATGTCACAGTTTTTCATCCTCTTTTTGCCCGGCCCATCCCATCGTATTTCCTGGATGGCAGTAATGTCTGCTTTGTAGCAGTTTAGTGCTTCCGCTAGTTGTTCGCCTGCACCTCTCCTGTTTAATGTTCTCACATTCCAGGTGCAGATACGAACGTCGTTGTCCTTTTTTCGTTTAGCAGGGTCGTCAACAATAAAATCAGCCCTTTCCGAGGCTATTGGTTGCTTCGTAACAAATATTTTTTTCTGTGGGTGGGTAGTTAACCCAAAGCACAACCCCCAACCTGGAGGGCCAGTTCCAATTTATTAGATACCCTTAGGACACGAGGCCATCAGTATCCACTACGGGATTGAGCGCTGCCGTTGGCCTTTCGGTCCGCCACCATCTCTGTTCAAGGGGCCTGACTAACCCTTGAAATTCCTAGACAACCTGTTGTCCGAATATGTCAGAGCAGCTCATCTAGGTTCGCCTGGGACAGCAGGCCGGGTATTCATCCGTGCCATTCTCACCAGGGTGTTTATAGTGTTGCTGTTTTTCGTCGTGTTATCAACACTCGCACTTATCGTTTAGCAAGTCAAATCCGGTTGGATGAGACCAGTACCCGATGGTTACCACTTGGAGGTAAAAATAAGCACATTTGATGTGTAGTCAGAGTTACAACACTGGGCATTGCCAAGTTAACGCCAATCAGAGTCTACCCTCGTTCTACAACACCCAACCGTCACAGCGACATACCCCTAGTCAAAAAACTCCCCATTGGACGTTTAAGATGACAAGGACATGTAGAACGAATGGACACCAATACTCCGGCTCGCAGAGTCTTCGAATCCTAGCCAGACGACGGACGCAGTAGAGGAAGACCTCGCCTTAAGTGGCGCCCACTAGTAGAAACCGACCACAGATAATTTTAAGTTCGCAACTGGAGGCAGTTAGCTAAGGACCGGGATAATTGGAGAGGCATGTTGGTTGAGGCCCAGGTTCATTCCGGACTGCAGCGCCACTTAACTAAATAAAATAATGCTTACACACCAAAATAAGAGATGGAACACCCTCTATATAGAACACATGTTTTGAAAAATGGCCACCACCTGACTGATGAAACTCGAAACTCGTTGGTCCTTGATGAAATATTTAATGTCATTTAGGCATGGTGGCATCCCATACCTCAACTTATCACTTATCAGTGGTACTATCCTAGCTACCTAGTCTACCACGATGTACGTCAAATTAACAAAGGCGCCAATTGAAAAAATAAACTGAAAACATCACCAACACGGAAATCAAAATCCAAAGTTAATCAAACACTGATAACGGCAACGTGGTTTCAAATATTATTCTTACACACAAAACACGTGTAGTTTTCTTTTCGTTGGAAAACCCCTGCACTGTAGGTACACATGGACATCATGTAGTCTATGATCGACAGTGACACTGACGGCTTCCACTTAGAAAACCCCATGTGATGAGAACAAAGGATCGCTTGTCACTTGGTGCACCCATATCTGTAAGTAAGTGAGTTGTCAACTCAATCTGTCGTCGTAATACTTGCGATACAATAAAAGTGATATACGAGACTAACACGAGTGTAATGACCCTTTTTTCTCCTACGGTGGTGTATGATTCAAAAACAAACACGTGAGCATATATAAAACCCATGATTTTGGAAGTGCCTGCTTGCAGCGATTTTTTGAGGAATACCCAGTGTGGGTGAAAATAAACCAATGGCTGCTAGACTATGGTATGCACCAACGAATCTTAGTGGAGATTACCGAGCACACATGAGTGTTATGACTTCTAAGTGGTCTTTGGACCCACCATTCATAATATGAAGGGACACTTCCAGGAATGCATTTATTCAAATAACCGCAGTGGATAGCTCAACTCTCCCTTTTCAGGTGGATATCTGGCAGCTTTAACCACGGGTATGATCAAATAAATATGTTTGTTCAAGTGGTCACTAAAAATGACATTTTCTTATGAAGTTCAAAAAATGAAAACCAGGGGGAGGAAGAGAGAAATGTTAACAAATTAAAAATGTCACAACAAATGTGACAGAACGCGGCATTGCGGATGAGGGTGTTTTATGGCGAAAGAGTGAATGAAAGGTCATAAAAGTGGCGACAGTTTTAAAGAATGTCGACGAATTCTTGAAGCCTAAAATGATGCTGAAAGCGAATACGAGAGCGCATTGAAAATTAAAAGGCGTAGAGAAAATCACTAGGTTTATAGAAATGTAAACCTTAGATACTTTCTACCTTGCCGCGGTGTAGGAGCTTAGTACGATCAAAGATACTCGGGTATACCCTCAGTTGAGATCAGAAGCCAAAAGTAAGTCATCCTCTCCTACCCCTGCCTCTTCCTACCACTCAAACCACCATTGGGTCGGACTAAGGTGTCATACGACCCATGCCGATAATCAGCCTGACTGGGGACCCACTCAAAAAAGCACAGACACGAACGAAGTATCAGAATACCTGGCAACCTTCGGATTAGCTAGCCTTACCTGCGCACTGCGGATCTCTGTGCAGGTGGACCTCCTTTCTCCGCCAATGAAACAAAATTCTAAAAAAAAAAAAACAAAACAAACACAAGAGACCGGTTTTCCTTCCAAACCAGCCAGCAGCAGGAGCCTAGAATCTGCTGTTGGGGTAGTACCTGAAGAGCTGGAAGGGAAGTTGAACTATTTAAGCTTCAAGCTCGCAGTCCCTCATCCCAACCAATAGCCGCGTGGAGCTAAGGGGATCGAAACCCCACCCAACGTCCCTTAAAGACTTCTCGGAGAAGTACCGTAAAGCCTCGATTCTTGGAAACTAAGGACTGCAAAGCTACAAGCTCGCGGTCTAACCCCTCCAAGGTTCTTTACAGACAACGCCGCGCAGCGGCTACCCAAATGAAATTTATCCAAAGGATTCCGGAAGAATCCAGAACGGAGAAGCATAGGGTCAAACTAGCCTGGCCAATCAATGTTGCCAATGGAGTGCCCACTGAAGTGAGCAAGGACACTATGTCCAAGCGACAGAGATCGTTGGAGAAGACCTCTTCGGTTTCCAAATGGACCAAAGTGATAATTAACAAAAATCACTCAAAGCCCGCCAGCACCGCATCCAAGTCCTTCAGTGAGGTGCTTTAAGGCAACATCACGTTAGCGGTGATTGACCGCAGCGACATCCATGGTACAATTTTTGGGAAGTTAATACCTCCCAAGATGGCCACAGTACTCCTTAGCATAATAAGAGAATACCCGGAGCCTCCAGCCTGTTGTCATGATGCTGGCTGGTATCAGGGCCACATCGAGCTAATCGCTTGTGCGGATCAGAGATCGTATAGCCATAGCCGAAATCGGCGAGGTTTGGCCTGGTTCAAAGTTGGAGGTGGTTGCGAAAGAGGACATTCCAAGTTGTCCACGATCGCGCACCTGGATTCCAGCTGAACCTTCGAACGCAGATTAAATTTTACAAATTATTTCCTACTGCGACCCCACTCTTCCGACACATAATTGAAAGGTGGTAAGGTTGGACCAAGTGCAGGGAGTTTATAGATGCGCGCTTATGGTGATCAATAAAGAATCCCTTGCTCCCCTCAAAGAACGAAATGGCTTTATAAGCTATGCTTTGAGTCCATCAAACTCAAGGTCCACAAAAAGGATGAGTTGGATGCCGAAGCGGTTCCTCCTCATCCCACATGTACGACGGACTACAGGCGCCTCAGATCATGGTGCTGGAGTTAGTTTTGCTTCTCTGGAAGATGGTTCTGACTCATCAACATCGAAAAAGGAAACTGGTAACAGTCTTTTATATCTGGCAGATGGATCGACATCGTCAAAATTAGAGAGGGAAGGTGTCATCACGGGACACTGCTTAATGTGTAGGCACCGAGAAAGGCTAGGCCGTTTCTCAAACGACTTCTGTAGGAGCTGCATAGACGAGGAGGAGGAGGAAATAATACCTCATCTCCTTTGTAACTGCCCAGCCCTATCAAACAAAAGGAAGCTTCACCTTGGAGCTTACTATTTTCAAAAGCTCAGTGATTTGTCATCACGGGACACTGCTTAATGTGTAGGCACCCAGAAAGGCTAGGCCGTTTCTCAAACGACATCTGTAGGAGCTGCATAGACGAGGAGGAGGAGGAAATAATACTTCATCTCCTTTGTAACTGCCCAGCCCTATCAAACAAAAGGAAGCTTCACCTTGGAGCTTACTATTTTCAAAAGCTCAGTGATTTGGCAGTAAGTGAAAAGCCTCCTCCGCTTCATCAAAAGCTCAGAATAGTTTTCCCACGGATTGTAAGGATAATGGACAAGATCCACGTGGTTTCACAATGGACCAAAATGGTCTAAGTGTGCTGGCTAACGCTGGTAGCCACTCTAACCTAACCTAACCTAAACCTTAAATACATTGGTTGCTGTGTCAATTTAAGAATTGCTCTGAATTTGTTAGTGCTGCTGACGTAGTTTATAGGTGATGCACCATAAAAATAAGTCACTTTTAATCATAAAAGTAATACTAGGCTTGAACATAATTCTGTTAAGATTTAGAAGAAAATAAAGGTCCGATAAATGGAAAGCACTATCGAAGCCATTTCCCCTTCAGCAATATTACCTGTATGAAGTCTTATGGAAAAACATTTGGCGCACTTTTAGGAAGCTATTTATAAGACTTCTTTAAATACTTCTCATATGCCTAACAGAAAAAACTTTGTTTGCTTATAAAAGGCCTTACAGAAGCAAATTATAAGTTTCGCAAAAAGTATTTCCGAAAATATTTGCAAGCCTTATCGAAGTTGAAAAAAACATTATTTTTCATTTTGTTCACCCTTTGCCAACCTTTTCACCTTTTCCCGACCTTTTAACCTTAGCTTTTTTACGCCTTCATACATAAGCTCTTACATGCTATGCTACGGATTAACTTCGTGCGAAGTTCTAAAAAATCATCTTAACGTATGGTACATGTACACACGTCTCCGGAAGCTTAAAAACAATCTTACAGAGGTTATACCATCATAAATCCGGTTCTGCTTGTGAATTTTCCTGATAATATCTTAAGCAGGCTTCTACCCAAAGAATCGACTGCAAAAATGCTCAACCTTCGCTCACAAGAACTATATAAGGCCTACAGAAATAATTGCTTGTGTAAATTAAAATTTATTGCCTTATAGAGGAATGTTTGTTAGTTGGGATGTCGCTGCTGCATAAGACTGGCTTCCTACCGAGCTACAGACATAGGTAACCGCATACAGAAGAGCATAAATAAAAAATTGCAGAATAATCTCAGCATAGTTATCACTGAAGAGAATGATCCTCAAACTGGCCCAATTACAGAAGCATTACAGTTCTCAACGACGATCTTTGACAAATTATGGTAAAGTCGTTCGTCACTTCAGCGGATCAGTATTATAATTGTGGTTTTAGGCCAGAAAAGTTCACAAATTTTCACAAGAAACTGATAACCAAAACTCATTCTCTTTTGACTACTCGAAACTTGATAACAAGCTGCTCACAATACTGTGAACCCCGCCGATCGACGGTTCTCATAGAAAAAAAAATCTCTTGCGAAAGTAAAGCTCCTCAAATGTGACGTTTGGATTCGGCGTTGGATTGTAGTTCTCACTCATGCTGACGTAGCTAAATAAATTAATCTACCTTCAATGCATCCTTAGCTAACTGCTTCCGGTTGCGCAATTCAAGTTGGTTGTGATAGGATCCTACTTTTATGCACTACTCTTACTGTACTGCGTCCGGCGTCTGACTGGGAATCGAATATTCTGCGACCTGGAGTATTTGTCTCCATTCCATCTAGATAACCTAAGTCCTAGGTGGAGTTTTTATTTTTAACTAGGGGTATGTCGCTGTACGGTTCGTATAGTTGTTAGTCCAACTTCGTCTCCATAGCTCGTCAACGTCAGAGAAGGACTGGGATCTGGATCAGGGACTTGTATAGAATCTCCTTAGTAGTTCGAGTGAGGGCTTTACTACTGAATTGCCTTCTTAGCCCGAAGAAACAGCGGTTGGCAAGAGTAATTATTCGTCTAATTTCTGACGTCTAATTTCTGACGTCTAACTTCTGACGTCTAATTTCTGTTGTCAGAGTTAATAGCGGAGCCGAAGTATAAAAAATCCCGTACTACCTCAAAGCTATATCGTCGACTTGGTCTTTCCCTCATTTACTGCTAAACCCATTTTTACCGCTTCCTTCTTATTATAATAGCAAACGTGGCTATGACATTACGTTGAGTCCTACAGATGATGTCAATATCGTCAACGTACGTTAGTAGTTGCAACGATTTTTAGAAGATTGTGCCTCTGGTGTTAGCTCGGGAATTTCGCACAATCACAGTCACATGAGAGTGCATCCCTTTTTTTGTATCGAATGTGTCGGTTAGGTCGTTTCCGACCCTGATGGAGCAGAGAGAATTCTCCATCGTCATCCTGCACGAACGGACGAGTTTGTGCGGTGTACCAAAACTAGACATGGCTCTGTATAGTTCGTCTCTATAAATGCTGTCGTATGCGGATTTGAAATCAATGAATATGTGTTGGGTATCGATTTGGATTTCTTGAGTTTTTTCCATGGTTTGCCCGCTGACGAAGTTTGGAGATTGGATCAGTCGTGGATTTTCCTGGCCTAAAACCACACTGATAAGGGTCGATCAGGTTGTTGGTAATAAGTTTCAGGCGTTCACATATTACAGCAGATATGATCTTGTAGGCGATGTTAAGGAGACTTTTGCCTCTGTAGTTGGTGCATTTCAGAGGTTCTCCTTTTTTTGTGGATCAGGCAAAGTATGCTGAGTTTTCATTCTTTAGGCATATTTTCACACGCCCAAACTTTTGCTTATGAGTTGGTGGATGTTGCTTGACAAATCATCTCCACCGGCTTTATAGAGGGAAGGCCGTCATTTCCGACAGCTTTGTTATGCCTAAGTTTAGATATTGCTTTCATCACTTCCCTTTGTTGGTAGTTTTCGCTGTCGTCGCCAATATTGAATGGTTCATTCTGACTGACAGAGCGAGATTGTTCGTCACTGCCGTTTACCAGTCTGCAGAACTGATTTTTCCATAATCTCAGCATCGACTGCGTTTCAACTACGATATTTCTTGTTCATCTCGACAGGATTTCCCTTGCTTTGATGTTTTACACTTTGGTAAAACTTGCAAAGATCTTTCCTGGAGTGGCACCTCTCTATATCCTCGGTCGCCAGCTTTCCTTCCTCTTTTTTCTGAAAAGCCGGTGTTCTTCACTCCTTTTTTGCCTTAATGGCAGCTTTCGTCGTAGTAGTTTAGTGTATCAGTATCCGTGTTTGTAGCGTCTTGACGTCTCATTGGTTTTCTGTGTCCAGTAATACGTCCTTTGTATATTTTTGAAGGGCTTGTTGCTCACTCCCGGATTCTTCACGAATCACGACCATTGGAGCTGCCTTCAAGTTCGTCGAGTCTCCCATTTTGTTTTATTTTCGGCGTCGTGTAGGGTCTTCAGGGCTAAACCGCAGAAAATCGCAGGAATGCATCGTTAAGTCGGTTAAGACGAATGTCTAGTTCGATGTAGTTCATTATTTGTCGTGTCTTTCTCGGTTCTGCCCTTCGAATGTATTCCTCGGGACTATCTCATAACGAATACGCCCCTTCAACGTCCTCCCTACGCCTATGGCGACCTCCTACTGAACCTCTGCTATCCATTTCAAATATTTTCCACTTTCTCTTAAACGTCTTCTTGATAGTTTTTTACTTTTTTTGACACTACTGCAACTTGGTGGCCATTTGAACAGGAACAGACTTATTTATAAGGGTCCAGTACTCCAGTTCTTGTTATTATTGAAAATCATCATTGGAATAAAAAACATGGTGGAACTGAAATTTACTTGAGCAGCTGAATATACCAATCATTATAAAATTCTGTCAATAAAATCACCACAGTGGGTGATGATCCATACTTGAGGTAAGGGATGAACATAAAAAAGATTATTTGACAGATTGGATAAAACGAAGAATTGAACACTCATCAATGAAACGCATGTGTTTCATTTCAATGACAGCTAGTTTAAGCAACAGATTAACAAAAATCGAGTGAAAGAAACAACTTTAAAACTCTTACGCACAACTAAAATTATTTTGAATATAAAATATTTTTTGTGGTCTCTGGAAAAAACCTACATCATCTCAAAATAAACCCCTGATTCCCCTTAACCACCAAAATAAAAATTAAAAAAAATAATTACCCTCCCCATTGGCAACACTCGCTGGCCCCAATCTAATTACGATAACTTGCAGTCATGATATACCCGCGATACTCTTAAACTACCAGCTTTATCTCTGAAGTTTATTTAATGGTGTCGTGCAGCTCTAATTTAAGTCACGTGAATGAGATATATCCACATAGGCAGACACACACAAAACCAAGCGTTTTATCATCATCAAGACAGCCCCTTGACTCCGATCCCCAAACAAACCCACAAAAAAAAATCTCAGTGTAAGCACAAAAATTGAAAATAAAAGACAAACCCGAAGCTACAGATAAAAGCCTCTCTGCCTCTGAAAACAACAACAAAAAGTAAATATCTCATATCTTGGACAAGATTGTCCGTCCCGTCCCGTCAGTTGGTGTTCTTGGATTAATTTGTCAGTTAGATGTCACAACCAGCGTGCCTTCATCCCTGACTATAGTAGCATTCGTCTCTACACGCATTCATGGGCCGAAATTGAGTTCTGGAATTACACGGCAAAAATGTGCCGCTCAAGATAAAAAAAAACTGACTGGCAACCACGTGGTTTTGACGTAGGTAAGCTCCGCCATGCTGACATCACGGTGAACGACGCGTTGTTGTGTCAAAATTCAAAAGCAGCGCAACATTCTATGTGTGTGTGTGTTGTTTGTTACAGAAAAGCTAACATTAGCGCGAAATGTTTTCTTACACACACACACGTCCACCTACGAAGTGGCACCGTGTCGTGTTCAATTTGATTTGATTAGCGCGCAACGTGTTAGTGTTTGTCGGTGGAGCTAAAAGGGGGCCAGAGTTTACAGTATGTGTGTGAATTAGAGTGAGAAAGATAGACATATTCTGGCAGCACATTAAGCACTCTCGCGACCACATGATTGTTGGATGGTGTAACAGTAGTATTACAATATCAGCGTGTACACCGTTCGTACATACACAGGCATAGCCGCACAAAACTTGGCATGACATAATACGTGCGGCGCAATAATGGCAAATTGCCGTTGCACCATAGGTTTTGCTGTACACTTGTGAGCCTGTGTTGGGTGTAATTTATCGAGGGGGGTCTTGAATCCGTGCGGGCGGTTGTTTTGCGAAGTACCCACGATAAGTGTCGGAGAGCTTTTCGATTATTTTGTTTGTTTTGCATTGGTATGTATGGAAGCTCTTCGAAAATAGGGGGTTGTGTGTGCAAGTATGTGTAGATGAATGATAATGTATTTGGGGGGCGCGCTACACTGACCAAACCATGTGTCATCAAAGGGCAAATGACAACTACTGTCAGATGGAATTTTGCACTCTCACTCTATTCCAAACGAGTGAGGGAGGGTACAGTATTTTCGAAACAGTTTCGGCTACCGGTAAGAATGGAGTGTCATTAAAAATATGAAATGTCGCGACGTTTTAAATTTTTAGTATAAAAATTCCGTATGTAGGTGAGATAAGGTTAAAAATAAATAAATGCCACATGAGAGAGGATGCGGATTTAAGGGCGCCATTCTTTTTTAAACGTTTGTGGGTGTTGGGGACAATTATTTATTATTGTGATCATCTGGTGAGAGATTTACGGTGTTGTCACGTTTTTTTATGGCCTTTGATGAAATTAACTCGAAAATATAAATTTTCGTAGGCTGTTTGGACATAGAATTAATGTCACAGACTGAACCTATTGTGGCCAAATGTCAGATGATCAGTATTTAGTGTTTAGGTTGAATATTATTCTACTGGGCGGTAGGAATAGTTCCGGGAAGCCGTCTTCGATGACGATTTCATCCCTAGTATTTAAATTTCAATTGACAACTCATTTATTGTTTCACAACCCACACAATCCTCTTTGTCTATCGGGAACAACTTGTTATCGACAATTGAAGCTGCTAACAGGCCTGCTGTTAGAGTTTTACCTGAAGTCGTCTCCGAGCCAACAGGCTCTACGAATAATCCCGCCAATCTTGTGGTTGTTAGAACGCGCGATGAGTTCAATCTCTTCGTTTAAGTAATTAGTCCCCGATGAGCTTATATGGAAAGAATTTTGGCCTGGTGGAATTCAAGTACATGAATTCGTCTATAGTGTCAAAAATACTCGGCCGCATATCTCGTCTATTGTGCCGTCCCGACCATGGAAAAAACTACTAGTTGAGACACAACCAGCCTCGAATAATGAAACTTTTCATATGGCAACAAGACCCGGAACGTCAATGGACTATGATATGAGAGTATGTACCTGGAATGTACGAACACTCTATACCCCGGGTGCTACTCAAAAACTTGAATCTGTCCTCACGCGGTACAAGGCAGATAAAACCGCATTCCAAGAGATACGATGGATAGGATCAAGCAAAAGATTGCATGTATTAGGATGCGGATACATCGTGGGAAATCGGCTAAGGACAAGAGTCATTGACTTCAAGCCGATAAGTGATCGCCTTTCTGTTATCCGCATCAAAGCTACGTTCCAAAAGATAAGTCTAATATGAGCACATGCCCCTACCGACGAGGCTGAAGATCCCATCAGCCTGCCCGGAGTATGATGTAAAAGTTGTACTCGGGGATTTCAATGCTAAAGTCGGAAGGAAAACATCTTTGGCGGTTTAGTTGGAAAGCACAGAATCCACGAAACGACAACAGACAACGGCTACCGACTAATCGATTTTGCAGATGTTCGTAGCACTAGGTTCCCAAGGCTAAGGATACACACAGCAACCTGGCGCTCTCCAGACGGTCGAACCGCCAACCAAATCGACCATGTGCTAATCGATGCCAGGCACTCATCCAAAATCCTCGACGTGCATACGATCCACAAAAAAGAAGACCCTCTGAACTGCTCCAACTACAGAGGCATAAGTCTGCTCAACATCGCCTACAAGATTCTATCTGCCGTAATATGTGAACTCCTTAAACCGTTTACCAACAAGCTGATCGGCCCTTATCAGTGTGGTTTTAGGCCAGGAAAGTCCACAATCGATCAAATTTTCACACTTCGGCAGATCCTGGAAATAACCCAAGAAGTCCCAATCGATACCCACCACCTATTTATCGATTTTAAAGCCACATACGACAGCACGAGACGAACTATACAGAGCCATGTCTAGTTTTGGTATACCGCCCAAACTCGTCCGTTTGTGTAGGATGACGATGGAGAATTTTCGCTGCACTATCAGGGTCGGAAACGACCTCACCGACACATTCGATACCAAAAAAGAATTTAGGCAAGGCGATGCCTTGTCATGTGACTTCTTCAACTTGATTCTTGAGAGGATTGTGCAAAACTTCCGAGCCCACCAGATTCACAATTTTCCAAAAATCGGTGCAACTACTAGCATACGCCGACGATATTGACATCATTGGTAGGACTAAATGTGATGTCATAACCACGTTTGCTAGTATAGAGAAGGAAGCGGCAAAAATGGGTTTAGCAGTAAATGAGGATAAGACTAAGTATATGCTGTCAACACGAAAGGACACACAACATCGACGAATTGGACAGAACGTCACCATTGACAGATATAACTTTGAGGTAGTACGGGACTTTGTCTACCTCGGCTCCGCTATTAACTCTGACAACAACATCTCGTCAGAAATCAAACGAAGAATTACTCTTGCCAAACGCTGTTTCTTCGGGCTAAGAAGGCAATTTAGTAGTAAAGCCATCACTCGAACTACTAAGGAGATCCTATATAAGACCCTGATCATCCCAGTCCTGCTCTACGGCGCTGAAGCATGGACCGTATCAAAAGCGGATGAAGAAATCCTTGGTCGTTTCGAGAGAAAAAATCTTCCGAAAATCTTCGGTCCCGTTTGCGTTGACGGGCTATGGAGACGAAAATTCAACCACGAACTATACGAGCTGTACAGCGACATACCCTTAGTCAAAAAACTCCAAATTGAACGTTTAAGATGGCTAGGACATGTAGAAAGAATGGAAATCAATACTCCGACTCGCATAGTCTTCGATTCCCAGCCAGACGTCGGACGCAGTAGAGGAAGACCTCGCCTTAAGTGGCGCGCACAAGTAGAAACCGACCTCAACCAACTTGGAGTGCGCAACTGGAGGCAGTTAGCTAAGGACCGGGCTAATTGGAGAGACATGTTGGTTAAGGCCCAGGTTCATTCCGGACTGTAGCGCCACTTAATGGAATGGTATACATTCCCAGGGGCAATCGTCGACTCTGAGCATTTAGTTGTCGCGGCTAAATTCAGAGCTCGACTGACAACGAGAAGAAGCTGCGAACTACCCAGAAGAAGAAATTAAAATTCGATGCCTTAGCACACCTGGAGTAGCCAGAGCCTACAGTGAGCGCCTGAGTATGAAACTCTCCTCTGTGCACTCACCTAAAAACAGACGCCAACAATCAGTGGTGCCAGTATCGCGACATTATCAAGGAGGTAGCCAAACCACTGTAGGGTACCAGCCACCCCCAGAAGAGCCCGTGGAATGATGATGAAAAAGGTGACAAAAGATGCACTGCAGCGCAAAACAAGGGCAGCGAGAGTTGAGTATCGAGCCAGGAGAAGGGAGGGAAAGAAGACCCTCAAAGAGATCGAAGAGTCGCGCGATCGTAACAACATCCGGAGGTTTTATAAAAAAAGCCAAGCAACTGGCTGCTGGCTACAAAACCGGAACGCAGACTCTTCAAGGCAGCGAAGGAAATCTAGTCACCGAAGCGCAGGGAATAGTAGATGTGTTTAACCAGCATTTCCAACAGCTTCCAAATGGGCATCATGTAGAGAGAGTGATATGGCAAGAAAAGAACCCTCGGATAGAAGAAGTTGGCCTAGCCATAAAAAAGGTTAAGAATAACAAGACCGCATGTTCTGATGGCTTTCCAGCGGAGCTTTTTAAATACGGCGGTGATGTTTTGGTAGGGAGCATGTACCGAATCATCAACCAAGTATGGGTGGAAGAAATCATGCCCGATGACTGGACTATCAGCTCCATATGCCCCATCTACAAAAAAGGCGATCCTATGTCTTGCAAGAACTTTCGAGGCATATCCTGGCTTAACGTCGCATACAAGATCCTATCCAACTAATCGGCACGTACCAATGTGGCTTCCGGCCGGCAGATCGACTATAGACCAAATTTTCACATTGAGGCAAATCCTACCAACGAACTTCAAGTCGAAACTCACCACCTATTCATCGATTTCAAAGCCGCGTATGATAGCATACATCGTCAGGAGCTCTATGTGGCGATGGCCGAATTCGGAATCCCGGCAAAACAGATTCAGTTGTGTCGCGTGACGCTGTTTGGAAGTAGCTCCTCCGAACTATTCCAAACGTGCACCGGATTCCGTCAAGGAGACATGCTGTTATGTGACTTATTTAATCTCGTACTGGAGCAGATAGTGCGCAGGGCAGGTGACGGAAGGCACTTTCTTCAACAGGTCCGTCCAGCTGTTGGGCTATGCGGACGATATTGACATCATCGGTCTCTCCCAGAGTGCCTTGATAAAAGCGTTCACGGCGATTGAAGAACTGGCGAAACCCGTTGGCCTTGAAGTAAATGAGGACAAGACCAAGTATATGCTGTCAACAAACAAACAAGCATCTGTCCACCGCCTATGACAAAACGTCACAATTGATAGCAGCAATTACGAGGTAGTTAAAGAGTTCACGTACCTCGGAGTAAGCTTAGACTCCACGAATGGAGATCCGGCGAAGAATTACCCTATAGGAAACCGTTGCTACTTCGGTTTGGCGAAACAACTGGGTTCAAAACTCCTACCTCAAAGGACAAAATGTGTGCTCTACAAAACCCTTATCCTGCAAGTTCTATGGTTTATGGTGCCGAGTGCTGGACGATAAGAAAGAAGGGGAGCTGATACTGGACTCCTTCGAAAGAAAAATACTTCGGCGGATTTTTGGACCTGTGTACGAGGAGGGCGAATGGAAAAGAAGATACAACCGCGAACTCTATGAGCTGTACCAAGATGTGGATGTACTCCAAAAAGTCATAACACGTCGACTACAATGGCTCGGCCACATAGAGCGAAGGGACAATAATGCTCCAGCTAAGAGGATCTTCGAATCCTAGCCCCCAGGTTCGAGAAGGCAAAGAAAAAGCCATCGCAGATGCCAGAGCCAGGGATCGTAGAGGATGGAAGGCTGCAGTGTCTCAGGAAGAGACTCTTCACGGGTCGGGAGCCCTATAAGTAAGTAAGTTTAATGAAATTAATTCGAGAATATAAATATTTCATAGCCTGTTTGGACATAGAATAAATGCCACAGGCTACGCTTATTCCAGTCATTCCCAGCGCAGGGACTTGCCTAACTCTTTCGGCTTACATAGTCGCGTTGAGGTCAGAATTAGGCTAACTGTCTGATGAGTGCGATTCTATTGCGAATCACCTTATCCTGGGAATTTCACCAGTAGCTGGTCCAACGGTATGAATCGCTGATTTGTTAAATAATACTCAGGGGTGTATCCGGTTGCATTGGCGCCCGTGTAACCCGATCCAAATGCACGCCCGACTTTGGGAACATGGTTGGGAAATGTTGACTCAGCGAATCTCATATGATTCACTGTCTCACCGTTGGGTCAACGACCGTGAGTATCGTGGTAGCTTCAACAATCTACAGTTCATTAACCGTTGCGATTATTTGGTCGTATATGTGTGTATGACATGTGCTCTACACAATCAAGCGACAGAAAATCTTAAGTCCGAGCATGCTCATACTTTCATGCGACCACGATTTTCTATCGCTGCGATAGAAAGTCTCATGCACGCTCCTTATTCTCATCGCACTGACGGGACTTGAAAGCCCGAATACCGCCATTTTCCTGTTTCAAATCTGTTGAATTTTTGGCTGACTTGACTTAATTTTTTTTGGCGATTTGACATGTAAACCTCGACATATATGGAAACATTTTCTATTGACATCCTGAAAAGAGGGGAAAAGAAACAGATAGAGATGGTTTAAACCGACGGATTGTTTGCCCACAACTTGTCTACGCGTCGTAGATTATTTTGACTGTAGAATGGTCATTGGCGCTTCAAAACTGTTTTATTACACAGACAGATAACACAGTCATGATTTTCGGCGTTAAGTCTCCAGTATCATCCTACTTAAGATGTGGTGACCAGAGTTTTAAAAATTCTTAAATCCGAGTCGGCAAGACGATCTCTTTTATTGATGAGCCTTAAACTGGATAAACGAGTAAGTACATCTGCGGGGCAATAAAACATGCAACCAGACACAAAGAACACGTTTAATGAACAAAATGCGGTTACAACGATTAACTGCTAGCTATCTACACCGCAAGTGGATACTTTTGAGATCTCAGAATCAAGCCGCTTATTCCACGTGCTAAAACATTCGACTACAAACGAAAGTAATTTACTTTATAGTTGCTAGTCAATCATTTAAATGAAAAGAAAAAAACCGCATCGTGCGACAACAACAAACCGCTTGACAGAACTATAGTATCTCAAGGAACACTCTTGAAGCACGCCATTCAGTTCTGCTTACTATACCGTCCGACTTCGAGTATCTGTGAGGGATTTTAATATTCTCCACTTAGAATGCTCGGTAAACTGAAATGCACTCTCCAATAGCACTCTTGTGCGGAATATGACATAGGAAAACCCAGACGATTGAGTTTTCGAATGCAAACAAATGCACGACAGCGATGAAACGTCGGCCTTATCAATGTTACATCAGATCAATTAAAATTATTATTGTGCAACGAATTAAGTGCTCTGATGTCTGATTGGGAATGTTTTCTGTTTGTTTGTTGGCTTATCGTTCATAACAACACACACACACATGACAGCGAGGCGGCTTATCAAATTTATTGAACTGATTTCGTTCAGGAACAAGCTCGTGGTCGGGGTGACCGTTGCAGCGATACCGAGAGGTGAAAATAACCAAAAACGACATCAAACATGATATAAGACATCCGAGTTGTGTGTTTATGATTAATTGGAAATGACAAATTTGGATGATAGTAATCGCAGGTTTTCAATTTTTTTAAGAAATGCACACAGCAGGTGATGAGGGTGCAAGCTACATTCGGACTTTGGCTTCTGTAGATAACAACATATTTCGTAGTTCGAAAAATGTTTTTTAAGACGCTCTAATTGAGAGGAATGGTAAAATGTAAACATAAGCCTCATATGCACACAATCTCCAGCGGAGACATTATGCTAAGGACTGCATTTATGAGCTACTCGACAGAACTTATGAGCTAATACGGAGATGTGCAAATATGGACATTTTTAACATAAAGGTAGGAAGAAAGAACGCTTTGTAACAATTTGCATCAAGGCCAAATTCGGCAACATAGGCCTTATATTCACTCAAGCTCCGACGACGGGGGAAAAAGATGATTTATAGCACATGACTGCTTCCACGAGCTCCTTGACTAAGTTTTGTGCGACGATGTTTAAGTCATGCTGGGAGATTTTAACGCAAAGGTTAGAAGGAAGTGAAGCGCAGACATCTTTAGTAGTATGTCGGAAAACACACCCTTTCTGACACCATATCTGGAGGAATTGTAAATATAGCTGGCACACGACTTTAGCACCTTCAACTCCATTTTTTTTTTAATTCTGACTTGCCTAAGCAGTATGTTACACATCGACCTAAAAGATCTATGGTGCTTGCCGTCAGATGTTTTTTAGGTTAGTAGCGCTTCTACTTTCCTAATGTAGCTTATAATACTTTCAGCCGAAGATTTTCTCAGTTCTTCGGGACTGAAGAAAAATTCCCTTCTCATACCGTAAAGGGCCGGGGATTCACATATGATATGCTCGGCTGTTTCGTTTTCAAATCCATAAGGGGACATGACTGTCTCTGGACCAAGAGACGATCAATCAAATTGACTGTATATGGGTCTCCGAACATTACGACTGCCTATTATTGACCCGGATCACTGTCTTGTTTCAGCCAGCATATCCACCAAGCCACAACAAATGGGAAATACTGTGAGAAAAAATTGTTGAAAAATTCGTGGTTTTATGAAGAATGCCGACAGATACCCTCTGCCAAAATGGGGCTTACAAGCAAAGCTGCAGGTGAAGACGGGAGCAGCCGTCACAGCCAGGAATCCTGTCGATATGAACAAAGAAAGATCATAGTTCATGAGACACAGTCAATGCTGAGAATACCAAGAACCATTTCTGCAGACTGTTGAACGGCGATGACGAACAATCTTCAGGCTACCAGGCAATATCTAAGCTAAGTAACATTCACCAACCCCGTGGGAGTTTAGTTGTGGCGGATAGGGGGCCCTATGTGTGCCTAAGCCATATGGTCGATATACTCGCACGGCTGGTGGAAATATTCAATACCATCTGTGGACCAAAAACAACTAAGGGGCTGGATTACGGTGTCATACAACCCGTGCTGATAATCGACCAGGCTGAGGGCCCTAACGAATACGGAGTATCCGGATATCAGACAACCCCCGGATTAACCTGCCTTGTCTACATAACGTGGATCTATGTGTAGGTGTACCAATTTTTCTCCGCTACTCGTAAACCCAAATTATGAACACACAAAAAAACAAAAAAAAAAAAAACATAACATGAAACTAGACAAGAAAAAACGGTAGGTCGGTCCTTCAAAACCATCTTCCAGCACCTCAGGAGTGACACCTGGAAGCACTGCTGCAGCCAAGAGATAAATGACTTTGGGAAGACCTGGTCCAAGCCAAGCAGGCAACTGCGAAATGGAAGGAAATCCGAAGAGTAGGTCACACTTCTATGGCTATTAACGCAACCGAGCCATAGGGAAATACATTGGTTTTGGAACCTGGTCCGATCCATAACCAAGAGATGGAAGGGGTGAACCCCATTCTCATTCACATCTGAACATCATTCGTCCTTCAGCTCCAATCAGGTCAAAGCTATCTACAAGGATAAACGGGCACTCTACAAAATGATTGCCCGCAATG
The DNA here is from genome assembly GCA_932526625.1 of Rhingia campestris. NCBI lineage: Eukaryota > Metazoa > Arthropoda > Insecta > Diptera > Syrphidae > Rhingia > Rhingia campestris. The sequence goes on from OW052184.1 coordinate 20,296,686, forward strand.
ACTTCTGTAGAAGCTGCTTGGACGAAGAAGAGGATGAAAGTATTACTCACCTTCTATGTAGCGTTACCGGTTTCTGACATTGAAATTAGCCATATCACCTAAATTGTCGAAGATATCTCGGATATCCCACATCGATAATTTAGGTGAGCTGGCTAATTTCAATGTCAGAAACCTCCTACTCTACATCGTCAGCTCTGAATGGTTCAATTTTACTTAAGTGGCGCTACAGTCCGGGATGAACCTGGGCCTCAACCAACATGCCTCTCCAATTAGCCCGATCCTTAGCTAACTGCCTCCAGTTGCGCACTCCAAGTTGGTTGAGGTCGGTTTCTACTTGTGCACGCCACTTAAGGCGAGGTCTTCCTGTACTGCGTCCGACGTCTGGCTGAGAACCGAAGACTCTGCGAGTCGGAGTATTGGTGTCCATTCGTTCTACATGTCCTAGCCATCTTAAACGTCCAATGCGGAGTTTTTTGACTAGGCGTATGTCGCTGTACAGCTCGTATAGTTCGTGGTTGAATCTTTATCTCCATAGCCCGTCAACGCAAATGGGACCGAAGATTTTCGAAGAATTTTTCTCTCGAATCGACCAAGGATTTCTTCATCCGCTTTTGATACGGTCCATACTTTAGCGCCGTAGAGCAGGACTGGGATGATCAGGGTCTTATATAGGATCTCCTTAGTAGTTCGAGTGAGGGCTTTACTACTAAATTGCCTTCTTAGCCCGAAGAAACAGCGATTGGCAAGAGTAATTCTTCGTTTGATTTCTGACGAGATGTTGTTGTCAGATAGCGGAGTGATGGTAGAACAAATCCTGTACTACCTCAAAGTTATATCTGTCAATGGTGACGTTCTGTCCAATTCGTCGATTTTGTGTGTCCTTTCGTGTTGACAGCATATACTTTGTCTTACCCTCATTTACTGCTAAACACATTTTTGCCGCTTCCTTCTCTATACCAGCAAACGTGGCTATGACATCACGTTGAGTCCTACCAATGATATGAATATCGTCGGCGTATGCTAGTAGTTGCACCGATTTTTGGAAAGTTGTGCCTCTGGTGTTGGCTCGGGAGTTTTGCACAATCCTCTCAAGAATCAAATTGAAGAAGTCACATATCAGCGCATCGCCTTGCCTAAATCCTTTTTTGGTATCGAATGTGTTCTGCCTGACAGCGGAATGTTGTTCGTCATCGCCGTTTAACAGTCTGCAGAAGTGGTTCTTCCATATCCTCAGCATCGACTGTGTCTCAACTACGATATTTCCTTGTTCTTCTCGACAGGATTCTGTTCGAGCCTTGTAGCCTTGGCTTTGACGTTTTACACTTTGGTTAAACTTGCGAACATCGTTCCTGGAGTGGCACCTCTCTATATCCTCGATGGAGCGCTTTTCTTGCTCTTTTTTCTTCTTTCTGAAAAGCCGATGTTCTTCCCTTCTTCTTTGTAGGACTCAATGGCAGCTCTCGTCTTCACCTGCAGCTTAGCTTTGTAGGCCTCGTTCTTGGCTGCGAGCATCTGTCGGCATTCCTCATCAAACCAGGGGTTTCTTGCTGGTGGCCGCGAGAAACCTAGCACATCAGTTGCGGCTGATGTAATGGTTTGTTGGCATCGTTGCCATTGTTCTTCGACATTAGATGCTGGTGGTGTGTTGTGAGTCGAGAGGTTAAGGGAAACGCGTTGCGCGAAGGTCTTGGCGGTCTCTGGCGATTGCAGTCTTTCGACATTAAATTTTTTCACAGTATTTCTGTTTTTTTTGTGGCGTGGTGGATATCCGTCTGTGTAGGATGACGATGGAAATTCTCGGTGATCCATCAGGGTCTGAAACGACCTCACCGACACATTCGATACTAAAAAAGGGTTTTGGAAAGGTGACGCGCTCTCATGTGACTTCCTTAATATGCTTCTTGAGAGGATTGTACAAAACTTCAGAGCCAACACCAGACGCACCATCTTCCAAAAATCGGTGCAACTATAGCATACGCCAATAATATTGACAACATTGGTCGGACTCAATGTGATGATGACGAAGCGGCGAAAATGGGTTTATCAGTAAATGAGACTAAGAGCGAGTTCAACAAGATATGGGACACAACATCGAAGAATTGGAACGTCACTTTTGACAGATATAACATTAACGTAGTACGAGACTTTGGCTACCTCGACTCCGCTATTAACTCTGACAGCAACTTCTCGTCAGAAATCAAACGAATAATTACTCTCGCCAACCGCTGTTTCTTCGGGCTACGAAGACAATTTAGTAGTAAAGCCCTCACTCGAACTACTAAGGAGATCCTATATAAGACCCTGATCATACCAGTCCTGCTCTACGGCGCTGAAGCATGGACCGTATCAAAAGCGGATGAAGAAATCCTTGGTCGATTCGAGAGAAAAATTCTTCGGAAAATCTTCGGTCCCATTTGCGTTGACGGACTATGGAGACGAAGATTCAACCAATAACTATACGAGCTGTACAGCGACATACCCCTGGTCAAAAAAATTTCCATTGGACGTTTAAGATGGCTAGGACATGTAGAACGAATGGACACCAATTCCCAGCCAGACGTCGGACGCAGTAAAGGAAGACCTCGTCTTAAGTGGCGCGCACAAGTAGAAACCGACCTCAACCAACTCGAAATGCGTAACTGGAGGCAGTAAGCTAAGGACCCGGTAAATTAGAGAGGCATGTTATAGTTGAGAACCAGGTTCATTCCGCACTGTAGCGTCACTTAATGGAATGGTAGGGCTCGGGTATTATGGTGTTGGTGCCTTTGATGTTAGGGATACGTGTCATTATCTCCTTTGACAGCTATTGGAAAGTATAACAGATGCCTTAGAATGCATTGATAGTCGTATTTGGACTGTCGAATATGCCTTAAGGGCTTCACCTTGTATCTATTAGGCCGCGATCCCCACGCCTCTACTGCTACTCTGTTGCTCCCTCGTTGGGTGAAAAATGAGAACCTAATACTCCTTGCCATCGAATCTTTCATAATTCGCTGTCGAGATCGCTTCGTTGGTGTGTAGGGATCGTCCTCCCCCAACCATCATCATCAAGGGAGCGTTCTCCGTGACCCAACAAACCAGTCTCACGCTACCTGTCGCGATTCTCCCACCGTCCGTGGACTTTGACGGCGCTGAATTCCCGTAGATCGCCTGTCAGATGCATGTGTTACCCACTCTCCATGGGACTACACTACACGGAGGTAAGATTCACTCGCTGTACCTATTTTTGTTGCATACTCAGAATCTGGAAATAGTGGACCAGTGGCTGCCCACCACCTCCTCCAAATTCTGGGTTCGCGATCACAAAGAAAAGGGGATAAGAGAGTGAGCCTTGTTTTCAGTTTTCTATCCTTTTAACCGGTTTCCTAAAGTCTATTCTGGGTTTTCGGGACTACGATTTTCGGGATTATGACCCCGACCCTCGCATGGTATTTCCTGGATGACGGTAATGTCTGCTTTGTAGCAGTTTAGGCACCTATTCTGTAAAGCATTCTAGGATTCCAGGTGCAGATACGAACGTCTATATTATTTCTTCGTTTGGCTTTTTCGTCAACAGTTAGATCATTAATTTCCGAGTCTTCTAGTTGATTGGGTTACTTGAGAGTTGGAACCATGTCCATATTGGAGAACTAGAAGTGAATTCTATTTAAAGTTTGTCGGATCCATTTTTAAGTCAAAAAAAGGGTGATACATGACAAAACTAAAGTCTTGCCTTGTCTGGTACTCAACAGATGATCTACCAGGTCTTAGACTTAGACTTATCGGTCGCGACCCGTGAAGAGTCTCTGCCTGAGACACTGCAGCTTTCCATCCTCTACGAACCCAGGCTCACTGCTTTCATTTGTCTATACCAAGCGCTCTGGCATCCGTGATGGCTTGGTCTTTGAAACGAAGGTTCGGTCATTCTTGTCTTCTCGAACCTGGGGGCTGGATTTCGAAGATCCTCTTAGCTGTAGCATTATTGTCCATTCGCTCTATGTGCCGAGTCAATGAAGTCGACTTGACTTTTTGGACTTCATCCACTACTTGGTACAGCTCATAGAGTTCGCGGTTGTATCTTCTCCCCCATTCGCCCTCCTCGCTCACAGGACCAAAAATCCGCCGAAGTATTTTTCTTTGCCCAGTATCAACTCTCCCTTCTTACTTATCGTCCAGCACTCGGCTCCATAAAACAAAACTGGCAAGATAAGGGTTTTGTAGAGCACACATTTTGTCCTTCGAGTTAGGAGTTTTGAACCCAGTTGTTTCGCCAAACCGAAGTAGCAACGGTTCCCTAGGGTAATTCTTCGCCGGATCTCCACTAGGGTGTCATTCGTGAAGTCTAAGCTTACTCCGAGGTAGGTGAACTCCTTTACTACCTCGAAATTGCTGCTATCAATAGTGACGTTTGTCCGAGGCGGTGGACAGATGCTTCTTTGTTTGTTGATAGCATATACTTGGTCTTGTCCTCATTTACTTCAAGGCCAACGGATTTCCCCTGTTCTTCAATAGCTGTGAACGATTTTATCACGGCATGCTGGGAGCGACCGATGATGTCAATATCGTCCGCATAGCCCAGCAGCTGGAAGGACCTGTTGAAGAAAGTCCCTTCCGACACCTGCCCTACGCACTATCTCCTCCAGTACGAGATTGAAGAGGTCACATGATAGCGCGTCTCCTTGCCGAAATCCGGTGCATGTTTGGAATAGTTCTACCGGGTATCGAAGGTTAATCTATTACGAGTTCAGAATTAGGAGAATTTTGTTTTTGCATGGGAGGAGAGTTTTTATAGATTTATGAGGTTTTCGAGTGCCATTGCCCCCCGCTACCGACCGCGTTCGCTTTTGACGTTCTTGCATTTCTCTTTCTTATCCTTCTCTTTCTGACTGTCAAGGCGAGCCCATTCGCAACGTTCCTTCTGCAGTTGCATGAGAATCATGTGCGTTAGTGTTTAGCCGCTGCTTGGTTTCGCCTCACCCTTTTCGTCAGCTTCCACTTCGCTTACTTCAATCTGACTATATTGAGCTTAAATCTGCTTCCGCACACGAGGTTCGATCTTTTTTTTAAGAAGATAATCCTTGAAATTCTTATATGACCTGTTGTCCGAATATGTTAGAGCAGCTTATGTAGATATGGGAATTCAGCTGCCACCGTTGATTTCATCTTCGAAATTCTTCCACTGTCATCTGAGAAAGGAAGGAAAACCGCCCACCAATCAAAGTACTGCGCACCCAGTGGTTGACACATGGAAGCTGAGAGTTGGGGTTGGAAGGCATCAGCTAGGTGATAGGTGACAAGTAAGAATATTTAACCACCCTCTATTTTTACTGTTGCTGGACAGTGAATAGCCTCACCTGAATGTTAAGGTTTTGTAGATCTGATTTCAGCCTTATCTGACATTTATGCTATTCCTGTGGTGTGCTGCATAGAAATGTTCAGTCCGCCTCTGTAGGGTAAAAAGGCGGTATTTCAGTAAATTTGATTTTCTTCAATTTTTTGTCAGACCTCAACGACTGAATATTTTTACTACACCCAATAGCCACTTCCTATAGTGTAAGCGATCTTGTCGAACTAAAAATTCAAAAAACTTGCAAGCTTCAATCAAGGTTAGGTTAGGTCAGGGGTTAAAGTGAACTATCGCGTGATGTGATTACTGATTAGTGTTATCAGTTTTACTTTGACTTTATGGAACATCTAGGACAAAACCTCAGAAGTAGGTCGCGATTACAATTCCGTACATCGAAATCGAGATCAGAATTATTGTGATCGTGTGACATGCGTTTAGTCAATGAACAGAACGCAAACTCAATTTCTTGAAAATGTTTTTTAATTGCTTTTTTGTTGGTTTTGTCTGTAAACACTATCTTAAGAGCTTTATCGGGAAAATCACTAAAATGATCACGATCTTATCTAAACGGTTGATTAAGTTTATCATAGGTAGCATAAATAAGTGCTTAAAGTTTCCGAATTTGTTTTGGCTACTTTTTTTCAAAAAAAAAAAAAACAAAGACCTGCCTACATTGTCGGTGAATGAGCGGGTTTATTATCAGACCAATATTTGTTTTGTTATAAAGATTGACATGGCAGAGTTATTGTTTTGTATTATTAGATGTTAGTACCGCAGAATGTCTGATATGATAATGGTTTCTATGTAGTTCCAAGGTTCTGCGTCTTTATTTTTTTGTTTATGACGTAGATACCTTGGAAATAGGTTCCTGACTAAAATTGTGTAAAGCTTATCAATATAGCAGACGTAAATGGAGATGTAATCTTAACAGTAGGCCCTTCGTTAAGCTGGACCAATAAATGTCTTAGAAAGGCTTGCTTTGTGTTTTTTAAATTAATTTAGCATCTCCCTTGGTAGAAAAAAAATTGCTAATAAATCCAAAACTTTAACCCCAGTACTAATAAACGCTGATTAGCTATTCAATGACTAAGTTGACTGTTTTCCAAATAAGAAATACTCACGCAAATGTCAAAAGTTAGTCACTGATTAGCTAATCAGCGTTTATTAATAAGGGGCCAAAGGTCTATTTCACGACATGTACATGAGAACTTGTGTACCTTGAATAAAAATTACTTAGGCACACTGGCATCAACATATTTTTCCAACAGCTCTATAGGAAACCACATGGGTTGCTCAACAATCTGATGACTCTGATGACTCTTAGGTAAGGTTAGGTTTAATAGGCTGTTGACACTCAGTTTAGTCGTTAAACTCACATAGGCCTACGTGGGCCCATAGGGATACCCTTTTTTAAAAAGGAGTGTACCTGAAAAGAAAGTTTAAAAGGTATAGGGAGCTTGATACTTAAGTTGTAATCTGCGTTGTTCCATCCGCTTCGAACAGATATTTGCTCCATCCGGAACTGCAGCAGAAACGGACTATCTGCGCTATAGGTTTCGTTGCTATCTCCGGTAGGTCCTCGTAGTAGAAGCTACCAAGTCGTTTCTTGCGGCTGTTGCAGATCGCTGGACAGTGGCAGAGTAGGTGTGCGATATCCTTTTCGACTTCTGGGTCGCCGCGTTTTCTGCATAGTTGGTGTGAGTCAGCTAGTCCGATTCTATGAGAGTGCTTATCCAACAGGTTGTGACCAGTTATCACTCTTACCGCTATAGAAATGGAAGCTCTGTTTAGAGCTATAAGCTTATTTGATTTGCAAGCGCTTATTTCTGGACAAAGGTCTTTGGTGTGTTTACAAGTGTTAATGTTATGCCACCTAGATATTGTTGCACTTTGCGTGTATCCAGTTTTTGCCTGTTTTTTAGAAGCAAGTGGGGGTCTAACCCTACTGTCGCATAAGGAGATGCAGCTGGACGATCCTATTCTATCTAACTCGTCTGCTTTCTCATTTCCTGGAATGTTATTATGTCCTGGCACCCAGATAATTTGGCCTTATTACATAGAGCCTTTAGCTCTGTGTGGCAGCGTCCAACTATTCGTGATTTTATTATGTTGGTTGCCAGAGCTTTTATGGCCGCTTGGCTATCTACGTGAATGGAGATATCCTCTTGTGATATGTCCAATACTCTGGCCGATTCGGCAGTATCGCAGTAGACCCTAGAGCCCACTCCTATTTCCATTTTAGATCCATCGGTATAGATTGATATTTCAGTGTTGGATAACACAGTATTTGACGACCATTCGTCTCTGCTTGGTATTCTGATTGAATATTTGATGTCGAAATCGTGATATGGGATGGTGTAGTCAGATATCCCATTCTCGAATACTACTAATTTCAATTTAGTGCTGTGACCAAAGGGTTTGATACACAGGTTACCCTTTTTTTTTTTTTTTTAAATTCATTTTTATTTTTCTTTATCTTATAACTAACTTACATGCTTGACAAAAATTAATAAAAACTAGCCTACTTATCTACTAACTTAACTAACTTACTTATCCTCTGCGAATATCCTAAATTAAACAATAACAACTTAAAAAACTAATGCCTTTCGGCCTTAAATCTAATTAAATTATTTTACAATAAATTTATCTTTTTGTTTACCAAGAAACATTTAAAAAAAACATGGTTTCATGTGTTTTTTTATTTTTATTTAAACTTACTTACTAATTAAAACTACTTATGGACTAACTTAAACTACTTAGAAACTAATTAAAACTACTTAAAAATAACTTAAAACTAGAACAGCCACAGCATTTTGTATTTTTTTTTTTTTTTGGTATTTTTTTTTTTTTTTTTGTGCCACCACGACTGTTTTTATTAACCTAACCTTAAGTGAAACCTTAGATATATGAAAGTCGGCCATACTTCAAAATGAAAGTCAAGAGTCAACTACCTATAACTAATCTTGCAGCCACCACAACAGGTTCTCCTGTTGCAACCTACTCCGACGGTCCCAATCGGACACACTCCTGCTGAACCGCAGGCGCTCTCCTCCGCCCTGAGCGACTACGTCTCGGTCGTACAGGAGCCGCCTATCCACAGTTCGTCGGAAGACGTGGTAGATTAGCGGAACCGCCGATCTGTCCTGTATCAGCCCTCGACTATCCAAAAATAGGAAAGCTTCAGGCGGAATAAAGCCGCTTAAACGAGCACTTTCGAAATATTCATCATTGGGGTAGAAGGCCCCAAAGATGAGACTATTGCTCGAGGTCATCGCTCTTGCCGCGTGAAACCGAATGAGTTTCACCAGAAAATTGTCTATCCTGTTTATGTTGGCCCCGTTGTATAGGACCTGGTTGGAATAATATTTTGTGTAGTCAGATACTGGTGTTCTGTGAAGTCCAAGGCAGCTTCTCAAACACTGCCTCTCAAACACCCGTATCTTTTCCATTTGAGATGGGGCAACGTTGAACCACACCGGGCACCCATAGGCAATCATCGGTCTGATAAGAGACATGTAGCAAATCACCTTCACCCTGCTGTCAAGACGGCTGCTATAAAACAATCGTCTTGTCAGGGCAAATGCTCCCCTAGCTCTCGCCAGAGCAGCATCTACATGTCTTCCGAAATATAGATACTGATCCAGCCAGATGCCAAGGTACTTTACTACACTTTTGCTCGCCAGTGGATGTCCGTTTGGTCCAACGATCACCAGCTTGCGCCAGTTCTTTCTCGTATCCCTAGAGGCCTTAGACAACGGTGTCCTAAACAGGATAGTTTCCGATTTCTGAAAGTTGATTTTTAACTTCCAGTCATCACAATATCTCTGGATCTTATCGAAGTCCCGCAGCAAAAGAGTTCGGATGACCTCGACAGTAGGTGCTGATCTGTACGCGATAAGATCGTCCGCATACGCAATTGCCTGAGTAAGACTACCTATCATATCGCTGGTGTAAATGCTGAAGAGAATCGGCGAGTTCACCGCTCCCTGTTGCAGACCATTTTTAATGAAAAATTCGGTGGTAGAAGTTACATTGCCACTTTTGACAACAAACGTTCTACCAGTCAACATGTCATGAAGCATATATAGTAGTGGTTTACTTATGCCAAGTCTGGTCAGCTTTAGATAGAGGCCCTCTAACCATACGGTGTCGAAAGCCTTCTCCAAATCAACCAGACATGCACCCGTGCACTGTTTTTTCGCTTTGTTCCATTGTATATCAGAGACGAGTTTGGAGGCGGCATGAATACAGTCATGTCCGGCCTTGAAACCAAACTGGTTCTCTGGTATAATATTGTTGTCCTCAGACCACTTGAACAGAGCCCGATTGAGAATCTTTTCGAATACCTTGCTGATACTCGGAAGGAGACTTATCGACCGCAAATTTGCCGGATTGGAGTTGTCCTTTCCCTTTTTCGGAAGAGGATGAACCACCGCTGATGGTTGGGTGTTGTAGAACGAGGGTAGACTCTGATTGGCATTAACTTGGCAATGCCCAGTGTTGCAACTCTGACTACACATCAAATGTGCTTATCTTTACCTCCAAGTGGTAACCATCGGGTACTGGTCTCATCCAACCGGATTTGACTTGCTAAACGATAAGCGCGAGTGTTGATAACATGACGAAAAACAGCAACACTATAAACACCCTGGTGAGAATGGCACGGATGAATACCCGGCCGGCTGTCCCAGGCGAACCTAGATGAGCTGCTCTGACATATTCGGACAACAGGTTGTCTAGGAATTTCAAGGGTTAGTCAGGCCCCTTGAACAGAGATGGTGGCGGATGAACCGAAAGGCCAACGGCAGCGCTCAATCCCGTAGTGGATACTGATGGCCCCGTGTCCTAGGGGTATCTAATAAATTGGAACTGGCCCTCCAGGTTGGGGGTTGTGCTTTGGGTTAACTACCCACCCACAGAAAAAAAACATAGTTACGAAGCAACCAATAGCCTCGGAAAGGACTGATTTTATTGTTGACGACCCTGCTAAACGAAAAAAGGACAACGACGTTCGTATCTGCACCTGGAATGTGAGAACATTAAACAGGAGAGGTGCAGGCGAACAACTAGCGGAAGCCCTAAACTGCTACAAAGCAGACATTACTGCCATCCAGGAAATACGATGGGATGGGCCGGGCAAAAAGAGGATGAAAAACTGTGACATATACTATGGACCGTGTTATAGTGAGCAGAAACAGCGACTATTCGGATGCGGATTTGTTATAAGTGCCAGACTTAGGCAAGAAGTCTTATGTTTCCAAGACATTAGCGAACGCATAGTAACAATCCGCATCAAGGCCAAATTCGCCAACATAAGCCTTATATGCGCTCACGCTCCGACGGAAGAAAAAGATGATACAACTAAGGATTGCTTCTACGAGCTCCTCGACAAAACCTATGAGCGACTACCGAAGTACGATGTTAAAATCGTGCTGGGAGATTTTAACGCAAAGGTAGGAAGAGAAGACATCTTTAGAAGTATTGTCGGAAAACATAGCCTACACGACAACACGTCTGGTAACGGACTTAGGCTAATTGATTTCGCTACGGAACGAAATGCCACTATAGCCAGCACACGGTTTCCTCACCTCGATATCCATAAGGGGACATGGCGGTCTCCAGATCAACGAACGGTCAACCAAATTGATCACATTGCGATAGATAAGAGGCACGCATCCAGTATTTTGGATGTCCGAACATTCCGAGGAGCTAACACCGACTCGGATCACTACCTTGTAGCAGCCAAGGTAAGAATGCGGATATCCACCACGCCACAACAATCCAGAAATACTGTGAAAAAATTTAATGTCGGAAGACTGCAATCGCAAGAGACCGCCAAGACCTTCGCACAACGCGTATCCCTTAACCTCTCGATTAACACCACACCACCAGCATCGAATGTCGAAGAGCAATGGCAACGATGCCAACAGGCCATTAGATCAGCCGCAACTGAAGTGCTAGGTTTCTCGCGCCCACCAGCAAGAAACCCCTGGTTTGATGAGGAATGCCGACAGATGCTCGCAGCCAAGAACGAGGCCTACAAGGCTAAGCTGCAGGTGAAGACGAGAGCTGCCATTGAGCTCTATAGGCAAAGAAGAAGGGAAGAACATCGGCTTTTCAGCAAGAAGAAAAAAGAGCAAGAAAAGCGCGCGATCGAGGATATAGAGAGGTGCCACTCCAGGAACGATGTTCGCAAGTTTTACCAAAGTGTAAAACGTCAAAGCCAAGGATACAAGGCTCGAACAGAATCCTGTCGAGATGAACAAGGAAATATTGTAGTTGAGACACAGTCGATGCTGAGGATATGGAAGAACCACTTCTGCAGACTGTTAAACGGCGATGACGAACAACATTCCGCTGTCAGGCAGAACGAACCATTCAATATTGGTAACGACAGCGAAGACTGCCAACCACCCGACCTGAGTGAAGTGAGGATAGCAATATCTAAACTCAAGCTTAATAAGGCTGCCGGAAATGACGGCCTTCCCGCTGAGCTCTATAAGGCCGGCGGAGATGACTTGGTAAGTAACATCCACCAACTCATAAGCCAAATCTGGTCGGATGAAAATATGCCTGAAGAATGGAACCTCAGCATCGTTTGCCCGATCCACAAAAAAGGAGACCCTCTGAACTGCGCCAACTACAGAGGCATAAGTCTCCTCAACATCGCCTACAAGATCCTATCTGCCGTAATATGTGAACGCCTGAAACCGTTTACCAACAACCTGATTGGCCCTTATCAGTGTGGTTTTAGGCCAGGAAAGTCCACAACCGATCAAATTTTCACACTTCGGCAGATCCTGGAAAAAACTCAAGAAGTCCAAATCGATACCCACCACCTATTCATCGATTTCAAAGCCGCATATGACAGCATTTATAGAGACGAACTGTATAGAGCCATGTCTAGTTTTGGTATACCGCCCAAACTCGTCCGTTTGTGTAGGATGACGATGGAGAATTCTCGCTGCTCCATCAGGGTCGGAAACGACCTCACCGACACATTCGATACCAAAAAAGGATTTAGGCAAGGCGATGCGCTGTCATGTGACTTCTTTAATCTGATTCTTGAGAGAATTGTGCAAAACTCCAAAGCCAACACCAGAGGCACAATTTTCCAAAAGTCGGTGCAACTATTAGCATACGCTGACGATATTGACATCATTGGCAGGACTCAACGTGATGTCATAGCCACGTTTGCTAGTATAGAGAAGGAAGCGGCGAAAATGGGTTTAGCAGTAAATGAGGGTAAGACTAAGTATATGCTGTCATCACGAAAGGACTCACAACATCGACGAATTGGACAGAACGTCACCATTGACAGATATAACTTTGGGGTAGTACGGGACTTTGTCTACCTCGGCTCCGCTATTAGCTCTGACAACAACATCTCGTCAGAAATTAAACGAAGAATTACTCTTGCCAACCGCTGTTTCTTCGGGCTAAGAAGGCAATTTAGTAGTAAAGCCCTCACTCGAACTACTAAGGAAACCCTATATAAGACCCTGATCATCCCAGTCCTGCTCTACGGCGCTGAAGCATGGACTGTATCAAAAGCGGATGAAGAAATCCTTGGTAGATTCGAGAGGAAAATTCTTCGAAAAATCTTCGGTCCCGTTTGCGTTGACGGGCTATGGAGACGAAGATTCAACCAAGAACTATACGAGCTGTACAGCGACATGCCCCTGGTCAAAAAACTCCGCATTGGACGTTTAAGATGGCTAGGACATGTAGAACGAATGGACACCAATACTCCGGCTCGCAGAGTCTTCGATTCCCAGCCAGACGTCGGACGCAGTAGAGGAAGACCTCGCCTTAAGTGGCGCGCACAAGTGGAAACCGACCTCAACCAACTTGGAGTGCGCAACTGGAGGCAGTTAGCTAAGGACCGGGCTAATTGGAGAGGCATGTTGGTTGAGGCCCAGGTTCATTCCGGACTGTAGCGCCACTTAAGAAGAAGAAGATGAACCACCGCCGTCTTCCAACGCACTGGATAATATGCATTATTCAGCGCGTTGTTGAACAGCGTGGCGTAAATGTCCACAGCTTCAGAAGGTAAGTGTCGCAGTACAATGTTGGATATACCATCGACTCCCGCTGACTTCTTTTTCTTTATGGAATCGAAAATGGTCTGGAGTTCCACCTTCGAAATTAACAGGGGACTAGACCCACTTCGCTCGGCGACTATGGCGTTTGCCAAGTTTTCGTCATCGAACCGCGTGAAACCGCGGTTCTCAGATCGCCATTGCGTTATGTCATTTCTTAGGTAGAAGTGATGGAGCAGGGCATTGTTTTCCAGGATTCGGTTCGGGCGAATGCTATCGTTCACCTTATACACCTCCTGAAAAACAGCCCCCACTGCCTCCACTTTCTCCTGAGGATCTTCAATAACATAGAAATCGTCGTTGAAGACGGCTTCCCCTGGATCGATTCCTGCTGTCAAAAGTATGTTTGTATTGTCAGTTGTTCGTTGGAGCTTAATACACGGAAGGTCGTTATGACCTTTCCTGCTAAAGATCTTATTAATTTGTGGAAACATACTCGGGTCGCTGGAATTTACGGCCCGAATTCTGTTATTCCAAAACAAATTAATGGACAACCGATAGTTCTCCTTGATCAATTGGTTGATGTTTTTGATCGACGCCTTCAGTGTTCTAATCTCCGGGTCACGTGGGTTTGTCAGTCGTCTGTACAAGTTTTTTAGTCTTGTCAGAAGTCCGCTTTTTTGTCTGTGCAGTGCGTCAATGGTCGAGTTTCTGTATGAAGACGTTATGTCACGTTCTTTGTATTTTGGAATCGTCCTGTTCATTGTCCTTTGGATCGATTCGTCCATTAGTTGTAAGTAGTCGTCGATTTCGTTGTTTGTCAGATTTCGGTTGTTTGGTGGTAGTATGTCCCTCGAACGTAGTTCTCTTGATAAGGCGTTGGTAAAGCGTGGCCAGCGCATCTTACCGTAGTTGTAAGAATGCACAGGCACATACTCCTCCAACGTCACAAGCTCGTTCGGAAGCTGTATTACGGCGGCGAGTCCGCAGTGGTCACTGTCGTACTCGATCGTCTGTAAACAGTTTCGCGGGTGTTGACCTACTTTGTCAGTAACACACACAGGTTACCCTCTTCTTTGAGGCGTGCTGCGCTTTTCGCTGTTGTGTCATTGATCTGTAAGTCAATTGGTGGAAGGTTTAGAATTGCTTCCAAGCCTGCTGTGGGACTGGTGTGCATGGTTTCTGTTGTGAGTACGCATGCCGTTCTTTGAACTTTTGTTAAGGCGGTCAAATGCTTCGTCTTTTTTATGGGGTTCCACCAGACTAGGCAACGATAGGTAAGAATTGGTCTGACAACAGCTGTGTATAACCATTTCGTGACCTTCGGGGAATGGGCCCCATTTCCTACCACAGATTCTATTGCAGGCATAAAGTGAAATGTTAGCTTTCGTAACCCTTTCTTTGATATTCAGGTTCCAGTTTAGTTTGCTAGTATCACCCCAAGGTATTTGGCTTGGGCACTTGATGACAGTGAGAGGGTGGACCCTCCCAAAGTCGGTGCCACAAACTCTGAGAATGATCTTTTGTTAGTGAAGAATGCCAATTCAGTTTTCTTCGGACTTACACCTAGGCGCATGGTTCTGAACATCTGCTGAGTAGGTTTAGGCAATTTTGCATGATTGCGCTTAGCGTCGATGGGAATTTCCCATATGCCATGAGAACAACATCGTCTGCATAAGCCACTTTTTTGTAGCGGTGATCTCCAGTTTCTTTTATACTTCATTGACTACCATTGACTATGTGTCTAGTACCTCGGCCATAAATATGATGTGAACCGCTGTGTAAAATCGAGTCCTGACACGAGGGCACCTCTACCTTTTCCAAGATGACAGCAAAAGAATTATCAAGATGGAGTCAACTTTGGCGTCTACAGTAACAGTTTCAGCACACATGAATCTTAAGGGTTATACAGGCCTCATCAACAAAGATTTCACATGCCAATTCAGAGGTCTATAGTATCCAACTATATGAAGCTATGAATGTCCAGAATAAGGTGAGAGAAGACAATCATGTCCAGGAAAAAAGAGAACATGCATCCTCTCAGCTTAGAGAAATCAAAGAGTCTCAAGACTAGAAAAGCATCTGCCAATTGTACAAAAAAGGCAATCAAGAGACTGCTGGTTTAAATGTAGGAACAGGCGCTACAGTCCGCAAAGAACCTGGCCCTCAAACATCATTCCTCTCCAATCAGCCCATTGCATCCAGTTCCGCACTTCAAGTTAGTTCAGGTCGGTTTTTACTTAAGGCGAGGTCTTCCTCTACTGCTTGCGACGTCTGGCTGGGAATAGAATAATCTGCGAGCCAAAATATTGGTGTCCATTCGCTCTACATGTCCTGCTTAAATGACCAGGTCTTTATCGCTGTAATAGGTAATTCGATAATATGAAACCTTGAGTTCTCACCTAGCTAATGCCTACCAACTCCGAATTTCAGCTGGAGACCGCTGAGTGCTTGTGTGACAGCCGATGAGAGTGGGAGGAAGACATGTGCTAGCACTAATGTACATATTCCATCACAGGCGGCACCAGAAGTACTCCCAAGATGGATTCAACTGTGTGGCCTTCAGTCCCATTTAGGATGGACAAAGTGAATAACCTAAATGAGCTGCTTTGAAATATTCGTTCATCGGGTCATCGAGGAATCTCAAGTCAGGCCCCTTTAACAGAGATGGTGGCAGATGAGCCTAAAGGCCAACGGCGGGATATTAACGGATCCGTTTTCTAGGGGTATCTAATGAATTGGAACTTGCCTTCCAGCTTGGGGATTGTGCCGCCACGGACAACGACTTACATATGGTAGCTACTCAAAAAAATGAATCTGTACTCGCGCGGTATATGGCATTCATTACCGCGATCTAGGAAATACGTTGGATAGGTTCAGGAATACACAAACGAAAAACATGCCTCATTTATTATGGCTGGCACTCAAAGCTGCACATTCGTTTTGAGGATGTTACGGTAAATGTTACCGCAACAAGTCTCACGCTCTATCCCTAATATCCTTTCGGTCCCTCTTTTAATTATGGTTGCTAACGCAGAATCTATAGGAAGTGGTGGACAACCATGGTCCCATCAGCCAATGGTCCACTACCTTCAGACCCTGAGAAGGCAACCCAATATAGGTCTAACGAGTGCTAAGGATGAAGAAGTCCCAACTCTGTTCGGTGCAGCCCCAGGGAGAATGGGAAGACTCACGACAGAGCAACGCCAAACTTAAGCGTGCGACAGGAGTCCACGGAAAACGCCGTCGTCGGAGCCCAAAGGACGTGGGAGACTCGCGACGGCCAACATCAGACAGGAGCGGTCTGAACAGTTCGATGGGTGAGGGAGGACGATCCCTCGTCGACCCCAACACGATGATGACGGGTGGGGGAGGACGATCCCTGGAGCTTACACTCCAATGTAAGCGTTTGCGTTACCGCGTCAGGGGCGCAAACGCAAAGTTCCAA
This sequence comes from Rhingia campestris, assembly GCA_932526625.1. Taxonomy (NCBI): domain Eukaryota; kingdom Metazoa; phylum Arthropoda; class Insecta; order Diptera; family Syrphidae; genus Rhingia; species Rhingia campestris. The sequence goes on from OW052184.1 coordinate 20,313,502, forward strand.
TGGTAAAAGAGTAGACGTTCTCTTTCCACCCAACTTTGGAGCAACGGAGGAGCAGCAGAGGCGTGGGGCGGCCGGCCCAAAAGACACCCCTCCAACAAAGCCGCAACATTAAACGTCAGGGTCGATGGCCAAGAGAGGACGATCTCTTTCCCCCACCGTTGGAGCAACGGATTAGAAGCGAGGTGTGTAGGCGGACGGCCATAAATAAACACCCTCGCCACAACACAAACACAACATAAAACACATAATAGACATCACAAAACATGTCCACAACACGGACGACAGAAGGTGATGTCCAAAAAGACACACGGGGCATGTCCACAACAATTGGACACATCGAGAACCACAAGAAAAGACTGTGGATTGGCTTAAGCCCAACATAAGAATACATTTAATTTAAAGGATGGCACCCGAATGACACATCCCATACCCTAAAATCTGCACGCGACACAACCAACGTAGTTCGCGGAAAAATGATTTATTGTATAGCACTCTCCTCCTCTCCATTCAATGCTCACCAAGTCCTACAATGAGCAATGGCCTCCTCCCCCCTAACAGATGTGTACGTCCTCTCTTTTTTTTCCTCAGCAGTAGTTAAATTGGTCACGTGGGTCGTCGTAAACGTGCCCGACGTAGGAGTAGAGTCGCGAACGAAATGTCAACCAAACATAGGCATTCGCGGCATATGTCTGGTTGACACAAATAGTTGTCCAGGATCGACACCGAGTTGGCCTATAACACTGACAAGTGTCTATAGGAAAACTGGGGTGATTGTTAAGAACCAAAAGGTGCTGCGTCGGTAATAATCCGACGCAGAAGCTGAGAAAACGCAGTTGAGACTGGACATAACAAATTGGAGAGAATGGATGTGGTGTGACAGGCGGCGATAACAAGAGTCTGGAAAAATCCCGACATCGATGCGCAGAAAATCACAAAGCCACGTGTGAACGGGGGTAATACACTAGTAAGCGCGAAATACACTCTCCAGCTGGAAAGCGCAGAGTAGTAAGAATTCGCAGTTAGGCTTACTAGTGCTCAATTCCAAGAGAGAATGTGAGAGCGAATGAACGGGATCGATGCTGGACAAAGAAATCGGGTCGAATAAAGAAAGCCACTTCTTGGTGATCTTAAGCTTAGGAAAGACGTGGAAAAAATTTTTGGTTGGAAGGACGTGAACTTTTGGTGAAAAATTTAGATTTTTTTTTGAGTTGAGTCGAGTTGAAAGCGAGGCAGAAAAATTGAGGACGGATTTCATCGCCAAGAAGGGAGAAGAAGAAAGTAGGTTGCGAGATAGGAGACGGAAGAGCGGAGGAAGACGAGGAGAGAGGCAGAGGAAAAAAAGATAAGTAGAGTGATTTTCGTTAGTGCTAGATTGAGCAGTGGATAGTTGGTTGTTTCGCGACCGAATCTGTAAATTTTCCGAGAAAAGACGGGACGCGCGCCCCAGTAGTAATTCGCTGATAAAATTCGGGAGAAAATTTCGTTCGGGGGCCATCCTGGTGGTTCGCCATTTTTCTTTTGTGTCCCCACAAAAACACCGAATTAATAAAACCCAGTAGGCGTACCACCGCCATTTTGTAACGTGGTTACACTTTGCCTTTTTTTTATCGGTATTCTTTTGTTCCACACATTTTGCTCTTTTATTTCAGGTGCGCAGCAAGCGTCAAAAAGGGTTTCGTAATTTAACCAGACAAGAAAAATTACGTGGCGTCCAAGTATAATTTTAAGTCTCGTGTAAACACGAGCCCACCCCACACGCTGAGTGAACCAGGCTCTCGTACTAACGACGGGAAAGCTACCTTCTACCGTGTGTATGATCTGTGGTTGGTGACAGATCCATAACGCGGGAAAATCGGTAGCAAGGAGCCGACTAGGGTCATGAATAATCGAGCCGGTTAGTCAAATTGGCGTCGTCACAATTGATTGCCATACCATCTCGTTTTATGACAATTTTCATCACTTCGGCGAGAACTTCAGGCGACAGATTCTCGCACTCGTGTCGAATGTTGTCGTTGAGGGCTTCTGGGGTTCACGTAAGCACGGTACTTCAAAAACCCCACAAAAAAGTCTGGAACGGTTAAATCGGGCGAACTTGCGGGCCGAGAGAGATGAAGCGACCCGGGAACGCCGCCTTCAGAATATCGGTCTTGAAGTGTGTGCCGTTGCTCCGTCCTGTTTATTGGAACCACATGTCCTTCAGTCATAATTCGTCCAATTGCGGCAGAAAAAACTCGGTAAACACGGCCCTATAGCGCGCACCGTCCACTGTTGTCTTTTGACCAGCGGCGTTCTCGAAAAAAATGGCCCGATGACTCCTCCAGCGTGAACAGCGCAACATGCAGTAGCTTTGAGCGGGTGTAATGGCTTCTCGTGCATTACTCGTGGATTTTCAGTGCCCCAGAAGCGATAGTTTTGCCTGTTCACGTACCCGCTGAGGTGGAAATAAGCCTCAACGCTCATTATGATTTTGGTCGAAAAATCGTCCATTTCGTCATCGAGATTGAGGAATGCTTGGGCGTAGGTTACACGCGTTTGGCGGTCGACAGGCAGTAGCTGATGCATGGACTGGACTTTGTACGGGAACACGCACAAGTCTTTGACCAAAATTCGCCTAAGGGACGACCGGCTGATGGCTAATTGCGAGGCACGGCGTCTGGTCGATGTTTCCGGCGACAGCTCGACATCCTCGGCAACATCGGCGATATTCTCGGCACAACGGACGCTCGGGGCCGACCTCTCTTGGCAACGTTTCGTGTGGTCCCATAATCTTCAAGGTTGGTGGCCAAACGGCGCAGTGGTTGCGCAGTCGGAGTCTGGCGGCCGGGGAATCGGCGACGGGATTTGCGCTGCGCCAACACTACAGACGAATTGTTACGCAAAAAATAGACACGATTATTCCGAGTTCTTGGGGAGTGTATTGCTCCATGGCTTGTTCACTTGTATTCTACATCTGTCTAGTCCACTAATGTCAAAACAGATTTAAGATTGGCGGCCATTTGCAAAAATAAGAGCATATTCCAATAGGGTCATCTCTTTTGGCCTACCTTGTACAATGTCGCTGTACATTTAGAAATGACGTCATTATCTTGAATTGAAAGAAAAAGTTACATACTACCCCGTCATGCACTTTATTTCGTTATCAATTTCTACTTGACTCACGTTAGTGCAAAATGATCGAATATGGTTTTAGAAAAAAAAAGTTGTCGCTGTCCAGCATTTCGAGAGATGTGTCTCGGGTGATCTTGACTTTGCCTATCAAAAATGACGATAGCGCCACGCGACGTCATATCACTTAACACGCGATGTATGTTCCGAGAGTAGAGGAATATTTTTCTTCTTTTTATAGGTTTGACCTTTTCGATTTTACGAAGATTTGTTTTCCTGGATGACTTTGATTGACCTCTTCGGTGGCGATGTCAAATTCGGAACGTGTACGTAAACGTGGCTGAAGTGTAAACAAAAATTTTGTTTTTTTTTTTTTGGTCCGTTAAGTTCAAGTGGTGTGCTCGTAGTGGGTAAATCATGGAGAACAATCTATTATCAGTGCCACTGGAATGGTATGCATTGAAGATTAAGATGGAGGTGACGTTTAAGGGGGCTTGCATTTCCTTGGCAGATAAGACACGGGGGTATGATTTTGTTTTATAAATAATTTAATTTTATCTCGAGTTATTTTGTTAATTTTTTTGTTAATGATGTTTGCCCAAAAATTATAATGAAATGTAAATAATTGAAGTGATGTTTGTGTGACACCGTTTAAAGAACGGAATGGCCGAAACACAATCACGCTTTGGGCTGTTGCGTTGCACAGTGTGGTATTTTGACCTAAAACGTGGCCAAAAATCAATTTTGTCAACTTTCCTTCCCAGGGCACAGTCTTAGCCCACAGGTAGGGGCTAAGGTAGATAACCAGGCTAACTTTTAGTGAAGTCGATCTACAAATTGATTGCAACTAGCACTAGTTGAATACGAGTTTGTTTGCGATTTAAAAAAAAGTGTATTTTCTGAGAGTTTTTTAATCATAAAATGATTTCGGTAAAAAAAATTGATATGGAGATCGTCAATAAACGTATGTTTAGCATTTTAAGCAACATTTTATTTTTTAATATAATTTATTCATATCGATGAGTTTGTTTTTACCAAAGTTCAGTGCTTTTTGTATATCCATTGCACTTTTTTAAAAATCCTGATTATGTAGAACAATCTTGGCTTTCAAAACCATTCACTTGTTTTCTTTCACCTACGAAAAAACAAAGCCTTTGAAAAAACCTCTATTAAAACGACCTTAACTAAGGGGTGATTTTTTAAGAGTCAAGTTTTTCAGGTTGGGAGCAGTAGTTAGTAATTCACGAGAAAGAATATACACTCGCTGCACTTCTCGACATTGAAGGAGCCTTCAATAATGTGAACACAAACGCAGTCGAAAGAAACCTCTATACTTCTATACGTGTAACCAAATATTCGGAAAAAACTGGGGTCCGAACCCCAAGATCATGGATGATGGATGTACACGGCCATTGTTTATTGACATCTTTATTGACAGTCAGGCTGCAATAAAAGCTATCTCTGTTTCTGCTCAATATAACACGGTCCATAGTAGATGTCACAGTTTTTCATCCTCTTTTTGCCCGGCCCGTCCCATCGTATTTCCTATTTCCATCCCATCGTATTTCCTGGATGGCAGTGATGTCTGCTTTGTAGCAGTTTAGGGCTTCCGCTAGTTATTAACCTGCACCTCTCCTGTTTAATGTTCTCACATTCCAGGTGCAGATACGAACGTCGTTGTCCTTTTTTCGTTTAGCATGGTCGTCAACAATAATATCAGTCCTTTCCGTGGATGGGTAGTTAACCAAAAGCACAACCCCCAACCTGGAGGGCAAGGCCCTTGTTTTGACCCTAGGACAGCCGGCCGGAAAAAATACCGATGTCAGTAGCCCATTTTGGGATATGAGCGCTGCCGTTGACCCATTGAGGGCTCCTCCGCCACCAACTCTTTTCCAATACCCTGGCTCAGTATTGATGTTCAAAAATGTCGAAGCAGCTCATATAGGGATTTCACTACCAGTTCGATCAAACTGGAGCTGTAGGTGCCACCGTTGACTCCATCTAGGGAATTCCTCCGCTGCCGCCTGAGAGTGAGTGCCTTAGTGAGAGGACACTCCCCCCCCCACTCTCATATTTGCTGCCACCAACGATCTGGCACAGGGGTTTAATACCCCAACTCCAGTCGAGGTACTAGGCACCCACCAGTCACCAGCGTGGAGGTGAGAGTAGGAGTTGATAGTGAGAGGCTAGAGTGAGAACGCTTGTGTCCTCATATAATCGCATCACTATCGTTAATGTTTTAATGATCGATAAAATAGATCGAATCTGATCGTGTATCGATCTCAAAGAAATCGAACGTAAGTATACATAAATCAAAAGTGAAATATAAAATTTTAAACCGAAAGTATGCTGTTGTTGTGTGTCGCAGTTCTGTTCTAAAAATTTCCTGGAACCGATTTCGGGTGCAGCTTTACCGGGCCTGTCACCTCAAGTTCGACGACAGTGGACACAACTTATTAGCCTTTAAGATAAGATTCCACGTGGATATCGGGCATATACGTGAAGTTATAGTTGCTGTAGTGCGGGTGAAAATGGTCTTCCCTAGCCCGAGTATGATGACAGTCAATTCTTTAATGAAGATCAAACGGCTATGTTTCAATGGGATTTATGACAGAAAGAGGAATTGTGCGCTGTAGACAGTGACAGTCGTGCCACGTATAATTGTCCGTGTGAAAAACATGGAGTGCCTAAATCTAAGCAGCAAACAGACATCGTTTGTCCTTGTCAATACAATAGTAAATTGGATGGTGGCTTCGATATTGGTTTTCATTAATTTTTTAATGACCAATTACACATGAACCCATGGTAGGTTCAAATTCTGAAGTAAAATAACCGGAGATCAGGTGTGATGGCCTGCCACGTACATCCAGTGAGTTCAAAAACTCTGTTGGAAAATTTGGATGGATCTTGTAGAATTTTGACGCGCATGTTTATTTTTAGCTGGATTTTTCGACATCGTTGAACGTGGAATGTCGGAAAGTGTTTGTTTGAAATCACCTGAGTTTCCGCTGAATAGTTTGTCGTTGGTTTTTCTATATCATCGAGTGTTCTGTTTAACTCCTCAAGAGAATATTTGTATTCTCTTTGCATATTTCTAGATTGCATTGTTTCAGCACTTTGGCCCTCGACAGTTGTTTTTTTATGTTGCACACATCTGGTTTACTTCGAATATTCAAATGTTGAATGAGCTGTTCTGGCTCCATCTAAAGTTGATGCAATACCAGATGCTAGGGCCAGTGCGATGCCATTGTTTGATTGTATTTCAGCGAGAATTAGCGCAATGAGAAATGTTTTGCCAGTTCCACCTGGTGGATCAAAAAAAAAAACACCTTGTCAAGTCGAAACTACCAGCATAATGCGGTCGCTTTTTTAGTAAAAAAAAACGCCCCAAAAAATGGGCGTGGGTTAAAATAATCTATAGACGAAATGTTCATAAAATATTTTCATCGAAAGTTTTTTTTTTTTTCGAAAAGTAGGCGTGTCAAAAAACTTTGTGTTGATAAAACTTAAGCCCCCGATGTTGGTGGCTTAAGTGTTGGATTAACTTCTGTCATAGGAAATTTTGATTGGTTGTTGGATGTAGTAGAGAATTACTCAATGGGTGATGTCCATACTAAGTTCCATACATATTCGCAGAATATTCCCGTTTGGTGTATAGTTTTAGGCGCGTAACTAATAAATTACCTCCGAACCATTCACAATGACTTGTTATACTTGGCTTAGCTAAAACCACGCTTTTTTGATGACTGTGAAACCCAAAAAACTTAAGACCAAGTTTAAGATCTGCTTTTTGCTTAGCTAAGCAACGGATTGAGCTCTCACTGTGAAACCGGGCATTACGGTTTAACCAATAACAAGGTTTTTTTTTAAATAGGCGTGGTAGTGGACGGATTTTGAAAAATAGGGCCTTTTTCCTTCTCATTATAAATGTGAATGCGTAAATGCGATTAAAGGCTGCGTTCATGGCTACGCGTTTGATTCGCTACTAGCGATCAATTACATGTGTACATATGAAAGTGTTTATGGCGCGGTGATTAATCGAAAATGTGAATTTAGCCATCGCTAGCGATGGTCAGCGATGTTAGCGACAAGAATCGAAAGTTCAAATAATTTGAACTTTTTGAGCGAATCGCTCATACACAATGGAGAAATTTATTGAAATTGTAGCAGGAAATTGACTGTTTAAATGCATTTGACGGAGTAGTTAACTGCTTTCTAATAATAAAATGCGTTGTACTTTAGCGCGCATGTTTAATATATTACTGTTCAAATGAATTAGGCTAAATGCACACACACCGATTTTGAACGGCCAGCATAAAATCGGCCGACGTTTTACCGGTAGCAGGGTGCTAGCACACTCTCCGGATTTTTACCGGTCTTAAAATCAGTTGCTTCGTTGTCGTGATCGTGACACGAGGTTATTGTTTAATAATAATGAATCCTAAACAATTTGTTGCTATGTGGTTATTGCATCACCGTATTAAGCGCCGTAGGATTAAGCGCAAGTACTGGATTCATCCTATCAATCAGAGCGGAGATCACACGGGAACATTCTATACTCTATTTGAAGAACTAAGGCATGATGGTAGTAAGTTTTTCAACTTCTTCAGAATGTCTATTGCATCCTACGTATACCTACAATTTCACATACTGAATGAAGCGAGAGCAGTCGAATGTAATGGTCGGCAAAAAATCGGTGCGTGTGCAAGCGTGTATTTAATCAAGTACGCCACTACTTCCCGATACTGCAGGCGATACAGTGGCAGTGGACGGCTGCTCACCGGCATTTGCCGTCACCGATCAGCGGTCGGCGTTTGTGCCAGGTTCCGTTCCCACATGTGGTTCACTATTGGAATTTGGACGACCGGTATAAAATCGGCCGTCCAAAAACGGTGTGTGTGCAACTAGCCTTAAAGTAGGCGAAAATAGCTCCGTCACTATATCACTGTCAATACATGAATAAAAGTAGGCGAAATCGCTCCGCCATAAACTTTCAATCGCTGGCGATTTCGCTTGTAGCTTTGTTTTTGTAGTTAACGAGGACTATACTGGACTCTTAACTCGAAAATCCAAATGAAAAGAGGAGAGGATACAACCAAAAAGTGGATGCAGAACGAAAGGTAAAAAGACGTCGGATACGCTCGGCATTGATGCTCAAGCCATTCATCTTCGAATCCACACCTTCAGTTTGTGCGATATTGAAGACCGAACCTCAGGAGTCGAATCGCTTCCTCCGTGAACGGATCGGCAATCGTACGAACAACAATTACGTGATTCTTCGTACGAACGAACGTATTGAGATTGTGTCATACGAATGCTCACGGAACGTAATTTTAAGTTTGACGTGGTAGTTGTACTAAAATGAAATGAAAAAGGTAATATTCTTAACTTCTAATAAATGTTGTTGGGAAGAAAAACTCGGCAAAATTAAAGTTCGAAAAAAATCATTTTACAAAATTAAATGGATTCGGCGTTGTTATTTTACCTAAGTTCGTCAGACGAAATGAAAAAAAATTCGAATACAGCTAAGAGATAGCAGCAATTGTTCAATTGAGAACTATCTCTGAAAATGATGTACATAGTATATGTATTTAATATTTATAGATTTATAAAACGGGTTCGCTTAAATAAAAAGGCGTTTTAATATGTTTTTACGAAACTTAAGTTCTTTGACCTCTATTAAATCCTTGGGCGCAGTACCTTTCGGCGTTGTGGCAGCCATTGGTAACTCGGAACTTCTAATGCCCAGTTTCACAGTGAGAGCTTAAGCTTCACGGTTTAACATAACTTTGTGTTTCACAGTGCCGGCTTAAGAGTTAACCATACTTTAGTGTTGATAAAACTTAAGCCCCCGATTTTGGTGGCTTAATTATTGGTTTAACTTCTGCCAGAGAAAAATTTGTTTGGATGTTGGATGTAGTAGAGACTTACTCCATGGGTGATGTCCGAAATAAATTCGGGTAGTAACTGTGTCATATTCGCAGAATATTCCCGTTTGGTGTATAATTTTAGGCGCGTAACTAATAAATTACCTACGAACCATTCACAATGAGTTGTTATACTTGGCTAAGTTAAACCACACTTTTTTGATGACTGTGAAACCCAAAAAACTTAAGACCAAATTTAGGATCTGCTTTTTGCTTAGCTAAGCAACGGATTAAGCTCCCACTGTAAAACCGGGCATAAATGTTTTAGCATTTGTAAGTACCTTAACTGATGCGTCCAATCCAGTTGCTTACATTATTAAATTATGCTTTTCGGTGAGATGCTTGCTTCTCCTCATACGGTCCCACCTCCTTTTCTACTATTTATTTCTTTTTCGTCTAAAATGTATGGTCAGCAAAATCCTCTAATCAAATTAAATAATAAAAAGCGACTCAATAAACTAAATGTGCTTTCCTACTTCCACGCTTCAACTTCTTTAACCTGAGGTCTTACAGTATTTAACTTAGATAACAAGCTATCTCACATTTTTATGGATGTATAGTAGCTTCGCCTTGAACAGTATTTGGAATCGAGTTTTTTGCCAAGTCCGGCTATCTCTCTATGTACTCCGTTAAGATACTCTTTTGAGTTTGATTTATTTTATTGCGATTAATTAATTGACATCTTTATAGGTATTTGAGATTTATAAACCATATAAAATTATTAAACTTACATTTTTCTTCATTAATTCAAACCTATCGTATGGCATTAAGATTGAATTTGTACGTTCAGGCATCCGTTCACTCAAGTGGTGATGCCAAATTACGTTAACGACTATACGTTCACGTATGCGATAATACCAAATGCACACATAACGAAAACGAGTTACTCGTTCACAGAGGTCGCGATTTGACCCCAGGCTTAAATATCATGCGATAGCTATGAAATGTATATAAGCTTCATGGGTCAATAACTATTGCCTAAATATTTAGTACCTATCACACCGGAAATTCAACCGTGAACATTTGAAATATGTTCCACATAATCCACATTCACCTAACAATATGCAACTTTTATTTATTACTTCTTTTGGTTGTTAAATTTCATTTGATGACATTCTGTTGCATATACTTAGGAGTTAGTTGAAAATCGGTTGACTACAGTTTACTACATGCCTGCTGCATTATTAATTTTTAGATTATAACATGTAATGATGAGATATCTGCAAACGTTTTATTCAATCTTATAAACTGCCTTTCTAATTTAGGAAGAATATGTCTAAACTTCTGAAGGTACTCAGACTCACCGAACAGCAGCTGCAAGCAATTGTAAGATTAATTCAAAAAAATATTTTTTTTAAGAGCGCGATCTGTATCAATTCCAAAGAGAAAACGAGTCAAGAGAAATGAAATCAATAAAACATCTGTTTAGGTTTACTACAGTTTTGCTAAGGCGCCAGGCGCATTTTTCCCGTTTTGCTTATAAACTGAGAAATTGCGAAAATAAGATTATCTACACACACTGCCTTCCCCTCTCAAACACATGAAAGAGGAAATTGAATAAAATACGGTCAACTATTCCTCAAAGCGGGAAACCATATTTGAAAGTTGAAACCGGTGTGTTTCAATTCCATTCGATGGATTGTGGATTTGGCTTTGGATACCGTACCGACCCGAACAGTTGTGGATTCAAATAAAGTTGCAAATCAAATCAGCTGTCTTCTGTGTATTGTGCATACCTGTGCAAATCAAATCAGCTGTCCTCTGTGTATTGTGCATACCTGTGGATAATCCAATGAGCAGTATTTTTCTTTTTGTTTATTTTTAAAATATGTGTTGCCGAGCAAGGATGTCACTTTAATACAATTGTAGGGGACATTTTTGCACAATTAATTGCACTAAAGTACCTTTTGACGTTTCAACTGCTTTAGCCTCTGCTTCCGCTCTATAAAAAAAAATTCGGCCTACTTAATCTCCCACTTTAAAATAATGGTATTCTAAATATCGAATAAAATACATACCTAACTATTTAAAATATTAAGAAGATAATTAAAATAGTTCTTAAAGTACTTAAACAGATTACACTTTCAGATGGGCATTGCAGTGTGACTAATAGCATCAAGGAGCAGAGATTTGCCTTAGCATATAAAATTTATCCAAAGCGTCATCATTTCGTGCAAGTAAATTATTATGTTCATCAACACTAACAAAATGATTGGATTTTGTAGAACAAGTGCAAACTCTGATTGGTGTTAACTTGGCGATGCCCAGTTGTTGTAACTTTGACTTCACAATACACATCAATTGTGCTTCTTTTACCACGTGTTAACTATCATCCAACCAGATTTGACTTGCTTAACTAATAAGTGCGAGTAACATGACATTACCTCCAAGTGGTAACCATCGGGTACTGGTCTCATCCAACCGGATATGACTTTCTAAACGATAAGATCGAGTGTTGATAACAAGACAACAGCAACACTATAATCAAACTGGCCAGAATGGCACGGTATGAATACCCGGCCTGCCGTCCCAGGCGAACTCAGATGAGCTGCTTCGACAAATTCGGACAACAGGTTATCTAGGAATCTCAAGGCTAAGTCAGGCCGCTTGAACAGAGATGGTGGCTCATAAACCGAAAGGTCAACTGCAGCACTCAATCCCGTAGTGGGTACTGATGGCCCCATGTTCTAGGGGTATCTAATATGTTGGAACTGGTCCTCCAGGTTGGGGGTTGTGCTTTGGGTTAACTACCCACATATGGAAAAAACTATTGTTACGAAGCAACCAATAGCCTCGGAAATGACTGATATTACTGTTGACGACCCTGCAAAACGAAAAAGGACAACGACGTTCGTATCTGCACTTTGAATGTGAGTACATTAAACAGGAGAGGTGCAGGCGAACAACTAGCGGAAGCCCTAAAATGCTACAAAGCAGACATTACTGCCATCCAGGAAATACGATGGAATTGGCCGGGCAAAAAGAGGATGAAAAACTGTGACATCTACTATGGACCGTGTTACAGTGAGCAGAAACAGGGACTATTCGGATGCGGATTTGTTATAAGTGCCAGACTTAGGCAAGAAGTCTTATGTTTCCAAGACATTGTAACCATCCGTATCAAGGCCAAATTCGCCAACATAAGCGTTATATGCGCTCAAGCCCCGATGGAGGAAAAATAGGATAAACCTATGAGCGACTACCAAAGTACGATGTTAAAATCGTGCTGGAAGATTTTAACGCAAAGGTTGGAAGAGAAGACATCTTTAGCAGTATTGTCGGAAAATATAGCCTACACGACAACACGTCTGGTAACGGACTTAGGTTAATTTACTTTGCTACGGAACGAAATACCACTATAGCCAGCACACAAGTTTCTTCACCTCGATATCCATAAGGGGATATGGCGGTCTCCAGATCAACGAAGAGTCAACCAAATTGATCACATTGCGATAGACAAGAGACACGCATCCAGTATTTTGGATGTCCGAACATACCGAGGGGCTAACATCGACTCGGACCACTACCTAGTTGCAGCCAAGGTAAGAATGCGGATATCCACAACGCCACAACAAAATAGAAATTCTCGCTGCCACCAGGAAGAAACCCCTGGTTTGATGAAGTATGTCAACAGATGCTCGCAGCCAAGAACGAGGCCTACAAGACTAAGCTGCAGGTGAAGACGAGAGCTGCCATTGAGTTCTATAGGCAAAGAAGAAGGAAGAACATCGGCTTTTCAGAAAAAAGAAAAAAGAGCAATAAAAGTGCGCAATCGAGGATATAGCGAGGTGCCACTCCAGGAACGATGTTCGCAAGTTTTGCCAAAGTGTAAAACGTCAAAGCCATGGATACAAGGCTCGATCAGAATCCTGACGAGATGAACAAGGAAATATCGTAGTTGAGACACAGTCGATGCTGAGGATATAGAAGAACCACTTCTGCAGACTGTTAAACGGCGATGACGCACAACATTCCGCTTTCAGGAAGAACGAACCATTTAATACTGGCAACGACAGCGAAAACTGCCAACCACCCGACTTAAGTGAAGTGAGGAATATCTAAACTCAAGCTTAATAATTCCGCCGGTAATGACGGCCTTCCCGCTGAGCTGTATAAAGCTGGCGGAGATGACTTGGTAAGTAACATCCACCAACTCATAAGCCAAATCTGGTCGGTTGAAAGCATGCCTGAAGAATGGAACCTCAGTATCGTTTGCCCGATCCATAAAAAAGGAGACCCTCTGAATTGCGCCAACTACAGAGGCATAAGTCTACTCAACATCGCTTACAAGATCCTATCTGCCGTAATATGTGAACGCTTGAACCGTTTACCACCACCTATTTATCGATTTCAAAGCCGCATACGACAGCATTTATAGAGACGAACTATACAGAGCCATGCCTAGTTTTGGTATACCGCCCAAACTCGTCCGTTTGTGTTGGTTTTGGTTGAATCTTAGTCTCCATAGCCCGTCAACGCAAACAGGACCGAAGATTTTTCGAAGAATTTTTCTCTCGAATCGACTAAGGATTTCTTCATCCGCTTTTGATACGGTCCATGCTTCAGCGCCGTATAGCAGGACTGTGATAATGAGGGTCTTATATAGGATCTCCTTAGTAGTTCGAGTGAGGGCTTTACTACTAAATTGCCTTCTTAGCCCGAAGAAACAGCGGTTGGCAAGAGTAATTCTTCGTTTGATGTTGTTGTCAGAGTTAATAGGGTGCCAAGTTAGTCAAAGTCCCGTACTATCTCAAAGTTATATCTGTCAATGGTGACGTTCTGTCCAATTCGTAGATGTTTTGTGTCCTTTCGTGTTGACAGCGTATACTTAGTCTTTCCGTCTTTTACTGCTAAACCCATTTTTGCCGCTTCTTTCTCTATACTAGCAAACGTGGTTATGACATCACGTTTAGTCCTACCAATGATGTCAATATCGTTGGCGTATGCTAGTAGGCTCGGGAGTTTTGCACAATCCTCTCAAGAATAAAATTAAAGAAATCACATGACAGTGCATCGCCTTGCCTAAATCCTTTTTGGTATCGAATGTGTCGGTGAGGTCGTTTCCGACCCTGATGGAGCAGCAAGAATTCTCCATCGTCATCCTTCACAAACGGACGAGTTTGGGCGGTATACCAAAACTAGACATGGCTCTGTATAGTTCGTCTCTATAAATGCTGTCATATGCGGCTTTGAAATCGATGAATAGGCGGTGGGTATCGATTTGGACTTCTTGAGTTTTTTCCAGGATCTGCCGAAGTGTGAAAATTTGATCGGTTGTGGACTTTCCTGGCCTAAAACCACACTGATAAGGGCCGATCAGGTTGTTGGTAAACGGTTTCAGGCGTTCACATATTAAGGCAGATAGGATCTTGTAGGCGATGTTGAAGAGACTTATGCCTCTGTAGTTGGCGCAGTTCAGAGGGTCTCCCATTTTGTGGATCGGGCAAACGATGTTGAGGTTCTATTCTTCAGGCATACTTTCATCCGACCAGATTTGGCTTACGAGTTGGTGGATGTTACTTACCAAGCCATCCCCGCCAGGATTATGGCAGGTCTCGTCATCACCCGCAGCTTAGCCTTGTAGGCCTCCTTCTTGGCTGCGAGCATCTGTCGGCATTCCTCATTAAACCAAGGGTTTCGCTCTGGTTTCTTTCCGGCTGATCTGATGGCTTGTTGCCATCGTTGTCATTGTTCTTCGTCATTAGATGCTGGTGGTATGGTGTGAATCGAAAGGTTAAGGGATACGCGTTGCGCGAAGGCCTTGGCGGTCTCTTGCGACTGCAGCCTTTCGACATTAAATATTTTCACAGTATTTCTGGTTTGTTGTGTTGTGGTGGATATCCACATCCTTAGCTTGGCTGCAACAAGGTAGTGGTCCGAGTCGATGTTAGCCCCTCGGAATATTTGAACATCCAAAATACTGGATGCCTGCCTCTTATCTACTATACCTACTATACCACCTACTGACTTACAGTTTTTTGCAATCCGATATTGAACTTCAACGCACTGACAGCACTGTCAAATAATTCTATGTATTCCAAAAGGTTATTTCGTGTTTTCAAAATTGTATGTCAAACAGAAATAAAAAAAAATATTTCATTGAAACCCAGAAAACGTCAAACGTAAAGGGGCGAGTTAAAAAATTGTTTACATGTCTGAGGCATCTCCTCCGAAGATCAAAAGGACATAAAAAAGAGGACATGTTCTGTTTTTAATTAGGATCTTGAAATCGGTTCATATAGGTATCTAAATTTAATCGGCCCTATCGAGGTATCCGTCGGACCGTAAAATTCTCCGATTTCGTACGATTCGGAGGATATTTGCTTCAAGGTATTCCTCCGAAAAGCTGTTCGGAATATTTTTCCGACATTTTGTAACGCACCCCGGCGAATTGCGTTGAGGTTTGCATTTCTCATGCGATTTTTGACAGCTATGTGTCATTCTTTCTCCGATTTCCCCCGACACAAATTCTTCTCGGAATTTATTTACGAATTGTAGTGATGTGAACCCGTCGCATTTGGGAAGATTTTTTTTCCGATGACACATACCTCGAATGGAATTTTAACCTCCGACGAAGTATGCGTTGCGGAAAATTGTCCGCTCCGACGGATACGATAGGGCTGAATATTTGTGGATGCTAGACGTGTTCCACTTACGGATATCTCCGTGAGTTATGGAAATCGATTATTAAAAATTGTGAAGTAAGGAAACTGTTGATTGACAGATAAAGAACACCTTTTGTAAATTCTCTTTATGGAACTTCAAATCCATCAGCAGACTTTACAACACATCAACTCTCATTCTTCAGCACTATATACACCTGTTGCCTTACCTGCTACCACAACCCAAGAACCACTTTGGCAACACTTTTCTTTCCATGAGAGAGATCATTCCGTTTCCGCATCGCCGATTCGCAAAGTTATCGCTCGCATGTAGTAGTGTGATCGAATTTTCCTCAAAACAAACACACTGACACTCACACACAGCCACAGCGAGAGTGTTTCGCCAGTCGGTCTTTTGGAAACTCCATCACACGAGACCGCACAGTCTGTGCTCAAAGACCGTCGATGTTAGATATTTCTGTCACTTGGTTGCGCCGCAGTGCCGTTACGAACAATATATACTCCGTCAGTCCGTTGTGTTCTTTTCTCGTGTTTTCGTTCGGATTATAGCATACCTCGCGTTTTCTCTCGTTTCGTTTGAATAGGTTTTTGCTTCCAAAAAAGAAAATACTGTGCCAAAAAAAAAAAGAAAACAAAACAACATCAGTGATCTAGTAGTGAAAAACGTGAAAAATAAAAACCAATTCGCCTGTGAATTAATCTGCGTTTGGTTATTGTGTGAATTTTTTGAATTTGAAATAATAAAAGTTTGCAATTCGTTTTTGTTTTTGTGTAATCATGTCCAACTATGGATACAGCAATTGAATCGCGCCCACAGAACCTTCTAACCAAACAAACGATCATCGACTCTTTGACCAACGTGATGATTGACATCAATCCAAAGCAATCACAATCTCAGCTGACAACCCAAGACCACTCGCAAACGTCAGATTTACCCGCACCAGAGTTTGACTTTAGCCTGCCATGCGAATACTTCAAAAGTTCCTTCGCTAGGTCCTTGTCGTTAAACAATAACAGTGCCGCCAATCAATCCAAGTCAATGGATTTCATTAACGCGAACAGGAACGGATTCCAATCGGTGCCACAATCAGCTGTGTCCAATCGAAAGTGCTCCACTGACAGTCGCAGTAATGAGAGCAGTGCTGGTAGAAATTATGAAATATTACCCGGAGTTGGAGCATCGATGGCAGTGCCCCCAATTCCTGCTAGAAGGCAGAACATTGAAACGTCAGCGATAATTCCCACAGCGAGTGTTGTCAATGCTTCGCTCCTTTTAAGGAACGGTTGCAGTAACAGCACACCGAATCGTGTAACCGCCGGCAATGGAAGTGGCAACATCATCAGTGCAACTAGCCGATCGCCGTACGTAGCAAATGGCAGCAGCAGCAACAACTGTCACTTTGTAAGGAGAAACGTCTGCTGGCCTACACCGTCATCGGTGGAGTCCTCTGGTGAACAGGTTCGTAGTGTTTTTTTTTGTTTTTTTACTATTTTTGGAAAATTTACAATTGATGGGGAATGGGTTGGGTTGGGGATGGGGGGATCACTCAGTGACATGCAAGATGGTAGAAATTTTCAAATAGCGTTGGGTCATTTTGCACCGGTTGCCTACTCAATTTAGGTACCTTTGAGGAAATCCGCAATTTGGTACCAACTGCTTGAATGACATCATGTTGACCTTACCTAATTGGTGTCATTGTTGAATGACAGTTGGGTGCAATGTGCAACTTGGAAATTGTTGCGAAATCGTGTAGGGACATACCTAGGTAAAAAGAGGTTGGGAGAAATCATTTGAACCTTTCTCTACCTAATTCTAATTGTTAAGGAAAAAAAAAAACAAAAATCGCATCTGTCACATGTTGACATGGTGCTTTCAGCTTCTTTTTGTTTTCGCTACTATGTAACTGCAAATAAATGTAAGGACTACTTTTACATCATGTAAAGTTATTTGTTCTTGCGTATGATATTATATTTCAATTTCAATGGTTTGTTTATCTTTTGGGTTAAATGTTGATAAAAATTGCATAAAAAACCAATATGTCTGTAGCCTTTAAATTAAAAGGAGTGGTACTCGAACACGACTTGAAATATTTGTATCGACCAGTCGAATTGAAGTAAATAACCTCTGTTTCATATTCATATTTGATAAGAAATATTGAAAACTCTAAAAACAATGTCCATGCGCTCCCTGGTGGCAATCTTTGTAATCTCACAAAAACATCTTTCAAGTACCCATTTTCTTCACTTTTTATAAAAGGATCATGAATGGTAAAAATTGAGATCTGACTGTCACTTAAATTTTATATTCAAAGTTTTGACAGCTATTATTTTATATACCTAGCAAGGTTCTCAGTTTGCCCTAAAAAAAATCGATCCTTAAGTCGTCGATAGGTTCCTTTACTATTTAAAAGAATTAAAATCCACGGAAACGTACGAAAATCAATTCATTAATATTTTGACATATTTGACAGTTAGTAAATCGTAGACATATCAATGTGTGACTTAATATTATTCAGGGCGGTTAGCTGATACCATTAAGTTCATTCGCTTAAATTCAACTTAAATTGCTAAGTGTCACATTTTTGCTTAGCAATATCACCAAAGGGTTTAAGTTCAACTTAAGTGCTTAAGGAAAGTATCAACCAACGGTCATCAATGTCACAAACAACTTTTATTGTTACTGAAAAATAAATCTGGATTTAAAAATGTCCTAATTTTCCCTAAATCTCCATAAAAAAAAGTTTCCAAATATTTTTTTTTATTTATTTATTTGATCAACCATATTCGTATATATTAACAGATTATTTTGACTTAATAATAAAAATAGTTTAATCCTGAAAAAAAAAATTAATTAAACTTAAAAAAAACTTCAAAGTGAAGAAAAAAATATATATTTAATAAAAACTCTATAATCACAGAGAAAAAATAATAAAAAAAAAACCTTTTCTAAGAGTATAGACTTAGCGAAGGATTGTTAGTATTTGGGATGTGAAATTATTAATTTAGTGAAAAGATATGGAAAGATCTTTTTTAAATGCTAATCTACTTTTTGAAAATTCGCATTCATCAGAACTGCACATTTCGTTGAAATATGTGATGCATCTTGATATTGGTTCATTTTGGCAATAAGCTGTTCTGTGCCTATTTGCTATGAACATATCTTTTGGGCGAAGGTGTCTCACAGGTGCATAAATATTAAGACAAGCTAGCAATTCGGATGAATTTATCCGAGAACATATAATATCCCTAATGAACATAACGCCTGTTAGCTTCCTTCGAGTAGAAAGAGTTTGCAAGCCCAGTAATAAGCATCGAGCTTTATAATCAGGTAATTCATCATACCAGTTTAATTTTTTGATAGCATACCTGGTAAAGTTTTTCTGTACCCGCTCGATTCTATCTATATGCGTTTGATGGTAAGGAGACCAAACAACCGAAGCATATTCCATAATTGATCTAACTAGAGAACAATAAATTGATTTTAATGTATAAGGGTCTTTGAAATCAAAGGAATTTCTTTTCAAAAAACCTAATAATCAATTTGCCCTTGATATTGTTACATCGTAATGTGAAGTAAATGTAAATTTTTTATCAAATCGAATGCCGAGATCGGTTATTTCATTAACTCGTTCTAAAACAGTTTCATTGCCTGCGTAAGTGAACATAATATCATCTAGCTGACGTGAAGCTGTAAACGTTTTGCACTTCTCTACGTTCAAAGTTAAAGAATTTTTATTACACCAGCGAAATAAATTTCGAAAATCAGATTGAAGATTTTCACAGTCGCTAACAGATTTTATTTGAGTGTAAATCTTCCAATCATCGGCATATCCTAAGCATTTCGAATGTTTAATGAAAGAAGGTATGTCATTAGTGAACAAAATAAAGAGAAGAGGACCCAAATGACTTACTTGAGGTACACCACTGTTTACACTGAAGGGTAGAGATGTTGAATTACCCAGTTTGACTATTTGTTTTCGATTTGCCAAATAAGAGGACAACCACTTATTGAGTCTTGAGTGAATACCTAAAGCATTCAATTTTTCCACAAGTTTTTTGTGATCCAACTAATCGAATGCTTTAGAGAAATCAGTATAAATAACATCAATTTGTGTACCGGCCTCAAGACTTTTTACTTTTTTACTTTTTAAATTCATTTTTTATTATCTTAAAATACTAACTTAAAACTAGACAAAAATGATTAAATCTAACTTATAATTAACATTTTTTCTTATACTAACTTATCGGTCCTAAGCGGGGCCTCTAAGCTTAAATTAACTTTTTTTATTTGCTTTTCAGCTTTAGTCGTTTTTATTTTATTTCATTTGTAGATCCTTTTTTTTTTGTTCAAAGAAAATTTAAAAAAACTTTGATCAGTAAAATTTTTTGTTTTGTATAAAAAAGCTTAAACTAGATTAAAAACCAACTTAAGACTACTTAATACTACTTAATACTACTTAAAACTACTTACACCTAACTTAATTATAATCGGGGTGGCGAGCACTCGTTGCAAATGCCCGGAGGGGTCGCCATCCCGATCGAGACTTTTGGCCCCCAGGCTGCATGTATTCCACCATATTGTACGCCAATATGGTGCACATGCCCCGCCCCAGACCTCGTTTCTAAATTTTATTTGTCTTACAATTAAGGAGTGGACTAAAAGTCCGCAAAGACCCGAGGAAGTGCAGGATCACTTCCCTCACGTAGCCACCAAAATTCCGTTCTCTGCCTTTCAGCATCGGTCCTATCGCGATCCGATACCGAAGTGCTAAAGCGGAGGAGCTCCGGAGCATTGTCGACATACCCGTCGCGGATTATCCGCTTGTCACGCGCGTCACGGTAGCGGTGGTATAAAACCGGGATACCATTCCTGTCCTGTACCAACCCTAACGAATCGATATAAATAAATGCCTCTGGCGGAATAAAGCCAGACACGAGCGTACTCTCCATGTATGTATCATTGGGGTAATAAGCCCCGAAGACCGGCCTCAAGACTCTCAAGGGTATATTTAGTAAACAGTGTTAGATTCGTAGTCGTAGATCTACCAGTAACAAACCCATGTTGAAGATGACTAATACCATTTTGGACGTAAAAGTAAATTTTGTCTTTAACTATTTTTTCCAGAAGTTTTGGTATAACTAAAATCTTTGAGATAGGTCTATAATTTGTTACTTTATTTCGAGATCCAGATTTAAAAATTGGAGTGATATAATCAATCTTCCACTCATCGAGAAATATGCCCGATTTAAGAGAGAGATTGAATACCTTAAGCAATGGACTAACTAATGCAGTACATTTTTTTATTATAATAGGGGGAATACCATCAACCCCAAAACTGCATTTACTTTCGAGGGTTTTAATTCCGTTTATTATGTCAATTTCTGTTAAATAAATTGATCCAATGTCAGCAATAGGATTTACTTACTTACTTAAGTGGCGCTACAGTCCGGAATGAACCTGGGCCTCAACCAACATGCCTCTCCAATTAGCCCGGTCCTTAGCTAACTGCCTCCAGTTGCGCACTCCAAGTTGGTTGAGGTCGGTTTCCACTTGTGCGCGCCACTTAAGGCGAGGTCTTCCTCTACTGCGTCCGACGTCTGGCTGGGAATCGAAGACTCTGCGAGCCGGAGTATTGGTGTCCATTCGTTCTACATGTCCTAGCCATCTTAAACGTCCAATGCGGAGTTTTTTGACCAGGGGCATGTCGCTGTACAGCTCGTATAGTTCTTGGTTAAATCTTCGTCTCCATAGCCCGTCAACGCAAACGGGACCGAAGATTTTTCGAAGAATTTTCCTCTCGAATCTACCAAGGATTTCTTCATCCGCCCTTGATACGGTCCATGCTTCAGCGCCGTAGAGCAGGACTGGGATGATCAGGGTCTTATATAGGGTCTCCTTAGTAGTTCGAGTGAGGGCTTTACTACTAAATTGCCTTCTTAGCCCGAAGAAACAGCGATTGGCAAGAGTAATTCTTCGTTTAATTTCTGACGAGATGTTGTTGTCAGAGCTAATAGCGGAGCCGAGGTAGACAAAGTCCCGTACTACCTCAAAGTTATATCTGTCAATGGTGACGTTCTGTCCAATTCGTCGATGTTGTGAGTCCTTTCGTGATGACAGCATATACTTAGTCTTACCCTCATTTACTGCTAAACCCATTTTCGCCGCTTCCTTCTCTATACTAGCAAACGTGGCTATGACATCACGTTGAGTCCTACCAATGATGTCAATATCGTCAGCGTATGCTAGTAGTTGCACCGACTTTTGAAAAATTGTGCCTCTGGTGTTGGCTTTGGAGTTTTGCACAATTCTCTCAAGAATCAGATTAAAGAAGTCACATGACAGCGCATCGCCTTGCCTAAATCCTTTTTTGGTATCGAATGTGTCGGTGAGGTCGTTTCCGACCCTGATGGAGCAGCGAGAATTCTCTATCGTCATCCTACACAAATGGACGAGTTTGGGTGGTATACCAAAACTAGACATGGCTCTGTACAGTTCGTCTCTATAAATGCTGTCATATGCGGCTTTGAAATCGATGAATAGGTGGTGGGTATCGATTTGGACTTCTTGAGTTTTTTCCAGGATCTGCCGAAGTGTGAACATTTGATCGGTTGTGGACTTTCCTGGCCTAAAACCACACTGATAAGGGCCAATCAGGTTGTTGGTAAACGGTTTCAGGCGTTCACATATTACGGCAGATAGGATCTTGTAGGCGATGTTGAGGAGACTTATGCCTCTGTAGTTGGCGCAGTTCAGAGGGTCTCCTTTTTTGTGGATCGGGCAAACGATGCTGAGGTTCCATTCTTCAGGCATATTTTCATCCGACCAGATTTGGCTTATGAGTTGGTGGATGTTACTTACCAAGTCATCTCCGCCGGCCTTATAGAGCTCAGCGGGAAGGCCGTCATTTCCGGCAGCCTTATTAAGCTTGAGTTTAGATATTGCTATCTTCACTTCACTCAGGTCGGGTGGTTGGCAGTTCTCGCTGTCGTTGCCAATATTGAATGGTTCGTTCTGCCTGACAGCGGAATGTTGTTCGTAATCGCCGTTTAACAGTCTGCAGAAGTGGTTCTTCCATCTTCCTCAGCATCGACTGTGTCTCAACTACAATATTTCCTTGTTCATCTCGACAGGATTCTGTTCGAGCCTTGTATCCTTGGCTTTGACGTTTTACACTTTGGTAAAACTTGCGAACATCGTTCCTGGAGTGGCACCTCTCTATATCCTCGATCGCGCGCTTTTCTTGCTCTTTTTTCTTCTTGCTGAAAAGCCGATGTTCTTCCCTTCTTCTTTGCCTATAGAGCTCAATGGCAGCTCTCGTCTTCACCTGCAGCTTAGCCTTGTAGGCCTCGTTCATAGGATTCAATAGGATTTACTTCGAAATAATTATTGTCGGTAGATTCATTTCGTTCTACAAAGACAGATTTAAAATACGCTGCAAATAACTCGCATGTAGAAATTTCATCTGTTGAATTAGCCCCATTGAATTCCATAAGGGTTGGAATTCCATTATCTTTTCGTTTAGAGTTTATAAAGCACCAAAACGATCAGCTGTTGTGCTTTATGTTAGACTCAACAGATAAAATATATTGCTTGTATAAAAATCGGTGCAAAAAACCATATTCTTTTCGCAGCCGAAGGAAATAATCACGGTCCCCAGAATTATTGCTCTTTTTAAACGTTTTGAAGGCTTTATTTTTTTACATTTTTTAAGTTGGTTAGCCTTTTATTAAACCAAGGTTTTTTCTTATGAGAATTTACTCGAACTGGAACAAACCTGGTAAAAGAGTCTTTTAATATAACGGGTGATTTTTTAGCTGGTTTGGTTTTGGCAACACTGCTTTTGACAGCTGACGTGTGTTTAGTACCTTGTGTCACTGTCAAACAGCTTCAGTTTGGTTTGCAATTTAACCATGGATCGTCTTACAAATGACCAACGCTTGCAAATTATTGAATTTTACTATCAAAATTCGTGCTCGGTTCGAAATGTTCATCGCGCGCTGCTTCCATTTTATGATCGGCATTCTCGACCTTCTGAGCAGTCTATTCGGAAGATTGTGACCAAATTTCGCACCAAATTTACTTTGTTGGACATTAAACCACCAACACGTTTACGTACTGTGCGTAGTGAAGAAAATATTGCGGCCGTATCAGCTAGTGTGACAGAAGACCGCGAAATGTCGATTCGGCCGGCGCCGTTCCCAGCAGTTAGGCCTTTGTTACAGCACTACGTGGAAAATTTTGCGGAAGGATTTGGGCGTAAAGCCTTTTAAGATACAGCTGGTGCAAGAACTAAAGCCAGCCGACCTACCACAACGCCGAATTTTTGGTGAATGGGCTCTTGGAATGCTGGCCGAGGATCCGCTTTTTTATCGAAAAATAGTGTTCAGCGATGAGGCTCATTTTTGGTTGAATGGGTACGTAAATAAGCAAAATTGCCGCATTTGGAGTGAAGATCAGCCAGAAGCATTGCAACAGCTACCAATGCATCCCGAAAAAGCCACTGTTTGGTGCGGTTTATGGGCCGGCGGCATTATTGGGCCATATTTCTTCAAAGATGCGAATCGCAGCGTTACTGTCAATGGTGAACGCTACCGAGCGATGATAACAAACTTTTTTTTGCCCGAAATGGAAGTTCTTGACTTGCATGATATGTGGTTTCAACAAGACGGTGCCACATGCCACACAGCACGCGAAACAATGGCGCAATTGCGAGGCGAGTTTGGTGAACAGTTAATTTCACGTTTCGGGCCGGTCAATTGGCCGCCTAGATCGTGCGATTTGACACCATTAGATTATTTTTTGTGGGGGTATGTCAAGGCTAATGTCTATAGGGACAAGCCCGCTTCGATTGACGCACTGGAAGCCAACATCCATGCATTCATTCGTGAGATACCGGCCGATATGTGTGAAAGAGTATGCCAAAATTGGACTCAGCGGATGGGCTACTTGAGACGCAGCCGCGGTCAACATTTGCATGAAATTATCTTTAAACATTAAATTGCAAGGTTCAAACTATCGATTCAAATAAATATTTCATTCATTTTTTCGAATTTTTTGTGTTTTTTTTAAAAAAAGTTCTAAACCTCTTAAAAAATCACCCGTTATTTATAAAACGGGTAAACATGAGATTCAAATCAGAAGTTTTTAATTCATTATTCCAATCTACGGATAAGAAGTATGAATTTAGAGATGAAAAATTAGATTTTAAAAAGTTAAAAGAATTTTGTGGCGAACTAGTTTGGGGTGAAAAAGTATAAAAGGTATTGAAGGGTCCATATTATATATTGACTATATGTCTGTTCCTGTACAATATTATTTTTATGGATTTTCCTTTACTGCCGTTCCCGAACCCAAAAATTAGTAAAAGTGGGAGCTAATGAGAGAGGAAAATACGACCCCCATACAAATCTGTAAAATAATTTACTGCAGAAATTATCCGTTAGTAAAAATCAGTAAACTGTCAGTTGGCATCAAAAAGTGACAAGTCGTTTGTTTTGACATTTTATGTCACTTCTTCTTTAAAAGACACATGAAACGTATAATTTTACAGCAATTTACTGAAATGAGTTCCTGTCCTTTTTAGTAAATTTGTATCCTTTTGAGTTTTACTGCAATTTTACTACATAAGTACGGGAACACACCTAGCAGCAAATTGTTTGTTTCTACCCTATCCCATAGGGGGAGGGTATACTAGTTTTGATACATAGTTTGTAGCATAGAGAAATAATTTAGCTACATATACCTCAAAGTATATGGATCGACTCAGAATCTATAGCTGAGTCGATTTAGCCATGTCTGTCCGTCCGTCCTTCCGTACGTCACCAGTTTTTGGGCCTTAAATTTTGAGCTAGAATGATGAAATTTGGTACACGTGCTCTTTGTTGCTCCCAACAGAACAAGTGTAAACATTTTTGACATCCGCCGACTGCCACGCCCCTTTTTAAAAAAACGTAGTTTTTGGTAAAACCGTAAGGAATTTAAAAAAAGTGTCTGAGAAGCGTATTTAGAGAATCGTAATATCTATATTTAGTTCGTATAAAGTTTTTTGCCACTCCACGGGCGTTTTTAATAAAAAACGTTTTTCGGTCAAATTTTAAAATTTTCGAAAAAAATTTTGATGCTGAATCATTAGTAATCATTATTATGAAAATTTCGTCTATAGACCATTTTAACCCACGCCCACTTTTTGGGGGCGTTTTTATATAAAAAAAACATTTTTCTACACTACCCCATAACATATGCAGGAGAAAAACCTTGTCTTTTGTAGAACCCTAAAATTTGTTGTGACAATTTCATTTTCTATGTTTAATCCCCATCGTGTCTTAAGCCATGTCCACATTTTGGTGACATTAGTTTTACAGATGGGATGGGATAGGGTATTCAACGATCCGCACAGCGGATTGTATCCTTCTCATATGTTTTGTCATATATTTGATGTCATTTGTTCTCTAAAATGCAAACAAAACGTATAAATTTACTGTATTTTACAAAAACGTGTTTCCGTACTTTTCTGCATATGTATTTGGCTCTTTCTCTGAGAAAATTAACCCCCATTTCAAGAAATTCGAGAATTTAATTAGTTTTACTACAAAAGTATGGAAGAGACCTTTTGATACTTCTTCTGCGGAGTTTACCCTTAAGATGTATAAAGCAGAACGCGCTGTTGTTCTTAGAGGTTTGTAAAGGGTATCTGGTTCAGCGCTTCCCATCTTTAGGTACTGCGGAGTTTATCCTTAAGATGTATAAAGCGGAACACGCTGTTGTTCTTAGAGGTTTTTAAAGGGTATTTCATTAAGCGCTTCCTATCTTTGAATTTAAATAAAACAAAGTGTGTATGAAATATCACCGAAATTTTGTATTCGTTTGAAACGGTTATCGCTGCCATGATTTATGCAGTAGAACACCATTCAAATATTCGCCGCGGCTTCTCTGAGTGGCGTGCATCCGAAATGTAAAATTTTTCATCACTCTGGCGCATAAATCAGGCTGCATTTGACCGATGGCATGGGTTATGTTGGCTTTGAGGGCCGCTGTAATTTGTGGCTTATTTGCAAAGACCTGCGACTTCAGAAAATCCCACAGGAAAAAGTCTAACTGGGTCAAATCGCACGATCTCGGTGGCCAGTTCGTATAACCTCGACGTGAGATGACCATACCCTCGAATTGCTCGTGCAGAATTTCCAATGTGGCTTGAGCTGTGTGGTATGTAGCACTTGAATCCACAAATCCTTGGTGGACATATTCATTCACTTCATGCCAAAATAATTTGGTAATCGTTGACCTACAGCGCTCACAGCCAACGTGGTTCTTAAAGAAATATGAGCCTATGACGCCGGAAGCTCAGAATCTACACCAAACATCGACTTTTTCGGGATGCATCGGACGCTCTTGTATCCCATATGGATTGGTTTCGTCCCAAATTTAAAAATTTTGTTTGTTGACGTTCCCATTTATCTAGAAATGGTCATCATCGTTAGTTTCCAACAGCTCCAGAGCCCATTTAGCGCACACACGTCGTTTTCTTTGGTCGTTTCCTCCAGCCCCTGAGTCAGTTCAATTTTGCACGGGTACAGGCTGAAGACACGATGTAAATTTCACCAAGTTGTGGTCTTCGAAAGGCCTAGTTCTTGTGAGCGACTCGAAATCGACTTTCGATGTTTTCGGCAGGTCTTGCTTTTCGTTGACGTACGGATGTTGCTTTACTAAGCCCGTGGACCCAAATTTATCCACCATACTGCGAATAGACCTCCCGGTAGGGCGATTATGACGACCGTAAAATGTCCGAAGGGCACGAAAAGTTGCCCGAACAGAACACCCATTTTGACAAAACAATTTTATCATGTGCACATGTTGTTCGACGATATGTCCATCTTTGGCGATTTTGCAAAAAAAAAAATAATAAATTTTTGGCGCAACAGGCTCGTTAATACCCAGGGCCTAGCTTTCTCACAACCATTCATGTGTGCGTGTGTACTTCTTGCACGATGGCGGGAACTCCTGTTTTATGCCGACTCCGAACGGCTAAGTTGAGATAAGCTATTCTTGACATTTGATACTACACGGATGATTTGTCAGATCATCACGAGAGGAGGGCCAGTGAAAAATCATTTAGGTGTTGCTACGACTGGGAATCGAACCCAGACCTCCTGCGCGGCAGTTCATCGCACTAACCATCGCGCCACTGAGCTGGCAAAACGGACTGAAAAAATGACAGCCATGTAGCCATGACAGATGTAGCTTCAAAAATATGGCCGCTATCGACTGTCAAAGTCCTAGATCTTACCTTTAGATAAGATCAAGACTCTTAAAACGTTTGTATATCTGCAAAATCCTTTGAATAAATCCAGTAAGAGAATTTGACTTAAATATTGTATCCTGTCTATGAAATTCAACTTCAAATAAAAAGTGACGCTCAAGTTTTTAATTTCTTTCACTCGATTTAATATTTGCCTTCCCATAAAATCCACACCGCACCTTACGTGAAAAAATGACGAAACCTTACATTTCCTTAAGTTTCATTCCAAATTATTACAACCACACCAATTCGTAATCAGTTACAAAATTTGCTTACAAAAAAAACTTACTGTTCACTGCGTATCCCAGGCACTAGCAGAAAGACTCCCTTACATCTATATCGTTCACAAGTAATAGAAACAACAAAGGTCCAAAGTCAATCCCTTGAGGAATACCAGACTTAAGTGACTCGAACAAGTATTTCCTATTCTAGTTAGCTGCTTCTTATTACTTTGGTAAGATGCAATCCACTTGTTAAGTTGTGAATGGGTACCAACTGTTTCAAATTGTAAGATCATTGGGATAGATGGGCGGTAAAACACAGACCTTCTGCGAAGCGGTTTAGCACTAAGCATCGCACCACTTCCCGCCAACACTTGAACTACTTTGACAAAAAAATGGTTAGTACTGATTTCGACAATCAAGGTTTCGGACTGTGCTGCAATTGCACTTAAAAATCTGAAAAAATAAAATCTCTGGCATTTACGGCTCATACAAGACCTCAATTCTAGCTTCACCCTTCAATTGTGTGTGCGAAGTTATTATTTTTGCCACAGAGAAGACGACCTCCTGCTTAACGCCTAATCCGAACGGCAAATTTGAGAAGTGTTACTCTTGGATGTTTGTCAGACTTTCGCAAGAGGTTGAGAAGTGAAAAAATCTTAGGTGTTGGGGATCGTGATTTGAACTATTAACCACTACGCCACTGCACCCATCAGATCTTCGCCTTAATATTTTGGCTGTTCAGCTTTCATCCGTCTTTATCTTTGGGGATGGGTTTCAGCGTTCTTTCGATAAAATCTTGCAATGTATGGAAGACATTCCACTGATCGACTTTACTGCAATTGCGCTAAATCCACTGCTTTTTGATCTAAAAAATCAGACCTTCGCCGTAATATTTTGGCTGTTCAGCCAAACCCATCCGTCTTTGTTTTTGGGGATGGCTTTGGTTTGGTCCTTCGATAAGATGTTACAGAGTCTCGAAAACAGTTCAATGATCAATTTTACTGTATTTGCACTAAATCCACTGCTTTTTGATCTAAAAAATCTGACCTCCATCTTAATATTTTGGCTGTCCAGCTTTCATCCGTCTTTGTCTTTGGGATGGCTTTAGTTTGGTCCTTC
This sequence comes from Rhingia campestris, assembly GCA_932526625.1. Taxonomy (NCBI): domain Eukaryota; kingdom Metazoa; phylum Arthropoda; class Insecta; order Diptera; family Syrphidae; genus Rhingia; species Rhingia campestris. The sequence goes on from OW052184.1 coordinate 20,342,796, forward strand.
GATAAGATGTTGCAGAGTCTCGAAAACTGTTCAATGATCAATTTTACTGTACTTGCGCTAAATCCACTGCTTTTTTATCAAAAAAATCCGACCTTCGCCTAAATATTTTGGCTCTCCAGCTTCCATCCGTCTTTGTCTTCGGGATGGGTTTGGTTTGGTCCTTCGATAAGATGTTGCGGAGTCTCGGAAACAGTCCACTGATCCATTTTACTGCAATTGCACTAAATCCACAGCTTTTTGATCTAAAAAATCTGACCTTCGCCTTAATATTATGGCTGGCCAGGTTTCATACTTCTTTGTCTTCGGGATGGGTTTGGTTTGACCCTTCGATAAGATGTTGCAGAGTCTCGAAAACAGTTCAATGATAAATTTTACTGTATTTGCACTAAATCCACTGCTTTTTGATCTAAAAAATCTGACCTTCGCCTTAATATTATGGCTGTCCAGGTTTCAAACTTCTTTGTCTTCGGGATGGGTTTGGTTTGACCCTTCGATAAGATGTTGCAGAGTCTCAAAAACAGTTCAATGATCAATTTTACTGTATTTGCACTAAATCCACTGCTTTTTGATCTAAAAAATCTGACCTTCGCCTTAATATTTAGCTGTCCAGGTTTCATACATCTTTGTCTTCGGGATGGGTTTGGTTTGACCCTTCGATAAGATGTTGCAGAGTCTCGAAACAGTCCACTGATCCATTTTACTGCAATTGCACTAAATCCTCTGCTTTTTGATCTAAAAAATCTGACCTTCGCCTTAATATTTTGGCTGTCCAGGTTTCATACATCTTTGTCTTCGGGATGGGTTTGGTTTGACCCTTCGATAAGATGTTGCAGAGTCTCGAAAACAGTTAAATAATCAATTTTACTGTATTTGCACTAAATCCACTGCTTTTTGGTCTAAAAAATCTGACCTCCGTCTTAATATTTTGGCTGTCCAGCTTTCATACATCTTTGGATCGGGGGATGGGTTTGGTTTGGTCCTTCGATAAGATGTTGCAGGGTTTCGAAAACAGTTCAATGATCAATTTGACTGTATTTGCACTAAATCCACTGCTTTTTGATCTAAAAAATCTGACCTCCTTCTTAATATTTTGGCTGTCCAGCTTTCATCCGTCTTTGTCTTTGGGATGGCTTTTGTTTGGTCCTTCGATAAGAAGTTGCAGAGTCTCGAAAACAGTCCACTGATCCATTTTACTGCAATTGCACTAAATCCTCTGCTTTTTGATCTAAAAAATCTGACCTCGGTCTTAATATTTTGGCTGTCCCTCTTTGTCTTTGGGATGGCTTTGGTTTGGTCCTTCGATAAGATGTTGCAGAGTCTCGAAAACAGTTCAATGATCAATTTTACTGTATTTGCACTAAATCCACTGCTTTTTGATCTAAAAAATCTGACCTTCGCTTTAAAATTAAGCAGTCATCAGTGTTTGTTATTGAAGACGGATTTGAGTAGTTCGAAAGTCTAGAAGACTGTCCATTCATACACTTCGGGTTCCCTCAGATATTTCTCTCCGCTGCATTGACTGAGATTTTTGATTTTTTTGAGTGGAAGGGTCAAAAAAATATTCTTTGTGTAATATTCAAGGCCCATACTAGCCTTAAACCTAGCTTCTCCATTAATTTGTGTATGTGAGGTTATATTTTTGCCATAGAGAAAGGGACCTTCAGTCTATGCCGATTCCGAACGGAAATTTTTTTTTCGTCCTTCCTCTCGTTCATTCGTTTTCCTTGCATAAACGATCAAATATTCGACATAAATTGTTTCGTACGTAAGTGCTAATACTTGGTCAACCTTTCTGCTTATCGTCCAAAACTCGGCCTAGGGTAGAACTGATAGCATATGAATCCGGTATATGAAGCAATATAGCATCAGTTTCTAAGGGTCCATCCTTGTCGGATTTTGCCAACGTATCGCTAATGTTACCTCAATGAACCTACACAACGAATGTTTGTCAGAAATTCGCAAGAATGTTGGTGTGGTGGTTTTTTTCAGGATTTGAGCCAGTTACCCCGAGTTTTGAAGGCCACTGCATCCACATTTTCAATGTGCATGCCATGAAGTAAAGATCACAATAGGGTCGATATCGGGTGGTAGGAGTGATCGATTAGTTGATGTTTTCAGATCTGATGCCACTTTCTAGCCATTCGTACCAAAAGTAGTTCTGGTTATTATAAGGATTCTCGATCCTTACCTATAATTGCTATACAAAACGAAAAATGTGTTAGGTATCCAGATAAAAAGGATTCAAAAGCAAATTATTTATGCAGAAATTCAAATGCGTAAGGGTATGCACAATTCCCTCGGCAAATCAGGTTTTCTTCCATTCAGACGACCCTTTAAAGGCGGATGTGTTGCATGAATATATAATAAGAACATCCTGCTTGAAAAAAATCATGTAGCATGAAAATAAAGCACTGCTGGGTATCCCTACACCATATAGATACAATTTGGACACCTCGCTCTATGGTTTGTATATTTCTTTTGCAATTTGGCACGCTGTTATCAGCTGAGGTAATAGGTCATATTGCCATTCGTCCTTTTGTCCCACATAAGTGCAATTTTTGTTTAATAGTTACATTCATCATTTACAAACAGATACCCAACACATAACCATCTTTCCTTCTAAGCGCAATAAATCTTCACCTCAACAAAACGTATCTTCCACCACTCTTATACCCTGCACTTACCAACATAGGTGTCCATACCGTACATGCATATCTATATGTTTTTTGCTGATCACCTTTTCTACGCACAATTCACATGCGTGCGGCATTGTATAGCTGCCGGCACCCCATCTAAAAAGTTGAGATATTATAAAACGTTGACATACCAGTTATCTCTGCTTTATAGGATTGGCCTGAATTTTTTTTTGTTCCTCCATTCGCCGATACAATTCTTGTTCAACACACAATTCCGCGCGTCCTCGGTTTGGTCTCCTTCCATATTATATCAATTGCAAGGCATGTCCGCAGTCGCTAATAAGGAAGGATCGCCACGCACAACAGAAAAAAAAAAAACTACAAGGTATGAAATGCGTCAAGTATCTATCCAAAGTATCTATGCAATTTTTTCCATTTTTTTCGCGTAGCTACTGGCGGAATATTGTGTGTTGGTGTAGTCTCATGAAACAAGTTTTTCGGTTTTCTCCTTTTCGGAGATACAAGTCCTATATATTTATAGACGAGTATACCCGCCACGTACAAGGATAGCAAAGTATCTCTTAGTGGCGTGCAATTCCCATATTTGCCTTTCCAAAAGAGGTAGGGTACACTAGGTGTGTGTGCATGGTGAACAAATTGTGATGAGATTTGTAGCAAATTGATTGCATGCAGCCAGGGTAGGTAGGTAGCTCCCCCGAATAGCAAATTAAATGATGTTTTCCTTGTAAAAATTAATGATTGGATAATGTGATTAAAATGCCTGAAATTGGTAGTCACATACCTAGTTTTCACTATCTATGCATTTGTTTTTCGTTTTTTTTGCATCGTTTTGCAATTTCCTTTTTGAAACGTTTATGGGAAACGATGTTAGCTGGCCAGAAGACGGTTATAATTGATTTGTAGTGTTTGGTCTTAAAATGGCGACTTAGTGGTTCATGGTTTGATTTTTAACCGTTTTTGTAGCGATAGGTTTGTATGTGGAGGATGCATTTATAGAGTTCCTATGTTTGACTGGGTCTGACTTTCGTCTGTAAGGATTTTTAGAAGTTGAATCATTTTTTGCAGGATTACGAACTGAAGGTGTAGATGGAATTTAAATCGCAAGGCTTGAATATCAATGTGGTCTACAAAGGTATTTGTATATTATGATCCCTCATAACCTGCATTTATGGGTTCTATTGACTATATTTTATTTTGGTCAAAATCAAAGTCGTATACCTCGTTTCATATCAGTAATTGAAAAGTCGCGCAGGTTTTATCTTTTCAAGTGATGTGTGCGCATACCAACCTTTTTTTGTGATGACAACGACTAAGTATCCTTAACAAGGAGTTTACGCTTCTGTAGTGTTCATCGCGTTTGGTAGGTAGCATTCCAGTGAACGCACCTACTAATACCGTCATTACATAAGTTTTCCTTATGGCGCTATGTCGAACGGTCTTGTTCTTTGTAGTCGGCGCTCAAGGTTTGTCACGTCCAAAGTACGAATTATTTCATTATTTCAATGGACATATATACGAGTACGAAGTTTACGAGCAAAGTTTGCTGCTTCGTTACTCACGGTAGCAATTCCTAGATCTCTGTGGATATCGCTATTCCTTATATACCATGGAGCATTCACTATTGCTCTTAGGGTTTTGTTTTGGAATGTTTGCAGTATAGCAATATTGCTTGGTTTGGTACAACCCCAAAGCTGTATACCGTATGTCCAACAAGGTTTAAGCACTTGCTTATACAGAAGCAGTTTGTTGTATATGCTTAGCTTCGAGTATCTTCCGAGCAGCCAATACATTTCTCTGAGTCTGATTGCGAGCTCGTCCCGCTTTTTTTTTTAGCGTGTGGCTTCCACTTCAGTTTTGCGTCTAGGGTCATATTTAGATATTTTGCCTCATTTGCGTATGATATTTGTCCCGAGTTAAAGTAAACAGGTAAGTTGTTTATCTTTTTGTACGTAAAGTTGACATGCGTTGACTTGGTCTCGTTCAGTTCGACAGGTTTTTGTCCACTCACATACTTTGTTCAGAGCCCGTTGGAGTTTTCCCGTTGATGATTCCACGGACTCATCCATTGCGAGGATAGCTGTATCGTCTGCGAACGTTGCTTCGATGGTCCCTTCTTCTTGTGGTATATCTCTTGTGTAGAGCAAGAATAGGATTGGTCCGAGAACACTTCCCTGCGGAACATCATCGTGGATTTCTTTGAATTCTGAGTATTCAGTCTGATGTCTAATACGAAACAGTCTGTTTTCAAGGTAGGATTCCAGTAGTTTGTATGATTTTGTCGGAAGGATTGTCCTTAATTTATTCCTTAGACCTTCGTGCCATACCTTGTCGAAAGCTTGTGATACGTCAAGAAAAACGACAGAGCAGATCTTTTTCCATTCTAGAGCATTTTCAATTTCATAAGTTATTCGATAAACCTGATCGATTGTGGAATGTTTGACCCGAAAGCCGAATTGATGATCTGGGATCATGCGTCTTTCTACAATTACTGGTTGTAATCGTTTTAGCATAATTTTCTCGAAAACCTTAGATATGATCGGCAGGAGTGAAATGGGTCTATATGATTTCTTATCGTTTGGACTTTTCCTCGGTTTTCCATAATGACTTCAGCGACTTTCCATTGCCTTGGAACATAATATTATAAAAGTCTCAGAGAAGCATTTATAATGTAGAGCAACTTAACTAATGCTTTTTTCGATAGCTCCTTCAGGATTTCGCCGGTGATTAAATCATATCCTGGAGCTTTGCTATTTTTTAACTTTCTTATTGTCATTCGAAGCTCGGATAGGGATACGGCTTTAACTTTATAGTTGTCGGGTGCCATATTAGCATTCGGTTCTCCGTTCAGGGGTCTTCCATCGAACGGCTTGAACGTTTCTTCTAGATGCTCGGCAAATAAATCCGCTTTCTCTTTGTCTCCTTTTGCCCATTCGCCGTTAGCTTTTCTTAGTGGTGGCGAGTGTATTTTGGGGTTCCTTATGGACTTCAAAGCTTTCCATAGTGAGTAGTTTGAAGACTTATCAGCAGTCAAGCCCTCGAGGTATGTAGAAGTCTCGCGATTTCTTAAATCCTGTAGCTCATTCTTGAGTTTGTTACAGAGATAGTTCAGATAAGTTTTATCAGTGGGTGCACGGGAATGTTGCCATCTCTTGCCAACCTTTATGTTTTCTTGTGTTATCGAATGTGATGAACATAATTGTGAACAAAATTTTCCATTTGGTGCTAAAAAAACATTTTCAAGTGCTACGCGCAAAAATCTGCCCTTGTCATTATTTTTTCTCTCGAATATGATTGATTAAAATTTGTCAAAATAATTTTGCAATTAAGAGCCAATAACTGAAAGTGCAAACAGACCATTTTTCAAGTGATGTGCGCACACACATGTTCTTTTTTGTGATTTTGAAAGTGATTGATCAATATAATGAAAATATTCTTTCGAAAGAAAGTTAGCAAATGTGCGAACACAAAGTTTTTCAAGTAATATGCGCACACACCCACCTTATTTTGTGTTCTTGAACGTGATTGATCAAGATTGTGAAATTATTTTTTTAAAAAGAGAGTAATTAATATGAAAACAAAATGTTTTTCAATTGATAGGCGCACGTACATACACCTTTTGTGCTTTTGAAGGTGATTGATCAAGATTGTAAAAATATTTCTTCAACGAAGAGTTGCATATGTAAAGGGTGGTTACATTTTAAGGGCCGATGTTGATTTTAAATTTATTTAGGAAATTATTGTCATTTATTTTTATTATAATATTGGTACGGTTCAATTATGTATGGAACAAAATATCGGCCAAATGGCCGCCATGACCTCGGCGGCACACCTCCATCCGATGGTCCAAATTTTCGATGACGCTGAGACATAATTGAGGTTCTATGATGTGCCGAATTATCTCATCCTTTAGCTCTTGAATTATTGCTGGCTTATCGACGTACACCTTTTCTTTCAAATAACCCCAAAGAAAGAAGTCCAACGGTGTCAAATCACATGATCTTGGCGGCCACTTGCACATTGCAACCACGTGAGATAACACGGCCATTGAATTTGTCGCGCAAAAGAGCCATTGTTTCGTTAGCTGTGTGGCAAGTGGCACTGTCTGTTGAAACCAAATATCATCCACATCCGCATATCTTCCAATTCGGGCCATAGAAAGTTCGTTATCATCTCACGATATAGCGAACACCATTCACATTAACTGCCTGACCGGCCTCATTTTGGAAAAAATATGGCCCAATGATGCAGCCAGCCCATAAACCGTTGGAAGTGTTCTTTTGAAGCTTGGTGCTGTCATTTAGCCTGTTCGCTATGCCACATATCATGCGCTCTGCACTTTTTCCCTCCAAATGAAAATGAAGATGTCTAATTGCTTACTAATCACCGTCTCATAAGATTTTAAGAAAAAATCTCATGCTTCGAACATTCGAACATTTTTTGACAGAGAAATCGCGCCTGTCCATAACCATGTGTAGGGCATAAATCGTGCTATGTGGCTGAAAAATTAGAGAAATTATGATTCACAAGACTGATCTTTAAATATGATTGCAGTAATAGCATTCCCGATAGCATGCCTTTCAAAAACATAGACCCGCAGGTTAGGTTATAGTGGTGTACACGATACGCGCTCATCCAGGAAGGTCCGTTGTGGTACCACTTGGATCTGACGACTTTTCCCAAAATTCGTTTGCCTAAGTCAACCATTCCGAGCTAACTATGATGCGGATGAGGTTCCTGACATTAGTATTGACCAGGTCACCTAGATTGTCAAAGAAGTCATCTCCTAGGTGTGGTTTTCTTTCTTGATCGCATAGAGTTTGATGATGATGTTTTACATGTAGCGAGGGGCATGCCTACGATTTCAAAGTCACTATTTGTGGGTGCATTGGTTTTTCGACAATCACTCTTGGATTATCATTCCATCCCAAATGCGGCAATTCTGCTTATTGACGAATCCACTGAGGTGAAAATGTGCCTCATCACTGAAGATGATTTTCTTCGAAAATTGATCATCCACTGTTGCCATTTCTTGCCACCATTCTGACCATTGACGACGCTTGAAATGGTCAAGAGGCTTTAGTTCTTGAGAGAATTGCACCTTGTAAGCATGTAAATCCAAGTCTTTATGCATAAAGACTCGTCATCAACGACGAGCGTGAGAGGTGCAATTGTTGGGCACGACGACGAGTTGAGGTGGACGGCACTTAAGCCACGCGAACAGCAGCAATATTTTCTGTAGTACATCACATCTCCTACAGACCCTGTTTTTCCGATTGTACGCACATTTGGACGATTAAATTGACCGAAAAAATCACAAAGTGCACGATATGCATTTTGATTTGAACGTCCATTTTCATAATAAGCCTGAATAACATTAACGCGTTCCTCGATTGTGTATAACTTTCCATATTTCAAATTGAGTTAGTCTGAAGGTGAGAAATGTCGAATGAAATGCAGAAAAAACTTGACGTTTAGGCCCTTAAAATTTAACCACCCGTAACAAGCAAAACGTTTTTCAAGTGATAGGCGCAGCAAACACCTACACTTATTATTATTTTTTCTCTCGAATGTGGTTAATTAAAAATGTGAAAATATATTTTAAAATGTCAGCTACTGACTAAATGTGCAAACAAAATGGTTTTCAAATGATATGCGCACATAACCACACTTTTTGTGCCCTTCAATGTGATTGGTTAACATTCCTAAAATTTTATTTTCAAACGAAAGTTAACAAATGTGGAACCAAAACAGTTTTCAAGTGATATGCGTGCATATACACCCTTTTTTTGTGGTCTCGAATGTGATTGATCTTAATGGGGACAATATCCTTTCCAAAGAGAGCTACTAAATTTGCAAAAAAACGTTTTTCAATGGATAGGCGCACATACATAACCTTTTGTAGTCTGGAATATGATTGATCCGGATTATGAAAATATTTGTTCAATAGGAAATTTTCAAATTCGCAATCAGATTGATAGAAACACATGGAAACACACCCGAAAAATGATCTGTATCCATGTCAGTCCATTAGAGTAGCAAGGGTTCAAAAAGTAAGGCACATCGTAGAAGTGGATTTCCCAGACGGAAGACTACTTCAATTTTCTTAATGTGGACCAAACTAGACTAGACCGTCTATATGGGACATTTATTAAGCGTGAACGTCTTTGAGATTAAGTGAGAGGAGTAGTAAGGTACAAGGTTCAGCGAATATCCTTATTTCAAGTTAAGTTGCAAACGATACCTTTGGCTACACAAATTATGTATCGGTTTCATGGCTTTTACGTCTCTGATTGAGGCAGTCATCCGAGAGTTCCAATTTGGGATGACTCGGGTACACACATATTTTATTTACAGGCTCCTAAAACGTTGATGGTCTACCAAAGAAAAAGCTCCCTCACATGTCTTGCATCCTTTGTATATTGCTTCCTTCATTGGTTGGTATCAGTGATTTCTTGATCCCTAAGAAAAAGTTTCGGTCTTTTGTGTCGTCTCGAAATTAATGGTTGGGATTTCATGATTCTCAATGCTGGATTATTACTGTTTATTCACTCAATGTGCCCAAGCGAATATAGTCGACGTGTTCTTACCTTTTGTAATACCACATCTAGGTACAGCTCACAACGTCCGGGCTATATCTTATGCCCCATTCGCCTTCCTCGCATGAAGGCCAACAATTCGACGAAAAATGATTCCTCCGAAAGTGCTTATATTTGCTTCACTATCCTGCTTATTGTCCAGCTGTCAGCCTAAGATGGAGATGGTAGAACAAGAGTCTGCTAGAGCAATCTCTTCGTCTTTCGAGTATGAACCGAGTTCATCGGTTTTTTATGGGCGATTCTCGTCGGGTCTCTGCCAAGTGTCAGTCATTGGGTTGATGTTGAGTCCGAGGTAAAAAAAACTTTTTTCTCCTGAAAGTTGTGACAGTAAAGTTTCGTCCAAGTTTTTGCGTGCCAATACTTAGTTTTTCATGGTCTTTTTGCTCCTGAAAGTCTAGACTAAATCATTTCGCCTGTTCATAAATTTTTCTAAATGCTTCTTCAACGGAACGATGGGAGCTACCAAGGATATTCAATATCATCAGCATATCCCATTAGCTAGATATATTTGTTAAAGACAGCGTCTTCCAAACTTACATTAGCCCTATCCACTAGCTATTCCAAGACTAGGACAACATTGAAGAAATCGCATGATTCTTTCCTGTCGGAATCTGGTAGATGTTTGGAATGTTGAGATGAGCTGCTTCCAAACTGAACGTTGCATAGAGGGTCCTCCAGTATTAAATGGCACGACCGTAATGGAATCCCGAATTCGCTCATAGCTCTAAAGGGCTCCAACCAGTGTATGCTACTGTACGTGGCAATGCTGATGTGTATCGCCTTGAAATTTGTTGGTCTTTTCCAGGATTTGCCTTAGTGTGCAAATTTGGCATATCTTTGATCTGCCTGACCAGATGCAACACTGGCATACGTGCCGATAAGTCTTTTGTGAAAGCACGAAGTTCACATAATACATTGAATCCGATATTGTTATCCCTAGGTTTAGGTGGAGCAAGGCATGGGATCGCTTTATTGTAGATGGGACACATAGAGCTTGTAATTCAGTCATCGGGCATGTTTACGCCCGTCTGAACTTGGCTGATGGTACATGCATACCTCCATAACAGATTCCATGAAGAGTTCCACGGATAAGCTATCAGAATCGGTGGCATTTCGTCACCTTTTTGATGTCTGCGTTGACTTCTTCATTGTTACCATGGTGGTTTCTTGCCCTAGTACTCTCTACAGAAGCTACAGGAAGGTTTAATGATACAGTGCTCCAATCGTGGAAACACCAAAATGATTTTTACCTCCTCTCGCATTTATCTGATAAATCATTCGATTGGTATCAATTACCAGAAAAAGCCTATCTCAACCCAGTCGTTTGGATTTGGAATACATCTGGAGCTGTAGCCATACAAATCGGGAACTGCTGCCTAAATACGTGTATAATTCCCTGAGCACATGTCAAAAGCTTGCCAATATACTATTCCGTAGGGTTCTACTTTGAGGATAGCTGCAGGTTGTTTGTCTTGTTAATTTGACGGATGTTCGTCCCATTGCTTGATCTTTGAGATCTCTGAGCTTCGAAGCTGCTTGTTTTTGGTCCTTAGTAGGAATTTCTTCGCTTTTACCTTGCTGTGCCTTGATATGTGCATCTTCCCTAATCCGTTTTTGGTCCTCGGAAATATCCATGCCCCAGTCATCTTTTTGGAAATGGCTGCTTTCCTTTAGTAGGTTCGGCTATCTTTTTATAATGTTCGGTGTAGACTTTAGCTATCCAAAGCAGCCTGAGGTGATCTGCGTTTAGTTTCTTTTTCTAATCATTAGTAGTTTCATCGCGTTGGATACTCACTCAAGGTTTGAAATTGGCTCTGAATATATCCAATCTACCAGCACATAGTCTGTTTGGCTCGACCACCTTTAGAACGACAGGATGCTTTAAAGTCAATAAGGTCCAGCTTATGAAAGTTTATGAAAGTTTTACATACTTCTGCAAAGTCAGTTGGAATCCATTATGTTTTGTCGTTTAGAGAATGATGTGCTTTCCAAACATACCCGCCGAAGATCCATTCTTTTCCAATTCCTTAATTGAAATCCCAATATACGACTTTCTCATGGTATTTTGGACAGGCTTCGTATAGGAGGTCGTTAAATACCTCTTTAATAGAATCTTAAGTCCTATTCTGACGTGTGGGCATAAGAGGCTCATATTGCAGAAACTTGCTCCGATGCGCATCATACAACCAAGCAATGACTTTACTTCGATTTTCGAAAAAAAAAAAATGAAATTTTTGAACATTTTTGAGTTAGCTAGTGCGTTCAAAAACACATTTTTGGCGTGACGTCTTCAATGGACATCCATACGTACGACGACATTGTTGAAAAAAAAGATTGCAATCTTTTTTTTTGCAAGTGCCTGAACCCCTAGATACATCCATTTGTTTGTATTTTTTTTTAATTTTTTAATTTTTTAATTTTTATGGATTTTCGTCATTAATATGTTTATCAGGTATGTAGAATCACTTAGGGTGGCATACAGATGCTAAGATATCCAAATATTGTAATAAACCGCAACATGCCTTCCTCCGTTGAGGATGAAAACCATGTCCATACCTCCACTCCAAGATATTCGTAATTTCGACAAGTGAGCATTTCTGTTGGCGGAAAAATGCAGCCTCACAACAATCTCAATTTCAAGTGCAACTTCATTAAGCACAGAAAAGACAGGAAAAGCAACGACGCATACGTGAGTGTATCTAACTAACAGAAATGCAGCAATTCGCATTCTTGCCAGTAATACAGTTGAAATAATTCACATGCTTCAGCAAGTAAACGGTGCGGCACATAGATACTACCTACCAGTGTACTTCTTTTTCTTCTTACCGATGCACACATAGAGTGTGTTATGCATGACTTATCGTTCGCCACGATACTCGTAGATACTCGTAGATACTCATAGATACACGTACCAGTACTCGTATGCAAAAAGCGTCTTCAATTGCATATTCTGCGTGTACTCATCATACACCGTTTGCAATATAAGGCGCTGCATTAAAATGTAAGCTTCGCTTTAAATTCGTTTTCATAAAAATTACGGCTTATCACACACCGCCAAGCCCCGGGCACGCAAAGTCAAACAGTTGTCTTAGCTCATCTTGAAAGGTAGCAATCTTTGGGGGATTAGCCTACCACACCGTCCGAGAGTCGTTTGTCGCTTCTGGTGAACTTCCGGAAGAGGCATCGGAGTTTATTACTACCTACTCGGCTGGTTTCGAATGGTTGAAACCTGCAGTGAATCCGGTAGTCAGACTATGGGCTGTAACTTAATTTCAAAATGAAAACTTGCAATTACCCGCGAATATATGTTGTAGATACAGTTGGAGATTTCAATTGAGCGTGAAGTTACGAGAGTACTCCACTCTGGAGACGACAACGACTATGATGATGACGGATGCAAAGCATCAGCTTGACAGACAAATTTGCGACCTGGGATTGAGTTCATTGGTTTGTCGGCGCTTGTTTGTTGTAGAGTTTTGCCACTTGAAGTGAGTTTTATGGACGGTTACCTGCGCAAACTTTGCCCACTCTGAGCTAGCCTTAACGAGAACGCTTCATGGTTATGCGAAATTGGCAATTAAAATGATGATGACTTAGAATGAAGGCTTACTACGAACTGACGTGTGGGTAATTAAAAAACGACTGATTCTGACAGGTTGGCAGAAACGTGGGGTTCTTATTTTATTTTAGTGATAAACGGAGAAATACAAGAGTTAATGAGGACGCTGACCGACTGCTGGTGTGATGTTAATCTAGGCCGCCATTGCGAGTGGTATTATGTGCAATTAGGCATGCTAATCTTTGGAAACAATTTGCTAATCTTTGTTAGTTAGTTTGTAGAGTTTAAGAAGGCTGTATAGCACTTTGGCCATTTTTGAAAACCTGGTGTTTCTGGAGTGTAGGTTAGTATGGCGAATGTATCATAACTTCTCTTAAATGTCAGAAGTTCATGTGTGGTAATGGATATTAAAAATGCTCCAGCCAAGAATTCTTCGAATTCCAGCCTTCAGAACCAAGACAACAAAGAAGACCAAACCTACGGTTTATGGATCAAGCGATCGTAGATACCAGAAATCTTGAACTGAATGACTGGAAGCAAAGGATCGGCAGCCCGATAAGTAAATAATGGATATGAGAATTTATTTATATAAACTTTCTGCCTAGGTAAGATTGCTTTAAAAAACGGAACTTCCTACATCTATGCATCATGGATCCATCGTCTTTTTTCAATTCGTCGTATAAGTGAACCATCCCAAGTCCCATATAAAGTGGTGTAAGTTACCTTTTTACTAGAAGATCCATGTTGGTAGTCCCTGAGGGGGTATTAATAGCGAGATGTCGTCAATACTTTGTGAAGTAGAAATGTAAGAAAGTACTAGATTCCTGATCCATTTTTTTACAAGCAAAATAAGAATAGACGCCCAAATGCAAAAAGTATTTTGAATGTTTAACTGGCGCCCAATATTGGAGTTATTTTTTATGTAAAGGGTAGCGTAGACATATGGGTTATCCCATGTTGCAGATGTGATGCTACGTACATGTTTTTTTTAGCATAGATGGTAATTGTTAAACGATTATTCAGAAAATAGATAACACAAATACTACAAAGTGGGCCAAAAGAGATCACCCTATTGCAAGAAGCTCTTATTTTTGCAAATGCCCGCCAATGTCAAATCTGTTTTGACATTTGTGGACAAGACAGATGTAGAATACAGGTGAACAAGCCATGGAGCGATACACTCCTCAAGAACGCGGAATAATCGTGCGCCAATTTTTTTGCGTAACAATTTGTTGATAGTATTGGCGCAGCCCGAATTCCGTCGCCGATTCCCCGGCCGTCCGACACAGACTGCGCAAACACTGCGTCATTTGACCACCAACTTTGAAGAGTATGGGAACACACGAGACGTTGCCAATAGTGGCCGGCCTCGGAGCGCCCGTTGTGCCGAGAATATCAGAGCAACGGCACACACTGCGCGAGCTACAACCGATATTCTGAAGGGCCAAATAACATCGGATGACTTCTTTTGGTCCACCTTGTACCTGTCGAAAATTTTACATCCGAAAGCAATACTCACTATCAGTGATATATATGAAATGAGTATGTTGTATCTGAAGCCATAACCTTGCAGGAAGGATGAAATTTGAGAAAAAAAAAAACAAATGAGCGCCAATGATGTAAATTTAAAAACGATTGTCTTCGAGACGATTGTAGAAAACGAGGTTGTCTAAAGTTTTTCTGAAAACTACCTTGGATAGTTCTGAAGCAAAACCAACATCCAACCAACAAATTTGAGAAAAAAAAACAAATGAGCGACAATGATGTAAATTTAAAAACGATTGTCTTCGAGACGATTGTAGAAAACGAGGTTGTTATAAGTTCTTCTGAAAACTACCTTGGATAGTTCTGTAGCAAAACCAACATTATGCAAACGTCAAAATGTTGTCATCTATTAAAATGATAGATTTTTAGTCACGTGATTGAAGCAAGGGTTTTTAAATGAAGTCTCCCCAGACTACAGAAAAGATGAAATGTAAGGAAGGACTCTTGATATCGACAGAGTAGTCAGAAAAATAATGGTGTTGTAGAATCTATTGTGAAAAATCGAACGAGAGTTAGATTTAAATAGCAATACATGTGGTCCACGTTGGGCGCCATTTAATAATTTTCAGAAAATGCGCATTGTTAAAAAATTTGGAAAAAAAAAACTATAAGCATAGGCCGATCGCAGTTTTACCATTTCTTTCATTTCTTTAGAAAATCTTTAAAAGAGATAACGAACTCTCCAATTCTATCTTTCATGGTATCTTTTTATACAAATCGATGTCTTGAACAATGGTTTTCGTTCTAAGAAAAAACTGAAGTAGGCCGTTAAGGCAGGCTCTAGATGAAACATGCTTACACTTTTTACCGTCCCAGATTTTCCAAAAGCATCACGAGACACTTGGCAGCTAACTCATTGAGCGGATTATTTGTTCGCTTTCACCGGCAAAGCTGATCTTATTGTATTTAAATGGTAGATCACAGGCATCTCATCATTTCTTCTTTTAAAGGCTTTCCGCAGGGTTCTATTCGGGAACCCCTTTTATTTACTATTTAAATTAATTACATCTACAAAACCATGTTAAGAACTCGTCCATACATATGTATGCAATGTTGTATGTATGTCATGTTGAAAACTAACTACAGGCTCCGCTTCCGATCTTCAATTTCAATATTTTTGGATAAACTTTAAAAATTTAGGACTGTTAGTCTGCTACATAATGTTATGAAACCCTTTATTTAATCAATATAATTGTTGTGAGCTTATGAGGGGCCACAAAGGCATCTTCGATGCAGGTGTGTGTTCCCCGCTGAGCTCTTTAAGGGATTGTTGGTCTGTATTGTTAATGTTCGTAGCCGCTGGTCGCTTATAAAGTATCGATGTGACTACTATTTCGGATGAGTTATCTTCTACGCTGGACAGGCTCAGTAGCGCGATGGTTAGTGCGATGAACTGCAGCGCAGAAGGTCTAGGTTCGATTTCCAGCCAGCAACACCAAAATTATTTTTCACTGACAATCCTCTTCAGATGATCTGACAAATCATCCTAGTAGTATCAATTGTCATGAATTGTACTTCTAAGATAAGATAAGCTCTCAACTTAGCCGTTCGTAGTTCCGGAAGTACACACGCACACAGGAATGTTTGTGAGAAAGCTAGGCCCTGGGTACTAACGAGCCTATTGCGCCAAAATTTTTAGACACTACAGGCTCGTTAGGGTAGCAGTCAGGAATTTGACTTATCACCTTGAGCCCGCTCCAATTTTGTGTAGACGTTAGTTCTGTTCTTCTTGTCGGAGGCCCTAGTCTTCCCTCGATATTAGAGACCTGTTGTCTAGAGATTCATACGGATGATTCTGTAGTGATTTTTTCAGGTCATGGACACACCCAATCGCAAAACTGAAAATCAGTGTTGCCACTTCGTCTTATGCCTATGTTTTGCCGAAGTACGCCTATTAGGTCGAGTTCATGTAGTCTGTTGGTCATTTCAAGATTCATAGAGCGCATGTCGCTGAAAAATTAATACCTCCTGAGGTAGTTGTTTTCTATCGTGAATCTCTTTTATGATGTCGTGATCCCGCTTATTGTGACCAAATCGTATTAAGAGCTCATTTTTGAGGTCCTGATAGCTCAGCTGCTTATTATGATCGTTTTCTTGTAAAATCTGCAAATGCCAGTTTTCATCTGGACCGGATACTAGAAAGTGGAATTGGGATGAAAATTCATCGTCATGGATCCCATTTCTTTTCATTCAACATAATTGCGAAACTTTTGACTGACATAATATTTGGTGACCCATCATTTACCCCCATTTACGTCATGTGTTAGGTTGCGTCCTGTTTTAATGTCATTTGTACATCGTGGTATATTTGAAGTTGTTTCATATTTTGGTTGGTATGTTCGTTAAGGTGTATCTCTGTAGAATTATCTTCTTCTAACTGTTCACAATCCAATTTCAGTAAAAACTCTGACGACAATTAACCTCACTTCAATGGCAACCATTAAATTGTTAAATATGACATATTTACGTTAAACTTAAAATCGATGTGAGAATTGATAGCTTAAAAAACGCGTTAATTAAAGTATTTTTAACAGAAAAATAACCCTACGTTGGGCGCCAGTTAAAAAAAAAATGTATTTAGTTCTCCATCCAGTTATATTAGATTGCCAAGTCACCTTGCTTTCCAATAGACCATGAAGCAATGTCAGCATAATAACCCGTGTAACATCTTCAGAAAGTTAAAATGTAACACTCTCAACTTTCTGAAGATCTTACCATCGTTAAAATAAAATAAAATTTACTTTTATTTATTTTTTACGAGTTTTTGTTTTTTTTTTTTAAGTGAGAAAATTCGGTAACAAATGAAGAAATCATGACGCGATCTAATATATATTTGTTTTAAATTATTTTATAACCTCAAATACTTTGATTTCGCACTACACTTTCACACCATATAATAAATGGCCTGCAAATTATTTTAAGACATCACTTGGAGAACCACCATTTATGGCGGTTTTTAAACCCACACTTAATTTAGCTTAATTACCAACCTTTCACAAAACACTCAAACCACGAGATGTTTATTTATTTATTTGAGTGAAAGATACTTGTATTTATAACGGTAGCAATTATCTCGTCAACACATTAAACTTAAAGATATTCCATCTCAAAATGTGACTTAAATACAAAAAAAAATCAGATTCCTTAGATAAGTCTGATTTATCGGACATGTATACTACTGCTCTACACACTAATTGGTCAAAAACTTGAAAAACGAAAAATAAAAATAAATAAAAAATAAAATAAAATATATCTCAATCGGTAATGTATCTGCAAAGGCCGAAATGGATTATGTTAAAATGAAATGCAAATGGCACGCTTTCGATTTCAATATTAATTGATTAACATTCGTGAGCGATGAGATTATGTTAATGTTTAACCGAATTTCGGATTTGTGTAGGGCAGAGCCGTAGGAAGACACAGAGGTGATATCCGCCGGAACCAATGGTTGTAAGCCCTTTACATGTTGTATCTGAAAGTTGACAGTTTTTTTATTGGTAAATAAATGACTATAAAGAAAGACATTTTCTTGACTTATTTTTCGTAAGACTTTCAGAATGGGCTTAAGCTTAAGTGAGTGGAACTCTTTTAGGGAACGCCAATAATGATATCATAGGGAGAATAAAATCGTTCTTTTCTATTTTCACCTATTTAAACGATTAAGGTATCTAGGGTACTTAGCCTTGGAAACATTGTTTTTTTTTTTTTTTGATTTTATAAGCTAACGCGTGCCTGCCTTGAAGATGTACTTAGATGCGGTTCATTGAGCCGATGAATGCTGGTCTGGTGAAATGGGAAACAAATATTTTCTTGTGATCTTGAGACGTTTTGGATGTCGAAGATTTTCGTAGAATAAACTATATTCGTGCAACTAGAAAAAAAAATCTATCCACATAATTTTCATAGATAAAGGGAATAATTTAGCTTGAATCACTTTTCTCAAATAATCATCTCTTCCTTATCCAAGACTCCAGTGGAAGAATTTTCTACTGCCCCAGTCAAAATGCTCCGAAAAATTTGGACAACAGCTAATCTAGGAATGTCCATGGTTAGTCTGGTCCATTAAACAGAAATGGTGGCGCATGATTTAAAAGCCAAATGGCTGCGCTTGAAAAAAAATGTTGTTATGGAGACAACAGCCTTTGTGATCTTCTTAACTGCCAACGACATTCGTAACGGACAATATCTTGCGAATATTTGCATGAAACATAAGGACGCTCTATATTCCGGGTACACTCAGATGTTATTCTTATGGAGAGCCGACTTAGGTAATATGTAATGGACTTTAAGGCAACTGATGTTCAAGCGAGATTAATGAGTTCGCTACGTTTGGGTCTCCTATCAGCTATATAGCATGCTTTTGAGTTCTTTCCTGTAGGTGCAAAGGCGTTTTTCCTGCACCTGACCAGACGTAGTGTTAAACTGAAGTTTAAATGGCTTTTAAGCGAGATTATGGAGTTCGCTACGTTTGGGTCTCCTATCAGCTATATAGCATGCTTTTGAGTTCTTTCCTGTAGGTGCAAAGGCGTTTTTCCTGCACCTGACCAGACGTAGTGTTAAACTGAAGTTTAAATGGCTTTTAAGCGAGATTATGGAGTTCGCTACGTTTGGGTCTCCTGTCAGCTATATAGCATGCTTTTGAGTTCTTTCCTGTAGGTGCAAAGCGTTTTTCCTGCACCTGACCAGACGTAGTGTTAAACTGAAGTTTAAATGGCTTTTAAGCGAGATTATGGAGTTCGCTACGTTTGGGTCTCCTATTAGCTTTATAGCATGCTTTTGATTTCTATCCGGTAGGTGCAAAGGCGTTTTTTCTGCACCTGACTAGACGTGGTATTAAACTGAAGTTTAAATGGCGTTCAAGCGAAACTATGGAGTTCGCTACGTTTGGGTCTCCTATCAGGTTTATAGCATGCTTCTTAGTTCTATCCTGTAAATGCGAAGGCGTGCTTTATGCACCTGACTAGACGTGGTATTAAACTGAAGTTTAAATGGCGTTTAAGCGAGATTATGAAGTTCGCTACGTTTGGGTCTCCTATCAGCTTTATAGCATGCTTTTGATTTCTATCCGATATTGTATCATGACTTGAGACTGCAACTGGCAGAGGAGCTGAAGGTAAACGACCATATACAATGACGTGTGTTCGCTGAATGGGCTCTGGAGCAGTTGAAAGCGAACCCTAATTTTCAATGAAAAATCATCTGCCGCGATGAGGCCCATTTCTGGATGAATGGGTAGGTACATCAACAAAAAAAAAATTTCGAACTTGGGATGATACCAATCCACCTTAGAGCGAAGAGCGTCCAATGCATCCCGAAAAAGTCAGTTTTTGGTGTGGATTTTGGGCTGGCGGCATCATCGGTCCATGTTTCTTTGAGAACGATGTTGGACAGGCCATCAGCGTCAACCGCGAGCGCTATAGGTCGATGATAACCAACTTGTTTTGAACTGAATTGGATGGACACCAGCGAAATGTGGTTTCTAAAGGACGGTGCTACATGCCACACAGCTCACGCCACATTGGAAACTCTGCACGAGCGATTCGAGTCATCTCACGTGGATAAGTTTTGAACTGGCCACCAAGATCGTGCTATTTGACCCCGTTAGACTTTTTCTTGTGGGTTTTTCTCAAGTCGCAGGTCTATGCGAATGAGAAACAAACCACAGCGCCTCTCAAAGCCAACGTAACCCATGCAATCGTTAAAATTCAGCCTGATTTATGCGCCAGAGTCTGGAAAATTAGGCATTTCGGATGCGTGTCATACTGAGAATGAAACATTTCGTTGATATCTCACACACACTTTGTTTTATTTAAATTTAAAGAAAGGAAGCGCTTAATGAAGGACCATTTATATCAAACACCCCCGTCAATGATACAGGCTACCCTATTAAGAACGAATTTTATGACCTCCTGTACAGCCGACGCCTGTCCAGAATGTGATGTGGAAATCGAACTTGGGGACTTCAATGCCAAAATCGTAAAGTAAAACATCTTAGAAGGCTTAGTTGTAAAGCACAGCCTCCACGATATGACAACAGATGATGGCTTCAGACTTACAGTCTTTGAATGTAATACCGCAATCAGATGCACAACGATTTCTACACCTCAAATCCACAAATGAACCTAAAGTTCTCCAGATGGTCGAAAAGCCAACCAAATCAACCATTTGCTCATAGATGGAAGGTACGCATCCAACATACATTCATAGGTTCAAGCTCTGAACATTATACCGTCGCAAGCAAATTCTGACCTCGACTGTCGAAATAGACTTCACGTTGGTCGCCTTAGTGAAACAACTGGGTGAAATATTCCCGGCTGTCCCCACACCTTTCACCAATATTAACACCCAATGAGATTCATTAAAGAGATGCCCGAATCCACCAAAAGATGCCCATGGTATTGGAATAAATGACTGGAAGCGAAGTGCCCAGGAATTAAGAGAATTGAGATACTACTGCGAATATACCAAATTTGAAAAAAAAAATACTCCACATCCGTCGTTTTGCCCAAACCAAGAACCCTCGGCAACCTACTTACAATCCCAACGCTCCAAAAGCAATCTCTGACAAAATCAGCAAATTGAAAGCTATAATAACGGTCTTGTCAATTAGCCACTTTCTAAGCATCATACCGACGTCAGTCCCACTGCTCATTGAGGTCGTTGAAGCCGCCGCAACGGCTTCACAGCCCGCCCCATTCGATAAGACCTCACATCACTCGAGCTAATCCGAAATTATAGTGCTTGTGAATTTTTGATTGCGTTGACCTTCTCGTTAATTAAATGCACTCAATTGTTCGAAATAATAATGAACCCACGTTCGGCTACGACCGCTGTGACATGCCTCTAAGCAGAGCATCGAACCCCAACCAGTCGCATCGAATTACCCCTTTTGCTTAGCCGCATGCCACAGCAGACAATAACCAGAGGAGGGTACCACACATACGCCAACTACACCGTGGATACCGCAAAAAGTCATTGTAATCTCTCGGCTAGCTGAAGGAGGCAGGGGAGGGCTTGAAATACAGAAAACCAACAACCTATCTGGAATTTTGAAATACAGACGAGATTTTTCGTTGCGAAATCCGAGATCCGCATAGTGATCTCCTTTAGATGGTTACTCGCTCGGCTAAGTGAGAGATCTCACCCCGCACATGTGGGATTGGATTTCCCACAGCATTGCCCAATGCATTGATGGTTTATGCGATCGCCAGCCCCCGGAAATTAATCATCCCTATGTCGAGCTTAGCTGTCTTGAGCAATGGAAGACATTCCCTGTGCGGGAGCAACATCATTAGCATAGATCATGACAGAATAGGCAAACGGAATGGGTTTTTAAAATCCAATTACCCAACCACCCATGTGAGAGAGGTTTGGAATTGGAATTCGCCAACTTGGCTTGAGCCGGCACACGTCCACATCGGCTGGCGCCGTAGATTAGAATTATAGCCGCCTACTTAGACTCGCCAGAAGTTGCATGTGTGCCATTGTTGTTCGCCGAGTGTTTATTGACAGTTATGTGCAGTCGAACTGCGGTGTGCGCAATGTGAGAACACTAGACAGATATAGTTTACTTGTCCGCTGGCATGCATGCAAATTAGACGTTTAATTTGGCCTGGTCGCTGGCAGAATTTCAAATGTCAAATTGGCAAATGGCGGTTGGTGGTTGGTGTCGGTGGGTGTGTGGACTCCTTCGACGGGCCATAACAATTATAGACTTTCCCACGGTTTGCAGTAAATAAAAAAATGTAATTGCCAAGCGATAAGGCGGTTGTCGGCCGAAGAGTTATACCATCCGGCTAGATGGGAGTTTAGTAGCGCCGCCAAATTCGCCAAGGTAATGCGAATGGGTGCTTGGATGGGAAGACTTTTGATTTCATTTGGGAGACAAAGGATGGACTTTGGATTGGGAACCATTTGCCGTTGATTGATGGGGGATACATTATGAAAATGCAATCTGGGATAGGTATTTGCAGACAATAGTCGATTAGGTTTCATTTAGAGAGAGTTTTGACCAACCTTGAAATTTTTTGAAAATTGAAAGTGCCTATGACTCAAGGCCTGTTAAATTCCTTTTGAGAATTAGTCAGTCGAGTTGTTATTTATAAAATTCAAATTTAAACGTTTTTGAAAGACGAAATACTGATTTTAAGAAAATCTGAAAAAATACCTCTAGGTCCGCTTGAAATGTATAAAGTCTACCTAAAAATAAGTTAAGAACTCTATACAATATAACAATATCCTAGTATTCATCTTGAATATTTTAAAAACCACAGGTACAATGGAAAAAGTTTTTTTTGGAATTTTCGAGACCACTATTACATGAAAACGCAATAATTCCAGAATCTGTTACGAAATTTGATCGGTATGCTGATTAGATTTTTTGGTTTATATGAAAATAATTTCGGAAACATACTGTAAAATGATGGATTTAACATTAAAAATGTTTGAGGTGTAAAAAATTGTAATTTGAAAAGGTACAGGTTGCACCATCTTTCATGTCGGTATGTAGACATTGCATAACATTGAGATTTATCAACTGATTGACTTGAGTAGACATGCTATTGAAACGTCAATTCTTTTTGCCCATCCCATCCCATCGTATTTCCTGAATGGCAGTAATGTCTATTTTGTAGGAGCTTAAGGCTTTCACTGGTTGTTTGGCTGCACCTCTATTGTTCAATGTTCTCACATATCAGGTGCAAATACGATCGTCGTTGTCCTTTTTTCATTATGAAAAAGATCAGGGCGGTTACTGGTTTCAGCAAGAGGGTGCGCAATGTCACACTGCAGACCAATCAATCCCGTTTCTGCAACGAAAATTGCCTGGACGTGTGCTGTCAAGAAATGCTATTGACTGTCCGGCCACATATCCAAAATTGACCCCTCCGGACTTCTTTTTGAGGGGTTTTTTGAACAACAAAGTTCACGCCAGCAAGCCTCAGACTATTGACGAACTCAAGGCATACATTTATGGCGAAATTATCGTTATACCGCCAAGAATGCTGAAAAAAGTGATGGAAAACGCAACAAAAAGGGCACATTTTGGTTTGATCAATAGAGGCAGCCACTTGATTGATGTTGTATTCAAAAACTAGTGAAAATAAATTGTAAAGGACCAATTTAAATAAAAATATCTTATCTATGGAAATCCGTTGTTTATTTTTTAAGTTATTAAATTATCATATACCGACGTATAAGATGGCTCACCTTATGTTAATCAATTTTAAAATCTGTTTGAAAATATGAATTCTAAACCTATGATTAGAAGGTCATCCTGATGACTGTGCACTCCACATATACAACATATAACTGTTAAGACAACGTTTCGTTGTCTTCCTACTCTCTTTGAGATAAGACCACTTTCGGTGCCTAACACTATTATTAATTTATTCATTTACGATTAATTAATTTATTTTATTTAAATTGCAAATTTTTTTGTTACGCATTCTATTCAAAATGAATACCTGTGGCAAATGCAATGAAAATATTATTGACATTAAATTTACTTTGTGTTCGGGTATTTGCGCTCGTCAATTTCATGACGATTGCTGTAGTGTCAGTGCTAGTGTATTGGGTGTATTAAAAAAATCGCCAAATCTAAAGTATTTCTGTGATGTTTGTGCCGGCTGCACATCATTATCATTAATCCAGAAATTTGGTGAACTGTCTAAATCGTTAGATAGTCGATTTGCTGAGTTAAAAAGTGATTTAAAACATGAGCTTAAGATCGCGAGTTCATCAGTTTTTCATAGTTTAAACACACCTGATAATGTTTTTTCAACTCCCAAATCTCACTCGGTTGCTAAAAAAGGTGAAATTCCTCAATCATTAACTAGCCCAAACACCATTGATAGTGCTATACCACCCCACACAACAAAGGTAAATATAACCAACGATTCTCAAAAACCATCCACATCACATGCAAATATCGCTCAACCACCTAGCACAGCTGATGATAAAAAATGTAAATCTAAACAAATTACAACAAAAGTGCAAAGCAAAACAAAAAGACAATCGTCATCATTAGTCTCATCTATTGCTGCAGCACAATTTGTATTTTTACACTTGTCGTTTTTACATATAAAAACTAAGCCAGCTGATATTTGTAAATATGTTTCTAAACGATTAAATATTAACACCAATTTAATCGAGTGTGTTGGTTTATTTAAAAAAAACATTAATGTTGAAAGGGAATATTCATATATTAATTTTAAGCTTGGTATTCCACCTGCCCATGTAAATTCAACGCTTGAAAAAAAAATTCTGGCCGGATGGTGTTGGTGTGAAGCTTTTTAAGTCGAACACAAAAAACTACCAACAACGCCCGCAACGCAATCGCTTAAGAGCCGGTCAACGGCAAAAATAGATCGATGCACAAGCACACGCACTTGCATTTCTTCTGCTTTTGCTAATTCTTCTTCGATGTCTTCTTCTCCTTCACTGACCACAATAAACATTTATTATCAAAACTGTGGCAGCATGCGTTCTGTTGAACGTGTGAGAGAAGTATTTTTTTCTTCTTCTGATGCATATTATCACGTTATTCTTTTGGTGGAAACATGGTTAACCGATCATTTTTTTGATATGGAACTGTTTACATCAGAATACACTGTGTTTCGCAAGGACAGATCCACTGCAACTGGTATGCGGCGGGGAGGTGGCGTTTTAATAGCTGTAAGAAATGATCTTTTGTCAAGAGAAGTACAATTATTAAACAGCACAAATTTTTTAGTAGAACAAATATCTGTTTTAGTCGGTGGACCTGGACTGAATAACGAAATTTGTTTTTGCCTAAGCTATATTCGCAAACCAAATTTAGAAGTTTATAAACTTCATATGGAGAATATAGAACATCTTCTTTCAAATCTAAAATCTTATCAACATCCCTGTATTGCAGGCGATTTTAATTTAAATAATATTCACTGGCGCAAGGATGAGGAAACAAAAACCCTTATTCCACAAAATGTTACCAGCTCATGTGAAATCGCTGTTGTCGATTCACTTTACGCACATGAGTTGTTTCAACTTAATTTAATTGAAAATCAATTTAACAATGTTTTAGATTTGGTATTTGTTAACAACAATGTAAAATACACATGCCCCATGGAAGTTTTAACTCCATTTTTGCCTAATACCATTTATCATAAAGCACTTGAATTTTCGCTTAGTTTCTATACTTTTTCACCTCAAACTAGTTCGCCACAAAATTCTTTTAACTTTTTAAAATCTAATTTTTCATCTCTAAATTCATACTTCTTATCCGTAGATTGGAATAATGAATTAAAAACTTCTGATTTGAATCTCATGTTTACCCGTTTTATAAATATATTAAAAGACTCTTTTACCAGGTTTGTTCCAGTTAGAGTAAATTCTCACAAGAAAAAACCTTGGTTTAATAAAAGGCTAACCAACTTAAAAAATGTAAAAAATAAAGCCTTCAAAACATTTAAAAAGAGCAATAATTCTGGGGACCGTGATTATTTCCTTCGGCTGCGAAAAGAATATGATTTTTTGCACCGATTTTTGTACAAGCAATATATTTTATCTGTTGAGTCTAACATAAAGCACAACAGCCGATCGTTTTGGTGCTTTATAAACTCTAAACGAAAAGATAATGGAATTCCAACCCTTATGGAATTCAATGGGGCTAATTCAACAGATGAAATTTCTACATGCGAGTTATTTGCAGCGTATTTTAAATCTGTCTTTGTAGAACGAAATGAATCTACCGACAATAATTATTTCGAAGTAGATCCTATTGCAGACATTGGATCAATTTATTTAACAGAAATTGACATAATAAACGGAATTAAAACCCTCGAAAGTAAATGCAGTTTTGGGGTTGATGGTATTCCCCCTATTATAATAAAAAAATGTACTGCATTAGTTAGTCCATTGCTTAAGGTATTCAATCTCTCTCTTAAATCGGGCATATTTCTCGATGAGTGGAAGATTGATTATATCACTCCAATTTTTAAAGCTGGATCTCGAAACAAAGTAACAAATTATAGACCTATCTCAAAGATTTCAGTTATACCAAAACTTCTGGAAAAAATAGTTAAAGACAAAATTTACTTTTACGTCCAAAATGGTATTAGTCATCTTCAACATGGGTTTGTTACTGGTAGATCTACGACTACGAATCTAACACTGTTTACTAAATATACCCTTGAGAGTCTTGAGGCCGGTACACAAATTGATGTTATTTATACTGATTTCTCTAAAGCATTCGATTAGTTGAATCACAAAAAACTTGTGGAAAAATTGAATGCTTTAGGTATTCACTCAAGACTCAATAAGTGCTTGTCCTCTTATTTGGCAAATCGAAAACAAATAGTCAAACTGGGTAATTCAACATCTCTACCCTTCAGTGTAAACAGTGGTGTACCTCAAGGAAGTCATTTGGGTCCTCTTCTCTTTATTTTGTTCACTAATGATATACCTTCTTTCATTAAACATTCGAAATGCTTAGGATATGCCGATGATTGGAAGCTTTACACTCAAATAAAATCTGTAAGCGACTGTGAAAATCTTCAATCTGATTTTCGAACTTTATTTCGCTGGTGTAATAAAAATTCTTTAACTTTGAACGTAGAGAAGTGCAAAACGTTTACAGCTTCACGTCAGCTAGATGATATTATGTTCACTTACGCAGGCAATGAAACTGTTTTAGAACGAGTTAATGAAATAACCGATCTCGGCATTCGATTTGATAAAAAATTTACATTTACTTCACATTACGATGTAACAATATCAAGGACAAATTCATTATTTGGTTTTTTGAAAAGAAATTCCTTTGATTTCAAAGACCCTTATACATTAAAATCAATTTATTGTTCTCTAGTTAAATCAATTATGGAATATGCTTCGGTTGTTTGGTCTCCTTACCATCAAACGCATATAGATAGAATCGAGCGGGTACAGAAAAACTTTACCAGGTATGCTATCAAAAAATTAAACTGGTATGATGAATTACCTGATTATAAAGCTCGATGCTTATTACTGGGCTTGCAAACTCTTTCTACTCGAAGGAAGTTAACAGGCGTTATGTTCATTAGGGATATTATATGTTCTCGGATAAATTCATCCGAATTGCTAGCTTGTCTTAATATTTATGCACCTGTGAGACACCTTCGCCCAAAAGATATGTTCATAGCAAATAGGCACAGAACAGCTTATTGCCAAAATGAACCAATATCAAGATGCATCACATATTTCAACGAAATGTGCAGTTCTGATGAATGCGAATTTTCAAAAAGTAGATTAGCATTTAAAAAAGATCTTTCCATATCTTTTCACTAACTTAACAATTTCACATCCCAAATACTAACAATCCTTCGCTAAGTCTATACTCTTAGAAAAGGTTTTTTTTTTTTTTATTTTTTCTCTATGATTATAGAGTTTTTATTATATATATATTTTTTTCTTCACTTTGAAGTTTTTTTTAAGTTTAATTAATCTTTTTTTCAGGATTAAACTATTTTTATTATTAAGTCAAAATAATCTGTTAATATATACGAATATGGTAGATCAAATAAATAAATAAAGATGCTGAAGCATGGATATAAAATCAGACGGTCATCCAAATAGGTCATCCGTATCTGACGTGAAAATGTCATCAACTTCTGTCTCAAAATGTTCACTATCCTTTCATCATCTTTGCGTGGTTTTTGTGTTCATTGGAATGACTAATTCAGGTGTCATCTCTTTTGGAGTCAGGTGATTCTTAAAATCGGTCTTCAAGATGACAACATCTCATGGATACCACTGCCCGATTTTCTGCAGCGTTATCCATGCATCAATCGCCTGCTTGTCTTTATCTATGGGTGTCATCTGGTGTGTCTTGAGATTTACTTATTTGGGTGACCATGTAATCGCGTGTCATCAGAAGTGACAACTGATGGTCCTTACAAACAGTCTTTCAGATGATAACGTCCCATACTCCAAATTTTTTGGTGGTGTCATCCATTTATTAGATGACAGCTGTTTTGCATGAATGACATGGGAAACATACAAATAAATTGCTATGTTTGTGTTTGTTTTCTTTGGTTTTTTCGTTGTGTTGTGTTTTTTTTATTCAGAGCTCTGTTTTCTTGGTTCTTTGACCGATGCGTAATAAGGCATAAATACTTTCCCTACATTTTTAACTCTTTGCATACTGAATCAGTACAGAAGTGGTGTTTCAACAGTGAGCACAACATGGAAATACGTTTAAAAGTTTATCCATGAACAAGTTAATAGTTGAACAATGTCTAAGGATTACCCAGGCTTATTATTTAGATTCATTTGGCTCAGGAGTTAAAGCCCACGAACTATTTGTAGCGTCGCCATTGCGCATGCCATTTTTACGCAGAAAATCACGATAAGCGATAAGGCACACTTTCACCTCGATAAAAATCAAAAAGCTGATATTGGAAAGGATGAATCCGCGAATAGTTCAGTGTTTGATGGAATTCTTATATCAGCGGGTTTATCGGGCAGAACTTTTTCAAAAACGAAAGTGTCCAAATTGTAACCATGAATAGCATACACTATTAAGTTAAGCTTTTTTCGTAGCGTAATACGCTTTGAATATGAACGATATTAGGTTCCAACAAAATGGTACCCATTGGCATATTGCAATCGCATTGTCTTCAGCAGATCATGTGCTGCACTTGACCAATATTGCGATTGCTATTTCAAAATCATTTGAAATTTGTTTGTTGTTGCTCTAATTAAATTCACGCAGCTAATTTGTGACAAAAACCTTTCTTCTGACAACCCAGGACCACTTTGAAGGTACTGAAGGTCAACAAATTCTCTGAATTTGATATATAAATATTATATGCGCCCCAAATTTAAGTTTACCGCCTACATGTAGTCAGGTGCAAAAAAAAAACGTCTTTGCACCTACAGGATAGAACACAAAAGCATGATATAAAGCTGATAGGAGACCCAAACGAAGCGAACTCTATAATCTCGCTTGAACGCCATTTAAATTTCAGTTTAATTCAACGTCTAGTCAGGTGCAGAAAACACGCCTTCGCATTTACAGTATAGAACTCACAAGCATGCTATAAATCTGATAGGAGACCCAAACGTAGCCCTCTGGAAGTTGAAAAAAATTGGGGCCCGATGTAACTCTTGGACAATGTACGGGTCGTTGGTGTTTTAGTCCCGGATTACATGTTTGTGGAACCCAGTAGTGACAATTTTGCTAATTTACGTGAAAGTGAGCCTCGTCGCTCCAAAAGGTGCAATAAATAGTGCGAATTTTTTTCACAGAAATTTTTGCGCACAATAAAGTCGTTTTCCTCAAGTCCTTGCACTAATTGAATCTTAAAATGCTGAAATTTTAAGAAATTCTTTAGAATTTCATGAAAAATACTTTTTGGGAGTGCCGCTCTCTTCCGTACTGACAAACGTGGATTTTCACGCAAACTTCGTGCCACTGCCTGAATGTTTTCGGTGGTCCTCGATGTTCTACTGGGCCCTGTTTGAGGAGGGTTTACAGCTGCAGAAGTTTTGTGGAATCATTGCACCTACGACAAATTTCAACTTGGCCCATCCCTCAATCGCCGAATATTGTAAGGTAAAGAAAATTGTCGGCCCGCACTTGCGTAAGAATCGAGCACGATGCTCTTCCGACCACTGTGGTATTGTAACGTAAGTTGTGACTAACTAGACCGCACTCTCAGTTATTCAAATGGCATCATTACCCTCCCCCACACCGTTTTCGACATTTTGAGATATTCGCATTTAAAAACATAAATCCGCCTCCGGAGATCCCAGGAAAAAAGGTCCATTTTGGATTTAATTTTGTTGGTGATATAACAATTCTGGATTAAACCAGCGGTGATGTAGATCTGCTGTTTAAATTTCTGTAAATTGCGTTATCAGCGCCTTTAAATTAAGCAATCATTGTTGTCAATATAAGAATGTTGCCAGTTTAGTTGATCCCGCCAGGATGCTTTTTAGGAGATCTATTTGATTGCATAATATAGCTCTTCTGGAAGTTCGTTCCATTACAAAGGACCTCCAAAATATACGCCAATTTCAATTTGCCGACATTTGTGCAGTAAAGCGTTGGACAAGAAAAACGAACTCCAGGTTTTCCCGCATTTTTATTGTTAATCTTACTTACTTACTTACTTACTTAAGTGGCGCTACAGTCCGGAATGAAACCTGGGCCTCAACCAACATGCCTCTCCAATTAGCCCGGTCCTTATCGGTTTCTACTTTTTTTGCGCATCACTTAAGGCGAGGTCTTCCTCTACTGCGTCCGACGTCTGGCTGGGAATCGAAGACTCTGCGAGCCGGAGTAATGGTGTCCATTCGTTCTACATGTCCTAGCCATCTTAAACGTCCAATGCGGAGTTTTTTGACCAGGGGCATGTCGCTGTACAGCTGGTTGAATCTTCGTCTCCATAGCCATAGATATCGAGGTGAGGAAACCTTGTGCTGGCTATAGTGACATTTCGTTCCGTAGCGAAATCAATTAGCCTAAGTATATTACCAGACGTGTTGTCGTGTAGGCTATATTTTCCGACAGTACTTCTAAAGATGTCTTCTCTTCCTACCTTTGCGTTAAAATCTCCCAGCACGATTTTAACATCGTACTTCGGTAGTCGCTCATAGGTTTTGTCGAGGAGCTCGTAGAAGCAGTCCTTAGCTATATCATCTTTTTCTTCCGTCGGAGCGTGAGCGCATATAAGGCTTATGTAGGCGAATTTGGCCTTGATGCGGATTGTTACTATGCGTTTGCTAACGTCTTGGAAACATAAGACTTCTTGCCTAAGTCTGGCACTTATAACAAATCCGCATCCGAATAGTCGCTGTTTCTGCTCACTATAACACGGTCCGTAGTAGATGTCACAGTTTTTCATCCTCTTTTTGCCCGGCCCATCCCATCGTATTTCCTGGATGGAAGTAATGTCTGCTTTGTAGCAGTTTAAGACTTCCGCTAGTTGTTCGCCTGCACCTCTCCTGTTTAATGTTCTCACATTCCAGGTGCAGATGCGAACGTCGTTGTCCTTTTTTCGTTTAGCAGGGTCGTCAACAATAAAATCAGTCCTTTCCGAGGCTATTGGTTGCTTCGTAACCATATTTTTTTTTCTGTGGGTGGGTAGTATACCCAAAGCACAACCCCCAACCTGGAGGACCAGTTCCAATTTATTAGATACCCCTAGGACACGGGGCCATCAGTATCCACTACGGGATTGAGCGCTGCCGTTGGCCTTTCGGTTCATCCGCCACCATCTCTGTTCAAGGGGCCTGACTAACCCTTGAAATTCCTAGACAACCTGTTGTCCGAATATGTCAGAGCAGCTCATCTAGGTTCGCCTGGGACAGCAGGCCGGGTATTCATCCGTGCCATTCTCACCAGGGTGTTTATAGTGTTGCTGTTTTTCGTCGTGTTATCAACACTCGCGCTTATCGTTTAGCAAGTCAAATCCGGTTGGATGAGACCAGTACCCGATGGTTACCACTTGGAGGTAAAAATAAGCACATTTGATGTGTAGTCAGAATTACAACACT
This sequence comes from Rhingia campestris, assembly GCA_932526625.1. Lineage (NCBI taxonomy): Eukaryota > Metazoa > Arthropoda > Insecta > Diptera > Syrphidae > Rhingia > Rhingia campestris. The sequence continues at coordinate 20,374,670 of OW052184.1, forward strand.
GGGCATTGCCAAGTTAACGCCAATCAGAGTCTACCTTCGTTCTACAACACCAAACCATTCATTGTTAATCAATTCTACAAAAAGGTTGAAAGTTTAGCTGCCACAAGTTCGGGCAAAACCATCCTCAATATCACCTTGAAATACACTGCCTTGATCAGTAAGACTGATCTGTTTATGAAGCTCTTGAATGAAGCCTTTGATGATTGTAAAAATTGCTGCATTTGGGCCCAGGGAACCCACAACGTACTATCGTGAAGCAAAAGGATGGACTAAGTGTCACTGTTTGTTGGGGATTTTGGGCTGGTGGCATCGGATTTTGACCTTACATCATCGAAAATTAGACTGGTCAAGCAGTGATTCTTATTGGTGCTCTATATCGCGATATTATACCCGAATTATTTTTGATTAAATTGGATCGCATTAATGCGCACGACATGTGATTTCAATAAGACGTTGCCACATGCAATACAGCCCGTAAAACAATTCACTCGCTGCATGAAACATTTTCTGTAGTGTACTCTACCATTTCCAAGAATTGGCACCCCAGATCATATGAACTAACACCACTGGATTTCTTTCTATGAGGTTATTTGAAGTCAAAGACCTATGGTATAAAGCGCACAAATACTCGTACATTAATGTCGAAATTGTTCATGATCATTTTGTATAATTATATATGAATATCGATAATGCAGCGTTCAATACTGCATAATCGAAATATTTATACAAAATGATCATGAAAAATTTCGACAAAAGAGTGCGTATTTGCCAGCGAAGTCGTTGACCCCATTTGCCCAATGTGACATAACCCTAATTTATGTTTCCATAAAGAATTTACAAAAAAAAAAAAAAAACGGTGTTCTCTATTTGATTTAAATCATGCTGAAACGTTGGAACACCTAAATATATTGGCCCTTACCAGAACCCCTTTAACTAGCATGATATCTAAGCAGCTACCATCCGTTAGCATTCATTCAATTTGCCATTTTGCTGACAGCTTATATTTTATTCCAAAGAAGATTTCACTCCATCACTCAATCAATCTGTCAAAAATCAAACTACCAGACAAAGACTTGAGCTCTGCAAATCCCCTTATCAAGTCAATTTGAATGCCGACAGCAGAACAGTATATCTCATGAGTTTCCTTCGTTTTATTGCGATTTTTCACCAGAATCATCCATCTCATACATAATTATCATCCAGCTATAACCCAAACCTCCTCAGACATCAAAGGTAATTTTGAGAACAAAAGGCAGAAATGTAAAATTAACATAAAAAATGCAAAAAGAACTAAAAAAAAACTTTTTTTGTTTCACCATTATGTCCAAAACGTGATTTTCATTTAAATGATTTCCATTAAATTATTTAAAAGTTATTAGGCGCTTATATCGCTCGTTTATCATTTATTTTCATACACACACTCACTCACTCAGTCAGTCAGAGTGGGAATTCTGAAAGTCTGAAGTGACGACGGGGCTAGTCTGCTATAAATGAACACAAATTCAAGGACAAACATACTCGACGAGAAGATACAACAAAAAAAAAACAATTAAATCCATTCGTCTCTATCGGATCTTGGTATCATCTTGGATCCATCGAGAATAAGAGGATGACAACGAGCCAAATAGTTTTCTGGAATTTATTCCAAAGATGGCGAAAATGTCGTCTGGAAAAAAATCAGTGAGATTGTTTTTATTTGAAAAGGACACAAAACACACCAACAATGCCGATGGAAGGCTGTGATTGTATGAAAATAGTTTTGAAGTTGGAGGAAACAGAAACGAAATAAGACTTCAGGAAAATATCGTCAGAGATATAAAGATATTTTTTTTTTAAACTGACATGGTGCCTCAATCAAATTTCGATTTTGCTCACTTAAAATTTATTTGAAATTGACATTGTTGTGCGTCATAAGTGATTGTTGATTGGGAAGAGTTCCAAAATGAAGGACATAAACTTCAAGAGAAGATATGAAATATGCAGAAGCGATAGAAGCCAACTGAGGGGGTCTTCAAATACCCTATTCATTTATGTTTTTGATTTTACACGTTTTTAGCCTTATCTGTGATACAAAATACTATAAATAAATGCCAAAAGTGTGTAATTGGGATTTCATCTAGATACAAAATGTTGGCACGAGTAAGTTTACTTAGGCGCGTTGATGATCTTTCAAATACAGGTTGGCGCACCAATTGTGCTACAATAAGAAATTCAAATAACTTTTTTTTTAATCGATGTATTTCATTTATTTTTTTTTTATTGGTTAGAAAATCAAATTTTATTTTAAATAGTTATTCATTGCGGCCTGAAAAGTTGAAGTTGGGATCGCCTCAATTATTTTCGTTATGGACTGCTTTAATTCAGTTAAATTCCTGGGCTTCGTTTTATACACCTCTTGCTTGACATAACCCCATAAAAAGAAGTCTGGTGCAGTCAGGTCAGGTGACCTTGGGGGCCAGCGAAGAGTGGAGTTCCTAGAAATTAATTTGTTTGCGAATTTTTTGTTTAGCTCCGCCATAACTGGTCTGGCTATATGTGCAGTTGCTCCATCTTGCTGAAACCAAACGCTGTTGAATGGTATACGTCTTCGGCGCAGTTCTGGGTAAAAAAAACTCCTTCAACATCTTTAAATAACGGTCCCCATTGACAGTAACGGTTACACCGTTTTCTTCAAAGAAGTACGGCCCGACAATACACTTTGATGAAACTGCGCACCACACAGTGACTCGTTCTGGGTACAGTTCCGTCTCATGGAGCATTTCTGGATTAGACTCTTTCCATATACGGCAATTTTGCTTGTTTACATTGCCGTTAAGATCAAAATGGGCCTCATCAGACATGAACAAACAATTGATCAATGTGTTGTCTTCTTCGGCCATTGATAGCATTTTTTGGCAAAATTCCAGGCGAACAGGCAAATCCTTAGGGTTTAACTTGCTAGTAATTTGGACTTTGTACGGAAACAAGTTTAAATCGTCATGAAGTATCCGTTGTAATGACCGTCTACTAACTCCAATTTGCCCCGATAAGTTTCGGGTCGAAACGCTCGGATTGGCCTGTATTGCAGATGCTACTGCTGCGATTGTATCCTGAACCCGAACATTGGCATCTCGATGGTACGGCCTTCGTGCGATGCTTCCAGATTCGGCAAACATGTTTACAAACCTCATAATGGTCCATCTACTCGGGGGATTACCGCCAAACTCCCGCCTAAATTCCCTTTGGACGGAAATGACGGACTGCAAAGCATGGTACCGTTGCACTATCCAAATTCTTTTCTCCGTATCCCAAGCATCCATTTTTTATAAATCTAAATAGTAACCTACAAAATAAAATAAAAAATAAGCCGATTACTCACACAGAAAAAAAGTTATTACGTTTTATTTTTATTTTTACGTAGCACGATTCGTGCGCCACCCTGTATAAGAAAGTCTATCTCGTCTTTTCAAAAAAAAATCTATATATATAAAGGGTGTTTTTTTAGAGGTATAGAACTTTAAGTTGGCAACACTATTTTAACTGGTGGCCATTTTGTCAGCTGTCAAAAGATTTATTATACCCTATCCTATAGGGGTATATTAGCTTTGACATTAAGTTACCTCAATGTATATGGATCGATTCAGATCGGCTAACTGAGTCGATCTAGCCATGTCTGTATGTCCATCCGTCCGTCTGTGTGTCAAAGATTTTTGGGTCTAAAATTTTGAGCTAGAGTATTGGAATTTGGTATATAGACTCTCTGGCCGACGAAGCAGAACAAGTATAAAAACTTTTGAAATCCGCCTACTGCCACGCCCCCTTTTTTAGAAAAACGTAGCTTTTGGCCGAACCGTAAGGAATTTTAAATAAGGGTCTTAGCAACATATTTAGAGAATCTCAATATTTCGTCTATATAAAGTTTTTGCCACGCACACAATGTCAAAGCAAAGGTAATCACTAATGCACTCTCGGATTTAAATGTTGATGACTCGCTGGGAGTGCTAATAAATCAGCTACTCATAGACAGAATTATTAACACAAATATTGGCATCTTACCCGCATGCAGATCCGTAAACTGTGGCACCCCACAAGGAGTCCTGTCTCCTCTTGTCTGGAGTGAGTGCAAAGAGACTTGGCAATAGCTGTATCATGGAAATACCTAAATACCCTCAGAGATCTATTACAAAATGGCCTTTCTGTACTCTCTAATTAGGCTGCCAAATGTGGACTCGGCATGAACCCTCAAAAAACCGAATTGGTCCTTTTCAACAGGAAACACAAAGTCCTGCAAATTGTACCTCCCAAACTTAATGGCGTCAGTCTCAGGTTCGCAGAATCAGCCAAATACCTGGGTCTGGTTTTGGATAAGAAACTGAACTGGAAATTTCAAAGATCAGCTGGCATATGCATTAGCGGAGCTCTTAGAACAACCCCTATCCTTTCGCCTACCCGATAATTGTAGGGTTTTCCAATATGTAATATCTATGTAATATCCACGAAGCATATGAGCATCTTCAGTGACAGACAAGCAGCAATGAAATCCCTGGAAGCAATCTCATTCAACTCGAAATCAGCCCATGAATTCCGACTGTCTCTTAACGAGATGGGGGAGCATTTTACCACTTCTTTTGGGTGCCGGGCCACAGAGACATACCAGGAAATTACAAGGCACATGAGTTTACCAGACAGGGCACTACCCTTGACATTCTACCGCCACTAGATATGCTAGGTATGCCCCTTGCTACATGTAAATTACTGATCAAACAGGATGCGATCAAGAAAGCAAACCGTAGATGGATGAACGGCACAACGTGCCAAATATTCAAGCAACTCTAGCCTAGCTTTAAACAGAAGCGCTACAATTTTGAACAGATCAAACATCAGCACCATAGTCGGTGTCCTCACAGGACACTGTACTATAGACCTACATGCAAAACGTCAAGGCCTTTTCATAAATGACTTCTATAGAAACTGCTTGGACGAGGAAGAGGAGGAAAGTATTACTCACCTTCTATGCTCTTGTCCAGCTCTCTCAGAAAAAAGGAAACTTCATCGGGGAGACCACTTCTTCGATAATCTAGGTGAGCTAGGTGGCTAGTTTCAGTGTCAGAAACCTCCTACACTACATAGTTAGCTCTGAATGGTTCAATTAGGAGAACGAATATAAGGAAGTCGATGGCTCCCACGTGGTACCACAATAGACCTTTATGGTCTAAGTGTGCACGCGCATCACGTGCTAACCTAGTACATTTTGGGTTTTTTCCACAGATATTGATATTTTGACATTTTGTGCGTTGCGTATTTATAACGTATTGTCAACCAATTTTGGTTTTTCTTTTAAACTTTTCAGAAAAACAAAGAGATAGGCAACATTTTTTTCAAAATCCGCACAATGCCACGCCCAACTAAAAATTATTCTTCTATAAGGTACGAATATTTAATTCCCAAAAGTAAATATTTCTATAGGCCTTATATAGTACTCGTGCGCGGAGGTTGTGCATTTTGGCAGTCGATTGTTTGGGTAGAAGCTTGTTTAAGACATTATGCAGGAAAATTCACAAGCATAAACGAAATTATGATGGCATAACTTCTGTAAGGTTGTTTTTAAGCTTCCGGAGATGTACCATAAGTTAAGATGTTTCGGTAGAACTTCGCAGGAAGTTAATCCGAAGCATAGCATGTATAGAGCTTACGAATGAAGACTTAAAAAAGCTTAGGTTAAAAGATCGGGAAAAAGGTGAAAAGATCGGGATAAGGTGTAACGATTGGAAAAAAGGTGAATAGATGGGGAATTTACCGGAGAATGAGTCAACACGATTCAAGTACTGCGTTGTATTTACTCGTCTTTCATGTTCGAGAGTACAGCCTAGTGGATAGCGTGTTGGACTACCGTGCGAGAGAACGCGAGTTCGAATCCCTGTAAGATGAGAGTTTTTATATAATTAATTGCATTGAATTTCATAGTTTCATGATAACGAATTGGGTTTTAATAATTATAAGAGATTGAAACTGAAATTAGTAAAAGTAAATAATATAAAATATTAATTAAAAATAATTTTATTTTTCAACTTCGATAAGGCTTGCAAATATTTTCGGAATGACTGAAATTGAAAATTGTGCCTTTGGTGTTGGCTCAGGAGTTTTGCACAATCCATCGCCTTGCCTAAATCCTTTTTTGGTATCGAATGTGTCGGTGAGGTCGTTTCTGACCCTGATGGAGCAGCGAGAATTCTCCGTCGTCATCCTACACAAACGGACGATTTTGGGCGGTATACCAAAACTAGACATGGCTCTGTTTAGTTCGTCTCTATAAATGCTGTCGTATGCGGCTTTGAAATCGATAAATAGGTAGTGGGTTTCGATTCGGACTTCTTGGGTTTTTTCCAGGATCTGCCGAAGTGTGAAAATTTGATCTGCTGTGGATTTTCCTGGCCTAAAACCACACTGATAAGACCCAATCAGGTTGTTGGTAAACTGTTTCAGGCGTTCAAAATTATGGTAGATAGGATATTGTAGGCGATGTTGAGGAGACTTATGCCTCTGTAGTTGGCGCAGTTCAGAGAGTCTCCATTTTTGTGGATCGAGCAAACGATGCTGAGGTTCCATTCTTCAGGCATGCTTTCATCCGACCAGATTTGGCTTATGAGTGGGTGGATGTTACCTACAAGGTCGTTTCCGCCGGCTTTATAAAGCTCGGCGGGAAGGCCGTCATTTCCAGTAGCCTTGTTAAGCTTCAGCTCTGATATTGCTATCCTCACTTCACTTAGGTCGAGTGTTTGGTAGTTTTCGCTGCCGTTGGCAATATTAAATGGTTCGTTCTACCTGACAGAGGAATGTTGTTCGTCATCCCCATTTAACAGTCCGCAGAAGTGGTTCTTACATTTTTTCTCAACTGCGATATTTCCTTTGTTCATCTCGACAGGATTCTGTTCGAGCCTTGTATCCTTGGCTTTGACGTTTTACACATTGGTAAAACTTGCAAACATCGTTCCTGGAGTGGCACCTCTCTATATCCTCGATCACGCGCTGTTCTTGCTCTTTTCATACCCTGTCCCATAGGGGTATATTAGTTTTGATACATAGTTTGTAACATAGAGAAATCATTTAGCTACATATACCTCTAAGTATATTTATCGACTCAGAATCGATAGCTGAGTCGATTTAGCCATGTCTGTCCGTCCGTCTGTCCGTCTATCCGTCTGTCCGTCTGTCCGTCTGTCCGTCTGTCCGTCTGTCCGTCTGTCCGTCTGTCCGTCTGTCCGTCTTTCCGTCTGTCCGTCTGTCCGTCTGTCCGTCTGTCCGTCTGTCCGTCTGTCCGTCTGTCCGTCTGTCCGTCTGTCCGTCTGTCCGTCTGTCCGTCTGTCCGTCTGTCCGTCTGTCCGTCTGTCCGTCTGTCCGTCTGTCCGTCTGTCCGTCTGTCCGTCTGTCCGTCTGTCCGTCTGTCCGTCTGTCCGTCTGTCCGTCTGTCCGTCTGTCCGTCTGTCCGTCTGTCCGTCTGTCCGTCTGTCCGTCTGTCCGTCTGTCCGTCTGTCCGTCTGTCCGTCTGTCCGTCTGTCCGTCTGTCCGTCTGTCCGTCTGTCCGTCTGTCCGTCTGTCCGTCTGTCCGTCTGTCCGTCTGTCCGTCTGTCCGTCTGTCCGTCTGTCCGTCTGTCCGTCTGTCCGTCTGTCCGTCTGTCCGTCTGTCCGTCTGTCCGTCTGTCCGTCTGTCCGTCTGTCCGTCTGTTCGTCTGTCCGTCTGTCCGTCTGTCCGTCTGTCCGTCCGTCCGTCTGTCCGTCTGTCCGGCTGTCCGTCCGTACGTACGTCACCAGTTTTTGGGCCTTAAATTTTGAGCTAGAGTGATGAAATTAGATACATGTGCTCTTTGTTGCTCCCAGCAGAACAAGTGTAGTGCCACGCCCTTTTTTAAGAAAAACTCAGTTTTTGGCCAAACCGTAAGGAATTTAAAAAATGTTTCTGAACAACATATTTCGACAATCTCAATATCTATATTACGTCTATATAAAGTTTTTTGCTACGCCCACTTTTTGGGGGCGTGTTCAATAAAAAAAGTTTTCGGTCAGATTTTAAATTTTAAATTTTTGATGCAGAATCATTAACGTTGTTAATATGAACATTTCGTCTATAGACCATTTTAACCCACGCCCACTTTTTGGGGGCGTTTTTATATAAAAATAGCAGGAGAAAACCTTGTCTTTTGTAGAACCATAAAAGTGTTTTATAAGCAGTCTGAAGAATTGGTTGTCACAATATCCTTTTTTCTATTTTATCCACATCGTGGTTTTAGCCATGCCCACTTTTTTGAGGATTTTAGTTTTACAGATGGGATGGGATAGGGTATTCAACGACCCGCATAGCGGATTGTAGCCTTCTCATATGTTTTTCATTTTGTTTCTGAGAAGCCGGTGTTCTATTCGTCTCGTCTTCACCTTCAGCTTAGCCTTGTAGCCCTCGTTTTTGGCTGCGAGCATCTGTCGGCATTCCTCATCAAATCAAAGGTTTCTTGCTGGTGAAACAGGACATTTTGCGTCATTTTTAAGGTTTAGCATGGTCGTCAATAATAAAATCGGTCCTTTCCTAAGCTCAGTCAGAGTTTTCCCTTGTTTTACAATTTGAATCGCAATATAAATGTAGTAATGTCGCATGAATTATTATTAAAGCACTCAAACCCGACAATTATAAATCTGGATCCATAGATATGGAAGCATTGAAGCCCCTTTATATCACCCCTCGTGTTTTGTAGAACATATGGAAATTTGTTTATTTTTTGCAAGGTTATACCCATCTGATGTTAGACCAAATTAAAACCCTCAAACTCACTTTACATACCATGCAGCTGGCAACTCAATGTCTTTGGTGTTGAAAAAACAACAAAACGCATTTGACAACCATTTATGAAGTAACACGTCAAACGAAATACTATCACTTTCTTACCCAAGAACGCACACAACACCACCTCCGGACATATTATGTCTGCCGCATGTCAACGGAAGACCGCCAGACGGATATGGAACCCATAACACCGCCTGCATACTAAATACCTACGCAGCTAAGCAGGGCATAAAAAAAAACTATTTCCCTAGAGAAAAAGAAATTTGTCTGCATTCGTGCGATTCTTATTTTTGCAACCCAACTCCACGGGTAAATTTTATGTGTCAACTTCGAAGATATGTAACAAAACAATAGGATTTCGTTTGCTCATTAAATTCCGAATATCTATTCATCCAGGAAGCTCTTTTCCCATCGCAAAGCATTTTGATTACCTCCGAAACTGGAGCGACTTGGTCTCCGGTGAATGGAGCCATCTCCCAAATGGCTTGAACACACGCCAGTAACAGAGATTCCCTCCTTCCAAAACTATCTAATCTAGATAATCAGATATTTCTGTGTGTGGACTCCGCTAACTAGATACACATTGCAGTAAATTTTAAATTGCACATTGTGTAGTGTAGGTACCTATCAACTGGCTTCCAAGCCGTCTGCTCAGATAGCTAGATACATGTGAGAAAGAAAGTTTCCTTCTATTCATTCATTTCTCGCGCGCAGAGATTTAAATTTACGTGGATAGGTCATTAATCCACGAAAACACAAACGCCAGCAGAAGAGATACGGGCGCATATAGATACATCAGATGCGAGTACCAGTACACTACACCAAACCGGGTTGAGGAAGATGTATAGAAAATGCTCAACAGATGCATTCCATAGATCGCGAATTACGCGACGATGATGAGATGGCATTTCATCGTCGACGGTATGTGGGAAGCTTAGGTTTCACGGCGCGTGCAGAGAAATTCGCTTGCGAAATTGCTCACGAGAGAGTTTAAATATAGAACTTTGGATGATATTTTCAAAATTTTTACACGCATTTTTCTTAATCCGATATAGAGCAAGCACTCCATCTACCAGTGGACGACGCAGGCCAAGGGATATTTTGTGTGCAAAACTTTATTTTTAGCCGACAAAACGCTTGATTAACTCGCAACTCTTCCCTGTGGTGGCAGCGGCGGCGGGCGGTCGTTCTAAAGAGCTGTCTCTGCTGCCAATTGCCCAACCATGTGTGTTCAGTTCAGAGATACAAATCACTGCAATACAACAAAATTGCAAAAACAAAAAAAAATGTTTTATTAATTTGTATTCATTAAATCGCTAGATAGTGAGCTACTGGAGGCAAAGTACACACTCTCAGACAATTTATGGAATTCATTTCGCACCTCATTAAGTGAATGGCCATTCAACTCGGGCTCTGAGATAAATATCAAATCGCACCTTAATCCGAAAATGAGTTTACACGAAAAAATAAACCGATTTATCCGCAAAATGGGGTAAAACGAAATTCCAAAAAGTATCTCACACACCTACGTCGCGTCGCCGCCGTTGGATTTGTTTCCAATTGAGATACTAACTCACGCAGTTTTAGTGCGAAAAAAGTGAAGGGGTTCACTGGGAAATTGATAATTTAGAGGGGATAATGGATTTGCATAGATCGAGTTTGCTTATTGGCATATAGATAAATTTAAAAAAAAAATATTTTTTCTGATTTCCTCCAGAATAGAAAGTCAGTTTTATATTCTACGCAATCGATTAGGGTTTTTTTTTTTAATTTGAATAAAATCCAGTGAAAGTGAATCTCACAAATGGAAAAACAACAAAAGCGAGTTTGTTTTCTTTTAAGAATATCTATTGGTGTCTGCATAGGATTAAGTCGGTAAATTAGGCACAGACGCAGATACTGTAATGGAGATGAATAATTTTTAGATTTAATGGTGCAGGTTTTTTTTTTTTGTGGGCGAGAAAATCGAAACTGTTTTTTGTTTGAATATAATTTGACTTAATCAGATGGCAGGTGAGTGTATTAAACGGTTTTAGAACCAATGGAGGTGTCGACTACTGGAAATGGAATCATGTTTGGAAGAGGCTGTTGAATTTTTAAGTTATGGATGTAACTTCAAATGGATCTGGAAAGAAGTCTATCAAATAATTGAGCTGCATTTTCGGCAGGGATTCGATTTTCATGTCGAATTTAAATGTTTTAAAAACATTCAATTTGTATCTGGATCTTAATCTGGGAATTCTTTTTATCACACAAAACAACCGTCATTTATATATATTTTTTAAAAACAAATTTCTTTAAAAATTGGGAGAGGGATATCGGATAGTTATAGAGAAAGTATTTTCCTTAGGTTCTCAATCTTAATTGGCCGAGGCATGGGCAGTGGCATAGATAGTGGAGGGTATCCTCTTGCATTTCTTCATCACCGCAGCCTCTACAAAGGTCATCATCTAAAGCGTCCGCCATCTAACGTTTTTTTTTCAATTAGTGCTTATTTCGTGATTGGTAACACTGAGCTCATGTCTGATTTGACAGATAATAAGTTTTATCCTTCCGCTGAACGACTATGGTTGTGTATACGCTTGACCAACGCTGGGAAATATTGCGACATTACTTTGAAAATCATGGTTATGTTGCAGAATGTGTGCGAAAATTGTGTACGGATTTTGGAAGAAGAGAAGCACCGTCAGCTCCGTATGTTCGTTATCTTGTGAAAAAAGTGAAAGAAACTGGCATCCTCATCGATAAACCAAAGCGTGAAAAGTAAAAAACAGTGCGTACACCCGAGAATATTGCTGCTGTGGCAGAAAGTGTGCGTGAAGCGCCATCAACATCAATTCACCGTCGTTCTCAACAGTTGAACATTTCGGAGATATCATTGAGACGAATTTTGCAGAAAGACATTGGTATGACGCCATACAAAGTCCAATTGCTTCAGGAGTTGAAGCCAACTGACCATCCAATGCGTTTTCGCTTCGCTAAGTGGGCCTGCGATCAACTTAGAGAAGATGCCGATTTTGCCAAATAAAATCATCTTTTCAGATGAAGCTCATTTCGATCTTGGCGGGTATGTAATCAAGCGAAATTGTCGCATTTGGGGCACAAAAAACCCGCACGCATACATTGAAAAGCCGATACACCCAAAACGTTTGGTGCGGATTTTGGTCTGGAGGCATAATTGGGCCATTTTTCTTCGAAAATGAGCAAGGAGTATGCGTTACAGTCAATGGCGATCGTTATCGGGTCATGTTGAACGAATTTTTGTTCACAAAAATTGAAGAGGAGGATATTGGCAACATTTGGTTTCAACAGGACTGCGCTACGTGCCACACAGCCGAAGCTACTGTTTTTGAAGATCGCATTATCAGCCGTTATCGTTTGGCCACCTCGGAGCTGCGATTTGACACCGTTGGACTATTATTTGTGGGGTGCCGTAAAAGATAAGTGTTACGCCGACAAGCCAGAGATAATTGACGCTTTAAAGGACAATGTTCGTGAAGCCATTGGTGAAATACAACTGCACACGATCGATAATGTGCTTAAAAATTGGACCGATCGTGTAGGCTACTTAATGGCCAGCCGAGGCAGCCATTTGAAAGGAATTATTTTCCATTATTAACCGGAAGGATTATACTTTCAAATAAAAAAAGAAATTTGAGAAAATATTCAGCAGTTTTGGCGGACCCTTTATAAGATTCATTTTCAGTTTGTGGCTTATAATTATGTTATGTCCAGTTAGAATCCCTATGCTAGTGTCGAAACAGACTTCCTGTTTCTTAGAAGTAGGTTGTGGGTTCTGGCTTTGTCATACTCATGCCACATCCTTTTGGAAGTTATACAGGTGGGGAGGGAGTTCAACCTGTTTTTGGCAATATTCAGTGTCTTCTGTCCCACCCGTGATTTGTCAAAAATTGCGGTTTGACACACTGGTCTGCCTGATCAATGCTGGAGGCAGATCCTTTTCTCGCCAGTTCATCTGCAATTTTATTGCCTGTATGCCTTTGTGTCCGGTGACCCAGCAGAGCTTTTTATATGTTGGACGTGAAGAAGTTTTAGCTCTTCACGACAACGCAACGCTTCACAAGCTTAGATATTATTTCGACAGCCGAGATTGCTTTTATTGGAGCCTGACTGTCAATGAAGATGGTGATATCATCTAGTGGTCTCGCCATCATTGAGGTCAATTTGGCTGCCTCTGTTACTGCCAATATCTCAGCCTGGAATACACTGCTGTGCTCAGGGAGACGAAAAGTGTTGTTTAGCTTTAATGTTTCTGAAGACACTTCAGATCCACGTCCATTTTTGAACCATCAGTGTATATGGATATGGTTTCGGTTCCCAGTCCGTTCCTCTCCCACTCCTCTCTACTTGGAAAGATGCATGAGAATTGTTTTTGAAAGTCAAGGTGAGGCAACATGTAGTCAGAGGTTATAGCTGAGCCCAGATATCTGTTTAGAATTTGAGCCTGTCCTCCTTAGTTCGTTTTCCAGCAGTTTAGCTGGCTGATTCTTAGAGCGCTTTTAGCTGCAGATTCTTACATATAGAGCTCTAGCGGTAGCAGGTTAAGGATTGTTTCCAGTCCCGCTGTAGGTATGGTTCTCATTGCGCTTGTGGCGCACACACAAGCTATACTTTGTACCTTTGTCATATTTTTCAAATAGGTGACTTTATTTGTGGATTGCCACCATACAAGCCCCCCATATGTCAATGGCCGTGTATGTACATAGGATAGGATAATCCTAGGGTTCGGCCAGCAGGTTTTCCCGAATATTCGGTTACAGAAAGCTACCCTGGGGATTTGTACGTAGAAAAGGAGGCAATTGCCAAGTTGATTCCTTCTACACTAACCATAGCCTTAGTTGTTGCTATCATAAGGTTGCCATTATAGACGGTTGCGTCTTAAAGTCCAACCGGAGTGTGAATCACATCCTAGAAAGTGGGTTTCCAGTAGATGTGTAAAAGATTCATGGGTGGAATGTGTCCATTGGGGAGCTTGAGGTACCCTGGTACTGCCAGTTCCTTGGCGATTACTGGCTGATTTAGTAGTGATCTCTACACTACAACAGACGGTTTGGTATCGAATGTGTCGGTGAGGTCGTTTCCGACTATGATGGACAGCGAGAATTCTCCATCGTCATCCTACAGAAACGGACGAGTTTGGGTGGTATACGGAATACCAAAACTAGACATGGCTCTGTATAGTTCGTCTCTATAAATACTGTTGAATGCGGCTTTGAAATCGATAAATAGGTGGTGGGTATCGATTTGGACTTATTGGGTTTTTTCCAGGATCTGCCGAAGTGTGAAAATTTGATCGGTTGTGGACTTTCCTGGCCTAAAACCACACTGATAAGCGCCGATAAGGTTGTTGGTAAACGGTTTCAGGCGTTCACATATTACGTCAGATAGGGTCTTGTAGGTGATGTTAATGAGACTTATGCCTCTGTAGTTTGTGCAGTTCAGAGGGTCTCCTTTTTTGTGGATCGGGAAAACGATGCTGAGGTTCCATTCTTCAGGCATGCTTTCATCCGAGAAGATTTGGCTTTTGTTTGGATGCCACTTACCAAGTCATCTCCACCGGCTTTATAAAGCTCAGCGGGAAGGCCGTCATTTCCGCCGGCCTTATTATGCTTGAGTTTAAATATTGCTATCCTCACTTCACTTAGGTCGGGTGGTTGGCAGTTTTCGCTGTCGTTGCCAATATTAAATGGTTCATATTGCCTGACAGCGGAATGTTGTTCGTCATCGCCGTTTAACAGTCTGCAGAAGTGGTTCTTCCATATCCTCAGCATCGACTGTGTCTCAACTACGATATTTCCTTGTTCATCTCCACAGGATTTTGTTCACGCCTTGTATCCTTGGCTTTGACGTTTTACAGTTTGGTAAAACTTGTGCATATCGTTCCTGGAGTGGAACCTCTCTATATCCTCGATCGCGCGCTTTTCTCTGCTTCTAGAGCTCAATGGCAGCTCTCGGCTTCACCTGCAGCTTAGCCTTGTAGGCCTCGTTCTTGGCTGCGAGCATCTGTCGGCATTCCTCATCAAACCAGGGGTTTCTCTGCTGGTGGCCGCGGGAAAACTAGGACATCAGTTGCGGCTGATCTAATGGCTTGTTGACATCGTTTCTATTGTTCTTCGACATTAGATGCTGGTGGTATCGTTATAATGTTGCGCGTTATTAAATTTTTTCACAGTATTTCTGGTTTGTTGTGGCGTTGTGGATATCCGCATTCTTACCTTGGCTACAACAAGGTAGTGGTCCTAGTCGATGTTAGCCCCTCGCAATGTTCGGACATCCAAAATACTGGATGCGTGCCTCTTGTCTATCGCAATGTTATCAATTTGGTTGACTGTTCGTCGATCGGCCCATTCCATCGTATTTCCTGGGTGGCAGTAATGTCTGCTTTATAGCCGATTAGGGGTTCCGCTAGTTGTTCGTCACACATCTCCTTTTTAATGTTGTCACATTCCAGGTGCAGATACGAACGTCGTTGTCCTTTTTTCGTTTAGCAGGGTCGTCAACAATGAAATCATTCCTTTCCGAGGCTATGAGTTGCTTCGTTACTATGTGTTTTTCCATAGGTGGGCATTTAACCCAAAGCACAACCCCCAAAATGAAGGGTCAGTTCCAATTTATTAGAAACCCCTAGAACACGGGGTCATTAGTATACACGACCAACTCTGTTCAATGGGCCTGACTTACTCTTGAGATTCCTAAATAACCTGTTGTCCGAATATGTCGAAGCAGCTTATTTAGGTTCGTCTGGGACAGCAGGCCGGGTATTTCGTACCAGTCATACCAGGCTGCTTAAAGTGTTGCTGTTTTCCGTTTTGTTATCAACACTCGCACTTTTCCTTTAGCATGTTAAATCCGATTGGATGAGACCCAGATTACATGAGACTTGGAGGTAAAAATAAGCACTTTTCGTTTAGCAAGTCAAATACGATTGGATGAGACCCAGCGACAATGAGACTTGGAGGTAAAAATAAGCGCTTTTCGTTTAGCAAGTCAAATCCGATTGGTACCATAAGACTTGGAGGTAAAAATAAGCACAGTTGATGTGTGGTCAGAGTTACAACCACATCACTGGGCATTGCCAAGTTAAAGCCAATCAGAGTCCACCTTCGTTATACAACATCCAACCATCCTAACCTATCCTTGCATATATTTGGTTCTTTGACATGAAGACTTCCTCGAATCTCATTCAAAGCATCTTCACCAAAGTTTTGCCTTAGCAGAAGTTGCAAGTTGCATCGGAATTTAGGCAGAGTTATGTTCTATAAAAATAACCCAGCTTCTCCATTAATTTGTGAATGAACACCTTATTTTAGCAAAGAGAGTGGGACCTCCAGTTAAGCGTCCATTTCGAACCGCAAATTTGAAAAGACATGACAGTTGTTATGCTGTTGGATGTTTGTCAGACATAAGCGAGATACGTGGCAGTGCAAAAGGTAGGTGCTGTTATTTCGGGATTTGAACAAGGACCCCGCCCTAAGTAGTCTAACGCACTTACAAATTGGCCAACCCACCCACATAGTCACATTCTGTAAAAAGTGAAGTCCTTATCATGTAAGCATTGAGAAGGTTGTCTAGTGTCTTAATCAAGGCGGCCTCTGGTATTATTCTTCAGTATGTCGTTTTGGGGTAGACTTTTACCAGAGCCTCCTTTATTTAAACAGTAGACAAATTTGTAAACGTTTCCATGATGAAGTCTTCATTAGAAACCAGGTTCTCTAAACTTTCAAGAAAGGCTGTGATTAAAAGAAGGATCCGCTCCAGTTACTAAACTACTTACTTACTTAAGTGGCGCTACAGTCCGGGATGAACCTGGGCCTCAACCAACATACCTCTCCAATTAGCCCGGTCCTTAGCTTACTGCCTCCAGTTGCGCACTCCAAGTTGGTTGAGGTCGGTTTCAGCTTGTGCGCGCCACTTAAGGCGACGTCTTCCTCTACTGCGTCCGACGTATGGTTGGGAATCGAAGACTCTGCGAGCCGGAGTATTGGTGTCCATTCTTTCTACATGTTCTAGCCATCTTAAACGTCCAATGCGGAGTTTTTTGAATAAGGGTATGTCGCTGTACAGCTCGTATAGTTCGTGGTTGAATCTTCGTCTCCATAGCCCCTCAACGCAAACGGGACGGAGATTTTCCGAAGAATTTTCCGCTCGAATCGACCAAGGATTTCTTCATCCGCTTTTGATACGGTCCATGCTTCAGCTCCGTAGAGCAGGACTGGGATGATCAGGGTCTTATAAAGGATCTCCTTGGTAGTTCGAGTGCTTTACTACTAAATTGCGTTCTAAGCCCGAAGAAACAGCGGTTGGCAAGGGTAATTCTTCGTTTGATTTCTGACGAGATGTTGTTGTCAGAGTTAATAGTGGAGCCGAGGTAGACAAAGTCCCGTACTACCTCAAAGTTATATCTGTCAATGGTGACGTTCTGTGTGTCCTTTCGTGTTGACAGCATAAACTTTGTCTTACCCTCATTTGCTGCTAAACCCATTTTTGCCGCTTCCTTCTCTATACTAGCAAACGTGGCAATATCGTCGGCGTATGGTAGTAGTTGCACCGATTTTTGGAAAATTGTGCCTCTGGTGTTGGCTCGGGAGTTTTCGCAATCCTTTCAAGAATCAAATTGAAAAAGTCACATGACAGCGCATCGCCTTGCCTAAATCCTTTTTTGGTATCGTATGTGTCGGTGAGGTCGTTTCCGACACTGATGGTGCAGCGAGAATACTCCATCGTCATCCTACACAAACTGACGAGTTTGGGCGGTATACCAAAACTAGACATAGCTCTGTATAGTTCGTCTCTATAAATGCTGTCGTATGCGGCTTTGAAATCGGTAAATAGATGGTGGGTATCGATTTGGACTTATTTGGGTTTTTTCCAGGATCTGCCGAAGTGTGAAAATTTGATCGATTGTGGACTTTCCTGACCTAAAACCACACTGATAAGGGCCGATCAGGTTGTTGGTAAACGGTTTCAAGCGTTCACATATTACGGCAGATAGGATCTTGTAAGCGATGTTGAGTAGACTTACGCTTCTGTAGTTGGCGCAGTTCAGAGGGTCTCCTTTTTTGTGGAGAGTAAACACCACCACTTAATTCACAACTAATGGCTTCTAAATACCTGAAGCTTTTAAAAAAGTTAATACGATCATGATTATTGAATTGTCTTTGTATGAAAAAAAAAACAAAGTCAAGAACCTTCACAGTTACCTACCCACAGAATGCCATAAAATACAATCTAACGAGAGGACGTCTGTTTTTTTTACGAAAGACTAGTCTTAATAGCCTCTCCTTGTTTTTTTTTATTCAAATTAAACGTAAAAGGTGTAATTCCATCGAAGCTGTAAAGTCAAGAACCTTCACACTCATACAGGTACCTGGGATTATCTCTTTAATTCCGCTGTTAGCACGATTAAGTCAAATTACAAATTCACTTGTTTCCGCGGTTGCGTCGACAAGGCACCATCAACATTTTTACAGAACCCAACCGAGCATTAAATTCATAAAAGACCAAATCACCCCTTTTTGACCGTGGTAGTGGCCTCATCGTAGATACGCGCTGTTCCTCGCCACTGAGCACAGACTAAGAAATGAATCCCTAATTGCCCTGCATGACGCATCATTTCGACGGAAGAAAGAAAGGATTTCTTGGTTCCCATGAACGAGTGTCGGCAATTTATTCAACCTGTTGCCTAGAACTGATCGCGTCTTCTTTTAGTTGGACGTAATGACAGAAGAAGTTACGTAA
The DNA here is from genome assembly GCA_932526625.1 of Rhingia campestris. NCBI lineage: Eukaryota > Metazoa > Arthropoda > Insecta > Diptera > Syrphidae > Rhingia > Rhingia campestris. The sequence goes on from OW052184.1 coordinate 20,393,238, forward strand.
CGTGGTGCTCGTATGATCCACGAAATGCGGGCTATTACCAGAATGACTGCGTGTTCTTTGTTTCAAGTTCGGTGGATAGACTTGTTTGCTTTCATCAAAATGGTTGTTTTGAGGTATTATAGCGTTAGAAAATGTATCTTTCAGTCTTTTTTTTGCTCGAGTGCCATGGACATGGCGATGAGGTGCCCTCATTTAGGGTTGGCTATCTCTTTGTCGTATGTGCGTGAATTTAATAGGGAAATTGCGCCTGTTCCCACGTATTCTCCCCTCGGGATTTAAATTCGAATTTCCGCTTTTTTTTAAATTGTTTAAATGTTTTCATTTTGTGTTTTGGTTTTACAAGATTTTTTCATGTTTTAAGGAGTCAACGGGAGAAGACTGTCTTAGAAAAAATTAACATACCACTGGTATGCATAGGGTGGGGGTTAAATGTATCTAAACGTTTGAAATGCTGTAGCTATTAAATTCGACATCTGATTGACAGATGTGTTTCTAATTACAAGATACACATGGTATCTTGTAAGCTTCACGCTCATATTTCAATGAACTAATCGGCTGCTTTGTTCTTTGATGCGTGGTTAGGCGTAACAAGTTTGATACCTAGTGGCATTATGAAGACCTGTGTAGGCTTGGATTTCTTGTCGGAAATTAGCTTGCATTTGTTCCACGCTAATTGAAACAAGTATCAATTAACTTATCATAATTTCCATATTAGGATGTCGAGTAGGCTGAAGTTTTTCAAACTTTTGCTAATGTTGACCTTATAATCAGGGTTGCAGTTTTAAGTTTAACTGGTTGATTTCCTTTTTTTAAGAGAGTACAGAGGTTACTTACTTCTTTAAATGGTACACCTTTACGGAATGACCCTGTGCACCTTATTGCTTATTCTGTAAGCAAGACACTTTATAGAATTGCGTTGATTTTTGAAAGTTGCATGTCTTGTAGGCCTTTCAAGTGTCAAAATTCTATTGATGCATTTCTTCCCTAAGCTCCTCTGTTGATATAGTTAAGGGTCTTCTAAAAGGAACTTCAGAACTATGACAGTTGATAGCAGCCATATTGTTGAAGGTACATCTGTCAAATTGGTTGTCATTTATTCGGTCACCAAGGATGGGCACAACTGTTTGACGTTATATCCGTCCATGGTGGCTTTGCAAAACAGACCTACTAAATGACAGCCAATTTGACAGATGTAGCTTCAACAACACTTGAAAATGATAAAATTGTTTAATCAAAATGGCTGTTCTGTTCGGGCAACGTTCGCCCATTTTACGGTCGCCATTATCGTCCTATCGAGAGGAATATTCGCAGTGTGGTGGATAAATTTGAGTCCACTGGTTCAGTAAACGATAAACCAACACCCGTACGCCGACGAAACGCAGGATCTGAACAAGTTTTGGGACGGAAGATCTGTGTGGCCATCGACAGCGCTCAATCCCGTAGTGGATACTGAAGGCCTCGGGTATCTAATAAACTGGAGCTGGCCCTCCAGATCAGTGGTTGTACTTTGGGTAAACTACCCACTCAACAAATTGTTGTTACAAAGCAACCAAGAGATTCAGAAAGGACAGTTTTTATTGTTGACGACCATGCTAAACAAAAAAACGGACAGCGACGTATCTACATCTGGAATGTGAGAACAATCAACAGGAGAGGTGCAGGCGAACAACTAGCGAAAGCCTCAAGCTGTCTAAAAGAAGACATTACTGCCATCCACGAAATACGATATAGTGGGACGGGCAAAAAGAGGATGAAAAACTATGACATCTCCTAAGGGCGTATTGAAGTGAGCAGAAACACCGATTATCAGGATGTGGATTGATTATAAGAGCCAGACTAAGGCAAGAAATATTATGCTTTCAAGACATGAATGAACGCATTGTAAAAATCCGCTTCAAGGCCAAATTCGTCAACATATGCCTTATACTCACTAACTTACTTACTTACATAAGTGGCACTACAGTCTGGGATGAACCTGGGCCTCAACCAACATGTCTCTCCAATTAGTCGGGATAAGCTCCAGTTGAGCACTCCAAGTTGGTTGAGGTCGGTTTCTACTTGTGCGCGCCACTCAAGGCGAGGTCTTCCTCTACTGCGTCCGACGTCTGGCTGGAAATCGATCAGGTTGTTGGAAAACGGTTTCAGGCGTTCACATATTACGGCAGACAGGATTTTGTAGGCGATGTTGAGGAGACTTATGCCTCTGTAGTTGGCGCAGTTCAGAGGGTCACCTTTTTTTATGGATCGGGCAAACGATGCTGAGGTTCCAGTTTTTAGGCATACTTTCATCCGACCAGATTTGGCTTATGAGTTGGTGGATGTTAGTAAGTCATCTCCGCCCGCTTTATAAAGCTCAGCGGGAAGGCCGTCATTTCCGGCGGCCTTATTAAGCATGAGTTTAAATATTGCTATCCGCACTTCACTTAGGTCGGGTGGTTGGCAGTTCTCGCTGCCGTTGCCAATATTGAATGGTTCGTTCTGCCTGACAGCGGAATGTTGTTCGCCATCGCCGTTTAACAGTCTGCAGAAGTGGTTCTTCCATATCCTCAGCATCGACTGTGTCTCAACTACAATATTTCCTTGTTCATCTCGACAGGATTCTGTTCGAGCCTTGTAGCCTTGGCTTTGACGTTTTAACTTTGGTAAAACTTGCGAACATCGTTGGAGTGGCACCTCTCTATATCCTCGATCGCGCGCTTTTCTTGCTCTTTTTTCTCCTTTCTGAAAAGCCGATGTTCTTTTCTTCTTCTTTGCCTATAGAGCTCAATTGCAGCTCTCGTCTTCACCTGCAGCTTAGCCTTGTAGGCCTCGTTCTTGGCTGCGAGCATCTGTCGGCATTTCTCATCAAACCAGGTGTTTCTTGCTGGTGGCCGCGAGAAACCTAGCACATCAGTTGCGGCTGATCTAATGGCTTGTTGGCATAGTTGCCATTGTTCTTCGACATTAGATGCTGGTGGTGTGTTGTGAGTCGAGAGGTTAAGGGATAAGCGTTGCGCGAAGGTCTTGGCGGTCTCTGGCGATAGCAGTCTTTCGACATTAAATTTTTTCACAGTATTTCTGTTTTTTTGTGGCGTGGTGGATATCCGCATACTTACTTTGGCTACAACAAGGTAGTGGTCCGAGTCGATGTTGGCCCCTCGGAATGTTCGGACATCCAAAATACTGGATGCGTGCCTCTTGTTTATCGCAATGTGATCAATTTGGTTGACTGTTCGTTGATCTGGAGACCGCCATGTCCCCTTATGGATATCGAGGTGAGGAAACCATGTGCTGGCTATAGTGGCATTTCGTTCCGTAGCGAAGTCAATTGGCCTAAGTCCGTTACCAGACGTGTTGTCGTGTAGGCTATATTTTCCGACAGTACTGCTAAAGATGTCTTCTCTTCCTACCTTTGCGTTAAAATCTCCCAGCACGATTTTAACATCGTACTTTGGTAGTCGCTCAAAGGTTTTGTCAAGGAGCTCGTAGAAGCAATCCTTAGTTATATCATCCTTTTCCTCCGTCGGAGCATGAGCGCATATAGGGCTTATGTTGGCGAATTTGGCCTTGATGCGGATTGTTACAATGCGTTCGCTAATGTCTTGAAAACATACGACTTCTTGCCTAAGTCTGGCACCTATAGCAAATCCGCATCAAAATAGTCGCTGTCACAGTTTTTCATCGTCTTTTTGCCCGGCCCATCCCATCGTATTTCCTGGATGGCAGTAATGTCTGCTTTGTAGCAGTTTAGGGCTTCCGCTAGTTGTTCGCCTGCACCTCTCCAGTTTAATGTTCTCAAATTCCAGGTGCAGATACGAACGTCGTTGTCCTTTTTCGTTTAGCATGGTCGTCAACAATAATATCAGTCCTTTCCGAGGCTACTGGTTGCTTCGTAACAATATTTTTTTTCGTGGATGGGTAGTTAACCAAAAGCACAACCCCCAACCTGGAGGGCCAGGCCCTTGTTTTGACCCTAGGACAGCGGGCCGGAAAATATACCGATGTCAGTAGCCCATTTTTGGGGTATGAGCGCTGCCGTTGACCCATTGAGGGCTCCTCCGCCACCAACTCTTTTCCAATACCCTGGCTCAGTATTGGAAATCCCTATAGACCTGGTGTTCAAATATGTCGAACATGCTAAACAAAAAAACGGACAGCGACGTATCTGAAAAAGGAATGACAATAATTTCCTAAATAATTTGTGTTTTATTCAAAATCAACATCGGCCCTTAAAATTTAATCACCCTTTACTACGGGTTTGTTTTTTTGCACGCCATTGTAATTGCTATTTTCAATGTCTAACAGTGTTATAGAAAATCAACCATTTGAGAGAACTTCAGCTTCAAAATCTATAAAAAACAAAACTCCATCTTGCGCTAATTACAATTCCCCCCAAAAACCTTTTTTTTTTGTTTGGACAACCTACTATTTTTGTTTAACTTGATTGAACTATTCTTTCATTGTGCATTCCTTTTTCTTTTTGTATAAACATTTTTTTTTCCTCAAATCCACTCACATAATCGAACGCTCCATTCAGGAAAAAAAAAAGTAATTCGACACAAAGCCACCCTACTTACAATCAACATCGTTTCAATATTGTTTGGAAGTCGTTCGCCAAATATCCGCGAGAGTTTCTTTAGAAATCCCATTGTCAACATGAAAATAAAGCAAAAAAAACTCACAAATTGATTGGTCCTATTTCACATCGAAAATGAAAAAAAAAATTCAAATTCAAGCGACTTATTGTGCTGCCAGCAATATTTCGCAGTCCATTCAACATTTACAACAATTAGATACGAAAAGTACCAAACGAGTACGAGAGTACGACGAGTACTCGATAGTCGACACTCGTACTGGCAAATCGTTAAAAGCGAACAAAAAAATCGTAAAAATGCTTTTTGCTTTAAACAGATTTATGACTTTGAGCTAATTATGGGGCATTCGATTGCGAATTGCGTCGAAAGTAGTTTAACATGCGGCACTAAACATTTCGATTTGGAAGCTGGTGGAAATGTATCTTTTTTTTTGTATAGAAAGGCACTTTGGCAAGAGTATGGGGGTTTTGAGGTAGATAGCGGTTTTTCTTAATTTCACATGTGATATCTCAGCTAAATGCCCCTCATTGTTTATACATCAATTGGGTTGTTCGCGAGCGCATAAATTCTTCTTCGACTTTACCTTGAAAGTGATACTCAAGATCATGATTTTTCTCGCATCATGTGTTTGGGATGAATGTTTTTTTTGGAAACTAATTTCTGGCATTTGGTTATTTTTTTCAATTGTTTTGAAGATTTTGTATATTTTTTTTGAAGGGGATTTTTTAAAAAGCTTTTTGGCCTTGGATTAGTTTTGCATCAAAAGAGTGTTTACTTCGGCAAGTGCGTAAACGCGTGTGTTTATTGCTAGAGGTGGTGACTTGATATTGTGCAAATTACACAATTAATTGCTAAAAAAAAGAAACATTCATAAAAATTGTTTTTTAACTACCGATTAATTATTGCTGAAATAAACACTGCTTGGTTTGGCAATCGAAAATAGTTGGGTACCATGAAATGTCAATTATTTGAATATAAAAAAATGATTTTTTTTGTTTTTGCTTTCAAGGATATTGAATAGCAATTGAAATCGCTTTCAATGGCTATTGTAATAATAACCCTTACGGGTTTTTTTTTTAACGTTTATTTATTCACAATTTCTTTAATATTAATTAATAGCCTAAATAAACTTAAAGACTAGACATTTTTAACTTTTGCCAAAGTAAAAGACCATTATGGTTCGCATTACATGATATATAATTTGTTTGTTATATCAATTTATATATTTTTTGTGAATTTTTGTATTATTGTTATGTATTATTTTTTTTTTTTGAAAATAGGAAAATGTGAATCAAAACCTATTAGAAGACAGTCGCAATTTTTTTTTTATATATATAAAACTAAAACCTACATGACTAACTTAACCTATCTAAACCTATCTAGGCCGTGTCATGTGATCTCTATTTCATCGACTAACAAGTCATCGGTAGATCAGAAATCACATGTCAGGGCCTAGTTTTACTTAACCTAAGTATCGGCTTCAGCCCAGTCTACCCACCAGTTTTGGTCACTATTTAACCTGTTAGTGTTACTTTTGTCGCTTTCAGGTATGCTAATGCAGTATCTAATTTTATCAGTATTCCCGTCCCCCGACTCAAAAGGCTCATAAAGGATCCTTTTATCTGTTGCTCTCCTTGCAGCATGGTATATTATTGGAACGTTCGTTGAATCCGATAGGTAGCCATATGCATCCAGAAACAGAAATGTTTCTGGCGGAATGTATCCAATTTCCAAGGCATTTCTGAAATACCCAGGATTCGGATAGAATAATCCAGATATAAATTCGTTTTCGCTAACACTTGGCGAACGAACAAAGTGATTCCTTACAAGATCTAGAATGACATTGTCAATTCTGGACACACCGGAAGCATCCAGAAGGATCCTTCTTTTTCTTAATTATTGGAAACACCTTTGATATTTTCCAGCAACTAGGGAAGTAGAAGTTATTTAGCAGATTGTTAAAGATAACGCAGTATTGCCGTATGATATCAATTGGTATATGCTTAAGCACGATGTTTGGGATGTTATCCAAACCACTTGACCTTTTAGTGTTTAGTTTCCTAAATATGTCAGTCAAGTCGTCGAGGGTCGTGAAGTAATTGTAAGTCTGTTCATCTGTCAGTTCGTCAGCACTCAGAAAATGTCAATAAAGTAGGGATCTCGCTATTGTGAAATCTCCTTAGTTCATCTCTTACTTCGACCGATTTGGAGCTGGGAATTTCCCTGGCGTGAACCGCCTCAAAATGAGAGCCAATTACTTTGAGCTTGTCTGCTCCACTATCTATAATATAGTGGTTATTGATGATGGGATAACCTGATATATTAATCCCTAACTGGGATAGAAGCATCTGAGAAGACAGTGGTACCTTCAGTTTAGGAATTTTGACAACGTTACGTGGTTTAAACATTTTATTTATTTTTGGAAACATGTTCCTGCCGTCTGATTTTAATATGCTTTCAGCACGTTTTTTCCAGTAATCGTTGACACTATTCCTAAACTGCTGGCTTAACAGTGACTTCACATTCCTAAGAAGGGATTTTAATCTTTGTAGCTCCGCATTGTGCGATTGATTTAGAAATTGACGTTGTATTCGATTAATTTGAGTGATCAAAAAGCTTTTGTGTGTCTGTAGGGTCTTAATGTCACAGTTTAGATAACATTCAATGCTATTCCTCGATTTAATTTTCGGAATTGACGACTCCATAGCTTGTAATACCACCGTGTTTATGTTCCCGATATAGGAATCACACTCCTCGTTGGAAAGATTCCTATTGCTAGGAATACTAGAAGAGGAAGGGCAATTCCTATATTTTCTGGTGGCGCAACGCTGAAATCGGCACCAATCAGTCTGCCTAAAATTTAATTTAGGGACATCGTGCCACGTAGCGAAGCTAAACGCAGAGTCGTCAACAAACTTCACCCTTACGGGTTTAATATGAGGGAGGGCATATGCTTCAAAATACAAAAATTCGGGTCACCTGAACGTCACAATTGACGAGCTAGCTAGCTTTCCAGTGCTAGGGACCGGTTATTGGAGAGGCCCGCGCCCTAGGGGTATCTAATAAATTGGAACTGGCCCTCCAGGTTGGGTTAACTACCCACCCATGGAAAAAAATATTGTTACGAAGCAACCAATAGCCTCGAAAAGGACTGATATTATTGTTAACGACCCTGCTAAACGAAAAAAGGACAACGACGTTCGTATCTGCACCTGGAATGTGAGAACATAAAACTGGAGAGGTGCAGGAGAAAAACTAGCGGAAGCATTAAACTGCTACAAAGCAGACATTACTGCCATCCAGGAAATACGATGGAATGGGCCGGGCAAAAAGAGGATGAAAAAGTGTGACATCTACTATGGACCGTGTTATAGTGAACAAAAACAGCAACTTTTCAGATGCGGATTTGTTATAAGTGCCAGACTCAGGCAAGAAGTCTTATGTTTTCAAGACATTAGCGAACGCATTGTAACAATCCGCATCAAGGTCAAATTCGCCAACATAAGCCTTATATGCGCTCATGCTCCGACGGAGGAAAAAGATGATATAACTAAGGATTGCTTCTACGAGCTCCTTGACAAAACCTATGAGCGACTACCAAAGTACGATTTTAAAATCGTTTTAGGAGATTTAAACGCAAAGATAGGAAGAGAAGACATCTTTAGCAGTACTGTCGGAAAATATAGCCTACACGACAACACGTCCGGTAACGGACTTAGGCTAATTGACTTCGCTACGGAACGAAATGCCACTATTGCCAACACATGGTTTCCTCACCTCGATATCCATAAGGGGACATGGCGGTCTCAGGATCAACGAACAGTCAACCAAATTGATCACATTGCGATAGACAAGAGGCACGCATCCAGTATTTTGGATGTCCGAACACTCCGGAGGGTTTATATCGACTCGGACCACTACCTTGATGCAGCCAAGGTAAGGATGTGGATATCCACACACCACAACAAACCAGAAATAATGTGCAAAAATTTAATGTCAAAAGACTGCAATCGCCAGAGACCGCCAAGGCCTTCGCGTAACGCGTATCCCTTAACCTCTCGACTCACACCATACCACGAGCATCTAATGTCGAAGAACAATGGCAACGATGCCCAGAAGCCATTTGATCAACCGCAACTGAAGTGCTAGGTTTCTCGCTTTGATGAGGAATGCCTACAGATGCTCGCACCCAAGAACGAGGCCTACAAGGCTAAGTTGCAGGAGAAGACGAGAGCTGCCATTGAGCTCTAAAGGCAAAGAAGAAGGGAACAACATCAGCTTTTCAGAAAGAAGAAAAAAGAGCAAGAAAACCGCGCGATCGAGGATATAGAGAGGTGCCACTCCAGGAACGATGTTCGCAAGTTTTACCAAAGTGTAAAATGTCAAAGCCAAGGCTACAAGGCTCGAACAGAATCCTGTCGAGATGAACAAGGAAATATCGTAGTTGAGACACAGTCGATGCTGAGGATATGGAAGAACCACTTCTGCAGACTGTTAAACGGCGATGACGAACAACATTCCGCTATCAGGCAGGACGATTCTTCGAAAAATCTTTGGTCCCGTTTGCGTTGACGGGCTATAGAGACGAAGATTCAACCACGAACTACACGAGCTGTACAGCGACATACCCCTAGTCAAAAAACTCCACATTGGACGTTTAAGATGGCTGGGACATGTAGAACGAATGGACACCAATACTCCGGCTCGTAGAGTCTTCGATTCCCAGCCAGACGTCGGACGCAGTAGATGAAGACCTCATCTTAAGTGGCGCTGACCTCAACCAACTTGGAGTGCGCATCTTGATGCAGTTAGCTAACGACCGGGCTAATTGTAGAGGCATGTTGGTTGAGGACCAGGTTCATCCCGGCCTATAGCTCCACTCAAGTATGTTGGTTTAGGCCCGAATTCATGCCAAAATGTAGTGTCAATTAATTAAGAAAGCAGTTAACTTTTGATAAGAGTTTCCCAGACAGATCGTCATGGGAAAGTAACGAACCTGTGCAAAATTACTCGATTCATTTGTATACCGATGGTTTCAAAACAAATGACGAGTGGGTGCTGCTGTCTTCTCAGACAGCCTAAATCTCAGCCTATCTATCCGTCTTCCACATCATTGCAGCGTGTTCCAGGTGGAACTCATGGCGATCGAAGAGAATGTAATATCTGCCAAGGATATTAGCTTCTTATCGGATAGCCAAGCGGCCATCAAATCTCTGGAAACATTACCAACAAATTCAAAGACAATCCTAGATTGCTGCTCACCTCTGCAAGAGATGTTGAAACAGTTTAACATTCACCTGCGCTGGGTCCCTGAGCATAGTGACATTCCAGGGAACTGTAAGGCTGATGAACTCGCCAGATATAATATTTAATTACCAGGGGGGTTATTCCGTAATATTGAAAACGATTATCACTGTCGAGACCTCATGAGAAAGCGCTCAATAATCGGCCGTGATTTGACGATTATTGTTTAAGGGGAGCAAATAAACAAAAATGTCGTCAATGTACCGTCGAAATGTTATCGTCAAACGATAATCATTTTACGGAATGAGGGCCCAGTTGTTCCCGACACGGGTTCACTAGGCACTCCTATCACTATATACCAAAAGCTTACCAGCGCAAGATGCTAACAGCAAATCAAATCTCGGATGGAGTCTTGGCACGACGTGTCAAATAACGAGATAAATTTGGCCAAAGCTTTATTAGAGAAGATCCAAGTGACTGATTTCGCTCGACAGATAATACATTAGCGCCACCGTAGGTGTCATCACTGGACAGTGAAGTTACTCGCCAGAATGTTCGGTAGCTTCATTCGGAGGTTCTTATGCATCCAGCTTACAGTGCGCATCTGGCATCAAGTTCCTGTCCATGATGAATGATTTTTCTGATGAAAAATCTGCCTCCAGAGAGGCTTGTAAAAAACGATTCTTAGTTTTTTGCCAACAGTGACGAGGGCTTCTATGAGAGAGCCCTACTAGAAATACATTTTAATGTCTATCTATCAAACAAAATGGTGCATATTTGACCTCAATCGTATTATTTTAACGATGCTTTATTAAGCCTTCAATTTCATTGAAAAAATAATGCATTTCTTTTCATTGCACCTTATATCTTTGCGAAGCAATGCCCTTAAAACTTTGCTCTGCCAATAACTGAATTTTTCCACCACCAGAACTTCGTCAACCATCGTTACTCAATGCTTACGATTTTACGAAACGTAATATTTATGAGCGCCTGAATGGATTCTCTTTTACCTTCACTTAACCTTCGATTTTTCTAGCAATCCAACTTCCAACCAGTCTTTCCGAACCGACCTTATCATCCGTTCTACATTCTTATTTCACCTACGTACTCAAGCTACGTGAAAAAAATTACACTTATCACGGACTCTTCTCCGTACCCAACATTTTTTCTTCATGAATATTTCTCCTCGCACTACAAGCATTCACATGTGTATTCTTAAATGAAAACTAAGCCTATAGTTCTATTCCGAATCCGAGGGGCTGAGTTGAGATCAACTTTTCATGATAATTGCTAATATTTGAATGATTTGTCAGATCATCGCCATATATTTTCATTTTATTTCTTTACGATGAGCTAACTATTGTTTACCCTATTCAAAGCAGAGGTATGTTGTTAGCCGCTTATTTATAAACGCTGATTAGCTAATCAGAGACAAACTTTTGACATTTACGCGAGTATTTCATATGGGGGAAATTGTCAAGTTAGCCATTGATTAGCTAATCAGTGTTTATTAATACGGGGGTTAATGATTAGGACTTTACTTTGCCAGGTTACTGCAAGAAAAATCTTCTCAAGGAATATCTCGGGTGGCATCATTATTTTGTCGGGAAAATTTCAATCAGAAGGACAAATAGTACTTTCAAACAATGGGCTTCACTATCTATAGATCACGACAATGTTTGATCTTCAGAAGCTTAGGTAGCAAACATCTGTAAAGATCCCGGATTTACCTTACCCAAGAGAATTTCTAAAAGTGTTAATTGCTATAAGAGAAGAAGTTATTCAACCACTTACGAATTGGGAAGTCGATAAGTTGTCCAGACGGTTGAAAAGAAGCAAGAATACCCCATATTGGGTTTCTTTATGTTGAAAATGAAAATGCTCTATGTAAAGTTATTATTCAATATATATGGGTGCATAGTTTTATCGCTTCCTCACTGAAAAACGTGTCAAGAAATCAAAAATCTGTCAAAATACCAAACATATCATCAAACCCTTCTTAACTCTTTTTGTTCTTACAAATAAGGTGATATATAAACCTAGACTCCCAACAAAGTCATTGCTTCCTCGAAAACAGCTTAATCGTTTGCTTACCGACTACAGTTAGTCCATCGACTCCGTAACCCCCACATCCAATGACTATTTTTGTACACACCATCCGTTAACGCGATCGTATAATACCCTCATGGTCTTGACATAACCACCAAACACCTTTATTTAATAATAATTTAATCAACAAGAAAATGCTATAATCCGTTCTTACATAAGATTTCAACGCACAAGCCTACCAACAATCTTGATTAGAATGACAATTCTCATTATAGATACACTGTCACATAAACGCCAAGCATAACAATAAATTAATAAAAAAAAATCTACCGCTAAGCATTATTTTCCGTTTTAAGCACGAATAAAACAACGCCATTCACAAGTTCTAGCGAAGTAATTTATGCCACAAATAACGGCCGAGTTTAGAATAAGAAGGTGCCACTCCATTCGCGAATGGTTATGGCGAATCTCTCATACTCCACACGTATCTATCGTATCTGCTTTGCTTTCGAGATGAATTTTAATACAATTTCGCGTCTCATCATCAACCTGGCTTCGTTGTAGATTGCGTAACGTGTTTTTCTGTTGAATCCCAAGAAGCCCCGACATTAAAATGTCATCGACCAGCGCGCCATCATCTTCAGTAATTGACTTGTGCATTGAAATTCAATCCATGTACGATCTGTGACAACCGAAATTGTAAAGCCCCCCCAATGAAAGGTAAGAGGGGCTTTTAAGTACCTTACCATTAACTTGCAGCTAGTTTGTACTCGGATAGTGTGTTAAAAGTTCGCCCACCATCAGCTGAAGTACCTACATAAAATCTGTCTAACAGTGTTTTCCCGACACCGCAGTCTTATCGATTGGCCATCTATTTGACAGAGGAAAAAAAAACAAACAATTGTCTGCAGTCTCGCGCGCTTAACATGAACTTCCTCTCGTGTGTACGTTGACATTCAGGGCCAACTAACTCACTAACTAGCCAAAGCCAACCGATGATGGTATAGTTGGTTCCTCCCAACCGACCGACCACTCCCCCATTTCCTCATGCACCATCACGGTATTAGGTTTTATTTTCCAACTTTTCACGGTGTCATTGTTAAACGGATGTCGATGTTTTGAGTTTTAGATAGATATAGCTTCGCATATGGAAACACAGACACTGTGACACTGAGCGGTTTGCTTCTAATAATAGTTCGTTACACAGAATGAATTTTCAAAAAAAAAGAAAAAAATTTACAAAATATAGGTCAAGATCTTAAACGGATAGAAAAGGTTGAGATGGGCGGCTGCCTCTTGCCATATGGGTATTTAATTTCTCGAGTTAAACGATCGTTTCGATTGTGAAAGCGACACGCACCGTCGTTGTCGTTGCGACCTGTATCTGTCATATGAGTTTGTAACTTAATATATATTTTTTCCATTCGCAAAAACGCCCTCTATTGTTGCAGATACATTCATGTTGACCTGTATCTTTTATGTGAAATTTTTTACCTCCATAGATACATTTTGCACTACCCGAATGAACAAAAACGGCCGAGAGAGATAGGAGTAGATACATTTTTTACACGACCTGTATCTGTCATGCGATATAAAATTTATTTTACACATTCTTTGGGGAGACATTAGTGTCTGATTGAAGTTGTTTCCTGTTGTGGATATATTTTCAGCTCGATGGTGGAGGAGGCGGTGGGGTCGGTAAAGCCGGATACGTAATCACAAATCACTTCCTGAGTCTGCGATTAAAGCCGAATTAAGATTCAATTCAGAGGTTGGTAGGTACCTGTGTTTGTTTTCGTTTGTGCTTTAGTTTCAAATCGAAGGGGCTTTCGAAGAAGACGATTAAAATTGTTTTTTTTTGATATTTATGATTGATTACGTAAAAACAATGAGTACGGCATTGGTAGACAAATTTCAAGTTTGCATCATGAATTTTTTTTTATCTTTTTAGACAAAAAAATTGTTAAAAGATACAAATTTACCTCAAGGGCAGCGGGGATTGCCAAATGCAATGCATGAAAATTTAAACCGATTTTACAGCAACTTATATGAATCTCTGCATTGAGTCGGTAAAGATATCTCTCAATGTTCATCAGATGATATCTTTGCGATGGCATTGCCTTAGATTTATTCATGAGAAATGGACGCATTACTGTTGTTGTCGGAGTTGTATAGATAAATCTTATATTTCGAATTAATTTAGCTTGGTTTTTTGTTTGCTGGGTTGGGCGTGGAAAGGTCAAAATGATTTACGATATGTCAGAGATATGTTTACAACACAAATTTGGGGGTGGGATACGCTTGACTATTTGATGATTCGACAAAAGATTGGAAATAAGGATGATGGTCTAATTGAATTGCTTGTTTTGCGGGAGTTTAAGAGGCTTTTCGCCAAGATTTGAGGCGAGATCTTTGAAAAATATATCTTGTTTGCGATTTTACTTTGACTGCAAAAGGGGGCAATTAGTTATCAATAGTCCATGGATGTTATGTGACAGGAGATAATCTATTTGTGAATAAAAAATATTCAGGATTAATCTTGCATTTTAAAAAAAATTGATTTTAGCCTTGAGTTACATCTAAGTTTGGTGACTTGAAATAAGACGAAACAAAATAAGAATTAATAGGAAATTTGGCTTTATTTCGAGATAATACCAATTTGGCTCTATTGCGCTATGTAAAATGAAAAATTGCCAAAAAATTAATGAATGGAAATAACGCCAAATTATTCTTAAGGTTATAATTGATTCGTACAGTCGATTTGATTAAAAAAAAATGAATTGCATACATCCAACATCGAACGCAAACCAAATCCAACAGTGAGCCCAAGCAGAGGGGTTGCACTCTTATTCAAACTTGCCATACACCCAAACTTGCACTCGGATGTATGCAAAGTATAAACCACCCTACTTGGAATCACTGTTGGATTTAGGATAGGTGCGAAATTGTATACATGCAAAGTTTGAATATGGATTGGGAGGACATGTTGCTCATTTGCAACCCCCCTGTTTGGGCTCAATGTTGAATTTAGGTTGTGTGCGAGGTTGCGGGCTTGCTAAATTTCCTTGTATTCAAATATATATATAGCGCATACTTCTATTTATATCGACATAATGCCAAATTGGCTTTATTTCATGATCCAAAAGCGAAATAAAGCCAAACTAAAAATGTGGCTTTATTTCGCTTTTCAAAACGAAATAATGTCAATTTTTTTCAATTTGGCTTTATTTCAATTGGCCTTATTTCACGTCACCACTAAGTTTTCTATGCAAAAGTTAGGAGAATAATGTTAGCTTAAGGCAAAACTCGTAGCCGAACGTGATATTGTTGACTGCAAAACTTCTCAAGACAAGCTGCTGGTTTAAAAGCAGAAAATAACTATCGGAGTTCGTTGTCATCCTTAATTTTTTTTTGATCTCCCAGCACAATTTTAACATCGTACTTCGGTAGTCGCTCATAGGTTTTGCCAATGATCTCCTAGAAGAAGTTTTTCGCAATCTCATCTTTTTCCGTCGGAGCGCTTGTGAGTATATACAATGCTCGTAGCCAAGAACGAGGCCTACAAGGCTAAGCTGCAGGTGAGGATGAGAGCTGCCATTGTGCTCTATAGGCAAAGAAGAAGGGAAGAACACCGGCTTTTCAGAAAGAAGAAAAAAGAGCAAGAAAAGCGCGCGATCGAGGATATAGAGAGGTGCCACTCCAGGAACGATTTTCACAAGTTTTACCAAAGTGTAAAACGTCAAAGACAAGGAAACAAGGCTCGAACAGAATCCTGTCGAGATGAACAAGGCAATATCGTAGATGAGACACTTGCTGAGGATATGGAAGAACCACTTCTGCAGACTGTTAAACGGCGATGACGAACAACATTCCGCTGTCAGGCAGAACGAAGCATTTAATATTGGCAACGGCAGCAAAAACTGCCAACCACCCGACCTGAGTGAAGTGAGGATAGCAATATCTAAACTCAAGCTTAACAAGGCCGTCGGAAATGACGGCCTTCCCGCTGAGCTTTATAAAGCGGGCGGAGATGACTTGGTAAGTAACATCCACCAACTCATAAGCCAAATCTGGTCAGAAGAAAGTATGTCTGAAGAATGGAACCTCAGCATCGTTTGCCCGATCCACAAAAAAGGAGACCCTCTGAACTGTGCCAACTACAGAGGCATAAGTCTCCTCAACATCGCCTACAAGATCCTATCTACCGTGATATGTGAACGCCTGAAACCGTTTTCCAACAACCTGATCGATTTCCAGCCAGACGTCGGACGCAGTAGAGGAAGACCTCGCCTTAAGTGGCGCGCATAAGTAGAAACCGACATCAAGCAACTTGGAGTGCTCAACTGGAGCCAGTTAGCTAAGGACCGGGCTAATTGGAGAGACATGTTGGTTGAGGCCCAGGTTCATCCCGGACTGTAGCGCCACTTAAGTAAGTAAGTAAGTTAGTGAATATAAGGCATATGTTGACGAATTTGGCCTTGATGCGGATTTTTACAATGCGTTCATTCATGTCTTGCATAAGATTTCTTGCCTAAGTCTGGCTCTTATAATTAATCCACATCAGGATAATCGGTGTTTCTGCTCACTACAATACGCCCTTAGGAGATGTCATAGTTTTTCATCCTCTTTTTGCCCGTCCCACTATATCGTATTTCGTGGATGGCAGTAATGTCTTCTTTTAGACAGCTTGAGGCTTTCGCTAGTTGTTCGCCAGCACCTCTCCTGTTGATTGTTCTCACATTCCAGATGATTATGAAAATATTCCAACTAACAATTATTCTTCTATAAGGTACAAATATTTAATTCCCACAAGCTATTATTTCTATAGGCCTTATATAGTACTTGTGCTCGGAGGTTGAGCATTTTGGCAGTCGATTGTTTGGGTTGAAGCTTGTTTAAGACATTATGCAGGAAAATTCACAAGCATAACCGAAATTATGATGCCGTAACTTCTGAAAGGTTGTTTTTAAGCTTCCGGAGATGTACCATAAGTTAAGATGTTTCGGTAGAACTTTGCACGAAGTTAATCCGAAACATAGCATGTATAGAGCTTACGAATGAAGGCTTAAAATGCTAAGGTTAAAAGATCGGGAAAAAGGTGAAAAGATCGGGACAAGGTGTAAAGATTGGAAAAAAGATGAAAAGATCGGGAACCTACCGGAGAATGAGTCAACAAGATTCAAGTACTGCGTTGTATCAAAGATTATGAAGTCTATACAGATGACGCACTCCATATAAGAAAAATTGTTCTATGGCGGGTCGTGCTGGCACATCCCGCCATATGTTTTTGTTTTTGTTTTTCGTGTGTTTTCATGCACACTGAGCATAGGTTTCTGTTTTTTGTTCTCAGTTTATAGACTTCATAATCTTTGGTTGTATTTACTCGTCTTTCATGTTCGAGAGTACAGCCTAGTGGATAGCGTGTTGGACTACCGTGCGAGGGAACGCGAGTTCGAATCCCAGTAAGATGAGAGTTTTTATATAATTAATTGCATTGAATTTCATAGTTTCATAATAACGAATTGGGTTTTTAATAATTATAAGAGATTGAAATAATGTTATTTTTCAACTTCGATAAGGCTTGCAAATATTTTCGGAATGACTTCGAAGCCTATAATCTGCTTCTGTATGGCCTTTTATAAGCAAACAAAGTTTTTCTTTAAGGCTTATTGGAAGTATTGAAAGAAGTCTTATAGAATTAAATAGCTTCCTAAAAGTGCGCCAAATGTTTTTCCATAAGACGTCCTACAAGTAATATTGCTGGAGGGGAAATAGCTTCGATAGTGCTTTATCGAAGCGAAATTGTTAGTTGGGAATGACCTACCACAACGTCTAATTTTTGGTGAATGGGCCTTGGAACAGCTCCATGAAAATCCGCTGTTTTTTTTCGAAAAATTGTGTTCAGCGATGAGGCTCATTTCTGGCTCAACGGATACTTATAAATAAGCAAAACTGTCGCATCTGTAGTGATAAACAGCCACATGCCATACAAGAATTACCGATGCATCCCGAAAAAACGACAGTTTGGTGTGGTTTATGGTTGGCATCATCGGTCCATATTTCTTAAAGAAGGCCGTGGAAGAAACGTTAACGTCAACGGCGAACGATATCGAGCCATGATACGCGACTTTTTTTTTGCGCCAGTTGGCTGAGTTGAACTTGGTTGACATGTGGTTTTATCAAGACCGTGCCACATGCCACACAGCTCGTGAAACAATGGAAATGTTGAAGGATGAATTTGTTGAGCAGCTTATCTCTCGAAATGGCCCTGTGAGTTGGACGCCAAGATCATGCGATTTAAGGCCTCTTGATTATTTCTTGTGGGGTTATGTAAAGTCGTTCGTCTATGTGGACAAGCCGAACATGATTAAAGCCTTACAGGATAACATAACACGCGTTATTCGTGGAATACATGCGGAAATGCTCGAAAAAGTGACGGACCTTCAGGATGGACCATTTGAAACGGAGCCACGGACAATATTTACATGAAGTTGTTCTAAAGAAAATGGCAAAGTCCTATTATTATCAATTACAATACAAATTTTGAATATTTTATGCTAATTTGAGTGTTTTATTCGATTTTTAAAAAAAACTACGCTTACAAAATCACCCATTAAACTTCTTACAAATAAAATGGGTGCATTCAGCACATATCACTGTCAGTCGGTAATGTAGCTCTCGGGCGGTGTTGATAAATTATTCCAAGGACGGTTTTAAACTTCAATTAGATTTTATTATAGAGATGATAATTGTTTGCTTTTAAAAATAAGACTTCCAAGGATGAGTATGTGACCTACTAAATCAAGTCGCTACATTAGTTGCAAAGATATGCCTAAAAGTCGCCAAACATGTGAGTGCCTATGTAAATTAAGTGGAATTTCTTAAATGTTTAATAAAAAAGAGCGTCTTAAAAAGAACCGTTCTCTTAAAAAGTTTTTTTCTAACATGTACCTAATGTACTTAAGTCTTAAATGTACTTTAGCTTAATGTTGCTTTTACTTGTTTGCTCTTTTAAAATTTACATCTATTTACGTTTGCAAATTAGGGCAATTTTTCCATTTTTAACGATTTTTTTACGGCACAAAGTTTAATTACCAACTTCCTAATGAACTGGTTACTTCCCTTCACTGACATTAACCAGAAACCCATGTCAATGGCATAAAGTAGAAAGCAGGTACTACAGTTCTTGTTGATGATGATGTTGTTTTTTTTTATGAACGAGTACCAAGTCATACCTTTAATTGTTTTTGAAAACTTTTGTCAAATTGTTAACTTTTAAGAATCTGTCCAACAAATACCTTAAATCGCCTCATAACCTTAAGCTCCATTACAAATAAATCCGAAATTGACACATTAACGTGCCAACTTGGCATCTGCATTCCATTCCACTCGACTCCACAAAGATTTATTGTAAATCCCTATTAAGGTCAACGCTTTTAAGTTAAGTCTATCAAGTCTGTGAAAGACTTCTCACAACCGAGAACAATGCGTTCTTTCACAACGGAGATGGACTTAAACCATATTTTCACCTGAGGCCCCCCCAACAAGATATCTTAGATCTTCTCCAAAAGCATAAAGATACACAGCCATAGAAGTAGCGCAAAAATAAAACGAATGAAAAAAAAAATAACACTTAGATATAAACAGTTACAATGAGAATTATTCTCCTCTTCAGTTGCACATATCATACAACAGGTAGCTGCTGGGTGGCGTGAAATGTATACCCATTGGAAGCCCAGTGCCATCGCATATCAACATCACCACCCACACACACCGACCGGCTCCAAGCACTCCATGCCACCACAAAAGAAGCGAACAAGAATTAAAACACCAAATCTCCCATTCCCATTTGCATTCCCGTTCCCATACATACACCAAACCCAGGCCCAAACACAAACGTCACACGGTGATGGCCATGAAGAGATATCCGCGCACGGGTATCTGACAGATTACAATAAAAAACCAGAGAAGAACAGAGTGCTTCGTGCTGAACAGATATACCTACTCGCAGATGCATTCTTGTGACGGTCGGGTAAATTTGGGCGGGGAAGACCACCATCACCATCAGGAGTACCAACCAACGCAGGTGTTTTACAAATTAATACAACAAAGCTGAAGGGCCTTATATTCGCATACCCTAGGGGTCGGTGTATAATGATTTTTTTGTTCTAAAAATTAGAGCACAAGATGTGGAAGGCTGGGGGAGAAGGCACAACACAAAAACTGACAACACCACCATATTGGAGGAGGGGGATTGGAAGCTAACGAATGTGAAACAGGTGAGACGCAGACGAGTCGAGCAAACATGAAACAGGAAATGTAGCCATGTACGAGCGGGTGTGTTCGTACGTTCGTATGGAATGGTTTAAGTGTTGCAAGCAATCCAACTCCAACCACCAGTGGATCACCCAGCGTACGCATTTTAATCATTCTCTCCTCCATGGAGCGAGCGCAACAGGTGGATCGTAAATGGATGGAAGATATGGGTGTCAGTGTGTTTGTATCTTCAGTAAAAAAAAAAGAAGCGGTAAGCAGTGCAGTGTTGAAATTAAGTTTGAAATCTAAAATGTGCTACTGAGGGTTTGGTTTTCGAATAGATTCTGTTCTGAGGGCGTGTGTTGGATTCATGAAAACGCGAGATTTTTTTAAAGAAATGATGATCGAAATTTTTATATATAGGGTTTTGCAATGGCGACACGTATATGTTGACAATCTGACATGGTCGCCATGTTGTTTTTGCGGGTCCGTCAAACTGTTGTGTATTGTTGGGTCTTACTTACTTAAGTGGCGCTACAGTCCGGAATGAACCTGGGCCTCAACCAACATGCCTCTCCAATTAGCCCGGTCCTTAGCTAACTGCCTCCAGTTGCGCACTCTAAGTTGGTTGAGGTCGGTTTCCACTTGTGCGCGCCACTTAAGGCGAGGTCTTCCTGCGTCCGACGTCTGGCTGGGAATCGAAGACTCTGCGAGCCGGAGTATTGGTGTCCATTCTTTCTACATGTCCTAGCCATCTTAAACGTCCAATGCGGAGTTTTTTGAATAGGGGTATGTCGCTGTACAGCTCGTATAGTTCGTGGTTGAATCTTCGTCTCCATAGCCCGTCAAAGCAAACGGGACCGAAGATTTTCCGAAGAGTTTTTCTCTCGAATCGACCAAGGATTTCTTCATCCTCTTTTGATACGGTCCATGCTTCAGCGCCGTAGAGCAGGACTGGGATGATCAGGGTCTTATATAGGATCTCCTTAGTAGTTCGAATGCTTTACTACTAAATTGCCTTCTAAGCCCTTAGAAACAGCGGTTGGCAAGAGTAATTCTTCGTTTGATTTCTGACGAGATGTTGTTGTCAGAGTTAATAGCGGAGCCGAGGTAGACAAAGTCCCGTACTACCTCAAAGTTATATCTGTCAAAGGGGACGTTCTGTCCAATTCATCTATGTTGTATGTCCTTTATGGTTCACAGCATATACTTAGTCTTACCCTCATTTACTGCTAAACCCATTTTTGCCGCTTCCTTCTCTATACTAGCAAACGTGGCTATGACATCACGTTGAGTCCTACCAATGATGTCCATATCGTCGGCGTAGGCTAGTAGTTGCACCGATTTTTGGAGAATTGTGCCTCTGGTGTTGGCTCGGGAGTTTTGCACAATCCTCTCAAGAATCAAATTGAAAAAGTCACATGACAGCGCATCGCCTTGCCTAAATCTTTTTTTGGTATCGAATGTGTCGGTGAGGTCGTTGCCGACCCTGATGGTGCAGCGAGAATTCTCCATCGTCATCCTACAAAAACGGACGAGTTTGGGCGGTATACCAAAACTAGACATGGCTCTGTATAGTTCGTCTCTATAAATGCTGTCGTATGCGGTTTTGAAATCGATAAATATGTGGTGGGTATCGATTTGGACTTCTTGGGTTTTTTCCAGGATCTGCCGAAGTGTGAAGATTTGATCGATTGTGGACTTTCCTGGCCTAAAACCACACTGATAAGGGCCGATCAGGTTGTTGGTAAACGGCTTCAGGCGTTCACATATTACGGCAGTTAGGATTTTGTAGGCGATGTTGAGGAGACTTCTGCCTCTGTATTTGGCGCAATTCAGAGGGTCTCCGTTTTTGAGGATCGGGAAAACGATGCTGAGGTTCCATTCTTCAGGCATGCTTTCTACCGACCAGATTTGGCTTATGAGTTGGTGGATGTTACTAACCAACTTATCTCCACCAGCATTATAAAGCTCTGCGGGAAGGCCGTCATATTCAGCGGCTTTATTTAGCTTGAGTTTAGACATTGCTATCCTTACTTCACTTGGGTCGGGTGGTTGACAGTTTTCGCTGTCGTTGCCAATATTAAATGGTTCGTTCTGCCTGACAGCGGATGTTGTTCGTCATCGCCGTTTAACAGAAGTGGTTCTTCCATATCCTCAGCATCGACTGTGTCTCAACTACGATATTTCCTTGTTCATCTCGACAGGATTCTGTACAAGCCTTACATTCTTGGCTTTGACGTTTTAACTTTGGTAAAACTTGCGAACATCGTTCCTGGAGTGGCACCTCTCTATATCCTCGATCGCTCGCTTTTCTTGCTCTTTTTTCTTCTTTCTGAAAAGCCGATGTTCTTTTCTTCTTCTTTGCCTATAGAGCTCAATTGCAGCTCTCGTCTTCACCTGCAGCTTAGCCTTGTAGGCCTCGTTCTTGGCTGCGAGCATCTGTCGGCATTTCTCATCAACCAGGTGTTTCTTGCTGGTGGCCGCGAGAAACCTAGCACATCAGTTGCGGCTGATCTAATGGCTTGTTGGCATAGTTGCCATTGTTCTTCGACATTAGATGCTGGTGGTGTGTTGTGAGTCGAGAGGTTAAGGGATACGCGTTGCGCGAAGGTCTTGGCGGTCTCTGGCGATTGCAGTCTTTCGACATTAAATATTTTCACAATATTTCTGGTTTGTTAAGGCGTGGTGGATATCCGCATCCTTACCTTGGCTACAACAAGGTAGTAGTCCGAGTCGATGTTGGCCTCTCGGAATGTTCGGAAATCCAAAATACTGGATGCGTGCCTCTTGTCTATCGCAATGTGATATATTTGGTTGACTGTTCGTTGATATGGAGACCGCCATGTCCCCTTATGGATATCAAGGTGAGGTAACCGTGTGCTGGCTATAGTGGCATTTCGTTCCGTAGCGAAGTCATTTAGCCTAAGTCCGTCACCAGATGTGTTGTCGTGTAGGCTATGTTTTTCGACAATACTGCTGAAGATGTCTTCTCTTCCTATCTTTGCGTTTAAATCTCCCATCACGATTTTAACATCGTACTGTGGCAGTCGCTCATAGGTTTTGTCGAGGAGCTCGTAGAAGCAATCCTTAGTTATACCATCTCTTTCCTCCGTCGGAGCATGAGCGCATATAAGGCTTATGTTGGCGAATTTGGCCTTGATGCGGATTGTTACAATGCGTTCGCTAATGTCTTGGAAACATACGACTTCTTGCCTAAGTCTGGCACCTATAACAAATCCGCATCCAAATAGTCGCTGTTTCTGCTCACTATAACACGGTCCATAGTAGATGTCACAGTTTTTCATCCTCTTTTTGCCCGGCCCATCCCATCGTATTTCCTGGATGGCAGTAATGTCTGCTTTGTAGCAGTTTAGGGCTTCCGCTAGTTGTTCGCCTGCACCTCCCCTGTTTAATGTTCTCACATTCCAGGTGCAGATACGAACGTCGTTGTCCTTTTTTTGTTTAGCATGGTCGTCAACAATAATATCAGTCCTTTCCGAGGCTATTGGTTGCTTCGTAACATAATCTTTTTTCCGTGGATGGGTAGTTAGCCCAAAGCACAACCCCCAACCTGGAGGGCCAGGCCCTTGTTTTGACCCTAGGACAGCGGGCTGGAAAAAATACAGATGTCAGTAGCCCATTTTGGGATATGAACGCTGCCGTTGACCCATTGAGGGCTCCTCCGCCACCATCTCTGGCTCCCTGGCTTAGTATTGGAAATCCCTATACACCTGGTGTTCAAATATGTCGAAGCAGCTCATATAGGGATTTCACTACCATCTCGATCAAACTGGAGCTGTGGGCGCCACCGTTGACTCCATCTAGGGAATTCCTCCGCTGTCGCCTGAGAGTGAATGCCTTAGTGAGAGGACACTCCTCCCCCTCTCTAGTTTGCTGCCACCAACGACCTTCCACAGGGGTTTAATACCCCAACTCCAGTCGAGGTACTAGGCACCCACCAGTCAGCAGCGTGAAGGTGAGAGTAGGAGTTGATAGTGAGAGGCTAGGGTGAGAACGCTTGTGTCCTCATATAATCGCATCACTATCCTTAAGCACCGAAGATCTATAGCTCTTAAAAACCACCCTTGATTTATCTTTCGTGTAAAGCCAATATTTTGCAAAAAATTGAATTTTTTAAAACTTCCAATAAAGCAATAAATAGAACTCGAGATAAGTGGCATCTAAATTTTGAAAAGAATTATCAAGAGTAAGCCTAAGGCCTAAAGCTTCTTTTCAAAATGAATTTCAATAACTTTCTAATGGGGGACTGAATTTTAATATTTTTTTATTCGCTCATAAATATGGAGTTTGCATTCGATACCATATTGTTGGGTATCTCCCATTGGGCTAACCTACACAAAAAATTTCTTTTATTTGAATCGCACCCACTAGTTATAAAATTCTTTAAACGATTGTTCGCGATAGGCGTACCAGCCTTTGCCTTATAACCACTTGCCAGTCTTCCCTTCCATTTACTATTTTTGCATATCATGTTTTGTTAATTTATTTCATGGCACATAAAGTCTCAATCCAATCTAAACATCAATCAGAAAAGACCGCCAATTCTTTCGGTATCTAACTGCGAATTTATAGCGCGCGAAATGTAGCATAAACACACCGCGCAGCCGCAGGCTTTAAAGTCTCGACTTTTCTTCAAAATACTTAAATCGCAAAAAAAAAAAAATCCCCAAACAAACAAAAATTACCTCATTCTAGTTTTTGTCCTCAGGCAGTGTAATGGAACGAGCAAGGCTTGAGATTAAGTTGTAATTAATTATGGAATCAAAGCGTATATATCTCAAGCCCCCCACAATCTCAGGTGATTTCAAAAGTTTAACATGTCTTTGTAAATAATGGGTTAGTCTGTTCGCTAGCTGCGGCAATTGCCATTAACTTGTTGCCTAAATGGTTTAATTAGTGTAAACACTGTGTAACCAGTTGGTAAAGAGTGTTTGGTAAAAATTTTGTATCACATTTTGTCTTTCATGTTCTGAGAGAGACAACTGGTGTAAGTAGGTGGTGAAAATGGTGAAAACTTATTAACAAACGATGAGTTTACAATTTTTTGTTGTAATTGTAAAATTGCTCTTGGTGGACACTTGCAATTGTATTTTATTCGAACTTCGAATGGAAATTGCCCTATTGGGCCATACAGACAGAGATACATTTGAACACATAAACTGCTTGCATGCACGTCCATGGATTCATGGGCTGTGAAGTGGAACCAGTGATATCCGTTTGTTACGCGACAGTTAATCTCGGCATGCACCACAATCAAAGAAGTAGAAAATAAAATACTCGTACATATGTACACATGTGTAGCACGTGAGTCATGATGATAGATATTTTGTAAAAATAGGAACCATTCACCTTTTGGGAGGTTGCAGTTTAGCACATTTTTAGTTGAGAGCGCACATTCAGATCATTTTTGAAGGGTTGATCTTAATGAAAGACGAAACTCTTTACTATGAAATTGACGCTGTCAAAGTTTGACAGCTTTCTAGTTAAAACGTGATATTGGCGAAGAGATAAATAAATGAACTACAGGAATATGGAAGCCGCAACTCTTGAACGGATTTTAAAACAGCTGCATGATTTCAAATTAGAGTTTCTTAGGAACGCATCAGAGGTTTGTTTCTTCCTTAAAAGGTTTCAATATATCTAAGACAACTTGGTCAACATAAATATCTTCTTCAGTTAGAACAACATTTCATCGCAAACAACGTTCTCGAAGAAGGCGCATGGCTTGCTTTTTGCTTAGCTGGAGGGCTCAGTGGCGCGATGGTTAGTGCGATGAACTGCCGCGCAGAAGGTCTGGGTTCGATTCCCAGCCATAGCAACACCTAAATGATTTTTCACTGGCCCTCCTCTCGTGATGATCTGACAAATCGTCCGAGTAGTATCAATTGTCAAGAATAGCTTATCTCAACTTAGCCGTTCGGAGTCGGCATAAAACAGGAGGTCCCGCCATCGTGCAAGAAGTACACACGCACACATGAATGGTTGTGAGAAAGCTAGGCCCTGGGTACTAACGAGCCTGTTGCGCCAAAAATTTGTATTTTTTTTTTATTTGGATATGTCTCTGGAATTCTTCAACAATTGTGTGAAATGTAAAATTTCTATGAAAGTAAGAGTTCCACGAGAGAGGGAGAGAGAAATATGTCGTGTACAAAAATGGCTGCCCGACACCTTCGTTCAACTGATATTTTTGAACAATTTGCCAATTCATTTCCATAAAAAAAAACCGCGCACATTGGGAATAAGGCGAAAAAAACTAGATTGTCCGAAAGTGCTGATTCCGATTAGCTGATTCGTGTTCCTAATTGCCAGAGAATAAGTCCAGCAGCTAAAAAGATGCCCAAGGTCAAAATATTTGAAATTGTGTGGGAATTTGATTTAACTTTCCTAAGGCCTTACGTCAATTCTGGGTGAACTTAAAATATGATTGATGGTGGTTGAGTTTGGAGTAATAACGATTCTAACTCTATGGAGGACAGCCCCTGACAATTTCTGTTAGGAAATTTCTGTCATTTATTAATTGAATCATTGAAATAACAACAACAACTTTTGTTCAACAACACTAGTTGGTCAGAATTATAACCCCTGGTTTGATGAGGAATGCCGACAGATGCTCGCAGCCAAGAACGAGGCCTACAAGGCTAAGCTGCAGGTGAAGACGAGAGCTGCCATTGAGCTCTATAGGCAGAGAAGAAAGGAAGAACACCCGCTTTTCAGAAAGAAGAAAAAAGAGCAACAAAAGCGCGCGATCGAGGATATAGAGAGGTGCCACTCCAGGAACGTTGTTCGCAAGTTTTACCAAAGTGTAAAACGTTAAAGCCACGGATACAAGGCTCGAACAGAATCCTGTCGAGATGAACAAGGAAATATCGTAGTTGAGACACAGTCGATGCTGAGGATATGGAAGAACCACTTCTGCAGACTGTTAAACGGCGATGACGAACAACATTCCGCTGTCAGGGAGAACGAACCATTTAATATTGGCAACGGCAGCGAGAACTGCCAACCACCCGACCTAAGTGAAGTGAGGATAATTAAATAAACTGAAGTTTAACATGCCTTTCGGAAATGACGGCCTTCCCCCCGAGCTATATAAAGCCGACGAAGATGGCTTGGTAAGTAACATTGACCAACTCAAAAGCAAAATTTGGTCGGTATGCTTGAAGAATGCAACCTCAGCATCGTTTTCCCGATCCACAAAAAAGGAGAACCTCTGAACTGCGCCAACTACAGAGGCATAAGTCTACTCAACATCGCCTACAAGATCCTATCTGCCGTAATATGTGACCGCCTGTAACCGTTTACCAACAACCTGATCGACCCTTATCAGTGTGGTTTTAGGCCAGGCAAGTCCACAATCGATCAAATTTTCACACTTCGGCAGATCCGGGAAAAAAACCCAAGAAGTCCAAATCGATACCCACCACCTATTTATCGATTTCAAAGCCGCATACGACAGCATTTATAGAGACGAACTATACAGAGCCATGTCTAGTTTTGGTATAACGCCCAAACTCGTCCGTTTGTGTAGGATGACGATGGAGAATTCTCGCTGCACCATCAGGGTCGGAAACGACCTCAATGACACATTCAATACTAAAAAAGGATTTAGGCAAGGCGATGCGCTGTTATGTGACTTCTTTAATCTGATTCTTGAGAGGATTTTGCCAACACCAGACGCACAATTTTCCAAAAATCGGTGCAAATACTAGCATACGCCGAC
Source organism: Rhingia campestris (assembly GCA_932526625.1). NCBI lineage: Eukaryota > Metazoa > Arthropoda > Insecta > Diptera > Syrphidae > Rhingia > Rhingia campestris. The sequence goes on from OW052184.1 coordinate 20,421,105, forward strand.
GATATTGACATCATTGGTAGGACTCAAGGTGATGTCATAGCCACGTTTGCTAGTATAGAGAAGGACACGGCATAAATGATTTTAGCAGTAAATGAGGGAAGGGTTAGGTTATGTAAGGTTTACGGGTTGGTGGAGTAGAGGATTCTCTATTCCGCCACACTTAGGTCCATGTGGACCCATTGTGATACCCTTGGTGGGATTACGTCCTTCCTTATAGTTACTACGGGTTACTCCACTCTATCCAGCCATCCTGATGTTCGTAGGAACCTTTAAAGATAGGGTAATGGAATATCGGAAAGCTCTTGGATGTCTTGGAAGTAGTAGCTTCCAAGTGTTCTGTTCCTCAGGTGGCAGAGACTCGGGCAGTGACAGAGGAAATGAGGAGTAGCCTCGTGTGTTTCCTCATCGCCGCAGCCTCTACAGATATCGTCATCCTTGAGATTTAATTTCATTGTATGGGTTCTGAGAAAGTTGTGACCAGTGAGAGCCCCTACCAGTTTAGACAAGGAGCTTCTGTCGTACCGCAAAAGTTTTTGGTCCGGTTTCCGTTGTATTCTGGCCAGAGCTTCCGAGATATTTCGCAGGTAGTCAATGACATCCACCTGGTATTGGCTTTCATTCGGGTTTTGTATTCCACTCTTTCTCTGAGGTTACAGAGTGGTGATTCGACCGTTTGTAGTGCGTGGTCATGATCTGTAGCAGATCCATTTCTTGCCAGTTCGTCGGCCATCTCGTTGCCGTCTATGTCCCTGTGACCAGGAACCCAGCAGAGATCAGCATTATGTTGTGAGCAGAGAACCTTGAGCTCTTCGCGACAGCGGCGAACTAGCTTTGATTTAATTTCGATTGCAGATACTGCTTTAATAGCCGCTTGGCTGTCAATGAATATGGTGATATCACTGTGTGGTATTTCCATTATTGACACCAAATGAGCCGCTTCAGCGATTGCTAGCACCTCAGCATGGAACACACTACTATGATCAGGAAGCCTGATTGATATGTGTATTACTAATTCCTCTGAGAATATGCCAGCACCTGTTCCACAGTCCATCTTTGATCCATCTGTGAAGATGAATATCGATTTCCTTTTTGTGGGTTCATTCTTGTCCCATTCGTCTCTGCTCGGAAACGAGCAGGTGAAGGGTCGATCGAAGTCTAGATAGGGAGATAGATAGTCAGAGTTTACTATGCTCCCTACGTATTCCTTTAGGACCTGCGCATGCCCAGCGAGACTCGGGATCCAGCTGTTCGTTTGGCTGATCCTCCAAGAAGCTTTTGGCAGCTGATTCCTGCATGTATAGATCTAAGGGTAGCAGATTCAGAATCACCTCCAATCCAGAGGTTGGGGTTGTTCTCATCGCACTGGTTGTCCCTATTCACGCTAGTCTTTGTATTTTTGTCATTTGCTTCAAGTTTGTTGCTCTGTCTGTGGCTTGCCACCAGACTATACTGCCATATGTGAGTATTGGTCGCACGATAGCCGTATACATCCACAGAATTATTTTGGGGTTAGGTCCCCACTTGAGGGGTTGAGGGAAAGACTAAGTACATGCTGTCAACACGAAAGGACACACAACATCGACGAATTGGATAGAATGTCACAATTGACAGATATAACTTTGAGGTAGTACTGGACATTGTCTTCCTCGGCTCCACTATTAACTCTGACAACAACATCTCGTCCGAAAGCAAAGGAAGAATTACTCTTGCCAACCGCTGTTTGTTCGGGCTGAGAAGGCAATTTAGTAGTAAAGCCCTCACTCGAACTACTAAGGAGATCCTATATAAGACCCTGATCATCCCAGTCCTGCTCTACGGCGCTGAAGCATGGACCGTATTAAAAGCGGATGAAGAAATCCTTGGTCGATTCGAGAGAAAAATTCTTCGAAAAATCTTTGGTCCCGATTGCGTAGATTTAACATCGTAGAGGAAGACCTCGCCTTAAGTGGCGCTCACAAGTAGAATCCGACATCAACCAACTTGGAGTGCGCAACTGGAGGCAGTTAGCTAAGGACCGGGCTAATTGGAGAGGTATGTTGGTTAAGGCCCAGGTTCACCCCGGATTGCAGCGTCACTTAAGTAAGTAAGTAAGGAATCAAAAACCACTATAGAAAATTTGGTAACAAAAAGCTTCATGAACACACAGTACACCTCCTATGGCACTGCCACAGTCTTTGCATCCAAAGACCCTAGACGAATGGGAGACTACTTTTTTTAGAATTCAGGAAAATTGGGTGGCAAGCTTTATAGCTGCATTATGGCCTCTCGGTGATTTCGGAAACTGCAAGTTAAGGTCTCATAAGGGTATTTACGCATTTGAAGGGCATCACAATAGATCAACGCTGATATAAGTCCGAGACTCTTCATATCAACGCGTAAAATCAAACTTAACCTCAAAAGGTTGAATAAAGCTGTTTTTTTATTAGAAAAAACCTTTGTGCGTCTTACAAGACTTTACCATTACAACAGACAGAAACCATTAAAGTTGATATCTCCCTTCCGACATCTCCCAGCCCTAAACAACTATCTTCCTGATACAAAGAAGAAAAACTGCAGTACCACACTTCAATGCGAAAGACCTCAACAACTAATCACAGCTTAAGTAACACACGTTGCATAACTCCTGCCACAATCACTTACCGATTGATGCCAAACGAACATATTTAATTGCACTTTGGCCACAAATGGATAAGTAATAACATCATCAAACCCTACCACCACAAGCCTTGAGACCACCGAGATATTCCTCTTTTACGAAATAAACCCGGTAGCACAGCACAGCACGTGAAAAGAAAAACCCCAATGCGACGCCATCATGGATGCTAATCGTACTTATCAAGTGATTTATGAAAACATCACTTGACGTCTTCTCACGACATAATCACACGGAGAGCTATCAAATGTTGCTGCAACAAATTCATCGCCCATTGGAGGCACTCGGCAGTGCGACTCGAAGAAAGTCGTTAAAGATGAAGAATTGTTTCCTCTCCAGAGTTTTCTAATGCTGTGCGCAAGCGCGCACGCCTATCACTTCACTTTCTAACGCCATCTCGATTTTTATGTACCGTTCAATTAATTTGAATAAGAAATTTGATTGATTAAGTTGTTTTCTAATTATGTGCATTTATGAGTGCGTGCTTGGTCAACGAACCTGAGGCGTTGTGCCAATTTCAAGCTCTTGAGTCATCAATTACTGCGACAAACCTGTCACGAGAGTTCCCGAAAGTTGTCAAAGTCTAGATAAACAAAAGCGGTACACACGTTTCCCAGGTTTCGGGTGACATAAATTACGTTCGACTTTATGGCCGAAAAGTGCGTTCACACGCAGGCAATCTTCCATTGTCCAAGGCGGGGGATAAGTGAAACATCCGAATGGTCCGCGCTAGGCTGGTTATTAAATTAGACGCCTAGTTGGATAACTTACGACGCACTAAGTGACTTAGTTTGTGTTGTTTTTCTCACTCTCAATTGGACTTACATCATGGACTTTATAGTTCCAGCTGTCCAGTGCATCTTATGAGATCAGTTCCGACAGAAAGATGGGTGGTTGCGCAAAACTCCTACAATTGAAATTTACGAACACTTGTACTCGTTTCTGGTTGTTTGCTTTAAGTGATTTTTGCTTCTTTTTTTGAAATCCAAGTGATTATGTGTAATTAATGGGAATTTGGATTTTTTTTTGTCTTTTTAGGATTGCCAACTGCTTGATGAAACCGAACATGAGATGAAAATGAACGGTGACTATGGCGAGAACAGATTCGAAGTTGTGGATCCTTCAACGAATGTGGAAGCAGTCATATTGCAAAACCAAGTTGATACACTGCAGTGGCAATTGAAACAGGTAAGCGTTGATATAACACGCAGAGTGTTTGTTTACACGAAATAGTGAAATTATAAAGATGGCGGGATTGTGATATGAAAGAGTTCACTTGCGAACTTGATGGTAGTGACATGCGAATTGGTTAAGTGGTTTAGGTATGGAGGTTGTTTTGGATTGTATGTGGTTTGAATGAGGGATGACTAGATTGGATGAAGCGTACTTTAAATTGACTTGAAATAGGGCATAGTCATGGGGAAAGTTTGCATTAACCCTAAATAGGATATATGTGGCTGAATAATTTTAAATGAATACAACATTCTGCGTCCAATATATTCAAAAATGTGATACTATAGAGCGAAATAAGCAGCTTATTTGATTATAAGGTAGCACTTCAACATGAAAGCGTCGATTGTAACAACGATTTTGCAGCGTGTTGTAGGCGGAACTCACGGCGATCAAAGAAGCCATGACTTGGCTGAAAGAGAATGTAATATCTGCGAGGGACATTTGCATTTTCTCGGATAGACAAGCGGCCATCAAATCAATTGAATCAGTCACAACAAACTCAAAAGACAACCCCAGACATTTACATTAAGGGTATTGTGACAAGTTATAGAAACAACACACGTAGCAGCTCTCTTTTACCAATCACCTCTATTTTACCAACAAAAGAGAGCAAACAACATCTACTAAAAACACTTTAACGCATCAACAACATTAAATATACGCATCAACAACTGGAGATAGCTGAGCTGTTGACAAGCGAAAAGCACGCATTGGTTTCGTGTTTAGTTTGCTAGCTTTAGTTTTGTTCTTAAGCTCCGATTGTTGAGATCAATTTCTCATAGAGAAATAGTAAATTAAAATTACGAGATATGAAATAAATAAAATATTTGACATTCCTGGCAACTGTAAGGCAGATGAACTTGCCAAACATGGAACTAAATTACCAGTCGTACCAGACACGGATGCACCTGGTATTCCCATCGCTACATGCAAAAGCCTTCTAGCACAGCATGTGGTCAGATGGCGTCTTGGTACGACGCGTCAAATAACCAAACAAATCTGGTCAAAGCTGGATTTAAGAAGATCCGATGGACTTATCTCGCGCCATATATTTGCGTCACCATAGGTGTCACCACTAAACAATGTCTAATAGGTAGGCACGCAGAAAGGCTAGGTCTTCATTCGTATGCACGAAAAGGAAGAAAAAAAGTCATTTGTCTTCTTTTTGATGCCAGGCCCTATCAAACAAAGGGAAGCTTCATCTTGGAGCTTATTTCTTTCAAAATCTCTATGATTTGTCAAACACGGCAGTGAGAAGGCTCCTCCGCTTAATGGACAGATTGGTTTTGCTACAGGTAACAAGACGAAAGCACAAGATCCACGTGGTATCACAATGAACCATAAACTGGGCTATGTGGGCTGGCGAATTCTCTGGCAGCTACTGTAAGCTAACCTAACCTAACCTAACAATCTGCATCTCGAGTTCCTAAAAACGAATGCATCCGTTATGTATATTTATAAGTATTAGGATTGGGATAAGAACTGATGATGTACTCTCAACTTTTCATATTCCTTCTCAAATCCACGACCTTCCACTTCGGATGTGGATCAAAAACGACAAAATATGTTAAGCTAATTAAATTCTGACCTCGACAGCATTATTAAATGGGAAAAATCTAAAAGAGTGGAATTTAATGCTTCCAAAACGAAATGCTGTCTTCTGTCATCTAAGCGAAACCAAAATTAACAGCCATTATCCATGAATGGTACTTACATCGTAGAAACCGAAATACTTTCCATGCTCGATATGTAGGTTAGGAACAAACTTCGTTGGAACGACCATATATTTGAAATCGCTAAAAACGCAGCGAGATGTGTAGGTTCCTTAATCGATGTAAGAAGAATTTCAGCACTTCTGACCTGGCCTCAATATATAAGGCGTATATACGCCCCAAACTTGAGATCAACGCCCACATCTGGTCAGGTGCAGCAAAAACATCGTTGCACCTACTGGATAGGATACAAAAACTTGCGATAAAATTGTTAGGAGACCCATCTGTAGTGAATTCTATAGTCTCGCTTGAATATCGTAGGAATGTCTCCTGCCTAACACTAATTTTCCGCTATTATAGCAGAAAATGCTCAAATGAAATAGCCAGATGCATTCCACCCCTGCAAACATTCAACCGTAATACTCGCCATGCCATGAATGCTAATCAATTCACCCTCAAGCCTATCTTCTGACTAACTATGAAATATAAAGATTTATTCCTAAACTTTACAACATGAATGTAAAATGCTTTACCAAACTCAGTTTTTCGTCCACATTACAATTTGCAGACATTAAACCCGCATCGGTATCTCCTCTTATCGTCCCCTCAATTTCCTTAATGGCAACACTATAAGGGTATTCATAAACCCTTTAGGGCGTGCTAATTATAAAAAAAGGATTACTGTCGTTGTTCAGTATGAAGCATGAAAAGTCTGTTCTACCCTCTAACCTCTAACCATTGAGGCATCCTCGTGTTGGTGTATAGTCATATATGGCATTCCGAACTTTGACAGTTGCTAGCGAACATATTCACCCCTATCGACTTACCAGTTCGAAAACAATTTTTCTCCGATTTCTACCGAGGTTGCCGTTCCAATAAGCTTTTGGACCAGATATTCCGACGCACATGGTAATATGCGTTGATTCGACAATTTTTGACAGATACATACATTGAATTTCTTCAGAATTTATCCGACGAAAATTCGCTGCGGAATCAAACGAACGCGATTGAATGCTTTTTATTTTGTTCCGCAAAATTGAGTTTCGGTTGGAGGTGACTTTCGATTCGGAAATTGTTTCGTATGGATACCTCGATAGGGGTGATTGTTGAAGATACATCTGCCAAATTGGCTGTCAATTATATTACCATGGACGGACATAACTCAACAACCCCGTCAAATTATAAAATTGTTACCAAAATGGGTGTTCTGTGCAAGTGCTTCGCGCACAGAGTGTGGTTGATAAACTTAGGTCGACTTGTTTGGTAAACGATAAACCAAAAAAAAAAAAAAAATCGCTCCAGTCCGTGTGTTCAGGAGTATCCGAGGCAGTCGATTTCGCCTCTCTCACAAGAACTCGGCCTTTCGCAGACCACGACTTGGGGAATTTTGCATCGCTACTTGAGCCTGCATCCGTACAAAATTTTACTGACCACCACGATGTGTGTTCGTTAAATTGGCTCTAGAGTAGTTGCAAAATGTCCCTAATTTTCATTGAAAAATCATCTTCAGCGATGAGGCCCATTTCTGGGCCAAATTGTCGAATTTGGGACGGTGCCAATCCACTTCAGATCCCAGAAAGCCCAATACATCCCGAAAAAGTCACTGGTGAGGATTTTGGGCTGGCTGCGGTTTCATCGATCCATATTTCTTTGAAAACAACATGGGCCAGGCGATCACCATCAATGGCGAGCGCTATAGATCGATGATTACCAACTTCTTTTGCCTGAATTGGATGATATGGAAACCATCGGCATGTCTATATCTAAGACTGCATATAAGACTGTATAGCAAGTTACGTACCGGGTGCTACATAGCTCAAGCAACATTGAAAATTCTGGGTTACTCATTCCGTAACTTTCGAAATGATAATCGTTGACGATAGTGAAGTAGAATTTCTGGGTACCTACCGTGAGATTACTATAAATGTGCACACACACAATATAAAAATTTCATTCTAGGTACCTAGCAAGTCTCCTACACTATCGTCAACGATTATCATTTTAAAAGTTACGGAATGAGTACCCCTGGACTGGCAATTCGAGGGCATGGTCATCTCACATTGAACCACCGAGATCGTTCCATTTGACCCCGTTCCACTTTTTCTTGTGGGGATTTCTGAAGTCGCAATCTAAGCGAATAATCCACAAACCACAGGGGCCCTCAAGACCAACATAGCCCAATCCATCCGTCAAATTCAGCCCGATTTATGCGCCAGAGTCATTGAAAATCTGACATTTCGGATGCGCCCCACCCAGAGAAGCCGCAGCTGACATTGGGAGGTTGATAAATCGATAGACCGTCTGGAGAGCGCCAGCCGGTCGAAGTCTGGCTTCTTATCACCGTATTACGAGCTGCTGCAAAATCGATTAGTCGGTTGCCGTTGTTTGTTGTCGAATTTAGCATTGAACTCCCCGAGTACAACGTTTATATCATACTCCGGACAGGCTCCAGGAGGTCATAAAACTCCTCTTTGGTGGGATCTTCAGCCTTGTCGGTAGGGGCGTGAGCACATATTAATCTGATGTTTTGGAATGTAGCTTTGATGCGGATCACAGAAAGGCGATCACTTATCAGCTTGAAGTCAATGACTTTTGTGCTAAGCCGATTCCTCATTCCGCAAAATCTTCCATAAAGTGGATGGACACATGTCCAATTCCTGTGCACAATGGCGGACAGACTGATTCGGGTCTTCCTCTACACCACGCTCTACATCAGCAATGACTTCTTCTGTACGCACTGTATGACGTATCTGTGGATGCGTATTACCATTTAGAGTAAACGTGGTGCGAAAACGTCCCATACTTAATCGAATTAATTGCTCTGATGGACGATTATGTGGAACGTAATATGGACCCAGTGCTTGTTAAGTATTTCGAACAGAACCATGATTTTCAAAATAAATTTGCACAAATTGGAATCTTTGTTCAGACGACAGTCTATTCATGTTGAAATGCCAAACCAAACTAAAAATAAATCACTTGACAGCTGACAAAATGGCCACCAGTTAAAATAGTGTTGCCATCTTGAAGTTCTCTACCTCTAAAAAAAACACCCTTTATAACCTCAATCTTTATACTCTATGAATCAATAAATTTTCTAATTAAAAATCTGTACTTTCTATTAAAATTACATTTTGCGTGGATTATGGGACACCGTTTACATATTCAAACCGAGTTTCATATTCAAAAAATTTCGCCCCTTGTCGGCTTTGTTTCGAGAAGACTTTACGTAAGTTCATACACAACAGTTCCAATAAATTCTGTATGAATCCTAATGAAATTCGGAAACCACCAAGTTAGTTTAGAACTACCGGTAAGTGGGTTACACTAATATTATAACACACGTTATTACAGGCCATCCAGACTGCACCCTGTAAAACAGCGTATTGAATATCGTGACTGAGTGACAATGGGGCATTTATTGTGATGACCCATATAAAAACACTGCAGTTAGATAAAGCTCACTCAAAAGTCCCTAAATGCTTACGGAAAGTTCAAAAGTCCCAAATCAAAAGTCCCATGTCAAACCAACCACACAACTATCGCACGATATTTCTACCAAAAAATTGGTTTGAATGCTTACGGTCATGGAATACGTTTTGCAAGAAAGCAGAAGGTACATGGAAATGCTTGTTTTGGACAACTATAAATCACGGTTTTAATGTCAGCCTGAGGTCACGAGAACCTTGTTATTCGGAGGTATAAAAATGACTTTAAAGGGCTCCCACTTTTGCAGAAGAAAGGGAAATGTGTAACCTACTCTAGGACTGTGACCACGGTTGCCACTTGAAAATAAAATTTGTTACCAAAAATAAAGAAAAAGCGACCAAAGGCAGTAAAAAGTTACCAAATTACTTAAAATTTGAAATCGTTGTATGAAATACACAAAAAATCATAGAGTTTGTCTTTGTTATACCCTATCCCATAGGGGTATATTAGTTTTGATACATAATTTGTAACATAGAGAAATAATTTAGCTACATATACCTAAAAGTATATGGATCGATTCAGAATCACTTGCTGAGTCGATTAAGCCATGTCTGTCTGTCCGTCCGTCTACATGTTACCTATTTTTAGCCCTTTTAAGCTTAGAGAATGAAATTTGGTATATAGAATTCTTTTCAGTGAAGTAAAACAAGTTCCACGTCCCTTTTGTTTAATTTTTGGCTAAACCCTAAGGAATTTTTAAAAAGTGTGTGAGCAACATATTTACAAAATCTCTATATTTCGTCAATATAAAGTTTTTTCCAAGTCCACTTTTTGGGGCGTTTTTAGTAAAAAACGTGTTTCGGTTCATTTTTAAAATAATTTGAAAATATTTGATCATCTCGTGGATCTTGTTGGAGGAATGGCGAATGCGATGGGAACTTGAATAATTTCTGTGGAGTAGGACAATTATTAAGATACATTCCTGGTAAGAGATACCATCAAGTCATTGTTTTGCTGCTTCTGGATTGATGGAGTTAGTTGGAGTTTCTTTTTTTAGAAACCTTTAGTTTTATTTCACGAATATTTTGTTTAGGATGGCCGATTAATTATTACATTGCAAAGCATGAAAAAGGATCTAGATTTGTGAATAGTCGGGCATGTTCCTTTATAAACAGCTAGAGCTATGAAGGCAAAACGCTATCTATCACCTTCTAGGGACTGCTGAAGTGAGCTGGACCAATCAATATGGCTTCCAATTTCGACTGGTCACTAACTTAATGCCTTTAGTTTAGTCGGTTATTTTCCAATTATCACATTCCATATGGTCTTTTTGTACTGCATTACAAAAGGATTTGAGTTGAGAATCTTGTAGGTTGGTCGTTAATTTCTTTACACTTTAAACGTCTCAGGATTAACAGCCTTCAATGCTAGGTTTACACCAGATCGTTGGGCCTCAAATTTTCTTAATATTCGTTGTTAAATCTTCATCCCTAAAGCGTAAAATTGTGACACCAGTGATCTCAATTTCGGTCAAGCGGACTTTTGGGACAGTTTCAATTCCTTACCTTATTGTCAAGCGGTTCAATGAACAGCAGATTTAGGTATGTGATCTTCTAAAAATGGGTGAACATTTTAAGTAGAATGCTCTGCCCAAGCTGACGCAGAACAAAAGTTTTTCGTGGTTGTTGATAATCACTTTTTTCCTATTGGGGGAAGAAGAAATGCTTCATGCAACATAAGAAGGTGTTTATTTGGAGTTGAGTATTCCTGTTTATCCGACTCCCCTTTATGAAATTATGCACATTCCTATTATAGGCATTACGTCTCAAACAAAAGACTTCTGGATGCTTCCGGTGTGTCCAGAATTGACAATGTCATTCTAGATCTTGTAAGGAATCACTTTGTTCGTTTGGCAAGTTTTAGCGAAAATGAATTAATCTCTGGATTATTCTATCTGAATCCTGGGTATTTCAGAAATGTCTTGGAAAGTGGATACATTCCGCCAGAAACATTTCTGTTTCTGGATGCATATGGCTACCTATCGGATTCAACGAACGTTCCAATAATATACCATGCTGCAAGGAGAGCAACAGATAAAAGGATCCTTTATGAGCCTTTTGAGTCGGGGGACGGGAATACTGATCAAATTAGGTACTGCATTAGCATACTTGAAAGCGACAAAAGTAACCCTAACAGGTTAAATAGAGACCGATACTGGTGGCTAGACTGGGCTGAAGCCGATACTTAGGTTTAGTAAAACTAGGCCCTGACATGTGATCTCTGATCTAACGATGACTCGTTAGTCGATGGAATAGAGATCACATGACAGGGCCTAGATAGATTTAGATAGGTTTAGATAGGTTAAGTTAGTCTTGTAGGTTTTAGTTTTATATAAAAAAAAAATGTTGCGACTGTCTTCTAATAGGTTTTGATTCACATTTTCCTATTTTCAAAAAAAATATATATAGTACATAACAATAATACAAAAATTCACAAAAAATATAAAAATTGAATTAAACAAAAAATTATATATCATGTAATGCGAACCATAATGGTCTTTTACTTTGGCAAAAGTTAAAAATGTCTAGTCTTTAAGTTTATTTAGGCTATTAATTAATATTAAAAAATACGTCAACTAACAACTCTTCCTGTCCCTTCGGTTTCCGAAATACTTCCGCGATTGCTCTTCTCTTTTTTTTTCTAAGAACATGTTGAGCGTAGGTGGATATTCGGTTTCAGCTCTACTCCAAGTCCACTTTTTGAGGGAGTTTTTAGTAAAAATCGTGTTTCGGTAAATTTTTAAAATATTTACAAACAAATTTGATGCAGGATCATTGGTTATGATAATATAAAAATTTCGTCTTTAGATCATTTTAACCCATGCCCACTTTTTGGAGGCGTTTTCCTACCCTACCCCATAGGACACGCAGGAGAAAAACGTTGTTTTTGATCGAACCATAAAATATTTTGATAAACTGTCTGAACAATATGTTGTGAACATTTTTTCTATATTTCATCGCCATAAATCCCACATTTTGGGGATATTAATTTTAAGGATGGGATGGGATAGGGTATTAAACGATCCGCACATTAAATTGTAGCCTTCACATATGTTTGACTTTAAGTTTTCATACAGCGAGAGCGACTTTTGCTTTGTTTAAATAAAAAATTATTTAAATTTTTAGTCATCTGTCAACAAATTGACAAAATCAAATGAAGAAAATGAGTATTTAGTCGTGTGTCTGCATGGATAATACTGTGCAGTGTGTTCAATTTTACTAGAACATACAAATTAAAGCTCGTGTTTTTTTTAATTTCTTCAGAAAAAGCGACCATGTGTAGAAAAAAATTACCAAGCGACCAGATGAAAAAAAAGTTTCCAAATTTGGACGCAATTGACCAAAGTGGCAAACCGTGGCTGACTTGTGGGACATGGATGGGCACCTAATTGGGCAATCATTGAGTGTACTAAAAAAAATCATCACGGACATGTTGTCATGCTTCTCAACACTTCGAGAGGAGATTTAATAAACATCTTCTAGGATCTTGACGCGTTGCTAAGGCATTCACCTTACATGAGGGAAATGAGAACATTTGCCATGTATTTGTTGACATTACAAAACATTTAATTTTTATTACGACACTTTAAACATGTTAATTTCTTTTTCAACAATTTTACTTGTTTAATGCTCGTTTGTATTACAAATGTTCTTCAGAATTTTTATTAAAAACGCCAACCGTGAGAACCGTGTTTTTATGACAACTCAACATTCATATCAACATTTTGCACACGTAAGTCTTGAGTTTAGCGATGTTCATCATGTTAAACATGTCAATTAACATACATAACGCATTATAAACAAGAAAAACGTTAATGAATTTCACAAATTTGTCCTTTATAAAAAGCTATGAAGAAGCTTTTGGCTATCGACTAGACTTAGGAAATATTTTCCCGGATATTGCGACGTTGCCGGGTTGGCGTCGATGTTGACGATTCTCATTGGCTGGTGCTGGCGGCTTCTTTCACACAGCCGAGGTGTCAGTTGACGTGCGCGGTGCTGCCAACGCGTGCTTGCTTGGCGAGTCTAAACCCCCGCCACAGAGGCCCCCCAGAAGACTTACCCGCTCTACAGGTAGCGGGCAGGAATCTGGACGCGGCGACCTGTACGGGTGCGGGAAGGCTGAGGTGATGTAAGTTGTGGCGGTTGGTGGTAAGACGGCGAGGGTGTAGGCGGTGTTGTGTCTTCGTCTTGGTCGATCTCCAGATATGCTGGCTTTAGTCGGTCCGTTGAAATTTTCGTCCGCTTCCCTCGGATGTTGAGAGTGAAGAATTTGTCGTGGCGTTCGGCTATTTTATAGGGTCCGTCGTATGGCGGGACTATAGATGCTTTGACCGAGTCGTTGCGAACGAATGCGTGACTCGACGTCTGTAGATCTTGGGGGACGAATAGGCGCTGTTGAGTATGCCAAGCTGTCTGCTGTGGTCTAGTTTGGTGCATCATATGTCGAAGGTCTTTGATGAATTCGCTTTGCGGGCGGCTGTCGAGCGTCGGTGCTAGTAAGTCTGAGTGCTGTGCCGTAGACTAACTCTGCTGGAGTGGCGTTGATATCTTCCTTCAGAGTCGATCGCAGTCCGGGTAATATGAATGGAAGGCATTTTGTCCAGCTCGTGGAATCGCTGCAGCGGATTTCAGGGTACGGTGGAATCGCTCGACGACTCCATTGGACTGATGATATGAGGTTGTCATCATGTGGTTCGTCCCCATGTACTTACATAGTTCGGTGAAGACGGATGAGGTGAATTGTCTTCCTTGGTCGGACGATTGGTTTGTCTAGGTGAAGAAAGGAAACCAATGCTAGTTGCATTGAGTGCGCAGAGTTACATTAGAGGAGCTGTCGAAGCTCAACGTCTTCTTTCTGTGATTCTGCGAGTTTCGAAAAGAGGTCCTTCTTGGCGTTGACAGACCCGATACGTGACAACAGGTCTGCTGCGTGGTTATCCTCGCCCTTAATGAAGCGAATGTCGGTGGTAAATTCGGTGATGAACGACAAGTAATTTGTTTGCCGCGGCGATGACTTCTCTGGTGGTTGCTTGAAGGCGAAGATTAGCGGCTTGTGGGGATAGGATATGGAATTTACGCCCCTCTAATAAATCTCGAAAGTGGCGGACGGTCAGGTACATTGCGGTGAGCTCTCTGTCATACGTTGAGTTGCGTGGGGGAGAATTTCTTTGAGAAATAGCCAAGAGGCTCTGGTACGTTGTTGACTAGTTGATGCAGGGCGGCCCCCGCTGCTAGGTTCGATGCGTCTGTGACCAGACTCCACTCTGCTTCCGGTACGGGGTGCGATAGATACACTGCTCGGGCTAGGAGTTGGCGGCAGTTTTTGAAGGCTTCGTTTGTAGCTTGTGTCCAGTTCAGCACAGATTTATCGTTTTTATGATTAACCGGAATCATTGCCATTGCGGCGGCGGGCATGGGGGATGAATTTTCGATAAAAGTTTATCGTCGCGATAAAACCCTTCAGCTGTTTTGCTGTGTCTGGTCGTTTAATGCATTGGATGGCGTCCACTCGTGATGGAAGGGGAGCTATTCCTTGTGTTGTGATAAGATGACCGAGGAACTCTAACTGCGGTTGTCCGAAGACACATTTGGCTACGTTGATATCCAAGTTGTGGTCGGCGAGCCTCTTTAGCACTTCGATCAGGTGTTGACGGTGTTCGGCGATGTTCGATGATGCGATGCAGATATCGTCCATGTAGGGAAAAGCGAATTCCACTCCCCGTAGCACTTCATGGATCAGCCACTGAAGAGTTTGAGCTGCGTTTCGTAACCCAAATGTCATGTGGGTAAACTCGTAAAGACCGAAGGGCGTGATAATGGCGGTCTTAGGAACGTCGTCCGGGTTAATTGGAACATGGTGAAAAGCTTTTTGCCATGATGCGCATGCACTCTTAGACCATAAAGGTCCGTTGTGGTATCACATGGATCCATCGACTTCCCTATTTTCGTTCGCCTAATTGAACCATTCAGAGCTTACGTTGTAAAGTAGGAGGTTTCTGACACTGCCAGCTCACCTAGCCAGCTCACCTAGAATATAGCCAGCCAGCTCACCTACAATATCGAAGAAGTGGTGTCCCAGATGAAGTTTCCTTTTCCCTGAGAGAGTTGGACAAGAGCAAAGAAGGTGAGTAAATCTTTCCTCCTCTTCCTCGTCTCAGCAGGCTTTGCTGAAAAGCCCAATTTTTTATTGCGTGTAGGCTTATTGGACATTGTCCTGTGAGGACACTGATTAGGTGCTGATGTTCGATATGTTCAGCATTGTTAAGCAGTCAGAGCGCTTCTAGTTAATGCTAGGCCAGAGTTGCTTAGATATTTGGCACGTTGTTCCGTTTATCCATCTGCGGTTTGGTTTCTTAATCGCATCCTGTCTGATCAGTAATTTACATGTAGCAAGGGGTATACTTAGCATATCTACTGGTGGTAGAATGTCAAGGCTAGTGCACTGTCTTGCAGGCTCATATGCATTGCAATTCCCTAGTATGTCTCTGTGGCCCGGCACCGAAAATAGGTGAATGGTAAAATGCTCCGCCTATCGTTAAGAGAAAGTTGACATTGTGGGCTGATTTTGAATTGAACGAGATTGCTTCCAGGGATTTGATTGCCGATTGGCTGTCGCTGAAGATGCTAATATGCTTCATGGATATAACATTCCTTTTCAGCCTAGACTTCTTCGATTGCCATGATTTCCGTCTGGAAAACGCTACAATGATCGGGAAAGCGAAAGGATGTGCTTAGGTTAGCATATCGGAGAAAAAAAATCCACCAACACCAGATTCTATTTTAGACCCATCCGTGTAGATGTGAATTGAGTTATTGGTTTCGATCGAATCCGACCCCCATTAGGGGCGACTGGGAATGGTTGTCCTGAAGTTATGCTCAAAACTGTGTTTTCATAGTGTTTTCACCCTGATTGGGTGTCCATTGTGCGAGGCCTCTGAAAAGTACCAATTCGGTTTTTCTGAGGATTCACGATGAGTCCACATTTGGCGGCCCAATTAGAGAGTACAGAGCGGCCATAGATATCTAAGGGTATTAAGGTATTTCCCTGATACAGCTATTGCCAGGTCATTTGCGTAAGCAATCACTTTGCATCCCTTTGTTTCTAGATTTACTTGTAGCTCGTTGACCATTAGATTGCAGAGAAGAGGAGACAGAACGCCCCTTTGTGGGGTCCAACAGCTTACAGATCAACGTGCAGATGAGATGCGAAAATTTGTGTTAATAATTCTGCCTATGTGTAGCTGATTTATAAGCTTTCCTAGCGAGTCATCAACATTTAAATCCGAGAGTGCATTAGTAATTGCTTCTGCTTTGACATTGTTAAAAGCTCCCTTATATCAAGAAAGGCAACCATAGTATACTCCTTTACTCTTAGTGAGTTTTCAATGATGCCTAACAGTGAGCGAAGTGCTGTTTCAACCGACTTATCCTTGCAGTATGCATGTTGGGAGTTGGAGAGCGCAGTCGGTTCTATAATAGTATGGAGGTGTAAATTAATTACTCTTTCCAGGGATTTAAGCAGAAATCAAGATAGACTAATCGGACAGAGATCCTTCGGATTTTTGTGAGAGCTCTTTCCTGCTTAAGGGATGAATACAACTTCTATTTCCATCCATATCTTGGGGATATGTGCTAACCGTAGACAGCTGGTCAGATGGCTAGTAGCGTATTGCAGTTCCGCAGGTATGATACCACCTGGTCTAGGAGATTTGAATGGTTTGAAGTTTTTCTTTGGTAGTGGTATGTGATGAGGAATGCCGACAGATGCTCGCAGCCAAGAACGAGGCCTACAAGGCTAAGCTGCAGGTGAAGATGAGAGCTGCCGGGGATGACTTGGTAAGTAACATCCACCAACTCATAAGCCAAATCTGGTCGGTTGAAAGCATGCCTCAAGAACCTCAGCATCGTTTGCCCGATCCACAAAAAGGAGACCCTCTGAGCTGCACCAACTACAGAAGCATAAGTCTGCTCACCATCGCCTGCAAGATCCTATCTGCCGTAATCGGACCTTATCAGTGTGGTTTCAGGCCAGAAAAGTCCATAATCGATCAAATTTTCACACTTCGCAGATTCTGGAAAAAACCCTAGAAGTCCAAATCGATACCCACCACCTATTTATCGCCATTTCTAGTTTTGGTATACCGTCCAAACTCGTCCGTTTGTGTAGGTTGACGATGGAGAATTCTCGCTGCACCATCAGGGTCGGAAACGACCTCAACGACACATTCGATACCAAAAAAGGTTTAGGCAAGGCGATGCGCTGTCATGTGAATTTTTCAATTTGATTCTTGAGAGGATTGTGCAAAACTCCCGAGCCAACACCAGAGGCACAATTTTCAAAAAAAAGCTGCAACTACTAGCATACGCCGACGATATTGACATCATTGGTAGGACTCAACGTGATGTCATAGCCACCTTTGCTAGTATAGAGAAGGAAGCTGCAAAAATGGGTTTAGCAGTAAATGAGGGAAAGACTAAGTATATGATGTTAACACGAAAGGACACACAACATCGACGAATTGGACAGAACGTCACCATTAACAGATATAACTTTAGGGTAGTGCGGGACATTGTCTTCCTCGGCTCCGCTATTAACTCTGACAACAACATCTCGTCAGAAAGCAAACGAAGAATTACTCTTGCCAATCGCTGTTTCTTCGTGCTAAGAAGGCAATTTAGTAGTAAAGCCCTCACTCGAACTACTAAGGAGATCCTATATAAGACCCTGATCATCCCAGTCCTGCTCTACGGCGCTGAAGCATGGGCCGTATCAAAAGCGGATGAAGAAATCCTTGGTCGATTCGAGAGAAAAATTCTTCGAAAAATCTTCGGTCCCGTTTGCGTTGACGGACTATGGAGACGAAGATTCAACCACGAACTATACGAGCTGTACAGCGACATACCCCTAGTCAAAAAAAAAACTCCGCATTGGACGTTTAAGATGGCTAGGACATGGACACCAATACTCCGGCTCGCAGAGTCTTCGATTCCCAGCCAGACGTCGGACACACTAGAGGAAGACCTCGCCTTAAGTGGCGCGCACAAGTAGAAACCGACCTCAACCAACGTGGAGTGCGACACTGGAGGCAGTAAGCTTAGGACCGGGCTAATTGGGGAGGCATGTTGGTTGAGGCCCAGGTTCATCCCGGACTGTAGCGCCACTTTAGTAAGAAGTAGCATATGTAATTGACACAGAATCACTGTGTAACATCCATTTCTAGTGATCTAGCTTGCCAAGAAAGTTTTGATGATCATATGAACTTAGACCATCAAAGTCCGATACACTGATTGACGTCAGAATTCTTGAATGGAAAGCAAACTCTCTGTTGAAATAAAATAATGCATCTAACGGTGAAGAATGCTAAATTAATGCGAAATATTCCGCAAAACCCTTTTCTCAATCATTTAATTAGACTTAGGTGTTTTGAGCCATTAAAAACTCTTTCTATCGTTTATGTAATTTCATAGCAACGCCATAAGAAAAACTATTACCAAGACACCTTTTTTTCAAGCCATAAGTATACTGCAAGTACTTTAGTAATTAAGTTTTTCGGTCCACAGATAGCAGAGCACCCTTAATTAGATTTGAGCACCTGCGAAGAAAATCATAGTTCGCGTATACACAATTGTGTTATAATTCGTTTAATTACGACAAGGAAACACTTAAAGCCCTTCTACGATTGTCTGCTGCAATCCATATCTCTGATATGGCCTGCAGATAAAGCGTTTTTCCTCCAGCAGCTACCGCACGCATTAATTACGCATTATCCACAAAAGGCCGCCCTTTTTTTCTGTCTCCTCTATCCACAACACAGCTTCCGTCGAAAATCCCATTACATAACACATTCCATCGATTGCTCAAAAGAGATTATCCACCGGCCGTCCAAAGTCGACAGCCTGCCTCGATACCACCTGCCTGTTTATACAAACTCTCCTAATGAATGTGCAGATCATAAGATCATGACATTAGACACATGGTATAGCTGCGGCTATATATCTGAACCCAGGATCTATTCAATGGCGAAAAAAAACTCGTTACACCACATAATACACCAGCAAGTGGGGGCGGCAGGGGAAGGACTACTCTACCGACCAACCAAAGCCGAAACTACTTGTCCATAGGATGGCATGCATCTTGCAACGCGCCACCGAGATACCATGAAATTCGACAAAACAACAACCAAACGACAGTTTTTGAGAAATGTGAATAAAAGTGAAAGTATCTGCTAGCAAAACAATTTAATAACAGTAACTTGTCATTTAATTGTACTTCAAGCGAAACTAACTGCGATGGGGTTGAGGTACTTAATTAAAACGAGATACTAGCGTTTTCGGTCATTTGATTAGGCAATGCGCGTCAAAAGGAAGACCTCCGCAGCCTGTGCGGTGAGTGAGTGAGAGCGGCGATGTGTGATCGCCGACGTTTTTGCGCACACCCCTTCCCTTCCCGCCAAGTCGAGCAAAATTCAAATCATCCACAGAGTGCTGGCGGAACGTACAACAACGCGTCGTTTGCACAACGCAACTGGGTTAATGGAAGTCGGTCAGAGAGTATCTCGAACTACATCTCATCGCTGCATGGTGCATAAGCTGCATACAGATAGATTTGATGGATCTTTATTAAATCTATTCAATAGGTGTACGCAGATGATGGCCATCATCATCATCATAAGCCTCGTCGTCGTCGTTAGCTTTGAGGAGATTCTAGCACCGATCGCGATGTGGATCGTGCTCAAGACGGCGAGATTACTTTTGCAATCAAGGGGCAGATACTAAAACTCGTGTGCTCGAACTATGGATAATTGCACTGCTTAGGGGAAGAAAACACTAAGTAGAGGAGGAAGTGCAACATGGAAAGCGAAATCGATGAGCAAATACCATTAGAATGAAGGAAAAGTTGATTTGTGAGATGAGAAAGAGGAAGACCTACTTGACGGAAAAAAAAACTAACCTGGAACTAGTTGGAGCAGATGGATCGTCGAATATGGAGCAAGGTCAGTGTATTGGGTCGAGAAAGTGGGATGGGAACCAGGAAATGCTGTTTTATAGCGACGAAGATGTAAGGCTAGTAACAGGTAGACTCTTTCTTTAAGGTAACGGCCTTTAAATGGCTTTGGACTAACGAGTTTGGTTGGTAAGTGTGTGTGAGAAGGTTAGCTTGCACTGTTCACTTAGATTTTTATTGGGGCAATTGTGTTCCCATCAGGTTATGTCGATGTAAGGAGGTAGTGGGAAGGGAATTTCGGGATATGCTTGAAGAATAATTGGAAGAAAACTTTTAAATGCTTTAAATGCATCCGATACAATAAACAATTGCTGGCTCTGCTGTCGTGAATGGATTCTAAGAAAAATCTAGCTCCAGAGCCTCTATATATCTGTTGCTATTACGCTTTCGATGTTGCCATTTCGCGAACTTCTGTCAATCTTTATCTCTTAAGGTATTTAGATAGATAAATATTGGCTACGTTTACATCGTGGACCATATTTGGGCTGGCACTAAACATTTTAGTTTCAGACTTTTCTGATTACACCGTACAGGGCTAAGTGCAGAACTAACGACATCTATACCTGATTAGCATCTTTTGAATTGCCCTGAATGGTGTTTTTAAAATGTCAGCCTAAATTATAAGAAATGTTTATGGTACAAATTAACGTCCTTAAAAAAGTAACTTCAGCGATGACTGAATTGCTTGATCCTGGTAAAACTAATTTAGCTGTGTCGCCAAACTCGGAGACGTCAAATTATTTGGACTTCTGAGTAAGGGCACGGTCACAAATGATCTCATTTGTGACATATCTTAGCTCGGTGGACTTTTATACTTGCTGACTCCACTGGAAGCCAACATAGCCGTATCGTCTGCTAAAGTTGCTCAAGTGGTGTCTTTCTCCTGCGATATATCGCGAGTACATAAAAGGAATCTTATCGAGCCGGGGCAACTTCCTTGATTTTTCGAAGAAAAGGATTTCTTCAACCACTTTTGACACGGTCTATGGTTTAGCATAGACTCTGTATTCTCCCGGCGCGAACCCCTAAAAAACTGAATTGGTCCTTTTCACCAAGAAACACAAAATCCCACACATTGACCCTCCCGAACTTAATGGCGTCAGTCTTAAGTTCGCAGAATCAGCCAAATACCTGGGTCTGGTTTTGGATAAGAAACTGAACTGGAAAGCCAACATCCAAGAACGCGTTAAGAAAGCCACCGTAGCCTGATACTCTTGTAAAAAAGCAATCGGAAAGAAATGCGGTATGCAACCACATATCTCTTTCTGGCTTTATGTGTCTATCATTAGACCTATACTCCTAGATATCTACGGCAAATAGACCGCAGCGTGTGCAGCTGTAAGACTGAAAGACTGAAAGTCTCGTCACAATGGACACTCAATCAGAGTGAACACACTATGATTCTGAATCACCTTAACATTACAGAAAACACCGACCACACCACTACCCAACTCAGTTTAAAGCATAACTTCAGGACAACCATTCCCAGTCGCCTTGAATGGGAGCCGGAATCGTCGTAACCAATAACTCAATTCACATCTACACGGATGGGTCAAAAACTGAATTTGGAGTGGGTGGAGATGCTTAACCTAAGCATATCCGTTTGCCTTCCCGTTTTCCAGGTGGAAAAACATTGCATTCAAAGAAGCCTTTTCATGGCTGAAAAGGAATGTAATATTCGCGAAGCATATTAGCATCTTCAGCGACAGCCAATCGGCAATCAAATCCCTGAAGGCAATCTCGTTCAATTCAAAATTAGCCCACAATGCCAACTGTCTCTTAACGAGATGGCGGAGCATTTTACCATTCACCTCTTCTGGGTGCCGGGCCAGAGAGACATACCAGGGAATTGCAAGGCAGATGAGCCTGCAAGACAGTGCACCAGCCTTCACATTCTAGGTATGGCCCTTACTACATGTATATTACTGATCAAACAGGATGCGATCAAGAAAGCAAACCGCAGATGGATAAACTTCACAACGTGCCAAATATCCAAGCAACCCTGGCCGAGCATTAACCAGAAGCGCTCTGACTGATTAACAATGCTGAACAGATCAAACATCAGCACCATAATCGGTGTCCTAACAGGACACATAGGCCTGCTGAGACGACGAAGAGGAGAAAAGTATTACTCGCCTTCTATGCTCTTGATCTTCATCTTCGATAATCTAGGCTATCTGGCTAGTATCAGTGTAAGAAACCTCCTACGCTACATAGTTAGCTCTGAATGGTTCAATTAGGCGAACGAATATAGGGAAGTCGATGGATCCACGTACCACAACGGACCTTTATGGTGTAATGCTTCAGCGCCGTAGAACAGGTCTGGGATGATCAGGGTCTTGCATAGGATCTACTTAGTAGTTCGAGTGACGTAAATTTGTCTTCTTAGCCCAAAGAAACAGCGGTTGGCAAGAGTAATTCTTCGTCTAATTTCTGACGAAATGTTGTTGTCAGAGTTAATAGCGGAGCCGTGGTAGACAAAGTTCGGTACTAACTCAAAGTTATATCTGTCAATGGTGACGTTCTGTCCAATTCGTCGATGTTGTGTGTCCTTTCGTGTCGACAGCATATACTTAGTCTTACCCTCATTTACTGCTAAACCCATTTTTGCCGCTTCCTTCTCTATACTAGCAAACGTGGCTATCATGACATCACGTTGAGTCCGACCAATGATTTCGATATCGTCGGAGTATGCTATAACTCGGGAGTTTTCCACAATCCTATCAAGAACGAGATTGAAGAACTTACATGACAGAGCAGCGAGATCCTGCACAGACGTACGTGTTTGGGTGGTATACCAAAACTAGACATGGGTCTGTATAGTTCGTCTCTAGATATAAACCTTTTCGATTGCGGCGGTTAAAACGATGAATAGGTGTTGGTTTTCGATTTGGACTTCTTGCGGTTTTTTCCAGGATCTTGCAAATTTGATCGGTTGTGGACTTTCCTGGCCTAAAACCACACTTATACCTAAGGTCCGATCAGGTTGTTGGAAAACGGTTTCAGTCGTTCATATATTATGACAGACAGGATCATGTAGGCGATGTTGATGAGACTAATGCCTCTGTAGTTGGCGCAGTTCAGAGGGTCTCCTTTTTGCTGAGGTTCCATTCTTCAGACATACTTTCATCCACCAAATTCTGCTTATGAGTTGGTGAATGTTACTTACCAAATCATTTCTGTCGGCTTTATAAAGTTACGGCGGGAAGGCCGTCTTTTCCGCTAGTTGAGCTTATGTTTAGAAATTGCTATCCTCACTTCTTTTATGTTGATTAGTTGGTAGTTTTCGCTGTATGTCGTCGCCAATATTGAAGGTTGGTTCTGCCTGACAGCGGGATACTGTTCGTCATCGCTGTTTGCAACAGTCCTTATTCGTCTTGAAATGATTCTTCGCTTAGCGGGGTCCTCAAAAATAAAATTAGTCTTTTCCGAAGCTCGAGGTTTTTTCGTAATAATAATTGTTTTCCATTATTGGGTGTTAACCTAAAACACCCAACCTGGAGGGCCAGCCCAAGGTTATTAGGTACCCCTAGGACATGATGACGATGACACCACAGTTGTTTTTATGATAGGGACCTTACCCAGTGTCATTTTTGTTCCACGAGTGGTATTTTATTTCCCACCTACACCGCATATCTGCAGAGGATTCCGAGAACGCGTCCGACCTAATCGTCATTTCCTAAAACCTATACCGACTTGTTTTGAAAAAAATATATAACAGGTCCGCCATCTAACGTTTTTTTTTTCAAATAGTGCTTATTTCGTCAATGGTAACACTTAGCTCATGTCTGATTTGACAGATAATTAGTTTTATCCTTCCGCTGAACGAATATGGTTGTGTATACGCTTGAACAACGCTGGGAAATATTGCGACATTACTTTGACAATCATGGTTATGTTGCAGAATGTGTGCGAAAATTGCGTACGGATTTTGGAAGAAGAGAAGCTCCGTCAGCTCCGTATGTTCGTTATCTTGTGAAAAAAGTGAAAGAAACTGGCATCCTTATCGATAAACCAAAGCGTGAAAAGCCAAAAACAGTGCTTACACCCGAGAATATTGCTGCTGTGGCAGAAAGTGTGCGTGAAGCGCCATCAACATCAATTCACCGTCGTTCTCAACAATTGAACATTTCGGAGACATCATTGAGACGAATTTTGCATAAAGACCTTGGTATGACGCCATACAAAGTCCCATTGGTTCAGGAGTTGAAGCCAACTGACCATCCAATACGTTTTCGCTTCGCTAAGTGGGCCTGCGATCGACTTAGAGAAGAAGCCGATTTTGCCAAAAAAAATCATCTTTTCAGATGAAGCTCATTTTGATCTTGGCGGGTATGTAAACAAGCAAAATTGTCACATTTGGGGCACAGAAAACCCGCACGCATATATTGAAAAGCCGATACACCCAAAACGAGTCACTGTTTGGTGCGGATTTTGGTCCAGGGGCATAATTGGGCCATTTTTCTTCGAAAATGAGCAAGGAGTGGCCGTTACAGTCAATGGCGATCGTTATCGGACCATGTTGGACGAATTTTTGTTCACAAAAATTGAAGAGGAGGATATTGGCAACATTTGGTTTCAACAGGACGGCGCTACGTGCCACACAGCCGAAGTTACACTCGATGTGTTGCGCCCTGTTTTTGAAGATCGCATTATCAGCCGCAGAGCTGATGTCGTTTGGCCACCTCGGAGCTGCGATTTGACACCGTTGGACTATTATTTGTGGGCTGCCGTAAAAGATAAGTGTTACGCCGACAAGTCAGAGACAATTGGCGCTTTAAAGGACAATATTCGTGAAGCCATTGCTGAAATACAGCTGCACACAATCGATAATGTGCTTAAAAATTAGACCGATCGTGTAGGCTACTGCATGGCCAGCCGAGGGAGCCAATTGAATGAAATTATTTTCCATTATTAACCGGAAGGATTGTACTTTCAAATAAAAAAGAAATTTGAGAAAATATCTATTCAGTTGTTTTTTTTATAGCATTTTCAAAAAGTTATTTGGCGGACCCTTTATATTTTTCATTCACGCCATAACCAGGGTCTTAAAACTAGCTTCTCCCTTAATTTTTGTATGCGAAGTTACTTTTTTTTGCCACAAAGAAAAGGACGTCGAATTCGAACGGCAATTTTTAGAAGCTTCTGATGATAGTGTTACTCTCTAATGTTTGTCAGTCGCAAGAAGTGGAGCAGTGGAAAACACTTAGGTTGGACTATGGTTGGACTGATTCCAAAGCTAAGTAGTCCAACTTTTCATTTCAGTGCTAGGATTCCAATTTTAAGAACAGAGATATCTAAAGTTTCAGTCAAAACTACATGACGCGGGGTGTTCCGAGATTTTCAGAAAAAAAATTCGTTAGTGAAGTACGATTCCTCACCTGGGGGACCGGGTATTCTTTTTTTGTTTGCTAAGGCTAATAATTATAATCTCCTCATCCTTTTTGCTGGATATTTTTGACACATTATGCAAGCTGTTCAAAGATCGAATGTTTGCTGTTTGGCCGCAACGCCTCTGTTTCCCAAAGTTTCATCACTGTACACAGACTTTTGTGAGTGACTGTATCCAAAGAAAGATTAGAATATTATGTTTTGATTCATGAACCTCTTACATAAATCTGTTCATTTGTTTTTATTGTGAAGCGAGACTGTCATATGAGGTCATTTTGGAGACCAAATCAACAATTTCCGACTTTTAAATATTTTACAAATCAGTTGAGTAGTTTTTTATGTAAAATTTTGTTTTGCAAAGCATAAGAGTGCGTACCGAATTATTCAAAATTTTATAATTACCTTCCCAAATCATTTTTTTTAAATCGCAGTTGAATAGTTTTTTGCTTTTCTTTATTTAAAAAAAAAAACATTCCTCCCCCTGGCAATGACATCAAACTGAACAACGCCCATCTTTCATCAGACAATCTTTGTATTTTTCCAAACTTATGCAACTTGCTATAAATTCACTATTAGATGGTCTTGCAACCTCCTCTTGCAACCGCGCAATATAGGAAGTAATTTCGTCGTCGTCTTCCATTAATGGAATAAATGTCAAAGACTGTGTTTCCACTCGAGAACACATTGCGTGACTTCGACAACAATAGGCAACAAAAATAATAATTTAAAACCCCTGCAATATATACTTTCTTTAGTTATTGCTACCAATCTTGTTAAGTTTATAAAAAAAAATATAAAAACTAACGAATGACATGTAGAAAAACTTTTTGAGAAAAATGCAACACAATAGAGCAACGAAACATTCACTGGAACTGCAGCTGCGTTAATATGTTAATGGGTCCAGCTATTAATTTATTCGAACTAGATACAAGTTATTCGTATCTATTGTCTAGTTGTGGATACATGGGTGTTGATCATATTGTTTTCACATTTCAAAAAAAAAATAGTTAGATGCAAGTTGTGGAGATCTGAACGTCTGATTGTGTGCATGGTCAATGCAGTTGGTGTCATTATGTCATCAACAGGATTTACATGGAATTAGTGCGATATTTAGATTATGCTGTGCAGGTGATTTGACAGACATTGTTGGCGTTTTTTTTTGTCGTAAGCCAAGGGCAGTTAATCATGCTTTCTGTCTAGACAGTGTCACGATCAACGCGATCACTCTATAGATTTTCTTTTCGTCCAACTAATGTCAAAATTAATGGTGGTCTAGTGCGTTTAGAAATTGTTGTCAGTTTGGTTAAAGGTATTCTTTAACTTTCAAAGGTCTCTTTCTAGACTATATGGGCTTATGAGATCACCATTTGGTGATCTATTTCTGTTTATGAAGGTGGGGACGGATCCCGAGTTACAGAGGAGGAGGTTTGTTTCTTAAATATAATCAAAGAATAACTTACCTCGTTCGTTGATGTTGGAGCTGCCCCAAATTGTATGATGAGCATTAGATCACATCCAATGATAAGGGAGTTTTGCGCCTATCTGCTTGCGCAATCAGGTTCCTTAGGTTGCCCTGAGGTATTGGTCCCACATGGTCGTGAGCCAGGTATGCCGATACCAGCCAATAGTTGTTGTCTTTTGTTTCAATGTTGACTGCGACAGATCCTGATTGCTGTAATTAGAGAGTAGAAATACATTTAGGAGTTCTTAGCAAGAATAAAATATCTGGGTTTACCTTAATTTCTTACGAAGGGCAGTTTGTAGTTCTGAGGAGATCTGACTCCGCACACCATTTTGGTGCCAGTCCATGGTTCTTGAATCAGAACTATATCTTCCGCGAGTTTTGTGAGTCGGAGAAGAAGGGCTTTGTAGTGGTGGAGGTTAATCTGTAAGAGTTCCATCATTGGAACAATTTGCAGAGGCCAGCACCACCGTGTTGTTGGCATCGTCGGAATCGGACGCTAGGAGGTCATCTCCTGCAAGCCTACAAATAACACTGACCAACTCAAGTCTGTTGACTGACTTTGCGTCAACTGTGGGTAACACTCGCCAGCTCCAGTTCTGTTGACTTGGTGTCAACCCCGGATAAGACAGTGTTATGGGTTTCTGGAGGTGAATCCTGTTTGGCTTCCGCCATCCCAGAGTTCGTCGGCATAGTGTCGACCACCTGTATGGATGACAGAAGATTTTGTTGTGAGGATTGTGGACTTACCATCTCTATGTCCGCCGACTTATCATCGACGTCTGGTGGAGATGGTGCAGTGCTAGGGAGATTCTGAGGTTGTCGATTGTCGCACCTGTAGATGTTCAGCAGGCTATATCTGAACCCATAGCTAATGACTCCCTCGGCAGCTGCTAAAAGAGTAGGGATTCCTCGTTTACAATAATGCAGACGTTCCTGGAGTCTCCCTTAGCTTCTTCAACCTTGCCAATTCACCAGTTGTGGGTTGAAAGAAGAGGATTACTGAACCTGATGATGTCCAGAATGTCCTTTGGATCGGATGGTTCGACCAGGATTCTTACACGACACGAAATATGGAGGAAGGTGGAGGTGAAGCTCGAGTACAACTGGAGGTAGTAGAAATGGACCAGATTCTTTACCGCCCTCGAGGTAAGGAATTTGGTCCATTTCCACTACCTCCAGTTGTACTCGAGCTTCACCTCCACCTTCCTCCATTTTTCCAATGTTATACTACCATGCGGGTCAATTACCGCAAATTCCAGATGTCCTTTCAACATCTGGCTGAACGTCCTATCAAGGTTTCTGAGAGGCGGGGGATCGGCCGTTTTCATTTTTTTGGCACTTTTGGCGGTATCCTCGGAGGAGCTGGCGAAACGTTGAAGTTGTTCCTTTGCCCAGCTCAGAGACGAGTTCTGCTCTGTAGAGGGGGTTTTATGGATTCGGGCAATCATTTTGTGAAGTGCCCGATTATCCTTGTATGTGGATGTAGAGTGAGGATGGGGGTGTATCTCTTGACTACCAGGTTCCAAAACCGATGTCTTCCCCGATGACTCGGATGCATTTACAGCCATAGAGGTTAAACCTTCTCTGGCACACCCCTCCACTACGTTTGGACCAGGTTTTTCCAGAGTCTTTACGTTAGGGTGTGGGTCGGAGAAGTGGGTGACCCATTCTCGGTAGGTGCGAGGTCTCAACGAGGCGCGAGCTCGAAGCCGAACAGCCGGTTTAACCATTAAGGTTTGGGTTGGTTGGGAAAGAGTCCCCTTGCAACGCCTGTCCAAGGTTTGGGTTCGGACCAGGTTTTAGAACCAATCTCTTCACCGTCTCACTTGGAGCAGAAGTGCACTCAGCTATGGGGTTCCTTCCTTTCAAAAACAAATTTTCGGCGCAACAGGCTCGTTAGTACCCAGGGCCTAGCTTTCTCACAACCATTCATGTGTGCGTGTGTACTTCTTGCACGATGGCGGGACCTCCTGTTTTATGCCGACTCCGAACGGCTAAGTTGAGATAAGCTATTCTTGACAATTGATACTACTCGGACGATTTGTCAGATCATCACGAGAGGAGGGCCAGTGAAAAATCATTTAGGTGTTGCTACGGCTGGGAATCGAACCCAGACCTTCTGCGAGGCAGTTCATCGCACTAACCATCGCGCCACTGAGTCCTCCTTTTCATATATCGATAACAAAAAAACCATTTCTAGCAATAAAAAAATTACTAAAATAAAATTGAATTCAGTGGTTTATCACATTATTTGGTGGTGCAGTTTAAGGGGCGTCCATATAAAACGTCGTCACAAGCTTACTACTTTTCGCACGTTGTAAACTTACGACGTTGCATGAATACCCCTATTAATAGAATTTCTACGTCGTTATATCCCATGCTTAGTGAACGTTCGACCGGTTCATTTCCTTTACGATTACCGAACATACCCTTCAATAGATAAATTTGGTCTGTTCCCATACTTTTGCAGAACAAATTTGTAAATTCCTAAATTCGTTGGAGTAGCAGTAAATTATCGCAGAAAGAGTCCATTTTACTATGAAGTGTGAGAACGTTTTTAAGTAAATTGCGGTAAAATCATTCGTTTCTTGTGGCTTTTTGTTCTTTAAAACCCGCACAAAATGAATGATTTGACATAAAATACACGTCAAAACAAATGACTTGTCACTTTCTGATAGCAACTGACAGTTTACTTGTTCTTACCAATAGAAATTTCTGCAGTAAATTGTTTTACAGTTTTTTAATAGAGGGGCAGTTTTTTTTATCTCTCATTAGCTCTATCTTTTACTAATTGTTGGTTACGGGAACGGCAATAAGTAAAAATTAGTAAAATTCAGTAAGAATCAGTAAACATATTATTGTACGGGAACAGCAACTGTTATTTGACAACCAAACGAATATAGTATTCCAACATTGCTAAATTTCGAACTCAAAGGATCGTAACATGGCGATCATCTTCATATACGGAAAAATACGGTCCAATCATTCCTCCTTCGGCATGAAATCAACACAACACATGATCACCTTTTGTGGACCCAATGGAGTCTCTTGAAATATACGGGGGTTTCTCGGGTCCAAAACCGCTTATTTTTCTGATTGACCAAGCGGTTGTGCCAACATGAGCCTGATATTTAAAAAAGTTCTGTTCATGACACTTAGGATTTTTTTTCCAAACTTTTGCAGAGCCCCAAATATTTGAGCTTACATGATCACGAGGCATCTGACGGTGTAAGATCGTTAGGTAAAATTTGCTCTCATATGGACTCAGAGATTTCCAATTCCTGAGAATCGCGTACAATCGAGTGATTTCTCATTTCGATATGGAGCACCTACGGCTGCAATATATTCGGTACTCGACTCGTGCGTTTCTCGATCACTTCCACAAAAAAGTTCAAAAGGGAATATGTTGCCTCGAATTTTATTACGAATGAAAATTTAAGTATACCTCCATTGGAAACCCCGATGCATAGCTTCATCTTGAATATTTTGACGTCTATCGTTTTTTTTTTTTACAGTATCGTCTATGAAGATCGATTTTCTAATTTCGAGATCAGCAAATGCATGGAAGTTCGCTTGCTCCAGGTCCAGTGACATTTTCACAGTCCGAATTGTTAAGGATACGTCTTATTTTTCCATGTCGAAATTTTACTTCAACAATTCTTGAGGGGACATGCTCTATCGTTGGTGGTACAACTGGTTCCGAAATAAGTCGGCCTTTTTCCTTTTGTATTGTATTACGGCGATCCACCATCAGTTCTGATTAACGGGGGGGAACGAAGAGTAGCTTAAATGATTACTGGCTACTTTTGACATTGACCATGTCCGTGAGCTACGTCTGGCAGTGTAGTCTACGTGTTTATTAGTTACTCTTTCACAGAACACATTCTTTGTGGCTTCTGTTGTTATTGTTGGTCTTTTTATAAAATTATCCATAAATACTGTCAAAATCCTTATAACTTGACTTTTATCTATCGTTGCACTTACCAAATGAAGGATTTCTCTGAAAACCTCATCCTTATTGTGCATGATCAATTTGATCTTACCAAAGTTAACAAGATCCTTACTTGTTCCTCACATGAAAGGTATGGTACACAAATATTGAGGAGAGAGTAGGAATTCTCATACAGATTGAATAAAATAAATACAATCAAGCTTTGTCTTGCCAAGGACATTTCCATTTTCGCGGACAGCCAAGTGGCTAAGCGAATACTCGATCGGTCTCGCATTTAACTCAAAAAATGACCCAACCCGTCATTTATCTCTTGATGATATGTCAGAGCAGTTTCCCTGACATTCACCTTTTCTGGTTGCCTGGGTATAGGTATATTCCATAGAATCTTAAGGCTGATAATTTATCAGACATGGGACTATAGTACCACCCTTACTTGCAGTCTTATTTTAGTTGACCTTGTTATTAGCAGATCAATCATTATATTAAGCCATGGTATCACATACCAGATCACCAAACAAATTTTGTCAAAGAGATCTAAAAAAGTATAGGAAATTAATCTTTGTTGACAGACCACTTGACAGTCCCACTATAGGGACGTCCAGCCATCACTGGACACCGTCTAATAAGCTATATGCCTGCTATATGATCTTTAGATCTGCTATATGATCTTAAGACAAATTTCTCGCATGAACGAAGAAGAGAATGAAGCAGCTCTTCATCTTCCTTGTACCTGACAGGCTCACTCAAAAGTCAGATTTACCTTGAACCCTAGGATTTCCAAACCTGACTAAGAAAAGCTCACTTCGTTATATATGAAGATCTTCTTGCTTACTTTACTTAAAGATCTCCCGACTCGTTGAGGGTCTCTGCGTGAAACAAGACAGCCTTTCAGCCTCTTTGGACCTGGACATAAGCAGGCATATAACAAGATTTGATCTTTAGACAAATTCCTCGCATGAACGAAGAAGAGAATGAAGCAACTCTTCATCTTCCTTGTACCCTACAGGACCACTCAAAAAAAGGAAGATTTACCTTGAACCCTAGGATTTCCAAACCATGCTAAGAAAAGCTCAGTTCGTTATATTTGAAGATCTTGCTTACTTTACTTAAAGATCTCCCGACCCGTTGGGGGTCTCTGCCTGAGACAAGATCTTTGGTCATCTTTTCTTTGGCCCTGGACACTTTGCTGCCAGTTATTTAGTCCAATGGCTCTGGCATCCGCGATCGCTTGATCCATATACCTGAGGATCGGTCTTCCTTCCGTATTGAACCTGAACGGTAGGATTCGAAGATTCTTTTGGCTGGGAAATAATCGTTCATTTGCTCGATGTGGCCGAGCTAATGTAGTCTACGTTTTTTTTTACTTTTTGTACTACACCCACATCTCGGTAGAGCTCATAAAGTTCACGATATTATCCTCTCCTCCATTTGCCTTCCTCCCATACAGGACCAAAAATTCGGTTAAGAATTTTCCTTCAAAAAGGCTTATATTTGTCCGCTTTTCTGCTTATTGTCCGAAAAGTAGGTCTGGTAGGGTAAAGGTCCGGTAAAGCAAACATTTGGAATTTCGGGTTCACATTAAAATATGAACTTGGTAACAAAATTGGCTCAATCTAGCCTAAGTGTGCTGACAACCAGGTGGATCATGATGTCAGCCTCTTAAACGTATATTAACCGAAGTAATTTTGATTCATCTCTCTTTTGTGGGTCATTTTATATTGTTATAGGAACCTTTGGAATATTTAATCCTACCCATCCTAACATATAGCAATCATCGCCATTGATCTTCTGGTGATCTTCGATATGTGAGTCTTGGAGGACTATCGACAACGTATAAAATTGTATGATCACTATAAATTCTTTTGAGATCTTGAAAGTTTGGAGTCCATATATTTCGAACATTCTGTTTGGATCCAATAGCCAACCTGGACTACCCCTATACGTGACATAATTAAGCATCGATACCAAAGATGCATAGCGACTATTTCGATCTTAGTAGAGTTTCTCATGCGTTGTATGCTGTCTTGAATGAAAGTACCTGCACTTTGATCTATGAAGTGATCTTACATCTCCAAGGCTACGATCATATATTTATCCTCGAAGCATGCAGCCGTCAATCCTGTAATAATCACGATCAGCTAAGAGCTGTCTTTATTCTTGGTAGCTTTAACCTATCACATTAATTCGTCATATTAACGGAACGATCTTGTGATAGTCGTTTTGCCAATATTGTATATCCCCTACCTCTCTTGTCATTAAATAAAGGAACGCGTATACTTCTCTTGGTAGCCCTTTTGTAGACACTAAAATTATCAATTTGTACATGAACCGTCATAGAGTCCATTTTTGAAAATCATTTTCTAGAATAAGCGATCTATTTGTTGATCCTCACAACGACATTATAAGATCGCCTTTGTCTACAAAGTTTATGATACTAAAACCATATTCAGGTCTGTACAGATCTTACTTACTTGTCTACTGGTTTTCGAATTCCCCGGTCTCCATAAATATTTAAGAAAAAACCTTCCGTTGATCTTTTTTTTAAATTTTTCTGGGGAGCGGGAAATTCAAATAAGCCTATGCAAGAATAAAGGGGGAAGATAAGAAGAATTCAAAGATTTCAAGAAGAAGAATTCAAAGATTCCTCAAATTAGGTTCGCTGTCGTCCAATCTTCAGTGCCCTTTCTTCATTCTAAAGTCATCCATTAACTTTATTTTTATTCTCACTCTCAACTAAGAGCAACGTTCTAACTAACCACCATTTTATTTCCCAATTCCAGGCGGAGACAAGCTGTGGCATGTACCGTGCTGTTATGGAAGAAGTTGCCCGATTCCTGGAACGTTTTCAAACCAACTCAGCCTACAACCGAAGTGAACAGATCTCACGTTCGAAAAGTATGCACCACGTATATGGTGGCGATCATGACAAAGGCTCAGATTCTGGCAATTCGTCAGCCTATCTAAGAGCCAGAAGTAGCACCAATTTAATCGACCTTAAGCGGATGTCGCCAAGTTCATGTGGCGATAGCACCAAAAGTAGCGGCGAGGATCACTACGATCTGACATCACCAATTAATTCATACAACACTTTCAAGGATTTCACATGGTGAGTTGTAAAACACACATAAACCTGTTCAACCTTTAAAATAATTTAAAATATTTGTGTTCCCCCCCTGCCAGGCGCCGATCTCCAAAGAAACGCTGCGACTCCAAACTCTCGCCCAGTGACGAAGCCGAGGAGAAACTCAACAAGGAAGCCTTTAGACTCTCAAGGACCATCCACAACTTGTTGCACACCCAACAGCCGGATCTTACCCAGCACAGGCAATCACTCGGACCACGTATTAAACCCATTCCCAATGCCAACATGCTGCCAGATACACCCATACACCAGAAATCAAATTTAGCCACCGAAATGCTATTTCTACGTACAATGCGAGATTCCCGTCTATCACTTAGAAGCAGCACCGATAGCTCTGTACACTCGACATCCTCCTCATCGAAGGTGGAAACCGACGAGGAGAACTATTCCCCACCACTACTAAGCAAGCAGTGCTCGAATTTGTGCTCCACCACTGAGGACGAGAGTGGATTCAGTTCGATTAGCTCGTTTCAAGAAATCGGAGTACCACTCAGCTCCACAATGATATCGAGCTCGACCAGCTCATCTCACCTAGACGACAGCATCGATCAGAGTGACTTCAACTTGGACAGTCGAAATTCGACCCTCAAAGCAGTGATGCATACACCGACGGGCCTGCAAAATAATCTGGGCCTCCCACTGAACACGGATGCCAATCGATGGGATTCAAAAACCTATCGAAAGAATAAATTCCAGAGGTTCTCGACTCTATCCAATGAGGATTCAACCACCGTCTTGTGGGTCTAATCCACATTTCAATTAATTTTTTTAATTTTAATTTTAAATTTCTTTGAGAATGCATTTTTCTTATTAACAATTTTATTTATTTAAGTTTTTACTTCTTAAGTTTTAATCATAAATAAAATACAAAAAACACTGTTAAACAGCGCCTGCCTCGGTTGAAATATAAAATAAAATATTCACCCATTGAAATAAAAGTATTTACAAACAAACACATCCTGTACATATATATAACAAAAATTCTCCTGAAATAAAAATGTTAAATTTAATATCATAATCAGCAGTAAATGGTTTATTTTTGTTTTTTGAAAAATATTTGTTTCAAATAAATTTTTTTCGTTTTGGCATGAGTCATGCGCGTATTGATGCATCCAATGATTAGAGGTTAAGTTATTTTATTTTTATTTAGTAATTTAATTTATGTTTGTTCTATTAAATTTTCATTTTTATTTTCAAATTTTATTCTGCACGATTATGTGAAATGTTAATGCATTTTTTTTAAGATATTTTTGTTAAAATAATTTTTTTAAAACAATTTTATTAATATTTTAAATATATATACGAGTATTGCTAACGTAAGATGTGAGTTTTATGAACTTAAATGTTAGAACGTACGATTATCTCTTTGTATGCATGTAAATTTTAATTCAAATGAAATAAAAATTAAAACTGCTTTTGTAGAAACATGAACAAAATGGTGGTTTGTTTATTTTCAACGGGAAAGGTGTGTAATGGCTTCCCTACGACTTCAACCTTAAAAATAAAAACCGTGTTTGTTACCTTGATGGTTGTTAAATGAAATATAAGAATAAATTTCCTGGGTGATAAGACAGCTATGAATACTGGGGCTCTATTACATAAAACGAAACGAACGGCAAGTAAACGATAGTCACGACAAAGCGCGATTGTGTAAAACGATAAATTTATGACAGCTCAAGAAAACGAAAGCTATACGACTGCCCAATGACAGTCCTAAGAAATTACGAGTATCGTAAAATCAAGAACGATACTCGTTTTATGTAATCGAATTTCAACGAGAACGAAGTGATTTCAAGAATATTCGTTTTATAAAATATGGTCAATGATGTCCCCGTGTGCTAGGGGTATCTACAAAATTGAAACTGTCCCTACAGTTTGAGGGTTGTGCTTTGGATAACTACCCACCCATTAAAAAAAAACCATATGTTACGAAGCAACCAATAGCCTCTGAAAGGACTGATATTATTGTTGACGACCATGCTAAACAAAAAAAGGACAACGACATTCGTATCTGCACCTGGAATGTGAGAACAATAAACAGGAGAGGTGCAGGCGAACAACTAGCGGAAGCCCTAAACTGCTACAAAGCAGACATTACTGCCATCCAGGAAATACGATGGGATGGGCCGGGCAAAACGAGGATGAAAAACTGTGAGATCTACTATGGACCGTGTTATAATGAGCAGAAACAGAGACTATTCGGATGCTGATTTGTTTTAAGTGCCAGACTTGGGCAAGAAGTCTTATATTTTCAAGACATTAGCGAACGCATTGAAATAATCCGCATCAAGGCCGAATTCCCCATCATAAACCTTATATTCACTCATGCTCCGACGGAAGAAAAAGATGATATAACTAAGGATTGCTTCTACGAGCTACTTGACAAAACCTATGAGTGACTACCGAAGTACGATGTTCAAATCGTGCTGAGAGATTTTAACGCAAAGTTAGGATGAGAAAACATCTTTAGCAGTATTGAAGGAAAATATAGCCTACACGACAACACGTCTGGTAATAGACTTCGCTACGGAACGAAATGCCACTATAACCAGCAACCGGTTTCCTCACCTCGATATCCATAAGGGGACATGGCAGTCCCCAGATCAACGAACAGTCAACCAAATTGAAAATATTGCGATAGACAAGAGGCACGCATCCAGTATTTTGGATGTCCGAACAATCCAAGGGGCTAACATCAACTAGGACCACTACCTTGCTGCAGCCTGCGGATATCCACCACGTCACACCAAACCAGAAATACTATAACAAAATTTAGTGTCGAAAGACTGCAGTCGCCAAAGGCCGCCAAGACCTTCGCGCAACGCGTATCCTTTCATCTCTCGATTCACACCATACCACCAGCATCTAATGTCGATGAACAATGGCAACGATGCCAACAAGCCATTAGATCAGCCGCAACTGATGTGCTATAGGTTTCTCGCGGCCACCAGCAAGAAACCCTTGGTTTGATTTGGAATGCCGGCAGATGGTCGCAGCCAAGAACGAGGCCTACAAGGCTAAGCTTCAGGTAAAGACGAAAGCTGCCATTGAGATAGGCAAAGAAGAAGGAAAGAACACCGAGTTTTCAGAAAGAAGAAAAAAGAGCAAGAAAAGCGCGCGATCGAGCCACTCCAGGAACGATGTTCGCAAGTTTTACCAAAGTGTAAAACGTCAAAGCCAAGGCTACAAGGCTCGAACAGAATCCTGTTGAGATGAACAAGGAAATATCGTAGTAGAGACACAGTCGATGCTGAGGATATGGAAGAACCACTTCTGGAGACTGTTAAACGGCGATGACGAACAACATTCCGCTGTCAGGCAGAACGAACCATTTAATATTAGCAACGACAGCGAAAACTGCCAACCACCCGACCTAATTGAAGTGAGGATAGCTATATCTAAACTCAAGCTTAATAAGGCCACCGGAAATGACGGCCTTCCCGCTGAACTTTATAAAGCTGGCGGAGATGACTTGGTAAGTAACATCCACCAACTCATAATCCAAATCTGGTCGGTTGAAAGCATGCCTGAAGAATGGAACCTCAGCATCGTATGCACGATCCACAAAAAAGGAGACCCTCTGAACTGCGCCACCTACAGAGGCATAAATCATCGCTTACATCGCTTACAAGATCCTATCTGCCGTAAAATGTGAACGCGTGATCGGCCCTTAGCAGTGTGGTTTTAAACCTGGAAAGTCCACAATGATCAAATCTTCACACTTTGGCAGATCCGGGAAAAAAACCCAAAAATTCCAAATCGATACCCACCACCTATTCATCGATTTCAAAGCCGCATAGGACAGCATTTATAGAGACGAAGTATACAGAGCCATGTCTAGTTTTGGTATAACGCCCAAACTCATCCGTTTGGGTAGGATGACGATGGAGAATTCTCGCTGCTCTATCAGGGTCGGAAACAACCTCACCGACAAAAAAGGATTTAGGCAAGGCGATGCGGTGTCATGTGACTTTTTCAATTTGTGCAATACTCCCGAGCCAACACCAGAGGCACAGTTTTCAAAAAATCGGTGCAACTACTAGCCTACGCCGACGATAGTGACATCATTGGTAGGACTCAACGTGATGTCATAGCCACGTTTGCTAGTATAGAGAAGGAAGCCTTCTAAGCCCGAAGAAACAGCGGTTGGCAAGGGTAATTCTTCGTTTGATTTCTGACGGGATGTTGTTGTCAGAGTTAATTGCGGAGCCGAGGTAGACAAAGTCCCGTACTACGTCAAAGTTATATCTGTCAATGGTGAGGTTCTGTCCAATTCGTCGATGATGTGTGTCCTTTCGTGTTGACAGCATATACTTAGTCTTACCCTTTTTTACTGCTAAACCCATTTTTGCCGCTTCCTTTTCTATACTAGCGAAAGTGGCTATTACATCACGTTGCGTCCGACCAATAATGTCAATATCGTCGGCGTATGCTAGTAGTTGCATCGATTTTTGGAAGATTGTGCTTCTGGGGTTGGCTCGGGAGTTAAGCAAAATCTCTTCAAAAATGATGTTAAAAGTCACATGACAGCGCATCGCCTTGCCTAAATCCTTTTTCGGTATCGAATGTGTCGTTGAGGGCGTTTCCTACCTTGATTGAGCAGCGATAATTCTCCATCCTCATCCTACACAAACGGACAGTTCGTCTCTATAAATGCTGTCGTGGGTATCGATTTGGACTTCTTGGGTTTTTTTTCAGGATTTGACGGAGTATGAAAAATTGATCAGTTGTAGACTTTCCTGGACTAAAACCACACTGATAAGGGCCGATCAGGTTGTTGTTAAACGGTTTCAGGCGTTCACATATTACGGCAGGTAGGATCTTGTAGGCGATGTTGAGTAGACTTCTGCCTCTGTAATAGGCGCAGTTCAGGGGGTCTCCTTTTTTCTTGAGGTTGCTAATGTTCAATTCTTCAGGCATACTTTCATCCGTCCTAATTATTGAATTGGTGAATCTTACTTACAAATTAATCTCCGCCGTCTTTATAAAGCTCGGTGGCAGATTTGTTTAGCTTAAGTTTACTTTGGTGAGTTTGTTTGTAGCTTTTGCCTTCGTTGCCAATATTGAATGGTTCGTTCTGCCTGGCAGCAGGACACTGTTCGTTATCGCCTGTTTAACAGTCTGCAAAAGTGGTTCTCCCAAATTCTAATCATGGACTGCGTCTTAACTACGATATTTCGTTGTTCATCTCGACAGGATTCTGTTCGCGCCTTGTATCCCTGGCTTCATCCATCTCCTGTGCAGTTTTCTCCACGGAAAGAAAACTCCATCTAGGAGCATGTCGCTGTACACCTCGTATAGTTCTTGGTTGAATCTTCGTCTCCATAGCCCGTCAACGAAAACGGTACCGAAGATTTTTCGAAGAATTTTTCTCTCGAATCGACCAAGGATTTCTTCATCCGCTTTTGATACGGTCCATGCTTCAGCGCCGTAGAGCAGGACTGGGATGATCAGGGTCTTATATAGGATCTCCTTAGTAGTTCGAGTGAGGGCTTTGCTACTAAATTGCCTTCTTAGCCCGAAGAAACGGCGATTGGAAAGAGTAATTCTTCGTTTGATTTCTGACGAGATGTTGTTGTCAGAGTTAATAACGGAGCCAAGGTAGACAATGTTCCGTACTGTCATATCTGTCAATGGTGACGTTCTGCCCAATTAGTCTTTCCCTCATTTACTGCTAAACCCATTTTTGCCGCTTCCTTCTCTATACTAGCAAACGTGGCTATGACAGCACGTTGAGTCCTACCAATGATGTCAATATCGTCGGCGTATGCTAGTAGTTGCACCGATTTTTGGAGAATTGTGCGTCTGATGTTGGCTCGGGAGTTTTGCACAATCCTCTCAAGAATGAAGTTAAAGAAGTCACATGACAGCGCATCGCCTAGCATAAATCCTTTTTTGGTATCGAATATGTCGGTGAGGTCGTTTCCGACCTGATGGAGCAGCGATAATTCTCAAACCTAGACATGGCTGTATAGTGTATACATTTCGTCTCTATAAATGATTTCCAATGTGGCTTTGAAATCGATGAATAGGTGGTGGGTATCGATTTGGACTTCCTGGGTTTTTTCCAGGATCTGCCGAAGTGTGAAAATTTGATCGGTTGTAGACTTTCCTGGCCTAGAACCACATTGATAAGGGCCGATAAGGTTCTTGGTAAACGGTTTCATAGGATCTTGTAGGCGATGTGGAGGAGACTTATGCTTCTGTAGTTGGCGGAGTTGGGATGGACTCCTATTTTGTGGATTACTCATCACACTAAGGGTTTCTTGTTGGTGGGCGCTAGAAACATAGCACATCAGTTGCGGCTGATCTAATGGCTTGTTGAGCATCGTTGCCATTGTCCTTTAACAATTGATGCTGGTGGTATGGTGTGAATCGAGAGGTTAAGGGATACGCGTTGCGCGAAGGCCTTGGCGTTCTCTGGCGATGGCAGTAATTCTAAAGATGTCTTCTCTTCCTACCTTTGCTTTTTTAACATCGTACTTCGGTAGTCGCTCATAAGTTTTGTCATGGAGCTTGTAGAAGTAGTCTTATGCTATTTTTTCCTAATTCAGAGCGAGGCCGCATGTAATGCTAATGTTGGCAAATCTGGCCTTGATGTGCTTTTGTTACAATGCTTTCGTTAATGTCTTGAAAACCGTAGGAGTTGTCACAGTTTGTCATCCTACTTTCATCGAGCCCATCTTATCGTATTTCCTGGATGGCAGTAATGTGAATGTTGTGGCGCTGGATCGAGCTAAGAAGAAGAAATAGGCGATAAATACTCGCTTTTTTGAATATGGAAGCCTCCTGGTTGCCCCCACTTCTTTTAATATAAAGATCGACCACAGAAATTCAACATCCACACCATTAAAAATAAAAAAACTCGTTTTGTTTAAATATTTCTTAACTAAATATATTTTCTGTTTATCATTTTAATTTATCGGATGAGAAATAATATTATCGATTTCTATTTATAGAGTTTATTAATTAAAATATCTTAATACATAAATATTTATAGATATGTAAATATATTCAGAGCTATCACTACCTTTTTACAATAACTTACAACACTACTACACTTACAAGCGAGCAAAAGAGAATAAACAAAAAAAAAATAAAATAAAATATCCTCATGCATAAAATTACATAAAATATGTAATATAGGAGATTACTTGTTTGTTAACTGAAGATTCTTTACATTCAAACGATCATGGACATTTGTTTTTTTTTTAATGATAGTGTGATGCTATCCTACTCATCGCAATCGACTCTGTCGACAGGGTAATACAAATGGAAGGATTCAGTTTTTTTTTTAAACATAAAATCAACCATACAAAAAAAATTTAGAAATCTCTCGATTGAGTCACAATAATGTTCTGTTCACGATAAAACCGTTAAGCGAATGTGCTCAACATGCTGTTGCACATAGTTGTACACTTAAAAAAAAAATGTTGGTGTGGCTTCCCCGTTTCATTGGAATCAAAGTGAATAAATAGGTCCAGCTAGCTTTGATTCCACAGAGTAGCCACACACACAAAACTTGTCATTAACAATGCTTAAAAATCTGTCTAGAGGGGGGCTCTAGACGGCGCTAAACACAGATTACAGGAATTTGTTTTCTTTAACACAATGGGACGACTGCCGCTGGGAGGGTGTCTCCGTTAGAAGAGAAACCGCCAGCGGACTGCAGACAAATACAAATAAAATTGACGAATGTCCTGCTCCCCTTTTTGATTGTTGTAATACTTGTTGTTGCTGATGATGGTGATGTTGATTGGAGTGGGGGTTCTCCTTGGCTTGAGACGCTTTCATATACGCCGCAAACCAGCCATAGACATTGTCGATGATTTGGCTTTTCTTGTGGGTTGTATGGAGAGGGGGGCGACCAGCACTTCGGATTGTGATGTCGGTGAGCCACAGCGACTGCCTTCTTCACCAACCACCTCCTGAAAGGGACAAAGAAAAATCAGTAAGGCGGGAGATTGCTTTGGATGTCGGGTGGAACTTACGTTGATATTTGTACAGCTGGCCAATCGCATTTGTGCCAGCTGTGAGGCGGGTGTCAGGGAGTTTGTGCTGCCAAATGGTGAGGTAATCATTGTGGAGACAGCTCGCTTCAGTTTGGATGGGGTCTTGTTGAAGGAGAATGCTCTACCAACCTAAAAATGAAGTCGAATTAGTCTCGTTGATTAAGAGAGTGGGATTGCTGTTAAAAACCCACCTTCAATCTCGTTCTAGCGGCCAACTTAAATGCTTTCGATAGTGTGCTCAAATTTACATCGCTAATGTCCACCTCCAGCTCCTGTGATGTTCTAAGAAGCAGCGCTTTATCCTGCAAGGAAATTCGGGAATTTAGTGAAATGTTTTCGAATAGTGTGAATGGAGGACTATGATCCCTCTTATCGAGATGATAACCTCGATTTAATCGAGGACAACTAACCGTATCAGTTCGACAGGCGTTCTCCGCCATCTGCTTGCACAGCGCCTTCAGATAGACAACCTTGTCGATCTCCTCATCCGCAATGGTAAACGAATGCAGTTTGTCCTTGTCCTGACGACAGAGCATTGCAAACGCCCGTGGACTATCGGTGATGTCTATTACGAACCGTATCGCATTCAGCGACATTAGTTTAATGTGCTTGAAGGACTTCGTTGTGCTGGGTGATTTGGCGCTGTTAAAGCCGCGAGAACGCTTTTTACACACCTCTATCGTGTCGGAGAAGAGATGCAGAACAAGGGTGTCACCGCGACCACTTAGGTTGTCCGACAACTCGGTGACTTCACATTTTGAAATAAAGCTGCGATTCGAGGAGACTAGATGGGCCTACAAATATAAAATGTTAGCAATGCCGCACGCCAACGAAAGGTTTTGTGTTACTTACGGGACATCCTTCAATGTCGTTGAATATATCGAATATGGCCATTCGGCCTTCTGTCTTTCGCTTGTCCTCGTTGATGTGCGCCATCACCTCTTTGATGGCCTTCAGGGCTTCCTCCAGCTTCTGATAGTCTGGATTATTCTTATTTGTGTGCTTAAGAATGTCTAGAGAAGGAGAAAAAGGAAATCGGTGAGCATTCGTAGATCAGAAATAGTCTTTTACTCCAAACTCTCACCATTTAATAATAAACTTATACTAGGCAGTCGCTGTACAGGACGAATCATCAAGTCTTGCAGAGTTTGTCGTCCGCACTCCGGCTTGGCTTGATTGATTTTCAAAAATGCATGAAATCTAGGATTTTGCGTATCACAATGTATCAGGCACTCCTTCATTTGTTCGAAGAAATTCACATACGGCGGGTATGCTTTAATCAAATCATCACGATGCTGGAGTATGATCTCCCCAATCAGGCTGTCCTCACGCCATTTCCCGTGTATCTCACGCAGACGTTCCAGCATTCGCTGATGCACCTCATGGATGGGTATGAAATTACCAAATATCGCTCGAATTTCCGATTTATTTAGCAGAGGATCGGTGCATTCGGCCTTCTCTTCGAGGGGATTTTTAAATAGCTGCAAAGGGCATTGAAAAAGGTCAGATAAGGGTCCACTTTTGCCTAACGATTGCTTGAACTTACATGTACAATGGTATCTAGAATACCAACATAATTCGATTCCGTGCTGAAAAAGTCCATGAAATGATTGAACCGCATCGACTTGTTCTTCGGTGTTTGTTCGGCTGCTGATTCCGGCTCAGATAAAAGTTTGCCTGCACTTTCCAACTTGTCCGGACTGGTGGTGCTATCGAAAAAGCTCCCAGACACGGACAGGAGCCCAGCATCAGAGACGGATGATCGTCGTTTGCCCGAACCAATTGGGGTTCCCTCCAATTGAATGCGCTGAGAGAAACGTTTTCGTTTCCTTTTGTTGAAGCTGATCGGTAAGGAATCACGCCGATCTGTGTTTGGAGTGTTAGCTATGCTATCCAAATACTGAAAGGAAGATGGTTAGTTAATTGATTGGAAATAGAATGGAATGGGGAGGACTTACATCGCCGAATAGATAATCCATTTCATCCGCGTATCCATTTTGGATGGTGTACCAGAACCAATCGGATTTAAGTATATGCGTCCGGCTGTTTTTCGGCTCTGGCTTAGCTTGTGTAAAGTGTTCGTCGACAACCTATTTTTTT
Source organism: Rhingia campestris (assembly GCA_932526625.1). Lineage (NCBI taxonomy): Eukaryota > Metazoa > Arthropoda > Insecta > Diptera > Syrphidae > Rhingia > Rhingia campestris. The sequence continues at coordinate 20,465,261 of OW052184.1, forward strand.
AATTAGAGGGGAACGTTAAAAATTGCATGGAATACGTGGTTTTCGTAAAACTATTGTGAAAGCAATGATCTTGTCGTATGAAGTGAATTTTGGAATGATGAAGTTGCATGGTGCCGAAGAAAGCTAGTTGTGATTAACATTTAAAGCGGGTGGTGAATGGTGCCTACTATTTACTGTGCAAGATGAACGTATTCAGTGAGTTTTGCTATTCAAAAGTACTTCGTGCAACGTAAAAATCCTATTCTCCTATATATCGTATTACGATATACGAAAATGCGCCTCAAAATCCACCCGTGGCATTACAGATGGTAATCAAATCTTCAACGGATTTACCCAAGCGTCCGTTTAAGCTATTGTTCCGTGTCATGTTTTTCATAGCGATAGCCATTTAAAATAGTTTCGCATCCTCCTATTTCCAACTGCGACAATGTGTGTTATGGGAATTAACATGCTTGATTTCCAATTTGGAAATATCGTATAGTGATCGCTACTACCATCTACCCTTCCTTCAAATTAATGTGCAGTTACACAGATCTATCACATCGAACATGGAAGCATTCAAGATCATAAAACCTTTGCCATGTTTTATGTTTTTACAGAGATCTACCACATCAAACCTGGAAGCATTCAAGATCGTAAAACATGACAAAGGTTTTATGATCTTGAATGCTTTCATGTTCGATGTGATAGATCTCTGTAACTCTACATTACATCTACCAAATCGAACATGGAAGCATTCAAGATCATAAAGCCTTTGTCATGTTTTACGATCTTGAATGCTTCCAGGTTTGATGTGGTAGACCTCTGTAACTGCACATTACATTGATGCTGCATGCATTTTTTTTAATAGGATATGCACCCAAGTACGATTCCTCAGAGTAATAGCATCTTAAAAAGAATTGAAACTTCCATAAGTACGATCAAATTTGGCCGAGTTTTGATGTTCGAAAACCTACTATCAACGTCTAGTATTTCTGACATTCGCATGATGTAACGTAGGATATGAACCTAGGTACGATAAATTCTGCAAGTGATTTAATAGGTGAACATCTCATGAGAATGCAAGAAGCCATGCTAGGGGTAAACGTCGTGGTCATTGTTTATGGTTTTCAGTTAATGTCAACCTTGATAGAGTGGCTTCAAGTAGTTCGCCAACATACTTTCACCAGATTTGTATTATTGTAGGATATGAACCTAAGTACGATATGAGTTTTAATGTAGATGCAGCTGCGATGAACTATTTTTCAAAGTAAAGTGATCTCACTAAGAAGATGTGAGGATGTACCAGTTCTGAATAAACATGCTTAGGTATGTGGATGAGGTTCAGTAGACATGGACCAACTTTGAAATATCGCATCGTTTTAGCCCTTGAAATTGTGTTTAATAAAACAATCAACAGAGTTATAATGTTTCCAGATCAAGGCTCCAATCACGTAATTTAAAAAGAAAAACTATCAGGTGAATACAATCGATGCAGCGACCGTATCGTAAGTAGGTTTTTGTTGCACGAAAGTATTGGACAAGTCTGTAAATCGACTAAAATTAGAACCTTAAGTTGGAGCGTCAATATGATGTCAACGATAATTTTCTTCGTACGCGATTAGGACATCGAGCAATGCCAAATCCAGCAACGTAAGAGTCGAGTAAACAATCAACATCAAGCATCAGCGTATTGGGTTCGCCTTACCTTCATCTAATGGTAACACAATGATAATCGACAGTATGTCGAGATATAGAAAGCCTGCTAGATCTTAATAGCTTTTGCGTGAATCACTACCAATCGCAGATTGGCGGAGTAAAAGCAAAACTTGTAATCTGGTGTAGCTGATATATTTTCTGGAAATGTCAGTTAAACATGAACCTAACGAGGAAATCTTCAACCCTTAGGGCCTCTGCACCAAATAATTTATTCAACTCCAATGGGTTAACTGAAATCAAAAAGAAAATACCTGGACAGTCGAATAAATGGGTTGATGCATCATGTGGCCCTATGTAATCGATATTCATGTAGCTTGAAGTTAAGCTCCCTAAACCTGAATACCTTTCGAAAGGTCCGACCAACCAACAGACTTGTTGTCTGGAATCATTATACGTCAGTTCAATAAAGTGCATTTCATTGGACCGGGATAATTGACGAGGCATGGTGGTTGAGGGCATGTTTTGCCCGGACTGTAGATCCACTTAAGTAAGCAAGTGCTTAAGACACCAAGGCGGTGGTCTTACTGTTATTATTGCTCATTTGTAGAAGTCTATTTGGCTGTTAATGCAAATATAGATTAATTTGCCAAGTCAAGGATTCGAAGGAAGAACTGAATTATTGATATAAAAAACCAAATCATCAGGTTAACAGAAATTGATGACAGAAAATTATGGCCACAGAACAGTGTTGCGACTGTCGTGAGGCGACCCTGATGGCGGTTTATATCATAAAGAACATATCTCTTCAGCGATTGCAGATAATTTGGACTTCTAGTCTTGGCTCGACTTTCTTGACATTTCTATTTTGTAGCCTAGGTTCGGAAACGCATGTCCTTGTGAAAACATTTAACCCCGCACAGTTCATATTGAATCATCAGATCGACCATGGGCTACAATGAAAAACCCCCTTGGGTTACTCGAGCAGAACGGCGTTGCTAATGCAGGCACGCTTTTCCAAATACTGTCAAACATTTTAGGATCTCCAAAAAGACCAATCCATCTTCCATATAGCGTGAAAGGCCCATGAAATATTCGATAAAAAGCTAAGAAGCTGAAGTATCTCTCGTGTTCTTCGTTTAATTGTGGTTTTTGGAGGCAAACAATTTTTATGGTCTTTCTTGACCAGCTAGGAACATCCAATGAATTTATGCAATAAACCGTTTTAGAAAAAGAGCGTCTTCAAGCCAGACTGTGGTGGCCATTAGACTGGTTTGACAGACCATTTTGTATGAAAATGTGTGACATCGATTATTTTGCTTGCAGAAGATTTGATGAGCAAATCATTTTGGATCCTGGGTTCATGTCCCATTGAAATAAAAATTGTTATTGTAATGGCACAAAGAGTTTTCTAGTAAATTTTCGATGTGGTATTCAATTGAATTACCAATCAGGAACAAACAAATACTGCTTGCAGGACATTTTATGGGGTTGTAACAACTTACTGTCGGTTCACCACCCACTGAAATTCAAATAATTCTTGGTAAGGCTCAAATATTTTCATTGCAAATATGTTTTGTAAGTTGTCAGCATGATTTATTCAAAAAATCTGTTTCTGATAATTGTCCGTTCATGCTCCAATAAAGCATTCAATCCAATTACGCTTTTTAATGAGAACGGCGGAGGTTAGTTGCTTGAAACTATGTATTGCTGATATCAACAAATTATATTGCAAATTTATGTTATGACCTATAACACCAAGGAATCTGAATTTTGAGCGAACAATTCTTTGTTTATTCAGATTTTAACGGATTATGGAGACAACAGTTCAACCACTAACTTTTCGAGCTGAAATTCGACATAGAAAAACAAAAAACTACAAGCTCGGCATTGGACGTTTAAGATGACTAAGACATGTAAAGCAAAGGGAACTCAATACATCAGCTCACAGTCTTCGTTTACCAGCCAGACTTTTCAGACAAAATAGACGAAGACTTCGTCGTAACCAACTTGAAGTGCGTAACTAAAGTCACTTAGCTATGGGGGACTTGACTAATTGGAAAGGCTTCGTTTTTAGGCCCAGTTTCATTCCGGACTGTAGCGTTACTTAAGAAAAAGAGGCTTAGCCAACTTTTCGAAATGTATTCCACATTTAAGACGATGGACGATGCCTAATACAGGCAATGTAACCTAGGTTTTTAACTCCATGACATATGTCCTTCGATCTTCTATAAATTGGTCTTCCTCTGACGAAACATCATTTGTAAGGATCAGCAAGGTTTTGTTTCAAACCGGTCTACTGTCACGAATCTTTTATCATTTATTCACCACTTTGGAAAACAGGAAAGAAGTCGAGTGTGTATACACTGACTTCCCCAGAGCATTTGAACAGTTATCACATAACGTCATCATTTTTGAGCTTAAGGCATACGGTTTGCCTCCAGGATTTATCAATTGGGTTGGATCAAGTTAATCCCTGAGAACATGTCTGGGAAAATTCAGAGGTTCCAAGTCAAACCCTTTTGTTGCCCAATCTGGAGTACCACAAGGAAGTCATTTAGGTCCTATTCATTTTATACCTGCAATGAACGATGTAAAAGCTTGTATACGACCAACAAACCCTGTAAAATGCCTTTAAAATACCAACGATACGCAACGATCTTGTTTTCGCCACCAAGGTGGATAAATTGGCTCCACTTTCCGGTGAGATATGTCATCAAATCACCAGTGGACCTGTGCTACGAGAACCGTATCATCGGTCATTGAGGAGTTTTCGTTATTCAAGATATTTTATAAGCTGATGGTTTATCAGCTTTTTCATGACCTTTTAAAGAATTATGATTGGTCGGTAGTTGGAGAGAGAAAATTCGCCGTTTTTCAGGGACGGGCTGGAGAAATGCTGTTTTGCATCAACTCGGAAAGAGTCCTGATGATCAGGACAGATGTAAAAACTTAGGCAGTGGCTTTGCCAGCGTGAAAGAAAACCTCCTAAGAATTATGGGGAGATCCTGCTACAACTGTTACCTTTGTCTCAGCGTAGACTTAACAGTGACATCGTTTTCTTACACCAACTTTTATCCGGACTTACCGACGATCTTGATCTTCTTGATCTACTGGAGTAGGATCCCATAATCTTCGTATATTTAATCTTGTAAAGGGGTTTTCAACAGGGACGCTAAAAAAGTAAAGCGACAAGGAACAGCAAACGACGCCATATTTCTTGCCGCTCTTTTGACATTTGCCATTTCATGACGGAAAGATATACGAGCCAACAACGAGTCGAAATTATTAAAATTTACTACCGAAATTCGGAGTCAGTGGCCTCCACGTTAAGAGCGCTACGTCCAATTTATGGTCGTCATAATCGTCCTAGCAGATCAACAATTGAGCTTCTAGTGGAAAAATTTGAATCCACAGGCACAGTACAAAATGTTCCCGTGCCAGTGAGACAAAGAAGTGCCCGTCGAGAATATTGCTGCCGCTGAGGCTTCAGTTGAAGAAAGCCCAACTGTGTCTCTCACACGTCGTTCTCAAGCGTTGGGCATCTCTGTGACGTCGTTGTGGCGAATTTTGCGAAAAGATCTTGGCCTACATCCTTACCAGATTAAATTGAAGAAAGAACTGAAGCCGCTTGACCACCAGAAGCGTCGTATGTTCGTGAATTGGGCTGAGCAACAACTTGAAAATGATTCGGATTTTCATCGAAAAATCATCTTCGAAAAATCATCTTCTGGCTGAATAGCTTCGTCAATAAACAAAATATGCGGTATTGGTCAGGCAGCAATCGACACGTACTCCATGAGTCATCATTGCATCCTGAAAAAATACGGTTTGGTGTGGTTTATGGGTCGGCGGCGTCATTGGGGCGTACTTCTTCCGTGATGATCAAGACCGGCACGTTACTGTGAATGGGAATCGCTACCGTTCAATGATAACCGAATATTTTTGGCCCCAATTGGATGATATGGACTTGGAGGACATGTGGTTCCAACAGAACGGCGCCACAAGCCACACAACGAATGTCACAATCAATTTATTGGAAACCAAGTTTGGAGAACGTGTTATCTCACGAAATGGTCCAGTCGCTTGACCGCCTCGGCCGTGCGATTTGACGCCGTTAGACTATTTCCTGTGGGGCTACGTCAAGTCTATGGTCTATCCCAACAAGCCAGCGACGATTGATGAACTTCGTACGAATATCGAACGTGAAATTGAAGCAGTATCGGCCGATTTATGCTTGAAAACCTTCGAAAATTGGGTTCAGCGTTTGGACTTCTGCGTGTCCAGAGTTCCATACATAATGGCATCGAAAGTACTTTCACAGGAATAAAGAATTTCATTGATATCCAAAACAGTTTTTGTTTCATTTAAAAAAAACGTTTGTAGCGCTCTTATTGAAAAACCCGATATAACGACTTAAGCATGAAAGTAACCACCATGGTATCCATGAGCTCATCAGTCTTTATAACAAAAATGCCGACCTAGTCATATAGTTTATTTTTGTTTCATTCTGAATTGATTTGGGCTGGAGTTAGGCTTGTCTTTTTTAAGATTACGTTACTTTATAATTGCCTTAGTTAGTCATGTCGAAAATAATATTTAACCCAAAGAAATGTTTGGTTTTGTTCCACTAATACTTGCACTAAATGAGGACCTATGCTAAGGCAAATCTCTGCACATGGGTGCTGCTTTTATTAAGCAACTCGCGACAAAGATCTGATAGTTTTTTAAAAATATAAAACTCTTCTCCATAATATCTATCGATTCTATCTGCATCGTTTCAACACCCCTAAATTAATTACATTCAGACATTAAATCTCTCCCAAGCTTCTCATTTTTCTTACAATCCATCGATGTCCAAATTTCAATTCACACGACAACTTCAAAGTAAAATGATCTACTAAAAATGGCTGAATAAAAATACATATTTACACAAAAAATTAAACAACATGATTATTAACAAAAAAAATATATAACAACAAAAACAACGAAAAACTAACAACAATACTGGATCGACAGCACAATAAATTGCAAACAATTTTCCAAATTAAGAGCGGAATTAAATTAACATAAAAAATTCTTTAAAATTCAGCCATTTTTAATTTTATATAAAAAAAAAAACATAATAATATTATTTACAATGTTTTTTAAAGCAAATATGATTTTTTAAATATTTTTTCAGTTTTCAAAAGAGCGAGAGAGTGAGATATACTTAGATGCAATTTTTGATAGAAAATAATGCAATTTGCGAAGCATTTTGTAAAATTAATTTTATGTGTGTAATGTGATTTCGAAAACTACATAATTTACTGTGCTGTTTTCCAAAATGTAAGGAAATTTAATTTTCCCCAACTTTACTTAGTGAGTAACCCCCATAATTTAGATGTGTACTTAAAAAGTAAAAGCAGTATTTACACAAAAAAAATAAACAAAACGAAATATATACTGAAACAATTTTACAAAAAAAAAAAAACTAAAAAACAAATAAAATGAGTGTTTTATTTCTATTGGTGTTGAAATGTTTTTTTTTTTTAAATGCGTCGCAAATTGCAAAAATATTCTTGGTTTCTTATGTTTAAATGGGTTATGCTGAGCTCGGTGGGGTTTGATGATATTACAACGTTTTTGGTGAGGTAATTCAATGTGGATTATCGGCATTCTGACAGTGATCTAGGATTTATTTTATTTTTTCCAAAGGTTGTTTTTTTAGATGTATATAACTTTTATTTGGCAACACTATTTTAACTGGCTGCCATTTTGTCAGCTGTCAAGTGATTTATTTTTAGTTTGGTTTGGCATTTCAACATGACTGACGTCTGAACAACGCTTCCTAATTGTGCCAAATTGATTTTGAAAATCATGGTTCTGTTCGAAATACGTATTGAGCACTTCGTCCATTTTACGGTGAACATAATCGTCCATCAGAGCAATTAATTCGATGAAGTATGAAACGTTTTCGCACCACGTTTACTCTAATAGCCCGATTCTCCCCATCATCACTGATACAAGAAGAGGTGAAAATGATTTTGTGACTTTTTCGTATTCTCCCCCACAGTCACAACTTGTGAGAGTCACAAAAACAATCGAAATTGTGAGCTCCTTCAGAGCAGGTCACAACTAGCAAATTATTTGAGATTTGACATTTTGATTGTTGCGTAGTGTAAAATATGGAAGTTGAAATGAATATGGCGCATATTATTGACGAAGTTTCCTCCGTAAATGAAAAGTAAGAATTTTACAGAAGCACATCATTTGTAACAAACTAATAATATTGATAAGATTGCAGTGAAGGCGGCTTGAGAGGTACCAATGACCCAATAGATATACAGAACAGCACGTTTGTAAAGTTTTTTTTTCGATTTCCAAAAACATTGTGCTGGGATTTCATGCAGAGGTTGAAGCCTCATGACAATCAACCAACTTCCTTGCCTTTTGTACTTCGAGTATGTATAACATTTTGGTCTTCTCATTGCAGTTTTATTAAATTTGTTTTGAATAGTTTCTTTCAGTGCTATATATCCTTGCACATGGCTGTTATCAGAAGTGTATAGGAAATAACTATACAATCCCTCTCAGCCAAGCCAAAATTTACAGAAACGTTGCTTATATACAAGGTGGCGCAAAAGTTGTCACCCATTGCAAAAGTTGTCGCCCGATGATTCTTGGCCGTCATTTTTTTAAGTGTTTTGCAAAAAAAAAATCGAAACAATTATTATAGGTGGCGCATAGGACATGAATCGTGGAATAAACAAAAAACGACAAATGTTATCGAGTCACAATAATCATCACAAGAACTTGTGACTTTTGATTTCTCACAAGGGTCAGAAATTAAACGAAGAATTACTCTTGCCAACCGCTGTTTCTTCGGGCTAAGAAGGCAATTTAGTAGTAAAGCCCTCACTCGAACTACTAAGGAGATCCTATATAAGACCCTGATCATCCCAGTCCTGCTCTACGGCGCTGAAGCATGGACCGTATCAAAAGCGGATGAAGAAATCCTTGGTAGATTCGAGAGGAAAATTCTTCGAAAAATCTTCGGTCCCGTTTGCGTTGACGGGCTATGGAGACGAAGATTCAACCAAGAACTATACGAGCTGTACAGCGACATGCCCCTGGTCAAAAAACTCCGCATTGGACGTTTAAGATGGCTAGGACATGTAGAACGAATGGACACCAATACTCCGGCTCGCAGAGTTTTCGATTCCCAGCCAGACGTCGGACGCAGTAGAGGAAGACCTCGCCTTAAGTGGCGCGCACAAGTGGAAACCGACCTCAACCAACTTGGAGTGCGCAACTGGAGGCAGTTAGCTAAGGACCGGGCTAATTGGAGAGGCATGTTGGTTGAGGCCCAGGTTCATTCTGGACTGTAGCGCCACTTAAGTAAGTAAGTAGGGAGAATCGGGCTGTAAATGATAATACGCATCCACAGAGACGTCGTACAGTGCGTACAGAAGAAGTCATTGCTGCTGTAGAGCGTAGCGTAGAGGAAGATCCGAATCAGTCTATCCGCACAGGAACTGGACATGTGTCCATCCAATTTATTGAAGATTTTGCGGAATGATCTTGGTTTGCGTGCTTACAAAATCCAACTCGTGCAAGAATTGAAGCCACAGGATCACCTAGAAAGGCATAGATTCGTCGAATGGGCCTAAAACAAGATTGCCGTTGATCCTAATTTTCATAAGCGAATTTTGTTTAGCGATGAAGCTCATTTTTGGTTGAATGGATACGTCCGTAAACAAAACTGCCGTATTTGGAGTGATGATAAACCTCAAGTGTATGTTAAGACACCGTTATATCCACAAAAACTGACTGTTTTTTTGTGGTGGAATAATTGGTCCGTACTTCATTAAAAAATATGCTGGCCAGAACGTTACATGAGTACTGACTTTTTCGTTCACAATTGAACAAACATGATGTGCTGGAGCTGTGGTTTCACAAGTTTTTACAAGACGGCGCAATAGTCACACAGCTCGTGCCACAATTGATTTTCTGAAGGAAAGTTCGGTTAGCCCATAATTTCGCGTTTTGGTCCTATGATTTGGCCTCCAAGATCGTGCGATTTAACGCCGCTTGGCAATCTTCTGTGGGGATATGTGAAGTCGGTAGTCTACGCCGATAAGCCCGAAACGATTGCCTACTTGGAGGACAACATTCGCCGCATTATTGCCGATATACGGCCACAAATGTTGGAAAAAGTCATCGAAAATTGGACCTCCAGATTAGACTATGTCCGAGCCAGCCGTGGCGGGTATATGCCAGAATCATATTTAAATTATAATGCCGACTGCCGAGGGTTATCTTTCGAATTCCATTTATCCCATTTCATAGTTCTATACCTCTAAGAAAAAAAAAACCCTTTATGAGAAATATTTTTCAAATAGCGGTGGCAGAGAAACTCTATTATTCCTATCGGAAAATATCATGATGAATCCAAGATTCGTTGATTTCTTAATTTGTTTTTTTTTTTTCTTTTTTTGTCAGCGAAAAGTACAAAACTACTGCCGTTTAAATCACTGAACAAATGCAGCCTTATTCATTAGAATTCACTGGGGATTTATGCAACCTCTAATCAGGGTCGCACGTATCCTTATTCATAAAAGCATTTCCCCAGCAATTTCAGTTATACATCGCTTGGGTTAAAGAAAGTATCAAAAAGTGTATGTACGTCGGAAATCACAATGGGTCCACATGGACCTAAGTGTGGCGGAATAGAGGATCCTCTACTCCACCGACCCGTAAACCTAAATGTACGTCGGAAGATAGCCTGAATGGTTAACTGATTTGCTTTCATAGCTTGCGAATTTTGTGGCTGAACTGAATGGGTCCAACACAACTGGCTACTTCATTTGAGCATTGGTTGTTGAAGTTGCAATAAAACAAACCAAGACAGATGATGTTTTAAAGATGTTCGAGCGAAACAAGGGGTTTCGCTATTACAATGTCTCCTATCGCACGCGTTTGAATCCTATTTAGGAGGTGCAATGTTGTTTTTGGTGCATCCGATCAGACATAAGCGTTCAACACCAGTCTGATGTGGAGAATATTGCTGCCGTAGAGGCGTACATCGCAAACGAGCCAAATCAGTCAATTTCACGGCGTTCTCAAGAATTGAGCCTCTCTCAGACCACATTATGGCAAATTTTGCATAAGGATATTGGCCTTCACCCTTACAAGATCAAGCAGACTCATGAACTAAAGCCACTTGATAATATGAAGCGACGTTAATTCTCGAATTGGGTTCTGGGCACGATGGAAAAAAATGAAGAATTTCATCGCAAAATCATCTTCAGCGATGAAGCGCATTTTTTGTTAAACTGCTTCGTCAATAAGCAAAATATGCTTTACAGGGGACCCTCATGAGCTTCATGAAATCGCACTTCATCCACAAAAAGTCACTGTTTGGTGCGGTTTTCATGCCGGTGCCGTCATTGGGCCGTTTTTTTTTTTCGTCAATGAAATGAAGCGTCACGTTACGTAAAATGGTATTCACTACAGAGACATGTTGGAAAGTTATTTCTTATTGAGCGATTGCATGAATTGGACATCGGTGATATGTTGTTCCTACAAGACGGTGCCACAAGCCACTCAGCAGTTACAACAATCGAGTTTTTGAAGTCTCAGTTCAGTAAATCGACTACCCGTCGTGTGATTTAACGCCTCTCGACTCTTTTTTTATGGGGCTACATTAAATCATTGGCTTATGCCTATAAGCCGAAGACGTAAGACGAACTCAGATCCAATATTAAACGAGAAATAGCGGCCGTATCGGTCGAAATGTGCGGCCGAGCAATCGAAAAATGGGTTTAATGTTCCGACCGCAAGCTGAGATCCTGGCCATACTCGAAGCTGCCGAATCGGCTAGGGTATTGGACATATCACATGAGGATATCTCCATCTACCTGGATAGTCAAGCGGCCATTAAAGCTCTGGCATCCAATATAGTAAAATCACGGGTAGTTGGACGCTGCCGCGAAGAGCTGAAGACTCTTTGTGAGCAGAACAAAGTCCAAATTACCTGGGTGCCAGGACATAATGACATTATAGGAAATGAGAAAGCAGACGAGCTAGCTAGACTAGGATCGTCCAGTTGCATTTCCCGAGCTGATAAAAGGGTCAATCCTCTGCTAGCATCTAAAAAAAATGTAATAACCAAGCACACTCAATAAGCAACCATAACAAGATGGCAAAATACAAAAACTTGTATACACACAAAATCTCTCTGGCCGGAGTTAAGCGGCAGCAAATCAAACAAGCTAATAGCTTTGAACAGAGCACCCATTTCTATAGCGGTGTAAGTGATAACAGGTCACAACCTGTTGGGTAAGCACTCCAATAAGGTAAAACTGACTGGTGCGAACCAACTTTGCAGGAAACGCAGCGACCCAGACGTCGAAGAAGAGGTCTCAGATCTACTATGTCATTGCCCTGCGATCAGTGGCAGCCATTTAAAAATACTAGGCAGCCTATACTTCGACGACCTAAGAGACCAGACGACTATCCCAATAGCGCTGATAGTCCGCTTTTGTAGCAGATCAGGATGGAGCAACTACCTCTGAGGCTGATGGAGCAACACAGACCAGCACCGCATATGTATCACTAGCGAACTTAACCAGGTATCCTCTTTCTCTATTTCGGGGTACTTTCTTCGAAGGGTATCGCTATGGGCCCACGTAGGCCTATGCGAGCTTGACGACTCACTCGAGCGTCAACAGCACATCTAACCTAACCTAATCGACCGCTGCATACGTTCCCGTCGTGGACATATGAACGAAGTCGAATTCCGTTTGCGAATTCGGTGAATAGGCTCTCGAGAGACTTGCTGCAGATCCACTGTTTTCGACCAACATTTTGTTCAGCGAAGAGGCCCATTTCTGACTCAATAGGTACGTCAATAAGCAAAATTGCCATTTATGAACCGAAGAACAACCGGAAGATGTTCAAGAGCTGCACATACACTCACTCAAAACAACCGGAGTGGTGAAATCATCAGTCGGTATTTCTTCAAAAATTAGGCTGGTGCCAGCATTATTGTATAAGGGGCTCGTTATCGCGCCATGATAAAGGACTATTTTTTGCCTGAAATTGAAACCCGAGTTCTTGACGACATTTGGTTCCAATGAAACGGCGCTACTTGCCACACAGCCCGTGAAACAATAAACATATTAAGGAAGCCCGCTTCGGTGAACAATTATTTTCGGACCAGTAAATTGGCCAGCAAGATTATGCGATATCACACCGTTAGACTTTTTCCTTTGGAGTTACGTGAAGTTTAGTGTGTTAGTGGATAAGCCAGCTACAATTGAAGTATTGAAGGCCAACATTACCCGTATTATTTTGAAGATAGCGACGAATATTCTCGTCATCGCGTCATCGAAAATTGGAGCGTCCGCATGGACGAGCTTTGGCGCACTTGCGGCCAATATTTGAAAGGGATAATCTTGAAAAAGTCTCAAGAATGGTTCTTCAGATTAAAAATAAAGATTTTACGATATATTTGATTTTTTGTGTTATTTCGCATTCAAAAAAAAACTCTTGATTGATCACCCTTTACCTTCAAAATAGGTGGCCTTACGCAATTACCACGAGAAATTTTTTGACAATAAGTCTTCCTGCACAGGTCTTACATGCAAGTATTGGACTGATGAATGCATGATTTTTGAGACTGCTTTTGTGGCGTTAAAATGTTTTTTTGAACAAGTTTTAGAAAAGACAGTGAGAGCATCTAGGTAATGAATAAACGGCTGACTGCTGCTTTATTTTATCAAAACGAAACAAATTAAAAGAAATATGCATCATCCCACTGTAATCATCTGCATCTCATGCAGAGATCACCATTGCCCACCCACCACCATTGTAATATCAATCAAACTCCCCATCTTACATAAACCCTGCGTCTCTTTACTGAAAAAATATTTACTAATCCAAAAAAAAACTTAAAACAAAAAAAAAATAAAAAAATTATTCGTATGTACCGTTAAACGTCCCCGATCATTTGCACACAAAGTAGAAATATCACACTCATTCTCATTTCTATTCGTGCTGCATGGCAGTGCAGCAGTTGCCACCCCACTAACACTAGCCGAGTACATTCTATCAATAGTGCTTGCATTGCTAACTGGTGGTTGCACTAGCAACGATGATTGTGATGACAATGGCTCATGGTTATACAAGTAAGTAGTAGCATTCGCTTGAGAGTTAGTGATAGCAAAAGAATTATTAGTAGTACTAGTACCGACACCAAAGGCAGCGTCTCTATCTTGTGTTGTATTGGGATGATAGGAGTTCTGAAAGGATGTAGAGTTCTTCAACGACTTTGGAGCCTTTGGAGTCTTAAAATCTGTCGCATCAGCCGCAACAATAGCAGAGCTCTCCACCCGTTCGGGGGTAACCTGTTCGGTTTTATTCCTCAACGACTTGAGTGCTTTCTTACTACTAGCCGAACCACTGCTCGCTGAACTTCGGGTAAAACGATCGCGCAGGCCGCGTAGCTTCTCTTTGACGGGCTTCTTAATTGACTCATTGAATGTGCTCTCCAGCGATGTAATTGACGAAATTGATGCATCTGGATCGACCGAACTGCGTCGCTGGCGTAGCATCTTTGCAATTGGCGTTCTAACAGCGACAAAGCTCATACTACGCTTGATACTTCTCGTTATCGAGCCGGTGCGAATTAGCTTCGGCTTCTTGGCACTCTGTACACTCGTGGGCAATGCAAATGAGTCGACTGACATTATGGACATGCTGTCCAGACTGTCACGTTTACGTTTCAGGTCTTTATTGAGATCGAAAAATCTCGCTGCAGTTTCATTGTCATCCGCATCGAGGTCTTCCTCATCGATTAGGTTATCCTCATCGATGGGATTATTGTTATTCTCGATTATCGAGCTGAGTTTCTCTGGCACTCGCGTGGAGTTGAGAATCGGTGAGATATTGCTGGGGTTTTGAAATGCATTTGCTTCGTTCACAGTGAGTACGATTCCATCGGGTTTTTGAACATTTTCTGGTGTGTGTGGCGATCCAGCCACATCAACTTCCATCATTTCATTAGAACTCTCTGCTTGTTGTTCGACTTGCTCGGATATGTTGTTGTTATTCGAAGAACTACTACTTATAGGAGAGGAGGAGGAGGATATATTTTTTGGGGAGGATGAAAGGTTTTCGGGAAAATAACCACCAGTGTTAGCCATAACCTGAAACGTCACCAGAGAAAAAACAAAATGCAAACATGTAACAAATACAAAAAAACAAAATGGATTAGCAAAACAACAAAACAATGTTTTTGTCTCATTTAAAGAGAGACTGACTATGGCTGAACAACACTCACAACATGCGAACAATCTGGATCATCCAGCTCGGCAGGTACACCTCCATTACTGCGAAGCACATCCAACATGTGCTGGTGCTCATCTGGTGGGAAGCCAAATAAACAGATCTTCTGCCCTTCGAATACTTTCAGCTTGTGGTCCTTGGCGAAATCTTCCGCTACCGCAGAAAACTGTGGTATATCACGTTTCTCCCAAGCATCGTGCACCCACTGGGAGCGCACCACTGATAGGCGAAATATTTTCGCATACCTAAGGGAAGGAAAGCAAAGTTGAGAATGACAAACTTTTTGTTCGAGTTGTGTGGAACTTACTGATACTTTCCGCCACCACTGACGTTGCTGATTAAGTGGGTGACATTTGGCTTCATGTGCTCCCGAATACCACCACCCATTAAGTGGATCAGTTTGACGAGTTTTTTCTACAAAAAAAAGAGAGAATGGGGATATGAAAGGTGAACTACAGTTTGAAGGCAGTATAGACTTACCAATTCGTCCTTTTTTCGTATGCCTGTAAAGCATGTGATTACTCCTTTCATGGAGTAGTTATAAATTGGTCTTGCATGGTGGACTAGACCGTAATTCATTTTAGCTGCGTGTATTAAAGCTGGTGGTCCCATTATACTGAAAGGAAAAAAAGAGAAAAATTAGTTGGAGGGAAATATGTAGAAATTCCTGTCTAAAGTCTCTGTCAAGGACCTTTTTAAATATTTGCAATTCAAAGTGATCAAACTGATAAAATCAATATTTCGCTCTTATATCTTGAACACACCATGGGGCCAATGATATCGCAGCAATTGCGAAGAGCTACATAATCCACAAAAAAGGAGACCCTCTGAGCAGCACCAACTACAGAGGCATACGTCTGCTCAACATCGCCTACAAGATCCTATCTGCCGTAATATGTGAACGCCTGAAACCGTTTACGAACAACCTGATCGGCCCTTATCAGTATGGTTTTAGGTCAGGAAAGTCCACAATCGATCAAATTTTCACACTTCGGCAGATTCTGGAAAAAAAAACCCAGGAAGTCCAAATCGATACCCTCCACCTATTTATCGATTTCAAAGCCGCATACGACAGCATTTATAGAGACGAACTATACAGAGCCATGTCTAGTTTTGGTATACCGTCCAAACTCGTCCGTTTGTGTAGGATGACGATGGAGAATTCTCGCCATCAGGGTCGGAAACGACCTCACCGACACCTTCGATACCAAAAAAGGATTTAGGCAAGGCGATGCGCTGTCATGTGACTTTTTCAATTTGATTCTTGAGAGGATTGTGCGAAAATCCCGAGCCAACACCAGAGGCACAATTTTCCAAAAATCGGTGCAACTACTAGCATAGCCACCTTTGCTAGTAAAGAGAAGGAAGCGGCAAAAATGGGTTTAGCAGTAAATGAGGGTAAGACTTTCGTGCTGTCAACACGAAAGGACACACAACATCGACGAATTGGACAGAACGTCACCATTGACAGATATAACTTTGAGGTAGTACGGGACTTTGTCTACCTCGGCTCCGCTATTAACTCTGACAACAACATCTCGTCAGAAATCAAACGAAGAATTACTCTTGCCAATAATAAGTGTCTTACATTTTGACACATTGACCGTGTTCCGGGTTTTAGATTTACGAAATTAACTTTGCCGATGCACTATTCTCATTGGTCAATCGAGCATTTTTAGTCACGTGACATGGTCGATTAACGAATGAGAACAGTGCATCGGCAAAGTTAACTTGGGAAATCTAAAACCCGGAACACGGCCATTATCACAATGATTGACTTTTCTGTCAGTTGAGTTGATCATTCTTGACAGTTAGAATGGAGGTCTTGCAATTATTTTTTTGTTTCTTCTGTCAACGACTCAGCAAACAAAAAATAAGGTCTGTTCCCGTACAAAATAATATTTACTGATTCTGATTGATTTTTACTGATTTTTACTTATTGCCGTTCCCGTACGCAAAAATAAGTAAGAGAGAGAGAGCTCACGAGAGAGCAAAAAACTACCCCTCCATAAAAATCTGTAAAAAAAATTTACCTCAGAAATTTCTGTTAGTAAAAAACAACTCGCTTGTTTTGACAGGTGTTTTGTTCTTTCAAAGACATACAAAATATATGATTTTACTGTTTTTTACTTAAACGCGTTCCCGTACTTTTTGTTAATTTTGTCTCTTTCTTAGATAATTCACCCCCATTCCAAGAAATTTGAGAATTTACTAATTTTTACTGCAAAAGTACGGGAACAGACCTAAATTCACGTTTTGCCATAAGCGGTCAATAACTAATTTTGACAGTTAGAATATGTCACTGCCAACTGGACGTCAATAATGAGTAAAGGCTGAACTATAATAGACGGAAGCAATCGGAAGCTAATGTCAAAATCCTAAGTTAAGTTTTCTTGAGTACTCTCAATTACTCAAGTTGCCCATAATAGACTTTTGCGAATGGAATTGCAAACAATACAAAACAAAATTTCGTTGCTTAGGAACTCACAAATTTTAAATGTACACAGCTGTTGAAGTGAAATCTAAAATTTGTGTATGCAAGAACAAAAGAAAGAGAAAGAGCGAATCAATTCGCTTTTTCGTAAGTGAGCAAAAGTGAACGAAAACTGAACGAATCGAAGCGAAAAGCTATTATGGTCGTACAATACAAATTGCATGTGTTCGCACAGTTACGGAAGTGGTCGTTCGCAACCAGCTTCTATTATAGTTCAGCCTTTAGAATGGACGTCTTGCAATTATTTTTTTTGTTTCTTCTGTCAAAGACTCAGCAAACAAAAAATAATTGACGTTTTGCCATAAGCGGTCAATAACCAATTTTGACAGTTAGTATATGTCACTTTGATAAATGGACATCTGGCAACTCTCAATAATAAGTAAAGTACCAGTAATGTAAGTTAAATTTTGTGCAGAACTGATAATACAATTTACACTGCCATACATTATGGCATAGAACCAATTTGTTTTAAAAATAATTTTTTTGATATAATCGGCCCTAGCGAGGTATCCGTCAAAGCGGAAACTTTTCCGATTTTGTATGATTCCGATGATATTTGCTTCGAGGTTTTCTCCCGAAAATGTGTTCGAAATATTTCTCCGACATTTTGTAACGCATCCCAGCGAATTGCGTTGAAGTGCGTTCAGGTGCATTTTTCGTTGAATTTTTGACAGCTAAGACAATTCTTTTTCCGATTTCCTCCGACACAAATTCGTCGCGGAATTTGTTTACGAAGAATAGAAGAATTTGAATCTCCGACGAATAATACGTTGCGGAAAAATGTCCGCTCCGACGGATACCTGGCTAGGGCAGAATACAAACTGTGACAATAAACGTATTTTTTTATATTACCAAATGAATATTTAAGATCGGAGCGATTTAAACTTAAAACACCCTTATACAGGCACTATTCAACCATCAGACGCGTTTAGGTTATGGAGGCTCTATTCAACGTTGTATAAGTTTTATGAATAAGGTTTCTGCTTTTAGAGGGATTTTATTTTAAGGAGTGTATAAAGTTATGCACGCCTTATAACTTTATACACTCCTTATAATGAGTACATGAAAAAGCTCCTAATGTGTGGAATTGACGAACAAAAGCATCGACAAAATGGAATCATTTCACCTATAACTAATTTTCTTAACGAATACTTCCACAAACTGTGAAACTTTATACGCATTCCACAACTTAAACCCATTCCACACTCGCATTACACAAACATTTGCGAGGGTTTAACCTACAAATTGTGTTTTTTGACAGCTTTCTTATGTCATTTAAAATTCTTTTGAATTATAAAGGTGATTTAGTGGGTGCGAAATATGTTTATTTATGTCAAGTGAATATTTATTATGTTTTGTTAATAGTTTCGTAATTATTTATGAATAAATCACTAACAGCGTTTCGATTGGGATACAAAAAACACTCTTTTTATACTCTAGAGCACTTTTTTTTACTCTAGATCAATTTTTTCGTTTTCGATTGGGATACAAAAAGCACTCTTTTTTTACTCTAGAGTACTTTTGAAGAATCTGGATTCCAAGTCAGATTTACACCAACATGCACCAACACAAAAACATTTTACATCTGACTCAATATGTCAATTTGAAGTTTGCATTTCGCAGTTTGATGATTAAAAAGTGATTTTCGGGGAAAACTATAATTAGAAATTAAAATATTTTTGGATAATCATGTTCTAAAATTCATAAGCTTTGTTTTGACACCAACTCGCCAATGGTTGAGTTTATAAAAAAGCCGCAATGAGTAAAAGAAAATTTCAAATTATGGTTTACATTGATAGCTAATAGCTATAATTGCGGCCTAAAGATAAACAATAAGCTGTCAAATGGCACACTAACACACACAGAAAACCAGAGTAACCTCTTTAATGTTCGATTGGGACGGGTAAAATCTGAAATCTGAGAGTAAATCTAAAAATCCCAATCGAAAACGCTATAAGTAAAAAGAAAAACATACAAACTGTCAAATGACACGCTAATAGAAACAAAAAATGAAGATTTACTCTCGTTGCAGTGGATTGGATTAGGACATCTTAAATCTGAGATCAAAATCTGAAAACCAGAACTGTTGAAACCACGTGTCGTTGGTTTCCATATCGTACAATTCAGGCCAAAAGAAGTTGGTAATCCATTGAAATACGGACGGATGACGCCGCCAGCCAAAAATCGACACCAAAGAGTGAATTATTCGGGAGGAAAATCCATGAAATTGTTTTTTTTTTTTTTTTTTTTCAGAGAATCAACCTAAAAATGTCAAGTGATAGCACAAATTCGCAGAAATTCGCGATCATCGTTTAAATAACTGCTGGAACACAATATCCAAACGGCACACGCCGAAGTTCGAAATGACATGACAATCGGATCGGAAGCTGGGTTAGGCAAGGGAGGAGAGGCGATTTTCTGTCGCAGCGATAGAAAAACGTGGTCGCAAAATAAAATCATCTATAAAATAGAGCTTCTTGCATTTTGTAATTGATGGGAATGCATATATGTACATTCATGTATGAATCAAGTAGGCTCATTTGTTGACACTAAATAATGATGCGCTAGAAAACCGCAAGTGCGTACATACCCAAATTTTGTTGCGACAACGATTTTGTTATCGCAAGTTTGTGGATACATTTTCCAGTACGTGATTTATTTTAATTTACGACAGTTGCATCATGTACGATCGTTCAGATTGAAAGTTGTATGTTCTACTTTATGCGACTCAATAGTCGCGCGACGAAAAATCCATGTGTACGCCTAGCCTTAAGGCCGCCCAGAATGCGTATCTATAGCTGATGCTTGTAGCTGAGTAAAATGTTAAAAACAAGGCAACCTGTAAGCCATTACACAATGTGCATCTTCGTGAATATGAAGTTAAATAGAGGGCAACTTCATGCAGAAAGCGTATCTCTCTTTTGACAGCGATGCAAAAGATATGCCTTCTGGGAAGGCCTTTACTAAATGCAATACTACACCGTCAAGCGTTCCGAAACGTAAAAATTTTGAAGTGATAGAGTGCAGTTTTAGCGCATATCATTGGAGTGGATAGGTGTCTGTGATATTTTCCCAATGACGCCCATTTTTGACGTTTAGGAATTCAGGTACTTTTTCGATTTGATTTTTAACTTTCTCTTACAAAGAGAAAGATATTGTTTTCGTGAAAATTTTCGACCTCGAGATTTTGATTGATTCTAACATTACGATGATAGCGGAGCCTAAAAAAGTGGTTTTTGGAATTCCATCCGTCGGTCCGTCTGTCCGTAATGGTCTCCCCAGCCTAAACGGCTTGGCCGATTTTCTTCAAACTTCGTATCCAAGCTTGTTTTGGTCATAATTCTAGGCCATTTTTTTTGTTTGCTTTTAGCCATGTTATTAACGGTACCTGCCATATAAAAATTACACATAACCTCAATTTTCTCGAAAACGGCTCTAACGATTTTGATTAAACCTTATATATACTATAAGCATATTAGTTCCAACAAAACTGCATACCCAGTTTTTTTCGAGAAAATCCATATAACGGATTTTGTCATTCAGGCCATATAAAGAAAATTGTTAATTTCTCGCAAACTACTTTGTCAAATTGAATGAAATTTAATATATATACTACTATTATAGTTTTAAACAATTCCACATAATTATTTTTAGCCCAACTATCACTAAACGGAATTTTCAGTTTTGGCCAATAACGAAAATTAATTATTTTTCACATAGACACCGATTCCTTCAAATTTCGGAGTAAACGTTCGTATAATCAAATTTCAACATTTTATATAATTTTTAGCATTAAAGCTTAGTACGCTGCTCGAGCGAAACTAAATTTTAGCTGCTCTCCATTATTTCTCTCCAAACACTAGCTAAAATCCTCGCTAAATTTTGACATAGAGTGCTTTGTGGATAAGTGTCATAACAAACAGCTGTTCTTTGAAAAATAAGTTTATTTCAACAACTCAAAAGCACAACAGAAGAAAACAATACGATGTGTCAAAATTTAGCTTGAGAAAATGTCCCGAACTATTAATGGGCGCGCTAAATTGTGACAGATACATCCAGTACAGTCTGAAATGAATGTTTGATTTTTTAGCTGAAGCAGCGTACCGCTCGGCTAAATGGATTCGCTTAAATTTAGCTCAGCTAATTTTTGGAGAGAATTTTGTATGGGAGCTAAAATTAAGCTCGAGCAGCGTACTAAGCTTAATAATCAAAATGCGCACTATTTGATCTAACGCCGAACTCGCTGTGAAAGAGAAAGTTGCGTACGATCCAGTCGTGCACCCACCACTCGTTTGTTAATAGTTTCGTAATTATTTATGAATAAATCCCAAAGTAAAAATCAATCAAAACAGTCAAGTGACACGCTAAAAAATAAATTAATTGCTCCTAATTTTAATTTTGAGTAAAAGTCAAAATGAAAATCAACATACTAGATCCCTCATTGTACAATATAATTTTTACTAATTTCTAGCAATTTTTTGGTTAAACTTGTTGTCAATTGTTTTCCTTTAGTTTTCCAGTAAAACTTTATTACGCTTAAATTCTTTTCCATCTCTAAAGCTTAGTACGCTGCTCGAGCTTAATTTTAGCTCCCATACAAAATTCTCTCCAAAAATTAGCTGAGCTAAATTTAAGCGAATCCATTTAGCCGAGCGGTACGCTGCTTCAGCTAAAAAATCAAACTTTCATTTCAGACTGTACTGGATGTATCTGTCACAATTTAGCGCGCCCATTAATTGTTCGGGACATTTTCTCAAGCTAAATTTTGACACATCGTATTATTTTTTTCTGGTGTGCTATTGAGTTGTTGAAATAAATTTATTTTTCAAAGAACAGCTGTTTGTTGTAACACCTATCCACAAAGCACTCTGTGTCAAAATTTAGCGAGGATTTTAGCTAGTGTTTGGAGAGAAATAGTGGAGAGCAGCTAAAATTTAGTTTCGCTCGAGCAGCGTACTAAGCTTAAGAATGAAAAATTTAGCGAATTGGTATACAATTAGTTCTCCGAGTTAAAATTATCATCTCAAGCTTTAAAAGTTTCGAAATTGATAAACCAACCTATTATAACAATATGACAACAATATCCCACAAAATAACATTAACAAATAAAAATAAATACAACCAGCCAGCTCAACAGCTTGGCATCACTGTCTGACATATTTTTCAAACTTCATTCTCATGTTAGATACGAATTCGCTGCAAACATTGTTGCATGCAAACGATGTAAATACCAATTTTTGCTTCGCCTCAATGAACCTCAATAGAATTTGAATACGCAGTTTTTTTTTTAAATGTCCCTTTCAAAGTCCACATTCCATTGCAATGTCTGTCTAAATCAACACCAATTAAAACACAATATCTGACAGAAATTTTATACTTTCCCCCTAGGTAAAGAGTATTTATTTGTTTACGCAAAATCATTGTGAATATTTCTAAATTGCCAAACTTTTTTTTTCTACAATAAACAACTTTCGAACATAAATTTCGAAAATTTGTCGCATTGACAGTTTGTCGTCATTGTTCGTTAATATTGAAATTTATGAAACCACAAAATATAACATTCAAGTGGAGGCGTTTGTTAAACTACTTTCTTCGCCATCCAATCTAAACAGAAAACAATTTAAAAATTAGCCACCCACTTAACACCGCATTGAATCGGATTATCTATAAAAACGAACATAAAACTAATTTTTGACAGTTGACAAGTTTTTTTTTACACGAAAAATTTTAAGAATTTATCGTGTAAATGGATTGTAAATTTCGTGGTCTATCTCGTCTGGATTGTGAAGGACGTATTTCGAAGGTGTTTGGGGAGGGATAATTAATTAATGAAATGTTGGAAAATCTCTAAGCAACATGGAAGTAGTCAGAGGATTTAAATTAATAGGTTTACACGAGTCAAGTGCATGTGTTATGATGGTTGACTTTGAATACAGTTTGTGGGGTCGATGACTTGAGTTGAGAGAATGACTAAACCTTTGAGATTATTAGGTGGATTTTATTTAATGTTCAAGGATGATGTTCTGAACGAATGATAATCTCATTTTGTTTGTTTTATAAATAAGAGATGATCTTGATCAAGAATACTTGAAAGCAGTAATGTTTGGGAAGAGGTGTTACAAACAATTTTAATATTTTATTGTGAATTGCAGTTACAAAAGTTATTGTGAACTATTAAGTGAAATGTTAAATAGGTGTTTCTGAATTTGAAAAGTGTAAATAAATTACAATATGAAAATTGATATAACAACTGCGAATAAGCTGCAAAAACGATTTTTCAAAGAAAGCTTAAGACCCACTCGAATCCATATAACAATCCATTTATAAAAAAAATTCATTTAAAAAAATGAAGGAAGGAGGGTGAATGACATTCAAAAGTAGTAGACAGAATGTTTAAGTCTAGTCAATCTGTCAGTCAGTATTTTGTATTCTAAAATAAAAAAAAAAAAAAACGTATCTGACAGTTTTGTGATTGGTTGACTCACTTCTGTTTGAGAGTGCGTACTGTTTGATTGTAAAGAAGCTCATGATCTGGAATTTTCGAAATGAATTTGGATTTTCTAAAAACGGTTGACATATAGTAAAAAGGGAGCATCAAACATAGCTTCTTCATTCATTTGTATGTGCGAAGTAATATTTTCTGCCACAATGAATGGAGCCAGCTGCTTAATGCCGATTCTGATTTGCAAACCTTTAGAAGCTTATCTCAACAGTTTTATCCTTTGTCAGCCTTTCGCAAGATTTTAACGCAAAGGTAGGAAGAGAAGACATCTTTAGCAGTACTGTAGGAAAACATAGCCTACACGACAACACGTCTGGTAACGGACTTAGGCTAATTGACTTCGCTACGGAACGAAATGCCACTATTGCCAGCACATGGTTTCCTCACCTCGATATCTACAACAAGGGGACATGGCGGTCTCCAGATCAACGAACAGTCAACCAAATTGATCACATTGCGATAGACAAGAGGCACGCATCCAGTATTTTGGATGTCCGAACATTCCGAGGGGCCAACATCGACTCGGACCACTACCTTGTTGTAGCCAAAGTAAGGAGAATATAGAGAGGTGCCACTCCAGGAACGATGTTCGCAAGTTTTACCAAAGTGTAAAACGTCAAAGCCAAGGCTACAAGGCTCGAACAGAATCCTGTCGAGATGAACAAGGAAATATCATAGTTGAGACACAGTCGATGCTGAGGATATGGAAGAACCACTTCTGCAGACTGTTAAACGGCGATGACGAACAACATTCCGCTGTCAGGCAGAACGATCCATTCAATATTGCAAACGACAGCGAAAACTGCCAACCACCCGACCTAAGTGAAGTGAGGATAGCTATATCTAAACTCAGGCTTAAGAAGGCCGCCGGAAATGACGGCATTCCCGTTGAACTTTATAAAGCTGGCGAAGATGACTTGGGTAGCAACATCCACCAACTCATAAGCCAAATCTGGTCGGTTGAAAGCATGCCTGAAGAATGGAACCTCAGCATCGTTTGCCCGATCCACAAAAAAGGAGACCCTCTGAACTGTGCTAACTACAGAGGCATAAGTCTACTCAACATCGCTTACAAGATCCTATCTGCCGTAATATGTGAACGCTTGAAACCGTTTACCAACAACCTGATCGGCCCTTATCAGTGTGGTTTTAGGCCAGGAAAGTCCACAATCGATCAAATTTTCACACTTCAGCAAATCCTGGAAAACACTCAAGAAGTCCAAATCGATACCCACCACCTATTCATCGATTTCAAAGCCGCATATGACAGCATTTATAGAGACGAACTGTACAGAGCCATGTCTAGTTTTGGTATACCGCCCAAACTCGTCCGTTTGTGTAGGATGACGATGGAGAATTCTCAGGGTCGGAAACGAGCTCACCGACACATTCGATACCAAAAAAGGATTTAAGCAAGGCGATGCGCTGTCATGTGAATTCTTCAATTTGATTCTTGTGAGGATTGTGCAGAACTCCCGAGCCAACACCAGAGGCACAATTTTCCAAAAATCGGTGCAACTATATACTAGTAGTTGCACCGATTTTTGGAAAATTGTGCCTCTGGTGTTGGCTCGGGAGTTCTGCACAATCCTCACAAGAATCAAATTGAAGAATTCACATGACAGCGCATCGCCTTGCTTAAATCCGACGATATTGACATCATTGGTAGGACTCAACGTGATGTCATAGCCACGTTTGCTAGTATAGAGAAGGAAGCGGAAAAAATGGGAGTAAATGAGGGTAAGACAAAGTATATGCTGTCAATACGAAAGGACACACAACATCGACTATTTGGACAGAACGTAACTATTGACAGATATAACTTTGAGGTAGTACGGGACTGTGTCCATCTCGGCTCCGCTTTAACTCTGACAACAACATCTCGTCAGAAATCAAACGAAGAATTACCCTTGCCAACCGCTGTTTCTTCGGGCTTAGAAGGCAATTTAGTAGTAAAGCACTCGAACTACTAAGGAGATCCTTTATAAGACCTTGATCATCCCAGTCCTGCTCTACGGCGCTGAAGCATGGACCGTATCAAAAGCGGATGAAGAAATCCTTGGTCGATTCGAGCGAAAAATTCTTCGGAAAATTTTCGGTCCCGTTTGCGTTGACGGGCTATGGAGACGAAGATTCAACCACGAACTATACGAGCTGTACAGCGACATACCCCTAGTCAAAAAACTCCGCATTGGACGTTTAAGATGGCTAGGACATGTAGAACGAATGGACACCAATACTCCGGCTCGCAGAGTTTTCGATTCCCAGCCAGACGTCGGACGCAGTAGAGGAAGACCTCGCCTTAAGTGGCGCGCACAAGTAGAAACCGACCTCAACCAACTTGGAGTGCGCAACTGGAGGCAGTTAGATAAGGACCGGGCTAATTGGAGAGGCATGTTGGTTGAGGACCAGGTTCATCCCGGACTGTAGCGCCACTTAAGTAAGTAAGTAGCCTTTCGCAAGTGGTGGGTATTGTTCGGGCATTTGAAGTTTGACGTGTTGGTAAAACTAACGAATATCATTCCTGGAGTTGAACCGCTCTATATCTTCGAACGCGCTCTTTGTTTGCTCTTGTTTCTTCTATCTGAAAAGACGGTATTCTTCCCTCCTTCTTTACTATAAAAACTAATTGGCAGTTGCTTAAGCGGCTCTCGCCTTCACCTTTAGGGTGGCCTAGTGGACCTTTTTTTTTGTAAATTGGCTGAATGGGACACTCCACACAGTTGAAAAAACGTATTGAAGGGACAGGTCTGATAGCATATCAACAAATCTTTACAAACGTAAAATATATCGTGAGAGCAAGACTATTCATGAGGTTCATAATATTTCGATTTGCGATTGTGACCTTGATTTTCTATTGTGACCGAATAAAAATAAAGAAAGGTCACAATAACAAATTTACAAACGTACAAATCGATTTGAATTTTTTTTCGACTAGTGATTGTGACCTTGCTTTACTATTGTGGCCAAATAAAAGTTTAGAAAGGTCACAATAACGAAGTGATTAATGTCTTTTTCAATTTCTTACTGTGACTTTTCAGTATTTTTATTTGGCCATAATAGCAAAGCATGTTTATTTATTAACAAAATTACTCCCTGAAATTGTATTAATCTATTCAAGAAGCTTGTTAAGAGCCCTATGAATTATAACATTTGAACCTTACATTTTAAGTTGTCATGATATTCACAATAGAACGTTTAACCATGTCATTCTTAATAAAGATAAAAACGATATATTAAGTATGTTTGTACCAACTTCAGATCATTCAGTGTAGAACCACGCAATATGCTAATCAATTCCCAGATGACTAATAACACTCAAAATTTGAATTTAGACATATTTGCGACAGTTTGAGAAGCATGTTTACCAATTGAGATAAAACAATAAATTTACAATTTGAAATTTACAAGCAATTTTATAATTGCGCCGTACGAATAAAAATGTGTAGCTGCCAGATATTATTATTATTTTTAAAGAAAGGTCACAGTGGTGAATTAAATAAAACAAATGTGGTGATTTACTTGTCATAATTAAAATTACGATTACGACTCGCGATAAAATACAAATATCCACAAATAAGCTGTCAAGCTTTATAATGGCATTATAAAATAAAATTTATTTATATTTTAATGAAGGTCACAATAGCGATTTTAATATATAATACAGCGGTAGAAATGAAAAATCTCATATTTAAAAAAAATTTGATTATTTCGTAGCAAGGTCAATGTAACGAATTTCTTAGATTTTGTCCGAAATTCCTATGCCGGTTTTCCCCGATCAACAAACAGACAATTGCTTACCGCTCGTGACACAAACTGGCGGGTCCAAATTCCAGATGTGTCATCTGCTGACCTTCCGCAGCTCCCATATTTCGCGTTCCCCAGCAATAGATAAACAATTTCGAAAACTAAACAAAACACAACTTCTTTCAAAAACCGCACTAAATTTCAAAAGTCACCTGCTTCGCACGGAATTAAACACAAGACTAATACAAAGAATTTGCATCTGCACACGGTGGACTCGTTTTTTTTTTTTTTCTTCTCGTCTTTTTAATTAAACAATTGGTTAGCAGATATCCGAATGAGCCATACACACCAACAACAAGCGAACACACAAATGTCGTCAATTGAAATGTAAACACAAAACGGGCCAAGAATATATAAAATAAACGTTCCCAAAGCACATTCCTGTCGTCGTACTGGAGAGACTATACAGAACACTCGAGCGGGCACACAGAACTTGGAAATACCCCGTGAACAACAAAAGCATCACCAGATGAAACACCTAATAAAACAACAAATTCCTGACTCGATTCAAGATTCAGTTGCCTATACCTGAAAGATTCTGAAAACAGAAAACGCTAAAACGAAACGTCAAAATCAATTCTGTCGAAGCAGCACTTTCCCAATGACTTTATAGAATTTGTCAGATCTCGAGAGGCGCAAATTAAATCGCTTTGAGGAGCGCGTACTTTTGATTAATTCGTGTGGATTTGCTATGCCAACATAGCACTTTCGATTGTTAAAAGCGAAAGAGGGGCCATCACAGATAATTTATATTCATTTCAGAAAAAAAAAATTGTATTCGTGTTCTTTCTGAAGAATCTCATGTGTAGCCCCCCTTTTGGGTTGCCTTGCTGTTTTCATGGTGACAATTTATTTATTTTTGGAGGAGACAGCACTCGTAGCGCCAACGAGATGAACGACGACACTAACAAACATTCATTCATCGATTTAATCTTGTGGCGAAATTAAAAATTAAATACAAAATTTTACAAAAACAAAAATGGAATCACTTGAGGAGAACTCCCATGAACGTGTGCGACGTCCATCCATCCATCCACATTCACCATGTAGCTTGACATATTGCGTTCGATTGTTCCCATCAGCAGAATCGAACGAGAAGATTCCTGCCAACCACTTGATGGCGGGGACGCTTTATATTTTCAGAGAGCTTGCGAAACAAGGAGTCTTGGTCTTGGTGATGTGGCGCCAGTTTCGACGTAAACATCTCACAACAACTCGGCACTAAATGACTCAAGATTTTGTAAAAACTCGTAATATTATTATTTAATGTGCGCCTGGAAGGCGTTTTGACATTGTAGGCCACCAGAGTGTAGCCCGTAGAAGAGTCCTCGTTCGGAATTTCTTGAAAATTTTCCAAAATGCCTAGCAGATGAGTGTTTCAGTGGTACACCGAGAAACCGGATGGCACTTGGGAAACGGATGATGACATAAAAATTGAAAACAAAACGAAAATGGTTTTTAAAATTGTTTTGCACTTTGTGTGGAAATTCGGTAGAGGGAGGTCAGTATTTTATGGGACTTTACATCTTTCTGGGGGGGTTGACTCATGTAAAACGCCTTGACGGGATGAAGGGGTAGACCTTCGTGGGGTCATCGAACTGGATATAGATTGGTTTTTATCAATATTTCGGAAATTGGGCTATTTTTTTTCAAAGATGATCTTCATATTTGGATCAAATTGTGAATGATGATGTACCTATCTTGTGGAAATTTTTGGTAAATGATCGGCTCATGAGGATTGGATATGAAGGTTGCATTAGATTTACGGATCGCTCAGTATTTTCCTCTGATACCTCACATCAGTGGAAAAACATTCTCAGCAGAGGTAAAGAAGTTATCCATTAAAAAACGAGTGGTGGGTGCACGACTGGGTCGTACGCAACTTTCTCTTTCACAGCGAGTTGGGTGTTAGATCAAATAGTAAGCATTTTGATTACTAATGCTTAAAATGATATGAATAATGTTGAAATGTGATTATACGAACGTTTACTACGAAATTTGAAGGAATCGGTGTCTATGGGAATAATGATTTTTTGTTATTGGCCAAAACTGAAAATTCCGTTTAGTGATAGTTGGGCTAAAACTAATTATGTGGAATTGCTTCAAGCTGTAATAGTAGTATATATATTAAATTTCATTCAATTTGACATAATAGTTTGCGAGAAATTATCAATTTTCCTTACATGGCCTAAATGACAAAATCCGTTATATGGATTTTCTCGAAAAAACTAGGTATGCAGTTTTGTTGGAACTAATATGGTTATAGTATATATAAAGTTTAATCAAAATCGTTAGAGCCGTTTTCGAGAAAATTGAGGTTATGTGTAATTTTTATATGGCAGGTACCCTTATTAACATGGCTAAAAGCAAACAAAAAAAAATGGCCTAGAATTATGACTAAAATAAGCTTGGATACGAAGTTTGAAGAAAATCGGTCTAGCCGTTTAGGCTGGGGAGACGATCACGGACAGACGGACCGACGGACGGAATTCCAAAAACCACTTTTTTAGGCTCCGCTATCATCGTAATGTTAGAATCAATCAAAATCTCGAGGTCGAAATTTTTCACGAAAACAATATCTTTCTCTTTGTAAGAGAAAGTTAAAAACGGTTCCCTTACTTCGCAGCTTGCAATAATGATGAATTCCTTACATGACACATGCAGAACTACCAGCTGTACTCGATGAGCAGAAAGTGAGAGGAAATGGATCAACAAAAATTCAGTCTGAGCATCAACATTATCCGCTTTGCTAAGGGAATGCTTGTTCGACTAACGGAGATCTCGCAGATATCGGAAGGAAGAATCCTTAAGTGGAACGTGCCTTTCTATCATAGAATACCCAGGATTCAAAAGGCGGGAAATAAGTTTCAAATGACCGCCATAATCACAAAATCAGGCCTTCAAACGTTTGTAAATCAGGATCTTTCGTATCTTTTAGCTAAGCAGCACCTCGAACGACACTTTTTATGGTAGAACAACCAATATCCTAGAGGCACGAGGGAATTATGTTTTAAATGACGTTTGTAAGTCCGTGAACAGCACCTCTCCGTGAACAGCACCTCTTACAAAGGTTAGGTTAGGATAGATGGGCTGTTGACGCTCGGGTGAGTCGTCAAGCTCGCATACCTCAAGCTCTTCACCTCTTACAAAACTTTCTATCATAATTAAAAATACACAGGATTCACGAGGCTTAAAGAAAATAAGTTGCAATTGATCGCCAAATTCACAACAAACTTTCAAACTTTGTAAATTGAAAAACAGCACCTCTAAGAAAACTTTCTATGACAGAACCGCCAGTATCCAAGAGCCCTCACCTATTAAGCGTAGAAAATTGTAGACAGTTGTCATACACTCCTCGAATTGCATAGCTACCTCCGATAATGGAACATGAGATCGTCCGAGAGGAACATTGTGCAAAACAGTAGAGAAGAAATCATGGGAATTGGAAAAGAGTCAGATCTGAAGCACATGGAAGTAACATTACCCAATGGTGGATAGGTGTATTAGGCTTAGAAAGGTAACGAGGACTGAAGACAGTATTTACTCTTACCATCAATAAGGCTTGTTCATGGTTTGATGTGCTAAATAGTTTCAGGCCGAAATTTTGTGTATAATCACCGTTCCTCCAAGAAATTTGAAACTCCACGATCGGTTTCCACTCCATTCGATCATGATCGCAACACACGTTCTTCTTATTCTCGGTTGATTTTTGTGAGGATCGGTGTATGATCTCCCAAATTCCTATTGCATTCGATCATGATCACCACAATGATCAAATTAGTAATGCGCACGTTCATCTAATTCTCGGTCGATTTTTGTGAGGATCGGTATATGATCTCCCAAATTCCTATTGCATGTGTTTGATACACATCTCCCTTACATGATTTCTTATTATATTTTTCAATCAAGATCGCACATCAGTCTCCGTACGTGATCGTTTCATATAATAATCTATGAAGATCACGTGATAGCCTCCGAATCAGTTGAACATACATCATGTTTATCCAAGTGTTAGCTGAGCTCTGATAGGCTCTTTGTTAGAACATCAGTATAAGACCTTGCACATATATTAAGATCTTGTTTGGGTTCAGGTTAAAAGTTAAAAGTTTCAAAACTACTCCAAAAAACAAAAAAAAAAATGGGGTGCAACATGATCGTCAGTCGTATGTGCGTGTACTTGATGGCGGGACATCCTGTTTCATGTCGAATCCGTACGGCTGATTTTCGGCATGCTTTTCTTGACAATTTCCCCATTATACTTTCATATTTTGATCAATACCGCACACCAGACTTCGTACGCGATCGTTTTATGTAATAATCGATGAAGACTACATGATAGTCTCCAAATCAGTTGTACATACCTACATCATGTTTATCGATGTATTAGTTGACCTTTGGAAGGACCGATGTAAAAGGATCGAGGTAAGATCGATGACAGATGATGATCGATGTTAGGTGATCATGTTAGAACATCAACTTAAGATCTTTAAAATATTGCAACGTCATGTCTTTAAAGGTTTAAATAATGCTGATCTACGAGGAATTTCCAGACCCGATATCGTTTCATTTGTTGATTAAGATCGCACTTCAGTGCCCGTACTTTTCATAATATCGTAGGTTTTCCTTAATATGATCGCCATATGAGGATTGGTCTTTGTTGAGTTTATCTTTCCAAAAACAACAGCCTCGATAGAACCCAGGGCATACCTTTTTTCCAACAACCATTCATGTGTTCGCGTATACTTCCTGTGGGATGGCGGAACATAAAGTTTTATAACGAATCCAGGCAGTATATTTCAGATAAGCTGTTCATGACAATTGATTATACTTGGTGGATGTGTCAGTTCATAGCCAGAGGACGGACAGTGAAAAACTTGTTGTGTTGCTACAACTACACACTAAAATCCGCGGCTATGGACCCATCTATGGAACAGAGATAATTCAAAAATCCTGATTTCTGATCAGTTCGTTTCTTCGGCCAATTAAATGCTAGTGACATTGGCTTTATGTGACCCAGGTGTTTTTTGAAACTGCATCTCTTCCGCGACTAATGGAAGACCAGCTTTTGGTTTCCAGTTGCAGCAGCACCATTTGTTTTTCACTGATCCTCCTCTCCCTATGATCTGACACATATTCCAAGTAAAGTATAAATGTCATGATTGGCAATGCATTTCTGAGGTGGCACATCCTTACGATCTCCAATTTAAACATAGATATACCCACCTCAGTGGGTATCGGTACTAGGCTCAAATATCGGGATTAAAAAAACTAAACGTGCCCTGAGATCAATTCTCGTTGCAAAATTTTTTTTTCGAATTTAAATTTTAACCCCACCTGGTCGTAAATTTTCACATGCACGATCATTCCATAATCTGATGAACCTTTCAAGATCGCACTCCCGTCTCTATGTCATGCATGCCGTGGTCATCAAAAAGTTTGTTGAAGTCGTTGTGCTTTTTAAGGCATAACGACTTTCCTAGAAAATTTATTTAAAAAATGTCAATCCTAGGTGTTTTGACGCGCGTTGGAGATGACGTAAAGGTAACGACGATTTTTACGAACTGTGCTGGAAGGTCGATCTTGTCAAAAGAATCTTAGTATGGGAGGGAATATGAGGCAGCTAGAACATGTACATCAAGTGATTGATGTAAGATCACTGCAATAACGTGATTTATAAAATATCTCTATAACACAGATGTCCTCCAAGGAGACGCTATTATTCAGGCCTATCGAGGTATCCGTTCGGAAGAAAAATTCTCTACCGAGGTTACCATTGCAATTATCATTTCGAACAGATCCTGCGACGAAATTTATAGCAAATGATCGCGCAGCGGCATAACGCTTGTCAATTTTTGACATCTACACTTTGAACTTCTTCCGACGAAGAATTATTGCGGAATCCGTCGAACGCGATTGTAACCCTCATTTAATTTGTTCCGGAACAGGTTCCTCGAAAGCGAAATCAATTCCGATTGGAACTGACTTTTGTTTCGGAAATTTGTTCCAAACGGATACCTACCTAGATAGGGCTGATCGTGTAAATTCTAACGATCCTTGGCTTTAGAAAGCTCAATAACGCTTTTTTTTGATTAATGAAGCAACTAATACTGAGTCTTCGATTCCCATGAAGATGTTGGTCGCACTAGAAATGGATCGCACCTTAAGTGGCTGACAAAAGTAGAAACCGACCACAACCAACTTGTAGTGCGCAATCAGCTAAGGCACCGGCTGATGGGAGTGACATGTTGGTTGAGGGCAAGGTTCATTGCAAAATTTTAAGGAATTCAAAGAGCATTTCATACTAGCACTATACTGCGTCCAATGGTTGTAAACTCTGTTCTTCCGATGTGTGAGGCCATTCTTGAAATGATATCTACATAATGATCGGTTCGAACGTTTGAGCTAGATCACATTTATAAAAGGCGATTAGCCATGTCTTGCTACTTCCTAATGTCTTACAAAGTATTTTTGTGTTTCGATCAGTTCAAGATCACCCACCAATACCTCAAAAAAGTTGAATACCCTCTCCAAAACGATGGGAATATTCACAGACGGTGGCAATAAAAACGGTTACCAGCTCAACTAATAGGATGCACTGCGATAAACAGCCTCTAATTCCGGAACAATACATGCCCTTGCGTCGCCTTTAATTGAGTCAATAACACACACTATCATCGCCATCAACAACCATCCATCCATCCATCGCAGCAGAACCGTCTTTTGCTTGTCAAAAAAGATCTCTCAACTCTCATCAAAGCATGAAATATTGCTAACAAAGCATTCATCAGGCGCTATACACCATCATGCGAGAGTCTTCCCAAGCCTGTACTATGATGAGGATTAAAAAAAAAGTGAAGACGCGATGTAAAGAGTTTTACGGTCAATGCGCATTGCGCACTGATGGTGTTCATCACCATCATCATCATCATCATCGTGCTGATGAAGATGATCGCTTGAAAATGGTTGGAGTGCAGTGCATTTGCGTGAACGACCGCCCGCCCGACTCACCGGGAGTTGAAATTGCGCGCATGGAATACATAAAAAGAAAGGCAGTCTGCATACAAGTGCAGCTCCTAAACTGCACCATTCGATGCATGTGCACATTCGCATTTGTTGTTGCTTCATTATTCCGCTGCTGGGCCGACCGGCCGTCGTCATCGTCGTAGCCGTCGCCACTCATCGCAGCTCCGCCGACAGCCAGTTGTACATGGATGGTGTACCCAGTTGATTGTTATGCAAATTAGACCAATGACTGGTAGACCCACACCAGTCATTGGTCTAATTGTGTGTGTGTTGGAGTACTAGATAGAGCTCAACTAAAGAATCTAAATCAATTGAATTCGAGAGGAGATCTGTAATTAGCTGCGACAGCCCCCGGCATTATGGTGTAGCTGAGGCTCGACGCGCACAATGGGCGAACGACAATGATATAATAATTGTTACGGCGGCTCTGGGATCAATTCCTAGATAACCTTAACATTGATGATCGACACAAACAAAACACTGTTACGGTGGGAGACATCCAATAAACCCAGACACTTGGCTTTTCTTGAGATCCATTCGTTTTCCCTAAGCCCGATCGGGGTGCATTGGGGCGTCTAGAGAGAGATTTATTTAAATTAATCACATGCACATGGTACTCACGTTTGTTTAGTCTTGTGTATCGCCTCAAAAATGGGACCATCGAACTCCTTCATTACAAAGTATGTTACCCATTCGGCATCGGATAAGATGTCCAGACCTGTTTCCGAGGTGACGACGGGTACACCAAATGTGCGTGCCGCTTCTACGGCGGCTGGGTCGTCCACGACACTGCCCACCAAGCATATTCTTTGGTTTTCCGGTGATGGAGATATTGACATTTCTGAAAAGAAAAGAAGAGGTATGAGGTTAGGTTTGTTGAGATTTACATTTTAAAGAAAAACGAATGTAAGATTTATCAAAAGCTTTGCATGCAGTGGCCTTGGAGTGCTAAGCATGGTTTCCCACTTGACAAACATTCAAGAGAATAAAACTGCCATGAGAAGTTTCTCAAATTTCCCGTCAGAACCGGCGTTCCCATTGTTTGTGTCAAAAATATAACTTCGCACACAGATATGAATGAAGAAGTTAGGTTTAAGCGACTGTATGGGCGGTAAATGGATGAGATTTCATGTTATGCAAGATGTAAACCAAGAATAACCATACAAGAGGAAGTTTTGATTTTAGGACAAACAAATTCTGCGTTTATTTTAATTTATAAAGAAAGTTGGGTAGAGTTTTGAAGTGTCATTCCAGGTCCTTTGTAACACCCTACACTGGGGATACGGCGTTTGTATTCGTGTTCGTATCATTGCTTCTTAATTTGGTCACTGAACACTGTCCAGTCATAAATGATAACGCCTCCACCGATGACATCATGTGCAAATTGATTTTTCATACAGCTGTCAAAATCTTGGGTGACATAAGACATGTGGTGTATTCTCGAGGGTCCCTTCATTACAGCAGCTTCTTCAAATGACTTCATCTAGCTTCATTCTTAGGTTTCTTAGTAGGTTTTAACTTAGTAAGAGTCCCTACCAACTTCAACAGGAAAGTTCTGAGATAACATAGAAGTGAATTGGTCGGGTTCCTGTCATATTTGGGCCAGAGG
The DNA here is from genome assembly GCA_932526625.1 of Rhingia campestris. Lineage (NCBI taxonomy): Eukaryota > Metazoa > Arthropoda > Insecta > Diptera > Syrphidae > Rhingia > Rhingia campestris. The sequence continues at coordinate 20,501,663 of OW052184.1, forward strand.
TTCTGTGACATGTCAGAGATTTTTTTTATAATAAGCACGCTTTAAAAAAATAAAACTTTTATAGTGTTTTCATACCTTTGTAGGGTTTTAACGCAAGAAAGAGAGAGAGAGAGATGTTGGGTGTAGTGGATACTTGCAGGTAGTCAGTGACTTCCAGAAGTAGTCGGATGAAGTATGAATGCAAATCATTCGGATTTTGAACTCCACTGTTAAGCTGCTTAGTAGTTCTGATCATGATCGCCTACAGATCCATTATTGTGAGTTCCTCAGTTATCTCGTTGAGAGCTATGTCCATGTTAGTTAGGAACTCTTCCGAGCTTTGTATTATGCTGTGAGCCAAAAGCAGTGAGTTCTTCGCAAAAGCGGTGAAATAGTTTGGACTTTATTAAGGTATCCTCCAGTTGAAGTGTCTTAGATTCCCAGCCAAGTGGTTCAAGCAGTACCTCGCCTTAGGTGTCGCCTACAGCAAACCAACTTGAGGTGCACACCTGGAGACAGCTATCTAATGATCGAACAAATTGGAGAGGCATGTTCGTTGAGGGCCAGGTATTGTAAGTAATGATGCCATATAGACTGCTTCAGCGATCGCCAGGACTATGGTCCCGCCATATCGCAAGAAGTACAGCCAAAGCCGAGAGAAAATTAATTGGGGCTGGCGGTTTTTATTGACGCAGCTGACCTTAAGGATCATTGTAAGACATTGCTTTCAGTAAGAAGCTTGATTGATCTTTATACCATCAATTCCTCTATGAATATGCCAGCACTGGTTCCATATTCCATATTTGATCGCTTGTTTCTTATCCAAGTCTTTACTCTTCGGAAACGGGCAAGGAATGGTCAATCGAAATCCCGGTAGAGAGGCATCTAATCAGAGTTTATCTCGTCCTTTTCATATTTTTTTGAGAATATGTCTGTCTGTTTGGCTGATTCTCAAACCTAAGTCGACTTTTACATGTAGAGGATTCCGCGCAGCTGGTATATAATAATGCATGCCCATATTGACTCGAAGTCGAGCTGTCTATTTGGCTGAACCAATGATCCAGGGACATCAGAAGTAAAATCACCTCCAAGTCGTTTGACTACACTGCCATTGTTGATCTTGATTGCTGATCTGCAGAAGGGAGCTCCTAAAACAGACCTCATTCGAAATGTTGGAGGCATTTATGTAACATCGAGGCGATTTGGATCCTGATCTTGATTGCTGATCTGCGGAAGGAAGTTACCAAATCAAACATATTTTGGAACATTGGAGAACTACTGTAACATCGGGGCAATATGAATCATGATCTTGATTGCTGATCCGCGAATCGGAACCATCGATTGCCAAGAACAATTTGTTTGTGAGGCACTGCATGGTGCATCAAGCCTTTTAAACTCTTCATACCGGACCACAAGATCTGGTGCTGTTAGCGCGACAAAAAATATGGACCGTCAATTCTTAAGAGCTGGCATTGACAATAACAAAGTTCGTACATCAGGATCTTAAAGTATCGACCACGGTTGATATTGGAGGTCATGGGGAATCCTCCTAAAAAACAGGATTAATGTAACAGGAGCTTGTCTAATCTAAGGAGTTGGTTTTTATAGTTCACAAAAGTCGTCAAAAGTGTTCATTATAGAAGAGGTCACAAGGCCCAGGCGGGTGCACATATACCTCGTGGACACCCGTGTTTCTAAAACAAGGCAGTTGACCCCGAAATTGGAGGGAAATTGACCTAAGAGGCTTTGATCAGCGAGGAAAATAAAACAACTCCCATCATCCAATATATGTAGGTTCATGATCGTGATCCTCATAATAATTAGGTTCGTGTACAGCGGTTCTTCCTCATAAAAACCAACGATCTTTAAAGATCATCTGGGCAAAATAAAAAAAACGCCTAATACAATTGTTTGCAAATTCGTTAGGACGCAGGGCTAAGTCATTATGTCACAGCTATGTCTGTACGTCTTGCAATATCGCGCGACAATTCGCATGATTTGACAGATCATTGGGCGCCAGTTCATCGCACTAACCACTGCGCCACAGAGTCTCGGTTCAGAGTCTATTTTTATACCAAATTCAGATGTCATCCAAACATGGCATCACTGATATGCCATGCGTCACGTTAACAGATCTCTAAAAACAGTCTCAGACAACTCACAACTGAACGTTACTCAACGTCTACACTACACTTCCCACGTACTTGCAAGTGCTCCCCTCCGGGATTTTTCAAGGTTATTCAAATTTCATCCAACGTTTTTATCACCAAATTCGCAATAAACAATTATTTCCATGTGTAATCTATATACATCACCGGGAAAGTAATCAAACTTAACCTTGCTCACTTCGTATATATGAAATGCTCACGCGCATCTGAAGCGGACTTCTCACCTCGGTGTTGAATGCTTTTCTTCACAGCAGGAGATTAATCTCCTTCAATGAGAATACTAAAATTCTCGAGCAATCAAAAAACAATTCAACTATTATTATTCTCAAGCCCACATTGGAAAATTTTTGTTTACGTCTTCTTCTGTTCAACTGCAGATGAGAGCAGGAACTGGGAAAAAAAAAACTTTAGAAACGATCGTTTGTTTGCATAACGTACGCACGTTTCTGATGCTTCCACACACATCTGTTCTCATTGAAAGCAATTATATTCACATTTCATACGAATCAATAAACACATTCATCATTAAAGAGGTAATCCACCAGACACATTTTGAACGGATCTTCTTTGCGGGAAGTAGCAGCAATTAGGTTACGTCTACATTTTCACTTTGATGAAATAAATTTCCATCTAACTGCGCTAATCCAGTAGCAATAAATCGCGCCGCAAAAGCTGTCAAATAGTGGGTTTCGATGAATTTATTTATTTTCTTTTAGTATAGAGAAAAACAATCGATTTGGCAGCATTTTTTTTGTTTCAGGAAATTGAGAGATCATAATTTACTTGTAATGTCATTATGAAATGCTGTGGCAAAATAAAACTCTCAAGACATATGAACACAGTAAAGTCGTTTAGATAAACATTCCTGATGAATTTCGAAATGAATTTGGGAATGTTTCAGAGTTATTTAAGAAAACATCAAATGCTGACGAGTGCTCTTTGTTTGGATTTTGGTTGTGACATATTTTCTGTATGTTGTATTAAAAAGAGAATGGTTTTCTGCAATCTAGTAGACTTACATTTTTTGTGTACTTCGAAACATTGACAATGTTAACAAATGTCTACCAATATAATAAGGGTATTCATGCAACGTCGTAATTTTATTACGTGTGAAAGATTATAATTTTACGACGACGTTTCATGAACGACCCTGCACCACTAAATAATGCGGTAACCCACTGAATTTTGTTCTTATTGTTCTCTTTCCATTCTCGATAATCTTGTTCATTTTAGCGCATACGTTTGATGTGTTAAAGTGACTGATTAAATGTCAAAATAGCATTTCTAAAGTTTAAAACGTTTACCACCTCAGTTTACGCACCCAATTCCTGTGAGAAAATTCCGATATTGTTAGAAAAGATTTCTAATACAAATTTTGACAGTTCAATTATCACGTCGTAATTTTATCACGTTTACAACGTTTACGACGACTTTCCGAAGTTGCATGAATACCCCTAATGGTTCTATCAATAAATATGGTTAAAAAATATTATCTGTCAGAAACCAACCAATAAGAATCAATGGTTAGACATTAGTGGAGTTTTTATAATAATTTAGGTTCTTTCGGGTAGTTTGTGGAAAGAAATATGAGAACTGTCAATTCAAAAAATCGAGAGATGGTTTTCACATTTGAAGGAAAAATTTTACAGTACGTCAAAGTTTAGAGTATGTAATTTGTCAAACCAAATAAATCCTTCTACTAGAAATTGCATTGGTTGGGTGTTGTAGAACGAAGGTAGATTCTGATTGGCGTCAACTTGGCAATGCCCAGTGTTGTAACTCTGACTACACATCAAATGTGCTTATTTTTACCTCCAAGTGGTAACCATCGTTCGTTTCTCCTCCCCCTTAAGGTGAGAACATTAAAAAGAAGAGGTGCAGGCGAACAACTAGCGGAAGCCCTAAACTGCTACAAAGCAGACATTACTGCCATCCAGGAAATACGATGGGATGGGCCGGGCAAAAAGAGGATGAAAAACTGTGACATCTACTACGGACCGTGTTATAGTGAGCAGAAACAGCGACTATTTGGATGCGGATTTGTTATAAGTGCCAGACTTAGGCAAGAAGTCTTACGTTTCCAAGACATTAGCGAACGCATTGTAACAATCCGCATCAAGGCCAAATTCACCAAGATCAGCCTTATATGCGCTCACGCTCCGACGGAAGAAAAAGATGATATAGCTAAGGATTGCTTCTACGAGCTCCTCGACAAAACCTATGAGCGACTACCGAAGTACGATGTTAAAATCGTGCTGGGAGATTTTAACGCAAAGGTAGGAAGAGAAGAAGTATTGTCGGAAAACATAGCCTACACGACAACACGTCTGGTAACGGACTTAGGCTAATTGATTTCGCTACGGAACGCAATGCCACTATAGCCAGCACACGGTTTCCTCACCTCGATATCCATAAGGGGACATGGCGGTCTCCAGATTAACGAACGGTCAACCAAATTGATCACATTGCGATAGATAAGAGGCACGCATCCAGTATTTTGGATGTCCGAACATTCCGAGGAGCTAACATCGACTCGGATCACTACCTTGTAGCAGCCAAGGTAAGAATGTGGATATCCACCACGCCACAACAATCCAGAAATACTGTGAAAAAATTTAATGTCGGAAGACTGCAATCGCAAGAGACCGCCAAGACCTTCGCACAACGCGTATCCCTTAACCTCTCGATTAACACCATACCACCAGCATCGAATGTCGAAGAGCAATGGCAACGATGCCAACAGGCCATTAGATCAGCCGCAACTGATGTGCTAGGTTTCTCGCGCACACCAGCAAGAAACCCCAGGTTTGATGAGGAATGCTGACAGATGCTCGCAGCCAAGAACGAGGCCTACAAGGCTAAGCTGCAGGTGCAGACGAGAGCTGCCATTGAGCTCTATAGGCAAAGAAGAAGGGAAGAACATCGGCTTTTCAGCAGGATGAAAAAAAGAGCAAGAAAAGCGCGCGATCGAGGATATAGAGAGGTGCCACTCCGGGAACGATGTCCGCAAGTTTTACCAAAGTGTAAAACGTCAAAGCCAAGGATACAAGGTTCGAACAGAATCCTGTCGAGATGAACAAGGAAATATCGTAGTAGAGACACAGTCGATGCTGAGGATATGGAAGAAACACTTCTGCAGACTGTTAAACGGCGATGACGAACAACATTCCGCTGTCAGGCAGAACGAACCATTCAATATTGGCAACGACAGCGAAAACTGCCAACCACCCGACCTGAGTGAAGTGAGGATAGCAATATCTAAACTCAAGCTTAATAAGGCTGCCGGAAATGACGGCCTTCCCGCTGAGCTTTATAAGGCCGGCGGAGATGACTTGGTAAGTAACATCCACCAACTCATAAGCCAAATCTGGTCGAATGAAAATATGCCTGAAGAATGGTACCTCAGCATCGTTTGCCCGATCCACAAAAAAGGAGACCCTCTGAACTGCGCCAACTACAGAGGCAGAAGTCTGCTCATCATCGCCTACAAGATCCTATCTGCCGAAATATGTGAACGCCTGAAACCGGTACCAACAACCTGATTGGCCCTTATCAGTGTGGTTTTAGGCCAGGAAAGTCCACAACCGATCAAATTTTCACACCTCGGCCAATCCTGGAAAAAACTCAAGAAGTCCAAATCGATACCCACCACCTATTCATCGATTTCAAAGCCGCATATGACAGCATTTATAGAGACGAACTGAACAGAACCATGTCTAGTTTTGGTATACCGCCCAAACTCGTCCTCACCGAGACATTCGATGCCAAAAAAGGATTAAGGCAAGGCGATGCGCTGTCATGTGACTTCTTTAATCTAATTCTTGAGAGGATTGTGCAAAACTCCAAAGCCAACACCAGAGGCACAATTTTCCAAAAGTCGGTGCAACTACTAGCAAACGCTGACGATATTGACATCATTGGTAGGACTCAACGTGATGTCATAGCCACGTTTGCTAGTATAGAGAAGGAAGCGGCGAAAATGGGTTTAGCAGTAAATGAGGGTAAGACTAAGTATATGCTGTCATCACGAAAGGACTCACAACATCGACGAATTGGACAGAACGTCACCATTGACAGATATAACTTTGAGGTAGTACGGGACTTTGTCTACCTCGGCTCCGCTGACAACAAGATCTCGTCAGAAATTAAACGAAGAATTACTCTTGCCAACCGCTGTTTCTTCGGGCTAAGAAGGCAATTTAGTAGTAAAGCCCTCACTCGAACTACTTAGGAGATCCTATATAAGACCCTGATCATCCCAGTCCTGCTCTACGGCGCTGAAGCATGGACCGTATCAAAAGCGGATGAAGAAATCCTTGGTAGATTCGAGAGGAAAATTCTTCGAAAAATCTTCGGTCCCGTTTGCGTTGACGGGCTATGGAGACGAAGATTCAACCAAGAACTATACGAGCTGTACAGCGACATACCCCTGGTCAAAAAACTTCGCATTGGACGTTTAAGATGGCTAGGACATGTGGAACGAATGGACACCAATACTCCAGCTCGCAGAGTCTTCGATTCCCAGCCAGATGTCGGACGCAGTAGAGGAAGACCTCGCCTTAAGTGGCGCGCACAAGTGGAAACCGACCTCAACCAACTTCGAGTGCGCAACTGGAGGCAGTTAGCTAAGGACCGGGCTAATTGGAGAGGCATGTTGTTTGAGGCCCAGGTTCATTCCGGACTGTAGCGCCACTTAAGTAAGTAAGTAGAAATTGCATTGCTCCAAGATTATAATAATTAATATTTTTCAAGTTTCGTTCTCTTCCAAAAGAGTGATTTTATTTGACGAACATTTGACAGCCAGCTATCTGGTATGCATTTATAAATGGGAAACGATTTCGTATGTATGTTATATCGAATTTATGTTCAAAAGTAGAGTGGTGTCCTGCAATGACGTCGAGGAAAATTCTATCTTGCAATTCAAAGATACTCATTAACAACGTAAATTCCTTTTAATACCTTTACCAAACAACTTTTGTCATGAAAGTAATAAAATCAATTAAAGGAATCTGTCAGATTTAAAAATCAACTTCAAATATTTAAATATATTAACCAAGCATACATAGTTTCCGCGTATATTGTCAGAGCAAAAAATAACGAATTTGTTTATAGGTGTCATCCTTTGACTGTTCTTTTTCTCATCAACCCAAACTCTGCTTAAATGACATTCGAACAAAAATTAACGAACCTAAACCATTTCATCGTTAACTTCTTTTTTTATAGCATTCTCGCCAACTTTATTTATATTAAATGTACGCGTGCAGTTAAGTACACAAACGAACCTACCAAATGTCAATCACTTTTTGCAAAAATCCTCTATTTCCCAAATGAGACAATTCTGAGACTTTGACACATTGATGTACTTTTTCATATTTTTTGTTGAAGTCTTTTGTTTCAAAAGCAATGAAAAGACGGGTGTGTACTTTCTATTTTTAAGGATTCCCACTACACACTAGAAAATGAATGAAACAAAGAAATAGCGAAGAGAAGTTATTTTGTTTATCATTGAATTTATTGGCTATAAAGTGCTCACGTCAATATCTAAAGCGGGGAAGAGAATTTTTCGACCATGAAAATCTGCATACATCACTTTGCAAGTACTTACGTATACATATTGGATATAAAATAATTTTTTACCGTTAAATTGTGATAAAACGAATGTAAAAGTCGCTCGTTACTTTAGCTGATAATGAATTTAGCTGACAGATGTGAAACTGTGAATGAAATATTCAGAAAGTGGCAGAAAGCAGTAGGGGAAACAACTGACGAGCTAAATGGAGTGAGGAATTTTGAAATAATTTTTAATAAACATTTTAAAATGTTCTGTCAACATTAGTCGCTGAGATCGGCTGTCAGTTGCATTATCAATGCTTCCAAAACACAATGATGTCTTCAGTCATTAAAGCGAATCCATAAACATAATCCAAAAACGAAACTTACGTAGAAGAAATCGAAAGGTTTTCAATGTTCGGTATGTGTGTTCGGCTAAGGCTTCTAATTCGTTGGAAGAAATATCGCGTTGGTCGGGTACAGCAAAAATAAATCAAAACTTTGCACCTACTAGATTAGATTCATACGCGTGCACAAAAAAAAGTTTAGGAGGAGACAGAGGAATAGCGAACTCTTTAGTTTCGCTTGAACAATGTCGAAATATCTCCTGCCTTATCTTGTTGTATCGCTACTTCAACAACGAATGCTACAATAAAATAGCCGGTTGCATTTCTCCCAAAATCAGTTTACTCTTAAAGCTATATTTTGACGTAAGCTGAAATATAGCGATACGATAGTGAATGCTCTACTCAACCTTCCCGTTATAGCTTATTGTCATTTAAAACCAATATGCATCGGTACCTCCTTATTTTAACCCAATTTCGTTACCGTCAGCACTGTCCTACAACATATAAATGGTATTCATAAACCCTTGAGTGTTCCCAAATATTAAAAATAAAGAAATCCTTTTGTTCTACGACCGTTTTTTTGAACAGTTAGTTTTATAAACACAGCTGTTGTTCATGAACAATTTCTCAATTGCGTTTGTTAACATTCTGTTATACACGCTGTTGCAGACAATTATACATACTTCATATGATGACAGGTCAGATGTCAAAAATAAAATAAATTTCTATCATGAGATACAATGGTATTTTTCATTTCTTATTCAATATTTTGGTATACGAACAACAAATCGTTGTTAGATACATGTTAGCTGAAACTGTGTGTCTTGTGAAGGTCGTTGAAATGCAAAGAGCTCCTTTTACTGCTTTCTGTCATATTTAACTTGAGACTCCAGGTTTTTGCTTAGGCATAGTTTTCAACTGCTTATCAGTGAATCTCAGCGTAAGTCTAGCAACGGCATAACATAAGTTTAGGAAACATCTGTGAATGTGCGCCATTTCCTTTTTGACTATTAGAACACTCGTTATCCAAGGATTTACCTTTAGTTGCGATGACATAATTGCATGTTTGCTTTGTTTGCATGCAATCATTTGCAATCATATTATGTTTTGCTTTGCATGTCAAAATTGATTTTTGTTTAAAATGATTTCTTATTAAAAAAAATTTAACAGATGTAAACAATAAAGGAAAGCACAACATCTTTTACATCTTATCAGACTCTTTCTTTCACAATTCGGAATGCCGTTTAACATTTATGAAACTCTGACATTCATCATTTGCATTTATGAAAGTAATGCATTCGTCAGACTTTCGCAACCATGGATTAATGAAATTACCCATAGTTAGACAAAAATCAACCTTCGAATGACATTAGAATCTGTGAGACTTTGCGCCACTTTTTACAGCAGTGCTACCAACAACAAACAAAAAACAATTTCAATCTGCCACAATATCAATGGACGCATTCAATGCATTCTTCTTCCACGGTATGCATTCACTTAATTTTTCCTCCGACAGTTAGCATATGCACATGCTAGCAATGTATAACAATCAACTCGACGGATTTGACGTTTTTGTTTACTGGTCTGAGCAAGGCGGATAAACATAAATATGACAAAGTCTCAGAGTAGTTTCTCATGTTGATCGCGAGGGCGAACTGACATAAACTGATGCCAGCCACATTTTTTCCTTCTTACATACATAAATATATTTTTTTCTTGTTTAATTGCTCTTCATCTGTGCTTTTGCCTTCTATGTGTATACAATACATTTTGTTTATTTTTAGACAAATTTGTTCAGCTGTCAAAAATTATTACCATCAAAAAGAAAGAAAAAAAAAACACAATACACTGTGCGTTCTGCTAAAAAGAAATAATAACCACTGCAATATTTTGCGTCGTATTTTTGAATTATTGAATATACAAAAATATATTAACCGCTCTTTTCTTTTAAACAAATATAGCATGAAAGAGAACACTGCACAGGAAACTACTGTCAAGAGGGGGAGGAGGATGTGTTCTTTTCTATCTCCCACCACACATTAGATTAAGAAGATGGCAACTAAAGGACAGATAAACCAATACAAAACAAATATAATATTCGTACCAAGAAAGTATTATCGTTTTGGCAATACATCAATGTTTTTAAATTGTTTTTATGAATGTAAAAGATATTCGTTCGGGTTCGCCTCCGCTCTTAAATGAAGCGGCGAAGAAAACTAAAAATACATTTATTTATTTTTTATATTGAAACAATAAATCAAACAAGTTGCTTTGCCACTAATCTGTTAACACATTAAAAGATTTTATATTTTGATTTGCATTTGAATACAATTTTGCAGTTTTGTTAACACATTAAGGTGGGAATTGGGGTTTTAAAACAGTTTGCTGCTTGTGGTCAATGATTTGGTTACTGGTGTACACGTCAATTCGAATTTGGGGAACACTTTTTAGGATAAAGTACAAAGAAGTAAATTAAGACATATTTTAGCAAAAATTGACAACACTGTTAATTATACACCAATATCCGTCACGATCTGTCAAATTTCAAACTGATTCTACAGCTGTGGAATCCACTCCCCATTGATTAATTGTACAGCAACCAATAGGCAAATGTCTGCCACGATCTGTCAAATTTCATACGGATTCTACAGCTGTAGAATCCACTCCCCATTGCTTAATTGTACATCAACCAATAAACACATGTCTGTCACGATCTGTCAAACTTCATACGGATTCTACAACCGTGGAATCCACTCCCCATTGCTTAATTGTACACCAACCAATAAGCAAATGACTGTCACGAACTGTCAAACTTCATACAGATTCTACAACTGTAGAATCCATCCATTTCCCATTGCTTGATTGTATACAAATAAGCTAATTTCTGTCACGAACTGTCAAACTTCATACGAAGTCTAGAGCGGTGGAATACATTCCCCATTGGCACGATTAAATTTAAGGCGCAAATTTAACCGCACATCCCTTTTCTGCGATAGCAGTTCAAATGGTGGAACTGCATTTTTGTTTTCTGAAAACTGAAAACGCTCTGGAAGCCCAATTGTGGAAAATGTCGATAAAATCCACGAATTCGTAAGTCTGTTTCGATTGCCCAGGAGAGCTTAACATTGCAAAAACCACTTCAAACCAATTAAATAAGGATGGATGCAAAAAGATGTTCGAGGTATGGGTGCCACACGAGTTAACGTCAAAAACCTCATTAAACCGAATTTCCATCTTTGAATGGCTTCAGAATGACAACAAAATCAAAGGATTTCTGAAGCGGATGATGACTGGTGATGAAAAGAGGATCATTTACGACAATATCAGAAGACAAGGTCGTGGTCAAATTATCTACCATTCGCCCTTAATTCGGACTTAATTAAATGTTCAATCGAAACTAAAAAGTTCGCTATTCCTATGTCTCCTATAATTTTGTTTGCACGAAGATTGCCTGCAATATTCTGAGACTTGTTGGATTAGTCTCCTCACCCATGTAAAGGAATACTGACAAGCACACTAATGTGGATCTAGTACAGAGAAACACTAACGTTGCCTACAAGTATCACTCAAACGTGGATCTAGTAAAGAGCTTCTACAAAATACAACTTTCGACTATAAAGGGTGATCCAAGTAGAGATACTTTTTTCAATAGCCTTTTTTGACAGATCACGTGTGAGTCGTGTCATGCTGTCATGTTATTTTTGTTTAGTATTGTTTGGCATTTCATAATGGAAAGACTTACGCGTGAACAACGTTTACAAATTGTTCAACTTTATTATGAAAATTCACGTTCTGTGAGGAATGTGTTTCGTGCACTTCGCTCAACTTATGGTCAACATAATCGGCCTACCGAGCGTACTATTCGCAACACCATCACCCATTTTGAGACCCAGCATTCATTATTGGATAATATTCGACCGAATAGACCACGTCCAGCACGCTGTGAAGAAAATATAGCGGCCGTAGCTGAGAATGTACACGAAGACCGTAGAGAGTCGATTCGGCTCCGTTCGCAGCAACTCGGACTGACGTATGGAACGACTTGGCGCATTTTACGTCAAGATCTTAAATTGAAAGCGTACAAAATACAGCTTGTGCAACAACTGAAGCCGCTCGACCTTTCCAAGCGACATCGCTTCGCTCTATGGGCTCTTGAAAAGTTCCAAGAAGATCCGACGTTTTCGAGGCAAATTTTGTTTAGCGATGAGGCCCATTTCTGGCTCAATGGGTATGTAAACAAACAAAATTGCCGCATTTGGGACGAAGAGCAACCTGAAGAGATTGAAGAACTGCCACTTCATCCAGAAATAACAACGGTTTGGTGTGGTTTGTGGGCCGGTGGAATCATCGGTCCATATTTCTTTAAAAATTATGCCGGTGCGAACGTAACCGTCAATGGCGACCGTTATCGTGCCATTTTAACCGACTATTTGATGCCTGAAATTGAAGCTCGTGATCTCGGCGACATTTGGTTTCAGCAAGACGGCGCCACTTCCCACACATCGCATCAATCAATGGACTTATTGAGAGAACATTTCGGTGAGCACATAATTTCACGTTTTGGGCCGGTCGATTGGCCACCAAGATCGTGTGATATCACAGACTTTTTCCTGTGGGGATATGTAAAGTCAAAAGCTTATGCCGACAAACCCGCTTCGATTCAGGCCTTGGAGGAAAACATCACGCGTGTCATTCGCCAGTTACCAGTCGAAATGCTCGAACGAGTGATCGAAAATTGGACTCAACGGATGGACCATCTGCGACGTAGCAACGGCCAACATTTTATAGACATAATCTTCAAAAAATAAATGCCAAAGAATGTTCTTTCAAATGATAATAAACATTCTCCATTAAATTTGAATTTTCTGTGTTTTTTTCTTTAAAAAAGTAGGGAACCTCGAAATGGATCACCCTTTACTTACTTCCTCTACTGCTGAATGTCAAAAAGTGCATAAACCTATTACAAAAACGTGCTTGTGGTAGACCTAAGTAAAACAAAATCCATGTTCCGCTGGTAAAGTCATTCCCAAACGAATTCCAATTTCTACCGGATGGCCTGACCACTTCTAAACTATGGAAATAGCTTTGCGGTTTTTATCACTAAAACCTACACAAAAACATCTGAGATGTGTATTTAAAAATACCATCACCGCATGTAAGCAATGATGCATTTCCCTTTTTTTTTTGTTGTTCGTATATACAAGAAGCTAATTTCTAAAAACAACAATTAAAAATAAAATCAACGTTAGCCCACTCAAAAATAAATCTTTATTTACGGACTCTGCGCACTCATGCTATATAAAAAGCGGATTCGACATCTATTTCGAAATTGACGTCTATTTTTTGATTTTGACATAAAATTTCTTGAGCATGTTTATGATTTATCTGACACATACGTGTATTGTTCGGTTGTTGACTTCGGAACACAGTCGGGGGTGCTGTTTGGCCAGAGAAAATTCCCCAACACGCGTCCTCCTCGACCTCCGTTCGAACACAAATTTTGACCTTTCTCCGAGTGCAAACGCAGCAAATCAAAAGAATGCATGGAAGACGCTTTCTATTGTCTATTGTGCCACCTGCTTAAATAGTGTTACCAGCGCACCTGTAATTTTTCTGCGCCCCTATTTGGAGATGCCACATGGAAATTCCTCCCTATTTCGAAACAATTAATTGGAATTTACTCAACCATCGGTGCAGGCGCACATTTACAATTAATTTTATTTTTTTATTGATACAATTTTCTAAAACAGCTTTCGCAAACCTCCATTGAGACGGTAGACTTTGCTCGGGCACACTCTTCTCGTATACCAACCCAACATTGCGGTTGATGATTTTCAGAAAAAAACAAAAACACAAACAATCTCCATCGGAGTGATAAATTTATTTAAGAAAACACATCAATTGAAGAATGTACATATCTATCCAGAGCTATCCGGCGAATGTGCTGTGCCCGAGCGCTGGTTTAGATGGCCGGGTCTGGCCAACCCATTGGAGAATGCAATCAACTAGCGCGTCTGGTTTTGTTATGGTTTTCAATAAATTTTATTACCAAGTGGATTGGACGCCGGCTAGGGGGTGCAAGGAGCTAGGATTAGCTTGAAACAAAAACATATAGATGTACTGCTCGTATATTTATATAAAAAGCACTCATTCAAGATTTCTGTTTACGCCAATAGTTTTTCGGCTTTAATTACATTTAGATGATTGCAATTGAATTGCACATGTACGACGAATGTGTGCACACATTTGGAGGCGCATCACATGAGATGTGCAGTTTATTCCTGGATATATGCATACGAGTACATCAAAGGAAGATCAATTTTGTGGAGTGCACATTATTGGATGGAATGTATGACAGGGTGGATATTTTTTTATTGATATTTAAATGTTTAGAAAATACAGAGTGACAGAGGAAATGGGCGGTGAAATGGGTGGTAGTGGGTAACTTCTTCAGTGAAAAATTGTATACAATGTAGGGGTGGCGAATTGTTGACAGGGGATCTTGCTTATTCTATGTGAACTCTAATAGTTGGGGATATACTACGTTCGATATACTACCGGCTGAGGATTTTTTGACAGGAGATCTTGCTTATCCTATGTGAATTCTAATAGTTAGCCATTTACTACGTTTTTACAGCCCTATCGAGGTATCCGTCGGAGCGGACAATTTTCCGCAACGCATACTTCGTCGGAGGTTCAAATTCCATTCGAGGTTTGTTTTATCGTAAAAAAAATACAAAACAAATGCGACGGCTTCACATCACTACAATTTGTAAATAAATTCCGCGAGGAATTTGTGTCGGAAAAAGAATGACAGTTAGCTGTCAAAAGTTGCACGAAAAATGCCCTGCGTTACAAAATCTCGGAGAAATATTCGAAAGAATACCTCGAAGCAAAAATCCTCCGAATCGTACAAAATCGGAGAATTTTCCGCTCTGACGGATACCTCGATAGAGCCGAATACGCCCATTTCGGTATTAAATTTGCAAAAACAATCAAATTTTACTGAATTCCCCATACAAAATTTCGTAATGTGGTAATGCCACACCGTTTATTGGGAAATATGGTTGCTAATATGGTAAAACAACCGGTCAAACAATCGAACAAACCGAATTTTATTAGAATGGAACAGTTCGACTGTCATGTGTTATTGTAAAAATGTAAGCATTGGAAACATTCAAACTGAATAAATAGACATTTTATCAGATTCCAGCATTTTTTTCTCCCAAAAAATACGTTTCTAGTCTGCAAATTATAACGGGTCCGCCATCTAACGTTTTTTTTTTCAACTAGTGTTTATTTCGTGAATAGTAACACTTAGCTCATGTCTGATTTGACAGATAATTAGTTTTATCCTTCCGCTGAACAAATATGGTTGTGTATGCGCTTGAACAACGCTGGGAAATATTGCGACATTACTTTGACAATCATGGTAATGTTGCAGAATGTGTGCGAAAATTGCGTACGGATTTTGGAAGAAGAGAAGCGCCGTCAGCTCCGTATGTTCGTTATCTTGTGAAAAAAGTGAAAGAAACTGGCATCCTAATCGATAAACCAAAGCGTGAAAAGCCAAAAACAGTGTGTACACCCGAGAATATTGCTGCTGTGGCAGAAAGTGTGCGTGAAGCGCCATCAACATCAATTCACCGTCGTTCTCAACAATTGACCATTTCGGAGACATCATTGAGACGAATTTTGCATTAAGACCTTGGTATGACGCCATACAAAGTCCAATTGGTTCAGGAGTTGAAGCCAACTGACCATCCAATGCGTTTTCGCTTCGCTAAGTGGGCCTGCGATCGACTTAGAGAAGATGCCGAGTTTGCCAAAAAAAATCATCTTTCAGATGAAGCTCATTTTGATCTTGGCGGGTACGCATACATTGAAAAGCCGATACACCCAAAACGAGTCACTGTTTGGTGCGGATTTTGGTCCGTAGGCATAATTGGGTCATTTTTCTTCGAAAATGAGCAAGGAGTGGCCGTTACAGTCAATGGCGATCGTTATCGGGCCATGTTGAACGAATTTTTGTTCACAAAAATTGAAGAAGAGGAGGATATTGGCAACATTTGGTTTCAACAGGACGGCGCTACGTGCCACACAGCCGAAACTACATTCGATGTTTTGCGCCCTGTTTTTGAAGATCGCATTATCAGCCGCAGAGCTGCGATTTGACACCGTTGGGCTATTATTTGTGGGGTGCCGTAAAAGAATAGTGTTACGCCGACAAGCCAGAGACAATTGACGCTTTAAAGGACAATATTCGTGAAGCCATTGGTGAAATACAGCTGCACACAATCGATAATGTGCTTAAAAATTGGACCGATAGTGTAGGCTACTGCATGGCCAGCCGAGGCAGCCATTTGAATGAAAATATTTTCCATTATTAACCGGAAGGATTGTACTTTCAAATAGAAAAAGAAATTTGAGAAAATATTCAGTTGTTTTTTATAGCATTTTTAAAAATTCGGACCCTTTACAACAATTGATGGTAAATAACCTCCTTGAAGTATTCCATTTTAATTTCAGGGTATCCTACACAAAAATCCGCAATCGAAGTCTTTGCATATCGTGCTTTCTCTGTTATTCCCCACCCGGGGTCTCGACGAGCAATATTTCATAGCATGCAATGTGGCATTCCATGAAGATTGCTTATGGAGACCTCAAATAGTATTCTATGAAAAATTTATTTCTATGTATTGCTCAGTCCATTGCTTTCTATGGATAGTATTCTATGGGCTGTCGTTTCTGTTTGACATTTGTGTTTTTGAATGAGAAAGTAAGCAATGGAAATGCCCACCCTACATTTCATAGCATTCTATCGTTATTTCTTTCTATGAAAAGTGACAGATAATAAGCTCTCAAATATTGCTCGTGGTGACGCGGTGCCACTAAAGTTATAATTTGACATAGCAATCTTTTTTTTAGAAACACGAACATTTTATTATAAAACTGAGTTGACCACAATTGAAGTCATTATTATAATTTACTTTGAAATTTCTTTTGTGTTGTTTCTTACAATTTAAATGTCAACTGTCAAAGAAAATTCGGCAATGTAGCAAACTCTAAAACGTAATGCGCAAACTTATGATCACGGCCCATGGATAACGTGATCATAAGATTTCAGATTACAACTGAAAAATAAGGTAAGGAAACGTGGAACGCAAAACCTTACTGAATTTTAATATAAATGTCAAACTATGCCAAATTCATTTTATTTTGTAAATTCATTTTTCACATTTAAAGATTTCTATCAACATCTATCTATTCAGAATAATTATTATTTATCAGAAAAGTAAAAACTAACTTAAGCGAACCTATAATATCGGGTCATTTTACTGAAATCAAAAAAATCTTCATGACAGGTCGAAGAAAAATCCGCTGTTTCACTAACATGTGTGTGTCCATGTGTAAATTTTCAACTTGTTTCGACAGTCATTTCCCCTCTAATGTCACGTGACTAAAGAAGCGGTAAAGCTGCCGAAAAATCCAGATCTCAAAATTGATCCAAGATAAAAAAAAAAGAATTTTTGTTTGTCCAATGGAACACAACAACTGTCAAAATTGGTCTTTTGACGGATTAACTTAAAAAAAATTGATTTTTTTACCAATTGAATTACCATTAGTGAAAACACCTTTTAGCCGAATTCGCAAATGATGCAAAATTTAGTAGTACGCTTTAAAAAAAAACTTATTGACAGGCGGTTGAAGGAGATCAAAGAGAAGAAATAGTAAGGGTATTCATGCAACGTCGTAATTTTATTACGTGCGAAAGATTATAATTTTACGACGACGTTTCATGAACGACCCTAAAACTGCACCACTCAATAATGCGGTAACCCACTGAATTAAAATTCATTTTACTAATTTATTTATCGATAGAATTTTGTTCCTATTGTTCTCTTTCCTTTCTCGATAATTTTCTTCAGTTTAGCGCATACGTTTGATGTGTGAGAGTGACTGATTAAATGTCAAAATAGCATTTCAAAAGTTTACAACGTTTACCATCTCAGTTTACGCACCCAATTCCTGTGAGAAAATTCCGATATTATTGGAAAAGATTTCCCATACAAATTTTGACAGTTCATTTATCACGTCGTAATTTTATCACGTTTAAAACGTTTACGACGAATTTCCGACGTTGCATGAATACCCCTAGTATAAAACGTGGACATGCAGAGTGAATTACGGAACAGAACAACCCAATTGAGAAAGACTTTGCGTTATATAAAATCAAACTTGGAAAATTTTAAGGATAACTGGGGAACCTTGGCGGTTAAGGTCCAGGATTGTCACGAGCTGTAGTGACATATACGATTAAAATAATCAGCTATATGCGAAACTGTGTCAATAACCATTTTCTTAAGATGATGTCACACATAATAATGATTCGAGAGGTGGGTACGCATTCAAAACGATAATCGTTTCTATATCGATAATCGCTTATCGTTTTCTAAAGACAACTATGAGTTGTGAAATGGGTGTCATAATAAAAAATATTTTTCAGCAGAGGATGTACTAATTTTGTAACTTTAAAAACGATAATGGTTAACGACAGTTTTTGAGACTTTCTGGGTACGTAAAATGGAATTTGTACACATAATAGGGGTATTTATTAAAAGTTGTAAGTATGCGAAGGGTAGAAAATTTTAAGTTTACGGCAAACGTCTCATGAACGCCCCAAAGACTACTTGCTTAAATGATGTGGTATTAATCGGAATTTTTCTTTTTCTTTCGGTTTTTGGTAATTCCTTAAATTTAGCGCATATGTTTGATTCGTGAAAGTGACAAATTAAATGCGACAATAGGTTTTATAGGTTCATTTACACGTTTACGGCAATTTTCCGACGTTCGATGATTGATGATTTTTTTGGTACAACGAAAGCGAGTATTAAATGTCTCTGCAAGTGATTGACTTAATCAGCCCTATCGAGGTATCCGTCGGAGCGGACAATTTTCCGCAACGCGTACTTCGTCGGAGGTTTAAATTCTATTCGAGGTATGTGACGTCGGAAAAAAAAAGTCTACACAAATCCGACGGCTTCACTTCACTACAATTCGTAAAAAAATTTCCGCGAAGAATTCGTGTCGGAGAAAATCGGAAAAAGAACGGCACTTTGCTGTCATAAATTGCACGAAAAATGCACCTGAACGTAGTTCAACGCAATTCGCCTGGATGCGTTACAAAATGTCGGAGAAATATTCCGAACAGCTTTTCGGAAGAATACCTCGAAGCAGAAATCCTCCGAATCGAACAAAATCGGAGAATTTTCCGCTCCGACGGATACCTCGATAGGGCCGATTGTTTTTGAAGGCAGTTAGGAATTCTATATCAAAAAAAATGTAAAGAGATTTATTCCAGATATTTATTTGAATAGAAAAATCCTTCCCAAGTGTGGGAAATCTAAGAAATCGGGGATCTATAATCAATATGCTGGCAACCTGTTATGATGCGTATTCGTTACACTCATATTTTTTGTGACCAGAAATGCGCTTTAACCTGAGGGGGGTGTGTAGGTCCGGCGATCATGAGCATCAGGTCAAACTTAAGGTAGCTAAGATGAAAATTGCACGTATGACTGCGCGGTAAGTAAGCTTGGTCGAACAAGAAAATCGAGGATCCCTGGAATCCACACGTAAATGAAAAATTGTGTACAAGAGGTTTTATTAGTAATCCCATATCAAAAGGAGAGATCTAACGTATCTCTTCAAAAAGTCAAAATGGAGAAGTAGCTTATTAGTACATATTGTCAAATTCAAAGGAGAGACATAAGCAGTCCCTTCAAAAAGACATGATTAAACTCCGTTAATATACAATCGCGGAGAAGAAGCAGTTCTAAATCACAAGGCTTCTACACAAAATTTTAAGACGTAGTGATCCAAAACCTGGAGGCATTTAGATAGCTTTAAAGGTTGAACTGTGAAAGCTACAGTGATTGAGTAAAGTAGGAATGTCGATTACATAATCATTAAGGGCCGATCAGAATGCGTATCTGTAGCTGAGTGAAATGTTAAAAACAGGGCAACCCGTAAGCGCTTACACAATGTGTATCTTCGTGAATCTGTAGCTTGAAGTTGAATAGAGGGCAACTTCATGCAAGAAATGTATCCCTCTTTTGACAGCGATGCAAGATACAAGCTACAGATATGCATTCTGAGCAGGCCTTTATATAAGTAGGCTATGCAATTTTTGGTAGTACCAATTACATCATTATTTCATAACCGAATTTTATAAAATATGGCCCAATTTTTAGGCGCCCAATTTTCATAGTATGTATTAAAAATTATTTAAAAAAAAAAAGACCTGGCCACATCATCAGAGTGAGTTTTTTATGGAAAATATGAACATTGGCAAGACTGATGTCAAATCAAACTTCAAGTAAGTGCTGTGGATTTCTACCGATCATTTTATTAATTTATGTCTACCATTAGTTAGATATAAATTTAATAAAACAACTTTTATTATTTATAGTCTTACCCATAATCTATTCCTGATTTTGCACCCCACAACTAAAATTTTATTGTCTCACTATATTTTTAGTTTAATCACGTCTTGAAATAAAATTTATAAATAAAAAATATTTTTTAACAAACAAATCACTAAAATAGTACAACACTAACATTTAAACAAAGTCAACACTTTAGGGGTTACTTTCAACTTGCTGTCTAGTGATGTACTGTCGCTCTCTTCTGTGATCGATTGCACACTGCTGAGTTTTTCATTAGCACAACCGGCTTGTCATCTCCCATCTACCTAGAAAGTATGACCTTATAATTTAGGATAAGGGATTAAATGGCTTGCGATCAATACAATTCTAGGTAGCGAGGCATATTTTGGACCTTTGAGGTTTTAGCGCACGTAGGCGCTAAATTAAAACATAAATTTGAAAAGGTTGTCAAAATGATTGCGTTTAACATTTATTTGTTTTGAATTGATGGCAACACCTCCTAATTTAAAGTGGACTTGTCATACAATAACTCGTCTATTAACTTTAGGGTGAGATCTGTAAATGGAAAGAAGGTGAGTGGATAGGTTTCACCTTACGTTTGCAAATTTCGGATGAAATTTCTTTTTTTTTTTGCGGGTAAAAATATAATTTACGCATACCAGTAGATTTGAAATCACGAGATCTAAATCTAGTTTTTTTTTATAATTGGCGCGCGCTAAAGGGATTATTAATACCCTTATGGTGTTTAAGCACAGCGGGGGCATCAAGGAAATAGAGGAGTAGAGAAGAGGAGATACCGATGTGCGTTGGTTTTGAATTTCTGTAAATTGTAATGGAAAACCTGAGTTTGGTAAAGCATTCCACATTCGTGTTGTTCGGTTAAGGAATGAATCTCTATATTTCATAGTACGTCCGAAGATAGGCTTTAGGGTGAACTGATTAGCATTGGTGGTACGGCGAGTATTACGGTTGAATTGTTGAATGCAGCTGGCTATTTCGTTAGAGCATTTGTTGTTGTAATAGCGGTAAAAGAGTGTAAGGCAGGAGACATTCCTACGATCTTCGAGCGAAACTATGGAGTTCGCTATGGTTGGATCTCCTATCAATTTTATCGCACGCTTTTCTATCCTATCTAGTAGGTGCAATGATGTTTTGGCTGCACCTGACCATATGTGGGCGTTGAACTCAAGTTTGGGGCGTATGTACGCTGTATATATTGAGGCCAGATCAGAAGGGGTGAAGTATTTCTTACATCGATTGAGGAAACATAGACATTTTGCTGCATTTTTGGCGATTTCGAATATGTGGTCGTTCCAACGAAGGTCGTTACTAACACACATACCGAGCATGGAAAGTTTTTCGGCTTCGACGATGCAAGTGCCACTCATGGATAGTGGCTGTAAAGTTCGGTTTCGCTTGGATGACAGAAGACAGCATTGCGTTTTGGAAGCATTAAATTCCACTCTATTAGATTTACCCCATTTAATTATGCTGTCAAGGTCGGAATTTAATGAACTTAACATATTTTGTCGTTTTTCTTCCACATCCGAAGGTGAGGGGCGTGAATTCGAGAACGAATATGAAAAGCTGAGGGTACTGTCATTAGCGAAGGAATGGATTGGATTAGAAGTTGCAGACAATAGGTCATTAATAAAAATGAGGAAGAGTGTCGGAGACAAAGCTGAGCCTTGGGGAACACCAGCATTTATTTGGTGAGTAGCAGACTTGAAACCGTCCAAAACTACTTGAATTGAACGTTTCGAGAGGTAGTTTCTAATCCATTGAAGAAAAGTATCATCGATACCAAAAGCACGCATTTTCGACAAAAGGGCTTGATGCCAAACCCTGTCAAATGCCTTTGAAATATCAAGTGCAACGATCTTTTTTTCGCCACCAAGGTGGATTGATTGGTTCCACTTTTCGGTGAGATATGACATCAAATCACCAGTGGACCTGTTGCTACGAAAACCATATTGTCGGTCATTGAGGAGTTTTCGTGATTCAAGATATTTCATAAGCTGACGGTTAATCAGCGTTTCCATGACCTAAGAAAGATGGGAGGTAAGTGCAATTGGTCGGTAGTTGGAGAGAGAAGAAGATTCGCCTTTTTTTGGGACGGGCTGTACAAATGCAGTTTTCCATCGACTCCGAAAGAGTCCTGATGAATAGGAAAGATGGAAAAGCTTAAACAGTGGTTTTGCCAGCGTTGAAGAACACCTCTTCAGAATTATGGGGGAGATACCATCTGGACCAGACGATTTGTGTATGTCAAGATCGATTAATACTCTTGCGACTGTACGAGTACGAAAGTGGATTGGTCCCATAGAATGTTCTACGTTCTCTAGTACAGGGGGAGACTGGTCACAATCTGGCAGCGTTGAATTGGCTGCAAAATGAGCAGCGAGCAGATTGGCTTTGTCTAGAGAGGTGACAGCTGGAATGTCATTGTAAATGAGCGTTGGGATGGAAGATGAGGTCGAATTCTTAATGATTTTTACAAACGACCAAAAGTTTTTACTACCTTTGGGACATAGTAGAATTTTTTGCCTGAACTTTTGGTCGTGGAAGAATTTGACACGCTTAATGTGGGCATTGCAGTCATTTCTGGCTCGTTTGAATTTTAAACGGTTTTCCTCAGTTGGGTTGGCTTTATATGACCGAAAACATAACTCTTTCACCCTAACAACCTCTTTACAGCTCGAGTCATACCACCCGTTTACCTTCGGTTGGATACACTTTACCCGGTGAGGGATACAGGATTTCATACCCAGGAGAATGGTGTTAGTTATCGCATCAGCCGTAGCATCCACGTCATTATCGAGGAAGCATAATAACCAGTTAAAATTCTTAAAGAAACCGTTTAGAGCTTCCCAGTTGGCTTTCTCGTAATGCCAAACAGTTCTTTTAGGAATTTGTTCTTTAACTATGTGGTTGGAGTACGAGAAATTAGCTGATACGATACAGTGGTCTGACGTGCCTAGAGGCGATAATACATTTATGGTGTATTTGTCGGGGTGAGATGTTAAAAACAAGTCCATACCTAGTCCATACCTAGTCTAAATGTCTGCCTGACTATATTTTTATCATCTTCCTCCAAGAATGTATGCAATTCGTAGATTGGTATTGAAGGAAGATCAAACAATTGCTTTATTTGAGCCAACAACTACCAATGCGAAAAATGCACTGTTTGGTGCGGTTTATGGTCAGGCGGCATCATCGGACCGTATTTTTTTTAAAAATGCGGGAGGTGCACCTCTTGTTGTCAATATAGATCAAAACATAGCAACAAATATTATGAATTCTATACAGATGACGCACTCCATATAAGAAAAATTGTTCTATGGCGGGTCGTGCTGGCACAGCCCGCCATATGTTTTCGTTCTTGTTTTTCATGTGTTTTCATGCACACCGCCCGCCTGTACCATAAAGCTACTGAGCAAAAGTTTCTGTTTTTTGTTCTCAATGCGTCATCTGTATAGAATTCATATTCTTTGATAGCAATGATCAATTAATGTTTGTTGCCGAAAATTTAAGATATTAATCTGGCTGACTTGTGCCTTCAAAAGAATTAAGCTACATGGAGCACAGCTAACCAATCAATCGCTTTATTGAGAAAAAAGTTCGATGAAAACATCCTCTCAAGAAGTGGTCCTGTCAATTGGCCACCAAGATCTTGTGATTTGACACCATTGGGTGACTTTCTATGGGAACATGTGAAATCTCTTGTTTACGTCGATAAACCTGAAACGATTGAAGCTTCGGAAGCCAACATAACTCCTGTTATTCATGAAATATTCTTGAGAGTGATCGAAAATTGGACCCACAAAATGGACATTGAAGAGTTAGTCGTAAGCAACATTTGAAGGAAATTATCTTTAAACATTAAATGACATGAACCGAACTTACCCCTTAAACAAAGATTTCCCTGTGACTTTTTGTGTTTTTTTTTTTTTTGAAATAAAGTCAAGCAGTTCTTATTGGATCACCCTATATAAGAAGCAGCATAACTCACTCAAAGATTTCTTTTTAATTGTGCAAGATACACAACAAAAAACAAATTAGACATCTAAGGGATAGTATTCTTTTACATGAGGTATAGTCATCTTTTAAATTCAGTTTAAAAAAAAAAGTTTAAAAAACAAAGTTTTTGAAAAAAAAAATGTCTATCTCCGGTACATCCACTCGTTAAATCTTTCTATGTTCTCTTCACTTTTCAGACTATGCAATCGACCCAACTGTCAATGCGTGTTTTAGTTCCCACTATAGAAGTGCTCTGTTCCCGTACTTTCTATAATTTCTTAGAGTAAGGCTAATTTTTTTCAGAGACGCCCCCAAAAAGTGGGCGTGGGTTAAAATGGTCTATTGACGAAATGTTGGTATTAATACTGCCAATGATTGTGCATCAAAATTTTTTTCGAAAATTTTAAAATTTGACCAAAAAACATTTTTCATAAAAAAAAAACGCCCCCAAAAAGTGGGTGTGGCAAAAAAACTTTATATTGACGAAATATAGATATTACGAATCTCTAAAAATGCTTCTCAGACACTTTTTTAAAATTCTTTACGGTTTGGCCAAAAAAACACGTTTTCCTAAAAAGGGGGCGTGGCAGTGGGCGGATTTCAAAAAAATTGTACACTTGTTCTGGTGGCACGGACAAGGATCCTATATAACAAATTTTATTATCCTAGCTCAAAATTTAAGGCCCAAAAATCGGTGACGAACAGACGGACGGACAGACAGACATGGCTTAATCGACTCAGCTAGCGATTCTGAGTCGATCCATATACTTTGAGGTATATGTAGCTAAATTATTTCTCTATGTTACAAACTAAGTATCAAAACTAATATACCCCTATGGGATAGGGTATAAAAATACGGGGACACTATTAACTGAAATACAGTAAAAATTGTTGTTGCATTAGGATTGTAAAGAACTAGTCAAACACATGTCAGAATAAACGAATTGTCACTTTCAGATACCAACTATCTGTCAACTGATTGTTAGCAACTGACTTTTCTGAAGAAATAAGAAATTATTTTTATGTAGGGTCAGTTTTTTCCACTTTCATAAGCTCTCTTTTTTTCTAATTGTTGCGTACAAGGACGAGAATAAGTAAACAAATTAAGAATCAGAACCAGTACAAATAATATTGTTAGGGAACAGATCTTTTGGTTCAGCAGTAAACAAGATATTGTCAGCTTGACACTATATACTGAAAACCAAACTGGGAACAAGCCTCTATATACTCATATTGTAAGCTAATTTAGTCGCGATGGATCTGGCGAATTAAGAGACTGCATCTACTGTAACTCCATTGTCTATTCTGGCAGCATCATGACATCATGTCACTTTCAGAGATGTCATGAAGAATCACTTTTGGCAATCACAATTGAAGAAAATGAAATGTTTTGGACTCTAACCTAGCTTCTCGATTCGTTTGTGAGTGCGAAGATATATTATTGCTACAAAGAATAGACCTTTCTATTCCGAATGGCAAATTTGAAAAGCTTTTGATGACAGTTCATGACAGCTCTTGGATGTTTGTTAGATGTTGGCAAATCATGAGGCAGTGAAGAAAAACTTAGATTCTGTTACGTTACTTTCGGAATTTGAACCAGGGATCCCGCGCTTAGTAGTCCAACGGACTATTCACCAGGCCACTTCACCAGCAATAGGTATTTCTGAAGATGTTAAAATACTTAGGGGCTTAGAAACTTTATATGACCCTGGTCTTTGATTTGGCACCTGGATTTTATTACAAGGATATTAGTCGTTTTCGAGAACAAAATTCTTGTAATTCCATCGTACCCAGTTGAACTAAGAAGTAAATGACGAACTTTACCAGCTGAGCAGCGATAGCGACCTTGTCAAAAAAAAATTATTCATGGGACTTTGCGACAGCTAGGACAAGCATATTGAAGTGACACTTACGATGAAGTATGAAAGAATGAATGAAGATAAAAAAAAAGAAACGTAAAAACGTATTTGACGTTTCTAATACAAAATTCTTTAAAAAATATATTTTCTGGTCTAGTTATACTGAGAAGATTCAACGACGAACTTTACGAGCTTATCATCGGTATCGACATAAGGTCCAGTTATAGATATCATTGAAAAACCTGGTTTTCAATTACTTTTTGTGGATTTTTTTATAAACTGAAACATTGGCCAGTTGGTGTTTAAACGAGTGAACTAAATTTATTTTCATTAGTCCCGACCGTGGTGATCAAGATTTTGTTCAGGCTGCCTTACTCACAGCCGAAAAGCGAGTGAATAAATGTTTTTGCTTGTGTACACGGCAACTGTCAAAAAAAAACTCTCTTACACGCTTGCGGAATTGGAACAAGAAGGTGTACACATTTGTTCGTGTACACAGTAAAACTCACCGCAAGGGTGAGTTTTTTGGTCTGTACACCGTCTTGTTCCGATTCGGCAAGCGTGCAAGTGAGTTTTTTGACAGTTGTCGAGTAACAAGTGAACAAAAAATTATTCATTCCCCTTTCGGCTATGAATAAAGAAGCGTGAAAAAAATTGGGCGAACCGAAAATATTGTTCACCACGGTGTAATCAAAATGAATTCAGTTCACTCGGCTGACAAAAATTATTCATTTAGTAAACTCAAACCAAAGATTATGAATTCTATACAGATGACGCATTAAGAACAAAAACAGAAACTTTTGCTCAGTAGCTTCATGGTACGGGCGGGCGGTGTGCATGAAAACACATGAAAAACAAGAACAAAAACATATGGCGGGCTGTGCCAGCACGACCCGCCATAGAACAATTTTTCTTATATAGAGTGCGTCATCTGTATAGAATTCATAATCTTTGCTCAAACTTACTGCATGTTGCGGAATCGCAAAAACTGCTATGGTTGTACACATGCTTGCGGAATAATAAATTTAACTGTTTATACTACCTTGCGCATAGATGTCACCATACATTCAACTGAAGTGGTATAAATCGTCTGTAATAGCGAGAATTTTTCTACTTTGCCCCTTGTCACGGTTATTGTCCATGGTGAAAACCTGGCCATTGGGGCTGATCTTAGGAAAACACCATTCACGTCAATGCAAAAAAAAAGCCTAATGAAGTATAGATGTCGTTAGTTCCGCATATAGTCATGTACGGTGTCAACAGTACATTTCTGAGACTAAAATATTTAGCGCCGGTCAAAATATAGTCCACGGTGTAAAGGTAGCCAATGATATGTGTTCACTTCGTTTATTCCAATCTGTCACTAGTCTGTTGTATGATAAACCCTAACCTTAAGTATGTTTCATTCCTCACAGTGGGAACAATGACAGAATGACATAATTTTCCAATGACCGACTTCACAAGTAAAATTTCAGTTCCATCATGTTTTGTGTTGCAATGAGGCTTTTCAATGAGAGCAAATATATTCAATAATCAATTTTTAATGGTGTTTTCCATTGGTAAAAAAATCTTCTTTTTTTATCTAGATCTGTCAAAGACCGATTTTGACAGTTGTTGTGTTCCATTGGACAAAATAAATGTTTTTTTTTTATATCAGATCAATTTTGCAGATCTAGATTTTTCGACAGATTTACCCCTCATTGCTCTAACACTAATACAAATAATAGCTGTAAGTGTGAAAAGAGTGATTTTTGTTTTCATTTATTATTATTTCGGTTGTGAAAAACTATTATTAATAATTAAAACTGTCGCAGTTCTATGAGAAAAATAAAGTGAATCAAAAACAAACAACTTGTGTGAATATAAACTTGACAGCTTCACCGGCACTCACTTCACAGACACGAAATTACAACCATACAGACAAACATCAATATGAAATCATGTTCCATTGGTAACAAAAAAGATCAAATTACAGATCGAAATCAAGATTTACCAGTGGAAAACACCATAGGCAACAAAAACCCATAAGGGATCAATTTCTCTTCGAAAAAATTCCACTCCACGCCACTGACTTTTACCCTTCTGGAACTAAAACTGAGTAAGATCACTTAAAGCTCAAACGCCAGATCGCTTGCTTTGCGGAGAGACCCTACAACAAAACAACGCTTATCGATCTTAAAAATGTTTTCAGATCTTGATCAATTGTTTTGCATATAACGGTCTAGTGGTTCCTTTTTAAACCATAGGTTTTTTTTGACTCTGACAGCTGTTTCCCACTCGAAATCTTGACAGAAAGCCAGTATCATACCTCCGCGGAACGAAATGTGTCGCTTAACGCTTGAACAACGTTGGAAAATATTGATAACTTACTTCCAAAGTGAGTGCTGTGTAGCCCAAACACTGCGTTATTTGAAAAGAAGTTTTGGCCGAAATGAAGCACCCACCGCTCCTACTGTACGCAAGTTTGTGCAAAAAGTTTGTGAGACTGGTATGCTAGTGGGCAACACTCATGGTTCCCGTCGTCGTACTGTACGCAAAGATGAGAATGTGACTGTAGCCAGGAGTGTGAGACCCAATTCACGAATATCAACTCGCTATCGATCTCAACAGCTCAACTTTTTTACGCACTAGCCTGAGGAGAATTTTGCACAAATATCTCGGATTATTCGCTTACAAGGTCCAATTGACTGAGCAATTGAAGGCGCACTACCATCCGCTTCGTTGTGGCTTCGCAGTTTATGCCTTTGAGCAGCTTGAATTGGACAATGATTTTGGGCGAAAAATCATCATTTCTGACGAGGAGGCACATTTTCATCTCGGCGGCTACGTTAAAAAACAAATTTGCCGCATCTGGGGCTCGAAAAACCAGCACGTTATTGTCGAGAAGCAAAATGCATCCACAGAGAGTGACACTTCGCTGTCTCTTCGCAGTTAAGGCCTTTCAGCAGCTTGAATTGGACAACGATTTTGGGCGACTGAGGTCCAATTGACTGAGCAATTGAAGGCGCACTACCATCCGCTTCGTTGTCGCTTCGCAGTTTGGGCTTTGAGCAGATTGAATTGGACAATGATTTTGGGCGAAAAATCATCTTTTCTGAAAAGGAGGCACATTTTCATCTCGGCGGCTCGTTAAAAAACAAATTTGCCGCATCTGGGGCTCAAAAAACCCGCACGTTATTGTCGAGAAGCAAAATGCATCCACAGAGAGTGACACTTCGCTGTCGCTTCGCAGTTTAGGCCTTTGAGCAGCTTGAATTGGACAACGATTTTGGGCGAAAAATCATCATTTCTGACGAGGAGGTACATTTTCATCTCGGCGGCTACGTTAAAAAACAAATTTGCCACATCTGGGGCTAGAAAAACCCGCAAGTTATTGTCGAGAAGCAAAAGGCATCCACAGAGAGTGACACTTCGCTGTCTCTTCGCAGTTTAGGCCTTTGAGCAGCTTGAATTGGACAACGATTTTGGGCGAAAAATCATCATTTCTGACGAGGAGGCACATTTTCATCTCGGCGGCTACGTTAAAAAACAAATTTGCCGCATCTGGGGCTCGAAAAACCCGCAAGTTATTGTCGAGAAGCAAATCCATCCACAGAGAGTGACAGTTTGGTGCGGCATCATTGGACCAATATATTTTTTTTTTTTTTTCGAAAATGAGGCTGGAAAAAAGTGTTGGTCAATGGTGGGCGTTACAGAGCCATGTTAACCCCCTTTTTTTTTACTGAAATTGAAGACATGAATTTGGACGACCATTTGGATGACGCGCCATGCCACATCGATATTTTACGCACCAAATTCCCAAATCCTGTTATCAGCCGTCATGGCGATATCAATTGGTCGTTTCGGAGCTGCGATTTGACCCTTTGGACTTTTTTGTGGGGAAACGTGAAGGACCGATTTGAATGCAACAATCCGGACACGATTCAACCGCCTAATGCCAATAACATAGAAGCAATCCGTAAGCTACAACAAGGTCTTGGAAAATTGGAGTGACAGAATGCGCTACTGCGAAGCCAGAAGAGGCAGCCACTTGGAAGACGTTGTGTTCCATAACTAATGGGAATTTTTGCTCTTACAAAACATGCAAAAAATTTAATTTTGTTCATATTATTGCATTTTTTAAAATAAACTTGTATTTGGCTCACCCGTTATAAGATGTATGTCTCAAATCATGAAGATATTTGCGTAGTCATCTTAAAAGCCCTGCTAACGCCATTTTCTGCTTAATTAACTTTTGTTTCCACTGGCGCCAACATAATGGGAACACTCGAAATAATTCAAAAGGTTCATGCCAATGTTACATTTTCATGCAAGATCATCATCACCTGAGCTAACTATGTTCACCATTTATAATCGACCTTAGATTTTCCAAGAAAACCCTTTTGTCTATTTTCGGTCTACCTTCCCATTGCGAATCTCAACCGCCAATTTCCCTTTTATTGCCAATGCCACGAAATGCGGGTACACGCCGCCCTCTTGCATAAATAAACCTGCGGTTTAATTCCCAGAACCCTCTTCTACGACACATGTTTAGAAAGGGCGTACTAATTCCTCAACGTGACTTTACACGCCCCCCATATGTGAACACCAAAACACGGTTATTTCTCAGAAAGGACACGCGACAGGTATACCCTGTACAGCACCATCCAAACTGATATTCAAATCAATCAGCAGGAATACTTCTCAAAAATACATTGCGCGTGTTAAGAAAATTGACGATGATAGCACCTTCGAAAAACAAGTCTTCGTCATTTATTTGTCAGCCAAGCACATCGTGGAATCTCCTAAAATGTCGAATCAACCTTCACACCGGATCACTCATCACCCAGTTCCTCTTAATTCGAAAAGAAAATAATTTTTTTCTTTTAAATAAAAACGTGTGTGTCAAGACCGAAATACACATGTTCCAAAGAATTTGACAGAAATACACAATTAAAAAATAAAAAAAAGTGTCGTGCATTTTTCAAATAAAATTTTCATGGAAATCGTTGGAATTTCCCACAATTTGTCGGTTCAAGTTCTCAAATCTAAGCGCCTACGTGAAACACTCTTGTGACTCAAGTGGCTTTCACTAGAAATTCAACATACGGGCAAAGTTTTGTCATCACCCTCGAAAACAATCTCCTGATGGCTACTAGGCTAGGATGTCGTCCGCAGTGAGTAACCGCGCCAATTTTAGGACTTTATGACCCAAAAATAAACAACAGCACTTGGTCGGTCCAAAAGTAAAGCAAATCACCTGCAATGCATCCGTCGTCGTCCAACAGTTCGTCTACTAAAATAGTTATCGGCTGTACTATGCTAGTCGAATGATTCGTCACCTGTGTTGCTTTAATTGTTCAAATTGACAACTTTGTTCGGTACGCGGACAGACGATTGGCACAACGCCAAGCTAATTAAATCGCACAGAAAGAGACCGCTACAGTGTTGTTGGGGCTGTTGCATGCTATATCAACAAACTAATTGAAAGTTGTCCACTCATGAAATGTAAAACGTTTGCGTACGGACGGACGGACGGACGGACAGGCGGGCCTAATGGCGGGACGACAATGTCGAAAACGTCGACGACGAACGGTTGGGTGGTGGAATTTTGAGTGATTGCTGGTACTGCTGGTGGTGGCTGGTGTGAGGGAAAATACTTGAAATACTTTTGCTCGCGCAAATGTATCTCCACATAGATACGACATGCGACGAATAGGTTTTTTTTTTGTGTTCGAGCGAAATTTATTAGTCAAGGACAGAAATGGGGGATTTTTGGGGAGACAAATATTTGTTGTTGTTTGGTGGTGGTGGTGGTGGTGTATTTTCGACACTTTTAGAGAATGTTTGGTTGTTGGGGGAGCGTGTGGCTTTCTGCGCGCGTAAATCAAGGGTTGGGGCAATCACGTTCCTTTCTCAACAAAGAACCAAACGAACTTTTTATGCAGGCCTACGAGGCGTTGAATGTTTATTCGATTTTGAGTGGCCCATTAACAAAAGTTTTTTAATTATTTTGGAAATTCTTTCGAAATTGTTAAGTGAAGATTACACGCCAGTGTCAGTTGTCTTATCGACACAAACACGTGCCAATAAAATTGTGCTAAACAAACGGGTTATTTGTATTTCTGCTTAACAGTGGGTAACACTGGTGGGCAATCAATTTCAAACAGGTATCACTTTTGTGGATCATTATGCCGGTATTACATAATAATTCTGTGACAGAATTCTGAAAGCATTTGGAAGCTATTATGCGTAGACGATATTTATTTGTATCTTTCATTTATTTGCTTTTATTAAAATTAAGATCAAAGGGTTTGTCAATAGGGACGGGTCGGTGTTGACAGTCTGTGGCGGTCATGATGTTTTTGCGGCGTATGTCAAATCTGTTGTTTATTATTCAGCCACTGATGCCAAATCACGATTGAGCAACACGTCGAAATGATAAAATTTTACTCAAACTGAGTGTTCGGTAGTTTGTCCATCTATTGGGGTACGCAGACGATATCGACATCATTGGTCGATCCCGTTGCAGGAAAATTGATGGTTGTCAACGAAAAAAGAGATAACAATGTGACAGCTGACAGTTCGGGGTTAGTTAGGAGCGCTATACGAAAGAGAAACGCATTTTCATTGTTCAGCAATATTTATAAAAAAAAATAATGAAGGTTTGTCAGTTACCGTCCGCAATACTGATATGGCCATCATATTGATTTTAAAACCATCAACTGTGAAGATAATAATTGAAAAATTCAGGGAGACTGGATCAATTAGTGACCTTAGACACTCGTTCAACAGAAAACATCAAAGCAGTTCGCGAGAGAATTGCTGACAGTTCAGGAACATCAATTCGGCATCGTAGTCAAGAATTGGGCATTTCGAGAAGCTCTCTACAGCGAATTCTCAATAATGCCTTGAAACTTCATGCTTACAAAGTTCAACTGACTCAAGACTACTGACCATGTAGCGCGAAGATAGTTCATTGAATGAATTTTGGAACAACAAGTGGATACTGATTTTTAGAACAAAATCATCTTCAGTGATGAAGCTCATCATCTTGATGGCTTCGTTAATCGTCAAAATTGTCGCATTTGAGATTCAGAAAACCCACGAGAAATTGGTGATACGAACGACGAACACTGACCTCAGGAATCCGATGCTGTTTCGGGTTAGCGAAACAAATGGGTTCAAACTGTCCGTGGAAGTCCCGCAGACTCGAGTGTTTGGAATCGAGTGCCTCGGATTTACCCGCAGTATATGGTGATGGTTGGGGCAACACTGGGCAATGCCCAGTGTTGCAACTCTGACTACACATCAAATGTGCTTATCTTTACCTCCAAGTGGTAACCATCGGGTACTGGTCTCATCCAACCGGATTTGACTTGCTAAACGATAAGTGCGAGTGTTGATAACACGACGAAAAACAGCAACACTATAAACACCCTGGTGAGAATGGCACGGATGAATACCCGGCCTGCTGTCCCAGGCGAACCTAGATGAGCTGCTCTGACATATGTATTCGGACAACAGGTTGTCTAGGAATTTCAAGGGTTAGTCAGGCCCCTTGAACAGAGATGGTGGCGGATGAACCGAAAGGCCAACGGCAGCGCTCAATCCCGTAGTGGATACTGATGGCCCCGTGTCCTAGGGGTATCTAATAAATTGGAACTGGCCCTCCAGGTTGGGGGTTGTGCTTTGGGTTAACTACCCACCCACAGAAAAAAACATGGTTACGAAGCAACCAATAGCCTGGAAAAGGACTGATTTTATTGTTGACGACATTGCTAAATGAAAAAAGGGACAACGACGTTCGTATCTGCACCTGGAATGTGAGAACATTAAACAGGAGAGGTGCAGCGAACAACTAGCGGAAGCCCTAAACTGCTACAAAGCAGACATTACTGCCATCCAGGAAATACGATGGGATGGGCCGGGCAAAAAGAGGATGAAAAACTGTGACATATACTACGGACCGTGTTATAGTGAGCAGAAACAGCGACTATTCGGATGCGGATTTGTTATAAGTGCCAGACTTAGGCAAGAAGTCTTATGTTTCCAAGACATTAGCGAACGCATAGTAACAATCCGCATCAAGGCCAAATTCGCCAACATAAGCCTTATATGCGCTCACGCTCCGACGGAAGAAAAAGATGATATAGCTAAGGATTGCTTCTACGAGCTCCTTGACAAAACCTATGAGTGACTACCGAAGTACGATGTTAAAATCGTGCTGGGAGATTTTAACGCAAAGGTAGTAAGAGAAGACATCTTAAGAAGTATTGTCGGAAAACATAGCCTACACGACAACACGTCTGGTAACGGACTTAGGCTAATTGATTTCGCTACGGAACGAAATGCCACTATAGCCAGCACACGGTTTCCTCACCTCGATATCCATAAGGGGACATGGAGGTCTCCAGATCAACGAACGGTCAACCAAATTGATCACATTGCGATAGACAACAGGCACGCATCCAGTATTTTGGATGTCCGAACATTCCGAGGAGCTAACATCGACTCGGATCACTACCTTGTAGCAGCCAAGGTAGGAATGTGGATATCCACCACGCCACAACAATCCAGAAATACTGTGAAAAAATTTAATGTCGAAAGACTGCAATCGCAAGAGACCGCCAAGACCTTCGCACAACGCGTATCCCTTAACCTCTCGATTAACACCATACCACCAGCATCGAATGTCGAAGAGCAATGGCAACGATGCCAACAGGCCATTAGATCAGCCGCAACTGATGTGCTAGGTTTCTCGCGCCCACCAGCAAGAAACCCCTGGTTTGATGAGGAATGCCGACAGATGATCGCAGCCAAGAACGAGGCCTACAAGGCTAAGCTGCAGGTGAAGACGAGAGCTGCCATTGAGCTCTATAGGCAAAGAAGAAGGGAAGAACATCGGCTTTTCAGCAAGAAGAAAAAAGAGCAAGAAAAGCGCGCGATCGAGGATATAGAGAGGTGCCACTCCAGGAACGATGTTCGCAAGTTTTACCAAAGTGTAAAACGTCAAAGCCAAGGATACAAGGCGCGAACAGAATCCTGTCGAGATGAACAAGGAAATATTGTAGTTGAGACACAGTCGATGCTGAGGATATGGAAGAACCACTTCTGCAGACTGTTAAACGGCGATGACGAACAACATTCCGCTGTCAGGCAGAACGAACCATTCAATATTGGCAACGACAGCGAAAACTGCCAACCACCCGACCTGAGTGAAGTGAGGATAGCAATATCTAAACTCAAGCTTAATAAGGCTGCCGGAAATGACGGCCTTCCCGCTGAGCTCTATAAGGCCGGCGGAGATGACTTGGTAAGTAACATCCACCAACTCATAAGCCAAATCTGGTCGGATGAAAATATGCCTGAAGAATGGAACCTCAGCATCGTTTGCCCGATCCACAAAAAAGGAGACCCTCTGAACTGCGCCAACTACAGAGGCATAAGTCTCCTAAACATCGCCTACAAGATCCTATCTGCCGTAATATGTGAACGCCTGAAACCGTTTACCAACAACCTGATTGGCCCTTATCAGTGTGGTTTTAGGCCAGGAAAGTCTACAACCGATCAAATTTTCACACTTCGGCAGATCCTGGAAAAAACTCAAGAAGTCCAAATCGATACCCACCACCTATTCATCGATTTCAAAGCCGCATATGACAGCATTTATAGAGACGAACTGTACAGAGCCATGTCTAGTTTTGGTATACCGCCCAAACTCGTCCGTTTGTGTAGGATGACGATGGAGAATTCTCGCTGCTCCATCAGGGTCGGAAACGACCTCACCGACACATTCGATACCAAAAAAGGATTTAGGCAAGGCGATGCGCTGTCATGTGACTTCTTTAATCTGATTCTTGAGAGAATTGTGCAAAACTCCAAAGCCAACACCAGAGGCACAATTTTCCAAAAGTCGGTGCAACTACTAGCATACGCTGACGATATTGACATCATTGGTAGGACTCAACGTGATGTCATAGCCACGTTTCCTAGTATAGAGAAGGAAGCGGCAAAAATGGGTTTGGCAGTAAATGAGGCTAAGACTAAGTATATGCTGTCATCACGAAAGGACTCACAACATCGACGAATTGGACAGAACGTCACCATTGACAGATATAACTTTGAGGTAGTACGGGACTTTGTCTACCTCGGCTCCGCTATTAACTCTGACAACAACATCTCGTCAGAAATTAAACGAAGAATTACTCTTGCCAACCGCTGTTTCTTCGGGCTAAGAAGGCAATTTAGTAGTAAAGCCCTCACTACTAAGGAGATCCTATATAAGACCCTGATCATCCCAGTCCTGCTCTACGGCGCTGAAGCATGGACCGTATCAAAAGCGGATGAAGAAATCCTTGGTAGATTCGAGAGGAAAATTCTTCGAAAAATCTTCGGTCCCGTTTGCGTTGACGGGCTATGGAGACGAAGATTCAACCAAGAACTATACGAGCTGTACAGCGACATGCCCCTGGTCAAAAAAAAACTCCGCATTGGACGTTTAAGATGGCTAGGACACGTAGAACGAATGGACACCAATACTCCGTCTCGCAGAGTCTTCGATTCCAGCCAGACGTCGGTCGGACGCAGTAGAGGAAGACCTCGCCTTAAGTGGCGCGCACATGTGGAAACCGACCTCAACCAACTTGGAGTGCGCAACTGGAGGCAGTTAGCTAAGGACCGGGCTAATTGGAGAGGCATGTTGGTTGAGGCCCAGGTTCACTCAGGACTGTAGCGCCACTTAAGTAAGTATGTAAGTATATCCCGTCATGTACTTATTGTCCGCGGGAATTTCGCTCCCGCTCCTAAGTTTCCCGTTGGTTTGAGTAGGCCTTAAATCTGAAGGAATCTCTCTTCATCGGTTGCCAGATTTGCCCTAAACTTGCAAATATATCCGTATTGAGTTGTCAAGCAGTGTTGTTTCAATTCTTTACGTGTGCATTCTACTTAATAGGAAGAGGAATGTCACGCAGTCAATGAATCTCTCAGATGATTAAAAAAAAACATTTTAGTTTGTAGTTGACATCTGTCATTCCTTATGAAGCATAAACAATATATATACTAGACAGCAACAATAGGGAAAATTAAATCTGAATGTAATATCAAACACGTTTTTTTTTTAAAGCGTTTCTTATCAACTTTCGTTTATTATTTGATTGGCTTTTAATTTTTATAATCAACATGTCAAATTTGGAAAACCCTACCACGTGTCAACTAGTCGATATGCAAATGTATGCCAATGTTACCCACCCGCGTTGAGTATTACAATTTTGAATATCAAAATCAAGCAATTCCCTTGCACATTTAGTTGTATTACATTAAAACAAAATACGAATTTAGATATTTAATTGCGCACTTGATATTCTAAAATACATCGAATGTATTGACAAATTACGTACTTAAATTTTTGTTATTCAATAGTCAAGTGGCGACAGCCATAAAGCCGGTATTTAAATATGCATTATAAATTATACTTACTGACTAATGTCTAATTTGTTTCTTACGGTGTTAAAATGAATCACCTTAAACGAATTTATGACATAATCACTGAGGAATCGCTCTTCAAAATCAACATTAAGTTTAATGGCAATTTTAATCCTGTTTTCTTTAGAAATGTCAAAATCCTGTTTTCTTCAGAAATGTCAAAACATTCTAAAATCGATCTCACTACGCACCCTGTACTACGTTTTAAAATAGAAAAAATCTACATTTCCACATTCCGATGGATTCCGCTCTTTTTTTTTCAAACTAATAAGATTAAAAGCATCCATATTTTAATATCCAAGTAGCACCCCTAATAAAACCGAAAACAGGATCTACAAAGGTAAAATTTTAAAACATACAAAACAAGGGATGAAAATTCCAATGAACCGTCAACAAAGTATTTGCTGGTATTTCCACGGTCTGATGCAGATTGCGCACATGGATTATAAAATTCATGTTAGGGTGCATTGCAACGTATTCATTCGATGTCCTTGCAATGTATATGATGATCACAGATCGCGTCCTAGTCCTTCTTGCCCATAGCGGCTTTACTCGGCAATTACAACAATAATGGGGTGGGTTGTAATGTTTGTGACCAAGCCGAAGTGCAGTTTTACAATGCTTCAGGTACAGTTCTGACTTTATTTATGAGGTTTTTACCTGAAGTACTCCTGAGAACCTATTTAGCTAGGGACTTGAACAGAGGTATCTTGAAAAATTACGTGGAAAGTGGTTCATAAAAACTACATTCTGCAAAATGTTTAGGTATTTCCCTACCTGTGGTAGGTAAGATGTTTCTCATTAGTCGATATCTTTATTTTGTGATTTTTTTTTTCTTTCATTTTTAATTTACCTACTGTCATTTTGTTTTACACAAAACGGTAATCTACATCATCGCTTAATATTCATTCTAGCAACGATGTAAGCAATGACAAGTACTTGACACATAATCGATTTAAATGCTCCCCATAACAGATTTTCTGACGTTTATAATAAAACGTACGATCTTCTTTCAATCTTTGAGGGTGTTTTTGGGGGGCGAGAAAATGCTATCTATCCGGATACAAAAAATAATCCATTTACACTTGAAATTCTTTTTGAAACGAATTATTTTGTAGAAATTGTGGATTTTTTTTGCAAGTTCACTGTCCGCTAAACATTCGGACGAAGGAATTTTCTTACATTAAGTGGGTTCATGACCATGTACCACATGTGGGTCAGGAAGGAAAGTGTTTTTTTTTTTTTTGTTTATTTTTATGAGGAAATTCATTGATCGCCAATTTGTTGTCGTGCGAGTTAATTGATCGATGTGATATTTAAAGTCGAAGATGTGAATTTTTAATGAAAAACAGCCCAGGGGTCATTTTATTGGATACGTTGGTAAAAATATTTTACAGAATGAGGAAATGGCAATCGATCTTTGATTTAACATCTAAATTTTGTTCACTGACTCAATGCTTGCGAAAGAGTGGCAGTCAGAATATAAGTGTCATTAGTAGCTTCTCAAATTTGACATTTGGAGTCGACGTTAAACAGCAGGTCGAATTCTTTGTTGCCAAATTTTAAAATTCCGAACAATTTAGAACAATGGAAACGTATTTTATCTAGAAAAGATTATGCGTGGCTTTGAAATGAATCAGATTTGTTTAGGTGTTGCGCAGAAATAGAACACCTCGGTTTTTGTTTGTCTGTAAAGAGGTCTGGCGCATATTTGTTTTATATTTCATTTAAGAAATACTGTTAGCTTAAATACTGAAAAGGTACTACGACGAACCGCTGATCTAGTAAACGATAGATCCCTTGGCTAAAACCCTCTAACAGGCTGTTGCTATACTTCCTGTGAAACGTCCAACATGGAAGTCGCTGGCTAAAACAGGACGAGCGACCATACCGACTTGAAAGTGACGGACGCTCTTCTTTACTGCCCCATTGGTTCTCTTTTCAAGCACGTTTTTGACGAGGGTCCAGAGAACTTTTAATATACAAGGTGGCGCAAAAGTAATCCTCCTATCAGAAAATGCTATAAATTTTGCGGTTGGCCCCTAATGTCAGTTCTGTTTTGACATTTGTGTAGTAAACACATGCGAAATGCACGTTAATAAACAATGTTACGCTACACTGCTCCAGAACGCGGAATATTGGTGACTATTAAGTTTTTCATTTTTTTTTAAATTACAGCCAAAAAACATCGGAAGGTTATTTTTGCGCCACCTTGTATTTCGGTTATTGTTTCAGGCTTTTGGCTGGGATTGGATACCACGTCTACCATTACACCGTGGAAACATATCCACTA
This sequence comes from Rhingia campestris, assembly GCA_932526625.1. Lineage (NCBI taxonomy): Eukaryota > Metazoa > Arthropoda > Insecta > Diptera > Syrphidae > Rhingia > Rhingia campestris. The sequence goes on from OW052184.1 coordinate 20,541,791, forward strand.
AACGGAAAGGATACGATCTCTACAGAAAAATCCTCAATTATTTTTGACATTGTATTGAAAGTTTAAAGTTATAAGACGCTCTTTGTATTGCTCGCCTAAGGTACAATTCAAATTTGTTTTGATATTTTTTTTCCCTAAGCCACTTTTTATGGAATCGATTTTAATTGGGAGTGCTACGATGCTATTTCCAGCTCATTTCTTGACCGAATGGATAATTCATTTGGGACCAATAGAAACCCTTATTAGTGTTAACATTTGATGACTTTCAATAGACTGTCAGGAGTCTTTCTAGGGTAATGGAAATTCAAGACTGATTAAAGCTTTGCTTAAATTTCTTTTAATAAAAGAATGGATAAGCCTGATGATAATCTTTGCACTAAGGCACAGGTTATGTCAAATTCCCCACATTTTCCCAGCATTTTCCTAGCACGCTAAACATTGCGATCTTACTTATTTTGTGCTCATTAAATGTCTTAATTCTTAAATTTTAGTAATTTCTCTGCTTTAACAAATGTATAGTTGGTAAAAAAGTGGTTCTTTAGTCGTCAATATCCTGCCACTTCACAAAAAAAAACGTGTGTGTTTCAAAAAAATGTATTTATTCTAAATTTGTTCTTTCACTAAGTCACCTTTATTTCAGATGACAGCGGAGAAATTCCCAATATGTCAAACGGGAAGTTTACAGTCCCAATTTTGCTGGACAAATTGAAAAACAGGTCGTGATCATATTACAACTACTACAGACATGGGTTTGCGCATGTTGGGTTTTGCAATGGGCGTCGATGACGTAGAATACGCGAAAATTATATCTGTTTAGATAGGAGGTGATTAATTTTTTGTGAATTTTGTTTTAGGAATATTAATTTAAACACATTGGCGCAAATTTATAGTCAATCGATGTTTAAGGGTTTAACTCCACACTAGTTATCAGGTACTTTAAATTAAAAGGTTGCTTTAACATATTTTCAATAATATACACTTTTTTTAACGTGGCGCTAATTAGTGTATGCTAATGGACATTCCTTTGGAGGCCTCTAAATCAAACTCACCTAAAAAGTGACAGAACGCTAACTCTTTATTAAATATTTAAAGTGAGGTTTCGGTCGCTTTAACTTCAATTCAGAGTGACAACGCTAAAGTACACTTTTTGACGATTATAATTACCAAAACGCGTTAGTACGCGATTAAATAATTTTAAAGTGTACTTTAAACGACTATAAATTTACGCCATTGCTTTTTAAGATATCACATCCAACCCGAAATAAAATGTAACTTCTTGAAAGGTGAAAGCAAGTTGATTGTTTGAATTTTTATTATTTAATCATAAAGTTTTAAAAAATGTCTTTTTGGTAAACATTTTTATATTTGTGAATGAATGGGGGAGAATATCATATCATAATTCATAAGAGGCGGATGGCAAGCATATTTTTCAAACTTGAAATCAATAAACATTTAGTTTGGCATCACTTGTCTGCACAATCATCATAATATTATGGTTGTCCGTATGCCTTGAAAATTTGATAGCCGGTTAAAATGCACATTGAAGTAATTAAAGTACGTACTTAAGTAACAACGAGTTGTTTTGGTAATTATAGTCGTCGTAATACCGACCCCGTCCTAAATTTAAAACCACACAAATTCATTGCTATCTCTTTGTATCCAATTCTAATTCGCGATCTATCAATCTGATCGCGGAATTCAAACGATTTCGGATGATATTTTTGACGATTTTGATATTTTTCCAGACTATGAGCATTTTAGAAAGCCTAGTGTTTTAAAATAGAACATGTCCTTTCGGCAGGCTTTTACATGCAACAAGCAAAGGATTTTTGTTAATGAATTGCTTTACTACTGTACTGTCACATTTTTGTTTTTATTATGTTAATAGGTTTACATGATCCATTGATGAACACAACAGGTCAAAGGAACAGTTTTTTTTATATATTTGTAATCACTTTGTTTTCTCTTAATTTTATCAGTTTTGCTAAGACGTATGCCACAAACTGTACTAGAATTACGAAAATCATGTGGAAATTTTAATAATTTCTGATGCTAAACTTCACACAGCCTTCACACAGCCGTAAGCGTACAAAAGTGTAAAAGGATGAACGAAGAAAAAATTTGTTTCAGCCATTTTTAGTAAACTTTTTTCACGCTGAATTTCGGCTGGCTGATAAAAAATTGAAAACTGCCAAAGGATGACAGTCTAGGAGTTTGACAGAAAACAACAAATTAACCATACACATTACGCGGAAAAGTTGATGACTTGTAGATTTATTGTAATATTTGAGTTTCTAAAAATAATCTTTGAAGTTTTTTATAGACAAAACAAAATGGAGTTTTGTTGTTTCTAAAAATAATCTTTGAAGTTTTTTATAGACAAAACAAAATGGAGGGATGATTTTGTTTGTCGTCTCTTTCAAAATACTTCAAAATTTGACGTTTTCAATTTTTCTGTGCGAAAGCGTACGGGTATATAGTCCGTACCAAATCAGTTGGCCAATCTACTGCGCAGGTCTCTTAAAATTTATTTTACAATATCTTAAATTGCTCTTAAATCCTCTCTCTGCGCATTCGACCGTTGGCAAACTAGTGCAAACCAAACCAGTTGGGCATTCTACTGCGCAGGTCTCTTAAAATTTATTGTAAAATATCTTAAATTTCCCTTAAATCCTCTCTCTGCGCAATCGACCGTTGGCCAACTGATATGGTACGGACTATACTTTATGTTGAAATGAGAAATTTCTCTTTGACGTTTTTTTCTTTTGCTCTACAGAAAAGTATCCAAACGGACTTTTTACATTTGGAGTTTGTTTGATTAAAATTTGTTCATTATATGCTAAGGCTTGGTTTTAACTGCTAAGTTAACCTAGAGCTAACAACCCCTAGCATGGATTTAATCTAAAGTTAACTCATGAATCAGTTTTCCATTGCAGGATTAATTTTAACTCCATGAGTTGTGATTCAATATGGCAACACTGATGGTTTATCGATGAAGGTGTCAAAAAGTTATCGAAATGTAAAAATTCAGCAATAGCTCCGTTGTAAGCTGTTTGGTTTTCTTTTCCCTAATTAAAAAAAAAATGATTTGGTCGATATTTTACAAGGCTTTTTCTTTTTAAAACAGTTAAACTCAATACAGTCAAAAACGCTTACAACGACACCGGTTAAAATGCCGTATTGGTTGAAACGACCAAATTCTTAGGTCCTGGCTGAGTTCTATATTAACCACATTGAATAAAAATCCTTTACAACGACAAATCGTTTATAACAATTAAATTCGAAAGTCCTTTGAAGGTCGCTATAACCGATTTTGACTGTATTTCAAAGAATTGCTAGTCGCTGTGATCTGAATCCGAATGCGCTTATTTATTTTCTTAAAATTTAATTAAATTTAGGTACTCATACTATGGGGATTCATGCTATCTACGTCGTAATTTTATTACGTGCGAAAGATTGTAATTTTACGACGACGTTTCATGAACAACACTAAAACTGCACCACTAAATAATGCGGTAACCCACTGAATTCAATGTCATTTTAGTAATTTATTTGTTGATAGAATTTTGTTTCTATTGTTCTCTTTCCGTTCTCGATAATTTTTTTTTCAGTTTAGGGCATACGTTTGATGTGTGAAAGTGACTGATTAAATGTCAAAATAGCATTTCAAAAGTTTACAACGTTTAACATCTCAGTTTACGCACCCAATTCCTGTGAGAAAATTCCGATATTAGGTCTGTTCCCGTACTTTTTCAGTAAAAATTAGTAAACTCTAAAATTTCTTGGAGTGGGGATAAATTATCTCAGAAAGAGACAAAATTACCAAAAAGTACGGGAACGCGTTTAAGTATAAAACAGTAAAATTATATATTTTGTATGCCTTTTAAAGAACAAATGACATAAATCACCTGTCAAAACAAGCGAGTTGTCACTTTTAGATACCAACTGACAGTTTACTTATTTTTACCAACAGAAATTCTGCAGTAAATTTTCTTACAGATTTTTATGGAGGGGTAGTTTTTTGCTCTCTCATGAGCTGTCTCTTTTACTTATTTTTGCGTACGGGAACGGCAATAAGTAAAAATCAGTAAGAATCAGTAAATATAATTTTGTACGGGAACAGACCTATTGTTGGAAAAGATTTCAAATATAAATTTTGACAGTTCATTTATCACGTCGTAATTTTATCATATTTACAACGGGTGCGTTCCGGATTCTAGTTTTGCCGGTGCACTACTCTCATTGGTCAATCGACTATTTTATAGCGTTTTCGATTGGGATTTTTAGATTTACTTTCAGATTTTACCCGTCCCAAACGAACATTAAAGAGGTTACTCTGGTTTTCTGTGTGTTTATCTTTAGGCCGCAATTATAGCTATTAGCTATCAATGTAAACCATCATTTGAAATTTTCTTTTACTCATTGCGGCTTTTTTATAAACTCAACCATTGGCGAGTTGGTGTCAAAACAGAGCTTATGAATTTTAGAACATGATTATCCAAAAATATTTTAAATTCTAATTATAGTTTTCCCCAAAAATCACGTTTTAAACATCAAACTGCGAAATGCAAACTTCAAATTGACATATTAAGTCAGATGTTAAATGTTTTTGTGTTGGTGCATGTTGGTGTAAATCTGACTTGGAATCCAGATTCTTAAAAGTACTCTAGAATAAAAAAATGAGTGCTTTTTGTATCCCAATCGAAAATGAAAAAAATTGATCTAAAGTAAAAAAAATGTGCTCTAGAGTATAAAGAGAGTGCTTTTTGTATCCCAATCGAAAACGCTATTAGTTTCGTGACATTTGAGGGGAAATGACTGACAAAACAAGTGAAAAAATTACGCATGGACACCCAGACAGGAATGAAACAGCTAATTTTGCGTCGAACTGTCATGAAGATGTTTTTGATTTCAGTAGCATTGCCCAATATTAAGGGTTTATTTAGGTTATTCTTACTTTTTTGTTAAAGAATAATAATTCTGAATAGGTAGATAAAGTAAATAAAAATCTATAAATGCGGAAAAACGAAATCGCAAAATAAGTTTGACATTTAGGTATCTTGCCATTCATTAAGATTTTGCGTTCCACATTGCCTCACCTCATTTTGCTGTTGAAATCTAAAATCCGGAACACGGCCAACGTTTACGACGACTTTCCGACGTTGCAGGAATACCGCTATTAGCTGAAAACAATTTTTTTTTTGCTTACTATTGTGTCATCTGACATAAACATGATCATATGTCTTTGACGGATGAAATTAGTTAACTCACCAATCTTTCTGTATTAACTCGAGCTTCAAATTAATGATAAAACAATTTGTCGAGTTAAATCGAGTTTATCGTCGAAATTAGGATGATCTACTGAAAAACCGGGTCTAAGAAGTGTATACTCGTTGTAGGGATGTTAAACAGTGTCTATAATTAAGCACAAAGTTAGTACCCACTATTAAAGCTAACGTCGTGCTACTTAGTCTCGACTTACTCCTTTCTTTTCCTAACACAGGGTGACTATAATTTTGCGCCATAGTTGAGGTAATGGAATGAGAGTACATATGGCGTTTTCCATTGGGAAATCTAGATTTTGATCTGAAATTTGATCTTTTTGAGTGTCAATGGAACACGATTCAGATTTTTTTTGTCATTGTATTGGTGTCATTTCGTGTCTGTGAAGTACGCGTCGGTGTAGCTGCCAAAATTTAAAACAACAAAAATTTGAAAATACAGAAATTATCTTCATCACTTTCGGAAGACGAAGTCGAACTAGACGAATTTTTAATAGTTCGCGTATAACTTTATTTTCTGTGTCTATATCCATCAATAAATCCAAACGCAGAGCAGTCTTGTTTTTCACAACCAAAGTAATAAATCAAAATGAAAATCACTCTAGTCAAACTGACAGCTATCATATGTATTGGTAGTGGTAAATCTGCCGAAAAATACGGATTTGCAAAATTGATTTAAGATCAAAAAAAAAATCTTTTTTTTGCCCAATGGAACACATCAACTGTCAAAATCGGTCTTTTGACAGCTTCAGATAAAAAAAAATTGATTTTTTTCCCAATGGAAAACGCCAATAGAAAAAAATGTTTCCATACAGCATGCACAAATGTAAACACAGACAATCCTGTGCATGATTGGTCAACATGATTGCAACATACACGATGCACCCAATTTTAATATCGCTCATCGGGCCTTTAAAGGCCAATAATTAGTTTTAAAGAACAAAATGTACACCCCACACCAATATCCTCTTACTCACTTCCTGTTTGGTCCCTCTTGCAACCTAGGCATATCGAAGTTAGTTTTTCTTTTTTAAGTGGAGGTAGGTACTCCGGAATATCGGTCGACGTACTTGTACAACTATCCAGGCACTTTCTGTTAGATTTCAGGGAACTAACCTAAAATTAGTTCAAAAGCCAAACAATAAAGTTGCACCAAGGATACCTAAACTTCAAAATTTAGTTAAAACGCCAGAAGGCAAGCATTTCTGCAAGAATAAAAAAAATGTCAGGTGCATTTCTACGGTTGAGTGGCCATTGCTGCCATTGCTAATGCCCATCAAGTTATGCCTTATTCATAAAGGATTAACCCACAAACAACTAGGCACCTGTTTCCTTTAATGGTTGCGCACATTTATACGCACCAATTTAAGTACAGATTACATCCAATTACACACACTTACTCTCCCTTGATCAGATCTTCTTTGATGGGGATGATAATCAAGTGCTAAATGAGGCAACATCTATGGAACACAAAATCATGTCTCCAATTCAAACATTTGTTTCAATTTATTGCCACTCATCTATTCCATTGGTGTTATCAACTCGTGTTTGGAATAAATTACCGCCTAGTGCCCACTTATTACAAAGATATCACCGCCACCGCCATATTACAATACCACTCGTGTGTGGCATGCCTAACAAACATTTTGTTGTGGTGGTGAGTCTTTCAGTTTGCGCATCCCTTCTTAGTGGCAACTATTATAGCATTCATTGGCATGACAGTGTCACTCTCACGATCATGATGCATTATCGTGAAGCTTATAGTTTCCCCCCAGTTATGCGCTGCAAAAAATAAAACAAAAATCACCCATCCTACTTGTTTTTGGACGAAACAGATGATTAGACGAAGACGACTCAAATGGAGGACTAAAATAACCCAAAGATGATTGAATTGGGAGGGAGGCCGCCACACGAGAACGGCCATAGAACAAACGAGGGAAGCAAACTCGACAAGAACATTTGTCGCTGGCGCAAAAGACAACATTCAGTTCGGGTTGTTGTTGTTTTGAATACAAAAATATCTACAGTCAGAGTGTTTCCTCTTTTTCCGTTCGCTTCCTGCCGACACCCCGCTGTCGGATGGCTTTCCTTCACCCACACTTGCTCGGATATTGGGATGGGAAAATACGTTCTCTCCTCGTATCAATGAAAATTATTTCACTCGTAACAAGTTTCCTTAACGAAGCTTTCATAAGGAGGACATTTGTAATTTTTTTTTTTTATAAAATGTTTGCACAAACTTACCGTCACTTTTGGCCGATGATTGTTCATCGATAGTTTCCATTTTTTGTTGTAATCCGTAAAATAATTGCTCAACAGAAAAAATTGACGCGCTTCTTCTTCTATTTGCTAATTTATACGTAGTTTCGCTATTTTTTCAAAGGTAAACTGTTTTTACATTAACACGAGGAAATTCACTGAATTCCCTAGACATATCGCTTTAGGAGAGGAAAGTAGATCTCTGTAGACGCATTTGAAAAAAAAGGACGAAGGATACCTTTTGCCGTGTGTCCTCGTAAATTACAAGGCAAACAAAAATTGTTCAGTTCTTCGACGCGGATTTGTTTGAAAATTTTTTTTTCTGTTGTCACGAGTAGAATTGTTTGGATTTCACTTTTTAATTAATTTTGACGGTGAAACACTTTCATACGCGACCGTTTTTATTGGAAAAATTAAAATTATTAGGAGAATGGGAAAATTATTTTTTTTTTGTGCGGACAATCGGGAGCGAAATTACTATTGACAAGCGAAGCCGCAAAGCAGTGAACCGACTGTGTGCGTTAAATTGAAATTCCAACGGCCTGCGATGGCCGATCACAAGCGATGGAATGCGACGGAGAATGGAATTTATGCGATCGAAACGACAATGGGTGTGTTCAAGGGTGAAATTAGATTGGGTGAGTACAGAGAGTTGGTTGTGAATTTGTTTTAAGAAAATTATTGTTGCTTGTAATGTATTTGTTAGACCGTGTGCCAATTAAGTTAAAATGAGGGTTAAATTTTATCCACCGGCTGGGGTAAACAAAATTTGGCTTTTTGCTGTGTCAGTTGGATTAAATTGGATATTTTTTAAATACTGTTTTCAATAATTTCCCAGAAGAGCTGGAACAAAATTCTGTTCTATATATTTTCTTGTAATAAAAAAGGAACAAATAGACTTTATAGATATCATACAAAAACATTAATTATTAATTATTGACATTAAAACATAGTTGTTGTACAAATTGTGTTCATAATTAAGGATATCCATTTTTTTGTTCAAGTTTAACATATTTGGTATACAAAATATACCGAAACAAATGTATTCATAACATTTTTGTATAACATCATAACCTTACACAACATCCTCTTTCAAAAACCCTACTTTACAGCCCGATTCTCCCCCTTGTGAGAAAACAAAAGTCCAAGCTTTTGTGACTATTCTTTGTGAGGATTATTGTGACTCGATAACATTTGTCGGATTCTCCGATAATCCTCACAAGAAAAGTCACAACGAAACTCACCACAGCAAAGGTGAATATATATAAGCAACGTTTCTGCAAACTGTGGCTTGGCTGAGAGGTATTGTATAGTTATTTCGTATACACTTCTGAAAACAGCCACGTGTAAGGAAATATAGCACTGAAAGAAACTATTCAAAACAAATTTAATAAAACTGCAATGAGAACTTGAGAAGAACAATATGTAATACATACTCGAAGTACAAAAAGGCAAGGAAGTTGGAAGTTAAAAGCCGTCTTCGCTGCAATCGTATCAATATTATTAGTTTGTTACAAATAATGTGCTATGATAAAATTCTTACTTTTCATTTACGGAGGAAGCTTTGTCAATAATTTGCGCCATATTCATTTCTACTTCCATTTTTTACACTACTCAACAATCAAAATATCAAATCTCAAATAATTTGCTAGTTGTGACCTGCTCTGAAGGAGATCACAATTTTGATTGTTTTTGTGACTCTCACAAGTTGTGACTGAGGGGGAGAATACGAAAAAGTCACAAAATCAATTTCACCTCTTCTTGTGACTTGTGAGGTGTCAGTGATGATGGGGATAATCGGGCTATTAGTTTATGTTATAACTATGTTTACATTTTCTGATATGAAATACACATTCTTTGTTTATACCCTATCCCATAGGGGTATATTAGTTTTGACATTAAGTTTGTAATAGAGAAATAATTTCGATACATATACCTCAACGTATATGGATCGATTCAGAAGCTGAGTCGATTAAGCCATGTCTGTCTGTCCGTCCGTCCGTCTGTGTGTCACGATTTTTTGGGCCTTACATTTTGAGCTAGAGTGTTGAAATTTGGTACATAGACTCTCTGGCCGACGAAGCAGAACAAGTGTAATTTTTTTTTTTTTTTTCAAATCCGCCCACTGCCACGCCCCCTTTTAGAAAAACGTAGTTTTAAGCCAAACCGTAAGGAATTTCAAAAAAGTGTCTGAGCAGCATATTTAGACAATCCTAATATCTATATTTCGTCCATACAAAGATTTTTGCCACGCCCACTTTTTGGGGGCGTTTTCAGTTCAAAGTAGTATTTGTTGATGCAAATACTTCCGCAATAGTAATATAAACATTTGTCCATAGATCGTTTTCACCTTCGCCAACATTTTGGGGGCGTTTTCTTACAAAAACCATTTGCATACCCCATCCCAAGGCATTAGCAATAGAAATACGTTGTTTTTTGTCGAACCACAAAAGATTTTGATAAACTGTCTGAGCAATATATTGTGACGATGTTATTTTCTGTATTTCATCGCCATAAAGCCTATACATATTTTGAGGATATTAATTTTAAGGATGGGATGGGATAGGGTATTCAACGATCCGCACAGCGGATTGTAGCCTCTCATATGTTTTTATTTAATAATCTGAACGATGTGCTATTTTCTTACACATGTGAACACTGGTGTGCTTTCCATCACTCTCACTCCTCAGTAGGTAGGTATACCAAATGTCAAAAAATAGCCGCTGGATAAATTTTAGCGTGCTGTTGAGCAGGTTGAAATTTTGAAGTCTCTATTCACCACACTAATGTCAAAAAGATTTTAACGCAATTGGCACATGGCCTTAAAGGTTGGAAAACAAGCGTAAAATAATTTCTAGAACTAGTCAATTATACATTTGAAATATTTTTTTATTTGTTTTATAGGGCGTCAGTTATAGTAATCAAAAAAATCGACAAGTAATAAACTCAGATTATGACATTTGGGGCGAATTTAGGAAGTACCTAGGCTAAATAAATTTATTTTCTAGTTATTATTGGTAAGTAGATAAGTTTAAAAGGCGCCTCCACAAATGTCTAATAGAATATGTAGAATGCTATAGAAATTTTTCATTTATTCAGGATTGTCATACGAAAACTATTTTGCGAACGTGTATTTCCAAACACTTTGCAATATATCTATATATATAAAAATGGATCTTGGTTTGTTCGGATGCTTAAAACTCGAAAACGACTGGACCAAATTGGATACTTCCTTCTGCGGATTTGTTCGTAATTGCTCCGCGAAGGTTTAGGAAAAAGAAAAATTGAAAAATTCTCAACAGGTGGCGCTGTAGGCGGTCATTCCATTTGATAGCACAGTAATAATAAATAAATAAATAATTTATATGGCAAAACAACGTTTGACGGGCCAGCTTGTATATATATATAAGTTGAAATGGTATTAATTTGAATAAATAATATGCCTTTATAAATGTATGAAATGCTGTGCGATTAAATTATTATTTTAATATAAAAATGTGATTTTAATTTGTAGCCAATTTTTCATAAAAATAGTGGCAAAGGAATATGTAGATGTGCACAAAAATGCCAGCCTTCAGTCGTCAATTGAGTTTAATAGAAATATTTTACAAAAACAATTTATTTTATAATAGATAAGCCACAATTTCAGAGCAATATTGGATTGAAGTATTTCAAAATTTGGTGCAGTGGGCTAGTGTGTTTATTGGGTTGTAGGGTTTCCAATTCTGAACGTAACAACACCTATGTTTTTTACTGTCCAACCTCTTACGAAAGTCTGACAATAATCCAGAACTATAAATCTGTCATAAGAAGCCTTACAAAGGTGCCATACGGAGTCGTCTTTAAACAGCAGGTACCATTCTTTGTGGCAAAAACATAACTTCCCATACACAACTGAATGGAGAATCTTAATTTGAGACTCTGTCAAGGCCGTAATGTATGCTTGAAATAACCATAACATGTAGTTTCACTATAACTAAAGTTTTATAGATGTTGGGCAAAATAAAAGGATCTAGTTATAGCTTTTATTACAAACAACCATTCGACATTTTCTTTAACTCTTTGCGGTTATTTAAAATTGAATTATTGAAGAGCTGGTGTTAAATTTATTTTTCTGAAGTAATGTTTTGAATTACCTCGTTCCAATGATGTGTGTTCACTCCCTAATTTGTTCCAATCTGCCATTTTAGTCTTTATTATGATCAACCTCAAGTATGGTTCATCCCCATCTTTGGTGCTTTCAATGACGGGATTTGCTATAATTAAGTAAAATTTCATTTCCATCATATTTTGTGTTCCAATGATGCTTTTCAATTATATAGTTATGACTGCGTCCTGATCTACATCATTTCTTACATGGTCGGAAACGATCTCACCGAGACATCATACCAAACAAGAATTTCGACGACACACTGTCATGTGACGATATTGACTCAAAAAGTTAAAACAAACCATGGAAGTACCATGGAAGTACTATAAAGTTTGTTATATTACACAAAATTCAACCGGTTAAACATATTCCCGTGTGTTTGGAAAGTAACCATAATGAAAACGGTTGAAGCATACTCGTGTGCGCAGGCCCATTGACGGTAAGAACAAATATAAAATTCTTCGAAAAGTATTCGGTCCCGTTTGCGTAGAAGAAGATTCAACCATGAACTATAGGTACGAGCTGTACAGCGACATGTCACTAGTCAAAAAAAAAAAAAAACGCCGCATTGGACATTTAAGATGGCTAGAACATGTAGAGCGATTAAACATCAATACACCGACCTGCTCGATTAGCCAGAAGTCTGACTTATAGTAGAGGAAGTCCTACGCCTTAAGTGGCGCGCACAAGTAGAAACCGACCTAAACCAACTTGAAGTAAGCAACTGGAGGCAGGTAGCTAAGGGGCGGGCTAATTGGAGAGGCATGTTGGTTGATGCCCAGGTTCATTCCTGACTGTAGCGTAATTTATGTTTGTAAACTAATATTGAGCCTGCACGACTATACTTTAACCGAAGCCATTGGGCCCTTACACACAAGATTAATTCATCAAGCATAAACCCGTTTTTTTTTTTTTTTTGGCGTGGGGACAGTCCAGTAGTTCTCGATTCAAATTCAACCTCTCCAACTAGTGCAGGCGTATCTACATGAGAATCGAGATATCAGCTGATATACAATTACTAATATCGAGTTCTCGAAAAGCTCTCACTCATTATGCTCTCCATTCATTCGATTCAAATCATTCGAGATATGCAGATATGACACATGAGATATGAGCTACGAAGGAAACATACAAGATACCTACAAGAAACTGAAGGAGCATGAAGAAAATCACTCGAGATCTTTTGTATTTTGTTTGCTCATCGCCAGTACTAGCTAGTACAGAGTCGTAGCCGCAAAAGAGAAGAGAACACTAGTCACACTCACAAGACAAGAGAAAACACGCAAGCACGACGTGTAAGAAAATTGAAAACGAAATCATTCGAATGATTTTGAGTGAAAAATCGAGACATCTCGATTTTCATAATCGATTATTACATTCGAATGCGTCCATCACTAGGTTCAACCAGTTGAAGCATTCTCGTGTGCGAAAACCCTTTAAGTTTTAAGGGCCGCTCAGAATTCGTACTTGTAGTATTTTTGTAGCTGAGTAGCTGGTATCTGTGGCTGAGTAAAAAGTAAAAAACAAGGCAACCACAAGGCCCTTACACAATGTGTATCTTTGTGAAACTGTAGCTTGAAGTTGAATAGAGGGCAATTTCATGCAAGAAGTGTATCTCTCTTTTGACAGCGATGCAAGATACAAGCTGCAGATATGCATTCTGAGCAGGCCTTTAAAATTCATAATATGCTATATTCTTAGACTAATATTTGTTTGAAGTAACCAAACCTAATGGGGCATATTCATAAAGTTTTACCAAGTCGAAAGTTTTTATTTTTGTTAAATAAACTCAGCTATTACTAGGCGTGTTCCACTAGTGGATCCTTTAGGGATTTGTCTCCGCTGCGTCAGATGAGTTTTTTTTATCCAAAGGAACACAATTGGCCTTGTTTAGTTTTACCAAGTTAACTTTCCCGATGCAATGTTTTCATTGGTCAGTCGAACATTTTAGTCACGTGACATTGGAGGGGAAATGACTGGCGAAATAAGTTGAAAATTTACGCGTGGACACTCAAGATATGAGTGAAAGAGCAAACATAAACATGATAAAGAATAATTATTCTGGGCTCTAAATCCGTAAAGAGATTATCGCGTTTGACGATAACATTTCGACGATACATCTTGCATCAGATAAGGTCAATATCGTTTTTGCTGTCGGCGATATCACTTTATTTGCTTCACTTAAAACAATAATCGTCAAATCACAGACGATTATGGAGCGATTGCGCATGAGGTCTAGACTATCGTCTGAGTGATAATCGTTTTCAAAGTTACGGAATGGCCCCCTGAAAATATAAAATCTAGAAATATGGAAGAATGTAATTGCAAAATAAGGGTTGGCATAGTTTAACATTTACCTTGTCATTCATAAATATTTTGCGTTCCACATCACCACACCTCATTTTGCAGTTGTAATCTTAAATCCGGAACACGGCCATTCTATACTGAGAGAAACTTATTCTGTCAAAAATGGTTTCCTTATTTCGCAGCTTTTAATAATGATGAATTGCCTTCATGATACCAAAGAGTATAGAACTCCATAGAGTAAGTTCGTATATCATACAAGGAATATTAACTATGTGGCGTACTGATATTGATACCCCAGTGTTCACATTGGTACCCCAGCGAACGACGAAAATTCCCCTTCGCACTTCCCGCCCGCGTCTGTAACGGCTACAAAATTTTTAGCTAAGATGCGTACCCTATATAGTTCTATACTTTTTGTACTCTTTTAGCAGAACGGCGGGTGAGGATACAGATCCAAAACAAATTATGTCTCAGCATATTGCAGAAAATCTCCTCCTTGCCAATTAAGGAATCTTGTTGGAATTACGGCGATCTCGATATGGAGGGATCCGTAAGTGGAACACTCCTATTCTTCAGGTGGAATAAAGCCTGAAAAAGCATATGTGGTTTAGAAAAATTGTCAGTTCTATGAAGATGAGTTCCACCTTGAGTATTGGATCTTGTTGCGACAATATTTTCTGTATTCTTGAATCTGGCGTTCGGTAAAATTCAAGGCAGAATCGGAGAAAACAACTCTCAAACAGCCGTATCATTCATGTACAATGACGGTAATTACCGATGATTGGCCATATTAAAAGAGCCATGTAGCATACGACTTAGGTAAGGTTGGTGGGTTGATGAGGCAGACGGTGTGTGTCCTCCCTCATCACACTCAGGTCAATATAGACCCATTGTGATGCCCGTTGGGGGTCCACTTGTGTGGTTGGTTCATTCATTGTCCGTTACTGTCCATTGTTGTTAGCCTCTTTCCAGCCATCCAGATGTTGTTGCAAACCTGAAAAGATTAAGGAGAGGGATTTCGGATAGATCCGTGTGGTCATGGAAAAAGTATTTTCCTAAGGTATTAAGGTGTATAGTAAGTATTTTCATTCTTAATTGGCTTAGGCCGGGGCAGTGGCACAGAAAGTGGAGGGTATCCTCGTGTATTTCTTCATCACCGCAGCCTCTACAGAGGTCATCATTTATGAGATGCATTTTCAGTTTGTGGCTTTTTAGTAAGTTGTGTCCTGTTTCCTGTTTCTTCAAAGTAGTTTATGGGTTCTGGCTTTGTCATACTCAGGCCACATCCTTTTGAAAGTTTCACAGGTGGGAAGGGAGTTCCACCTGTTTTTGGCAGTGATCAGTGTTTTCTGTCCCACCCGAGATTTGAGCTCACATAGTGGTGGTTTGACAAACTGGTCTGCTAGGTCAATGCTGGAGGCAGATCCTTTTCTCGCCAGTTCGTCAGCAATTTCATTGCCCTGTATGCCTCTGTGTCCGGGGACCCAGCAAAGCGTAACATTATGTTGGACGCCAAGAACCTTTAGCTCTTCACGACAACGTTTCACAAGCCGAGATTTTATTTCGACAGCAGAGATAGCTTTTATTGCAGTCTGACTGTCAATAAAGATGGTGATATCATCTGGTGGTATCGCCAGCATTGAGGTCGCTTTGGCTGCCTCTGCTACTGCCAATATTTCGGCTTGGAAGACACTGCTGTGCTCAGTGAGACGAAAGGTGCTGTTTAGCTTTAGTGTTTCTGAAAACACTCCAGCTCCAACGCCTACATTTTGAACCATCAGTGTAGATGGATATGGTTTCGGTGCCCAATTCGTTCCTCTCCCACTCCTCTCTGCTTTGAAAGATGCAGGAGAATGGTCTTTGAAAGTCAAGGTGAGGCACCATGTAGTCAGAGGATACAGCTGAGCCCAGATATCTGTGTAGAATTTGGGCATGTCCTCCTGAGTTCGATTTCCAGCATACGACTTAAGTTGACTTGTTTGAAACAGTTTTCTTGTAAGAGCTTAAGCCCCTTGCCCAACAAGCATCCACATTTTTGTTCAAAATTAGAAGCCAGATGCCAGCACATTTAACTTTTCTCAACAGTTGTTCATGCTGTCCAATGATGACCGATATTTCCAATATTCTCTAGTATCGCTTGAAGTAATGGGGTTCTGAACAGAAATATTTAATTTTTTTTGGGAATGATCTTCATTTCCAACCATCGCGATATCCCTTAATATGGTGATGACCTCTATTGTCGGACCTGATATGTACGCTACAAGATAATCTGCGAAAGCTATATCGTGGCTGAGGGAACCTACAAGATAACTTGTAGAAATGGTAAACAACATCGGGGGGTTCACAGTCCCTTGATGTAAGCCGTTTCTATTTTAAATACTTTACGTGGAGTCACATTGGCATATTTGACAATTTGAAGTTCTTCCCCATAAGCATTTCAATTCATAAGCAGCTGAGGACTTCGCATACCCAGTCTGGTTAGTGTATAGAAATGCTTTGCAAATATAAAAAAGGGATTCCACGAATTGGGAATAACCCTCAGTTTTGACGTGGCGTGGATAGTGATAGTGACATGTCTCCTGAACAATTTTGTTATCCTCGATCCACCTAAACAGAGCAATGTTGACAGAAGAAGTTTTGATGGCAGATGTCTTAAAACGACATTGGGAATTTGGGATACCATATTACCATCTTTTCCCGCCTTTACTTACTTACTTACTTAAGTGGCGCTACAGTCCGGAATGAACCTGGGCCTCAACCAACATGCCTCTCCAATTAGCCCGGTCCTTAGCTAACTGCCTCCAGTTGCGCACTCCAAGTTGGTTGAGGTCGGTTTCCACTTGTGCGCGCCACTTAAGGCGAGGTCTTCCTCTACTGCGTCCGACGTCTGGCTGGGAATCGAAGACTCTGCGAGCCGGAGTATTGGTGTCCATTCGTTCTACATGTCCTAGCCATCTTAAACGTCCAAAGCGGAGTTTTTTGACCAGGGGCATGTCGCTGTACAGCTCGTATAGTTCTTGGTTGAATCTTCGTCTCCATAGCCCGTCAACGCAAACGGGACCGAAGATTTTTCGAAGAATTTTCCTCTCGAATCTACCAAGGATTTCTTCATCCGCTTTTGATACGGTCCATGCTTCAGCGCCGTAGAGCAGGACTGGAATGATCAGGGTCTTATATAGGATCTCCTTAGTAGTTCGAGTGAGGGCTTTACTACTAAATTGCCTTCTTAGCCCGAAGAAACAGCGGTTGGCAAGAGTAATTCTTCGTTTAATTTCTGACGAGATGTTGTTGTCAGAGTTAATAGCGGAGCCGAGGTAGACAAAGTCCCGTACTACCTCAAAGTTATATCTGTCAATGGTGACGTTCTGTCCAATTCGTCGATGTTGTGAGTCCTTTCGTGATGACAGCATATACTTAGTCTTATCCTCATTTCCTGCTAAACCCATTTTCGCCGCTTCCTTCTCTATACTAGCAAACGTGGCTGTGACATCACGTTGAGTCCTACCAATGATGTCAATATCGTCAGCGTATGCTAGTAGTTGCACCGAATTTTGGAAAATTGTGCCTCTGGTGTTGGCTTTGGAGTTTTGCACAATTCTCTCAAGAATCAGATTAAAGAAGTCACATGACAGCGCATCGCCTTGCCTAAATCCTTTTTTGGTATCGAATGTGTCGGTGAGGTCGTTTCCGACCCTGATGGAGCAGCGAGAATTCTCCATCGTCATCCTACACAAACGGACGAGTTTGGGCGGTATACCAAAACTAGACATGGCTCTGTACAGTTCGTCTCTATAAATGCTGTCATATGCGGCTTTGAAATCGATGAATAGGTGGTGGGTATCGATTTGGACTTCTTGAGTTTTTTCCAGGATCTGCCGAAGTGTGAAAATTTGATCGGTTGTGGACTTTCCTAGCCTAAAACCACACTGATAAGGGCCAATCAGGTTGTTGGTAAACGGTTTCAGGCGTTCACATATTACGGCAGATAGGATCTTGTAGGCGATGTTGAGGAGACTTATGCCTCTGTAGTTGGCGCAGTTCAGAGGGTCTCCTTTTTTGTGGATCGGGCAAACGATGCTGAGGTTCCATTCTTCAGGCATATTTTCATCCGACCAGATTTGGCTTATGAGTTGGTGGATGTTACTTACCAAGTCATCTCCGCCGGCCTTATAGAGCTCAGCGGGAAGGCCGTCATTTCCGGCAGCCTTATTAAGCTTGAGTTTAGATATTGCTATCCTCACTTCACTCAGGTCAGGTGGTTGGCAGTCTTCGCTGTCGTTGCCAATATTGAATGGTTCGTTCTGCCTGACAGCGGAATGTTGTTCGTCATCGCCGTTTAACAGTCTGCAGAAGTGGTTCTTCCATATCCTCAGCATCGACTGTGTCTCAACTACAATATTTCCTTGTTCATCTCGACAGGATTCTGTTCGAGCCTTGTATCCTTGGCTTTGACGTTTTACACTTTGGTAAAACTTGCGAACATCGTTCCTGGAGTGGCACCTCTCTATATCCTCGATCGCGCGCTTTTCTTGCTCTTTTTTCTTCTTGCTGAAAAGCCGATGTTCTTCCCTTCTTCTTTGCCTATAGAGCTCAATGGCAGCTCTCGTCTTCACCTGCAGCTTAGCCTTGTAGGCCTTGTTCTTGGCTGAGAGCATCTGTCGGCATTCCTCACCAAACCAGGGGTTTCTTGCTGGTGGCCGCGAGAAACCTAGCACATCAGTTGCGGCTGATATAATGGCTTGTTGGCATCGTTGCCATTGTTCTTCGACATTAGATGCTGGTGGTATGGTGTTAGTCGAGAGGTTAAGGGATACGCGTTGTGCGAAGGTCTTGGCGGTCTCTTGCGATTGCAGTCTTCCGACATTAAATTTTTTCACAGTATTTCTGGATTGTTGTGGCGTGGTGGATATCCGCATTCTTACCTTGGCTGCTACAAGGTAGTGATCCGAGTCGATGTTAGCTCCTCGGAATGTTCGGACATCAAAAATACTGGATGCGTGCCTCTTATCTATCGCAATGTGATCAATTTGGTTGACCGTTCGTTGATCTGGAGACCGCCATGTCCCCTTATGGATATCGAGGTGAGGAAACCGTGTGCTGGCTATAGTGGCATTTCGTTCCGTGGGGATATCCATTAGCCTAAGTCCGTTACCAGACGTGTTGTCGTGTAGGCTATGTTTTCCGACAATACTTCTTCTCTTCCTACCTTTGCGTTGAAATCTCCCAGCACGATTTTAACATCGTACTTGGTAGTCGCTCATAGGTTTTGTCGAGGAGCTCGTAGAAGCAATCCTTAGTTATATCATCTTTTTCCTCCGTCGGAGCGTGAGCGCATATAATTTATATAATTGGCGAATTTGGCCTTGATGCGGATTGTTACTATGCGTTCGCTAATGTCTTGGAAACATAAGACTTCTTGCCTAAGTCTGGCACTTATAACAAATCCGCATCCGAATAGTCGCTGATTCTGCTCAGTATAACACGGTCCGTAGTAGATGTCACAGTTTTTCATCCTCTTTTTGCCCGGCCCATCCCATCGTATTTCCTGGATGGCAGTAATGTCTGCTTTGTAGCAGTTTAGGGCTTCCGCTAGTTGTTCGCCTGCACCTCTCATGTTTAATGTTCTCACATTCCAGGTGCAGATACGAACGTCGTTGTCCTTTTTTCGTTTAGCAGGGTCGTCAACAATAAAATCCGTCCTTTCCGAGGCTATTGGTTGCTTCGTAACCATGTTTTTTTTCTGTGGGTGGGTAGTTAGCCCAAAGCACAACCCCCAACCTGGAGGGCCAGTTCCAATTTATTAGATACCCCTAGGACACGGGGCCATCAGTATCCACTACGGGATTGAGCGCTGCCGTTGGCCTTTCGGTTCATCCGCCACCATCTCTGTTCAAGGGGCCTGACTAACCCTTGAAATTCCTAGACAACCTGTTGTCCGAATATGTCAGAGCAGCTCATCTAGGTTTGCCTGGAACAGCAGGCCGGGTATTCATCCGTGCCATTCTCACCAGGGTGTTTATAGTGTTGCTGTTTTTCGTCGTGTTATCAACACTCGCACTTATCGTTAAGCAAGTCAAATCCGGTTGGATGAGACCAGTACCCGATGGTTACCACTTGGAGGTAAAGATAAGCACATTTGATGTGTAGTCAGAGTTGCAACACTGGGCATCTTCTCCCGCCTACTTTATTTTATTTTAAGTTGATCAGATGATGCCAAGGAGTTCATCTTTTTGCACGAACAGCATCAACCTGTTGGCGACTACGCCACTTGGGGGATTTTCTTCATTGAATACGGTAAAACCTTGAACTCTCCTTGGGTCCCTCAATGACCAGGGACCAGGCAGGCACAAGGGTGAAAATCGAAAGAAAGAAAGACGAAAATGTAAGAACCTAAGGATATAGATTCAACACCCGATCGCACTACTAGAGTTTAGATAACAAAATGTCTGGAACCCCTTTTTTTGTCAACATTTTTCTATTTTCCACACAACATGCACAAAAACAAATCCTCCAATAAATTAAGTTATCCTATCAACAAAATATTCAATCGCGAGCGGCTGGTCCCATCTCCACGTCCATTCCTCCATTAATTCAAATTTTGATACTGCGTCACTGTCCGAGCGCAATACATGAATGGTGATGCCGCTGCGAGTAAAAGTCCAGCGCCTACCCAAGGTCTGTGCACCGCCCATGCAACAGATGTGATAACCAAAGCCAAGGACAGCGAGAGCATTAAATTCGCACCAACTGGGTAACGAGGATCTGGTGCCAGCGACGAGAGGTAGTATATTTGGGACACTGCAAGGAAACAGATATTAGATCCCACCTCCTGAACAACATGTCATCTAATCTCACGTATAATATGCAACAGTGAAGCAGTACAAGTAGCTCCAAAGAACAAGCACACCCATCCCATGAAACGGAAACCCCAAGTGGTCAGGCGTTGAGCGTGGTGTTCTCTTTTAAACACATCGGAGAGACTGAGTTCACCCGGATAGACCAGCAGGACCTTGGCGTTTCTTGAAGTCACATATGGCACAACCTTGCCCTTTTGCATTTGACCAACAATCGTAAACTGAAGGGAAAAGTATTAATCGGTCTGGAAGGTAGTTCCACCTTTTGGTTACTTACCAACTCTCCCTCCATACCGGCGAAAGAGAACAGCAACCGAATGTCACCTATTTCTGGATTGAAAATATCATCACTGTGGTAGTACAGTCCTAAATGCAACTTTATGGATGTATCCTCTGGTCGGGTGTCTGATGTTAGCTCCACAAACTTGTTGAATTTATCCTTGATTTCGTTACCCAGTTCATAACGGCCAAGAAAAACGCTGTCTGCAACTTGGGTTTCGCTCTCGATGGGAAACTTCTTCGGATTGTGATGACCCGTTTGTATATAGAAACTCCTCGAGTCAATGAGTTTGTCCCTCCACTGCATTGTATAGTAGTAGGTCTTACTCTCAGTCTGCACCGAAGCAACAGAGTCGCCATAGTTTTGCTCCCTAAGCAGAGAAAATCGAAATTGTTAGACATACAGCACCCATAAGTCCTCTTTAGCTTACAAAGTCTCCTCAACCCACTGGTACATCTGTACGCGGCGCCTTAACTTCACAGCCAACACTTGAATGTTGTAGTCCGGTTCGGTAAGTGGTTCTCCAATCACTATTGGACCCATGATATGAATAATTCGCCCTTCGTAGGTGCTTTCAACATCTTCACCGGCATTAATTGAAACCGCTGAATCGAGAGCTTCGTCCAAGGACATGATAATGTGTACTGCTCGTCCCTAAAATTGAAAAATAACTTTAAAAGGCAAACGCCAGACAAAATAAGCGCCTATGCACCTCATTCCAGAAGAGTATTGTGATACCAGCGCCGAAAAGTACACAACCAATTGTGGCGATAAGCCAGCAGGAACGAAATTCTTCGCTAAGCGTCATCGTTTCAACATTTTCCTTTGGATTTCCGTGGAAATTTATTTCATTAAACCGAGATTTGATTTCAAAACAAAAATTTATATGCAGCTGCTGGGTGGATTTAATTTTTTGCACAACTGACAGCTGACGGAAGAAATGTCAGAGAACATTGGTGGCGTTCAGCGGGGTTACTGTGAATTCATTTGTGTTTCGCGTTGCCACACGATGGATAGCGAATACACCAACCGTGGTAATTTCATCAACTGTTATAAAACCGAGGACATTGGGGTGTCTATACAAAGAAGGGACGAAATTGGATTTTTTTAGTTTTAAAGTTTGTTTATACGACTGGGACTGGGTTGTGCATTGAAATTATGTGGTCCGTAGAGGCATGCACCAAGTCATCATCAAAAGCGATCCCATGTATTGCACCAACTACTGAGGCATATCCCTGCTAAATATCGCATATAAAATCCTATCCAACGCATTGTGTAAACGGCTTAAGACTTAAGCCAGAGTAGCTTTATGCCCGTCAGATCGACCATAGACCAACTGCTCACACTAAGGAAAATCCTTCAAAAATACCAACGAATACCAACGTGATATACAAATATTTCATCGCCTTCAAGGCCACTAATAGCATTACAAAGCGATGGCGGAATTCGGAAATTGTATCGTATTCCGTCAAGGAGATGCGCTATCGTGCGATTTCTTCAATCTCGTGCTGGAACGTCCTACCTAACGGCGCCAAAAGCTGGACAATAAGTAGGAAAGTAGAGCAAATATTGGGCACCTTCGAAATAAAATTTCTTCGTCGAATTTTTGGTCCTGTATTATGCAAGGAAGGCGAATGGAGGAGAAGATACAACCACGAAATGTATTAGCTGTATCATGATGTGGATGTAGTACATAAGGTAAAAACCCGTAGGCTACATTAGCTCGGCCACATCAATCAGGTTCGGGGCGAGAAAGAAGAACGAACCTCCGGTTTAAGGAACAACCGATCGCGGATGTCAGAGCGTTTGGACTGAATAACTAACAGCAACGCCCCAGGATCATCATTCACTATTCGATCCTGGTCATGCTGGAAAGGCTGCCTTATCCTAGGCAGATACCCTCAACGGGTCGGGTGCCCGTTAATTAAGTAAAATAGGAAAAAGTCACTCAGATTATCTCAGTTAGTTCTTGCGTAGTTCTATAAAACTCCTTGATGGTCTTGTATCCACAGCGATATGTATAGATCGCTGTTATTAAATTGTGATCTGAGTTTCCTAAAGCATCGAATATCGAGATCTTGTCTGGATCTGAAGTGAGAAAGAGATCCAAGATATTTTCAAAGTCGTTATGAATATTTGGAAAATCTGTTGGATCCTCACCAAGTTGGATCATGTTGCTGGTAATGGCAAACATTTCGTTCTGTTCTCCTGCATTATCCGTTCTGTTAGAGCACTGTAGCCAATTGGAGTTGTGCACGTTAAGATCGCCAAGTATGTTAACTTCGTCTGTTATGTGATGAGTTCTTGTTCAGTCGCTGGTGTCGCAGGTTGATCGACATTACTTATTTACACTTACTTACTTAAGTGGCGGTACAGTCCTGAATAAACCTGTGTCTCAACCAACATGTCTCTCCAATTAGCCCGGTCCGTAGCTAACTGCCTCCAATTGTTCACTTCCAGTTTCTACTTATGCGCGCCACTTAAGGCGAGGTCTTCCTCTACTGCGTCCGACGACTGGCTGGGAATCGAACACTCTGTGAGCCGAAGAATGGTGTCCATTCGCTCTACATTTCCTTGCCATCTTAGACGTTTCTACTTATGCGCGCCACTTAAGGCGAGGTCTTCCGACGCAGTAGAGTCCGACGACTGGCTGGGAATCGAAGACTATGTGAGCCGAAGAATGGTGTCTCTGTGAGCCGAAGAATGGTGTCCATTCGCTCTACATTTCCTTGCCATCTTAGACGTCCAATAAAGAGTTTTTGACTAGGTGTATGACGCCTCAGTGTTGCGATGGTTAGTGCGCTGAACTGCAGCGCAGAAAGTCTAGGTTCGATTCCCAGCCGTAGCAACACCTAAATGATGTTTCACTAGCCCTTCTCTCGTGACGATCTGACAAATCGTTCGAGTAGCTTAAATTGTCAAGAAAAGCTTATCTCAACTTAGCCGTTCAGATTCGGCATAAAACAGGAGGTCCCGCCATCGTGCAAGAAGTACACACGCGCACAAGAATGGTTGTGAAAAAAAGCTAGGCCTGGGTACTAAAGAGCCTCTTGCGCCAAAAAGTTGTTTTTTTATATATTGCTGTGGAGCTCGTATACTTCTTGGTTGAATCTTCGTCTTCATAGCCCGTCAACGCAAACGTGACTGAAGATTTTTCGAAGAATTTTTTTCGAAAACGACCAAGAATTTCTTCATCCACATTTGATACGGTCCATGGCACTTAAGCGCTATAGCAGGACTGGGGTGATCAGAGTCTTTATGGGATCTCCTTTGTTGTTCGAGTGAGGGCTTTACTACCAAACAACCTTCTTAGCCCGAAGAAACAGCGTTTGACAAGAGTAATTCTTCGTTTAATTAATGACGGCATGTTGTGAGAGAGAGAGAGTTCATATCTGTCAATGGTGACATTTTTGCCACTTCCTTCTCTAACCAAGCAAACGTGGCTTTGACATCACGTCAAGTCCGACCAATGATGTCATTATCGTCCGCGTTTCTTGTAGTTGCACCGATTTTTTGAAATCGTTTTTTGGTATCGAATGTGTCGGTGAGGTCGTTTTCGATCCATATCGAGCAGTAAGAATTATCCATCGTCATCCTGGGCAAACGGAGCAGTATACCAAAACTAGACATGGCGCTGTATAGTTCATCTCCATAAAAGGAGTCGTATGCGGCCTTGAAATCGATGAATAGGTGGTGGGTATCGATTTGAATTTCCTTTTTTACAGGATCTGCCAAAGTGTGAGGATCTGCCTCTGTCGGAGCATGAGCGACTTTAACCTTGATACCAATTGTTACAATGCGTTCGCTAATGTACTCAAAGCATAAGACTTCTTGCCGAAGTCTGGCACTTATAACAAATCCACATCCGAATAGTGGCAGTTTCTGCACACGGTCTAACACGGTCCGTAGAAGATGTCAGAGTTTTTCATCATATTTTTGGTGGGCCCATCCCATCGTATTTCCTGGTTGGCAGTAATTTATGCTTTATAGCATCTTAGGGCTTTCGCTAGTTATTTGCCTGTACATCTCCTGTTTAATGTTCACACATTACAGGTGCGGATACAAACGTCGTTGTCCTTTTTTCGTTTAGCATGCGGTTACTTACTTAAGTGGCACTACAGTCCGGGATTGACCTGGGCCTCAACCAACATGCCTCTCCAATTAGCCCGGTCCTTAGCTCCAGTTTCGCACTCCAAGTTGGTTGAGTTCGGTTTCTACTTGTGCGCGCCACTTAAGGCGAGGTCTTCCTTTACTGCGTCCGGCGGTGCCTGGGAATCGAAGACTCTGCGAACCGGAGTATTGGTGTCCATTCGTTCTAAACGGTATTTTTTTTAAAGGTTGGTTTTTCGAATAGAGATAAAACTGACATTTTGTGTTCAAATCGGGCAACTTTAATGTCATTTATGTTCAGTTTGCTTTGCCATTTCATCGTGCAAATTTATTTCGAAAATAAAGGTTCAGTTCGCGAAGTTTACCGCAAGCTCCGTCCATTTTATGGTCGACATAATCGTCCATCAGAGCAATTAATTCGGTTAACCTTGGATCGTTTTCGTACTACGTTAACTCTATGTGATAATACGCATCCGCAGAGACGTCGAACAGTGCGCAGAAGAAACAATTGCCACTGTAGAGCAAAGTGTTGAAGAGGACCCGAATGAATCAATTCGCCACCGCGCACAGCAATTGGAGCTTTGTTCATGAACTTTGTGGAAGAATTTGCGCAAAGATCTTGGCTAACGACCTTACAAGATCAAGCTTGTGCAAGAATTAAAGCCGGAGACCATGCAATGCGTCTTGATTTTGGTGTATCTCGATGCTGATTTTTCATTTTTGGTTGAATGGCTACAAGCAAAATTGCCGCATTTGGAGTGAAGAGAATCCACATGAGACCCTTGAGACGTCATTACATCCAGAAAAACTGACTGTTTGGTGTGCTATATGGGCTGGAGGAGTCATTGGGCCATACTTCTTCCGAAATAATGCTGGAGAGTCAGTTACCGTTAATGGAGACCGGTATAGAGCCATGATAACCGACTATTTTGTTCCCGAATTGAAGGAAACATTCAATGAGCGCATAATTTCGCGGAATGGACCTGTCAATTGGCCACAAAGATCGTATGATTTGACACTATTATATTATTTTCTTTGGGGATATGTGAAGTCGCTCGTCTACGCCAACAAACCGGAAACGTTAGGGGACTTGGAAGCCAACATTCGTGGCGTTATTGCCGACACACGGCCCCAAATGCTCTAAAAAGTGGTTAAAAATTGGACCTCTAGACTTGGCTTTATTCGAACCAGCCGCGGCGACCACATGCCCGAAATCATATTGAAACATTAATAGCATAAAATTATCCTTCCAATAAAGGCAAATTGATGGACATTAAAACGATTTTGTTGTGTTTTATTTCAATCCACATGTCCTAGCCATCTTAACCGTCCAATGCGGAGTTTTTTGACCAGGGGCATGTCGCTGTACTGCTCGTATAGTTCTTGGTTGAATCTTCGTCTCCATAGCCCGTCAACGCAAACGGGATCGAAGATTTTTCGATTTTCCTCTCGAATCTACCAAGGATTTCTTCATCCGCTTTTGATACGGTCCATGCTTCAGTACCGTAGAGCAGGACTGGGATGATCAGGGTCTTATATAGGATCTCCTTAGTAGTTCGAGTGAGGGCTTTACTACTAAATTGCCTTCTTAGCCCGGAGAAACAGCGGTTGGCAAGAGTAATTCTTCATTTGATTTCTGACGAGATGTTGTTGTCAGAGTTAATAGCGGAGCCGAGGTAGACAAAGTCCCGTACTACCTCAAAGTTATATCTGTCAATGATGACGTTCTGTCCAATTCGTCGATGTTGTGAGTCCTTTCGTGATGACAGCATATACTTAGTCTTACCCTCATTTACTGTTAAACCCATTTTTGCAGCTTCATTCTCTATACTAGCAAACGTGGCTGTGACATCACGTTAAGTCCTACCAATGATGTCAATATCGTCAGCGTATGCTAGTAGTTGCACCGAATTTTGGAAAATTGTGCCTCTTGTATTGGCTCGGGAGTTTTGCACAATCCTCTCAAGAATCAAATTGAAAAAGTCACATGACAGCGCATCGCCTTGCCTAAATCCTTTTTTGGTATCGAATGTATCGGTGAGGTCGATTTCCGACCCTGATGGTGCAGCGAGAATTCTCCATCGTCATCCTACACAAACGGACGAGTTTGGGCGGTATACCAAAACTAGACATGGCTCTGTATAGTTCGTCTCTATAAATGCTGTCCTATGCGGCTTTGAAATCGATAAATAGGTGGTGGGTATCGATTTAGACTTCTCGGGTTTTTTTTCCAGGATCTGCCGAAGTTTGAAGATTTGATCGATTGTGGACTTTCCTGGCCTCAAACCACACTGATAAGGGCCAATCAGGTTATTGGTAAACGGTTTCAGGCGTTCACATATTACGGCAGATAGTAACTTGTAGGCGATGTTGAGCAGACTTATGCCTCTGTAGTTGGCGCAGTTCAGAGGGCCTCCTTTTTTGTGGATCAGGCAAACTATGCTGAGGTTCCATTCTTCAGGCATACTTTCAACCGACCAGATTTGGCTTATGAGTTGGTGGATGTTTCTTACCAAGTCATCTCCGCCAGCATTATAAAGCTTAGCGGGAAGGCAGTCATTTCCGGCAGCCTTATTAAGCTTGAGTTTAGATATTGCTATCCTCACTTCACTCAGGTCAGGTGGTTGGCAGTCTTCGCTGTCGTTGCCAATATTGAATGGTTCGTTCTGCCTGACAGCGGAATGTTGTTCGTCATCGCCGTTTAACAGTCTGCAGAAGTGGTTCTTCCATATCCTCAGCATCGACTGTGTCTCAACTACAATATTTCCTTGTTCATCTCGACAGGATTCTGTTCGAGCCTTGTATCCTTGGCTTTGACGTTTTACACTTTGGTAAAACTTGCGAACATCGTTCCTGGAGTGGCACCTCTCTATATCCTCGATCGCGCGCTTTTCTTGCTCTTTTTTCTTCTTGCTGAAAAGCCGATGTTCTTCCCTTCTTCTTTGCCTATAGAGCTCAATGGCAGCTCTCGTCTTCACCTGCAGCTTAGCCTTGTAGGCCTTGTTCTTGGCTGAGAGCATCTGTCGGCATTCCTCACCAAACCAGGGGTTTCTTGCTGGTGGCCGCGAGAAACCTAGCACATCAGTTGCGGCTGATATAATGGCTTGTTGGCATCGTTGCCATTGTTCTTCGACATTAGATGCTGGTGGTATGGTGTTAGTCGAGAGGTTAAGGGATACGCGTTGTGCGAAGGTCTTGGCGGTCTCTTGCGATTGCAGTCTTCCGACATTAAATTTTTTCACAGTATTTCTGGATTGTTGTGGCGTGGTGGATATCCGCATTCTTACCTTGGCTGCTACAAGGTAGTGATCCGAGTCGATGTTAGCTCCTCGGAATGTTCGGACATCCAAAATACTGGATGCGTGCCTCTTATCTATCGCAATGTGATCAATTTGGTTGACCGTTCGTTGATCTGGAGACCGCCATGTCCCCTTATGGATATCGAGGTGAGGAAACCGTGTGCTGGCTATAGTGGCTTTTCGTTCCGTAGGGATATCAATTAGCCTAAGTCCGTTACCAGACGTGTTGTCGTGTAGGCTATGTTTTCCGACAATACTTCTAAAGATGTCTTCTCTTCCTACCTTTGCGTTAAAATCTCCCAGCACGATTTTAACATGGTACTTCGGTAGTCGCTCATAGGTTTTGTCGAGGAGCTCGTAGAAGCAATACTTAGCTATATCATCTTTTTCTTCCGTCGGAGCGTGAGCGCATATAATTTATATAATTGGCGAATTTGGCCTTGATGCGGATTGTTACTATGCGTTCGCTAATGTCTTGAAAACATAAGACTTCTTGCCTAAGTCTGGCACTTATAACAAATCCGCATCCAAATAGTCGCTGTTTCTGCTCACTATAACACGGTCCGTAGTAGATGTCACAGTTTTTCATCCTCTTTTTGCCCGGCCCATCCCATCGTATTTCCTGGATGGCAGTAATGTCTGCTTTGTAGCAGTTTAGGGCTTCCGCTAGTTGTTCGCCTGCACCTCTCCTGTTTAATGTTCTCACATTCCAGGTGCAGATACGAACGTCGTTGTCCTTTTTTCGTTTAGCAGGGTCGTCAACAGTAAAATCCGTCCTTTCCGAGGCTATTGGTTGCTTCGTAACCATGTTTTTTTTCTGTGGGTGGGTAGTTAACCCAAAGCACAACCCCCAACCTGGAGGGCCAGTTCCAATTTATTCGATACCCCTAGGACACGGGGCCATCAGTATCCACTACGGGATTGAGCGCTGCCGTTGGCCTTTCGGTTCATCCGCCACCATCTCTGTTCAAGGGGCCTGACTAACCCTTGAAATTCCTAGACAACCTGTTGTCCGAATATGTCAGAGCAGCTCATCTAGGTTCACCTGGGACAGCAGGCCGGGTATTCATCCGTGCCATTCTCACCAGGGTGTTTATAGTGTTGCTGTTTTTCGTCGTGTTATCAACACTCGCACTTATCGTTTAGCAAGTCAAATCCGGTTGGATGAGACCAGTACCCGATGGTTACCACTTGGAGGTAAAAATAAGCACATTTGATGTGTAGTCAGAGTAACAACACTGGGCATTGCCAAGTTAACGCCAATCAGAGTCTACCTTCGTTCTACAACACCCAACCATCTTAAGTTAAGAAAGACAAATACGGTTGGAAGAGACCAGTATCCGATGGCTACCACTTGGAGGTAAAATAAGCACAAATGACGTGTAGTCAAAGTTACAACGACTGGGCATTGTTAAGTTAACGCCGATCAGAGTCTGCCCTTGTTCTAGAACATCCAACCAACGCGCCTGGATTGTTCTCCATAAAACTTATGAGCAAATCCATTTCTATTAAATAAAATGATTTACACGCGTAATATTTATTTAATTTACATTTTTAGCACTTCGACAGAAAGTCACAGGCAGACACAATAACATTTAGAACACGCATAAGAAGGTCGTACTACAGTCGTAAGAAATAACGAGTATCGTATATAAAACGAGACTCGTTTTACGTAATTTCCTTTAATTTTGATGCCTAAAGATGTATCTCCTTACCATTCTTCCATGTTGATCTCTACTTGTCGAAAAGGCATTTCATTTACCTACATTGTCACCACTACTCATAACACGACCAAGTATCTAAAAAGCTTCGTCTACCTCTAGCAGACCTCAATTATATCCTTACAAACAAAGTAGAAAATGCCATCATCATGTGTTGGAAATGATAAATCCGATTTTGGAACAATTTTCAGTTGCCCGGCACCATTTGCAGGTACCTGTGTCGCCTGCACCTGATTACACCAATTCCTAGTTGAGCCATTGTGACTCATAACAACGTGCCCACGGAACAGGATTTTTTTCCCTTCGCTTGGTCCAATGCCATCTCCACCGCCCACAGTATCCTCGTAAGTGTGTACCTGAAACGTAAAACATTTTTCAACTCAAATTCAATTCTGGAACGAAATTCCCAGCCACACAAGAAAATCCAATTATAAAAGTCAATTTCACACATAAACACAACTAACAGGTGACACCGAGATTCCAACAGAGACTCCTTGTATACGAGTATTCCAAGAGTGTGTTCCGGCCCGCAAAAGCAGAACTCTTCTCCTGCACAAGTAAACGAACAAAAAACGGGCGAAGAAAAAAAAACATCTTCAGGTGGTCCGACTCTGACCTCAACTTTCCGAGTTTTCTGGTTTTCCACACACTCATTCAGAGTTTTTAGTTCGGTGTATCCTCGACATTCCTGCGCCGTGCAGAGAGTCAGTCCCTTGCCTTTGTGTGTAACCTTTTCCATTCGAGGGTAAAATGTACTCGACTCGTATCTGCTGCGACGATACACAGCTCATGTACGTACCTAACCTACTCGATGAACACAAAATGATGTGCGCTGTGGGGCAAAGGGAAAACATCAAAAGGTCGTTCCTAGAAAAAGGTTCTTCTCCGGTCCACTGTGTTCGGTGTTCATGCAACATGCCCGTCATAAATAAGAAATACAAATGAGTCTCCCCGGTAACAGGTTATGCTTCATTTCTTGCCGAGTCACAGCACAGCACAGTCCAGTCCAGCCTAGCCCAGCCTATGCTCCCTCGTCCAGATCATCTCTAGCTACAGCGAGCGGCTGATTGCGACGAGTTATGGACTCTGTTTCATTCTTCGAATTCGGTGGAGCTCTGGCAAAAAATTTGTTTCTATGTCACTAGCACGCGGTGACGGTGTGCTGCTGTCATTGTAACTCATTCCTTAAGGCTGCTGACAGGAGGAAGCAGGTAATTTTGGCATTCATTGGTGTTTATGGACGTGTCAACGTCGTCGTTGTCGATTTAACGACAACAAAAGAAGCAACCAAGGTGGATGTCGGTAAAATCTAGCTGTCGGGGGTTAACTACTTCCCTCTGACTAATTAATGCGATTGTATTACGTGGGAATGGGCCTGTCAATGTCGTTTGTATTTTGAGCCGAAAGCAATTTTGCGCCGGCCGTTCCAGATCGTATCTCGTGGTAATGATGACACCTTCTTTGTGGGCAAATGGGGTAATTAGATGTTAGTGGGCAGTCTTTTTATATCCACCGGGGGATGGGGGATGGAATTTCCCTTATGCGGATGGCGTTTTCAAAATCGTACATGGTTTTCATTCGACTGGTGTCAAAAGTGTGTCGAACTCTATTTTTGTTTTTTATTTATGCGGGGGATGTTTTCCTATAGGTAGATACTTCATGGCCGATTAAAGGTTTTTTATATTCAAGACGAGTTGCCTTAATTTTTGTTTTAATGGCAGGATTAGGTACGTGGTTATCGTTTTTGAATACAGATGGAGATCCTAGAAGAGGACTGCGGTCTTTATATGTGTACAGTGTGTTGTCAATGCATGTTGTATGAATGGTTTGATTCTTGTATAACCTATACCCTTATACGAGAATGCTTGTCAAAATAGAGAATGTGGGATGCCTACAATATTTAAAGGAGTAGGCACTCAAGATAAAGGAGTAGGGTAGGTCTATGAATTCATTACTAGAACCCGCTTTGATTAAAATGTAGAAATATATTCACAACAAAACAGCAGCAGGCATTAATGAAACTTAAAAATTGAGAAATCTGAAATCAGCCGATTTGGCATCACTGCAAACGAACTGTCAACCATTTTATGAGGATCGAAAGCTTAGTCGAGTAGATCACCAATATTAATTGGTGGAATTACGTCGTTTGGAAGTAGTTCCATTGTTTCCTTGTTCTTTAACAGGACGAGTTTTAGTTTTGCGTTGTTAGATGGACTCTATGCCTATAAGCTGCGACGTCTTGAAATAACGGGTGATTTTTTAGCTGGTTTGGTTTTGGCAACACTGGTTTTGACAGCTGACGTGTGTTTAGTACCTTGTGTCACTGTCAAACAGCTTCAGTTTGGTTTGCAATTTAACCATGGATCGTCTTATAAATGAACAACGCTTGCAAATTATTGAATTTTACTATTAAAATTCGTGCTCGGTTCGAAATGTTCATCGCGCGCTGCTTCCATTTTATGATCGGCATTCTCGACCTTCTGAGCAGTCTATTCGGAAGATTGTGACCAAATTTCGCACCAAATTTACTTTGTTGGACATTAAACCACCAACACGTTTACGTACTGTGCGTAGTGAAGAAAATATTGCGGCCGTTCAGCTAGTGTGACAGAAGACCGCGAAATGTCGATTCGGCGCCGTTCCCAGCAGTTAGGCCTTTGTTACAGCACTACGTGGAAAATTTTGCGGAAGGATTTGGGCGTAAAGCCTTTTAAGATACAGCTGGTGCAAGAACTAAAGCCAGCCGACCTACCACAACGCCGAATTTTTGGTGAATGGGCTCTTGGAAAGCTGGCCGAGGATCCGCTTTTTTATCGAAAAATTGTGTTCAGCGATGAGGCACATTTTTGGTTGAATGGGTACGTAAATAAGCAAAATTGCCGCATTTGGAGTGAAGATCAGCCAGAAGCATTGCAACAGCTACCAATGCATCCCGAAAAAGCCACTGTTTGGTGCGGTTTATGGACCGGCGGCATTATTGGGCCATATTTCTTCAAAGATGATGCGAATCGCAGCGTTACTGTCAATGGTGAACGCTACCGAGCGATGATAACAAACTTTTTTTGCCCGAAATGGAAGTTCTTGACTTGCATGATATGTGGTTTCAACAAGACGGTGCCACATGCCACACAGCACGCGAAACAATGGCGCAATTGCGACGCGAGTTTGGTGAACAGTTAATTTCACGTTTCGGGCCGGTCAATTGGCCGCCTAGATCGTGCGATTTGACACCATTAGATTATTTTTTGTGGGGGTATGTCAAGGCTAATGTCTATAGGGACAAGCCCGCTTCGATTGACGTACTGGAAGCCAACATCCATGCATTCATTCGTGAGATACCGGCCGAAATGTGTGAAAGAGTATGCCAAAATTGGACTCAGCGGATGGGCTACCTGAGACGCAGCCGCGGTCAACATTTGCATGAAATTATCTTTAAATATTAAATTGCAAGGTTCAAACTATCGATTCAAATAAATATTTCATTCATTTTTTCGAATTTTTTGTGTGTTTTTTTTTTAAAAAAGTTCTAAACCTCTTAAAAAATCACCCGTTACAACGAATCTAGGGATGATTTCTCTAATCCCCTCAGAACATCTGTTATTATAGTAGGTACCTGTAATAAAGAGACGGATCCCCTAGAAGTCTTCACTGAGCCGATGTTTGAAGATTTGAACTGAGGAAAGAATCGTCTATAAAGCGTATTGCACGTCTTTGGCTAGAGTCAAGTAAGTTCAGTTTAAATGTTTTAGGGCTGAACTCCAGACTTTTTTCCTCCGAGGGTAGGTGAAAATCTTTCATAGTTCAGGTACTTTTGTGGAAAGAAAACTGAAAAATGTCAAATCTGCAATATCAAAAGAGAACTCACTCATTTTAACGAAAAGTACCAGAAAAAAATGATAAACGTCAAATTTTGGAATATGTTGAAATAGACGACAAACAATACACTCCCTCCACTTAAGTATTTTACCTTTAAAACCTTTGAAGATTATTTTTAGGAACTCAAATATTACAATAAATCTACAAAACAAAAACATTTCCGCATTTTTTATAAGTCGCTTTAATCCGGCTCGAAGGACCAAAAATTATTGTGATTGTAAGGAAATAAGAGGTTTAAAATGTTGCATTCAAGTTTATGCTTTTGTAACAATCAAATAAACTACAAATTTACAAAAATAGGAAAACTTATCAAGTCGAATGTTGCAGCGAAAGTGAGGAACAATTTAAATTCGTGAAAAATGGAAACTATGACTTTATCAATGTAAAAACTATTTAAGCAAATAATCTATTACAATAACCAGGAAGTTGTATGATATACTATTAGGTTAATACGTTATACAATTACAAAGTACATTCTTAACATAAAGGGTGTCCCATAATTCATATTTCAAAATTTGAATTTTGCGCTATTTAATAGTACTGTGTTGCCAACGGAAAAAAATATAACAATCTGATAGCTGTCAGTTTGGGGTTAGTAAAGATGGAGCGCTATACGAAATAACAAAGAATATTTGTTGTTGAGCAGTATTTTAAAAATAATGAAGGTATGTCAGCTACAGTTCGCAATTTTCGTACAAAATATGGCCGTCATACTTACACACTTACTTAAGTGGCGCTACAGTCCGGTATGAACCTGGGCCTCAACCAACATGCCTCGACCAAGGATTTCTTCATCCGCTTTTGATACGGTCCATGCTTCAGCGCCGTAGAGCAGGACTGGGATGATCAGGGTCTTATACAGGATCTCCTTAGTAGTTCGAGTGAGGGCTTTACTACTAAATTGTCTTCTTATCCCGAAGAAACAGCGATTGGCAAGAGTATTACTTTGTTTTTTATCTGACGAGATGTTGTTGTCAGAGTTAATAGCGGAGCCGAGGTAGACAAAGTCCCGTACTATCTCAAAGTTATATCTGTCAATGGTGACGTTCTGTCCAATTTGTCGATGTTGTGTGTCCTTTCGTGTTGACAGCATAAACTTAGCCGTGCCCTAATTTACTGCTAAGCCCATTTTTACCGCTTCCTTCTCTATACTAGCAAACGTGGCTATGACATCACGTTGAGTCCTACCAATGATGTGAATATCGTCGGCGTATTGTAGTAGTTGCACCGACTTTTTGGAAAACTGTTCCTCTGGTGTTGGCTCTGGAGTTTTGCACAGTTCTCTCAAGAATCAGATTAAAGAAGTCACATGACAGCGCATCGCCTTGCCTAAATCCTTTTTTGGTATCGAATGTGTCGGTGAGTTCGTTTCCGACCTTGATGGTGCAACGAGAATTCTCCATCGTCATCCTACACAAACGGACGAGTTTGGGCGGTATACCAAAACTAGACATGGCTCTGTATAGTTCGTCTCTATAAATGCTGTCGTATGCGGCTTTGAAATCGATAAATAGGTGGTGGGTATAGATTTGGACTTCTTGGGTTTTTTCCAGGATCTGCCGAAGTGTGGAAATTTGGTCGGTTGTGGACTTTCCTGGCCTAAAACCACACTGATAAGGGTCGATCAGGTTGTTGGTAAATGGTTTCAGGCGTTCACATATTACGGCAGATGGTTCGTTCTGCCTGACAGCGGAATGTTGTTCGTCATCGCCGTTTAACAGCCTGCAGAAGTGGTTCTTCCATATCCTCAGCATCGACTGTGTCTCAACTACGATATTTACTTGGCTTTGACGTTTTACACTTTGGTAAAACTTTCGAAAATCGTTCCTCATTGGCACCTCTCTATATCATCGATCAGACTCTTTTCTTGCTCATTTTTCTTCTTTCAGAAATGCCGGTGTTCTTCCTTCTTCTCTGCATATAGAGCTCAATGGGAACTGTGGTATTCACCTGCAGCTTAGCCTTATTCTTGGCTACAAGCATCTGTCGGCATTCCTCATCAAACCAGGGGTTTTTTGCTGGTGGCCGTAAGAAACCTAGCAGATCAGTTGCAGCTGGCTTGTTGGCATCGTTGCCATTGTTTTTCGACACAAGATGCTGTATATTGTGAATCGAGGGGTTAGGGGTAAGCGTTACGAGAATGCTTTGGCGGTCTCTTGCGATTGCAGTCTTTCGACATTAAACTTTTTCACTGTATTTCTGGTTTGTGTGGTGTGGTGGATATCCCCATCGCACCTTGGCTGCAACAAGGTAGTTGTCCGAGTCGATGTTAGCCCCTCGGAATATTCGGACATCCAAAATACTGGATAGGTGCCTCTTGTCTATCGCAATGTGTCAAATTGGTTGACTGTTCGTTGATCTGGAGACCGCCATGTCCCCTTATGGATATCAAGGTGAGGAAACCGTGTGCTGACTATAGTGGCATTTCGTTCCTTAGCGAAGTCAATTAGCCTTAGTCAATTACCAGACGTCTTGTCGTGTAGGCTTTTTTCCGACAGTACTGCTTAAGATGTCTTCTCTTCCTACCCTTGCGTTAAAATCTCCCAGCACGATTTTAACATCGTACTTTGGTAGTCGCTCATAGGTTTTGTCAAGGAGCTTGTAGAAGCAATCCTTAGTTATGCCATCTTTTTCCTCCGTCGGCACTTGAGCGCTTATGATGGCGAATTTGGCCTTGATGCGGATTGTTATAATGCGTTCGCTAATGTCTTGGAAATATAAGACTTCTTGCCTAAGTCTGGCACTTATAACAAATCTGCATCCGAATAGTCGCTGTTTCTGCTCACTATAACGCGGTCCATAGTAGATGTCACAGTTTTTAATCCACTTTTTGCCCGGCCCATCCCATCGTATTTCCTGGATTGCAGTGATGTCTGCTTTGTAGCAGTTTAGGGCTTCCGCTAGTTGTTCGCCTGCACCTCTCCAGTTTAATGTTCTCACATTCCAGGTGCAGATACGAACGTCGTTGGCCTTTTTTTCGTTTTTTTAGGCAATTGGTTGCTTCGTAAAATAAGCTTTTTTCCGTGGATGGTTAATTAACCCAAACCACAACCCCTAACGTGGAGGGCCAGGCCCTTGTTTTGACCCTAGGACAGCGGGCCGGAAAAATACCGATGTCAGTAGCCCATTTTAGGATATGAGCGCTTTCGTTGACCCATTGAGGGCTCCTCTGTCACCAACTCTTTTCCAACACCATGGCTCAGTATTGGAAATCCCTATAGACCTGGTGTTCACATATGTCGAAGCAGCTCATATAGGGATGACACTACCAGTTCGATCAAACTGGAGCTGTGGGCGCCACCGTTGACTCCATCTAGGGAATTCCTCCGCTGCCGCCTGAGAGTGAGTGCCTTAGCGAGAGGACACTCCTCCCCCCTCTCTCGTTTGCTGCCACCAACGACTTTCCACAGGGGTTTATTACCCCATCTCCAGTCGAGGTACTAGGCACCCACCAGTCACCAGCGTGGAGGTGAGAGTAGGAGTTGTTAGTGAGAGGCTAGAGTGATAACGCCTGTGTTCTCATGTAATCGCATCACTATCCTTTAACACCGGTATATGGCCGTCATAGTGATTTAAAACCATCAACTGTGAAGGCAATAATTAAAAAATTCAGGGAGACTGGATCAATTAGTGATCTTAGACACTCTGGGTGTACTGTCACAAGTCCTTCAACAGAACTCATCGAAGTAGTTCTTGGGAATATTGCTGACATTCCAGGAACATCATTCCGGTACCGTATTCAAAAAAGGGATATTTCGAGAAGTTCTCTACAGATAATTCTCGCAGAGTTTAATTGACTCAAGAACTAAAGGCTACTGACCATGCAGCGCGAAGATAATTAGTTGAATGGATTTTGGAACAAGTGTGGATGCTTATTTTTCGAAAAAAAAAAAAATATATTGACAAAATTATTGACTTAATTGGTGAAAAATGTGTTTTGATTAGTTTTCAACCTTGATCTACCGCACAAAGTTGGTTGAAGAATTTCAACTATTTCTTACCCCGAAAATCAGTTTCCTCGCCTACAAAACCGGTTCTACTCATCTTATTCTCTTACAATAACCAACGGTTATTCCCAAGAGTTCCAATATCTAAGTACTTACTTACCGCGACCGACCGACGCTGCTTAGTTTCGGTGATCAGATGACAACCGATATTTTTCGTTACACTTTTTCGTTTCAATAAATCGAATTCAGAACGTCCCAAAAGAAGTTTAAAAAAAAGACAACCATACAAATATCGCCATTAGTCCATTCTGAGAGATCTTAAGTCTGAAGATATTCTCTTTTCATTGTAAGCACAAAATAGAACCAAAATCCAACGCTCCACCTTTCGGGAAGACTCACAAAATAATTCATGATCAGTGAAAAATAAAAATTAAATTTTTTTTTGGATAAGCATGTTCTAAAATTCATAACCTTTGTTTTGACATCAACTCGCCATTGGTTGAATTTATAAAGAAGCCGCAATGAGTAAAACAAAATTTCTAATGATAGTTTGCAATGATAGCTATAACTGCACCTTTAGTCAGAAGTACCGTTATATAACTCATACATCAAATCTGAATACGTCATCCCACCCGAATCAGATCACATACCGATTATTATCTTCATCTTGCATCCTCTCCCATCCAATCTGTCCACAAACGTAAGAGGCGTTCCCGGTATCTAGCATATCTTTGTAAAAATATCGTCATGAAAAACAGTGTCCTTCCGAAAATACATCTTCATTATCACTATGGTTACCTCCCATTGAAAGATTATGCATATGTAATGCAATTTAGACGTGGTTATCTCTCCAAGTCATAACCAAATTACCTCAGTCATGCAGGCGCCGACAAAACAACAAAATTGGTAGCTGAGAAGTTCGTTTGGCCCAATTAAAAAAAAGATTGCCGTTTGTGGACTCGACTTTGCATACCTTGT
Organism: Rhingia campestris; assembly: GCA_932526625.1. Lineage (NCBI taxonomy): Eukaryota > Metazoa > Arthropoda > Insecta > Diptera > Syrphidae > Rhingia > Rhingia campestris. The sequence continues at coordinate 20,580,854 of OW052184.1, forward strand.
CAACGAGCAAAAATTCAAAGGCATAACAAGTCACCGATTTCAACGTATGCATTACCTGAGTGCAGATTTGTACACGTTAATATGGACGTTGTTGGACCGCTTCCACCCTGTAAAGGCTACCGTTACTGCCTTACATGCGTTGACCGTTTCACCCGCTAGGCAGAAGCCTACCCCATGGAAGACATCACTACGGAAACGATCGCATTCACGTTTTACACAAACTGGATTTCCAGATTCGGAGTACCGCTACGACTAACAACCGACCAAGGACGACAATTCGAGTCCTTCTTTTTTCGCGACCTTACCAGACTGCTCGGCGTGAAGCACTTGAGGACGACCGCTTATCACCCCGCATCGAATGGTATCATCGAGCGATATCACAGGTCGTTAAAAGCTTCGATTAAATGCTATCAGACAGAGAAGTGGGTCGAGGTACTGCCGTTAATTCTGTTGGGCTATCGTTCAGCGTACAAAGAGGACTTAAAAGCAACTCCAGCAGAGATGGTGTACGGTGATGTGCTTCGTTTGCTGGGTGAATTTTTGCACAAGCAACCAGACGAGCCCGTAGTAGAAACTGACTTCGTGAAACAGCTGGGAACGATTATGCAGAAGTTGAGACCATCAGAAGCATCCAATCATGCAAAGTGCTCACCATTCATAGAGAGCTCCTTGACCACTACACCGGCAGTCTTCATACGAAGTGATGCAGTCCGACGTACATTGCAAGCACCATACGAAGGCCCCTATCAAGTGCTCGAGCGTTCCGATAAATATTTTAAAGTAGACATCCGCGGAAGAAAAAGCAACATAAGCATCGATCGATTGAAAGCAGCGTTCGTCATACTAGAGGACACCAAAGTAAAAGAAGCTCAACCAAAAGGACCGACGGAATATCGGACACGTTATGGACGAAAGGTACACTTCCGCTCTCAAAAGGAAGGGGAGTAATATGGCGTATGTTATTGCTGCTGGCAACGACACAAACGTAGAAACTTAATGGCAACACCTACTCTTACTCGCTACTTTGACAGCCACATGTAAAAGTCTTTTTGACATTGACACTTTTCTTTCTTACTTACCGCTCTTACAACGTGTATCATCTATTACGAAAACCTAACCTATTTTTACTTAAATAAATTAAACTCTAAATTTTATAGTCTTAGTAGAAGACCCGTTTTTTATTTAGTTTGTTTACGGACATTTGTGGAAGAGCCACCACAGTACATACCAAAAAAGTCTCGTTCACAATCGTCAAAACGATTGTCATTGACTATAGTGTAGGAGACTTGCTAGGTACGTAGCGATTAATTTGTATACTATGTGTATGCACAGGTATACATATTACTAGGTATGTACATACTCAAAATATCTCGTTTATTATCGTCAACGATTATCGTTTTGAAAGTTACGGAATACTCTTGTCATACTTTATATAGAATAAGCACCTGGGTTGGTGTAAAATATCTCTAAAAAACACGCACACTAGAGCCTGGTTGTTAATGATCCTATCGCACAGCAAAATGTAGTCTCATTTGTTTTTGTGAGGTTAGGAAATTCTTAGACAATTTCAAATTTAAGAAATTTAATTAAAATCCTCACCCCCTACTGAGATTTCCACTATTGATACATTTGCGTCAATATCCTCTCGGTTTAGAAAAGTAAGTCATTCGACCATTAAATCATGACGCTGACTTCGTTGATAAGGTGCTAAAGAATTCGAAGTTTTCGAGGTCTTTAGCGATGGCTCTCTTTCAAAAGATTGGCTAGGTAAATAGACAAAATTAAGCTATAAGGTACAATGAAAGGTGTTAAGTGATATACAAAATTGCCTGGTCAATAATCGTGTTTTGTGACGATATAGGAGTTAGGTGTTTAAGTAAAGTTTGACGTTTGTTTAAATAAAGAAAAAGTCTCTTAATCAAAGTCCTAAAGTGGTCACTTAGCACCTTCTCAGTGTAGGTATACGATTCAAATATATTCATTTAAGATCAGATGACATTTGATTGACGTATAACACCAATTGGTTGACGTTATAATATAAGGATGACAGTTAGATCGATTTTTGAAATATTAAATATTTTAGAAATTTAAATATTAAAAATCCATTTTTCACACAATAGTAAGCATTGGAACGGATCTATTTGCCCTAAAAATGTTCAAGTTTGCATAAAGGGATATTAATACTGATATACTCCAACCCCCGTATTAATAAACGCTGAGTAGGAAATCAGTGAGTAACTTTTGTCATTTGAGAGGGTTTTTCTTATGGGAAAAGCTGTCATGTAAGCCATTAATTAGCTAAATAGCCAATACAGGGGCTATGGTATAAGAGTAAACTGCTCTGCTTTCTCGCTTGAGAATTTTATTATAAAGATCGTTAATTAAGCACTTCCTATCATTATTGAAATATAAAAGGGTGTGTGAGATATTAAAGAATTTGTTTTATTCATTTAAAAGTCCTATCGATGCCATTATGTATGCAATAAAGGTTAGGTTAGGTTAGAGTGGCTGCGAGCGAGTTCACCAGCACACTTAGCTTTTGGTCCATTGTAATACCACATGGATCTTTTGCTACCTGTGGCAAAACCAATCTGTGCTATTATTGGAGCGGAGGAGACTTCTCACTTCCGTGTTTCACAAAACGTAGAGATTTTGAAATGAGAAGCTTCAAGATGAAGCTTCCTTTTGTTTGCTAGGGCCTGGCAGTTACAAAGAAGATGAAGTATTGTTTCTCTTTATCCATACAGCTCTTGCATAAGTCGTTTGAGTTAAGGGCTAGCCTTTTTGCGTGCCTTGCAATCAGACAGTGTCCATTGATGTAACTTTCAAAACGATTGTCGTTGACTATGGTGTAGGAGACTTGCTAAGTACGTAGCGATTAATTTGTATACTATGTGTATGCACAGGTCCTGCATAAGTCGTTTGAGTTAAGGGCTAGCCTTTTTGCGTGCCTTCCAATCAGACAGTGTCCATTGATGATACCTATGGTGGCGCTAATATATGGTCTAAGGAGCGAAATCAGTCCCTTGGAACATCTTAAATCCAGCTTTGGCCAAATTTGTTTGGTTGTTTGACATGCGTCGCGCCAAGACTCCATCTGAGATTTGATTTGCTGTTAGCATGTTGCGCCCCATAGGGCTTAATTGGGTGTATGCAAAGTTTGAATATGAGTGGGGGGGTATACTGCCTCCATACTACCCCCTGCTTGAGCTCACTGATTTCGGTTGCGTGCGAGTTTGGATATATGCAAAGACAGTAAGCCCCTAAAAGGCATTAACAGCTGCGGTGCTTATTTCCAATTGGAAAAGGTAATAAGCCCTGTTGGGTCTTTTTCCTCTTTTATGGGCATTTAGCCCCATGTGGCTTAATTCCGCTGGGGTTATTGCACTGCACCTTGGATTTAGGTTGCGTGCGAGTTCGGATGCATGCAAAGAAAATAAGTCCAACAACCAAAAGGCATTAACATTTCGAAAAGTAGTAACACCCGCGGGGCTGTTTTTTTTTTTTGGGAATTAAGCCCCACAACGATCTGTCCGTTGGATGGCTTTAAGACTAATGGCTGAGTTAGCCTTGCTTGCCAAAAATATCAAGAGGCAGAAGGGAATAGAGAATGTCTAGTGTTGCTGAGAGTGTTGTGGGAAGTGTACCACCGATGTACAGACACCCAGATTTTTGTACCTTGGGTAGTTTATTGCTATTAACAGCCATTTCTAGCGCTGCCCACCATACTACTCCTCCATAAACAAGTATCGGTCTTATAACCGAGATATAGACAAAATGCGTGATACGAGGTTGCATTCCCCATTACATGCCTATGGCTTTCTTGCAAGAATTTAGTGTGAATGTCGCTTTCTTTATTCTTTCTGCTATACTCAGTTCAGCTTCCAGTTAGGTTAGGTTAGGATTGTTGGGCTGTTGACGTCTATGTGAGTCGTCAGACTCCGTGCTCTAGGTGTTGCAGTTAGCTCCGTCAAGTCCTCGTAGTAAAAGCTACCGAGGAGTTTGTTACGGCTGTTGCTGATCTCGGGGCAGTGTAACAATAGGTGGACGATGTCCTCCTCGACGTCTGAGTCTCCGCACTTCCTGCAAAGTTGGTGCGAGTCAGTTAGGTTAATCCTGTTGGAATGTTTACCCAGCAGATTGTGGCCTGTTATGACTCTCACCGTTATGGCAATAGAAGCTCTGTTCAGAGCTATAAGCTTGTTAGATTTGCTACCGCTTAGTTCCTGCCAAAGGTCTTTAGTATGTCTGCAGGTGTTAATGTTTTGCCACCTAGATTTTATTTCACTTTGCTTTTTTGAAAGCAAGTGGAGGTTTAACCCTATTGTCACATAAGGAGATGCAGGTGGAGGATCCTAGTCTGGCTAGCTCGTTTGCTTTTTCGTTTCCTCGGATGTTATTATGCCCTGGCACCCAGATTATTTGGACTTTGTTTTGGTTACAAAGATCTGAGCGGCAGCGTCCAACTACTCGTGATTTTATTATGTTGGATGCCAGAGCTTTTATGGCCGCTTGGCTATCTACGTAAATGGAGATATCATCTTGTGATATGTCCAGTACTATAGCCGATTCGGCAGCTTCGAGTATTGCTAGGAAGCTTCCAGCTAAGCTTCCTGTCCAAAATAAGTTTTAGGTATTTAGCTTTGTCTGAGGAGGCTGGTTCGATTCCATTTAGTTTAGAAACCACAACTAACTGCCCATTTGGAAAGTTTGTGTAGTGCGTTTTGGAGAACTTCCTTAAGTATATTCTAGTGCTTCCCTAAAACTGCGATAGCAACGTCATCCCCGTAGGAAATCACGTGGGATTCCTCTGCTTTCAGGATGAGTAAAAGCTCGTTTACCACTAAGTTCCAAAGAAGAGGGGACAGGACTCCACCTTGCGGGGTGCCTCTACTGAAGAGTCTTCTGTCCGAAGCACTACCTAGTTTTTTGTTGATAATCCGGCAAATTAATCCACATTCCAAGTGAGTGATCGACTATCAGACATGTTAGCGCCTTAATGATCGCTCTCGAATTTTGTTCAAAGCACCTTCAATGTCTAGGAATGTAACCTTATCAAACTCCTTGCAGCACAGCGACTTTTCGATAATACGCTCCAATGTGGGTTGGGCTGTTTCTACAGATTTGCCCATTCAGTACGCATGTTGGGATGCAGATAGCTGATCAATGCTACTGCGGAGATGAATATCAATTTTTCCAGGGTTTCCAGAATGAATTATGATAAGCTGATTGGTCTCAGGTCTTTCGGATTGACGTGACAACTTTTACCAGATTTGGGTATGAATACTACTTTCACTTCCCTCTAAACCTTGGGAATCTAAATCAGCTAGATGCAATAGTTAAGGATAGCTTTCATCTATGGTAGGATGACATCCAAAGAGTGTTGTAGCTCGGCTGGTACAATGCCATCCGGAGGAGGCTTTTCACTTCCGTTTTTGCCAAATCACTGAGATTTTGAAAATAGTAAGCTCCAGGATGTAGCTTCCTTTTGTTTGATAGGGCTGGGCAGTTACAAAGGAGATGAAGTATTGTTTCCCCCTCCTCCTCGTCCATGCAGCTATTGCAGAATTCGTTTGAGAAATGGCCTAGCCTTTCTGCTTGTCTACCTATTAAGCAGTGTCCCATGATGACACCTATTGTGGCGCAAATATGCGGTCTATCAATCGAAATCAGTTCCTTTGATCTTGTCAAATCTAGCTTTGGCCAAATTTGTTTGGTTATTTGACACGTCGTGCCAAGACTCCATCTGAGGTTTGTTTAGCTGTTAGCATGTTGCGCTAATAAGCCTTTGCATGTAATGACAGGAATACCTAGTGCACCCGTGTCGGGTACAACTGGAAATTTGGTTCCATTTTTGGCGAGTTCATCAGCCTTACAGTTCCCTGGTATTACTGCCCAAAGTATTTTTTTTTTTGGTGAGACGATCGTCAAAGTTACCGGTCACTACATTGATTCCTGAAAAATAGGTGTGCATTAGTAGCTCTATGGATTCTTTGCTTCAAGTCATCCAAGTGTATGTAACATTGTTCTTCAAATGTTCGCCGCGGCTTGTCTGAATGGCGCCCACCCGAAACGTCCAATCATGCTGAATTTGACCGAGGACATGGGTTATTTTGGCTTTGAGGGCCGCTGTGGTTTGTGGCTTATTTGCATAGACCTGCAACTTCAGAAAACCTCATAAGAAAAAGTCTAATGGGGTCAGATTGCACGATCTCGGTGGCCAGTTTACATCTTCAAGTGACATGACCATGCCCTCGAATCGCTCGTGCAGAGTTTCCAATATGACGTGAGCTGTGTGGGAAGTAGCGACTTCATGTTGAAACCAACCATGCCGTTGATGCCCATGTCATTCCATTCATGTGAAAAGAAGTTGACAATCATCGACTCATAGCGCTCGCCGTTGACGGTGATGGAAAAATGGACCGATGACGCCGCCAGCCCAAAATCTACACAAAACAGTGACTTTTTCGAGATGCATTGAACGCTCTTGGATATCAGGTGGATTGGTACCGTCCCAAATTCGACAATTTTGTTTGTCAACGTACCCATACATCTAGCAATGGGTTTCTTCTCCAAAATGATTTATCGATGAAAACTGGGGTCAGTGTCCAACTACTCCAAAGCCCATTCAGCGAGCACACGTATTTGTCCTGTGTCAGTTGGGTTTTGTAAGGGTGCACGCTAAAGCCCCGATGCAAAATTTGCCAAGTTTTGGTCTGCGAAAGGCTGAATTCTTGCGAGCGACGGTAAATAGACTGCCTCGGATTCTCCTGCACATTCTCACGGACAGTGGCGATGTTTTAGGGTGACCTTGCATTTCGTCGACGTACGGGTGTTGGTTTATCGTTTACTGTAACAGTTGACTCAAATTTATCAACCACATTACGAAAAAGCCTCTCGGCAGGACGATTATGGCGACCGGAAAATGGGCAAAGTGCGCCGAACGTTGCCCGAACAGAACACCCATTTTGATGAAACAGTTTTATCATTTTCACATGTTGTTTAACGCTATGTTCGTCCATGGTGATCTGGCAAAAGAGAATGAATAAATGACAGCCAATTTGACAGATGTACCTTCAACAATATTGCCACTTTCAAACTGTCAAAGTTCAGAAGTCCCTAATGAATGTCCCTTTATAAGTTCGGTGAGATAGATTTAAGTTATTATTCATTTTAGCCTCTCCGCATTCCCTCCCTAAATCAGACCTGATAGGTCAAAACAACAAAACTGACAACTAGCATATTCAGATTTAAAAATCATGTGTTCCAACTCAAAAATAGACACGGTGATTGGCCAGCTCAGGCCTGATGTTTTTCTGATTCCGAAAACGGCGCTGTTTCATGAAATATTGACCAAAATAAAGAAGTTCAGAATGATTTTTAAAAATTTTAATTTTATCGTGTCACAATAACTGTCAGCATTTTTGACTCCACATATATTCGCCAAACACTCACAAAGGTGTGACAAATTTCTCATATGTATATGGGGGCTTTAAGTCAAAAATTCCTATAACGTAGTCAAATCTGAGTGCAGGGTTAAATCTCATCCCAAATCGTTTATCTGACGAACAGCTCATAAGCCATCACTTTCTAGCATCCCATCTGAAATCGTCCAAAACTTTCTCATCTGCAAACAAATTCCATCCAAAAAAATATCACGTTTCCATACCCGTTCCCCTGAAGACTCCTTTCTCAAACCCATCTAAGAGACAAAAATTCCTCCAAAGATCATTGCACCCAAAATGTATCACCTCAATGCTGTTCCAGCAAAAAGAAAAGAACCTAACGAACCAAAAAAAAAACTTAGAAACAAAGGTCTACAGAGGACCAAGCAACAAAAGCGCATCTCCAAACTTAAGAATTGCATAGCAACTCCATGTCACAAAACTGCAACACAAATACAACAACAACAACAGAAAAACCAAGAGTAATCGACTTCTTCCACAAGGACAAACATCGCGCGAAAGCACCACACCAAGGGAAACAGAATATCCATCCAGACCTCTATGTAGAATTCGTCGTCACATTGCGCCTGCCCGTCTTCGACACTGCACCGATGATATCCAATGTTGGAATGTCTATGCTTTCCATCGTGGCGACTCTCTTATCTGGTTTATGATCTCACCTGGTCCTCCGTAGCCTGACTGATCCAATATTCTACATATGATCATATGACGATGATGCCGGCCGGCCGGCCGGTCCAAGTCCAGAAATAAAATATCGCTTCCCTTTTGAAAAATTCCACGCTTGAACGGTGGTGTGTGCGCAGTGCTTCTTCCACTTCATTTTCCGCTCCATCATGATCATGTGAAATCCTTTTTCGGTTTCATCTCTTCGCCGTCTTCTTCATTCGAACGATTGTACTTCAAATTCGAGTTTTAACGTGTTTTCGGCAAGGTTCCCTTTTGGGCTGCCTCTTCGTTTATTTTTAAAGGCGTTGAGTGTCATTTGGTTGTATAGCTCCGTTCTTTCATTGCCCGCCATCTCTTGATCATCCCTTGAACACATATGCACGCATTTTATATTAGCATCCAAAGGAATGGATCCTCGGTTGGTATTCCACTCTGGTTTTGTTCTCTTCTTTTCAAGGTGTATCGTCTCGGACGCCTTGTTGTTCCTCGGTGATAATAAATGAATAAAAATAAAGAGGAGAAGCGAGGACACTCCAACACAAGAACAATGTGAAATTGTGCAGCGAAAATCAACATAAAAGAAGGTGCTACACAGAAGGCTGGAAAGAGGCTGTGGAACACCTAAAATTGTTTAATTTTTAAGAAATTCCTATGACCGACCAGTGAGTCTGAGAGTGGTGCGTCTGCGTGTCCATTGTTTATGTTGGTGTTGGAGTTGAAGCAGCGTGCTACCATTTTTATTGAATGTTACCTCGACTTGGATGAGTTGAGTGTTTTTTCTGCTAGACAGTGGGAAGCACTGAGCATGGTTGAGTGAGTATGAATTGGTATGATCGGATGGAAAGAAGATTGAGGAGGGAGGACACCTTTTGTAAACCTTAGGGATAGAATCTTCACAAATACAACTTGTACCAACTTCACCCATGTTTCATGTATGACCTGCAGTGCGCATCAGTGAAGTGCATTTACAACTCAACCCTTCATGTAATTAAGTTTTTTTTTTCCTTTTTAATTCATTGATCGATGGATCATATTATTTTGGGAATCATGTGCGAGGGGTGGATGTAAATTTTATGACATAAAACCCTCAATATACGAAAATTGTCACATCTTTGTGAGTGTTAACGGACATTGAATGCAACGCTGACAGCACTCGTGACACGATGACATTCATTTGAGACGATTACTGTCACTTTCACTTGTGACAGTGCGATAGATAATAAACACAGGGTGGGTCATAACGTATGACCCAATTTTCGTAGGCTTTATCTTTGGAAGAAAATAAAAAAGACATTAAGGCGTTTTTTTTCCTTTTTTTGTTGGGGCATTCAATTCTTTTTTTTTCCATCATGTTTTTGAAATCACTTGATCGGTTAAGTGGTCGCCGCCATTGTTGATTACTTGGGGTATTTTTATGACATTTTTATGATTCTATTCAGAACTTCGAGCGATAGGTTCGCCACTTATTGACATTTGTTCTCCTTGAGGGCTGGCAGAACTTGTGGCTTGTTCACATAAGACCGTGCCATTAAAAGAAAACCATTTGAAAGAAGAAGGGTGATCTTGGTGGACAGTGGAAATCAGACAACTGGGAAATGCTTGATTCAGAAAGTCGGTTTTGAGCCTATTGGAACTACATGTCATTCAGTATAAATTCATCCATTTGAGGAATCCTTTTCATTCGAAAAACATTCGAGAGTATGAAACTTAACCAAATTTACCCATAGAGGAACGCCACAGGGCGGCGTCATTTCTCCTCTACTCTGGCTTATGGTTATGAACAAAATTTTAGTTAAATTAGACGAGGAACGAGTCAACGTTGTGACGAATGCGGATGACGAGGTGATACTAGTATCAGGAAAATTCCCCTCCATGATAAGTGAAATCATGGGGGCGTCTCTAGACAAGGTTTTCACCTTGCAAGTTGTGGCCTCGGCGTTAACCTGAGCAAAACGGAATTGGTGCTATTCACCAGCAAAACCAAAATACCCGACTTCACCCTACCCCGTCTTAATGGCCAACCACTCACACTATCTTCAGACGCTAGGTATTTGGGTATCATGCTTGACCGAAAACTTAACTGGAAACACAACACCGAACATAGAGTAAGGAAGGCGTGTGTTGCCTTCTTTGCTCTCAGCAAAACCTTCGGTGGGGACTTCAACCAAAGATGACCTTGTGGATGTACAAACCAGTGGTACGTCCAATTCTCACATGCGGCTCACTAGTATGGTGGCCCGCATTGAATAAAGCCTACATCCTCATAAAACTAAGAAGGCTGCAAAAAACAGCCAGTATAGGCACGCCGGGAGCACTGAGGTCGGCGCCAAAGGATGCCCTTACTATGATTTCATCTTTTGGCTCTAGACCTACACATCAAAGATAAAGAGTCAGGATGCTGGAATGCAAGGCCTTATGGCCACAGTAATATCCCGCACTCATAACCAAACAGCATGGCCACGTTTCCAACAGACTACATAATACCTATACTAAGCTTCAAGAAGGACTTCCACGTAGGATTACCTACCAGAGCTCAGTGGAAGAGAAACGAATAGTAGGAGATTTCGACACGATCGTCTACATCGACGGAAATAAGATGAACTGTGGTGTGTTGTCCGGAGTCTACTTGGAATCACTGAAAATATCAGTATCATACCGCCTACCGGATTTTGCCAGCGTATTCCAGGCGGACCTACTGGCTATCCGAGAGGCTTGCACGCTACTGGGCGTGACACTACGGAAAAGCAAAATATTGCTATTCTCATAGAAAGCCAAGCGGCCATAAAGGCCATCAACTCGGCTACCATATCCTCCAAACAGGTACAGGAATCCCGGAACGAACCCGCACACCTTGGCGAACGCTTCAGAATCACACTTCTCTGGGTTCCAAGGCACAGTGACATTGAAGGAAACGAGCGTGCAGACAAGCTGTCCAGGCAAGGCTCAGCTCTTCACGGCTCACTTGCGGCAAGGGTCCGTATCCCGCTAGGTGTGGTTAAGGGACAAATACACTCATACTTCCTGAAAAAGGCCGGCTCCAAATGGAGATGGTTAACAAATGGCGTCTTATCGAGGACGATATGGCCCTCCTACGACAAAAACAGAACAAACGATCTACTGAATAGAACCCGCCAAGATATCGCAAGAATTACGGCGATAGTCACGGGGCACTGGCCAATTTTAGTTTGTCCCTAAGGTTGTCGAAAAATGGTTGGCCTAACGTACGCAGTCTGGCTCTTTCTAGTGCCGGAAATTTGCAGATGAAATGGGAGAGAAATGACCGGTCAAACTAGGCATCCCATACAACCCTCAATGCCGCAGTTGCGGGAACACAAATGACAGAGAAAACCTCTCCCATTTCATCTGCAAATTTCCGGCACTAGAAAGAGCCAGACTGCGTACGTTAGGCCAACCATTTTTCATCAACCTTCGGGACATCTCGGGTAAAAGGATACACGATCATATATCCGTTTTCTAAACCTCACAGGCTGGACCTAGAGACCTCCTGTATTACATGAACAACAACAATCATAATAAAGGTTACACGAGTCGAGGTAACAAAAAGGCATATATAAGTGCTACTTGGGTTTATGCCGAACTGCCACTTCTACCTACCTACCTATGAAACTGTCATGCATAGCTTCTACCGTTTGGAGGCGTGGTTAAGGAGGCCCGATACTTTGTTACAAAAATATAATTTCGCAGTAACCAATTTGTGGAGAAGGTAGGTTTGAGGCCCTGTGTGGCCTATTTCATCATATGTGACATGCATGACGATATTGACGAAAAATCGTTTAATCCGGCATTGAGATTCTGGAGCACATGAGCACAAAATGAATGGGAATACAAATGAATATCAATAACCATCATCTGATGGACTGTCTGCACTTCTAAGGAACATCTTCACTTTGAGGTCTTTTATTAAAATCGATGTCGAAGGAGTCTCCACGATAGCTTCAGAGCTTACTCGGGCCACATTGTTCTAGTCTCAAAAATTCGTGTGCCAAGCACCACATTGAACTATCCATGGGAGTCTGTAAGCCATAAAATGGGAACGCGAATTACACTTTTCGCCAACATCCCTGAGGTGTTTTTCAAAAACATCGTGACGACTAGCCGCGTTCTTTAGGAATATAGCGTTCCGTTGCTTATTCATGCAGATTTCCATTTTTCTTGCTTCACAAATGTCAAAACCGAATTCGACGGCATTTAGAATATCTGTGGATGTTTCTGATATTGTCATACATTATGGCGCATATTTCAAAGACACTTTCGGGTAAACGGTTGAGTGTATATTTTTTGACGAATTTGGGCCTAAAATATTTTTATTTATTTTTGACAAAATGTTTTCTGAATACGACTCAATAACAGAAGAACGAAATATAATCGTATCATTGGCAGCATTATGTGAACTGTCAGATGTAGTGTTCTGTCACACTTCTGTAGCTCAGGAGCTCGTAAGAAATTCCTACGAATGTCATATTCTTTCGCAGTCGAGGCGTAAGTGCATTTAAGGCTGATGTTAGCGAAAGATGTGGACAAATCGTAGAAGCAATCTTTAGCTATTTCATTTTTTCCTCCATCGTAGCGTGAGCGCATATATGGCCTATGTGGGCGAATTTGTTACAATGCGTTCGCTGATGTCTTTAAAACAGAAGACTTCTTGTCTAAGTCTAGCATTTAAACAAAACTTTATCAGAATATTCGCTGTCATCATCCCATCGTATTTCCTGTTAGTCAGTACTGTCTGCTTTGTAGCAGCATAGGGCTTCCGCTAGTTGTTCGCCTACACATCTCCAGTTTAATCTTCTAACATTCCAGGTGCAGATACGAAGGTCGTTCCCTTTTTTTTCCGTTTAGCAGAGTCGTCAACAATAAAATCAGTCCTTTTCAAGTCTATTGGTTGCTTCGTAAGAAATTTTATTTTCCATGGCTGGGTAGTTAACCTAACGCACAACCCCCAACCCCCAACCTGGAGGGACAGTTTTAATTTATTAGATACCCCTAGGACAGTGGGCCTTTAAGTTTTCATAATAAAAACCTAAAAAATCTCATACGTTTCGGTAGTGGATTTTCATAATTTCCATATGATTCGGACGTATAATGCTCACACATGACAGCTGTAAAACAAAAAAAGGCGTTAATTCGGTGCAACCGCTTTGTTAAAATGGTAGAATAGGTTACGTCCAGGTACATTCCTATTTATTAATGCGACAACTGGATGGGTAAAGTACACTCCGTCTTGGTCTTAAAAGTGGAGTGGTAGAGTGATATAAAACTAACTCCGAATATTCATAAGTTGAAATCAATAGTGAAAGTCAGCACTGAAATTTTTGCAAAATATATCTCCTCGATACCGATACCTTGCTAAAAATCTGATCAGACCTCATGATTTGCAAAAAAGCATCAAATAACTTTGCAACATTGTCATGTTGCTGTTGCATGTTCATAAGGAATGCCACCTCTCCAGTGCATATATTCGTCGAAAAAACTTATCTGACATATTCTGTCGCCATCTCAACAGAAATGAAATCCCGCTTTGAATTCGCTTATTTATTGGTATTGCATGCCCTAAACTGCATTCCGACCACTTTTCAGACACTCAACCCCCTTAGGAATCGAAGAGATATTCTTGCGGTTATATCATTCTCGCCAAATGCTTCAAAGCAAAACCAAAAAAAAATTAAATCCACACCGCTTACCGCCGACCCCCGCACCAACCTAGACCCCACCGAACATTAGACCGCGAAATGAAGTTCGTGTTCGTATGTCCCTCGAAATAAAAAAGCCTTCTTGTAGCCCCCCGTACATCATTACGAATATTCAATAAAATTCTAACCAAAACGGAGTGCAAACACAAAAAAGAAGGACAAATCCAAAAGCCTGCAAGCATAGCAGGATAAAAGATGAGGTGAACCGATTGGTACCCATATAATGCTTGTAGTTGTTGTAGCCCTGTCTCAGGCACCATGTAGTCACTAAAACATAATGGAAATGCCGACACCGAAAGACGGGAGAGAAAAACAAAGAAACCGAATCGATGGTGAAGCGGTTTGAAAAACGCGCAGGCGCGACGCCCAACAACAGTCCCGACCTCTGTATAGTCCACGTGAAGCAAGGTATAAGAAAACCTTCACGTCTACTGAGCACTGAGACTGAGAGGGAATGTTTGACCGTAATCGACGACGGCACGTTGTGTTGTGTCCATGCGAAGTCTATATACCCCGCCAGGACGAGGATGAGGACCCTGCAACTCTGTCTCTGTCACTGACTCCCAGCTATGAGGATCAGTTAACGACCAAAGCAACAGTTATAATGGTAGGTATAGTGAGATTTTGTTTGCTTCATTGGTCACCATCGCAACCAGGTTAGGTTTTTATGCGGTTGATGTGAGACCCCTTCTCCTTTCCCTAATTCGTTTTGTTCCTTCGTTCGGTCCACTCCTCGTTGTGGGTCCTTTGTGTTGGTAGAACGTTTTTTTTTTAGGGAATTACATTTCTGCTGGAAATTTGTTGTGTATTTTGGTGTGTGGCGCAAGATATCCAATAACACCTGAACAGAGAATTAAGGAACGAGAGGAACAGAAATAAGACATAAAAATCCCAAACCCCAAAGATGATGAATCATAGCACCAGCCACCAGCGCAGAGTGCGCATTCCTTAACCAAGTTGGAGCGAGTTTTGAGTGGAACTGCGTGCGCAGTTCCCATTCCCACAGAGGATTGGATTTGAAATTCCTTTGGAATGGTGGGTATTATACCTGCGAAGTTGGGCATCCTTTTGTGGGTTTCTTTTGTTAAACGGGACCATTTTAGGATCATTATTGGCACGTTATAATTTCGCATTCCAAGTGGCTTGATCACTCCTGTTTTTTTTTGTCGATTTGGTTATAAAAATTTGCGCGTTATTACGATTAGATAGGCAGTTGGCCGAATAAGTGATTTCCAAGTATTGGTGACGAATCGGTTCAAGTGGTTCTAGGGAAACTTTGTCGATTGTCATCAAATATTTGACCGAGGGAGTCAAATGGGAATCCCCAAGGTGCGATTGGCGTTTTGTACATCGTCTTTGTCTAGGAGGGTTCTTTCTTTTTAATATCAAGCAGACATTTTGAAAGTGTGGAGTGGCTAGTTCCCCGTCGAAGCTATCTGCAGATATGCAAGGTGGGTTGGAAATTAAATACCCAGACGGCAGTAGAAGAATTCCTTACATGGAATCAACTATGGTGTCTGCAAAGCCTCTCTGACATATTCGAACAGGTTATATAGGTATTTCAAGAGTTAGTCAGTTCCATTGAAGAGAGATGGTGGGGGATGAGCCGAAAGGCCAACTGCAGTACTTAATCTCGTAATGGATACACTGGCTCGGTATCTTAAGGGTATGTGATGAATTAAAACTGGCCCCACAGGTTGGGGGTTATACTTTGGGCTAACTACTCAACGGAAAAACCCTATTGGTACAAACAAAAGACTCGGAAAGTAAGAAAGTACTGTTGCGACGACCATGTTAAACGCCAGAGAACAACGACTTTCGTTACTGTATCAGGAATGTTAGAACACTTTCAAAAAAAGGTGCAATCGAACAGGCATAAGCCTTGAGCCTACACAATAAACAATACTACCGTCCAGGAAATATGATACCGGGCAAAAGGTGGACGAATAACTATGTAGATACTCCGGTCTGTGTTATAGTAACCAGAAACAGCGACTATAAAAATTCAAAAACAATCCACATCCACGGAATGCTTTGCTTTTTCTCACAACCATTGCTGTGTGCTTTGGATAGCTTACCCACTCACGTAAAAAAGCCTTGAAAGGACTGATTTTATTGTTGACTACGATGCTAAACGAAAAACGGACAAAGAGGTTCGTATATGAACCTGGAATTTTCGAACAATAAACAGGAGAGGTGCAGGCGAATAACTTGGGGAAGCCCTAAGCATCTATATAGAGCAGACATTATTTCCATGCAGGAAATACGATGGGATGAATTGAATTTGAATTAAGTGGCGCTACAGTCCGGGATGAACCTGGGCCTCAACCAACATGCCTCTCCATTAGCCCGGTCCTTAGCTAACTGCCTCCAGTTGCACACTCCAAGTTGGTTGAGGTCGGTTTCTACTTGTACGCGCCACTTAAGGCGAGGTCTTCCTCTACTGCGTCCGACGTCTGGCTTGGAATCGAAGATTTTGCGAGTCGGAGTATTGGTGTCCATTCGTTCTACATGCCCTCGCCACCTTCAACGTCCAATGCGGAGTTTTTTTCCCGGGGTAATGTCGCTGTACAGCTCGTATAGGTGGTTGAATCTTCGTCTCCATAGCCCGTCAACGCAAACGGGACCGAAGATTTTTCGAAGAGTTTTTCTCTCGAATCGACAAAGGATTTCTTCATCCGACGAGAGCTGCCAATGAGCTCTATAGGCAAACAAGAAGGGAAGAACATCGGCTTTTCAGAAAAAAGTGCAAGAAAAGCGCGCTATCGAGTATATAGAGAGGTGCCACTCCAGGAATGATGTTCGCAAGTTTTACCAGATGAACAAGGACGTAGTTGAGACACAGTCAATGCTGACGATATGGAAGAACCACTTCTGCAGACTGTTAAACGGCGATGACGAACAACATTCCGCTGTCAGGCAGAATGAACCGTTCAATATTAGCAACGACAGCGAAAACTGCCAACCACCCGACCTAAGTGAAGTAAGGATAGCAAGCTTAATAAGGTCGCCGAAATTGACGGCCTTCCCGCTGAGCTTTATAACTTACCAAGCGGAGATGACATGGTAAGTAACATCCACCAACTTATAAGCCAAATCTGGTCTGAATGGAACCTCAGCATCGAACCGATCCACAAAAAAGGAGAACATCTGAACTGCGCCAACTACAGAGGCATAAGTCTCCACACATCGCTTACAACATCCTATCTACCGTAAAATGTGAACGCGTGATCGGCCCTTAGCAGTGTGGTTTTAAACCTGGAAAGTCCACAATGATCAAATCTTCACACTTTGGCAGATCCGGGAAAAAAACCCAAAAAGTCCAAATCGATACCCACCACCTATTCATCGATTTCAAAGCCGCATATGACAGCATTTATAGAGACGAATACAGAGCCATGTCTAGTTTTGGTATACCGCCCAAACTCATCCATCTTAGCAGGAGGACGATGGCTTATTCTCTCTCATCCATCAGGGTCTACAATCGATACCAAAAAATAAACTGATTTAGGCAATGCAACGCTCTTTCACGTGACTTCTTTAACATTATTCCGGAAAGGGGTTCTGCAAAACGCCAAGGCCCACACCAGGGGTACAATTATCCATTTATCTGTTCAAAATTTAGCATAACCCTACGAAATTGACATCTTTTCCGAAAAACTCCATCGAAACCGCCCTTCAAAGTAACGCAGTAATCGTCTATCATGCATACCCACCAACAGACCTAAAAGTAAAAGAAAACTAATCCTGAATCACTGCCAATTACCGAACGGGATATTTATCTACGGAGATAAACTAGTGCACCAAGTATTTATAGCATCCTTCCAATAGGTTCCCTTGACATCCTTTATGCTTGATTTCTTCCCTTAACCCCCGAAGCCCATTGTACTTTCCCCACAAAAATTGGTACCAACAGGAGAAAAAAAAAAGAAGAAATCCTTCAACACTAACTACACACAAAAAGCAGCCAAATTGCTTTGCCCTCAAAAGTTCTCCCAAATCTCGAGCGCTCAAGAAGATATTTCCTCTTCACGTAAGAACATATCGTATCTTTGGAAATCCTTGAGCCTTGCATTGCTTTCCTTGTTATACTGTACTTTTGTGCATAATATTCAATTTTCCACCACCACCACCACCAAAAAAAGAGGAAACAAAACAGACACCATATAGATCCCTGGGAAAATGAGGAGACAACTGGTTCACCCAAGACTCTGCCAGAGAAGGTCAACTAGAATTGGCACGACTACCATTTTGCTGGGCTCTATAGCCATTCCATATTCCGCCTCGTATGTGTGTTTGTATGAATGGAGGGCACAATAAATCACAAACTACATCCTATCACCAAAGAAGCACTTCATTGTCAGAAACTCGCAGGACATTTTTGTGTGGCTGCACTGGATACACCATATACACGGGGAGAGAGAGAGAGAGCCTGCAGTGGTCATGGCTGGCGCCGGCAAAGCTATATTGATTCCCTTATGCCATTTCAGAGCACACACATTGCACCCGATACGTACCTACCTATATGGAGTTTTTAAGGATGTGGGACAGGATGGCGAGTTGCTGCAAATTGTGTAACCAATAAAGGATATTTCGGAATAGAATAACTCAGGCAAAAAGCAACAACAAAAGAATCTCGTATTCGGGTACGATTCCGGAACTATATGGTCCGCCAACTGTGAAGTGGCTTTTGCCCTGCCATATGTGCCATATAGATGTTGGTGTATGTGTATGGGTGATATTTTAGTTTGCATCGCCCCGCTTTGGATGACGGATACGCTTCGGGATTGGGACGGTGTTGTGTGGAAAAGTTGTTCGGGTTGAGTACGGGCTTAAGTTGGCAATAAATGTTGGAAATATTGAAATCATTTTGGGGATTTTTCGGAATTTTTTCGACAAAAGGATTCAGGGCGATGACGGATTTTATGATGAACTATGCAGGGAACATTCAGTGGTCTGCAGGTTATGGTTATGCAGCAAGTGGAATACTTTTGCGTTTGCAAAAACTCAAGTTTTTGGTTTTAATTGAGGAACATAAAAATAGGATGCGTTAGGGGGGATGGTTATAACTTTTTAATTTGCAGGTCTAGATTAAAGTTCGTCCTGTTTTGGGAGTTTTTGAAGTCGAAAGGTTTAAGTGTGCTGTTTGACTTTTGGTTTGAAGGGATGTTTGACATTTTCCTGGACCTGTTAAAATGGTCCATTCGTAGTGTTTAGTTCCCCAAAATGACACTTAGAAGGCAGAAAACTTATTTACCTTATCAGCTTCAACTTGTGCATATTACCTGCCTTTGATAAGACAGACTTTCTTCATCTTTCGACACAAACACTCTGACTTTAGTTATTACGTCCAAGCGCTTTAGTATCTGCGATGGATTGATTCTTAAACAGGAGGTTCGGGGGTTTATTTTTTCAGTCGAAGCACTAGGCCATCCCAGTACTCTGATCCTTTAACTGTTGACTTGACTTTGACTCGTCAGAAATGAATCGAAGAATTACTCTTGCCAACCTCAGTTTCTGGCTAAGAAGTCAATTAAGTAATAAATTCGTCACTTGAACTACTAAGGAGATTCTATAGATCCAGTTTGCTCTAACGGAATATGGAGACGAAGATTCAATCAGGATCTTTACGACTTGTACAGTTACATAGGCCTGCGGTCAAAAAAAAACTCCGCATTGGACATTTACCAAGTGGTCTTAACCATAGACCAGGACGGTCCGGTGTAGTACCACGTGTATCTGTTGATTTTTCCTAAAGATTTGTTTGCCTAAGTGAACCATTACGAGGTAACTATGAAGCGGAGGAAGTTCCTGACATTCATATTAGCCAGGTCACCTAGTTTGTCAAAGATGTAGTCTCCTAGATGGTATTTTATTTTGTTGGAGAGCGCTGGACAAGAGCAGAGAAGGTGAAGACTACTCCTCCTCCTCCGCAGAAGTCTATACTATAGAGGCCTAGTTTTTTTTTTTATATGAAGGTCTAATAGGTAGTGTCCGGTAAAGACACCGGTGATGGTACTGATGTTTGATCTGTTCCGCATTATCAAGCAGGGTTGTCTGGATATTAGACCAGTTGTGCCGTTTATCGATCTTTGGCTTTCTCCTTTGTATCCAGTTTAAAATGTCAAAGGTAGTGCCACGTCTGGCAAGCTCAACCGCCTTACAATTCCCTGGGATGTATCTGTGACCCGCACTCAAAAGAGGTGAATGGTAAAGGGATCTACCAAGAGAAAGACATTCGTGAGCTGATTCCAAAGTAAATGAGATGGATTGCAAGGATTTGATTACTGCTTGGCTGTCACTCAAGATTCTAGTACTCTTGGTGGATATTACATTACACCTCACCCAGGACAAGTCTTCTGTAATTGATGACTTCCGTCTGGAAAACGCTACAATGATCAAGAAGGTGAGAGAATATGCTTAAGTTAAAAATTTCGAAGAAAACACCTCCCCCACTCGAGATGTTATCTCCGACTGGGAATGGTCTACTTCAAGTTATGCTCAAAAATAAGTTGGTCAACGTGCGGGACTTTTCTGCTGAAAATTACCAATTCGGATTTTTGAGTGGTTTGCGGGAATACCCGGTCTGCCATTCCAGGCGAATCTAGATAAGTTGCTTTGAAATATTCGGACAACAGGTTATGTAGGAATTTCAAGGGTAAGTTAGGCCCCTTGAACAGAGATGGTGACGGATGAACCGAAAGGTCAACGGCAGCGCTCAATCACGACAACGACGTTCGTATCTGCACCTGGAATGTGAGAACATTAAACAGGAGAGGTGCAGGCGAACAACTAGCGGAAGCCCTAAACTGCTACAAAGCAGACATTACTGCCATCCAGGAAATACGATGGGATGGGCCGTGCAAAAAGAGGATGAAAAACTGTGACATCTACTATGGACCGTGTTATAGTGAGCAGAAACAGCGACTATTCGGATGTGGATTCGTTAGAAGTGCAAGACAAGAAGTCTTATGTTTCCAAGAAATTAGCGAACGCATTGTTACAATCCGCATCAAGGCCAATTGCGCCAACATAAGCCTTATATGTGCTCAAGTTCCGATGGAGGAAAAAAATGATATAACTAAGGACTGCTTCCGAGGGCAGAAGCAGTCCAGTCACAGAAATACTGTGAAAAAAAAAATTGATGTTGAAAGACTGCAATCGCAAGAGACCGCCAAAGCATTCTCGTAACGCGTATCCCTTAACCTCTCGATTCACACTATACCACCAGCATCGAATGTCGAAAAACAATGGCAACGATGCCAATAAGCCAGCTGCTACTGATCTGCTAGGTTTCTTGCGGCCACCAACAAGATACCCCTGGTTTGATGAGGAATGCCGACGGATGCTTGCAGCCAAGAATAAGGCTAAGCTGCGGGTGAATACCACAGCTCCCATTGAGCTCTATATGCAGAGAAGAAGGGAAGAACACACGCATTTCTGAAAGAAGAAAAAAGAGCAAGAAAAGCGCGTGATCGATGATATAGAGAGGTGCCAATGAGAAAGGTTGTTCGAAAGTTTTACCTAAGTGGAGAACATCAAAGCCAAGGAAATATCGTAGTTGAGACACAGTCGATGATGATGATATGGAAGAACCACTTCTGCAGGCTGTTAAACGGTGATGACGAACAACATTCCGCTGTCAGGCAGAACGAATCATTTAATATTGGCAACGGCAGCAAAAACTACCAACCACCCGACCTAAGTGAAGTGAGGATAGCAATATCTAAACTCAAGCTTAATAAGGCCGCCGGAAATGACGGCCTTCCCGCTGAGCTTTATTAAGCTGGCGGAGATGACTTGGTAAGCAACATCCACCAACTCATAAGCCAAATCTGGTCGGATGAAAGTATGCCTGAAGAATGGAACCTCAGCACCATTTGCCCGATCCACAAAAAAGGAGACTCTCTGAACTGCGCCAACTACAGAGGCATATCTGCCGTAATATATGAACGCTTGAAACCGTTTACCAACAACCCTTATTAATGTGGTTTTAGGCCAGGAAAGTCCACAATCGACCAAATTTTCACAATTCGGCAGATCCTGGAAAAACCCCAAGAAGTCCAAATCGATACCCACCACCTATTTATCGATTTCAAAGCCGCATACGACAGCATTTATAGAGACGAACTATACAGAGCCATGTCTAGTTTTGGTATACCGCCCAAACTCGTCCGTTCGTGTAGGATGACGATGGAGAATTCTAGCTGCACCATCACGGTCGGAAACGACCTCACCGACACATTCGATACCAAAAAAGGATTTAGGCAAGGCGATGCGCTGTCATGTGACTTCTTCAATTTGATTCTTGAGAGGATTGTGCAATGCTCCCGAGCCAACACCAGTGGCACAATTTTCCAAAAATCAGTGCAACTACTAGCATACGCCGACGATATTGACATCATTGGTAGGACTCAACGTGATGTCATAGCCACGTTTGCTAGTATAGAGAAGAAAGATGCAAAAAATGGGTTTAGCAGTATATGAGGGCAAGACTAAGTATATGCTGTCATCACGAAAGGACTCACAACATCGACGAATTGGACAGAACGTCACCATTGACAGATATAACTTTGAGGTAGTTGGCTCCGCTATTAACTCTGACAACAACATCTCGTCAGAAATTAAACGAAGAATTACCCTTGCCAACCGCTGTTTCTTCGGGCTAAGAAGGCAATTTAGTAGTAAAGCCCTCACTCCAACTACTAAGGAGATCCTATATAAGACCCTGATCATCCCAGTCCTGCTCTACGGCGCTGAAGCATGGACCGTATCAAAAGCGGATGAAGAAATCCTTGGTCGATTCGAGCGGAAAATTCTTCGGTCCCGTTTGCGTTGACGGGCTATGGAGACGAAGATTCAACGAACTGTACAGCGACATACCCCTGGAAAAAAAACTCCGCAGTGGACGTTGAAGGTGGCGAGGGCATGTAGAACGAATGGACACCAATACTCCGACTCGCAAAATCTTCGATTCCCAGCCAGCCGTCGGACGCAGTAGAGGAAGACGTCGCCTTAAGTGGCGCGTACAAGTAGAAACCGACCTCAACTAACTTGGAGTGCGCAACTAGAGGCATTTAGCTAAGGACCGGGCTAATTGGAACTAAAAGCCTCGGAAAGGGCTGACTTTATTGGTAATGAGCATGACAAATGTAAGAAGGACAACGAAGATCGTATCTTCACCTGCAATGTGATAAAGCTTAAAAAATGTACAGCCTAAGAACTATTGGAAGTCCAAAGCTGCTACACTTCAGACATTACTTCCATCCAAGATATATGATCATATGGCCTGGAAAAAAGGAGCCCGATAAACTGTGACATCTACTACGGTCTATGTTATAGTAAGCAGACAGTATATTTACAATCCGCATCAAAGTAATTCGGCCTTGACAACATAAGCCTTATATACATTCACGATCCGACGGAGGAAAAAGATGACATTGCTAAGGACTGCTTCTACCAGCTTTTGGCCAAAACTGAAGTAAGACGTCAAAATTGTGCAGATTTTAACATAAAGGAAGGGATATAGGAAACCTTTGGCAGTATTATCAGAAAACACTTCCTGCACGACACCATGTCTGGTAACGTACTAGTATGCTACTGTAGCTTGCACAGGATTTCCTTCCACTGATTTCCATAAGGGAGATCGGCGGTCTCTAGATCAACAAATGGTCAATAAAACTTATCACATTGGGATATCACTCAAGTGTTTTTGATATCCGAACATTCCAACGAGCTTATCAGCCCTATCGAGGTATCCGTCGGAGGGGACAATTTTCCGTAACGCATACTTCGTCGGAGGCTTTAATTCCATTTGAGGTATGTATCATCGGAAAAAAATACTACACAACTGCAACGGCTTCACTTCACTAAAATTCGCAAATAAATTCCGCGAAGTATTTGTGTCGGAGGAAATCGGAAAAAGAATTCTACTTAGCTGTCAAAAAATTGAACGAAAACTGCTCCTGAACGCACTTCAACGCAATTCGCTGGGATGCGTTACAAAATATCGGAGAAATATTTCGAACAGCTTTTTGGAAGAATACCTCGAAGCAATAATCCTCCAAATCGTACAAAATCGGAGAATTTTCAGCTCCGACGGATACCTCGATAGGGCCGAATATCATAGTTGTTTGAGACAGCGCTTCACTCATTCGTACGCAACATCGAAAACTCGCTAAGAGCAGAAGAGTGTATTATGGTTGGTTTTCTGGATATAGAAGCAATCACTGATGCGGGCAGAACTGTTAATACAAATCAAATCGGTAAGCTGTGACACCCACCCTAATACCCTCAAGGAACTATTACAAAATAGTCTCTCTGTACTCCCCAAATAGGCCGCCAAGTGTGGAATCGACGCAACTTACTTACTTAAGTGGCGCTACAGTCCGCGATGAACCTGGGCCTCAACCAACATGCCTCTCCAATTAGCCCGGTCCTTAGCTAACTGCATCCAGTTGCGCACTCCAAGTTGTTTGAGGTCGGTTTCTACTTGTGCGCGCCACTTAAGGCGAGGTCTTCCTCTACTGCGTCCGATGTCTGGCTGGGAATCGAAGACTCTGCGAGCCAGAGTATTGGTGTCTATTCATTCTACATGTCTTAGTCATGTTAAACGTCCAATGCGGAGTTTTTTTACCAGGGGTATGTAAAGTAAACGGAACCGAAGATTTTTCGAAGATTTTCCTGTCGAATCGACAAAGGATTTCTTCATCCGCTTTTGATACGGTCCATGCTTCAGCGCCGTAGAGCAGGACTGGGATGATCAGGGTCTTATATAGGATCTCCTTAGAAGTTCCAGTGATGGCTTTACTACTAAATTGCCTTCTTAGCCCGAAGAAACAGCGATTGGCAAGAGTAATTCTTCGTTTGATTTCTGACGAGATGTTGTTGTCAGAGTTTATAGCGGAGCCGAGGTAGACAAAGTCCCGTACTACCTCAAAGTTATATCTGTCAATGGTGACAGATCCAATCCAATTCGTCGATATTTTGTGTCCTTTCGTGTTGACAGCATATACTTAGTCTTTCCCTCATTTACTGCTAAACCCATTTTCGCCGCTTCCTTCTCTATACTAGCAAAGGTGGCTTTGACATCACGTTGAGTCCTACCAATGATGTCAATATCGTCGGCGTATGGTAGTAGTTGCACCGATTTTTGGAAAATTGTGCCTCTGGTGTTGGCTTGGGAGTTTTGCACAATCCTCTCAAGAATCAAATTGAAAAAGTCACATGACAGCGCATCGCCTTGCCTAAATCCTTTTTTGGTATCGAATGGGTCGGTGAGGTCGTTTCCGACCCTGATGGTGCAGCGAGAATTCTCCATCGTCATCCTACACAAACGGACGAGTTTCGGTGGCATACCAAAACTAGACATGGCTCTGTATAGTTCGTCTCTATAAATGCTGTCGTATGCGGCTTTGAAATCGATAAATAGGTGGTGGGTATCGATTTGGACTTATTGGGTTTTTTTTTCCAGGATCTGCCGAAGTGTGACGATTTGATCGGTTGTGGACTTTCCTGGCCTAAAACCACACTGATAAGGGCCGACCAGGTTGTTGGTAAACGGTTTCAGACGTGCAAATATTACGGCAGATAGGATCTTGTAGGCAATGTTGAGCATATCAGAAGGTCTCCTTTTTTGTGGATCGGGCAAACGATGCTGAGGTTCCATTCTTTAGGCATACTTTCATCTGACCAGATTTGGCTTATGAGTTGGTGGATGTTACTTACCAAGTCATCTCCGCCAGCTTTATAAAGCTCAGCAGGATGGCCGTCATTTCCAGCGGCCTTATTAAGCTTGAGTTTAGATATAGCTATCCTCACTTCACTTAGGTCGGGTGGTTGGCAGTTTTCGCTGTCGTTGCCAATATTAAATGGTTCGTTCTGCCTGACAACGGAATGTTGTTCGTCATCGCCATTTAACAGTCTGCAGAACTGGTTTTTCCATATCCTCCGCATCGACTGTGTCTCAACTACGATATTTCCTTGTTCATCTCGACAGGATTCTGTTCGAGCCTTGTAGCCTTGGCTTTGACGTTTTACACTTTGGTAAAACTTGCCAACATCGTTCCTGGAGTGGAACCTCTCTATATCCTCGATCGCTCTTATTTCTTCTTTCTGAAATGCCGGTGTTCTTTCCTTTTTCTTTGCCTATAGAGCTCAGTGGCAGTTCTCGTCATCACCTGCAGCTTAGCCTTGTAGGCCTCGTTCTTGGCTGCGATCATCTGTCGGCATTGCTCATCAAACCAGGGGTTTCTTGCTGGTGGCCGCGAGAAACATAGCACATCAGTTGCGGCTGATCTAATGGATTGTTGGCATCGTTGCCATTGTTCTTCGACATTCGATGCTGGTGGTATCTGGTATGGTGTGAATCGAGATATTAAGGAATACGCGTTGCGCGAAGGTCTTGGCGGTCTCTTGCAATTGCAGTCTTTCGACATTAAATCTTTCACAGTATATCTGGTTTGTTATGGCGTGGTGGATATCCGCATCCTTACCTTGGCTGCAGCAAGGTAGTTGTCCGAGTCGATGTTAGCTTCTCGGAATGTTCGGACATCCAAAATACTGAATGCGTGCCTCTTGTCTATCGCAATGTGATCGATTTGGTTGACTGTTCGTTGATCTGGAGACAGCCTTGTCCCCTTGTGAATATCGAGGTTGACACTGGACACTGGACTTTTAAAAACCGTTTTGAATTGACATTTTTTTTACCAGAATATCATCAATTTTATGGAAAAAGTACGTTTTGAAAAATTAACCACTTGGCGGACGCAACAAAATCAGAGATCAGACTGTCAACTGCACACAATGGGGGGAAATTCTTTTTTTTTAACTGAACTACGTTCTGATTTCGATGTGTGTGCGCGTTCCAGGTTGTACAATTAGCATGTGGAATTCCATTTTCTACAAAGTTACAGCTCAGAAGCCTGCAAAGTCATACGAAGTCTGCTTTCCTATGAACTGTCCTCCGTGATAGTGTAATTTAGCACATCTAGCCTTCTTGTTTTGGGGCTATCTAACAAATTCCTTAAAGTCAACAGACCAAATGCAACCCATCCGATTAAGCCAGATTTATGACGAAGTCATCGAAAATTGGAACTCTTAAGTACGTGCCACCACACACGCTTTAATGCTATCAAATGTCAAATGTCTACCTTTGCCTTCTTATTCCCTAAGCAAGGGACTTAATCGTATTTTTCAATTTAACTGTCAGACCACTATTGTGGCATATCATCGTGGAAACACTGCTCCTCGTGAATCTCCCAACGAAAAATTTCTGGCGTTTGGTTGTCAAAAGTTCAATTCAACAGCTTCCAACATTCAGCTTGATTGCTAAACTCGACTTCCATTAGCTGAATAATGCTACAGTGACGACAGCCGATGCTGTGTCAATTACATCAGATGATGCAGTCAGCCCACACAGGCTGCGACATTCCAATTTCACCGCAGTTGGGTGACATCTGCCTTCGAATACAACACTACCCTTCTGACAGTTCCAATTTAACTCAAAATCTCAATCCTTTAACAGGATAACACCAAATGCACAGCCAAATAGAAAATCACTCCTTTCACAAGCTGAGCACAAAAACAAAAATAAGAGGTGAGCATGCGTACAACTGTCATCAGTGTCAAACCGATTGAGTAATTCAAGCGCAAACACGATGGCTACCTCACCATCAAATTCAGAGCGGAGCCACGGAAATCCTTTCATTGTTAGGAACACATCTCGTCTCTAGTTCTCACACACTCGAGGAAACTTTTCCAACCCGACCATCCTTACCCAGGTCACCCACTATTCATCAAGCCGTAAACTAAGAACAGTTCCTGTCTAGGAAACGAGTTAGAAAGAGTCGTTGAGTGTGTGCGAGCACAGATCGATTGTAAGGATAGAACCGGCATACGAGTTAAAGGACAATCGACTGCTCGTAAAAGTCGTCATTAATTGGTGGTGGTGAAGAACACAGGAAGGAGTTGGGAAAAGGGTAAGGATTTCCGTGCGGGAAAAGTCTAATCGAGCAACGTTTTAGAATAGGGATGCTTGTGCTGTACGGTAATCGTTTTCAACACATCTGTGTGTGTGTGTGTTTCAGTGTCGATGCCGGCGTTCTAATTATTGAGAACTTTATGCCGGGATAATGAAATTAAATATTTTCCTTTGGACTTAAGAGCTTGCCAGAGAATTAGGCCACACAAGGATCGAACTAAATTTCTTCGCAATCACGCACAAGGATTTCGATATTTTTGGAGCACCAAAGTGCTGTGCTGCTAAACGATTGGTGTTGGGGACGTTCGGTCTAGGTGAGGTCAGGCAGGATATAACATACATCAAGTGGGTGGAATATCGATGAGAAATAGGATTTGAATATATAATGAGGAGCTTAAGAAATTCCTTGTATCTGATGGGAGGTTTCCCTTTTTTTGTTGTTGTTGGGTGGTTTGCTTTTGTTCTCCCTTTGGAAAGCACCCAAAGCCTGAGTTTATTCAAAGGATAATAAGTATAGGGTATCCTGTGTGATGGATACACTATCTACATGTATGTATGTGCTATTAGGGGGGATGGAAATCAATACACGAGTGAACGAGGACATACATTGGCACGTACGTATATCCATGTACATTCATTGACTGCCGGCGTAATCATTGCATGTGCTGTCGGACTGAGATTTATTATTCATTCGGTTCCAGAGTTCATAACAGTAACACGCAGGTCAGTGTACACACATGACATAGTGTCAAACGAACTCAATAAACACTCAATTATTAGACAAAACGATAGTAAGTGCCCAGAGTTGCCGTCGTCGATGTTGTTAGGGTAGTAGGTGGGTAGTGCAAATGTATTATATAGTACTGATGATGAAGATGGTGCTTAAGGATAGTGATGCCTCTCACTATCAACTCCTACCCTCACCTCCACGCTGGTGACTGGTGGGTGCCTAGTACCTCGACTGGAGATGTGGTATTTAACCCCTGTGGAAGGTCGTTGGTGGCAGCAAACGAGAGAGGGGGGAGGAGTGTCCTCTCACTAAGGCACTCATCGAACTGATAGTGTGATACCTATTTGAACACCAGGTCTATAGGGATTTCCAATACTGAGCCAGGGTATTGGAAAAGAGTTGGTGGCGGAGGAGCCCTCAATGGGTCAACGGCAGCGGTCATATCCCAAAATGGGCTACTGACATGGGTATTTTTCCGGCCCGCTGTCCTAGGGTCAAAACAAGGGCCTGGCCCTCCAGGTTGGGGGTTGTGCTTTGGATTAACTACCCATCCACGGAAAAAAGCTTAAGTTACGAAGCAACCAACAGCCTCGGAAAGGACTGATATTATTATTGACGACCATGCTAAACGAAAAATGGACAACGACGTTCGTATCTGCACCTGGAATGTGAGAACAATAAACAGGAGAGGTGCAGGCGAACAACTAGCGGAAGCCCTAAACTGCTACAAAGCAGACATTACTCCCATCCAGGAAATACGATGGGATGGGCCGGGCAAAAAGAGGATGAAAAACTGTGACATCTACTATGGACCGTGTTATAGTGAGCAGAAACAGCGACTATTCGTATGCGGGTTTGTTATAAATGCCAGACTTAGGCAAGAAGTTTTATGTTTTCAAGACATAAGCGAACGCATTGTAACAATCCGCAAATTCACCAACATAAGCCTTATATGCACTCATGCTCCGACGGAGGAAAAAGATGATATAACTCAGGATTGCTTCTACGAGTTCCTCGACGAAAACCTATAAGCGACCACCAAAGTACGATGTTAAAATTGTGCTGGGTGATTTTAAAGCAAAGGTAGGAAGAGGTGACATCTTTTGCAGTACTGTCGGAAAATATAGCCTACACGACAACATGTCTGGTAACGGACTAAGGCTAATTGACTTCGCTACGGAACGAAATGCCACTATAGCCAGCACACGATTTCCTCACCTCGATATCCACAAGGGGACATGGCGGTCTCCAGATCAACGAACAGTCAACCAAATTGATCACATTGCGATATACAAGAGGCACGCATCCAGTATTTTAGATGTCCGAACCTTCCGAGGGGCTTACATCGACTCGGACCACTACCTTGTTGTAGCCAAGGTAAGGATGCGGATATCCATCACGCCACAACAAACTAGAAATACTGTGAAAAAATTTAATGTCGAAAGACTGCAATTTTTTAAGATAATTTAATTGAATTAAACTTTGTTGTGTTGTTTTTAATATTTCAGTTACTAGAATTATGCAAAGCTCTCTACGCCCGATGGTACGGATTTTGAGTACGCAAAAGAGCGGCCTTCAAGTGTGTCATATTAATGCCCAAAGCCTGTTTCCGAAAATCGATGAATTTCGTGACATATTTGAGAATTCGCTGATTGACGCTGTTTGTGTCTCTGAATCGTGGTTAGCTAGTCATATAAACAGTGAAATTTGCTCTGTCCGGGGATATAAGATTTTCCGCTCTGATAGGAAAAGTCGGATAGGTGGAGGAGTTGCTATTTTCGTGAGGGACTCTATAAAGTGTAAACTGAAGTGTCTATCACCTGATGATAGCACAATTGAATATGTATTTATTGAGCTAGTTGGTGACGAAGATAAGCTATTGCTTGGTACAGTTTACCGGCCTAACAAATATGTTGACCTATTGCCCTTTATATCCTTAATGGAAGAAATATCGTGTACCTGCAAGAATATAATAGTGTGTGGGTATTTAAACTGCAAACTTCTCACTGAAAATTATCTTATTGAAAATTTAAGTGTGTTTAATCTATCTGCTGTTAACACTTCAACTCCAACACACTTCTCGGGCGGCCTGCCTACACTTCTAGATATTTTTTTGGTAAGTGATAACAGGAAAGTATGTCTGTATGATCAGCTCTCGGCTTCAGCTTTCTCAAAGCATGATCTGATATATCTAACATACGATTTTAATGTTATATCTGCAGTTAGAACATATCAATATCGAGATATTAAAAATATTAACTTCTCTTCACTGGAAGAACATGTACGAAATACTACCTGGGAAATGGTGTACTACTTGACTTCATCTAATGCTAAGCTTGATTTCTTTAACGAAAAGATTCAATCGCTATATAACGATCATGTACCACTGAAAACTAGAATTATTCGTCATCAAAATCAGCAATGGTTCACTTCACATATCCGAACACTTATGTTGCAGCGCGATCAAGCATACAACCATTGGAAGCGTTTTCGTCTGAACGAGCTGCGTAGAATTTTTTGTTCCATTCGAAACAAGGTTACTGTGGAAATTCGTAAGGCCAAATCACAAGTCTATTCCAGTCGTCTAAATCCGTCACTTAGTGGTCGTCAACTGTGGAATAATCTCCGCAGTATAGGCATAGGCAAATCCAAGTGCAATCGATTTGAGAATGTCGATTGTAATGACCTTAATAGGAAGTTTGTGGAAACAGCAATTATTATTAACTCCTGCACAACTTCCAGTCGAATTTCGTCTTCTTAAACATCAGCCTCTTGCTTTGGGTTTAGAACAGTGAACAGTACTGAGGTGGTCGAAAGCTAGCTTTCAATAAAGTCATCAGCCGTGGGACAGGATGGTATTAATCCGCGTTTCTTGAAAATAGTTTTGCCTATTGTACTTCCGTACATAACATATATTTTTAACTCAATCTTGACTACTGGAGAATATCCATATCAATGGAAAATGGCTAAGATTGTTCCGATACCCAAAGACTCTAAGGGAGATTAGTTCAGGCCCATATCAATTCTACCATTTCTTTCAAAAGTTTTTGAAAAAATACTACAGATGCAAATGAATTTATACCTTAATAATAGCAACATGTTAACTATAAAGCAATCCGGTTTTCGAAAGAACCATAGTTGTACCACTGCCTTGATAAAAGTCACCGAGGATATGCGAGAAGCGATCCACGAAAATAAGGTGACCTTCTTAGTTCTGCTCGACTTTTCAAAAGCTTTCGACACTGGGTATCAAGTTTTTCAAATTTTCAGACGGTGCAGTTAAATTGATTGCTTCTTATTTATCAGGTAGAATGCAAGCGGTTAATATAAATGACCAACAGTCGGAATATATTAATACGCTAAATGGTGTCCCTCAGGGATCCATCCTGGGTCCTCTACTTTTTTCATTGTATGTTAATGACCTTCCATCCATTTTTAAGCACTGTGGATTACACATGTATGCTGATGACGTGCAAATGTACATTAGCTGTCCACTTGGCCTAATAGAGCATGGTGCAGCATGCGTTAATGAGGATCTCAAGAGTATTGTAGCATGGGCACAGACAAATGGACTTCTTTTAAATCCCTTGAAGTCTAAATGTTTGGTAGTCTCAAGGCACCCATTGGAGTTATCTTATTTTCCTACGATAATTTTGGGCAATGCACCAATTGAATATGTCGAAAAGGCGAAAAATCTTGGTGTGACATTTAACCGCACTCTGACTTGGGACAACCATATATATGCTGCAGTAGGAAAAACTCATGGAGTGCTTCAAACGCTGTGGGCAACTCAATCGTTTACTCCCCTAAAAACGCGCCTCATGCTGGCACGATCGTTGGTTTTACCTATTCTTTTGTATGGGTGTGAACTTTTTGGAAATTGTAGCTATGCTAGTAAAAGGAGACTCCTTATAACCTTTAACAATGCTACTAGATATGTTTTCGGATTACGAAGACACGACCACGTATCTAGTTTCTCTAGACAGCTATTGAATATGTCATTAGATAGTTTCATAAAGCTTCGCACAGTTTTATTACTATCAAGCATAATACGAACACGACAACCTCGGTATTTGTATGATAAACTAGTTGTAGCCTCCTCAAACAGAACGGGTCAGTTAATTCACCCACGCTATTCTTGCCTTACCTCCGAGCTTCAGTTTTTTATAAACGCTATCCGGCAATGGAATTCATTGCCTTGATATATTAAAATAATAGAAAACACCGCCAAGAGCTTCGCGCAACGCGTATCCCTTAACCCCTCGACTCACAACACACCACCAGCATCTAATGTCGAAGAACAATGGCAACGATGCCACCAGCAATAAACCCCTGGTTTGATGAGGAATGCCGACAGATGCTTGCAGCCAAGAACGAGGCCTACAAGGCTAAGCTGCAGGTGAAGACGAGAGCTGTCATTGAGCTCTATAGGCAAAGAAGAAGGGAAGAACACCGGCTTTTCAGAAGGAAGAAAAAAGAGCAAGAAAAGCGCGCGATCGAGGATATAAAAAGGTCCAGGAACGATGTTCGCAAGTTTTACCAAAGTGTAAAACGTCGAAGCCAAGGATATAAGGCTCGAACAGAATCCTGTCGAGATGGACAAGGAAATATTGTAGTTGAGACACAGTCGATGTTGAGGATATGGAAGAACCAATTCTGCAGACTGTTAAACGGCGATGACGAACAACATTCCGCTGTCAGGCAGAACGAACCATTTAATATTGGCAACGACAGTGAATACTGCCAACCACCCGATCTAAGTGAAGTGAGGACAGCAATATCTAAATCAAGCTTAATAAGGCCGCCGGAAATGACGGCCTTCCCGCTGAGCTTTATAAAGCTGGCGGAGATGACTTGGTAAGCAACATCCACCAACTCATAAGCCAAATCTGGTCGGTTGAAAGCATGCCTGAAGAATGGAACCTCAGCATCGTTTGCCCGATCCACAAAAAAGGAGACCCTCTGAACTGCGCCAACTACATAGGCATATCTGCCGTAATATATAAACGCTTGAAACCGTTTACCAACAACCTGATCGGCCCTTATCAGTGTGGTTTTAGGCCAGGAAAGTCCACCATCGATCAAATTTTCACTCTTTGGCAGATCCTAAAAAAAAACCAAGAAGTCCAAATCGATACCCACCACCTATTTATCGATTTAAAAGCCGCATACGACAGCATTTATAGAGACGAATTATACAGAGCCATGTCTAGTTTAGGTATACCGTCCAAACTCGTCCGTTTGTGTAGGATGACGATGGAGAATTCTCGCTGCTCCATCAGGGTCGGAAACGAGCTCACCGACACATTCGATACCAAAAAAGGATTTAGGCAAGGCGATGCGCTGTCATGTGACTTTTTCAATTTGATTCTTGAGAGGATTGTGCAAAACTCCCAAGCCAACACCAGAGGCACAATTTTCAAAAATCGGTGCAACTACTAGCATACGCCGACGATATTGACATCATTGGTAGGACTCAACGTGATGTCATAGCCACGTTTGCTAGTATAGAGAAGGAAGCGACAAAACATTGAAGAATTGGACAGAACGTCACCATTGACAGATTATAACTTTGAGGTAGTTCAGGACTTTGTCTACCTCGGCTTCGCTATTAACTCTGACAACAACAACTCATCAAAAATTAAACGAAGAATTACTCTTGCCAACCACTGTTTCTTCGGGCTAAGAAGGCAATTTGGTAGTAAAGCCATCACTGGAACTACTAAGGAGATCCTATATAAGACCCTGATCATCCCAGTCCTGCTCTACTGCGCTGAAGCATGGACCATATTCAAAGCGGATGAAGAAATCCTTGGTCGATTCTAATCTAATGGCTTGTTGACATCGTTGTCATTGTGTGGAATGCATCAAAAGGTTTGTTTGGTCCAACAACCTTCAACAAAATGAGGTCTGCAAATCGGAAAATGTATGGGAAACCTTAAGTTTTCATAAAAAAAAGTTTTCCATTCGGTGTGAGAACCATATAAGGCTGTTCGCAATAACATCTGTGATTTTACCAAATAAAGGGCATTATTTACAAATGAAAAAACAGCTTAAGAAATGTGATAGATTCAATGGCCTATTTCTTCAGATGATGTTGTTTGGAGTTTATAGAAATATTCCTGAACACAAACTAGGAGAAAGGCTTTATTCAATGTCAGCCGACAGTTTAACAATAGGCTCTTAAAGATGGCGGATATTTGTTTAAAATAATTCCAAGCTCCACAAATTCTCAGCTTATTCATACAAAAAATGTTTTTTTTTATTGATTTAGGTCTATAAAAAACATGACCAACAAAAGAAATGCATATTCGAACCTCTGTTGCGCTTGTAAGTAAATATCGACAGCCTGACATTTCATGACTTTTCATCAGAACGTTTACACAACTAGACATTAGCATGGCAAGCACTCAAATCAGCATTTCTAAGCCTTGACACATTTCAATATCAATGTATCAATGTAACGATATTCCCCTTATTGTATGCCTTCCCGCTGTCACAATTGACAAACATTGTGAATGACGTGATTGTGTTATTTTTCAAAAAAGTTCACTTTTAGAAAAAAATGATTTAAATATCAAAAGAAGCACGTTGTGATCTGAATTCCTGTGTGATACAACACATCTTTTCAAATTAAAAAAAAAAGGCGATCTTCCATCTGTGTAATCGAATCCCCAGCACCAATGAATGACAGTTTTCACAGTTAGCGAAGAGTAAACGTCATCTTGCAACGGTTTCGACAAGCTGAATAAAGAAACGAAAAAAAAAGGTTTCCTCTGTTCATTTCCAATTTCCATGATTGCTTAGCTGGGATGATGATCTCCCTGGAATTGGTTTTTCACGTTCTGTGTGGCATTCCGAAGCAGCATGATGAATCAATATTTTGATGAACGATTCTTCAATTTCTCAATAAATTAACACAGCTTCGGCCGTTTCCATTGAAAACTCGGTGAGTTATATTTTAAGGCGCATGGTTGACTAATACCATCATAGACCTTCTATTGTTTGTAAAACGCTTTGTTTCCGGCGGTAAAGCATGCTAATATCACACTTCGCGGTGGGTCTTCATTTGAATACAAAGGTGTGTATAAGAGGTCATCTTTAAACGAGGGAATTAATGCGCTGATTTAATCTATCAAAGCTGAAGAACGGTAAGCTTATACCTTATGTTTGTATAAAATATCAAATAAGGTCTTAACTGACATAAAAGTTTAAACAGATGTACATTCATAAATGTCATGATGATGATTGATAAGAGTGTGCATTTGACACGTGACAAGCGCTATCTCTGATCTAGCAGGAGACTCCATAAATTAGAAGATAACATGGTATAGCCTTTTACTATTTTGGTGGATGATATATGCATGTTTAGGAGCTCTGCATGATATATAAATGTCGGTGGTGTCACATTCATATGTAGCGATTAGGAGGGAATACATTTGGGTGACATGCATTGACCTTTGACAAGAGATAAAATTTTTTTTTTTAAGGAATTACTTCTCTCGTCGGTAAATTAGAAAAAGGAATTCAAAAAGTGTCTTAGGACATAAAATGATATAAAGCCCAGCTTTAACCTGTCAAAGAAAACAAATACACCTAGCTTGTTGCTTGTTTTAGCGCTGTCGGTATACAGATCAATTTAAATAGCATAAGGCAACTCTGAGCGTCACACAAAAATTCCATCTGACACCTGTCACTCGATTCGGTCGTTTTGTTAATCTAATAATTGTTGATATATACAGGCTTGGAAAACTATTCATGTGCAACAAAAACAACACCTTAACCTATATGGAATTCGCTAAGCCTGATTATAAGAAAAAAAACAAGCCTAATGCTTCACTAAGAGTCGTTTATGATTAAACGTACCAACTAGCCCTCCTGTGCAACCGCTTAGTGCCTAGACCTTGAACTTAGATAGGGTGTCAACCCCGGTGTAAAGTCTTGACAGCAGCATATGATAGACGGGGAAGACTCACACGAATGCACATTTTCCATTCCAGGCGGTAGCGGTAGAACTCCCAAGATGGAGTCAACGGCGGCGTCTACAGTCCCAGTTGGGATGGACATATTCAGACAACAGGTCATATAGAAATCTCAAAGATCAGTTCCCGAAAGGGCAACGACCGAGCTCAATCCCGTAGTGGATACTGATGGCTCC
This sequence comes from Rhingia campestris, assembly GCA_932526625.1. NCBI lineage: Eukaryota > Metazoa > Arthropoda > Insecta > Diptera > Syrphidae > Rhingia > Rhingia campestris. The sequence continues at coordinate 20,617,566 of OW052184.1, forward strand.
GTGTCCTAGGGATATTTAATAACGGGTGATTTCTTACTTACTTACTTAAGTGGCGCTACAACCAGGATGTACCTGGACCTCAACCAACATGCCTATCCAATTAGCCCGGTCCTTAGCTAACTGCCTCCAGTTGCGCACCCCAAGTTGGTTGAGGTCGGTTTCTACTTGTGCGCGCCACTTAAGGCGAGGTCTTCCTCTACTGCGTCCGACGTCTGGCTGGGAATCGAAGACTCTGCGAGCCGGAGTATTGGTGTCTATTTGTTCTACATGTCTAAGTCATGTTAAACGTCCAATGCGGAGTTTTTTACCAGGGGTATGTCGCTGTACAGCTCGTATAGTTCGTGGTTGAATCAAAGAAAACGGAACCGAAGATTTTTCGAAGATTTTCCTGTCGAATCGACAAAGGAATGATTAGGGATGATCAGGGTCTTATATAGGATCTCCTTAGTAGTTCGAGTGAGGGCTTTACTATTAAATTGCCTTCTTAGCCCGAAGAAACAGCGATTGGCAAGAGTAATTCTTCGTTTGATTTCTGACGAGATGTTGTTGTCAGAGTTCATAGCGGAGCCGAGGTAGACAAAGTCCCGTATACTACCTCAAAGTTATATCTCTCAATGGTGACGTTCTGTCCAATTCGTCGATGTTGTGTGTCCTTTCGTGTTGACAGCATATACTTAGTCTTACCCTCATTTGCTGCTAAACCCATTTGCGCCGCTTCCTTCTCTATACTAGCAAAGGTGGCTTTGACATGACGTTGAGTCCTACTAATGATGTCAATATCGTCGGCGTATGGTAGTAGTTGCACCGATCGGGATTTTTGCACAATCCTCTCAAGAATCAAATTGAAGAAGTCACATGCCAGCGCATCGCCTTGCCTAAATCCTTTTTTGGAATCGAATGTGTCGGTGAGGTCGTTTCCGACCCTGATGTTTCAGCGAGAATTCTCCATCGTCATCCTACACAAACGGGCGAGTTTGGTCGGTATACCAAAACTAGACCTGGCTCTGTACAGTTCGTCTCTTTAAATGCTGTCGTATGCGGTTTTGAAATCGATAAATAGGTGGTGGGTATCGATTTGGACTTCTTGGGTTTTTTCCAGGATCTGCCGAAGTGTGAAAATGTTATCGGTTGTGGACTTTCCTGGCCTAAAACTACACTGATAAGGGTCGATCAGGTTGTTGGTAAACGGTTTCAGGCGTTCACATATTAAGGCAGATAGGATCTTGTAGGCGATGATGAGCAGACTTATGCCTCTGTAGTTGGCGCAGTTCAGAGGGTCTCCTTTTTTGTGGATCGGGCAAACGATGCTGAGGTTGCATTCTTCAGGCATACTTTCATCCGACCAGATTTGGCTTCTGAGTTGGTGGATGTTACTTACCAAGTTATCTCCGCCAGCTTTATAAAGCTCAGCGGAAGGCCGTCATTTCCAGCTGCCTTATTAAGCTTGAGTTTAGATATTGCTATCCTCACTTCACTTAGGTCGGGTGGTTGGCAGTTTTCGCTGTCGTTGCCAATATTGAATGGTTCGTTCTGCCTGACAGCGGAATGTTGTTCGTCATCGCCGTTTAACAGCCTGCAGAAGTGGTTCTTCCATATCCTCAGCATCGTCTGTGTCTCAACTACAATATTTCCTTGTTCATCTCGACAGGATTCTGTTCGAGCCTTGTATCCTTGGCTTTGACGTTTTACACTTTGGTAAAACTTGCGAACATCGTTCCTGGAGTGGCACCTCTCTATATCCTCGATCGCGCGCTTTTCTTGCTCTTTTTTCTTCTTTCTGAAATGCACATGTTCTTCCCTTCTTCTTTGCCTATAGAGCTCAATGACAGCTCTCGTCTTCACCTGCAGCTTAGCCATGTAGACCTCGTTCTTGGCTGCGAGCATTTGTCGGCATTTCTCATCAAACCAGGGGTTTCCTGCTGGTGACCGCGAGAAACCTAGCACATCAGTTGCGGCTCAGTTGTTCTTCGACATTAGATTCTGGTAGTATGGTGTGAATCGAGAGGTTAAGAGATACGCGTTGCTTGTATTTCAGTATTTCACAGTATTCAGATTCATTCACAGTATTTCTGGTTTGTTGTGGCGTGGTGGATATCCGCATTCTTACCTTGGCTGCAACAAGGTAGTTGTCCGAGTCGATGTTAGCCCCTCGGAAAGTTCGGACATCCAAAATACTGGATGCGTGGCTCTTATCTATCGCAATGTGATCAATTTGGTTGACCGTTCGTTGATCTGGAGACCGCCATGTTTCTCACCTCGATATCCATAAGGGGAGGATATCGAGGTGAGCAAACCGTGTGCTGGCTATACTGGCATTTCGTTCCGTAGCGAAGTCAATTAGCCTAAGTTCCTTACCAGACGTGTTGTCGTGTAGGCTATATTTTCCGACAGTACTGCTAAAGATGTCTTCTCTTCCTACCTTTGCGTTAAAATCTCCCAGCACGATTTTAACATCGTACTTTGGTATTCGCTCATAGGTTTTGTCGATTAGCTCGTAGAAGCAATCCTTAGTTATGTCATCTTTTTCCTCCGTCGGAGCATGAGCCTTGATGCGGATTGTTACAACGCGTTCGCTAATGTTTTGGAAACAAAAGACTTCTTGCCTAATTCTGGCACTTATAACAAATCCGCATCCGAATAGTCGCTGTTTCTTTTCACTATAACACGGTCCATAGTAGATGTCACAGTTTTTCATCCTCTCTTTGCCCGGCCCAACCCATCGTATTTCCTGGATGGCAGTAATGTCTGCTTTGTAGCAGTTTAGGGCTTCCGCTAGTTGTTCGCCTGCACCTCTCCTGTTTAATGTTCTCACATTCCAGGTGCAGATACGAACGTCGTTGTCCTTTTTTCGTTTAGCAGGGTCGTCAACATTAATATCAGTCCTTTCCGAGGCTATTGGTTGCTTCGTAAAATAAGCTTTTTTTCATGGGTGGGTAGTTAACCCAAATCACAACCCCCCAACCCCCAACCTGGAGGCCGGAGGGTCAGTTCCAATATATTTTTATACCCCTAGGACATGGGGCCATCAGTATCCACTACGTGATTGAGCGCTGCCGTTTACCTTTCGGTTCATCCGCCACCATCTCTGTTCAAGGGGCCTGACTTACCCTTGAAATTCCTAGATATCCTGTTGTCCGAATAGGTATGTCGAAGCAGCTTATCTAGGTTCGCCTGGGACTGCAGACCGGGTATTCATTCCGCGCCATTCTGACCAGGGTGGTTATATTGCTGCTGTTTTACGTCTTGTTATCAACACTCGCACTTATCATTTATCAAGTCAAATCCGGTTGGATGAGACCAGTACCTGATGGTTACCATTTGGAGCTGGAGGTAAAAAAAATAAGCACATTTGACGTGTAGTCAGAGTTGCGAGCACTGGGCATTGCCAAGTTAAAGCCAATCAGAGTCTACCCTCGTTCTACAACACCCAACCACCTAGATCACCAGTTATAACATAATATACAGGCCTTATACAAGGTGGCGCAAAAGTAATCCTCCTATCAGAAAATGCTATAAATTTGCTATAATGTCAGTTCTGTTTTGACATTTGTGTAATAAACATGACATCATATTCTCGACTTGATTTAAAAAAAAATTAAAAGACCAAATAAAAATAATCCACAAGAAGAATCAAAGTTTTTCATTTTTTTTAAATTACAGCCAAAAACATCGGAAGGTTATTTTTGCGCCACCTTGTTACATGTTAATGCGATAATCGGAGACCTTCATACCTATCTTCTGTAATATTTAAATATTTGTTAAACGAAGGTAGGCACATACAAAATTTGACAATTTGCCAACAATAATCTACCTACCATACGAAAAATTGGTACCTACTCCTTTCATAATAAACACCATTTACACATGGGAAACCACCGGCAACACTTTCACTACAGAACCTACTCAAATAAAAAATCTCCAAACTCATTCGCTAAAAAAAAACGAAAAAAATGACTATCTACTCCAGTGCCAGTCATAAACGTAATAGAGCGCGAATCAAACAAAACAAAATCGCAATGACGTATTGACATGCCAAACTCCAACTCACTCAAACGAATAAAAATTGCTACCACAACCCAACTCGTTACACACAACGTCATTGCGTCTGTCATTCGTCTATTGTCAAGTGGTTTTGTTCTGTTTCATTTTTACCGTCTACCTGCCCACCCTATTTTCCAAAACCATCCAGTGGCATACACACACGGTTATTATGTTATTCATTCTAACACCCGTATATTTATCTTTTGCATTATTTATTTCAAATTCCACATCCAGCCACAAACTAACATAAAAAAAATCCACCATCTCACCGTCTTCCATTCAACAATGGATGCGAGATGCGAATTCGAGTTGATTTTACCTTTTTGTCGGTTTTGGAGATGATTCTCCTCTCTGTCTGTCACATGGTTTGTATTTCTTGCTTTTGGTGTAAAAATTCTGGTCTGACAGGTTCCACTCTGACTGCCTTGGTTAAAGAGAAGTTCCCTAATTCCTTTTTTAGCCGGTGCGCATCGAATAATCTCAATTCAACTCAACTTAACCAAAAAAACCAGTCACCAACACCACTTTGACAGAACGAAATGTTCGAGTGGCGTTCCCATCAAACCTTACAACATGTTTGAGTGGTTTCACTTTCAAACAGCTGAGTTTAGTCTTTGGTGGTGGATGGCCTCTTCCACTGCACTGTTCATTTTCAGTTTCGGACGAATTTTACAAACGTTGGGACGTGCGAGTGTTGCGCTACGCGAGAATCTCCGGAATTCTATTCACATTTTGTACTTTTTTTTCATTTCGAATGATTTTTATGTCGTACTCGATAGACTCGAGCAACTAACTGTCCAGAAGCCGTGACAAGTGTAGGTCTATCAGTCCTGCTAGGCCACTATAAAAAAAAAAAACTAAAACAACAGCCGAAATCAACTCTATTATCTAATCTAATCGTCGTCGTCGTTTGACTTATAAAAAAAAAACGGAAGATTATACGAAACGAAATTCCTCATTGTTTTGTCGCTGTTGTGTTATATTACTCTTTTGACGTTTATTTTTTTTTTTATTTTCGTTTGAATTGGTATCTAATCGGCTTGAGGTGTAAACTTTGATTTCACAAATTTTTGTGTAGTCGATGATTAGATGAACTGTCATCGGTGCATCACACAAAACAAACAAACGCGATACAGTGCGTTATGTCATTACCAAACTAAACCGTTGTTGGAGTGGAATCACGGTAAATTCAATCAACACATCAATGGTATAGAGTAGGATCTTCACAATCAAATCGGTTGAATTGACAGTTGTACATGAGAAACGTAACACATTATCGCTTGAGATAAAAAAAAAAATTTATAAGTCAAGTGATCTTCGAAAATCTTAAATCAGTGCGAAAACTTCGATTCTAATCTTGTTCTGTTATTTCTATCGTGAGTGTGTGTTCTTCTTCTTCTTCTTGGGCCAAGGGGGGAGTGAACTGCGCCTCTTGTCACTGACAGCTAGCCACCATGAGTATCTATGAGTAGCTAAATATATCCCACGCAGTGAATACGGTAAAGTCGAGTGAATTAAATTTTACCGCCTGCCAATTTTTGCCCCCATCTAGTAAATTACCCAACACACAGCATAAATTTGAAGTATCTGTGTGTAGTAAAAACCAACACACTCTCATCACCTCCATATAGAAAAGAACATCACTTTGAGTGGTATTTTCGCGTGTGTAAAACGAAACAACGAGTAACGAACAAACAACAAAAAGAAGAAAAAAAATTATGCAAACGTGAAAAAAGGTGCAAAACACACACTCGTACCTCGTCGTCGTTGTCGTTGTCGTTTTCGACCGTGTGCGGCGGTTTTTGTTGTTTTTTGTTCGATAGCGGTGTGCACTGAGCGCGCTGTGTAAACCACTGTTGTGCCGTTTGAGCTGCATGCACAACAACGTCGTCGTTCGTCGCCTTTGTCGTTGTCACGCTGCTGTCATTGTGCTGCGCTACTATTTTTGGTGAATAAAAAGAACGAAAGTGCAATTCGGTCGTGTGATTCGTTACTTTTTTTTTTTTAATCCTTTTGAGTTTTCTCAAAGTCGATTTTGTGATTAATAAAAATAAATAAATCAATCATGGCCTCATCAAAGTGTCACAAAAAGTGCAATTACCATGTGTTGTCGTTGTTATGTTTTCAATTGTTATTTCTACTAGTGAGTGCGAAAAATTTAGATGATTCAGCGTCATCTGGCGGTGGTGCTGGCAGCTCTGGCATTGGTGGGGCACATCATTCTCATGCCGATTCGAATAAGGATACGTTACAGATGAGGGAGGTATGCGACTCGGTAAGCGGATATTTCGAGTCGATCGATGTCAAAGTTGATGGGAATTATGAGTTAAGAGGTAAGTTCTCATCTAACGTCATATATTTCAGTATGTTCTGTCAAAAGTTTTGTAATCGTTTTTTGTTTTCAAATTGAGTGTCGTTGGGATTTGTGTTAAGACTTTAATCCTATTATACCGTTAGAGCACTTAGTATGGATTAAATTACAAATTGTTTGCAAATTGCTTGGAGTTGTTTCTCTACAGCTATAGGTTGGCTGTAGGTAGTAAGCCGATTGGATTTGAGGTTTTGATGTTGTGCGTGTTGGATTTCCTGGGAAGTGTTACATGCTTAATGAGATGCATAATAGAAATGAGAGTGATTTACAAAAAACGAAGAACTTGCTCTGATTTTAATTGGTTTAATGTAGACAGACAGGATTTAGTTGGCAAAGGGTTTCGGCCGATTTGACAGGCATTCGTTATTTTGCATGTGGTATGGGCATATTCATAGATTGAAGTTATGTCATCTTTCCGGTAGTAGGTATTTTATTTCCATCCAGGGTTTCTACTAATCTAGACAAGTTCATTATTCTGGGGCCATATTTTATAAAAAAAAAACGAAAAAATAACAATAATGAGCGTCATCGGTGTTTTTTTTCATTGGCTTACTTTTGACATTACGCATATACTTATAATGGGCAAATCAATAGCTAAATAATAGGTCTGTTCCCCTACAAATTTTTTTTATCAGTTTTTTACTAGTCTGACAAATATCCAAAAGTATATCACTGTCATGAGAAGCTTCTTAAATTGGACGTTCGGAGACGGCGTTAAACGAAAGTCCTCTTCTTTCCTCTTCTTTGTAAAAAAATATAACTTCCCTCACACAAATGAAGATAGAAGCTAGGGTTTCAAGCCCAATATGGGCCTTAAAAGTCAGATCTCAATTTTTTTTTCATTCAATTTACTAATTTCTACTTAAAACCGCTTCTGTGCTCAATTTCAAGAGAGACAAACTTTCGGTTCTAAAGGACAATGTCCCAGAAGTAGTAAAAACTTTTGGTCATTTGTTAAAAATATAAAAAAAAAATCGGCTTCATCATCTGTTCCGACGCTCATTCACAATGACATTCCAGCTGTCAGCTCTTTAGACAAAGCCAATCAGCTTGTTGCGCATTTCTCTCACCAAATTCTACATTGCCCAGTCTCCTCCTGTACTTGAGAACGTAGATCATTCTATGGGACAAATTCACTTTCGTACTCGTACAGTTCACAAATCCGCTGGTCCAGATGGTATATCCCCCATTATTCTGAAGAGGTGTTATTCTACGCTAGCAAAACTACTGCGTAAGCTTTTCTATCTATCCTACACATCAGGACGCTTTCCGAGTAGATGGAAAACAGCATTTGTCCAGCCGGAACCAAAAAAAGGAGAATCTTCTCTCCAACTATCGACCAATTGCACTTACGTCCCTTCTTTCCAATCGCTGATAAATCGTCAGCTTATGAAATATCTCGAAAACTTCTCAATGACCGGAAGTGTGGTTTTTGCAACAACAGGTCTACTGGTGATTTGATGACATGTCTCATCGAAAAGTGGAACCAATCAATCCACCATGGTGGAGAAAGCAAAATTGTTGCACTTGATATTACAAAGGCATTTGACAGGGTTTGGCATCAAGCCTTTTTGTCGAAAATGCGTGCATTTGGAATCGACTTCTTCTATAGATTAGAAATTATCTTTCGAAACGTTCAATTCAAGGTGTTTTAGAAGGTTTCATGTCTGCAACTCACCAAATAAATGCTGGTGTCCCTCAAGGCTCAGTTTTGTGTCCGACTCTCTTTACCATTTTTATAAATGATCTCCTGTCTGCAACTTCTAATCCAATTCATTCCTTCGCTGATGACAGTACCCTCAGCTTCTCATATTCGTTTTCAGGTCCTCGTCCCTCACCTTCGAATGTGGGTGCTCCATTTATGATTGTGAGGCATCAACTTCTCAAGGAGTAAAAAAACACTTTAAAGGCTTAAGAGTGTCTACCAACAGATGAAGACCACCATCATCATGTCCCAACAAGGGAATTATATGTAAAAAAGAAACTTAAAATAAATTACACATAATTACAAAATAGGTTAAGCTCATTGAATTCCGGCCTTGACAGCATTATCAAATCGGGTAAATCCAACAGAGTGGAATTCAAGTCTTCCAAAACACAATGCTGTCTTCTGTCATTAAAGCGAAACCAACATCTGCAACCATTGGCACTTACGTCGAAGAAACCGAAAAGCGTTCCATGCTAGGTTTGTGTGTTGGTAACTACTTACGTTGGAACGACCACATATTCGAAGTCGCTAAATACGCAGCAAAATGTCTAGGTTTCCTTAATCGACGTAAGAAATATTTCACCCCCTCTGATCTGGCTACAACATACAAAGAGTTTATACGCCGTAAACTTGAATTCAACGCCCCGTCTGGTCAGGTGCACCAAAATCAACATTGCACCTACTAGAAAGGATTCCAACGGGTGCGTAAAACTTATAGGAGACATAAGAATAGCGAACTCCTTAGTTCCGCTCGAACATCGTCGAAAAATCATCTCAGAAGTAGATGCTAGGACAAAACCTGTGGAACATTTTTACGACGACATCAACGACGTCTGGGAATGGTCAAAGACTTAAAACAAAATGATCCTGAATGATTTGGACAGGTGCACATTGATGTAAGCGACTCCGAGCAGTTCTTATCGGCCACGGTTATTTCAAAACCTACCTCAACATCAAAGTCCTCGTAGTGCTATCGAGGACTTTAGCTGACGAGAAACAAATATCTTGCATTAAAGGCATACAGCTTACAGGGCCTCAAACCTAGCTTCTTCAATCTAATATTGGTCTTAGAATTAAAACTTGTCAGCTTTTCCAATCAATCCAATCCAATCGTGGTTTTATTTTTGCCACAAAGAATGTGACCACACCAAATGAAACTTCCAATGGGACCTTCCAAACGAAAATTCGAGAAGCTTCTCATGACAGTTTTATGCGTCTGCATGTTTGTCAGCGGTGTTTATCAAGAGGTGATGGTGCAAAAAAATGCAGTAGTGAACCAAGGTCCCCGCTCTAAGCCTCACTTGCAAGAACGGCGACTCTTAAACACACTGAAGCCTCCTGATCAGGCATACCAACAAAGACTCTCAGCTTCCACGTAGAGATCAGTGACTTCCTAGTACCATAAACGTAGGTTAGGTATGATTCTTGTTCTTGCGAAGGCACCTATTCCTTTTCCTAGTTGCAGCAAGAGAATTCCTTAGATGGAGTCCACTGACAAAGAACAAAGTGAGCAACTCACATGAGCTGCTCTGATATTTTGGAGAACTGGCCATTTATGGATTTCAAGGTTAAGTAAGACTCCTCAAACGGAGATAGTGCCGGATGAGCCAAAAGACCAACGTTAAGGTAGCCTTTAATTGTGCAGTAGATCCCAAAGTCTTCAAGTATTTGGGGTTACAAATTGTACTTGTGCACGTTAAGCCATCTAGTTATAAGTGCTACCGCCTCGACGAAAGCTCTCAAATAATATACAGATCCGGTACGAACACGTACGACTTGCATGCCTAAGCCTGAAACTAACTCACGTCGTTCACCTCGAGTGAACTTGAATCTATTCTCGCAGGGTACCGTGCAGTCTCAGGTCAAGAGTGATTGACTTAAAGCCGGTAATTGATTTCCTGGTTGTGATTGGCATCATTGCCATGTTTTATTAGACGACGGGACTCAAAACTCTTTGACGACCTCATAATATGCGAAAACTATAATTAGAAATTAAAATATTTTTGGATAATCATGTTCTAAAATTTATAAGCTTTGTTTTGACACCAACTCGCCAATGGTTGAGTTTATAAAAAAGCCGCAATGAGTAAAAGAAAATTTCAAATGATGGTTTTCAATGTCAGCTGTCAAATGGCACACTAACACGCACGCAAAACCAGATCAACCTCTTTTATGTTCGGTTAAGACTGGTAAAATCTGAAATCTGAAAGCAAATCTGAAAATCCCAATCGAAAACGCTATAAGGCATCTTAAGCTATGTTTCCACTTGTCGATTTGTAATCGTCAAAAGATTTAATTAAAAAAAGGGACAAGTGGAAATAGCGTAATATTGACTGCTACAACCCTTGCCAATGGATTGCCATGAATTTTCATTAATAGTTGAAATACCAGAATTGACAAAACAAAATGTCACTTCATGTCAAATAACTGACACTGAAAATTTATTATTGGCATTGCGTTGATGGTCAATTAAACGTCATAAGGAGGAAAAGAACGCAAGGATATTTCTTCCTAAATAAAAATATACCGAATGCAGTGATATGTCACTCGCAGCAACACCTGAACCTCTGATAATGTCATTCTCTTATGTATATTTATGGGTTTCAATTATGGGACATATTTAAAAAAAAAAACAATAGAGCAATAAAAAAATTGAACTCATATTCAAAATCAAGATTAGAAGCAAAAGGAAAAAAAAAACATCTATGGTTTTGGAGAATAGAGCTTGCAGTCATCTGTTGCTGTCAGATCGATGTTAACGAAGTTCAGTAAAAAAAAACTATCACCAGGCTGCGAAAATAAATTTTTTTCATACGTCAATTGAAATCGCAAATGGAAATGTGTGCATTTAAACTGGTTAAGGCATTTTTCAACATTTTATTGCTAATTTGTCAAAATTTTATTTGAAATGAATGACAAACGATATATTTTTTACCAATAAATTGACTAATAATGTGGAAATGAACAGCCAATAGTGTTGGTTATTGAGACACACACCAGATCTGTCAAATTAAGCCAATTCAAAGTCATGTGGAAACCCAGCTTTAGATGAATGTCTTTTCTCATTTGTCAATCGACCAATTGATGGTTAATGGCTGACCAGTAAGCCAGAAATATTCGCCTAAGTACCTCATGTTATGATATCTACGTTTGCCAAAACTGCTGATCAGTAAATGAAACTGAAATGTAAGGGTTATCACAGTTTGACGTCTACTTAACTAATTTGGATTCTAAATCACCTTGCTATCCTATGAATATCGATTAAGAGTTTTTTTTCATAATGTCACATCTAGGAGGCATATTTTGATATGCAATTCATAGCAAAGATATTTAATCTCTTTTGGGCTCTGCCTTAGCGCTATGAGTTCATGAGATGTTTATAAAAAAAACACAAAAACAATTGAACGTCAAAAATGTATGTCAATCGAACTGCACAGATTACAGAAAAGTCAAAATTTGTGTGTTTCAGGAGAAATGTACGAAAATGTTTTTTATTTTGTTACATGTGCCTGATAAAGGACCGTCTAGAAAACGTTGCACCTACTTTTTAGCAGTGACACGAAAGTTTTAAACGTCGTTGTCTGGTTGTCAGTTCTCTAGCTTCGATAAAATATACATTTGAATAAAATATTTAGCAAAACAGAGCTTTGTAAATTGCAAGTTAAATCTATTCAAAATACTTCATAAAAATACCAAATGTCAACCAAAATTTGACATTTAATTCAATGTGGAAAAATTCTACCTTACACTGATCTATACTTTTCTGTTCTTACAGTGTTTACATTGTTGGATATGCTTGGTTATGATTAAGAAATAATAAGTCTGACAGATAAAGTTATGATTTTGAAAATATTGTTTAATTTAATCAACAAATGTCAGCGGGAAAAGGAAATCTATGAGTGATCCGTAAGTGGAAAACATTTTGTAATTAATTATGGAATGGAATAGCGAACACACCTTTTGATTTTTACGTCCCAATTAACATCTGTCATACTAGCTATCAAGTTTTCACAAAAACTCTCGAAAACTATCAAAATCTTATGATTTCCCATAAATTTTTAGTTTTCCAAAACTTGTCTCGAAATTGCTTCGTAGACCTTTATTTGGTTGAAGGATTTTAGAGCGAATACTCCTTTTTAATTTTTATTTTCCACACGTCCCACAGAATAGCTGGCATTATCGGCCTTATCTTGGTATCCGTTCAGAAGAATTTCCAAAACGTCAGCCAGTTCAAATCGGAACTCAATGCATTTGAAGTATCCGTTGCGGAATAAAATTCATAAAGCAACAATTTTCGTCGGACAACATCGGAAAAAATTCGCGAAGCTGTCAAAAATTGTTGACTTAACGCACCTAAGCGATCATGTTCGATAAATTTCGTCGGATGATGATCTGTTTCGAAATGTTCATTATCTGCAAAAAAAAACTAAAAACATGTAAGGAGGGACAACATTCAGTTTTAAAGGCAATCCCTATCTGTCTGTTCTGTCATTTCAAAACTCCTTTGTCTTTGACTGTCTGACATTAGTCGCATTACTTTTTTACTTGCTATGTACATGATGTGACTGCCGGCAGCTGCTCATGCTCTTATACACAATGTTCACAAGTTGGTGGTACTAGATGAAAAGTATTTGTGGCACTAGATGACAGATGGCGAACGTTTGGGAATTCACAGTTATCAACACTTATACGTTTAGTTTCTAGTTGAAGTTATATAAATATTTACATTTTTGTCAGCACAGAAACAATTCGAACAAACAAATAAATTAATGAATGTCATCAATGTCACTTATCGCCACAAAATGGCTTTGTACAATGTTCCATGCTGTCGACAAATACGGGGAAGGTGATTTCTTTTATAAAGATGAACATCCATATTTGGAAAAATACGGAATATTGTAATATTTCTTATAGATTGCTGTATTACGTTGATAAAAAATGCAAGAAAGAGTTGAGCAGAATGTTTGACTTGTATTTGCCTAACATAGGGGGTATGCGTTTTAATTTCTGTCAATTTCGGGCGCACATTGTTGATCATAATGAGCCAATCGAGTTATCTGTCATAAAACACTAACTAGCATTGTACAGAGGAAGCACGGAAAGATTTAATGTCTGGAGCTGGCATTTACTTAACATATTTGACGTTTCTACAGCTTCTTCTTCTTTTTAATACAAATCCTGCACAGTACACAATTTTCCACGCAATTTAAACGCTGAGTAGCTAATCAGTGACTAAATTTTGACATTTGCGGGAATATTTCGTATGGGAAGATCTGTAATGTTAGTCATGTAATAGTAAATCAGCATTAATTAATACAGGATTGCTATGTGACAGAAAACTAAATCACACACAAAGTGTTCTGTCTATAAGTTTCTACAGCCTGCTTTTACATTTGACAAGTCTCTTTTAAGAAACAGTTTCCCGAATATTGACCAAAAACATAACCACGCAGAGTGCGAATGAGCGCATATCACTTCAAAAAAAAAAACGCAACCTTGCATGATTCTCGTTTTACAGTCATCTGCTTTTTTTTTATAATCAGAAACTTTCAGACTTATTCGGCCCTATCGAGGTATCCGTCGGAGGGGAAATTTCTCCGATTTTGTACGATTCGGAGGATTTTTGCTTCGAGGTATTCTTCCGAAAAGCTGTTCGGATTATTTCTCCGATATTTTGTAACGCGTTGCGTTGAAGTGCGTTCAGGTGCAATTTTGGCAATTTTTGACAGCTAAGTGTTATTCTTTTTCCGATTTTCTCCGACACAAATTCTTCGCGGAATTTATTTAAGAATTGTAGTGAAGTGAAGCCGTCGCATTTTCTTGCGATGACACATACCTCCGACGAAGTATGCGTTGCGGAAAATTGTCCGCTCCGACGGATACCTCGATAGGGCTGATTATTCATAAGGAATTCCTCTTTTTGGTTTTATATTTGACACAAGCCATGTACAACTAATATGAATGGGGAGATGTTTTTATGACTAAAGGCTGAACTATAATAGTCGGAAGCTAATGTCAAAGTTCTATGTTAAGTTTTCTTCAGTACTGTACTAAAGTTGCCCATAATAGACTTTTGTGAATTGAAGCGAAATTTAAATGTTTTTAAATGCTTTATGACGATGAAATATAGAAAAAATGTTCACAAAATGTTGTTCATACAGTTTATCAAAATATTTTATGGTTCGACAAAAAACAACGTTTTTCTCCTGCGTGTCCTATGGGGTAGGGAAGGAAAACGCCTCCAAAGAGTGGGCCTGGGTTAAAGCGATCTAAAGACGAATTGTTCATGCTATCATATCCAATGATCCTGCATCGATTTTTTTTTAAATATTTTAAAAATTTACCGAAACACTAAAATTTACTAAAAACGCCCCAAAAGTTTGGACTTGGAGCAGAGCTGAAACCGAATCTCCACCTACGCTCAACATGTTTTTAGAAAAAAGAGAAGAGCAATCGCGGAAGTATTTCGGAAACCGAAGGGACAGGAAGAGTTGTTAGTTGACGTATAAATTTCATAAATAAACACCTCCTTATGTTGCATGAAGCATTTCTTCTTCTCCCAATGGGAAAAAAGTGATTATCAAGAACCCCGATAAACTTATGTTCTGCGTCATCTTGGGCGGAGCATTGTACTAAAACTGTTCGGCCCATTGGAGGGTTGATCACACACCTAAATCTGCTGTTTATTGAACCGCTTGACAATAAGGTCAGGAATTGAAACTGTCCCAATAGTGGGCTTGACCTAAATGGAGATCACTGGTGCCACAAATTTACGCTTAAGGGATGAAGATTTAACAACGAACATTATGAAAATTTTAAGCCCAACGATCTGGTGTAAACCTAGCATTGAAGGCTGTTAATCCTGAGACGTTTAAAGCGTAAAAAAATTAACGACCAACCTACAAGATTCTCAACTCAAATCATTTTGTAATGCAGTACAGAAAGACCATATGGAACGTGATAATTGGAAAATAACCGACTAAACTAAAGGCATTTAGCTAGTGATGAGGCGAAATTGGAAGCCATATTGATTGGTCCAGCTCACTTCAGCAGTCCCTAGAAGATGATAGATACCGTTTTGCCTTCATAGCTCTAGCTGTCTAAAAAGGAACAAGCCCGAATATTCACAAATCTAGATCCTTTTTCATGCTTTGCAATGTAATATTTAATTAATCGGCCATCCTAAACAAAATATTTCAGTGAAGGTTTCTACAAAAAGAAACTTCAACCTAAGTGCATCACTCCAGAAGCAGCGTAACAATGACATCTCTTACCAGGAATGTGTCCTACCCCACAGAAATAATTCAAGTTCCCATCGCATTCGCCATTCCTCCAACAAGATCCACGAGATGATCGAATATTTTCAAATATTTTAAAAATCTACCGAAACACGTTTTTTTACTAACAACGCCCCAAAAAGTGAACTTGAAAAAAAAACTTTATACTGACGAAATATAGAGATTCTGTAAATATGTTGCTCACACACTTTTTAGAAATTCCTAAGGGGTTTAGCCAAAAATTACGTTTTCCTAAAAAAAAGGGGCGTGGAACTTGTTTTGCTTCACTGCTATATAACAAATTTCATTCTTTAAGCTTAAATTTTTAAGGGCTTAAATGTAGACGGACGGACAGACAGACATGGCTTAATCGACTCAGCAAGTGATTCTGAGTCGATACATATACTTTGTTGTATATGAAGCTTAATTATTTCTCTATGTTACAAACTATGTATCAAAACTAATATGGGATAGGGTATAAAAATTGCAAACTCTATGATTTTTTGTGTATTTCATACAACGTTTTCAAATTTTAAGTACTTTGGTAACTTTTTACTGCGTTTGGTCGCTTCTTCTTAAATTTTGGTAACAAATTTTATTTTCAAGTGGCAACCGTGGTGGTCGTTCGCAGCCATTTTCTATTATAGTTCAGCCTTTAAGATTAGTGCCACTCTGAATAAAGGCTGTTTACTTATGCAGTTTTTAACTACACAATTCCAATGAATAAGGATGATTTTGTTTAGTTAAGAAGATTTGTAGAGTATCGAACTATTTTTACTCCATTTGTCGTTTGACGTTTCGTAGGATTAAATAAAATCTTTCGAAATGTCAACCAAGTTATCTTCGTCAAACTCTCAACATTCATGCATACAAAAATGTCACTAAATATAGCAAATAATAGTTGATAAGTCATTTGTTACATTGCAATAGCATCAACATGGTTAACATAAAACGTCGCAAAAAAAAAAAAAAACACTTCAAAACGCAAAGGCCCATCGAATACATTAAACATTTGACGTTTCTTGCATTTCAATCAATTATTTTTCAAATGCAGGCACACCTTGTATAATTAATGTAATATTTCTAAAACACAATCCTCTAACTGTCACGTAGCCTTTTGAGTATTTTTATATTTCCTCAATAATCTGACACAACATACAACAGATCTGTGTCATTTTGTACCAGATATCGCGCCCATTACTTCGAACATCTTTCGATCGTACCCTACTTAGCACTCCTTGCTTGGCTTCCTATTTATTTAACAACTTCTCAACTTGCTCGTTAAAAATGTCTACTCTAGATTCTTATCATTCTTATGTCATATGTCATTTTGACATTTAATTTCTTACTCTTTCCCTCATTCTGGTGCCTTGTGTCTCTGCTGCATGCTTTCAGTGTTGCACAAACTGTTCTTCAATATACGTCTTGAGGTTGTTTTTTATGTTAATTTCGATAGTTTTGTCCTTCGGTGATGATATATTGCATACGCAACTACTTCCAATATGGCTGATTAGAATTCAAATGAATGGATGTTGGTTGGTTTGTGTTTGTAGTCTTTTTCGCACTTCTGATTAAAAAGTTATTTTTAAAGAGTATTGGCACATGTAAGTATTCAAAGTTGATAGCGTTTGTAAACAAATAGGAATTGCGTATTTAACTCGATGCTGTTGACCCCGTTTTAGATTGACTATGTGAGAATGGGGATTTATTTTTTTTAAAATGAGTTTTTTTTAAACTTTTATCAAATCTAGTACTTTTTTGATAAAAATAAAGCGTTGCATGTGGACAGGGAGATTTTAAGAAGAGGCAAATTTTGCGGCAAGTAATGTCGGGCATTACTTTTCTGCTTGTTCAATACTTTTACGTACTCCTTAAGGGACATCAAATGGAACGCATACATTCTAGAAAAACAGACATATTCCCTTTCAAAAAATAGTTCTCATCTACTACAATCTACGTTATACTTCAAAAACTCCCGGCAGCCGCATTGACAGTAACTGACAAGAAAAAAACGAACTTCAACATAATCTAGTACTTTTTGTTTACACTTTTACGTACTCAGTAGTAGACGTCGAATTTAACACTCGCTTTTTAGAAAAACCTTACAATGGCAGCACTCAATGGCCCCGTGTCGTCAATTAACGATCAGCTGATTTTATACGCACATATTGCAGGTTAGAACATCTTCAAGTGTGCGCCACGTTGCATATCATCTGGTCGATGTCACTGACGCCCTCAAGATATCTTAAGCCACCTCAGCGGTATTCTCAGCAGAAGGTGCCATCAAATTCCAATTTGGGGCGCGTTGCATTAATAGCACTGACGAGTTGTTTTGTAAAAACATCGTTACGATTGTTCCGCAGTGCTGTGAAATAAACTTACTTACTTAAGTGGCGCTACAGTCCGGAATGAACCTGGACCTCAACCAACATGCCTCTCCAATTAGCCCGGTCCTAAGCTAACTGCCTCCAGTTGCGCACTCCAAGTTGGTTGAGGTCGGTTTCCACTTGTGCGCGCCACTTAAGGCGAGGTCTTCCTCTACTGCGTCCGACGTCTGGCTGGGAATCGAAGACTCTGCGAGCCGGAGTATTGGTGTCCATTCGTTCTACATGCCCTAGCCATCTTAAACGTCCAATGCGGAGTTTTTTGACCAGGGGCATGTCGCTGTACAGCTTGTATAGTTCTTGGTTGAATCTTCGTCTCCATAGCCCGTCAACGCAAACGGGACCGAAGATTTTTCGAAGAATTTTCCTCTCGAATCGACCAAATCCTTCGTTCGCTTTTGATACGCTCCATGCTACATCGCCGTAGAGCAGGACTGGGATGATCAGGGTCTTATATAGGATCTCCTTAGTAGTTCGAGTGAGGGCTTTACTACTAAATTGCCTTCTTAGCCCGAAGAAACAGCGGTTGGCAAGAGTAATTCTTCGTTTAATTTCTGACGAGATGTTGTTGTCAGAGTTAATAGCGGAGCCGAGGTAGACAAAGTCCCGTACTACCTCAAAGTTATATCTGTCAATGGTGACGTTCTGTCCAATTCGTCGATGGTGTGTGTCCTTTCGTGTTGACAGCATATACTTTGTCTTACCCTGATTAACTGCTAAACCCATTTTTGCCGCTTCCTTCTCTATACTAGCAAACGTGGCTATGACATCACGTTGAGTCCTACCAATGATGTCAATATCGTCAGCGTATGCTAGTAGTTGCACCGACTTTTGGAAAATTGTGCCTCTGGTGTTGGCTTTGGAGTTTTGCACAATTCTCTCAAGAATCAGATTAAAGAAGTCACATGACAGCGCATCGCCTTGCCTAAATCCTTTTTTGGTATCGAATGTGTCGGTGAGGTCGTTTCCGACCCTGATGGTGCAGCGCGAATTCTCTATCATCATCCTACACAAACGGACGAGTTTGGGCGGTATACCAAAACTAGACATGGCTCTGTAAAGTTCGTCTCTATAAATGCTGTCGTATGCGGCTTTGAAATCGATAAATAGGTGGTGGGTATCGATTTGGACTTCTTGGGTTTTTTGCAGGATCTGTTGAAGTGTGAACATATGATCGGTTGTGGACTTTTCTGGCCTAAAACCACACTGATAAGGGCTGATCAGGTTGTTGATAAACGGTTTCAGGCGTTCACATATTACGGCAGATAAGATCTTGTAGGCGAAGTTAAGGAGACTTCTGCCTCTGTAGTTAGCTCAGTTCAGAGGGTCTCCTTTTTTGTGGATCGGGCAAACGATGCTGAGGCATATTCAGGCATATTTTCATCCGACCAGATTTGGCTTATGAGTTGGTGGATGTTGCTTACCAAGTCATCTCCGCCAGCTTTATAAAGCTCGGCGGGAAGGCCGTCATTTCCGGCGGCCTTATTAAGCTGGAGCTTAAATATTGCTATCCTCACTTCATTTAGGTCGGGTGGTTGGCAATTTTCGCTGTCGTTGCCAATATTAAATGGTTCGTTCTGCCTGACAGCGGAATGTTGTTCGTCATCGCCGTTTAACAGTCTGCAGAAGTGGTTCTTCCATATCCTTAGCATCGACTGTGTATCAACTACGTTCATGTCCAGCGCTCTCCAACAAAAGAAGACTCCACCTGGGAGACTACTTCTTCGACAACCTAGGTGAGCTGATTAACATTGACATCAGGAACCTCCGCCGTTTTATTTGTAGCTCGGATTGGTTCAACTAGGCAGGCGACTCATAGGAAAAGATGTTTGATCCATGTGGTATTACAACGGACCTTCTTGGTCTAAGTGTGCGTGCGTTCCGCGTGCAGCCACCTAACCTAACCTAACTACGATATTTCCTTGTTCATCTCGACAGGATTCTGTTCGAGCCTTGTATCCTTGGCTTTGACGTTTTACACTTTGGTAAAACTTGCGAACATCGTTCCTGGAGTGGCACCTCTCTATATAATCGATCGCGCGCTTTTCTTGCTCTTTTTTCTTCCTGCAGAAAAGCCGATGTTCTTCCCTTCTTCTTTGCCTATAGAGCTCAATGGCAGCTCTCGTCTTTACCTGCAGCTTAGCCTTGTAGGCCTCGTTCTTGGCTGCGAGCATTTGTCGGCATTCCTCATCAAACCAGGGGTTTCTTGCTGGTGGGCGCGAGAAACCTAGCACATCAGTTGCGGCTGATCTAATGGCCTGTTGGCATCGTTGCCATTGCTCTTCGACATTCGATGCTGGTGGTATGGTGTTAATCGAGAGGTTAAGGGATACGCGTTGTGCGAAGGTCTGGGCGGTCTCTTGCGATTGCAGTCTTCCGACATTAAATTTTTTCACAGTATTTCTGGATTGTTGTGGCGTGGTGGATATCCGCATTCTTACCTTGGCTGCTACAACGTAGTGATCCGAGTCGATGTTAGCTCCTCGGAATGTTCGGACATTCAAAATACTGGATGCGTGCCTCTTATCTATCGCAATGTGATCAATTTGGTTGACCGTTCGTTGATCTGGAGACCGCCATGTCCCCTTATGGATATCGAGGTGAGGAAACCGTGTGCTGGCTATAGTGAAATAAAGCCGAGCGAAATAAATACAAATTGCAAAATGTTGCCTTTTATCGACATCACGATGTCTTTAGCAACCTCAGCGAAATCCGATCCGGTCAGAGGTACGAAATGCGTGTTGCACCAATAGCACTGATAAGCTGTTTTCCAAAACATCGTGACGAATATTTTGTTTTCTTTAGTACACATAGCATTTCATTACTCATTCACACAATTTTAAGTTCTGTTTGCTGCACAAATGTCAAAACCAATTTGACATTCAACGCCATTTGTCATACAATATGCCTCATCTTGTACATTTGCATGATGCGTTGATATTTTGTACACCTAAAAACATCGTTGATGATGTTCTTCCGTCATCTGTTGCGTACTTTTAAAAAAGTGAAAATAAACTGTCACCGGTGTACACTCACCTTAAATCTGTGTAAAAATTAATCTGTCAAATGCAATGCAAATCTCAGCCAATGAGTGAAGCCATACACAATAGCAAAAAAATTGGTATTTGCCTTATCATATCCAAAACGTACACAATCTTACCTACTAAACCACACAAAAACAACTGTCAAATAATTTATTGCCATCATTTCATTTCTTCGTGTTTTCGCTGTTTCTTTCGGCCCCAAATTACAAATGGATTTCATCAAACCTGCAACCGCTTGCCAAAAATATAAATTAGCTTAAAAGAAAGAAAAAAACGAAAGAAACCATTGTGAGACGCAGGGGGGCAACAGAAACCCACTGACACTTTGCTGCCGATGACAATCAATGTAACTGAAGCATGTTGAAGCTAAAAGACATCCATCAAAACAGCATGAACTCAAACGCTGACCTGCATAAATAATTTCGCGCAAAAAATCTAAAAAAAAAAAAGCGAAGATAATACGAAAATGACAACACGTTCTCACTCCACTGAGAGAGAATACCATTTGTCGAAGCGAAAAGAAAAATAATCGCAAATGCAAAATTGTGTGAAAAAAAAAATATTTGCATTTAGATTTGCGCTTACAAATTACTTAAGTGCAAGTAGCTGCAGTTAGTTTAAAAAAAAAAACGCCACGATGTGCATGAAATTTCGTGTCAATGACACAGGAAGTATGTCATCGGTTTTGTTATTTTGACACTCGTAACAGATTGTCTGCGGGTAGGCATAAAAACCAAAAACAAAAACTGACAGCTGACATTTGTCGCAATTGGAAATTATGCTTGTCTCCATTCCGGGGGGAAATGTCAAATGCCAAATGCATTCACCATCATATTCATAATTTTGAGATCAGTATAATTTTAAAAACCAGCATAATTGACACAATTACTTTACGTCACGTTGACATCAACCCAAATTCAAACACACAACATGACACCTAACACTCGATTCGTTTCTCTTAATTTAATTCTTCACTTTGGAATAAAATTCACCAAATAATTAACAAAAACACTGTCAGACGTCATTTAAGTCCATAATTAGCTTTCATAACAAAAAAAGACACACAAAAACCACTCACAAACAAAACAAACCCAAGTGTATTAGATAATTCATCGAATGGTGGTAGGCAGTGTTTATGTGTAGCTGACATTTTTGTGTTCTATATTCACAGAGGAGACTGTTTGACACCTCCTATCGCGCTACCTACCTACTAATAGCGACACTTAACGATGGTGTTAATTGATTATACTCGTGATACGCATATCCATGTGGGCTCACTGGTATGTTTGCTGGTATGGAAAAGTGTATAAATAACTTAACCGAAAGTAAATTAAGCGGAAAAGTCATAATCGGGTCGCACGGTTCCAAACTTTAGGGGGATTAGTAGTTTTTTTTTTTTTTTTTGTTTGACAGAACAAAACTACATATTGACAGTGCAAATATGAGTTGTTGTGCTGTTTTGTTGTGTCAATCTAAACACTCAGTAAAATGGGTGGTTATGTGTTATCAATTTTGTGTGTATTTAGTTATCAGGTAGGTTTAGGCCGTAGATTGAAGATCTTAAAGGTTTAACATTGTACTCGATAGTTAAGTCAAATAGATATCAAATCGATACGTAAGGTGAAATTGATCAAACGAACAAAAATCGTGAAAATAATTGATTTTTACAAGACATGTTTATTTATATAATTTAATCGATTTGACATATTTTGGGCGATCGTACTTTTGCCATCTTAATTTCATGGATTTCGTTTTTTTTTCAATTACGTAAACCTAAGGTATGCAACGATAACTTTAGTTATATAAACGCTTATCTAAGTAGCTCATAAGCAACTCAAAAAGTGAGCGATCTTTTCTTCCGTCGATTCCGTTGACAGCTGCCAAAATGTTTGCATTGGAAAGATCAGACATGTTGCTCAATTGGCTTCACTGCGATTGACAATACAATGACAAGACAATCGTCACATATCATAGAAGGTCACACTGCATGTCAGTGGCGTAGAGTGAATCTAAGTATCTCATAAGCAACTCAAAAAGTGAGCGATCTTTTCTTCCGTCGATTCCGTTGACAGCTGCCAAAATGTTTGCATTGGAAAGATCAGACATGTTGCTCAATTGGCTTCACTGCGATTGACAATACAATGACAAGACAATCGTCACACATCATAAAAGGTCACACTACATGTCAGTGGCGTAGAGTGAATCTAAGTAGCTCATACGCAACTCAAAAAGTGGGCGAACTTTTCTTCCGTCGATTCCGTTGACAGCTGCCAAAATGTTTGCATTGGAAAGATCAGACATATTGCTCAATTGGCTTCACTGCGATTGACAATACAATGACAAGACAATCGTCACACATCATAAAAGGTCACACTGCATGTCAGTGGCGTAGAGTGAATCTAAGTAGCTCATACGCAACTCAAAAAGTGAGCGAAATTTTCTTCCGTCGATTCCGTTGACAGCTGCCAAAATGTTTGCATTGGAAAGATCAGACATGTTGCTCAATTGGCTTCACTGCGATTGACAATACAATGGCAAGACAATCGTCACATATCATAAAAGGTCACTCTGCATGTCATTGGCGTAGAGTGATCATTTTAAGAATGGAAACCAAACCAATTTTTTCAGAAGATATTTCCCTTTAAGTTGGAAGCTCTAGCTTTAGGTTAGGATATCATCAGGGGCGTGGCGTAAATGGTTGGTTCATATGCGCTTGCAAACTGTAATTTAAATAAATTTGTTACCGTAAAGTCTGTTTTTAAAAAGAAAGTCCATAGGATTCGTCTCTAAGGACACCACGCCATTGGTGGGTATAGAAATTGTGCTGTTTCTACCGATGTCGGGGTGTCAAAATGTTTCCGGCATATATCACCTTTGTGTGTCATTTACTTTGACAGATACTTTGTCAAATATATGCAACGTACGCTACGTTGCAGTTTTTTTGTATGAATGGGAGCGTTGATGCTGTTGGTTATGCGATGAGATGCCGCGCAGGTATTCTGGGTCCAAATTGTGTGAACAATTTGCATCTGACTTAAGAGACACGATTGGGGATGTTAAGAGTCATATGTGTATGATACCTCATTCATAAGACGTACTTTCATCTTCCAAAAATTTGCTAATTAGTTGGGTATGTCAGAGTCGTATGCCCAGAAACCGTGTTTAACTTCAGTATTCTCTGCACCGACTTTGCTACGACTTTTACTCGCCAATATACCGACAAAATTCGAATATTTAAACATTTCATCGACATTTCCTTTCCTTTTTATAAAAAAATGTCCAAAAAATTGAGCTTGGTTAAGCATTTTCTTCTACCACCGACCAAGTCTTCTCATTGCGCCATTCATTCTGGAGAAACTATAGAGTTCGCCATTCATTTCTCCAGAATGAATGGCGCAATGAGAAGACTTGGTCGGTGGTAGAAGAAAATGCTAAACTAAGCTCAATTTTCAGGGATTTTCCATTTTTTGTGTAGACCAACGGAACAACCTCTAGCCAAGAAGATTTAACAACCAGGTATACGTGGTCTACAGCGATATAAGCCTATTCCAAAAAATATCGTATTCATCGTAGCAGACATTCCTATGGTGTGGTGTGTAAGCGAGACTATAGAGTTCGGTACGTTTGTATCTCCTACCAATTATGTTTTTACTGCACATAAACTGATAAATGTGTAGATCTGAAGTTTGGGATGTATATACGCCTTATATTTCGAGGTCAGATCAGAAGGTGTGAAATATTTGTTCATCGGTTAAGGAAACCTAGACGTTTCGCTGCGTTTTTAGCGACTTCGAATATGCAGTCGTTACTAACAAACATACAGAGGATGGGCAATTTTTCGGTTTCAACGATGCAAGTGCCATTCATGGATAATGGCTGTAAATTTTGGTTTCGCTTAGATGACCGAAGATTTGAGTTTTAGAAGCGTTAAATTTTAATATTTTAGACTTACGCCCCTTATTATGCTGTCGAGGTTAGGATTTAATGAATTTAACATATTTTGCCGCTTTTGTTCCACGTGAAGGGGTAGATCAGCAAAAGAATGCATGGGATAAGTAGTTGCAGACAAGAGGTGATTCATAAAAATAAGAAAGACCGTCGAAGACAAAACGGAAAATCGAGGAACAACTTAAATTGAATGTTTCAGGAGGAAGTTTTTCATCGTTTTCAAAAGCGAGCATTTTCGAAAAAAGGACTTGATGCCAAACCTTGCCAAATTACTTTTAAATATCAAGTGCCACCAAGGTGGATAGATTGGTTCCACTTTTCTCTGAGATATGTCATGGACCTGTTGACCTACGAAAACCATATTGCCGGTCATTGACGTTTTTCGTGATCCTAGATATTTCAAAGCTGAAAGTTTATCAGCGTTTTTATGACCTCAGAACGAAGGGAGGTAGGTAAGTGCAATTGGTTGGTAGCTGGAGAGAAGAAGATTCGCCTTTTTTTAAGGACGGATTGGATATATGCTGTTTTCTATCTACTCTGGAAGAATCCTGATGAATAAGACAGATTGAAAAGCAGTGGTTTTGCCAGCGTGGGTGAACACATGATGATGATCTGACAAATCATCCGAGTAGTATCAATTGTCAAGAAAAGCTTATCTCAACTTAGACTTACTTACTTACTTCCTTAAGTGGCGCTACAGTGCGGTATGAACCTGGGCCTTAACCAACATGCCCCTCCAATTAGCCCGGTCCTTAGCTAACTGCCTTCAGTTGCGCACTCCAAGTTGATTGGAGGTCGGTTTCTACTTGCGCGCGCCACTTAAGACGGGGTCTTCCTTTATTGCGTCCGACGTCTGGCTGGGATTCGAAGAATCTACGAGCCGGAGTATTGGTGTTCATTCGTTCTACATGTCTTAGCCATCTTAGACGTCCAATGCGGAGTTTTTTGACTAGGGGTATGTCGCTGTACAGCTCGTATAATCCGTGGTTGAATCTTCGTCTCCATAGCCCGTCAACACAAACGGGACCGAAGATTTTTCGAATAATTTTTCTCTCGAATCGACCAAGGATTTCTTCAACCGCTTTTGATGTGGTCCATGCTTCAGCGCCGTAGAGCAGGACTGGGATGATCAGGGTCTTATACAGGATCTCCTTAGTAGTTCGAGTGAGGGCTTTACTACTAAATTGCCTTCTCAGCCCGAAGAAACAGCGATTGGCAAGAGTAATTCTTCGTTTGATTTCTGACGAGATGTTGTTGTCAGAGTTAATAGCAGAGCCGAGGTAGACAAAGCCCCGTACTTCCTCAAAGTTATATCTGTCAATTGTGACAATTCGTCGATGTTGTGTGTCCTTCGTGTCGACAGATTATACTTAGTCTTACCCTCATTTACTGCTAAACTCATTTTTGCCGCTTCCTTCTCTATACTAGCAAACGTGGCTATGACATCACGTTGAGTCCTACCAATGATGTCAATATCGTCAGCGTATGCTAGTAGTTGCACCGATTTTTGAAAAATTGTGCCACTGGTGTTGGCTCGGAAGTTTTGCACAATCCTCTCAAGAATTAAATTGAATTGTCACATGACAGCGCATCGCCTTGCCTAAATCCTTTTTTGGTATCGAATGTATCGGTGAGGTCGTTTCCGACCCTGATGGAGCAGCGAGAATTCTCCATCGTCATCCTACTCAAACGGACCAGTTTGGGCGGTATACCTAAACTAGACATGGCTCTGTATAGTTCGTCTCTATAAATGCTGTCGTATGCGGCTTTGAAATCGATAAATAGGTGGTGGGTATCGATTTGGACTTCTTGGGTTTTTTGCAGGATCTGCCGAAGTGTGAAAATTTGATCGATTGTGGACTTTCCTGGTCTAAAACCACACTGATAAGGGTCGATCAGGTTGTTGGTAAACGGTTTTAGGCGTTCACATATTACGGCAGATAGGATCTTGTAGGTGATGTTGAGGAGACTTATGCTTCTATAGTGAGCGCAGTTCAGAGGGTCTCCTTCTTTGTGGATCGGGAAAACGGTGCTGAGGTTGCATTCTTCAGGCATATTTTCATCCGACCAGATTTGGCTTATGAGTTGGTGGATGTTGCTTACCAAGTCATCTCCGCCAGCTTTATAAAGCTCGGCGGGAAGGCCGTCATTTCCGGCGGCCTTATTAAGCTGGAGCTTAAATATTGCTATCCTCACTTCATTTAGGTCGGGTGGTTGGCAATTTTCGCTGTCGTTGCCAATATTAAATGGTTCGTTCTGCCTGACAGCGGAATGTTGTTCGTCATCGCCGTTTAACAGTCTGCAGAAGTGGTTCTTCCATATCCTTAGCATCGACTGTGTATCAACTACGTTCATGTCCAGCGCTTTCCAACAAAAGAAGACTCCACCTGGGAGACTACTTCTTCGACAACCTAGGTGAGCTGATTAACATTGACATCAGGAACCTCCGCCGTTTTATTTGTAGCTCGGATTGGTTCAACTAGGCAGACGACTCATAGGAAAAGATGTTTGATCCATGTGGTACCACAACGAACCTTCTTGGTCTAAGTGTGCGCGCGTTTCGCGTGCAGCCACCTAACCTAAACTAACCTAACTACGATATTTCCTTGTTCATCTCGACAGGATTCTGTTCGAGCCTTGTACCCTTGGCTTTGGCGTTTTACACTTTGGTTAAACATGTGAACATCGTTCCTGGAGTGGCACCTCTCTATATCCTCGATCGCGTGCGTTTCTTTCTCATTTTTTCTTCGTCTCTGCTTATAGAGCTCAATGGCAGCTCTCGTCTTCACCTGCAGCTCTTGTTAGTTCTAGGAACACAACGCTTTAAAGCGGGCATCGAATGTAAGTTAAGTACTTTTATTGTGCGAGATAACGTCGTGATTCCCGTGGCAAGCCTAAGTAGTCTCACATCTATGAAAGATGTGAAAATTATGAACCTTCTATCCAGATCATCATTCTCGCCGCTAAGGAATGGCGTTGAGATGCCAAATGCAACACTTCCTTCTTTACAATTCCACTTGGGGCTTAACCCCTCACTTACCTTTACCTTTGAAAAAAAGAATCCAATTCGACAATTAACTTAATGCCAACACCACTTATCCTACTCGTGCCTTCCACACCAAACAAAAGCGTTAACGATAATTAATGATCACACTAAAAATTTTAATTATTGTAAGTTAAATGTCGAAAACCCCCCAATTAGTGTTTCGCTAGCCATTCATTAATTTAAAACAAAAAAGAGCGTAAACACGAAAAACAAGAAACAATCATGAATGCATCTTTAAATTATGATAAACCTAGGCATCAAGCTTATGGGGTTTTTGATACCTTTTCGATAACAACGCAAATCCAACCAAAAAAAAAACTCAATGAATCAACTAAATACAATCGAATCTGATCCCCCGTCGAAACAAACGAATCGCTTGCATAACTTAATTTCATTCATCAAATTCAAAACCCGAAACCGACAAAAAAAACAAAAAAAAAACATCGCAAACCTGCTTCAAAAGTACCCAATTGAATAATATCTGTCTGGGGCACCCTTCCCCCCACCGTTCTTTTTTTATATCATTATCGATCACTTTATGCAAATCGGGGGAGTATGTCATTCGTTAATTATCTCCTCCAACAACGAGTTGGAATAAAAAAAAATACAAACATCTCAAACAATGAGCTCGAAAACGGAGGTTCGAAAATTGCTAGAGTTCCCAAGAAATCGAAACAAGTTTCTTCAAACTGGAACCCTGTCATACCTCTTTGCCTAGGTCGTCAACGTAATTTTCAACACACACACACTGTCCCAAAAAAAAAGAAGATTGAAACGAGTGAGATACTTTCCGCCCGTATGTATAAAGGTGGCAAGGTATCTAAAGCAAGGTAAGTCAGTCCCAAGTCCATGGGTTTCCATCTAGATACTTTTTTCTGTCTGTCTTCGCTTTGCTTTGCGGGAGGAGAGCGATAAGATAAACTGTATCTGTCCGTGTCATAGAAATGGAAATGAAAACAAATTCACATAATAATCGTGTGAAAAACGTACACCAAATGCAGGTAGATTTGTATCTAGATACGAGGAAGCCTACAACAAGTACCTAGGGTCGGTCGTTTGTCGTTCCATCGTCATCATCATCATCATCCTTTGCCAGTGTGTCATATAGGTAGTTAGACCGCTGCCGCCGCCTCCTGGTGGTATCAAAAAAAAATAGTTTCTCTTCGTTTTGTTTCCTCTTTCGGGGTTTTGTTTATTTTTTACTTTCAGTGTGTGTGTAGAAAGGTGAATCTGAGGATAAAAAAAATCCCCCGTGTGTAATAGAGAAATAAACACCAAAAAACCGACTTTTTCGTTTTTTTTTAGCGGAAACAATAAACCCTCAGATAGATGTACAGGAGATCCGTGTAACATCTACGGATAGTACGATTTACTTTGACTCAACATCGGGTGCGCACACATACATCTACAAGTCGTCGAGTTGAAGTAAAAAGGTCGAGTAATTACGGTCCAGTGGCAGTCATTTGACTTATGCGGGATTCTTTTTTAGGATTCACGTGGTTTTGCTGGTTTTGCAGTCGAAATTCCACCACTCTTCGTGTTGACAAACAAAAAATTAGAAAACAACTCAAGGACATTTTGCACACACGAGGTTGTCCTCTTGTAGGTTTTTTTTTTAGAGAGAAGGAAGCAGATCATTATATAAACAGCAGTAGGTGTCATACAGATGCATGTCAGGACAAAGGACATGATTATGCGGGTGGTAGCAGTATTCGCTGTAGGAATTCCAGAATGAAGGAAACTATTTTTTAGCAAGATTACTTGTCCTTGGTGTGTGTGGTACCCCCTTTGGTCCTTTATAAATGATAAGCAATTAGTGCGAAGGATACTTGCACAGATGTCGTTTGATTATTTTTGTGAATGGTGTGGGTTTTTCTTTATACAAAAAAAATATAATTTTCCGGTGGCAATATCAAAGAAGGACGGTTTTAAGGGAAGGATGCTACAGAATATGCGGTAGGAAAAGTTACTGCGGATGGCGTGTTTTAAACAGAAATTGGAGGAAGGGCGTTCGGTCCAGTGATGTCAGAATGAGGCTTTTATATTAGGAATGGTGGCTGGAAGTGGTTCCTCTTTTTGACAGAAGTTGGTACATTATGGAACGATGTCTTAAGTTAGGACTTACAATCTCAAATAAATGTTATAAGTCAGGTTATAGGTTTGTAAAGCCATCTTATACCAAAGTTGGTCCGTTAGGATCTTTTTTTATAAACTTTTCTCAGTTTAGGCTCCAGGAGCTCCCTGTGATGATGGCAGCAGTTGCTTATAAGGTGGGAACATGTTGTGATAATGGTCATCCTTAGGTACGAGTACGGCTGGTAGTACAAGGTGGCACAAAAATAACCTTCCGATGTTTTTTGGCTGTACAAGGTGGCACAAAAATAACCTTCCGATGTTTTTTGGCTGTAATTTCAAAAAAAAAAAATGAAAAACTTTGATTCTT
Source organism: Rhingia campestris (assembly GCA_932526625.1). Taxonomy (NCBI): domain Eukaryota; kingdom Metazoa; phylum Arthropoda; class Insecta; order Diptera; family Syrphidae; genus Rhingia; species Rhingia campestris. Next base: position 20,647,828 of record OW052184.1, read on the forward strand.
CTTGTGGATTATTTTTATTTGGTCTTTTAATGTAAATGGCCGCCGCCACAGTTGATTGTCATTTGAGCCCTTTTTATGGCATTTTCCATCACTTTGGCCAAAACTTCCGGCGATAGGTCCTCACATTCTTGGCGGATATTGTCTTTAAGAGCTGCAAGAGTCTGAGGCTTGTTGACATAAACCCGCGACTTCAAAAAGCCCCACAAAAAGAAGTCTGGAGCGGTCAAATCAGGCGACCTTGCTGGCCAGTGCAAATCGCCAAAACGGGAGATTAGGCGCCAGGGAAATGCATCCTTCAGCATATCGGTTGTGGCACGTGCAGTGTGTGCCGTTGCACCGTCCCGTTGAAACCACATGTTTTCCAATCCCAATTCATCAAGTTGCGGCAAAAAGAACTCGTTGATCATTGCTCTGTAGCGCTCACCATTCACAGTAACCGTTTGGCCCGCGACGTCTTCGAAGAAAAAAGGTCAGATGACTCCTCCAGCGAAAACAGCACACCATACAGTGACTTTGAGCGGGTGTAATGGCTCTTCGTGGGTTACACGCGGATTTTCAGTGCCCCAGAAGCGTAAATTTTGCTTATTTACGTACCCGCTAAGATGGAAATGGGCCTCATCTTCCTCTTGGTGGTGATTAAGGATGGCTTGAGCGTATGTTAGACGCGATTGGCGGTCAGAAGCTAACAGCTGATGCACCGTCTGGACTTTGTACGGAAACATCTTCAAAACTTGTACCAAAATTCGCTGTAAAGACCGTCGACTGATACCCATTTGCGTGGCACGTCGTCTGGTCCATGACATCTTCGGCTACAGTAGCAATATTCTCTGCAGAACGGCTACTCCGGGGTCTGCCACGCCTGGCAGCATCTCGTGTTGTGCCAGTCTCTTCGAGGCGAGCGGCTAAACGTCGCAGTGTTTCACCAGTAGGCGTTGGACGGCTAGGAAATCTGCGACGAAATTCACGTTGTGCCAAAGTCACCGACCGATTATTTCTCAAATAAATAGTCACCAATATTCCACGTTCTGGAGCAGTGTAGCGTTACATTGTTTATTAACGTGTATTTCGCATGTGTTTACTACACAAATGTCAAAACAGAACTGACATTAGGGGCCAATCGCAAAATTTAAAGCATTTTCTGATAGGAGGATTACTTTTGCGCCACCTTGTAGATTTATCTAAATGCAGCCATTCAAGTTCGGCATAAAGTGAAGGTCTTAGAGTCGTAAAAGTGTTTGCAAGAAAAAGCAGGAATCGAAGTCTAAATGAAAGTCCCTCAGAGCGCTTTAGAAAAAATTACCTAGGAATGCTTTTCTGAAAGGAGCGTCATTTTTGCAGATTTTATATAAATTGTTGCAGATCTTTGACGGATTTCGCCTGTTCTTCAATCGCCGTGAACGCTTTTATCATGGAACGCTGGGAGCAACCGATGATGTCAATAACGTCCGCATAGCAGCTGGACGGATCTGTGCCTTCCGTGTTGACACCTGGCCTGCGCACTATCTGCTCCAGTACGAGAATGAAAAAATCACATGATAGCGCGTCTCCTTGCCGAAATCCGGTTCAATCTGCTATCTTACTATCTACTCCAGTACAGATTGAAGAAGTCACTGGCAATATCCATTTAACGAGCATCCTTTGCTAGGATGCAGTGCTCCGATGTGTTGATAAATTTGGAGACTGTATCCCACAGTGTTCCGAGATGTTAGTTAATTCGAAGCCAGTAAGCCGCCTTATTTGAATTAGAGACTTTAGCCTGTTGGTGTCATGTACCAGCCTTAACAGTTGGGACGTATTTCATAGTCGTCTGCCTACCTATAGATAGTAAAAGTGTTTTCTTTACTTTTACTATCTATAGGTAGGCAGACGACTATTGAAATATGTCCCCACTGTTAAGGCTGGTACATGACACCAACAGGCTAAAGTCTCTAATTCGAATAAGGCGGCTTACTTATTTAATTCTGTTTTTGTCTTCTATTCAGACTTTGAAAGCCATTTCAGTTCGTAAGCCAATAAGTGTGCAATTGTTCCAGATCACAACATAGTGTAACATTGCACTGCTTGGACATAGATTTAAGGATGTAGGATATAAAGGATCTGATCACAGCAGGGCCGTCAATATAAGCCACAATAACCCTATCGATTTATTCTTCAACTAAGCGGCAGCCTGTCGAATAGCGACGACTTAACCTGGGAAGATGTTTCGGGGATATTGAAGGACCGACTGACTTCTGGATCTTTGGTGTAATCATCATCAGCGCTACCTTCTTCGTCTGTTTTAGATCCGTTTTTGAGATGAACCTCGATTCTCTTCAATTTGGGATGGGAAATTTGTAATAAACGTTGAAGGCCGTTTCAGTAGAGGATGAGATTCAAAACAAAAATTCCGTTGTAATGTTATAATCGACTTGTCTTACATTTTTATCTCTTTTTAGGAAGCACCTACCCTTAACCACAAGGCAGTGTTGGTGCCAATTTACCTATCATATATGACATCGCTGAGTATGATTTTTTGTTAAAAGCCATACTAGGGCGTATAATTTTCCTGCATGAGCCTCTGCAGCCTTCCATCCTCTACGATCCCGGGCTCGCTGCTTCCAGTTGTCTAGACAAAGCGCTCCGCGATGGCTTGGTCTTTGAAACGGAGGTTCGATCTTCTTTGCCTTCTCGAACCTAGGGCTGGGATTTTGAAGATTCTCTTAGCGAGACTACATCCACATCTTGGTACAGCTCATAGAGTTCGCGGTTGTATCTTCTCCTCCATTCGCACTCCTCGCGCACAGGACCAAAGTTCCGCCGAAGTATTTTTCTTTCGAAGGAGCCCAGTACCAGCTCTCCCTTGCTTATCGTCCAGCACTCGGCGCCATAAAGCAGAACTGGCAGTATAAGGGTATTGTAGAGCACAGATCTAGTTTTGAACCCAGTTGTTTCGCCAAACCGAAGTAGCAACTGTTTCCTAGGATAATTCTTCGTCGGATCTCCACTAGGGTGTCATTCGTGGAGTCTATGTTTACTCCGAGGTAGGTGAACTCCTTAACTACCTCCAAATTGCTGCTATCAACGGTGACGTTTTGTCCTAGGCGGTGGACAGATGCTTGTTTGTTTGTTGATAGCATGTACTTGGTCTTGCACTCATTTACTTCAAGGCCAACGGATTTCGCCTGATCTTCAATAGCCGTGAACGCTTTTATCACGGCACGCTGGCAGCGACCGATGATATCAATAACGTCCGCATAGCAGTTGGACATATCTGTTGAAAACAGTGCCTTCCGTGTTGACACCTGGCCTGCGCACTATCTGCTCCGGTACGAGATTGAAGAAGTCACATGATAGCGCGTCTCCTTTGCCGAAATCCGGTGTAATCTGCTATCTTACTATCCACTCCAGTACGAGATTGAAGAAGTCGCATGATAGAGCGTCTCCTTGCAGAAATCTGCTATCTTACTATCTACTCCAGAACGAGATTGAAGAAGTCGCATGATAGAGCGTCTCCTTGCAGAAATTCCGTGCTATCTGCCATCTTACTATCTACTCGAGTTCGAGATTGAAGAAGTCACATAATAACGCGCTCTCCTTGCCGAAATCCGGTGCATGTTTGGAGTTCCGAGGAGCTGCACGTTGCAGTGCGTTTTTTCCAGCGTCTCACGGCACAACTGTATCAGTTTGGCCGGAATTCCAAATTTGGCCATCGCCATATAGATCTCCTGACGATGTATGCTATCATACGTGGCTTTGAAGTCGATGAATAGGTGGTGAGTTTCGACTTGAAATTCGTTAGTCCTTTCTAGGACTTGCCTCAGTGTGAAAATTTGGTCTATAGTCGATCTGCGGGACCGGAAGCCACACTGGTACGTGCCGATTAGTGTTTTGCAGAACGGTTTTAGACATTCACACAGTACGTTGGATAGGATCTTGTATTTGCAATAAGCAACGATATGCCTCGATAGTTCTTGCAAGACATAGGATCGCCTTTTTTGTAGATGGGACATATGGAGCTGATAGTCCAGTCATCGGGCTTGTTTTCTTCCAACCATACTTGGTTGATGATTCGGTGCATGCTGCCTACCAAAACATCACCACCGTATTTAAAAAGCTCCGCTGGTACGCCATCAGATCCTGCGGCCTTGTTGTTCTTTAGCTTTTTTCTAGCTAGGCAAACTTATTCTATACTAGGTGGTGGAATTAGTTCTTCATTGACTTTAAGTGGGTTCTCTTCTTGCCCTATCACTCTCACTACAAGATGCCCATTTAGCAGCTGTTGGAAATGCTGCTTAAACACATCCACTAGGTTTCCTTCGCTGTCTCGAAGAGCCTGAGTTCCGGATTCAGCAGCCAGTTGCTTGGCCTTTTTATAAAACCTCCGGATTTTGTTACAATCGCGCCACGCTTCGATCTCTTTGAACTGGGAAGCTGTGTAAGCCCTCTTCTTTCTACGCAGGATCTTCTTTTCCTACTTCTCCTTCTCTTACTCTCACTGCCCCTGTTTTGCGCTGCAGCGCTTTCCTGTGTGCATCTTCTGTCACACGCAATCATCATCATACCACGGGCTATTTCTCAGGGGCTGGTACCCTATAGTGGTTTCGGCTACTTCCTTGATGATATCGAGATACTGGCACGACTGATTGTTGGCGTCTGTGGTAGGTGAGTGCACAGAGGAGAGTTTTATATTCAGGCGCTCTGGCTACTCCAGGTGTGCTAAGGCGTCCAACGTCGAACTCCTTCCCCTTGGCTGTTGGCAGCTTCTTCTCGTTGGACAGTCAAGCTCTGAGTTTAGCTGCGACAAGAAAATGGTCAGAGTGAGGACGGATTCAAGTTTTTGAGTAGCATTCGGGGTGTAGAGTGTTCGCACATTCCATGTACATATACTCCCATATCATAGTCCATTGACGTTCCGGGTCTCGTTGCCATATGAGGAGTTGTGTTATCCAAGGTTGGTTGTGTCTCTCATAACATAGTTTTTTCGATGGTCGCGATGTTACCTCGACGGCACAACCCCCAACCTGTAGGGCCAGGCCTATGTTTTGATCCTAACACAGCAGGCCGGAAATACCGATGTCAGTAACTCATTTTGTGATATGAGCGTTGCCGTTGACCCATTGAGGGGTCCTCCGCCACCAACTCTTTTTCAAAACCCTGGCTCAGTATTGGAAATTCCTATAGACCTGGTGTTCAAATATGTCGAAGGAGCTCATATAGGGATTACACTACCAATTCTATCTAACTGGAGCTGTAGTCGCCACCGTTGATCCCATCTAGGGAATTCCTCCGCTGTCGCCTGAGAGTGAGTACATTAGTGAGAAGATACTCCTCCCCCTCTCTCGTTCGCTGCCACAAAGGACCTTCCACAGGGGTTTGTTACCCCTTCTCCAGTCGAGATACTAGGAGTTCATAGTGAGAGAACGAAGAAAACACGTTTCTATAGCGCTCTCCATTGACGCTAACATTCTGGCCGGCATCGTGCTTAATGAAATTGGGCTGATGACACAAAAAAGTGAGTTTCATTGGTTGTAAGGGCGTTTCGACAAAGGCTTCTGGGTTTTCTCAACTCGAAATTCGGTAACTTTGCTTGTTTCCACATACATTTAACCAAAATTGGGCCTCGTCGGAGAACAAAATGTTGCGTTGAAAATGAGGATCAATCTGAATCATGTATTCGGCCCATTCACCGAACCTAAGACGCGTATTATGGTCACGCGGTTTCAACTCTTGCACAAGCTCGATCTTATAAGCTGAGCCAATGGCTGTGCACGATGGCGAATCGACTCATTCGGATTCTCCGCAACACTTCGCTCCACAAAGGCAATAACTGTTTTTCGGCTTTGAGGATGCGTATTATCCACTAGAGTGTACGTGTTCCGAATAACTTCCTCAGCAGATCCTGTCGATTCGCAATGTTTTTTCATGAATCCATGTGAATTCAGCCACAGACACCAATGTATCTCCTTAGACAAATATGTACATCTCCACCCTTCCACATCAGTGTCCTTCTTGTGTGTTACCTCGACTAATTGATGCCCTGGCTACACTAAAACCCTGATCTATATTTTACAACGAAAAAGGACTTTCATCATCCTGCTTCATATATTACGAGATAGATTCCATTCCGTTAACATTTCCCAAAACGTACCCCCATTACTTTCGAAATTCCCAATAAGGTAGTCCAACTTGCACCGCAAAAGGGTCAACAAGGAATTCAAAGCCATACCTGTTGGTAAAACCACATTCCATTGCATCGCCCTAAGTAATTTCCAGTCCCATGACTTTATTTGTCCAATCCGGCCACTGCTACCAAACCGAATACACCCCGATCCACTCTCTTTCACTCGAAAATTACACATAAACTACAATCCGGAAGCATGTTGACCAGTTCGCATCTCGAAGCCCACAAAAAACAAGAACTCAAGCCAATTGGGAGAATACAGTTGTTGTTGTTGTTTTGCTGTGTTTTTCGTATCTCTCCCGTCATCCCTCATGTACTTCATTGTTTAAAGATACATTAAATCGTGATCTGAATATTGAGAGCGCTCGCGTTTTTCGTTGAATAATCCCACTTTCGAGACCATTCTCTCATTTTTTTTTTGTTTTTATCCCGCGGGACTTGTTTCTTTCTCTTTCCCTTTTTGGTAAGATCCTTCATTTTATTCCTTTTCCTTTTGTCCGCGTGTTGTTTTGTGTTTTGATTTTGCTTTTGCTTTTTGAAAGACGAAAATTCCTTACCTTTGTCCAATTGTTAAGCCACTACACTTCCAGACAACTTCACATGGACCGCGCGCCAAACTGGACGTAGACTTTCGGGGTTAACTCTTAAAAGAAAAAAAAAAAAAACAGAAAACAAAACCATCAATAACCGGTTCCATTCCTTCATTATTTCTCCATTACCAAGGCAAACATAAAAGAACGAACGAAGGGAACAGAAAGAACCAGCGAGACAATGATGGCGAAGAAACATTGAATTCCTTTCTCAAGATCATTCATGAAACATGGTCATGCATTTCATCGGCTTGCAGCGAAGCAACCACAGAGTTGTTGATGAGTTAACGCCATTTCATGTGAAAATTTGTTGGTTCCACCCTTGAGGATCAATCGGAGCGAAGCCCAGGTAGGAGGAGGCATCGTCCACTTAAATCATGCCGCATGAAGACACAATCGGCTCACACAAGCAATCGCATTAAATATGCTAATCATGACGAAGTTAGTATGTGCCAAACTATACGAATACTAGCTGTGAGAAGATGGAGTTTTTTTTTTATCTTTGATTTGATGTGAGTCACCAGAGTGACAGTGGGGCCGAAACTAATGTCGACTAAAAAAACATTGCAAAGTAAAATGATTAAACAGACGCGTAGAAGGCAGTGTGGTGGGAGAACTGTCAGAATCGAACTTTGCAGAATGATCTGCGCTTTAGTTAATCGACTAAAAAAATGTAGAAAAAGTAAACCGATGAATGAACTTATTGGTGTCGGAATTGAACGTCACATTACGAAAAACATAGAAAAACATAATCTTTGAACAGACGCTTGGCATTGGTGTCAAAAACTAACGTCACAGCACGAAAAACATAGAAAATATAATCTTTGAAAAGATGCGTGGCATTGGTGTCAAAAACGGCTTTTGCGGAAGAGTTAATCGACTAAAAAACATAGAAAAATAAAACCGGTAAATAAAGGGTTTTTCAATAAGATGGAATTCGATTTCTTTTGCATGGCCACCACGGGCACGCTTGCAGAAGTCCAGACGCTGAACCCAATTTTCGACGGTTTTCAAGCATAAATCGTCCGATACTGCTGCAATTTCACGTTCGATGGTCGTACGAAGTTCATCAATCGTCGCTGGATTGTTGGCAAAGACCATAGACTTGACGTAGCCCCACAGGAAATAGTCTAACGGCGTCAAATCGCACGACCGAGGCGGCCAAGCGACTGGACCATTTCGTGAGATAACACGTTCTCCAAACGTGGTTTCCTATAAATTGATTGTGACATTCACTGTGTGGCTTGTGGCGCCGACCTGTTGGAACCACATGTCCTCCAAGTCCATAACATCCAATTGGGGCCAAAAATATTCGGTTATCATTGAACGGTAGCGATTCCCATTCACAGAAACGTGCCGGTCTTGATCATCACGGAAGAAGTACGGCCCAATGAAGCCACCGGCCCATAAACCACACCAAACCGTAATTTTTTCGGGATGCAATGATGACTCATGGAGTACGTGTGGATTGCTGCCTGACCAATACCGCATATTTTGTTTATTGACGAAGCCATTCAGCCAGAAATGAGCCTCATCGCTGAAGATGATGATGAAAACCCGAATCATTTTCAAGTTGTTGCTCAGCCCAATTCACGAACATACGACGCTTCTGACCACCAGAAGCGGCTTCAGTTCTTGCGTCAATTTAATGTAGGCCAAGATCTTTTCGCAAAATTCGCCACAACGACGTCACAGAGATGCGCCCAACGCTTGAGAACGACGTGTGAGAGATTTGGGCTTTCTTCAACTGAAGCCTCAGCGGCTGCAATATTCTCGACACTACGGACACTTCTTTGTGTCACTGGCACGGGAACATTTTGTACTGTGCCTGTGGATTCAAATTTTTCCACTAGACGCTCAATTGTTGATCTGCTAGGACGATTATGACGACCATAAATTGGACGTAGCGCTTTTAACGTTGAGGCCACTGACTCCGAATTTCGGTAGTAAATTTTAATAATTTCGACTCGTTGTCATGAAATGGCAAACCTTACTGAAGAGAAATGTCAAAAGAGTGGAAAGAAATATGGCGTCGTTTGCTGTCCGTGTCGCTTCACTTTTGTATCGTCCCTGTTGAAAAACCCCTTAGAATCATAAAGAGCAGTTGTTGTGACTTGTTCGAGAACTTATTGGTGTCAGAAACTAACGTCACAGTACGAAAAGCATAGAAAAACATAATCTTTGAGCAGACGCGTGGCATTGGTGTCAGAAACGGCTTTTGCGGAAGAGTTAAGGCTGAACCATAATAGTCGGAAGCCAATGTCAAAATTCTACATTAAGTTTTCTTCAGTACTGTCAATTACTCAAGTTGCCCATAATAGAATTTTGTGAATGGAAGCGATTGCAAACAATAAAAACAAAATTTCGTTGAACTTACAAATTTAAATGTACACAGCTGTTGAAGTGAAATGTCAAATTTTTGTATAAAGAACAAAAGAAAGGGAAGGAGCGAATGAATTCGCAAAAGTGAACCAAAACTGAACGAATCGAAGCAGTAAGCTATTATGGTCGTACAATACAAATTACATGTGTTCGCACAGTTGGAAATGGTCGTTCGCAGCCATCTTCTATTATAGTTCAACCTTTAATCGACTAAAAAACATAGAAAAATAAAACCGATAAATTCACTCATAAAGAGCAGTTGTTTTGACTTGTTAAGATCTTATTGGTGTCAAAAACGAACGTCACATAGAAAAAACATAATCTTTGAACAGACGCGCAGAAGAAAGGTGTTGTGAAATAGCTTTCGCAGGACGATCTGCGGAAGATTTGATCGATTGTGAAAAAACATAGAAAAAGAAAACAGACTCGTAAAAGGCAGAATGCTCTGACAACTGATATAGCATTAGTGTCAGAAATGGACTTTGCAGCACAACTTACCCGTGTGTTAATCGGAAGTAAAATATGTCAAGATATCTGTTGTCGTTTCTGTTATGCTAGACATTTGACACGTTTTCACAAAATAAAGTGGGTTACATTTTGTCGAGTATGAAAATCGCTAGCTATATCGAAGCACGTACACTGAAGAGTACTTACGACACTCGTACGTTAAATAATTTAGATTTACAAAGACAATCTAATTAAACTCAAAGAAAACAGCGTTTATCAGGCTGAATCTCTGAGATCTTTATGCTGTCTAAACGTGTCAATTATAAGCGCTAACAGGTTAATAAACAAAGGGGCCAAATGATATCCGGGTTAAAGTTCTGCATTTTATGGAGATGTAAAGTTCTTTGTTTTCGTTTGATTTGAAAAATAGTAATGCACCCGTTTTTTTGACATTTTGATATATTTTGAAGAATTTTACTTCGTTTTATTTTATAAACGTGGTTTGACACGGTTCGGTTTGATACGGTTCGCGATATACAAAATAAAAGTGAACGTGTAGTTCATGGGTGATACTTATGGGGACATATTTAGCTAAACCAACGTTGTTTATGCAATCATTCATGAAATTCTACTTTGGAATGGGCTAGGGTCTATAAAGAGATTCTTCATAGCGCTTTCAACTCAAAGTGCTGTGTTCAAAACTTTGCTGTGTGCAGTTTGTACGCGATTGGTGGTTTGTAGGTAGTAGCTGATGGACTGTTTGTAGAGAATTCTTCAAAGGATACTAATAGTCGGTATGATTGGTTATGCCAGATTCATATATTACCTGGTCTAACAATATCCTTAGGTTAGGTTAGGTTAGATGGGCTGTTGACGCTCGGGTGAGTCGTAAAGCTCGCATAGGCCTACGTGGGCCCATAGCGATACGCTTCGAAGAAAGTACCCTGAAATAGAGAAAGAGGATACCTGGTTAAGTTCGCTAGTGATACTCATGCAGTGCTGGTCTGTGTTACTTCTTCAGCCTCAAAGAGGTAGTTGCTCCATCCTGATCTGCTACAAAAGCGGACTAACAGCGCTATTGGGATAGTCGTTAGGTCTCTCAGGTCATCGAAGTATAGGCTGCCTAATATTTTTAAACGGCTGCCACTGATCGCAGGGCAGTGGCATAGTATGTGTGAGACCTCTTCTTCGACGTCAGGGTCGCTGCACTTCCTGCAAAGTTGGTTCGCACCAGTCAGTTTTATCTTATTGGAGTGCTTACCCAACAGGTTGTGACCTGTTATCACTCTCACCGCTATAGAAATGGATGCTCTGTTCAAAGCTATTAGCTTGTTTGATTTGCTGCCGTGATTGTATTTTGCCATCTTGTTGTAGTTACTTTTTGAGTGTGCTTGGTTATGTCATGTTTTTTAGATGCTAGCGGGGGATTGACCCTTTTATCAGCTAGGGAAATGCAGCTGGACGATCCTAGTCTGGCTAGTTCGTCTGCTTTCTCATTTCCTATTATGTCATTATGTCCTGGCACCCAGATAATTTGGACTTTGTTCTGGTTACAAAGAGCCTTCAGCTCTTCGCGGCAGCGTCCAACTACCCGTGATTTTACTAAATTGGGTGCCAGAGCTTTAATGGCCGTTTGACTATCCACGTAGATGGAAATATCCTCATGTGATATGTCCAATACCATAGCCGATTTGGCAGCTTCGAGTATGGCCAGGATCTCAGCTTGGAATACACTACACGAGTTTGCTAATCTCAGGGATGTAGCTAGCCCGATCTTTTCAGAGTAGACTGCAGACCCCATTCCGACTTCCATTTTAGATCCGTCGATATAAATTGCTATTCCTATGTTAGATAACACATTGTCTTGGTATTCTGATAGAATTATTAATATCAAAGTCGTGGTATGGGGTAATATAGTCAGATGCTGTATCCGCATATGCCATTGAGTTTAATATTGAGCTATGGCCAAAAGGCTTCGTGAGTAGATTGCCGTTTCTTTGAGTCTTGCTGTGCTTTTTGCTGCTGTGTCATTGATTTGTAAGTCAATTGCTGTTATGTTTAGGATTGTTTCTAACCCTACTGTGGGGCTAGTGCGCATGGCTCCTGTCGTGAGTATGCATGCTGTCCTTTGAACTTTCGTAAGCTTGGTCATATGTTTTGCTTTTTTCATAGCATTCCACCAGACCAAGCAACCGTATGTTAGGATTGGCCTGACAATGGCTTAGTATAGCCATTTTGTGACCTTCGGGTATGGGCCCCATTTTTTGCCGCAGATTCTGTTGCAGCTATAGAGGGCAATATTTGCTTTCTTTACTCTTTCTTCAACGTTTAGATTCCAGTTCAGTTTACTATCAAGTACCACCCCCAGATATTTCGCGATTGCTGCAATTGAGAGGGTTGAACCTTCCAAAGACGGGTCCGGAAATGCTGGGATCGATCTCCTGTTAGTAAAGAGAACCAGTTCTGTTTTGTTTGGAATTACACCCAGCCCGCAAGATTTTGCCCACTTGCTGAGTATATTGAGACTACTTTGCATAATTTCACTCAGTGTCGATGGGAATTTTCCGCACGCCATGAGGACTACGTCATCTGCGTAAGCCAGTGCAGTGATATTCAGCTTCTTAAGTGCTTCGTTGAATTCTAGTAGCCAGCAGAGTGGGGATATAGTACACCTCCCTGAGGGGTACCTCTTGAGGTTGTGATCCTTTTGGTACAATCGCCTAGTGTTGACGAAATGATCCGGTTATTGAGCATTGTAAGGATCCAATTGCTAGAAACCGTTCCTATTTCAGCTTTGGCAAGTGTCTCAGCAATTGCTGCAGTGTTAACGTTGTTGAAGGCTCCTTCTATATCTAGAAAGGCTGCTAACGTATATTCTTTGTAATGCAGAAAATTTTCTACTGTACGAACTACTTCGTGTAGAGCCGTTTCCACCGATTTGCCCTTTATAAAGGCGTGTTGGCTTACAGATAGGTAACCTGGATTCAGGTTGCTATGTATTTGGATGTCGAGTAATCGTTCCATCGTTTTCAGTAGGAAGGAGGACAGGCTTATGTGTCTGAAATCTTTTGCTACGGTGTGGCTGCATTTACCCGCCTTCGGTGAATATAACTTTAACTTCACGCCACACTTGTGGTATGTGGTTTAGTTTTAGACATCCACGGAAGATGGTAAGCAGTGTTGGCATTATGTGATTAGCAGTTTTTTGTAGCTGGATAGGGGTTATTATAACAATATCCTCAGTGTTAGTCAATATATGTCCATGGGCTAAACCTCACCCCTCGGAGAGGCACTACAAGAACCGACAGCGAGCGGTCATAGTAGTATGAAATTCGTCCCTCTCATTTTGATACCCTATCCCATAGAAGTATATTAGTTTTGACATCAAGTTTGTAACACAGAGAAATAATTTCGCTAGATATACCTCAAAGCATATGGATCCACTCAGAATCGCTAGCTGAGTCGATTTAGCCATGTCTGTCTGTCCGTCCGCCCGTCCGTCTATATGTCACCGATTTTTGGGCCTAAAATTTTGAGCTAGAGTGATGAAATTGGGTATATTGACTCTCTGTCCGACGAAGTAGTACAGGTGTTAACATTTTTAAAATCTGCTTACTGCCAAACCCCCTGTTCAGTAAATCGTTATTTTTGGCCAAACGGTTAAGAATTTTGAAAAAGTGTCTGAATAGGATAGTTAGACAATCGCAATATCTATATTTCGTCAATATGAATTTTTTTGCCAGGTCTTTTGAGGGCGTTATTCTAGAAAAACGATTTGTAAAGCCTATCCCATAGCATTTCCATAGAAAAACGTCGTTTTTTGTTGAACTTTTAAAGATTTAGATAAGCCATCCCAACAAGATTCATTCAGTTTTTAGTCCCCAGCGCCACGTTTCTTTTTGGGGACATTTATTATAAGGATAAGATGAGATAGGGTATCCAACGATTTGCACGACAAAGTAACCTTAACAAGTAGTTTACGCTTCTGCAGTGTTAATTGCGTTTAGTACGTAGCTTTCCAGCGTACGCACCTGCTAATAGCGGCATTACATGCGTTTTTTGTTTTCTTATGGCACTAGGTCGAACGGTCTTGTTCTTTGTAGTCGGCGCTCAAGGTTTGTCACGTACAGAGAAGGGGTTATTTCATTATTGAGAACACTGCCTTGTGGAACTAACGTACTTACTTAAGTGGAGCTACAATCCGGAATGAACCTGGGCCTCAACTTACATGCCTCACCAATTAGCCCAGTCCTTAGCTAACTGCCTCCAGTTGCGCACTTCAAGTGGGTTGAGGCCAGTTTCTACTTAAGCGCGTCACTTAAGGCGTGGTCTTCCTCGACTGCCTCCGACGTATGGCTGGAAATCGAAGACACTGTGAGCCGGTCTCCATTCGTTCTACATGCCCTAGCCATCTTAAACGTCTAATTAGAAGTTTTTTGACCAGGGGGGGGTATGTCACTGTACAGCTCGTATAGTTCTTGGTTGAATCTTCGTCTGCATAGCCCGTCAACGCAAACGGGACCAAAGATTTTTCAAAGAATTTTCCTGTCGAATCGACAAAGGATTTCTTCATCCGCTTTTGATACGGTCCATGCTTCAGCGAGTAGAGCAGGACTGGGATGATCAGGGTCTTATATAGAATCTCCTTAGTAGTTCGAGTGAGGGCTTTACTACTAAATTGTCTTCTTAGCCCGAAGAAACAGCAATTGGCAAGAGTAATTCTTCGTTTAATTTTTGATGAGTTGTTGTTGTCAGAGTTAATAGCGAAGCCGAGGTAGACAAAGTCCTGAACTACCTCAAAGTTATAATCTGTCAATGGTGACCTTCTGTCCAATTCGTCGATGTTGTGTGTCCTTTCGTGTTGACAGCATATACCTAGTCTTACCCTCATTTGCTGCTAAACCCATTTTTGCTGCTTCCTTCTCTCTACTAGCAAACGTGGCTTTGACATCACGTTGAGTCCTACCAATGATGTCAATGTCGTCGGCGTATGCTAGTAGTTGCACCGATTATTGAAAGATTGTGCCTCTGGTGTTGGGTCGGGAGTTTTGTACAATCCTTTCAAGAATAAAATTGAAGAAGTCACACGACAGAGAATCGCCTTGCCTAAATCCTTTTTGGTATCGCATATGTCGGTGAGGTCGCCCTGATGGAGCAGCAATAACTATCCATTGCCACCCCATAGCCATCCTCTATAAATGCTGTCGTAAGCAGCTTTGAGAGCGATAAATAGGTGGTGGGTATCGATTTGGACTTCTTGGGTTTTTTTCCAGGATCTGCCGAAGTGTGAAAATTTGATCGGTTGTGGACTTTCCTGGCCTAAAACCACACTGATAAGGTCCGATCAGGTGTTGGTAGACGGTTTCAGGCGTTCACATATTACGGCAGATAGGATCTTGTGGGTGATGTTGAGGAGACTTATGCTTCTATAGTGAGCGCAGTTCAGAGAGTCTCCTTCTTTGTGGATCGGGAAAACGATGCTAAGATTGCATTCTTCAGGCATACCGACCAAATTTTGCTTATGAGTTGGTGGATGTTACTTACCAAGTCATCTCCGCCGGCCTTATAAAGCTCAGCGGGAAGGCCGTCATTTCCGGCGGCCTTATTAAGCTTGAGTTTAGATATTGCTATCCTCACTTTACTTAGGTCGGGTGGTTGTCAGTTTTCGCTGCCGTTGTTTATATTAAATGGTTCGTTCTGCCTTACAGCGGAATGTTGTTCGTCCGAGTTCATTTTGGGTTCCCTTATGGACTTCGAGGCTTTCCGTAGTGACGCTTATCAGCCGTCAAGCCCTTGAGGTATTTATAAGTCTCGCGATTTTTGAAATTCTGTAAGTTTTATCAGGGGGTGCGCGAGACTATTGCCAACACTTGCGCGCTCTGCTCCTTTCTCGTAGGAGGTCCCCGATTTCAGGCTGGTATTTGACTTTATTGATGCGTGTTGCATAACATAACCATAACACTGACAGTACCTAAAATCTAACTTCTCCATATGATTGTGACTTCAAATTGTTTGTTTAACAAATGGGACCTAAAATTTAACACCGATTCCATGAGTAAACTCAAAAAGCATCATATAACATAAAATCTACCTACACGTCCACAATTATCGGTCCCAAATAAGGGTGATTTTGTAAGAGTTCAATTTTTCAGGGTGGCAGCACTGGTTAGTAATGGCGTCCAAACGTCACCTGTCAAAGTGAAAAGTTTTCAAATAATGGAAAGACTTACAACGGTTGCAGATTATTGAAATTTATTGCCAAAATTCGTTCGTTACCGTCAGCGGCGAACGATATCGAACCATGATACGCGACTTTTTTTTTTTTGCCCCAGTTGGCTGAGTTGAGCTTGGTTGACATGTGGTTTCATGACATGCATGCCGGTGCACCGTGGAAGAAACGTTACCGTCAGCGGCGAACGATAACGAACCATGATACGCGACTTTTTTTTTTTTTGCCCCAGTTGGCTGAGTTGAGCTTGGTTGACATGTGGTTTCATGACATGCATGCCGGTGCCACATGCCACACAGCTCGTGAAACAATGGAAATGTTGAAGGATGCACTTGGTGAGCAAATGGCCATGTGGGTTGGCCGCCAAGATAATGCGATTTAACGCCTCTTGATTATTTCTTGTGGGGTTATGTAAAGTCGTTAGTCTATGTGGACAATCCGAACACGATTGAAGCCTTACAGGATAACATAACACGCGTAATTCGTGGAATACAGGCCGAAATGTTCGAAAAAGTGACGCAAAATTGGACCTTCCGAATGGACCATTTAAAACAGACCCGCGGACAGCATTTACATGAAGTTGTCTTCAAAACGTAAATGGCAAAGGCCTATTTATCGATTAGAATAAAAATTTAAATATTTAATGCAAATTTGAGTGTTTTATTCGATTTTTAAAAAAACTACGCTTAAAAAATCACCCGTTAGTAGTGTTTTACAATTTAAATTCAACATAAACTCAAACCAAAGGCATAACGGAGGTACATAAAAATATGTTTTCCATAAAAAAACTCAACAAAGCCTTACCAAGTCTTTGTTGGAAAAAATCTTCATAAAATTTCCCCCGTTTTCTCTTGAAAGAAAATTAGACCCCACTGTGCCCCTTTCACATTACCGTCGCGCACATCATCCCAATTCGTATTGGTTGACACAACAGAGCAACAGTCGATGGAATAAGCGTGTGCTTTAACAAAGACCACGGCCATTAACATTTGAATTCAACCGAATTGTCAAAAAGATGTCAACATGTAAATTTCATTCAAAAACATTTACATAGAGCTGACAAAAGAAAAAGACCCCATCACCATAACTGCTGTAGTAGGCGTAAAAATTAAGGAAAATGTGCGCCATCACATAACCATACCAATCGCCACTGTCATTTTGGGTTACCCACACCTTCACACACTTACAAAGGTTGTTGAAACAAATTACAAAATTATTCTCGAAAAAATCGCTTAAAACCCAGAAAAGCACAAAAATAATCAAAAAAACATAGAAAAATACATAGAAACTCCAATTAAATTTAATTAGAAAGTAATTTTGGAAAATTTTTCAATCTCCTTCATTTCTCTGTCCCGCCCCCAGTCCCAGAAGTGTCCCTGTGATGATTGTGTGGGCGCAAATTAAATTTGCATGCAACCCAAAAAAAAAAAAAACAAGAGGGCACGATCCTGTTCTAAGGGAGAGAAGAATTTCCTTGGCAAAGTTTTTCGGGGGGCAATACAAAAAGACCAGAGCACCAGAGCATACAAACAAAATGAAATATCTACGAGACCGACGGGGACGAAAAAGGATAACTTTGTGCACCCTTGCGCCGCAGCTACAAAAGGGGGGTTGGTCTTGTAGGCAAGGCAACTCGTCGTCGGAAGGATGTTTCTGACATTGGAGAGCAAGAGGCGCAGTTGCTTGTACACAGGACGACCGGCGAGATTATTAATTGTACAAGTGGAAATCTCTCTGCTGTTTAATTTAGATGGCGGGTGGATATTACGGATTTGGTTGTTGCTGTTGTGTCCTGACGGAGGAGGATGTAGGAATGTTGTTGATGAGGATAATGGGAGGGGGGTTTGTTTTTTTTTTTTGTCTACATCATCTTTTTGTAGTTTTTTTTTCCCATTCCGTGTGAGTGTGTTCGAGTCCTGTTTGATGGTAAATTGAAAGTGATTCGCTTTATTTATTGTTCTGGGGATGGGGAGGGGGGCTGTTTGAGGCATTAAATGAATTAGACTTTCCGATTTAATTGAATATTTATGCAAATGAGTGCAATTTAAGTTTGTCCGCCATCGTCTGGTGGTCTGCGGCTCTGATGATGAGAGTGATTTACACTCCCGTCCGTGACGTTAATGTAACGTGCCTCCGTTCAAATGTATCTTTTACGTGTTAACTTTAAACTAATTCATGTTTCAATCAATTTACCGCGATATCACTTCGAGTTTATGTGACTAATGAGGATTTTATGGAAATTTTTTCAACTAACTGTATCCCCCAAGCCAATCAATCAAACTTAACCAACATCCATTCATTCGGTCTGTTTAGCATTTTAGTTTTAGCCCTTAGGCGTGCGCTTCGACCTACATTTTTAATTAATTAAAACACACAAATACACACTCACACACACACACAGAGAATTGTGTCTTGCTGTGGTTAGTTTTTGCTCGAGCAAGTCATTAGTTTTTTGGTATATTTCGTCCCGACTGTCCCGGGAGGAGTATTCCATGCCTACGAGATGGAATTAGTTAAGGAAATTGTTAACGTTAGCCTAGGCTAAAGAAAAATTAATCATAACGGTAGGAGTTATCAAAGGAATTCCACCTAAATCTGGACAGGAATAAATCGCAAGTACTTGTGAACTAACTTTGAGCTGAGTGGTGGATTAATGCAGGGGCTTGTGATTTGGGAAATATGAATCCCAGGAAGTTTTATCGCTGAGAATATTAGGGCGGTTCTATTTTTTTTTGCAGGTATGTAGGTTAATGAAGGAAACAAGATGAAGGGCGGAATTTCAACTGAGTCGTGTTTTTCTTTTTAATTGTCGGCATGTTAATGAGTTTGGTGGTAGTTTGTTGTAGGACTTACGAGGTGGAGGGAATCGACTTTTAATAAATCCGAAGGATGAAGTTTTTTAGTGAATGTGGTAATCATTTTATTTTCATACCAAAAAGGATATTTGCTGACAGCTATATTTGGAGAGCTTATGGTTTGGGCATGCAATAGATATTGAGGCCATTATTGGCTTTGTTACCGAAACAATCCCTCGGAAGTATGGTATCACTCATTGTGTTAAGATGTAACCCATCACTTAAAATGAGCAAAGGTGCTACCTATTCAACAAGCTCTTACAAAAAAAGAGCTGCGATCATTCCCAAGCAAACCTCGCTCATCCTATCCTCTTTAATGAACGCTTTATCTCAGATAGAAGGGTCATTTCTAATGAAAGATTGCAGGAATATAGACGCAATATAGACACTTTTCCTCAGCTGCTACAAAAGTGTTGTTCACAAAGATGCCTTGAACTTGCTATGCTCCTTCTTCAACGCTCTTCATGTCTCTTTAGTGGCAGGATCATCATTATCTGATAGAGCGACAACCCTTTCTGGTGCGATGTGTAGCAGCAAGAGCCTTTTTGAACCTGGTAGCTGACTCAGAAGCTACTAGAGTGGCCCCGGCCAGAACATACATTTTTCATACTTATAGTACATACTCCCGATCCGTTGAGGGCCTCTGCCAGAGACATAGCAGCCTTCAATCCTCTTCGATTCTGTGCACGTTGCAACCAATTATTCAGTCCAAGGGTTTTGGCATCCGCGATCGCTTGATCTATAAACCGGAGGTTCGGTCTTCCTTGTCACCTCGAACTTGAAGGCTGGGATTCTACGATTCCTTTGGCTGGAGCATTATTTTTCATTCGCTTGATATAGCCTAGCTAATGTCGTCTACGGCCAGGACTTGAGTCATCAAATGAATGTCATCGTGTTTTGACTAATGGCTTCGAAACAGATTGGTGTTCTGGTGCTGGAATCTCTGTGAAGGTTCATAAAGGTTGATAAGTGATAACGCACCACTGTTCTTCTCCTTGGGAATACATTGCGCTGCATTTTTTATCCCACTGACCGGATTTTTTATCATGTGAATTAGTTGGGTTATGTACAATCAATGCTGACTAGAGGGGCTTAATTAGACGTCTAAGCTTTGTTCCTTCGATAAAGACATCCGTTAAATCCTGGGTGCGTCTTCAAGTGCAGTGATAAAGAATTGAATATTTGAGATTAACAGAACATAGAGGACCTCAAAACTAGTTTCGCCATACATCCAGTTAACTCGTAGGAAACAGCACCCACTGTAGTGACATCAATGCTGCCTAAAAGACCTGACTTAGGGAATTCAATTTTTATGAAGTTTCGCAAACTGATCCTCTCGGGTCGATCAGCTGAGTCATTCGTTTTTGTCGGGAAAACATCTTCTTGTTAGCATAACTCCTTGAAATCCGAAACAAATATGTCCCGCACCTTTATTAATTCTGTGGATTCCTTAATATACAATTCTTCCAACTGGATACTTCCCTTATGCCAAATACCACAAGGTTTAAGGGCTAAACAGTGATGCCAAAACGATACCGTCCGTTTTGTATTCTCCGACTATATGCAGCCTTTGGTTTTATAAGGTCATCCTTCTGCATCTGTCCTCTGTTCTGCTGGTTGCCTCTACACAGATAGTGGTTCTGCCATTATCATCGATAAGGCAGACCAATCTGTCAAACCGCCGGCTGGCAAACAGGATAAACTGATGGTTACAAGGAGATGTTCTGCCATCAGCATCGAACTGTCAGAAGAGTCTGTCAAACCGCCATTATGTGACCTTAAATCACGGGTGAACAAAAAATGCCTGATATAGCCAATGTAAAGGGGAATTCGCTCCACATCTGGGAAAAATCTAAGCCAGACTATTAAAAGTGGATAAAGGCATCCTTGGTCGTTAAATTTTTTGAAAAAATGTGCCTCATATTAGCCTCTACCGACCTTAATGTGAAGATTCAAGAAGAAAGCAAGAAACTGCGCAAAATTAGGGAACTAAATCGGACTTATACCGTATCGCGTTGGGGTCTCTGCCTGAGATAAAGCAATCTTCCATTCTCTTCGATCCGTGGTAGGTACGCTGCTTTTGGTTATTCAGTCCAAGACCTTTAAGCTTTCTTCGATCAGTGGTAGGTATACGCTGCTTTTAGTTATTCAGTCCAAGCACCTTTAAGCTTTCTTTGATCCGTGGTAGGTATACGCTGCTTTAAGTTATTCAGTCCAAGCACTTAAGCTTGTGGTCGAATACCATCTGCCATCATCATCATTTTTGACTTTTGATCTCTCGTACTTGGTTTAGGTTTAGGTTTACTAAGTCCCTAGAGCTACCGACATGTTGGTTTTCTGCCTCAGACAATGCAGTCTTCTATTTTCCTTGATCCTGGCTACCCAGCTTTCAGTTCAATCAATTTGGCATCTGCAATCAGACTTTTTTTGACATCTCGCAGATGAGGTCTTAAATTCGAAGGTTATCCTAGCTGAAGCATAACGTCCGAAGTTCTGATTTAAGGTTTAAGAGATTGCAGATGTCAGGTTGAGCTTACATGAAAAATAAAGCTGCATATGAAAGACAGCACAGAATAGAACACTGCCTTATCTTAGGCTAGGCCCGCAACGTACCGGCAGCTCTAAGTAAGTAGATGCTAATGGCAGGACCTGTACTTTCCAGCTCATCGGCAGTTTCATCACCGTGTATGCCCCTGTGTCCAAGGAACCACTAATGTCAATTATCCGCTGGCTGTGGAAACAAGAAAAAAACATGCGAAGGAGGCATCCAACCTTTGCTAGCCTTACATTAAAGGAATTGTAAGCTGTGACTCTAAAATCCTCTACCCACAGCGGTCATACAGTCTAGAGCCGTTTATAGCAACGCCAGATACCCCCTAATTGGTCTCAATAAACCAACTGCCTGAGAAAAGGCTCAATTGGTTCTCAATTGGACCGCCTACACGATATTTTGGCTTAAAAATGAGATATGTGGCATTAAAGTCCCCGACATGGGCTCAAACCCGTAGGTTATATTTTTGCCATAAATAATGGGAGCTCCAGTTTAATCCCGATTCCAAAAGGCATTTTTGAGAGGCTTGTTTCAGCCAGTGAAAAAAAATGGGTGTCGTTACCTCCGGGGCTAAAACCAGGACCAGTCACTTAGTAGTCCAACACACTATCCCCTAGTTCAAGGAACCCACTGGTGTAGAGAAGGTAATCACTCTGAAGTTGGCTTAAAGATGGATATTGCAAGGAAGAAGACAACCTTTTAGAATTTGAAGGCTTTGAGCAGCAAAAAAGCTTTAGCAGGCGATATACCAGCTGTAAGAAAAACTTATTTGACAAACAGCCTTTAGAAGAAAAAGAGGAACAAAGACTTGATGTCTTCCAGATGTAAACAAATTCGGGCAGGCGATATACCAAAAGCTTCAAACAGCAAAAACGCGTTGTCAGGCAATATACCCGCTGTAAGGAAATGTATTTCAACAAATAGCCTTCAGAAGACGACGAGCTATAAGGACTTGAAGAATTCCAGATGTAAAAAATCTCTGGCAGGCGATATACCAAGGCTTCAAGCAACAAAGACTTCAAGTAAGCAATATACCAGCTGTCAGGAAATCTAACTTAACAAACAGCCTTCTGGGAAGATGCGAGTAGATGACGAGCAATAAGAATTTGAAGGTTTCGAGCTGTAAGGAAAACTAATTACACAAATAGCCTTCAGAAGACTACGAGCTATAAGGACTTGAAGAATTCCAGATGTAAAAAATCTCTGGCAGCCGATATACCAAGGCTTCAAGCAACAAAGACTTCAAGTAAGCAATATACCAGCTGTCAGGAAATCTAATTTAACAAACAGCCTTCTATGAAGATGCGAGTAGACGACGAGCAATAAGGATTTAAAGGCTTCGAGCTTTAAGAAAAACTAATTCAACAAATAGCCTTCAGAAGACGACGAGCTACATATAAGGACTTGAAGAATTCCAGATGTAAAAAATCTCTGGCAGGCGATATACCAAGGCTTCAAGCAACAAAGACTTCAAGTAAGCAATATACCACCTGTCAGAAAATCGAATTTAACAAACAGCCTTCTGGGAAGATGCGAGTAGACGACGGGCAATAAGAATTTGAAGGCTTCGAGCTGTAAGGAAAACTAATTAAACAAATAGCCTTCAGAAGACGACGAGAAACAAGGACTTGATTGCTTCCAGATGCAAAAGACCTCTGGCAGGCGATTTACCAAAAGCTCGAAGCAGCAAAAACATGTTGACAGTCAATATACCAGCTGTTAGGAAACCTAATTCAACAAATTCCACCCAGAAGCCGACACGAGGACCAAAAGGACTTAAAGTCTTCCTGATGCAAAAAAAACTTTTAGTGGCGCTACAGTTCGAAATAAATCTGGGCCTCAAACAACATGCTCCTCCAATTACCTCGATCCTCAACTAAGTGCCTCCAGTTGCGCACTTCAAGTGGGTTATGGTCGGTTTCTACTTGTACCCGTCACTTAAGGCGATACCTTCCTCGACTGCGTGCGACGTTTGGCTAGGAATAGAAAACCCTACAAGGCGGAGTAGTTTTGTCTATTCGCTCTACATGTTCTAGGCAACGTCCAATCCGAAGCTTTTTTTTTTGACTAGGGGTAGGTATCTATACAGATTGGTTCTTGGTTGATTCTTCGTCTACATACCCCGTCAACGCAAACTTGACCAAAGATTTCTTCATCAGCTGCCGTTGCTTCATCACCGTAGCTGCTCCACTGGGATGATCAGGGTCCTATATAGGATCTCCTTAAAAAAAACTTCTCTCAGGCAATATACCGAATGTAAGGAAATCTGATTCTCCCTTAATTCCCTGGACCATTTCACCGGAAGTTGCACTCTTCCTATGTGACCCCGTATGACAAATGAGCCTGTCCTTGCATTTTTAATCTCCTCGGGGGTTGTTTATTGGTCGGTTAACATGTCAACAATATTTTTCAAGGCTACCAGTTATATGAATTAAACATCTGAGCCAAAGGCATTGCCCCAACAATTTAACCATGTTAAAGTATCCTTCCGAAATTTCACATTTGCTATGCAAAAACACCCACAACCTCTTCATATCCTATATCCTTCGAATCGTCCTACCCCTTATAAATCAATAAATGCCTACATTCAGGTTCAATAAAACCTTCCGAATGTGCTGCGACACGGACACGTCGGAATCGGCCGGTTTGGTCCCTTGCCCAATACAATATTCATTGGGTTAAGGATTTACTGATAGCGTGCTCCTGCTATTCGCCCCAGACGTCGATTATTCGCCTTGGCCAGCAGACAAACCGCCCATATAAATTCTCCGGCAAATAGAAAACAATGCTCCAACAGAGTTTCCCTATGTCTATGTGCTGTGCACCCTTGCTGAGGACCGTCCTATAGAGATATACCGCCACAGATGCGGAGGGGGATATTCACCCCTACAGTCATCCTGCGGCGGTATTCCAGCTACTGCTCATACTCTCCTACTCCCCATATGCAGACCCTAATTGGATAACTTGTGTCCTGGGTTTTCTTGGCAGGAATGTGAACTTGTAGCACAACAAACAAAAACGCTGAGTGCCCTCCGTGACAGCAACAAATTGTCTCCCACTTCCTGGGGGGGCTTCCTTTTTGCTTAGGGTCCTTCACCGATCTCCACTATTTCCCAACGCACATAACATTCTCAATGTGTGCCGAGTGGAAGAAAGCAAACAAATTCAACTTAAATTCGTTCTGTACACACACATGTGTGTGAGTATCTACAAACGCACAAGGACTTTGTTTGGTTAGTGTTATACAATTTTTCTGTTGCTTGAGTGTTGTTTTTTTTTTTGTTTTATCGAAGGATATGGTATTTGCGTTTGTGTATGTATACAGTGCAAAGTATAAACAATAAACACGTCGACTCGGTTAGTGTGGACGAACATGTCCATAGATTGCAGATACGTTTGGTGTTTATATTGTCCCAGCTGATAAGACGGTCCGGTCCGGCTCGTTCAATGTGTTTTTAACAAACTGATAGCGTATGCTGTGTACACGAATGTGGTGGGAGGGGGGATTGGTGAGAGGTGACGATTTAGTGAAACGCCTGTTAAAGGCTTTATAGCTGAGGCGATATGGGAAAGTGCTGCAATGGATTTAATAAAATTAGATGAGATATCTTCCAGTGTGTTGTCTTGGGAATTGCTGTAGTAATCATGGGGGATGGAATGGACACTGGTGGAAGAAGAGGACAGGCAGGGATTTGGATCGCTCGGTTTGACATTGAACTCTGCAACAGGAAGTTGGGATTTTGTGGGTTTATTAGCACGGATTCGTATTAATTTTAATGGAATTTTAATATTTAGAGGCTCTTATTGGATTTAATGGATTTCGGGAGATTTTTGATATGCTAAACCTCATCGATGAAGATTTGAAATCTTATTACACTCTGGGTGTCATACGAAATACAAATTACTGGCGCAGCAGGCTCGTTATTACTCAAAGGCTAGCTTCCTCTCACAATATTTCATGTAGGCGCGTGGTTTTCTTGATCTATGACGCCACCTTCTGTTTTAAGTCGAATGACGGAGTTGAGGTAAGACTTTGTTGACAATTGATAGATACTCAGCCTATGGAGGTATCCGACGGAGCGGACAATTTTCCGCGACGCATACTTCGTCGGCTTCAAATACAAATACAAATACAAATTTTTGGCGCAACAGGCTCGTTAGTACCCAGGGCCTAGCTTACTCACAGCCATTCATGTGTGCGTGTGTTTCTTGCACGATGGCGGGACCTCCTGTTTTATGCCGACTCCGAACGGCTAAGTTGAGATAAGCTATTCTTGACAATTGATACTACTCGGATGATTTGTCAGATCACCACGAGAGGAGGGCCAATGAAAAATCATTTAGGTGTTGCTACGGCTGGGAATCGAACCCAGACCTCCACTTAGCTGTCAAAAATTGCGCGAAAAGATCTGTTACGAAACAATTGAAATCCTTGGAAAACAATGTTTCTACTACTCTACGAAAAAAGGACAACGACGTTTGTATTTGCACCTGGAATGTGAAACAGGGGAGTTGCAGCAGGACAACTAACGCAGACATTACTGCTTTCCTGAAAATACTATGGGATTCGATTCGAGGGAATGGTCATGTCACGTGTGAACTGGCCACCGAGATCGTAAGGTTTTCTGAAGTTGCAGGTCTAGCTGAGGCAGGACAACTAATGCAGACATTACTGCTGTCCTGAAAATACAATGGAATTCGATTCGAGGGAATGGTCATGTCACGTGTGAACTGGCCACCGAGATCGTGGGGTTTCCTGAAGTTGCAGGTCTAGCTGCAGCAGGACAACTAACGCAGACATTACTGCTTTCCTGAAAATACAATGGAATTTGATTGGAGGGAATGGTCATGTCACGTGTGAACTGGCCACCGAGATCCTGGGGTTTTCTGAAGTTGCAGGTCTATGCAAATAAGTCACAAACCACAGCGGGCCTCAAAGCCAACATAACCCATGAGATCGTTCAAATTCATCCTGATTTATGCGCCAGAATCATGAAAAGTTGGACATTTCGGATGCACTCCATCCAGAGAAGAAGCGGCGGACATTCGAAGAACGATGTTATATTTCATACGAAATGGCATCGGTAGGCCTTTTAAACGAATGAAAAATTTCGATTTGTTTGTATTTAAGTATTAATACAGGAAGCGCTTAGTGAAATACCCTTTGGTTCCTAAAATGCCTATTAATCCCACTTTTTTTTTAATGAGAAATGACATCAAATCACCGGTGGCCAGGTCCACTTTGAAAACTCTGCAGTCTATCATTAAATACTTTCTGTGATTCACGACATTATTTTGTAAAGTTTGCAAGACCTGACCCTAGTAAGCGCAATTAGTCGATTTTTGAAAGAACATTTTTCTGAAAAAAAGCTCAAACCTACAAAAAGAGACTACTGACCCAATAAAAATCTCATTAATTACCAAAATTCTTCAAGGCAATCAACTCTAGGACGAACAAATCCTGCCATCGGCCATGAATAGACAACACTTTAGCAAAACAAATCCGCCGGATAATTTTCCTCGAAATACTTGTTAATTCCTTTTTATCATCATTTCCCCTTGAACATCCGAAAAGTTAAAACAAATTTTCATAAATTCCTTGAAATTCGCCAAATAATTAGCATTTGCGTGAAAAGATTTAAAGATAGAATTGTACACGCTAAGCGTTTAAATAATTAGAGCAAACCATTGAATCAACAACAACAACAAAAAAAGTATCTCTACCCAAACGGAAAGAAAAACATCGAAAAAGCAAAAAAAAAAATGGCTTCCAGTTTAAAAACATTCCACCACCGGACACACAGAACATTAGAAAATATCCCAAAATACTCGTAAACGATTACCACAAAAAAAAAAAAATAAAAACACGGAAATGATGAAGAAGAACAAAACATCTCCGGACCATTAATACAAATCTCTCAAAGCCTCATCAAAGTCTCTATTCTCATCCGCGTGTTGTTCGTTTGTTTACGTACAAAGTCTAAAAATGTAAACCGTTTTGAAATATCGCACAGGTACACAAGTACGCGACGTAACAAACTCATTAGTAAGCGGTAATAAATAAAATCATCTGACTCGCATCCGTCGGATACAACTCGATCCAAGAAAAAAAAAATTAGAAATACAAAAAAAAATCTTTTTCTCTTTTCAAAGCACTCACACCAAACATAGCTTGAGTCTTGTGTGGTGGGCAGTTCTAGATACTATTTGTAGATGAACCCGTTGTATTGAGGAAACAAAAAAAAATCCACAACCGGCGTCGCCCCGTCTAACTTTTGCAATCCTTGCATCATTTTTATACTCTATGCCATAGGGGTTTATTAGTTTTGACATTTAGTTTGTAACATAGAGAAATAATTTCGACAGATATACCCTAAGGTCTGTGGATCAACTCAGAATCGCTAGCTGAGTCGATCTAGCCGTCTGACCGTCTATCCGGACAGGTCTGTTCGTCTGTCTGTGTGTCATCGATTTTTGGGCCTTAATTTTTAAGCTAGAGTGATGAAATTTGGTATATAGACTCTCTATCCACCTACTGCCACTCCCCCTTTTCAGTAAAACATTGTTTTTGGGCAAAGGTTTAGAATTTTGAAAACTTTGGGGCGGTTTCTTAAAAAAAACATTTTTCGGTACAATTTTAGGAAAACTGGAAAAAATGTTGATGAAAATATTTCGAGTATTATACAAAGAAACTTTCGTCTATAGATCA
The DNA here is from genome assembly GCA_932526625.1 of Rhingia campestris. NCBI lineage: Eukaryota > Metazoa > Arthropoda > Insecta > Diptera > Syrphidae > Rhingia > Rhingia campestris. The sequence continues at coordinate 20,675,751 of OW052184.1, forward strand.
TTTAAACCCACGCCCACTTTTTGGGGGCCTTATTCTAGAAAAACGATTTGAAAAGCCTATCCCATAGCGTGTCCATAGAAAAACGTCGTTTTTTTTTTTGAACCATAAAAGATTTAGATAAACCGCCTGAATAAGGTTCATTCAGTTTTTAGCAACGCCCACTTTTTGGGGGCCTTGTTGTAGAAAAAATAGAAAAATGTCATTTTTTCTGGGCATTATTCTAGAAAAACAATTTGTAAAGCCTATCCCATAGCGTGTCCACTGAAAAACGTCGTTTTTTGTTGAACCACAAAAGATTTAGATAAACCGCCTGAACAAGGTTCATACAGTTTTTAGCAACGCCCACCTTTTAGGGGCCTTATTCTAGAAAAACAATTTGTAATGCCTATCCCATACGTATCCATAGAAAAACGTCGTTTTTTTGTTGAACCACAAAAGATTAAGATAAACCGCCTGAACAAGGTTCATTCAGTTTTTAACAACGCCCACTTTTTGGGGGCCTTATTCTAGAAAACGATTCGTAAAGCCTATACCATAGCGTATCCATAGAAAAACGTCGTTTTTTGTTGAACCACAAAAGATTTAGATAAACCGTCTAAACCAGGTTCATTCATTTTTTAGCAACGCCCACTTTTTGGGGGCCTTATTCTAGAAAAACAATTTGTAAAGCCTATACCATAGCGTATCCATAGAAAAACGTCGTTTTTTGTTGAACCACAAAAGATTAAGATAAACCGCCTGAACAAGGTTCATTCAGTTTTTGGCAACGCCCACTTTTTGGGGGCCTTATTCTAGAAAACGATTCGTAAAGCCTATCCCATAGCGTATCCATAGAAAAACGTCGTTTTTTGTTGAACCACAAAAGATTTAGATAAACCGTCTGTACAAGGTTCATTCATTTTTTAGCAACGCCCACTTTTTTGGGGCCTTTTTCTAGAAAAATGTCTTTTTCTGGGCATTATTCTAGAAAAACAATTTGAAAAGCCTATCCCATAGCGTGTCCATAGAAAAACGTCGTTTTTTTGTTGAATCACAAAAGATTAAGATAAACCGCCTGAACAAGATTCATTCAGTTTTTAGCAACGCCCACTTTTTGGGGGCATTATTCTAGAAAAACAATTTGAAAAGCCTATCGCATAGCGTATCCATAGAAAAACGTCGTTTTTTGTTGAACCATAAAAGATTAGGGAAACCGCCTGAACAAGGTTCATACAGTTTTAGCAACGCCCGCTTTTTGGGGGCCTTATTCTAGAAAAACAGAAAAATGTCGTTTTTTTCTGGGCATTTGTAAAGCCTATCCCATAGCGTATCCATAGAAAAACGTCGTTTTTGTGTTGAACCATAAAATATTTAGAAAAACCGCATAAACAAGGTTCATACAGTTTTAGCAACGCCCGCTTTTTGGGGGCCTTATTCTAGAAAAACAGAAAAATGTCGTTTTTTTCTGGGCATTTGTAAAGCCTATCCCATAGCGTATCCATAGAAAAACGTCGTTTTTGTGTTGAACCACAAAATATTTAGATAAACCGCCTGAACAAGGTTCATTCAGTTTTTAGCACCGCCCACTTTTTGGGGACATTATTCTAGAAAAACGTTTTGTAAAGCAACGACCACTCTTTGGGTAGATTTATTATTAGGATAGGATGGGATAGGGTATTCAACGATTCGCACAGCGGATTGTAGCCTTGTCATATGTTTTATCTTATTAGTTGGCGGACAGAGTATCTACATCTGGCCGATGGCTAGAGGGGGGCTAATTATTTTACAATTATATGCAAAAAGCTTACACACAGTGCCAGCTCTATTATTCTGTCGCGTCATCTGCGATGAAAAGCTAAAAACACGCCAGCGGTAGGGTTTTGCGTGCCAAAAATGAACAAAATTTCTGTTCTTCTGGCAGAATATCCGATGTGGGGTCTCCCTCTATGTTTTTTTTTGGAGGGGGGAAACAACAATTTTGCGCACTCTCTGTCGGAAATAGAATATCTTTTCGATTTTCGGCACATGAATGGGAAGCTGACTCATTGTTTGGTAATTTAGTTGTGTTTCCCAAAAAAAAAAATTTAAATTTCGTCGGAAAACATGAAACGAAATTTAAAAATACAAAACACACACACTCGTCCACTACAAAAGAAATAATCAACGCTACTCCTTATCCTTGCAAATACAAACCAACCAACGATTTAATTAAATCCAAGAGGATGACTAAAGGCGGTGCGGTTTGTTTTTATGTGTCACATCGATTAGATGGAATGGCTTTGGCGAGATCTCAAGACGGCCAGTGCAGACGACACTGCGCGACAACCGAGACGTACCACATGAGATTCGCGTCACGCAATTTTGCGGTGTAATTGCACGATGGAGTGCACACTTAATTGGATGACATCCAAACCAAACCGAAATGTAAATGGTGACCATAAACGCATGGACGCATGCGGTGGTCCACCGCATTCTTGAGGATTACATCTTCGGATTTCAAGTGTGCTGTTGTCGTGTGTGGCTGGGTGTGTGTATGTGTGCGGTTTTGCGATGTTAATTCGCCCCTGGCAAATGGAATTGCGCGATTTTTTTCTTTTTCGTATCTTTTAGTAATTTTATTACGTTGTCAATCTGGTTGGGAGGTATTTATAGATCGGGCAAATGAAGTAATATGGACGTGTTTTTTCGAATCTACCGTTGGTGGAATTTTAGTTCGGTGGGAAGTTGAATGGTTGAAGTTAGCACGGAGGCATTCTGAGGCTTTAAAGGTGTAAAATTCTTGCAAAATAATTGGAATGTGTCAGTCTAATCATCAGTATTGCATTGGCATTTTTTCAGTTCAGATGTAACGTGTTTTTTAGGGACCTAGTTTGGCACCTTATTTAACAAAAAAAGACCGTCGATTTCAAAGCTCTGCAGGAACATCTGCTTGGTGATTGAGGATTGAGGTGAAGCTGACTCAGTTAAATTGGTCGTGGGAGTAAGGTGGTAACGTGGCGCTAAGCGATGTTGCTCAAATCATGAAGCCTTTCGTTGGAATCGTCAAGGCTATTTTACCGAATAATATTTAAAAAAAAAAGAAAATACGAAAAGCAGTATTTGCTTCGCCGAAATATTTGAATTGGTAATTTTGTAATTGACTTCAGAAAACGATTTTAAAATAAAATTAAACGTTGTGGGTGCTGGTGTCTTCTCCGACAGGCTAAATCTCAGCCTATCTTTCCGTCTTCCCGATCATTGCAGCGTGTTCCAGGCGGAACTCATGGCGATCAAAGAAGCCTTATCCTGGTTGAAAGAGAATGTAATATCTGCCAAGGATATTAGCATTTTCTCGGACAGCCAAGCGGCAATCAAATCCCTGGAATCAGTCTCAACAAATTCAAAGACAACCCTAGATTGCCGATCATCTCTGCAAGAGATGTCAAAGCATTTTAACATTCACCTATGCTGGGTGGTGCCTGGGCATAGTGACATTCCTGGGAACTGTAAGGCTGATGAACTCGCCAGAAATGGAACCAAATTACCAATTGTACCCGACACGGGTGCACTAGGTATTCCTATCGCTACATGCAAAAGCTTATTAGCGCAACATGTTAACAGCAAATCAAACCTCAGATGGAGTCTTGGCACGACGTGTCAAACAACCAAACAAATTTGACCGAAGCTAGATTTGAGAAGATCAAAGGGACTGATTTCGCTCGATAACACCATAGGTGTCATCACGGGACACTGCTTAATAGGTAGGCACGCAGAAAGGCTAGGCCTCTTCTCAAACGACTTCTGTAGGAGCTGCATGGACGACGAGGAGGAGGAAACAACACTCCATCTCCTTTGTAACTGCCCGGCCCTATCAAACAAATGGAAGCTACATCTCGAAGCTTACTATTTCCAAAGTCTCAGTGATTTGGCAAAAACGGAAGTGAAAAGCCTCCTCCGCTTCATCAAAAGCTCAAAATGGTTTTCCCACGGATAGTAAGGAGATTGGACAAGATCCACGTGGTATCACAATGGACCAAAGTGGTCTAAGTGTGCTGGCGAACGCCGGCAGCCACCTAACCTAACCTAACCTAGCGTTGCAATCGCTTCCGTTCATAGGTTGTTGGAAAATTAGTCAAAATTTTAAGCACACAAGAATAACAAAATATCGAATGAAGAAATATAAAACGATGGCTAAATAAATCGACTTAATCAAAGAAATTACATACCTTAAACTATGGAAGTCGGTACTCTTGTTGCAACTTTCTCCGACACGGTCCCAATTGGACACAATCCTGCTGAACCGCAGACTATCTCCTACGCCATTAGCAACGGCGCGACATCTCGGCAGTATAAGGAGTAGCCTATCAACAGTTCTTCGATAGACGTGGTAGATATGCGGAATCGCCAATCGATCCTGTATCAGCCCTGGTCTGTCCAAAAATGTAGGAAATCTTCAGGCGGAGTGTAGCAAAGCCGAAGTCTTACTCCCTATACCAAGTCCCGTGACCAAATTTGTTTGCCATGGATAAAGTTGATCCTCTTCAAGGCCACTCTCGCTCGGATGTCACCGGGAATAACCTCGAAACATTAGGACGTCCCTTATTAAGCCACTTGGATATGCCTTTGATTTTTCAAGAAACTAAATAATAAATGATTCCGCTCAGTCGGTCTCGAACTGAGTACTCTCTTGTCGAATACTCTCGAACCGAATAATCAAAGGTTTCCCTACCAGGTCCATTGGAACTAAATGAATTTGGGGGCAAATTGACGATTGAACATCAAATATATAATCCATGCCACCCTCTAGAACTTGAACCGAGTACATTCATCCCTCAGGTTCACCAGCAAAAACTCATTCCTCAATCCGCAAATGTCTGTCAGACCTTTTCGCAAAACTTTTGGCTGTGAGATAAAAAAATAAGGCGTTACAAAGTTCCAATATTCCAACGCTCTAAACTCCGAGCATCAGCACTCAGTTTATTATGTGTCTTTACAAAGCTGGAACCTGCTATTTGATTTTGCAACGATTTAGTTACAACTCCGTTTCAAAGATGTCAAAGGACCATGCTGTGGCAAATGTAAGAATAAATTTGTTGAACATTTTCAACAAAAACCTTTCTTCCCCTTAAGGATAATATTCCGAAAAATCCTCTCTCATCAGTTTAAAGATTGTTAGTGCAGCAAACAAAAAGCTGAAGAACAACAAGATCAAGACCTGATTGTTTAATACTTACTTACTTAGGCAAACATGCCATTCCTATCAGCCCGGTCCTTAGCTAGCTGCCTTCAGTTGCGCACTTTAAGTTGCTTGAGGTTGGTTTCTACTTACTAAAGGCAGGTTCTTCCTCTACTGCGTCCGACATCTGTCTAGGAATCGTCTTCTGTCCAAATCGTCGATGTTGTGTGTCCTTTCGAGTTGAAAGCATATACGTAGTCTGCTAAACCTATTTTTGCCGCTTCCTTCTCTATACCTGCAAACATGGCTATCACATCATGTTGAGTCCAACCAACGATGTCAATATCAACGGCGTATCCTAGTAGTTGCACCGATTTTTGGAATATTGTGTCTCAGGTGTTGAGTCTGGAGTTTTGCACAATTTTCTCAAGAATCAAATTGAAGAAGTCACATGACAGCGCATCGCCTTGCCTTAATCCTTTTTTGGTATCGAATGTGTCGGTGACATGGCTCTGTATAGTTCGTCTCTATAAATGCAGTCGTATGCGGCCTTGAAATCAATGAATGAGTGTTGGGTATCGATTCTGACTTCTTTGGTTTTTTTCCAGGATCTGCCGAAGTGTGAAAATTTTATCGGTTGTGGACTTTCTTGGCCTAACACCACACTGATAAGGGCCGCCCAGGTTGTTGATAAACGGTTTCAGGCGTTCACGCAGCTAGGATCTTGTATGCGATGTTGAGGAAACGTATGCTTCTGTAGTTGGCGCATTTCAGAGGGTCTCCTTTTTGTGGATCGGACAAACGATGCTGAGGTTCCATTCTTCAGGCATACTTTCATTCGACCAGATTTGGCTTATGAGTTGGTGGATGTTATTTACGAAGTCATCTCCGCCGGCCTTATAGAGCTAAGCGGGAAGGCCGTTATCTCCGGCAGCCTTATTAAGCTTGAGTTTAGATATTGCTATCCTCACTACACTTAGGTCGGGTAGTTGGCAGTTTTTGCTGTCGTTGCCAATATTAAATGGTTCGTTCTGCCTGACAGCGGAATGTTGTTCGTCAGCGCCGTTTAACAGTCTGCAGGAGTGGTTCTTCCATATCCTCAGCATCGACTGTGTCTCAACTACAATATTTCCTTGTTCATCTCGACAGAATTCTGTTCGAGCCTTGTATCCTTGGCTTTGAAGTTTTACACTTTGGTAAAACTTGCGAACATCGTTTCTGGAGTGGCACCTTTCTATACCCTCGATCGCGCGCTTTTCTTGCTCTTTTTTCTTCTTTCTGAAAAGCCTGTGTTCTTTCCTTATTCTCTGCCTATAGAGCTTAATGGCAGTTCTCGTCTTGACCTGCAGCTTAGCCTTGTAGGCCTCGTTCTTGACTGCGAGCATCTGTCGGCATTCCTCATCAAACCAGGGGTTTCTTGCTGGTGGCCGCGAGGAACCTAGCACATCAGTTTCGGCTGATATAATGGCTTGTTGGCATCGTTGCCATTGTTCTTCGACATTCGATGCTGATGGTATGGTGTTAATCGAGAGGTTAAGGGATACGCGTTACTCGAAGGCCTTGGCGGTCTCTTGCGAATGCAGTCTTTCGACATTCAATTTTTTCAGTGTATTTCTGGTTTATTGTGGATATCCGCATTCTTACCTTGGCTGCAACAAGGTAGTGGTCCAAGTCGATGTTAGCCCCTTTGGAATTTTCGGACATTCAAAATACTAGTTGCGTGCCTCTTGTCTATCGCAATTTGATCCGTTTGTTGATCTGGAGACTGCCATGTCCCCTTATGGATATCGAGGTGAGGAAACCGTGTGCTGGCTATAGTGGCATTTCGTTCCGTAGCGAGGTCAATAAGCCTTACTCCGTTTGCCAGACGTCTTGTCGTGTAGGCTATATTTTCCGATTCCAATACTGCTAAAAATGTCTCCTATTCCTACCTTTGCTTTAAAACCTCCCAGCACGATTTTAACATCGCACTTCGGTAGTCGCTTATAAGTCTGGTCAATGAACTCGTAGAAGCAGTCTTGCGCCATATCATCTTTTTCCTCCGTCAGGGCGTGAGCACGTATAAGGCCTATGTTGGCGAATTCGGCCTTTATGCGGATTGTTACAATGTATTCGCTTATGTCTTGGAAACATAAGACTTCTTGTCTAAGTCTGGCATATATAATAAATCCGCATTCGAATCGTCGCAATTTCTGTTTACTAAAACATGGTCCATAGCACAGTTTTTCATCCTCTTTTTACCTGGCCCATCCCATCGCATTTCCTGGATGGCAGTAATGTCTCCTTTGTAGCAGCTTAGGGCTGCCAACAGTTGTTCGCCTTGCATCTCTCCTGTTTAATGTGCAGATACGAACGTCGTTGTCGTTTTTTTTGTTAAGTATGGTCGCCAACAATAAAATCAGTCCTTTTCAAGGCTCTTAGTTGTTTCGTAACAATGTTTTTTTTTTGTTACGTAAGTGGATAGTTATCCCAAAGCACCACCCACAACCTTGAGAGCCTGGCCCACGTCAGGCCGGGTATCTTAACTGCCTTTTTAAAGTGTCGCCGATTTTCGCCTTGTAATCATCACTCGCACTTATAAGTTCAGCAAGTCAAATCCGGCTGGATGAGACCAGTATCCGACGGTTACCACTTGGAGGTAAAATAAGCACAATTGACGTGCAGTCGATCAGAGATTTCCCTCATTCTACAACATCCAACCAACCATATTTCGAGTAATTGCTTTAAAATCCACTTTCACTTTAAAGAACACACTATTGCACCTCGTATCTCTAGCCGTTAATCTTGATCAAAAAAAGTATCTATTTGCATATTATGAAATTGTTTAATTGCTCAAACAAGTTCAATCACCACAAGATCCTATTTCATCGTGTATCTTTTCGTCACAACTCATTTCTTATAGGAACTTTCACTTGTCGACTAGTATCTACGATGTACCCACCATCATATTGAAAGTGATTTATAAATGTATCTTAATCTCAGTCACATGTCCGGTACGGAGACCTTGAAACCCGATACCTTCAGCTAACAAATCAGTTGACAATACACACCTAATCGTATATTCATTCATGGGAACGGATTGACTGCAGACTTAATGAAGCAATTATCTTATACTCAGCGGTGGTCCTAAGTTGTGACTTACCGTATTAAACGTGTTTTTGCAGGGGGGGAACAAAAACAACCGCCACCTCAAGTCGTGCGAAACTTTTTCAACTTTTTCTTCAGATTTCATTGTTGCCCCTCCTCCCAGTGATGCTCAATCTCAGTCAAAGTCCTTCGTCGTCCTCTTTTCGAGTATGGAAAACAAAGTCAAATTTAAATTGCCACCCATATTTCGACTCCTCGAAACTTGTCATCAAAGGTCGTTCTCACGAACAATGCTCCCACTCTCCATCAAAAGCAGTGCGCCACAAGAAATCATAACAAAAAGCATTTGTCTCCTTGGCTTTCATCACCCATTTCAATGGCTGGAGGTTCGTAGTTCCCCTCTTTTCGGTTGAAATACAATCTAATCCCGAGCCATTCACACTTCAATAAAAAAAATATACAGGGGACAGCAAAAAAAAGCTAAGAACACCCCTCTATCAAAGAAAAATATTAGAAAATAAATTGCCTCCACATTCTGAGCCCCCGTTTCAAGCTTTCTGTGAGTGTATAGTTGCCCCTTCTATAGACCCCCCTGCTCTATCACCCTACGGCGTAATAAATTACGCAATATCATACGAACTACACACGAAGAGGAGGACTAAGCAGCCGAGGACGACTACGATGATGGTGGTGGTTTCCACTGCATGTTCATCTATCTTCTTCCGAACACCAACTACTCTACTCCACACTTTGCACACCACTTCAAAGGAGCTCAAGTGATTGATATTTATTTAACGGATTTTTTTTTTCTCTTTCCTGGCGGTTCGGTTCGTCTTTTTGGGGTGGGGGGGGGGGGGGGGGGTGGGGAAATGGAGTCCGCACACGTAACTGAAATCAGCTCAAGATGTAAACCAATTGGTTGTGCCAGCAACCGACGCGCCTCCAGTTAACCAGAAAAACATAAACTTAGGTCTACAACCACCCGCCTTCCCCGCCCGCTGAATAGACGCGCAACATAACGCCTCACCATGTACGTGTAGAGCAATCGATTAAAGTCCTTGACATTTGGTTTGGGGGCACAGCCAACAAATCCGAACAAATGCCTGTCGTCACTTCACACTTTGAGTGTGTTTGTGCCCTGGATATAGATTTTAGTCACGCATTTTCACTGTGACAGGACATGCAGGAGGAGCGGTGCGGCGGACCGCCAGGGACGACGAAAAAATGATTGTAAAGCGATATTATCAACCAACAACCGTTGTGAGGTGACAACTTTGTAATTAACGAAGCAAATTGTCACGTTGTACGGCGACAACAACAACAACAACCGACAAGATGATGGTTCTCAACTTTGTCAATTAACCGAGAGTGAGAGAGAAAGCGAGATAACGATTACAGTGGAATTACTCATGCTGACGCATTCATTAATTTCCTCGCAGGAAGTCGACGGGACAACACTGGCCCGTGGGGCTCGTATAATGCGTAAAAATGCGACGCAGTGCGGCGTTTACTTTTAATTATATCGCAGGCTTTGAGGGGTGGAGGCTGACATCATCCCAGAAAAAGGTTAAACTTGAGGAAGCAACGTGGTCCAGAAACTGACAGTGAAAAGTTGCAAAAAAGTCCCAATGGAACAATAAGAGTTGGCAAGGGATTGCGAGGATTTTGAAATCATGCTGGGCCAACATTTTTGAGATTTATCTTGACAGAGTTTTGTATCTTGAAACTTTGTTTCGAGAAGTTGAAATATTTGATAATTATTTCACTTTTGGGGGTACATTTAGGTAATCGCTGGAGTGCCTCAAGGATCAATTAGCTCTCTTAGTCTGTTTGTTTTTTATTTGCATTAATAATCACATTTCTAGTTTTGAAGGTGATGGTATCCTGAGACTAGATAGCAATCATCCATCCGTCCATCCATACAGATATGGCTTTCCGTATTTTGGGTTTTTGGCATGAGCGTCGATGACGTGGGACGATATCTGTTTGTTGTATAATGGCTACCATTACAAGCGGATATAGCTAATAATACTTTGAAAGATCAGATAGGATCAATTAATATAAAACACAGCTCCCAGGGTGCAGTGTCCTAGTGATGAGTGCATTTGAGTACTAATCCCGGGGACCCCGGTTCAAATCCCGACAGTAACTACAGCTAAGTTATTTTTCTCTGTCCCATCTCGTGCGAAAGTTTGACAAACGCCCAAAACTATTAAACTGTCATGAGGAGCATCTCTAATTTGACGTTCGGAGTCGGCGTTAAAGTGGAAGTCCCATTCTTTGAAGCAAAAATATAACTTCGCACACAAAAATATATGGAGAAGCTGGGTTTGAGGCCACTTATAAGCGGGCAATGCCAGATATTTCTTTTTCACCTTTCTGAACCTGGATACAATGCTTTAAGTGATTCAGTCTATGGACCCTAACATCCGCGATTGCTTGATCCCTATAGACCAAAGATGCGTTCGTTCTGCCTTTTTGACGTCGCCTTTCTGAACCTGGATACAATGCTTTTAGTGATTCAGTCTATGGACCCTAACATTCGCGATTGCTTGATCCCTATAGACCAAAGATGCGTTCGTTCTGCCTTTTTGACGTCGCCTTTCTGAAGCTGGATACAATGCTTTAAGTGATTCAGTCTATGGACCTAGCATTCGCGATTGCTTGATCCCTATAGACCAAAGATGCGTTCGTTCTGCCTTTTTGACGTCGCCTTTCTAAACCTGGATACAATGCTTTTAGTGATTCAGTCTATGGACCCTAACATTCGCGATTGCTTGATCCCTATAGACCAAAGATGCGTTCGTTCTGCCTTTTTGACGTCGCCTTTCTGAACCTGGATACAATGCTTTTAGTGATTCAGTCTATGGACCCTAACATCCGCGATTGCTTGATCCCTATAGACCAAAGATGCGTTCGTTCTGCCTTTTTGACGTCGCCTTTCTGAACCTGGATACAATGCCTATAGTGATTCAGTCTATGGACCCTAACATTCGCGATTGCTTGATCCCTATAGACCAAAGATGCTTTCGTTCTGCCTTTTTGACGTCCTGCCTTTTTGACGTCGCCTTTCTGAACCTGGATACAATGCTTTTAGTGATTCAGTCTATGGACCCTAGCATTCGCGATTGCTTGATCCCTAAAGACCAAAGGTGCGTTCGTTCTGCCTTTTTGACGTCACCTTTCTGAACCTGGATACAATGCTTTAAGTGATTCAGTCTATGGACCCTAACATTCGCGATTGCTTGATTCCTATAGACCACAGATGCGTTCGTTCTGCTTTTTTGACGTCACCTTTCTGAACCTGGATACAATGCTTTAAGTGATTCAGTCTATGGACCCTAACATTCGCGATTGCTTGATCCCTATAGACCAAAGATGCGTTCGTTCTGCCTTTTTGACGTCGCCTTTCTGAACCTGGATACAATGCTTTTAGTGATTCAGTCTATGGACCCTAACATTCGCGATTGCTTGATCCCTATAGACCAAAGGTGGATTCGTTCTGCCTTTTTGACGTCCTGCCTTTTTGACGTCACCTTTCTGAACCTGGATACAATGCTTTTAGTGATTCAGTCTATGGACCCTAACATTCGCGATTGCTTGATCCCTATAGACCAAAGATGCGTTCGTTCTGCCTTTTTGACGTCGCCTTTCTGAAGCTGGATACAATGCTTTAAGTGATTCAGTCTATGGACCTAGCATTCGCGATTGCTTGATCCCTATAGACCAAAGATGCGTTCGTTCTGCCTTTTTGACGTCGCCTTTCTAAACCTGGATACAATGCTTTTAGTGATTCAGTCTATGGACCCTAACATTCGCGATTGCTTGATCCCTATAGACCAAAGATGCGTTCGTTCTGCCTTTTTGACGTCGCCTTTCTGAACCTGGATACAATGCTTTTAGTGATTCAGTCTATGGACCCTAACATCCGCGATTGCTTGATCCCTATAGACCAAAGATGCGTTCGTTCTGCCTTTTTGACGTCGCCTTTCTGAACCTGGATACAATGCCTATAGTGATTCAGTCTATGGACCCTAACATTCGCGATTGCTTGATCCCTATAGACCAAAGATGCTTTCGTTCTGCCTTTTTGACGTCCTGCCTTTTTGACGTCGCCTTTCTGAACCTGGATACAATGCTTTTAGTGATTCAGTCTATGGACCCTAGCATTCGCGATTGCTTGATCCCTAAAGACCAAAGGTGCGTTCGTTCTGCCTTTTTGACGTCACCTTTCTGAACCTGGATACAATGCTTTAAGTGATTCAGTCTATGGACCCTAACATTCGCGATTGCTTGATTCCTATAGACCACAGGTGCGTTCGTTCTGCTTTTTTGACGTCACCTTTCTGAACCTGGATACAATGCTTTAAGTGATTCAGTCTATGGACCCTAACATTCGCGATTGCTTGATCCCTATAGACCAAAGATGCGTTCGTTCTGCCTTTTTGACGTCGCCTTTCTGAACCTGGATACAATGCTTTTAGTGATTCAGTCTATGGACCCTAACATTCGCGATTGCTTGATCCCTATAGACCAAAGGTGGATTCGTTCTGCCTTTTTGACGTCCTGCCTTTTTGACGTCACCTTTCTGAACCTGGATACAATGCTTTTAGTGATTCAGTCTATGGACCCTAGCATTCGCGATTGCTTGATCCCTAAAGACCAAAGGTGCGTTCGTTCTGCCTTTTTGACGTCACCTTTCTGAACCTGGATACAATGCTTTAAGTGATTCAGTCTATGGACCCTAACATTCGCGATTGCTTGATCCCTATAGACCAAAGGTGGATTCGTTCTGCCTTTTTGACGTCCTGCCTTTTTGACGTCACCTTTCTGAACCTGGATACAATGCTTTTAGTGATTCAGTCTATGGACCCTAGCATTCGCGATTGCTTGATCCCTATAGACCAAAGATGCGTTCGTTCTGCATTTTTGACGTCGGCTTTCGAAACCTGGATACAATGCTTTTAGTGATTCAGTCTATGGACCCTAACATTCGCGATTGCTTGATCCCTATAGACCAAAGATGCCTTTTTGACGTCCTGCCTTTTTGACGTCACCTTTCTGAACCTGGATACAATGCTTTAAGTGATTCAGTCTATGGACCCTAACATTCGCGATTGCTTGATCCCTATAGACGAAAGATGCGTTCGTTCTGCCTTTTTGACGTCACCTTTCTGAACCTGGATACAATGCTTTTAGTGATTCAGTATATGGACCCTAACATTCGCGATTGCTTGATCCCTATAGACGAAAGATGCGTTCGCTCTGCCTTTTTGACGTCCTGCCTTTTTGACGTCACCTTTCTGAACCTGGATACAATGCCTATAGTGATTCAGTCTATGCACCCTAACATTCGCGATTGCTTGATCCCTATAGACCAACGATGCGTTTCTTCTGCCTTTTTGACGTCCTGCTGACTTGTGAGTGTCTCCCCATTCCCCATCGCCTTCGATCCTTCTTAGTTAACTCAGCCTAAGTACCGTCTTCGTCTTTCGCGATCGCCTAACGCATAAGTCGAAGCAACGGTCTTCATTTGATATAATAGAACGGAAAGGGTAAGAGTGGGTTTTTTGAAATTATAACACTAAGTGGGTGAATTGGGATACCCTAAGCGTTCAGCTTATTCACTCTATAATCGTGGATCTGCAATATTTTTTCCGCAAATCGGATTGGTGGCTGCTAACTTCCAACAATTTTACTTGCTGTGCTTCCGACCTTTTGGGGGTTACGATCTAAGAAAAGAAAGCCGTGGGCACGCTGCTTTTAGTTATTCGGTTCATGCACCCAGTCATTCGGGATCTCCTTATCCCTAATCGGAGATGGTCTTCTAGTCATCGGACATTCTTTCGCGAATTCGGGCATTCAAATGGTTTTCTGCGTGGAAGCTTCAAGGCATCACCTCCATATCAGACTGTTGTGTTGGGACTGATCGTAATCGGTGGTCTTTTTGCATTTCAGCTTTTAATAGCTGCACTGACATCCTTCTGTACCAGGAGGATGTTAGTTCTTTGAATGTAGGTGGCCGGTTTTTGAATGCCATATTACCAATATCCTATCTGCCGTAATATGTGAACAACTGAAACCTTTTACCACCAACCTGATCGGGCCTTTTCAGTGCGGTTTTAGGTCAGTTGAGTCCACAACTGACTAAATCTTCACACTTCGGCAAATCCTGGAAAAAACTCCAAATCGATACCTAGCACCTATTCATCGATTTCAAAGCCGCATACGACATCATTAGAGACGAACCAGGTCTAGTTCTGGTATACCGCCCAAAATCGTCCGTCTGTGCAGGATAACGGTTGAAAATTCTCGCTGCTCCATCAGGTTCGGAAACTACCTCACCGACACATTCGATACCAAAAAAGGATTTAGGCAAGGCGATGAACTGACATGCGACTTCTCTAGCATCCTTCTTGAGAAGATTGTGCAAAACTCCCGAGCTGACACCAGAGTCACAATCTTCCATAAATCGGAGCAACTATTAGTATACGCCGACGATATTGACATCATTGGTCGGATTCAAAGGGATGTTAGCCACTCCTAGCCAAACGTGCGTCGGGCGCAGTATAGGAACACCTCGCCTTAAGTGGCGCGCATAAGTAGAAACCGACCTCAACCAACTTGGAGTGTGCAACTGGAGGCAGTTAGCTAAGGACCGAGAAATTCTTTTCTGTATTTGCTTTTAAAGTTCATCTCCAGCACTATGCCCAAAACTGTCGACCGGGCTAATTGGAAAGGCATGTTGGTTGAGGGCCAGGATCATTCCGGACTGTTTCGCCACTTTTTACGTAAGCAAATTAATTGTGCCTCCTCAATCATATTTGACGTCGTCCTTTTCTTTTTCTGTGAGCTTTTCATCTAGATAAGACGGATGGTAACCTTTTCACTTTTTGCAGTAAACGCATCTATCATCGATATTAGATGTTAAATACTTCAATGAAATGTTCCCTGTATTGGGGGTACAAAGTGAATGCCATCAATAAGATCTGACACCCAAAAATGAGTCAATCTTGTGAACAAAATATTGGATTACATTTTTCAACAATTTTACAAAATGTATTCCCAAAACACTTAGCAATAAAACTATACGTGCTATGAATACCAACCTAGCAAACGTTTTATTCAAGTCTAACCACAAATAAATGGCTTTCAATCCTTTAAAACAAAGCCCCCTTCGAGGACATAAAAAAACCCCAGCCCACATAGAAAACATCCATTTGGTTGAGAAACTAAATCACAATCACCTCGTTATGCCCGGACAATAAAATGTCCCTCCATCACAGAAAAGGACACCACCACAATGAAACTAAATTGAGACGTATTATCCTGTCACTGTAAGTAAAAATGAATGTACGCCTCGTTAAAAGCTTAAAATGTTCTCATCCGAAAGGGGGGCTGTGTTAAACGTTTCAATATGACGTCGATTTTACCATTTAGATTGAGTGGTCTCACAACACCACCAATCCAAGTGGAAAATTCACTTGAAATGGGCCTCAGATCATCGGTTGGTATTTTTAACACATAAACACCTCCTCCACACATTCAAAAATCGATTTTCTCAAAAATCTTGCCAAAAGCAATACCAACCTCAAGTACGCACCGAGACCGCCTAATGGACCAAGGTGACTCAAAAATAGAAAACCATAGAAAATCTCTTCCCCCCTAGAAAAACTCATTAACATTCCGACACCTTACGCCACGACGCACACTCATCCGTCATTTCAAGGGAATCCAATCTCCGGATCCATTATCGATTCGAATGGATGGATTTCGCCTCACATATAGACAGACATCAATTTACACACTGCCACAATCAATCGTCAGGCTATAGCTAGGCTACTAAAGTCGTTCTTTTCTTCAACCTTCCAGGGCACTTATGTTGTCATTAATTTCCCAAACGCGAGACGAAGAATGCCATTCAATTCAAAGTCAAAATTGTACTCAAAACGGCTATAGTCGAATTGGGAATTCGTCATTGGTCATTGTGTATCTACGAACAATACACATGTGTGCTGTGTGCCATGCTCGTGTACGTCATTAATCTAAGTCTTTTGACAGATCTACACGCTCCGGTTCGTGTAGTTTTGCCAAACACGACGCACGGTATCTAATATCTATCGAGTGTATTTAGTTGTAACAAATTGCTATCAAGACAAGAATCCCAAGATCTGCCTTACTCCAGAGAGTCCGAAAATAGCCCACAAAGTGGTTCTACACTTTGACAGCACACATGTATGGTTGAAACGAACAAACCCTTTTGACATTTCAAAGTTGGCATACAAAATGAATGCCCACCCTCTGTTCGTGAAAGGAAAACGATGACATTTCAAATCCATAGGCTTAACGGATGGAATGTATCTACATTCAGCTTCCGATGGGTGGATAAATGTTGAAAAAAACGGCACAATACGGGACCGAGAGACAGGAAAAAGAGCTTAAACAGGTTTATCATAAAGTAATGTCTAAATAATGCAGAGACATTTTTTTTGTCCTCCCTCTGGAAGGACTGCCATGAATTCTCAGGGATGAATGAGGAAAACCTTTTAAAGTATAAAATTTTAATTTAACCCTTGTTATGCGACGGTCCCGAGTTACATGGGCGGGAATTAAAATGTGATGATAACCTTTCGAAATGGCAAACGCGAGTTAGAATAATAGGGCCAGTCGATGGAAGTGCTTTTTCCATTTTTTTTTTTGGAGGTTAGGTCAAAAATTTGAATTTGTTGGAGTGGTTTAGAGTGAGAGGATAACGGCCGAGGGTCATATTTAAAATGGAATGTTGGTTTGAATAATTCAACAAAGTCGAAGGGAGTCTATAACTCTCTAATCGATGGGGATTTCACATTCCTTGGAGGTGGGGTTATTGAATTGGATTCGGCCGGAATGGTATATTTAATCGATTTTGTAGAAGCGGCTTTCGGGAGGGGAGAATTTACTCAGAAATTTAAAAGACTCTCCATTTTGGAGGTGGGTGGACTTTGTGTTTTATTTTGGGAGACTTTTTTTGAACAAAATAAATAAATCGAAATAAAAGGACATTCCATCGGACGTCGTTTCACGAAACCTTTCGAAAACGCTGTTCCATCGACATAAAGGCATTCCAAGTGACTTTTTTTAAGAATCCCTTTATCAGCTCTCTTCTTTCAACTTCTTTTTTACCGGCATTTGTATTTGGTCTGTTCCCGTACTTTTGCAATAAATTTGTGAATTCACAAATTCCTTCGAATAAAAAACAAGAAAAACAAATTTTTGGTGCAACAGGCTCGTTAGCCTAGCTATTTCTCACTAACATTCATGCGTGCGTGTCTACATCTTGCACGTTGGCGGGACCTTTTGTTTTATGCCGACTCCCAACGGCTAAGTTGAGATAAGATTTTCTTGACAATTGGTACTTCTCGGATGATTTTTCAGATCATGATGATCTGATTTTTCAGATTTTTCAGATGATCTGAAAAACCATCCGAATAGTACCAATTGTCAAGAAAAGCTTATCTCAACTTAGCCGTTTTGAGTCGGCATAAAACAAGGCCAGTGAAATATCATTTAGGTGTTGTTTAGGTTGGGAATCAAACCAAGTCCTTCGACTGGAGGTAAATTCTCTCAGAAATAGGCAAATTAACTGAAAAGTACTAGAACGCGTTTGATTATTATTTGATTCGTTTCGTGGGGCTTTTGAATGACAAATGACAAAAACCAAAACACTTGTCAAAACCAATGACTTGTCACTTTCTGACACCAACTGACAGTTTAGTAAACAAACATTTTTGCAGTAAATTGGTTTTTAGAGATTTTTAAGACTTTTTTCTTGGGGGGGGGTGCTTTCTTCCACTACAGGAACGATGTTCGCAAGTTTTACCAAAGTGTAAAAGGTCAAAGCCAAGGATACAAGGCTCGAACAGAATCCTGTCGAGATGAACAAGGAAATATCGTAGTTGAGACACAGTCGATGCTGAAGATATGGAAGAACCACTTCTGCAGACTGTTAAACGGCGATGACGAACAACATTCCGCTCTCAGGCAGAACGAACCATTTAATATTGGCAACGACATTGAAAACTGCCAACCACCCGACCTTAGTGAAGTGAGGATAGCAATATCTAAACTTTAGTTTAACCAAAGATTATGGATTCTATACAGATGACGCATTGAGAACAAAAAAACAGAAACTTTTGCTCAGTAGCTTCATGGAACGGGCGGACGTGCGTTGTGCATGAAAACACATGAAAAACAAGAACAAAAACATATGGCGGGCTGTGCCAGCAAGACCCGCCGTAGAACAATTTTTCTTATATGGAGTGCGTCATCTGTATAGAATTCCTAATCTTTGGTTTAACATGCCTTTCGAAAATGACGGCCTTCCCCCCGAGCTGTATATATCGACGACGATGGCTTGGTAAGTAACATTGACCAACTCATAACCAAAATTTGGTCGGTATGCCTGAAGAATGCAACCTCAGCATCGTTTTCCCGATCCGCAAAGAAGTAGACCCTATGAACTGCGCCAACTATAAAAGCATAAGTCTCCTCAACATCGCCTACAAGATCCTATCTGCTGTAATAAGTGAACGCCTGAAACCGTTTACCAACTACCTGATCGGCCCTTACCAGTGTGGTTTTAGGCCAGAAAAGTCCACAACCGATCAAATTTTCATTCTGGAAAAAACCCAAGAAGTCCAAATCGGTACCCACCTCATATTTATAGATTTCAAAGCCGCATCCGACAGCATTTACATAGACGAACTATACAGAGCCATGTCTAGTTTTGGTATGCCACCCAAACTCGTCCGTTCGTGTAGGATGACGATGGAGAATTCTCGCTGCTCCATCAGGGTCGGAAACGACCTCACCGACACATTCGATAACAAAAAAGGATTTAGGCAATGCGATGCGCTGTCATGTGACAATTCAATTTAATTCTTGAGAGGATTGTGCAAAACTTCCGAGCCAACACCAGAGGCAAAATTTTTCAAAAACCGGTGCAACTACTAGCATACGCCGACGATATTGACATCATTGGTAGGAACCAACGTGATGTCATAGCCACGTTTGCTAGTATAGAGAAGGAAGCGGCGAAAATGGGTTTAGCAGTAAATGAGGGTAAGACTAGGCATATGCTATCAACACGAAAGGAGACACAACATCGACGAATTGGACAGAACGTTACCATTGACAGATATAACTTTGAGGTAGTACGGGACTTTGCCTACATCGGATCCGCTATTAACTCTGACAACAACATCTTGTCAGAAATCAAACGAAGAATTACTCTTGCCAACCGCGGTTTCTGCGGGCTAAGAAGGCAATTTAGTAGTAAAGCCCTCACTCTAACTACTAAGGAGATCCTATATAAGACCCTGATCATCCCAGTCCTGCTCTACGGCGCTGAAGCATGGACCGTATCAAAAGCGGATGAAGAAATCCTTGGTCGATTCGAGAGAAAAATTCTTCGGAAAATATTCGGTCCCGTTTGCGTTGACGGGCTATGGAGACGAAGATTCAACCACGAACTATACGAGCTGTACAGCGACATGCCCCTGGTCAAAAAACTCCGCATTGGACCTTTCAGATGGCTAGGACATGTAGAACCAATGGACACCAATACTCCGGCTCGCAGAGTCTTCGATTCCCAGCCAGACGTCGGACGCAGTAGAGTAAGACCTCTCCTTAAGTGGCGCGCACAAGTAGAAACCGACCTCAAACAACTTGGAGTGCGCAACTGGAGGCAGTTAGGTAAGGGCCGGGCTAATTGGAGAGGCATGTTGGTTGAGGCCCAGGTTCATCCCGCTTTCATTACCTATCTCTCTCTTTCACTAATTTTTGCGAAATTCAGTAAAAACCAGTAAAATTAATATTGTACGGGAACAGTCCTATTTTATTTGTTTGTTCTGTCAAAATAAAATAGCAGGTGGTCGATGTTAACGGGGGCAAATAGTCCTCTTTTATATAGCTGCAAAGCGTTTCATTTCACATCGCGTTTCAGAATGTGAAATTGCATGGCGAAATAACCATGAGAATGTGTTTTTCTTTCGTATAGCGCTCCATTTTTACTAACCCCGAACTGTCAGCTGTCACATTGTTTTATTTTTTTCCGTTAGCAACACGGTATTGCTATAAAATGGCGCAAAATTGAAATGTTGCTTGAATTATGGGACACACTTTACTATAAGTAGCTTGGGGAGGGAAAATGATGAAAAAGGTGCAATGGAACACTCGGGTTTAGTGAGAATATGGGATTAAGTCTTTGAAAACAAATGCCAGTAAATTTTGTTTTTGGTTACTTAAATGGGGAATTCTTTTTTTAAGTAATTACAATTCCACCAATTCGTAATTGCGTTCATACCTTCCTAAACATAAAGCTTATGGCAATCACGTACAAATTTTTGTTAACGAAAAACACTCCCAGTCATCTGAAAACCACAGACACACAGACACACAAGAGAAACTCTTGAATCTACATCGCGCAAGAACAAATAATGCAAAGAACAGAGGTTCCAAGTGACTCTCCTGAGGAACACCAGAGTTTGGTTCAAATTGCTTCGTTAAAGTGTTTCCCGTTCGAATTAACTGATTTCTATCTACTAACGGATTTCTACGTAGTAGATCGCTTATTGCGATGGTGCGAAAATTCGAAAATGTAGCTTTTTAAAAAATGTATGTCTGCCGTCCGGAGCCTTGTGATATTTCATGTAAAATAACTAAATATTCTCAAAACAACTTAAGCGTTGAAACTCTAATAAAATTACGCTTCTAGTGGTTCACTTAAAATTAAAAAAAGTTAATTTAAACAGTAAATAGGCTTATTTAAGCGAAAAGTTATGTGTGTTCAAACTTCATGTCAAACACAAAACGTTTCTACCTTCCTGGGGAAGTTTGTCCGTGATGTGTCAGACCGCATGTTGTATTTGTAACAAATTTATTTTTATTTAACGAATTTTACTAAACAATTGATTTTCTTTTATTTTCAGGTAAGATTTATACTGACAATCACTGAATACGTGGTCTGAAATTATTAGGTGAGTAGATCCAATGTATCCAAGATCCACAAGGCCTAGCCCAATACGTTTTTTCTGAAAGATTTAATTGAAAGAAGGGTAAAACTGGTAACAGCGGTTTTTCTCTAACCAATTGGCTAGGTAATTTTTTTTTGAAATAGCACAGTTGATACCCTGTCGCGGCCACTTGACCAACACTCCATACTTAACGCAAAAGATCATAAAAATCAATCAAAAAAACAAACAGAATTATAAAATTCAATTTCATTCAAAATTTATGGAAAAACAACATCGTCCTGGATCATAAAACGCACTCTTTATATTGCAGAAAAATCTCAGATTTTTAAAGTGGCCAATCGTGCTCCACTTACGGTTTATTCGGCGATCTCGAAGGAACCATAAGTGTAACACCAGTGCCGTGAATTAACGCCGAGCGAAATAATGGCGAATTTTGGAATTTATCGTTATTTCACAATGAAAAAGCACAGGGCTTGTTTTTTAATACATCAAACCTCGCGCGCAACCCAAATCCTACAGTGAGCCCAAGCAGGGGGGTTGCAGGGGGGGCAGCATGCCCCCAAATGTATTTAAAGTTTTCATACATCCAAAATCGCACTCGGATGTATGCAAAGTATAAACCCCTCTGCTTGGGCTCAGTGTTGGATTTGGGATGGGTGCGAAATTGGATGTCTAGCAAAGTGAAATAAGGCCGACTCGGCTTTATTTCACTCTAGCAAAGTGAAATAAGACCGAACATGGGAGTTCGGCGTTATTTCATGGCACGAAAGATACCTAAGGTCTTCGCGTAAAAGCCAACATAGATTGGTTCCAATTTGAGGGTCAAGATTGATAAGGCATCGATTTTGTGGGTTTGTGTCACATAACCTATGTAAGACATTTCTGGGTTAAGAGTCACTTTAATGTTCGGCAAGGAACGGTTCGGCTGACACGAATTTGACAATTTCAAAGGGACAACGCCTTTTGTTTTACACATTAATCGAGATAAATTGCATTTATATTCGAATACAAAACAAGTCCCAGGTGATGACACCTTGACTGCAACACTCCCGGCTGTTTAAGGTCAAGTTCAAATGAGGCACGTCATCGTAGGCTGGCACGCAGGCAATCCATTTTGCCTTGGATTGCATGTTTAGCAAATAATCTTTCTGCCAACAATGTCCAAAAATGTTACCACAACAAGGAAACGCGCCTCTTTCTAGCGCATTGATAGACTTCGGCTCCTCTAAGAGTGGTCCTGAAACTGCCAGTTGGAGCACCAATCAGAAAATGACCTGACATGAGCTCTTCAAAGTCATTTGGGTCAGCTGATATAGATAATATAGGCATGGAATTGAGCAGAGAAAATATTTTTGGATAATACATGACGAAAATGGAGGGCTCAGTGGCGCGATGGTTAGTGCGATGAACTGCGCAGGAGGTCTGGATTCGATTCCCAGCCGTAGCAACACCTAAATGATTTTTCACTGGCCCTCCTCTCGTGATGATCTGACAAATCATCCGAGTAGTATCAATTGTCAAGAATAGCTTATCTCAACTTAGCCGTTCGGAGTCGGCATAAAACAGGAGGTCCCGCCATCGTGCAAGAAGTACACACGCACACATGAATGGTTGTGAGAAAGCTAGGCCATGGGTACTAACGAGCCTGTTGCGCCAAAAATTTGTATTTGTACATGACGAAAATGACCTGCGGCTTCCCTCAAACTTCCGAAATAGCGAGCTCATGGTGGGATATGTTCAAATTCGATCCCTTCTGCGGAGCCTCATGTCTGGACATCCTCAATTATTTGCTGCTTAAGGAACACAGCTTTTAGCACAACCAGCTCACGTTTGGCTTCAACAAAATTCGTGGCATTGTCGCAGTATATTCTCTGCGGAAGACCCCTTCGTGCTACAAATCTTTTTAACGCTGCTTTCAACGATTCTGAAGTCAGATCGTCCAAAACTTCAAGATGAACAGCCTTGCATCCATAAATTGAAAACGTCGAGGTAAAGCTGATGGTCCCCCTCTGACGCCTTCGGTGATGAATAAAAACCCACACCTGAGATGTGAAAAGGCCTCGTTAGTTCGACCCTCTTTTTAGCAAGATTCCCGATGATCTCAAAAATGAAAACTGGACGATACTTGAAACACATAACACTCTGTTTCACTATGTTGGATGCCAGTTCTCTGCAATTGATGATCCACACCTTTTGTCGAGCTTAAGTCATCAGCGCCTGTGGGCCAGCTAGAAGGTTTTTAACGTGCAGATGTTCTTTGTATATTGCAGCACAAACATATTGTTTTTTGGTAAAAGCAATGGATGTTTAGTGGAAGATGAGCATTCTGCAACCTGCCTCCTTATCTCAATAGCTCCAGCTCGCCTCGTTGCTCCAAGAATGACGCCAGTGCTTCGTTAACGCATTTTGTTTCAAAGTACCCGGAATTCCTCTGCAAAGGGTAAATGTTGGACATTCCATACCAGTCTTAGGAAAGCCTACTTTAATTTCATAAAGGGTCCCGTCACTGGATCTCTTCGTTAGCGATATGCAACAATATACCGACGCGACGTACAAAGTAACGAATTCTTAAGGTCGTCAGGAAATTCGAAAACTTTGTAAACCACAGATGGAATTCAGGTGTTCTTACGCTCAATAACGATGTTTATCCATTCCTTTGTCTCGTGCTTCTGCAATTTCAGTTAATTTCGATTTGAGCCAATGCGCAGGTGTCTTAAAAAAAATTTAAAACAAGATAAGGACAGGAGTTCTGAGACTATCGCTCCCCTTGACACAATATCGGCTGGATTTGACATGGATCCCACGTGACTCTAAGTAGTTTGGTGAGATCCTACTAGTGAAACGCGATTTGCCATAAATGTTTCCCACGTCGATGGATGCCGACGGATTTCAACATCGTGCTTCATTGGATGGCAATGAAGCACGATGTCAGAATCTGTCCAAAGATGAACTGATTCATAAAAAAACGTTCCCCAGACGTGGAGAACGTCTTTAACGACTTTGTCTAATAATTCTATCAAAAATTCAGCATCGCATAGCTCCAACATCAGTATTGCTTGAACCTTGCGAGGACCAACCCGATACTAAGTACTAAACAGCCTTACAACGAAATTATCGCTAATCCTATATCGGATGTAGATACAGCATTCAGAAGCTCTACCCAAAGCAGCAGCAAACCCATGATTCTCAAACGTGTCATTTGGAACTATGCACCTTGGCACATGTATTCTTCTGAGCTCCTGTAACTTCTTCTTGAAAGTGGAAACACTTAGTGTGCAGATCCTGAGAGAGCGACTTGTCCCATTTGATCTAGGAGATCCACTGATCTTGCAACGATTTGCCCTACAAGCCCTAAATGATCAAACAGTTGAGACATTTCTGACAAAACGTTGCGCATCCTCATTTTTTCATTTTTTGCAGAAACTGTAGTAGAAGCCATATAACGGTGGACAAGAACTACCAGATCCTTGCAGAAGATTGATTACCATGGTCAAGAACGACAGGAGATTGTATTTTGGTGGAAATATGTCTCCAAAAAGTTCGCTCAAATGTTTGCTTCTTGCGTTGTTTCTGCCACAGTTAGTCAGTCTGTATATCTATGTCAGTAGACATACACATACAGTCAGTCTGTATGTATATGTCCAGATGTTGTTCCTGTCATAGTTAGTTGGTCTGTATGTCTATGTCCAAAAACTGTTTTAGTTTGTATTGTTCCTGTATTGCGTTGTTCTGCCACAGTTAGTCAGTCTGTATATCTATGTCCAGTAGTTGTTCCTGTCATAGTTAGTTGGACTGTATGTCTATGTCAGTAGACATACACATACAGTCAGTCTGTATGTATATGTCCAGATGTTGTTCCTGTCATAGTTAGTTGGTCTGTATGTCTATGTCCAAAAACTGTTTTAGTTTGTATTGTTCCTGTATTGCGTTGTTCTGCCACAGTTAGTCAGTCTGTATATCTATGTCCAGTAGTTGTTCCTGTCATAGTTAGTTGGACTGTATGTCTATGTCAGTAGACATACACATACAGTCAGTCTGTATGTATATGTCCAGTAGTTGTTCCTGTCATAGTTAGTTGGTCTGTATGTCTATGTCCAAAAACAGCTTTAGTTTTTTAGTATTGCATTGTTCCTGTATTACGTTGTTCCTGTCATAGTTAGTTGGTCTGTATGTCTATGTCCAATAACTGTTTTAGTTTGTATTGTTCCTGTATTTCGTTGTTCTGCCACAGTTAGTCATTCTGTATATCTATGTCCAGTAGTTGTTCCTGTCATAGTTAGTTGATCTGTTTGTCTATGTCCAAAAACTGTTTTAGTTTTTAAGTACTGTATTGTTCCTGTATTGCGTTGTTTCTGCCACAGTTAGTCAGTCTGTATATCTATGTCCAGTAGTTGTTCCTGTCATAGTTAGTTGGTCTGTATGTCTATGTCCAAAAACTGCTTTAGTTTCTTAGTATTGCATTGTTCCTGTATTACGTTGTTCCTGTCATAGTTAGTTGGTCTGTATGTCTATGTCCAATAATTGTTTTAGTTTGTATTGTTCCTGTATTTCGTTGTTCTGCCACAGTTAGTCAGTCTGTATATCTATGTCCAGTAGTTGTTCCTGTCATAGTTAGTTGGTCTGTATGTCTATGTCCAAAAACTGCTTTAGTTTCTTAGTATTGCATTGTTCCTGTATTACGTTGTTCCTGTCATAGTTAGTTGGTCTGTATGTCTATGTCCAATAATTGTTTTAGTTTGTATTATTCCTGTATTGCGTTGTTTCTGCCACAGTTAGTCAGTCTGTACGCCTACATCCAGTAATTGTTTTAGTCTTCTAAAACAATCAAATCGCAGATCAACAAGTCTAAAGGTTGAAGGTTGGAGAATTGAAGAAATTGATATTAGAAATATATTTCGAAGTTTCGCATAAAATCCTGAATGCATTCAGGACTACCACTAAAATTAAAGGATTCGTTCTATCAGTATCATTAGCTTTCAGCCTTAAAGTCAGCCTCTCTAATGTTCAAGTGCCATTGGAACATCGAATGGCAATGACTTGATGAGAACATTTTCAAAAGTTCTCTCCATTGAACATGAGAAGATAGACTATTCCTGTTCTTGCAATGAGTTTTTCAACATAAAGGTTCCCCGGTAACTCTGAAGTTTATAATGGATCAACCTGTGTTATCCCTGCTGTCACCTGAATCATCTATATGACTTAACCTGCTTGCCTGGTTCTACTTCATTTAAAATATGCGCTTCTCCATTTTTGATTTTGAGGTCACCCAGTTCAGAAAAGCATTCTAACAAAAGATTAACAAGTGCATCATTCAGAAGGGTATGTGCAACTTCCACAGATAAAAAATAGGACCCGCTAGACTCCAAACTTCGTCAAAAACTTGCAACTTGCAAAACTATTACTTTCCATAATATTTCCCACCACTGAGCTGTCAAAACTACTTTTAAAGCTACTTTGCCATTAAAGTCGACTTTCACACCGCGTCTACCCCAACAAAAAACCGCCTCCCCTCCCTCCCCTGAACAAAGGACAAAAGAGCACACAAAGTGTTTTAGAAATAAAATGATTGACACTATCTCCTGATATCCACAACAAAAGTGTCAAAGTGCACACAAGGGTTTCTGCTGGTGTGCTTTGTTTTTATCCATCCAACCCTTCACCAGAGCAAGGGTTTCCTATTTGAGTGTTTATCTCAAAGGTAATGTCAAAAATTCAATCAACCGAATTGAGTATATAGATACATTTTATTTTTTTTTTTTTTTTGTTTGTTTGATGTCATTTCCAAATCGACAAGGAAAGCCCTGCCCAAAGCAGCAGGCAAATTGATAAAGCGGTCTCTCTCTATCTTGTCAAGCAAGAGCCAAAACTATTAACACCAAAATGCAGGGTTTGGAAAAAGTGTGTGAATGACAGGAGTGTGTAAGAGAGTGAAAGGGCGGGGGTTGGTCGGATGGATGGATGGATGGATGAATTCAGTGGAAATGAAATTGAAAAACAAATCGTAATCCGTTCTTTCACTTGGTCCCAGCTTGGTATTCCCTCTCTGCTTGTATCTCGTATCTTTTTGTTGTATTTTGTCATTGGTTCGTTCACTCGCGCCATCATAGTCATCATTGCTCTGTGTGATTAAAATTGAAATGAGATCTGAAAAGATAAGCGGTACGAGACTACGATTCAGAGTCAGAGTCGCTTTGATAGAATGGGCCACACGAAGACATGTACACACAGAGATAGATACAAGGATAGGATCTGACGCGTTTAGATAATGATTTAGAACGTGTTGAACATGAGGTTTTTATGTGTCAATCGGAGTGGTTTTCCACTTTTTTTTTCTGTCTCTCAAGTGCTACGCAGTCGGAATTACATAACGACATAGTCGTTCGCACAGGGATAGCTGGTGCGGAATTTAAGTTGATTAAGAAAAAAAAAACCTCTTAACCGAGGGATGTACTTAAAGTTGAATGCCTTTGAAGATACTCGAGGTTGTTGTTAATGAAGGGCTGGTAAGGTTTAGAGGTGTTTGGGGATGGACTGACATGTTAGAAAAATGGAGTTGAAACGGGCCTCGGGTCGATTCGAATGTTAATGAATGGATTTTTGTAATCCTTTTTGCGTTGAGAAAGGATTTGAGTTGGGTATGGAACTGCTGAGGGAGTGCTTTTTAATTTAAGCAAACAGGCGGGTGATATGACATATGGGGTGAAATGGAGTTTGTTTAATTCTTTGATACCTTACAGATGTATTGCACAGAAAAGCTATTTTTTTTGAACAAAATTGCAGTCCTTGGAGATTGTCACGGAGTGGTGAAATGGAGTTTATATCTTAGATAAACAGACGCTGATTTAACTGGACAAAATTAGAGACCGTAAGGAAATAGGACGAGTTTTCATTATCTGAATTCAATTTTTTTTATTTCACCCAATTTAGTCAAAAGTATGAAAAATCTCGTCAATTTCGAAGATTTTTCATAATGACATCCCTGCCTTTGGATCGGCTCTTGGAACAAATCCAATCTGCTTTTTGATCATTTCGTAGCCAGTTCCACGTAGCCTGATTGTTCCCAATCTCCTACTGTACTTGGGAACGTAGATCAATCGATGGGACAAATTCTGGCCGGTGTCATAATCCTGAAAACCCAGAATTCCAAAAATTTGTTTCCATAACCACGATTTTGGAGTTTCGATTTAGTGCTCTTGGCCAAACTTCTTTAGCCCTGGACTCTGCTAGCTTAAACAGGTCCTTGGACCTCTGGTCAGAGCAGGCAATCCTCTTAATGTGTCCCAGATAGAGACCTAGGTCGAGACATGTGGGCGCAAAGTTTGGATGGTCCCGAACGATTTGAAGAAAGCTGGAAGCGAGCTTTACTTTTAGCTTCCTCCATTTTTCCGATGTTATACTTCCATCCGGGTCACTGCAGTCAATTACCGCAAATTCCAAATGTCCTTTCAACATCTGGCTGAACGTCCTATCAAGAGTTCTGAGGCGAGCTTCACTTCCAGCTTCCTCCATTTTGCCGATTTTATACTTCCATCCCGGTCACTGCAGTCAATTACCTCAAATTTCAAATGTCCTTTCAACATCTGGCTGAACGTCCTATCAAGAGTTCTGAGGAGCTGGGGAAACGTTGAAGTTGTTCCTTCGCCCAGCTCAGAGACGAGTTCTGCCTTGTAGTCCGCTCTGCTGACGGGGTTTTATGGATTCGGGCAATCATTTTGTGGAATGCCCGTTTGTCCTTAGTGATAGATGTAGCGTGAGGATGGGGTGCACCCCTTGCATTTCTTGGCAACGGATCGGACCAGGTTCCAAAACCAATGTCTTCCCCGATGGCTCGTATGCACTTACAGCCATAGAGGTTTGACCTGCCCTTCCCCAACGTTTGGACCAGGTTTTCCCAGAGTCTTTACGTTAGCGGCAGTGTTTCTGCTAGAGTAGGATGCCAGTATGCTGGACCAGGATGGATATCGGACAAGTGGGTGACCCATTCTCGGTAGAGGAAGGGCTTCAACGCGGTGCGAGCTCGAAGCCGAACAGGCGGTTGAACTTTTAAGGTTTTGGTTGATTGGGAGGGAGTACCCTTGCAACGCCTGTACAGGGTTTGGGTTCATTGTCTTCACTGTTTCCCTTGGAACAGAAGTGCACTCACCAGCCTTCGGGGTTCCTTCCTTTCCACAGTTGCATGCTTGGCTCAGACCAGTTTTTTTTTCCAAAGGCAGTGCTTCCAGGTGTCACTCCCAAGGTGCTGCAAAAGGGTTTTTTTTGGAGGACCGACCTCCCGTTTTTTGTTATGCCTTTTATTTTTTTTTTGCGTGTATTCATTGTTAGGTCCCACGAGTAGCTGAGAAAATCGGTACACCTACACATAAATCCGCACTATGTGGGCAAGGCAGGGTGATCCGGAGGTTGCCTGGTATCCGAATACTCTGTTGACTGAGCTTTTGGTAGGGCCCTCAGCCTGGTCTATTATCGGCACGGGTCGTACGATACCTTAATCCAGTCCTTTTGTTGTTTTTGGTCCGCGAGTGGGCCATTAGGCTTACACATATACAGGAGCCCCCTATTCGCCACCCGTGGACGCGCACTGATAGAAGAACAACAAAACTCCCACGGAAAAGGCGAAACTTCTCTCTCCAACTCCCGACCAACTGCATTTGCTTCTCTTCTTTCGTTCGTGGAATCGCCGATAAACCGTCAACTTATGAAATATCTTGAATCTCGCAAACTCCTCAATGACCGGCAATATGGTTATCGCAGCAACAGGTCCACTAATGGTTTAGGGCGGTTTGCTAATACCCTCCTCAAACGCTTAAGTTCAATTTAAACAGCTAAGTGACACATCGTGACACATCGTTAGCAATAAGTATAACTTAAGGGTTTAAGTTCAGCTTAAGCGTAAGTATCACTTAAGTGTTTTAGTTCCAGTTAAGCGTTTAGGGAAACTATCAGCAAACGGGCATTGATGACATATCTCACCGAAACTTGGAACCAATCAAACCAGCTTTGTGGAATAATGGAAGGAATTGCCATCAAGCACTTCTGTCCAAAATGCGGTCTTTCAGAATCAATGAAAAACTTATTCCATGGATTAGAATTTATCTTTCGAAACTTTCAATTCAAGTTGTTTTGGGCTGTTGCGAGTCAGCAACTCACCAAATAAATGCTGGTGTCCCTCAGGGCTCAGTTTTGTCTCCGACTATCTTTCTCATTTTCATAAATGATCTCCTGTCAGCAACTTCTAATCCAATTCATTCCTTTATTCCTTTACAGTATTCTCAGCTTCTCATATTCATTTTTAGATCCATGTCCCTCATCTTCGAACGTGGACTCTTAACGACCAAATATGTTAAGCGCCTTGAGTTCCGACCTTGACAGCATTATCAAATAGGGCAAATCCAAAAGATTGGAATTCAATTTGTTTTCTGTCGTTAAAGCGAAACCAAAACCGAAACCGTCTTCGAAGAAGATTTCTTTGTAATTGGAGATCCTCAGGAGAAAGTGGAGGCGTAGCGGTCTGTTTTTCAGGATGCATGAAAGCATTCGTCCGGTTTAATTAAGAAAAATAAGTCAGCGGGAGTCGATGGTATATCAAATATTGTACTGTGACATTTAGCTGTCACCTGAATCTGTGGTCTTTTAGGTCAAGTTTTTTACCAACGCGCTGAATAATGCGTTTGAAGACATCCCCTCCAGAAAAAGAGAAATGACAACTCCAATCCGTCGAATTTTCGGTCGATAAGTCCCCTACCGTGTAACAGCAAGGTAGGTATTCGAAAAAAAATATACGTTGGGCTCTGTCTAAGTAAGCAGATGACACCAGAGACCCAGATTGATTTCAAGGCGGCCCATCAAACTGTTCATGCCGCCTCCAAAATGGTGTCTGAAATTAAATGAAACAAAGCCAAAAGGCAGTTCACAGGTGCAGGTTTAGAGAAGGACACCGGTTAGAGGGCCTCTATCTAAAGCTGACCAGACTCGGCATAAGTAAACCACTGCTATATGCTGGTAGAACGTTTGCTGCCAAAAGTGGCAATGTAACATCTATACCTACCTCCGAAGTTTTCGTTAAAATGGTCTGCCGCAGGGAGTGGTAAACTCGTCGATTCTATTTAGCATTTACACCAAAGATTGGCAATTGCGTATGTCGACGATCTTATCGCACAGCCCCAACATTTTTTTCAATTTTCTCGTGTACGTTGTTATTGTTGTCTGACATAAGCATAATTTTGTCAACATTCCAAGCCAAACGGAAATCTGTCAAACTACCAAGCCAATCAATAGTCTTTTGGGTTCCGATTGCTTGGTATTTGAATCTTTAAAGCTAAAAGCAAACAAATTCAAATCTTTGTCCGCAGTGACGGTCTTTACTTACAACACTGACAGGTAACGCAACTTACACACACGTTATCTGTCAGTAATCCTTTGTTCAAAATGAAGTCTCTAAATACGGGGTTTTTCAACAGGGACGCTACAAAAGTAGAGCGACAGGGACAGCAAACGACGCCATATTTCTTGCCGCTCTTTTGACATTTCTCTTCGGTAAGGTTTGCCATTTCATGATGGGAAGATAGACGAGCCAACAACGAGTCGAAATTATTAAGATTTAGTACCGCAATTCGGAGTCAGTGGCCTCAACGTTAAGAGCGCTACGTCCAATTTATGGTCGTCATACTCGTCTTAGCAGATCAACAATTGAGCGTCTAGTGGGAACATTTGAATCCACAGGCACAGTACAAAATGTTCCCGTGCCAGTGAGACAAAGAAGTGCCCGTAGTGTCGAGAATATTTCTGCCGCTGAGGCTTCCGTTGAAGAAAGCCCAAATGTGTCTCTCACACGTCGTTCTCAAGCGTTGGCCGCATCTCTGTGACGTCATTGTGGCGAATTTTGCGAAGAGATCTTGGCCTACATCCTTACAAGATTAAATTGACGCAAGAACTGAAGCCGCTTGACCACCAGAAGCGTCGTATGTTCGTGAATTGGGCTGAGCAACAACTTGAAAATGATTCGGATTTTCATCGAAAAATCATCTTCAGCGATGAAGCTCATTTCTGGCTGAATGGCTTCGTCAATAAACAAAATATGCGGTATTGGTCAGACAGCAATCCAAACGTACTCCATGAGTCATCATTGCATCCCGAAAAAATTACGGTTTGGTGTGGTTTATGGGCCGGCGGCGTCATTGGGCCGTACTTCTTCCGTGATTATCAAGACCGGCACGTTACTGTGAAAGGGAATCGTTGCCGCTCAATGATAACCGAATATTTTTGGCCCCAATTGGATATTATGGACTTGGAGGACATGTGGTTCCAACAGGACGGCGCCACAAGCCACACAGCGAATGTCACATTCAATTTATTGGAAACCAAGTTTGGAGAACGTGTTATCTCACGAAATGGTCCAGTCGCTTGGCCGCCTCGGTCGTGCGATTTGACGCCGTTAGACTATTTCCTGTGGGGCTACGTCAAGTCTATGGTCAATGCCAACAAGCCAGCGACGATTGATGAACTTCGAACGAATACCGAACGTGAAATTGCAGCAGTATCGGCCGATTTATGCTTGAAAACCGTCGAAAATTGGGTTCAGCGTGCCCTTAGTGGCCATGCAAAAGAAATCGAGTTCCATACATAATGGCATCGAACGTACTTTCACAGGAATAAAGAATTCCACTGATATCCAAAACCGTTTTTATTTTATTTAAAAAGAAAACGTTTGTAGCGCTCTTATTGAAAACCCTTTACAACTTCGTGTCATGTCAATTCCCGCTTCTGACACCAATACAACGTCTCGTTGAGAAAATGGACACGTGTCGCTGAATTTTTGCATGAGACCTCCATAAAAGGCTGCAAACCTAAATGGAACGCACAATCAAATAAAAAAAAAACCACTGAAAGATGTGGGTGATATGGGAATGACCCTGTTTTCATCTCTTTCTGTACACAGTTCCGCAACATTAAACTCCAAAATTGCACCAAAGCAAACCATTATCCCCCTTCGGATCGACGTCAAGTCGGTAAGCCCGTAACCTCTATTTTCATTCCGTTTGACAATTGTTTCTTTACAATTACCCCCGAGTACCAAGACAACAATGTGGTGCGAGACAACACCCGAAAATAAAACGTTCGACAACACGCCAACATTGTCTGTACACAATGGCACTCCTCTAACTAAACTTTGTTGTCCTTTTTTTTTTTTGTTTGTTGTTGTTCCGTTCATGCAACATGAACACTTAATTTACGATAATTTATGATTTGCAAAGTTCTAACGACGTGCCACGGTGACATCGTCGTCATCGTCATCGTCGTCAACGCTAATGGCCGGTTCGCTGTCCTAACAATCCCATAAACCGTGTTCATTACACGAAAACGTTTTTTTTTTTCCTGTTTTTCTGTCTCGGACGCTCGCCCGTTTATAATGAAGCGCAAGCGACCCGCATCGAACATTTTGTTTTTATTAATAGCACTCGTACCCACTTAATTGGTGGTTAATACGAATGACAGGGTGGTGCCCAGCCTAACAAGATAATTGAAAGCTAATAAAATTTGTGAAATGTCACTTTTATTAACGGACTTATCGTTAGCATGGTGTAGATACTTTTAAGGGACCCCTAATCCATCGAGAGATACAATTTGCAAAACAAAACCGCTCTAGTTATAAACACGAGTATTTTATGTCCTAAAACAACCATCTGGGGTATATACACACCACTGCATAGTGTGTGTGAAGAATTTCACTTGCTCCTGCCAAGGATTGTGTCCCACAAAAAAAAAAAAAAACATCTGAAACAGGAACAAAAAAATGTCAATTTCGACGAAAACCATAACCAGAACCAGGACATTGCCATTCAAGTTGGGAATGGAGTTTAGTTTGGTGTAGTCGAACAGGACAACTATTTATTTTTTGACAGAAGAGAGGGGGCACACAAAAAATCCACATGTTTGAGCGTTCTAGTGGATACGACAAGGGCGCAAAAATTAGCGAACCGAAAATCCAAACATTTTTTTTTGCTTGTATTTGTTTTTTTTTTTTTTTGGCAAAATTGCCTATGGTCCGCCTTAACCTTACAGATTGGTGAATGCATGAGTCAGAGGAGGAACTGTTTCGTGCTCCTGATAGAAAATCATTTCTATACGTTGGCAAGGTCTTGGCATTATGTTTGTATCCTTCAAAGTCGGGGTTTTCGGTTGGTTTGCGATTCCTTGCCGGGGGTTTAGACAAAGGACGTTTTTATTTGTGTGCCGAAATAGGTTTTCGTGTAGAATAATCGGCTTAAATTTCAAATAATTTACGGTTCTTCGAGTTTTATAGGTTCAGCCAGGACGGGAGGAGGGGAGTTGTGATATTTAACCTTTTTGTTTTGCGAAAATTACGGGGTTGTAATAATGTTCAGTCTTAATGAGGGTAATCCAATGGAATGGGTGGGATTTAACTGTAATCGAAGCACGCGAATTTGGTTTGAGAACATAATAATATAATCGAATTGGACAGGTCGTGTAGCACGAGCCTTAAAAGCTGTGTGAATTGGTGGGTCTATGGAGAAACATAATGTTGTTGGGTCGTGGGAGTTTGTAAATCATTATCATAACACGTCATTTAAAAAAATTGATTTTTTAGGAAATAAGTTATGTTTTGGTTTATCACGATCCTGCAAAAACCTCAGGAGGACCATAAGGCATTTTTTTTGTCCAAATTGTATTTAAGTTCTCACAACCAAGAATGGGAGGTACTAACGGGTCCACCATCTAACTTTTTTTTTTCAACTAATGCTTATTTCGTGAATGGTAAAACTTAGCTCATGTCTGATTTGACAGATAATTAGTTTTATCCTTCCGCTGAACGAATATGGTTGTGTATACGCGTGAACAACGCTGGGAAATATTGCGACATTACTTTGAAAATCATGGTAATGTTGCAGAATGTCTGCGAAAATTGCGTACGGATTTTGGAAGAAGAGAAGCATCGTCAGCTCCGTATGTTCGTTATCTTGTGAAAAAAAGTGAAAGAAACTGGCATCCTCATCGATAAACCAAAGCGTGAAAAGCCAAAAACAGTGCGTACACCCGAGAATATTGCTGCCGTGGCAGAAAGTGTGCGTGAAGCGCCATCAACATCAATTCACCGTCGTTCTCAACAATTGAACATTTCGGAGACATCATTGAGACGAATTTTGCATAAAGGCCTTGGTATGACGCCATACAAAGTCCAATTGGTTCAGGAATTGAAGCCAACTGACCATCCAAAGCGTTTTCGCTTCGCTAAGTGGGCCTGCGATCGACTTAGAGAAGATGCCGATTTTGCCAAAAAAATCATCTTTTCAGGTGAAGCTCATTTTGATCTTGGCGGGTATGTAAACAAGCAAAATTGTCGCATTTGGGGCACAGAAAACCCGCACGCATACATTGAAAAGCCGATACACCCAAAACGAGTCACTGTTTGGTGCGAATTTTGGTCCAGAGGCATAATTGGGCCATTTTTCTTCGAAAATAAGCAAGGAGTGTCCGTTCCAGTCATTGGCGATCGTTATCGGGCCATGTTGAACGAATTTTTGTTCACAAAAATTGAGGAGGAGGATATTGGCAACATTTGGTTTCAACAGGACGGCGCTACGTGCCACACAGCCGAAGCTACACTCAATGTTTTGCGCCCTGTTTTTGAAGATCGCATTATCTGCCGCAGATCTGATGTCGTTTGGCCACCTCGGAGCTGCGATTTGACACCGTTGGACTATTATTTGTGGGGTGCCGTCAAAGATAAATGTTACGCCGACAAGCCAGAGACAATTGACGCTTTAAAGGACAATATTCGTGAAGCCATTGGTGAAATACAGCTGCACACAATCGATAATGTGCTTAAAAATTGGACCGATCGTGTAGGCTACTGCATGGCCAGCCGAGGCAGCCATTTGAATGAAATTATTTTCCATTATTAACCAGAAGGATTGTACTTTCAAGAAAAAAAAATTTATTTGGCGGACCCTTTATAACCAAAAAAAAAAAATACATGATGCAACTATAAACTAAAGCGAACTGAAACAAAATAAATCCTGTAGGAATACAAGTGCCGTATATCGGCAATAACACGGCGAATGTTGTCCTTCAAGTGGTCAATCGTTTCGGGCTTATGAGCGTAGACTACCGACTTCACATATCCCCACAGAAAATAGTCATGCGGCGTTAGATCGCAAGATCTTGGAGGCAAATCTACAGGACCGAAACGCGAAACTATGCGCTCACCGAACGTTTCCTTCAACGAATCAATTATGGCACGAGCTGTATGACATGTTGCGCCGTCTTGTTGAAACCACAGCTCCTGCACATCATGGTTGTTCAATTGATGAGCGAAAAAGTCAGTAATCATGACTCTATAGCGGTCACCATTGACTGTAACGTTCTGACCAGCATCGTTTTTAAAGAATTACGGACCAACTATTCCACCAACCCATAAAGCACCTAAACAGTCAGTTTTTTTTTTGGGATGTAACGGTCTCTCTTGAGGATTATCATCACTCCAAATACGTCAGTTTTGTTTATTGACATATCCATTCTACCAAAAGTATTGACCGTAAAATAGACGTAGTGCGCGATACGTATTTTGAACAGAACCATGATTTTCAAAATAAATTTGCACAATTTGGAAGCGTTGTTCAGACGACAGTCTATTCATGTTGAAACGCCAAACCAAACTAAAAAACATATGAGAAGGCTACAATCCGCTGTGCGGATCTTTTAATGTTCCATCACATCCCATCCTTAAAATTAATTTCCCCAAAATCACGGTTGCCAACATGAAGAAGGGGTTGAGACAAGCACGATATAAAGAAAGCGGAGAAATTACCTTCGGGACAAAGACTTTTCAGCTAAAATTTAAAATTTAAAAATTATACGATTTCATCACAATTAACATTTAAATTAGGTAACCCTAGAACAAAGCTCTACTTTGGAAAGATTAATTCGCATTTTATTTCTATCGTCCCTCCACACGGACTGAATTGAAATGAATTACTCTTACTTACTCTTTCTATTTATATATGCATTTCTAACTGCAATACTTAAAGTTTTTCTGTGAACCTAGTAATTTCAAGTATATCCTTATTTAAAAAAAAATCTCGATCCATCGTAGTAACTTCGTTGTTATTAAAAGTGTTCAGGCACCCGTTGATGAGATCGATTTCATCATACAATTTGTTCAGGAGGGTCATCCCGTAACTTGGAAAACGATAATCACTCAGACGTAGTCGAGACCTCATGAACAATCGCTCAATAATCGTTTGTGATTTGACGATTATTGTTTTAAGTTAAGCAAATAAAATGCGTTATCACTTAAACTAAACACAACTATTGATGTGATGAAGGATGTACCGTCAAAATGTTATCGTTAAACGATAATCACTTAAAGGAATGAGGGCCCTGGTCAAGAGAAACATTTAAAATTTCAAAAATCAATCTATCTACGGCTTTTGTCAGACTTAACCACCGAATAGAACATTTCTAATCAAAGGAGCAAAATCCATAAGGAAGAAGTTAAAGCAATCCTGCAGTTTTCTTCTGTGAACAGTGATACAGCTAAATTCTGAATAGGTTTTGTTAAAAAGCATTTCTAAGTAGAGCGATAATTTCTGACACGCATTATGTAAAACGTGGCATTTACGTGTTATGCTCTTTTAATTTAGAAAACTGAATTGTGTTTGCCATTATTTACATTTGCATTATCCGCACTAATCTTATGTTGAGACAATCCATAATTTTTTTAACGGAAAAAGTTTTATACTTCATTTATTGGATGCGTCGAACGATTCTGATATCAAATCCTCTACGACGATTTCAAGAGCCTTTGGTCCAAACACTTTTTCGGCGTAAGCGGATATTTATGCACTGTCATG
This sequence comes from Rhingia campestris, assembly GCA_932526625.1. Taxonomy (NCBI): domain Eukaryota; kingdom Metazoa; phylum Arthropoda; class Insecta; order Diptera; family Syrphidae; genus Rhingia; species Rhingia campestris. The sequence continues at coordinate 20,713,856 of OW052184.1, forward strand.
AAATAGCTTTGAATTTATCTTTATTCCACAATCCGTTGAATTGAACCTATTTTGTGTCATATTGCATGATAGATCATTGATAATTCAGCAATAGTGGTTATTTTCTTCAGGTTTTGATTGCAATTGATTACCGTGAGCTTTGACCAGCACTAGATGCATAATTTTCATATATCTGAGTGTTGCTGCAAGTACCTACAATATCTGAATGCCCTTTCCTTTTTCCGTGTTTTGCCACTGATCTTATTCCTGAATATTTAATAACAAAAACCTTCGCACAAAGTCTGTATGTATTTAAAATCCCTATTTTTTATTTTCGCAGCCAATTTTTGCATTCAAGGATTTATAGTGGTCTTGATCGCTGCATAGGTAATTTGTTTCGTTTTTTTTAGCCTATGTGGTCTCATATTCGTTGTCTGAACTTGTATAGTCATCATTTGACATCTCTAAAAGAAATTATTTAATGATATGAATTTACAACGAATATAGTAGTTTCAAGAGTGCGTGACCTTATTTATAAAATGAATTTAGGACCGAGAAATTATATTGAAGGACAAATGACCAAGAAATGTTTTAAAAGACAAAGCCTTTGTCCCAAACGTCTTGTGTTGGCAAGCCAGCCCAAAATGTGGGCTTTATGGACAAAAAATATTGAATATGACGTTACCACAACATATTGTTCAGACGGTTTATCTAAACATTTTATGGTTCGTTAAAAAACAACGCTTTTCTATTGTATATGTCTTGGGGTACGGAAGCGCCCCCAAAAAGTGGAAGTGGGTTAAAATGGTCTAAGGACGAAATGTTCATATTAATTTTACTAAAGTTTTTGCATCAACAGTTTTTTCGAATATTTGAAAATTTGACCGAAAAGGTAGGCGTGGGAAAAAACGTTGAATAGACGAAATATAGATATTGAGATTCTCTTAATATGCTGCTCAGACACTTTTTTAAAATTTCTAAATTTGGCTAAAAACTTCGTTTTTCTAAAAAGGGGGCGTGGCATTGGTCGGATTTAAAAAAATGTTTACACTTGTTCTGCTGGGAGCAACAAAGAGCACGTGTACCAAATTCCATCATTCTAGCTCAAAAGTTAAGCCCCAAAAACTGGTGACGTACGGACGGACGGACAGACATGGCTAAATCGACTCAGCTGTGCGTTTCTGAGTCGATCCGAATTTGACAAAAATCTTTTAAAGGCCCATACAGGTCCTCAAACCTAGCTTTTCTACTATTTCTTCCACAATGAGTGAATATTTAGTAATTTTCCGAAACTTTTGTATGTTTTTAACTTTCTCTTGGAAAGAGAAAGATATTGTTTTCGTGAAATTTTCGACCTCAAGATTTTGATTGATTCTAACATTGCGATGATAGCGGAACCCAAAAAAGCGGTTTTTGGAATTCCGTCCGTCTGTCCGTCTGTCCGTAATGATCTCCCCAGCCTAAACGGCTTTACCGATTTTTTTCATAAGTTTGTTTTTGTCATAATTCTAGGCCATTTTTTTTGTTTGCTTTGAGAGATGTTATTAACGGTACCTGCCATATAAAAATTACACATAACCTCAATTTTCTCGAAAACGGCTTCACAACTTTATAAATTTTCTATCAGTAGGAATTACAATTGCATATGTGAGCTTAATATACTCCAATCGAACCGAAGGGGGTCACTTTATGAAACCCTTTTCATATTTGAATAGACGGTCCCTGCAACAAAAACGCATTTCAAGTGCGGAAAATCAACTTTTTGTCGTGAGTATCTTTTTCACTCCTAATTCACTTTTCCTCACCTCTTTGTACATATCTTTGTTTTTCGTTGGTTTTTTAAAAAAAAGGGGAAAAAGGACCTTTGAGTGTGAAGTCATTTGAATTGCGTTTCAGCCAAAAAACGCGTGTCTGAATGTGAAATTGAATGACGAAATGCCTCGCATTTGGACTGAAATCTCATACTTAACTGATAGAACGCGTTTCGGCTGAGTGGAAATTTGCTCGTTGCTCCCACTTTACCCGATACAATATTTTTAGCGAATATCTAAACCATTTGATCGGTAACCTAACATTGTGGCGGCAACTAAACTCAAGTGTACTACCATTCCATTTAGATGTATTCTCATGATAAAAGTCCATCTGTTAAGCGAATATTTGAAAACATCTTATTGGTCACTTCCTATTGTAATTGGATAATTGGATGAAGTCGATTTTTCATGCTCCCACCATTACATTAGAAATGTTATTATCCTGGAACACCATTAAATTAAAATGCTCCCCCGTCCCATATACACCCTCTGCGGTCATTGTAGTAACATTCACATCGATTAAACTCTCGTTAAACTTAACGACAAGCACCATTACAAATTTGACATTTCCCTTCAATATCCCCATTGATGTATATCATGAAGGACTGTTCAAGCTGCAACTCATATACAATGACTCATCATCCTCAATGTCAAAAGAAATCGCAAATTTTGTATATCCCTCTGTGTACGTGTTTATATGTTTCAATAGCAAAATCATAAAGCATAAAATATCCCAAGTGTCAATATTAATTATCGCATCAAACAATATCTATCTGACTGACATATTGTGGCTAGCATTGTCGATAGGATTCTGCATTCACCCACACACACATATCCACCTTATATATGCATTTGATTGCCTCCCCCCTCACATACATTGACAACATTTTCCACTTCAATCATTTGGCTGTCAGTTACACACACCCACACAGTGACAATGTCCTTGTGTACACACATCCCATTGTTAACTAACATATTCCCCTTGAGGACATCGAACCGAAAAGCACACAAAACAACAATCAATACACCCAACAAAATCAGGCATACGTACACACACAGTTCAATTGGCAATATGGAGTGGTCTCCACTGCAGATTACACCATAGAACACTGGTGCGTCCATCGCCACATAATAGTATGACCATAGGGATGATGGCTATAAAAATAGCACCGTTCCCACCAATGACGTTCGCCACGCCTGGCTCATTTCGCAACCCCCAACCGCCCTAAAACACATCCAGACTGAGTAGGACGAGTATGTATGCTCTTGTGGATCATTATTAACTCATCTCGTTGCTTCCAATTCCAATACAGAGAGAGAGAGAGCGGTACAGCTCAGCTACATATCGCTGGTTATAGGTAGTAGACGTGTACCGTTGTTGTGTTGCCTGATTTCGATCTCATATTCGATTCAACCCCCCACTTATGGATTCTGTTCAGTTTCGGACAAGTGAATCAGGCACAGGACAACAGGCGAAACAAAAAAATGAAACCTACTCCACAAACGTGTAACAATGGCCGTCGAAAACAATCGCATGTCTTTGTCACATCTGTCAAATGACGAGCTCTTTCCGGGAACCCGGCTCCGATGGTTTATGACGGCCATTGATAAAATGTGTCCATCCATTTCGTGGAGCTGTCCGGTCGCCTTATATTAAAAGCAGATTAAGGTTGGATTTCTTTTATTTAGTCGTTAGCTCATCGGGGGGTTGTTGGATCGGATGTCAGGGGTGGGGTCGGTGAATGCTACGCATGCAAAATTTAATTGAAGTTTGAATGTCCTGGGACACTTTGCGAACTTAGGAATGAGATCAGATTCCAGAGGTGACTAGAAACACAACCCTTATCGGCGGGACCTATTGCATTTCAGGAACAAGACGAGGAAACAGGTTTCCACGGTAAGAATGGTGTTAGCTTGTACAATGTCAAAATCAGGGATGCAAGACCCATAACATGCCTACAGGATGGTATCTATTGTGGTATACCTATCAGTGGAGAGGCTAACATATGCCGATTCCGATTAGCTCATCTCCTGAAGTCGGTATCCCTTTACATTGAAAGCTTTCAAAGCAAAAAGTGACAGCAGGGAAAGTGAACGGATGAATGAAAAATAGTTGTTCCAGGTTAGAAATGATGTTAGGAAGTTCTATTATGCTACACCACGCCAAAGTCCCTCAACACAGCTTACAGTAATGCCTAGATCGCCCCCAACATCAAGTGCAAGATCTTATCTATCGTGATGTAGCTAACAGTGGCGTGCGGTACATATCAGCCGATTCCTACTGAAATCCCTTTTCCTTTGAAGCACGATGTATATGGCATCAACGGCCCAGACAGGCCCTCAAACCTAGCTTATTCCTTCATGTGTGTGTGAGAAGGTGTTTTTTTTTTAGGGTGGACCTCCTGTTTAACGTCGACTTCGAACGAAATATTTTGAGAACCTTCTCATGACATTTTTAACACTCTTGGATGTCTGTCAGACCTTCGCAAAAGGTGGGGCAGTGAACAAAAGTTTATTTCGGTATTCGAACCAGGGACCCCAGCCTGGTACCTACATAAACACCTGAAACCTTTCATCAAAAATCTATTCGGCCCTTATCAGGTCGGAAAAGTCTACCATAAGAGTCAAATCTTTATTCTTCCTCAGATCCTGGAAAACCCAAAAAAAAACTTTTGATAGGCAACACTTATGGAACGATTTTAAAGCAGAATGTGACAGAACTTTGTGACGACTGATTCTTAATACAAAAGATGAACATGGGCTCTACAAAGGTCCAATTTGATACCACCAGGAGTCGCAGGTTTTTTTTTTCCTTAGCTACTCCTGAAACCATTTTGAGGTCTTTAAAAAATCTGTTAAGGACGGCTATACTGAGGTTTTTTGTTATAAACGTTCTCATCTGGCTAAGAAAGCTCAAAGAGCGCTGTGAGATGATGCTTGCAAAGGCTTTTTGACTCTGTGGTTTGTTGCCTTGCCTTAGATGGTATGTTTTGGTATAATCACTTACTTATTTACTTAAGTGGTCCTACAGTCCTAAATGAACCTGGGCCCCAACCAATAGGCCTCTCCAATTGATTGAGGTCGGTTTTTACATGTGCGAGACACTTAAGGCGAGGCCTTCCACTACGTCCGACTTCTGCCTGGGAATCGAAGACTCTGCGAGCCCTAGTATTGGTATCCATTTGCTCTACATGACAGCTGTACAGCTCGTAGAGTTCTTGGTTTAATCTTTGTCTCCATTAGCCTTCAATGCAAACGGGAGCGAAGATTTTTCGAAATTTTTTTCTCTCAAAACGGTCCATTCTTCAGGTCCGTAGAACAGGACTGGGATGATCAGGGTCTTGTATAGGATCTCCTTAGTAGTTCGAGTGATGGCTTTACTACTTTTATAACATATCAACTGGCACGAAAAGCTTACTATCCACTCATCCGCTTGGATTCAACATAAAACAGGAGGTTTCGCCATCTTGCCAGAAGTGCCAGAGGAAGAGCCTGGCTACTAACGAGTCTGTTGGACCAAGATTTTTCGTTGGTATATTGGTGGAAATACGTCTTCTGGAAGTTCGTTCCATTGTTTGCTTCTTCTGAATCAAAAAGAGTTTTGATATTGCGCTGTTCAAGTCGTTGTTAGATGAACTGTGTGCCTATGAGCTCGAACTTCGTGTTTTTTTAGATCTTTGAAAAGCAGTCTAGGAATGATTTCTCCAAGCGCTTTAAAACACCTGCCTTTCTGGTGCCTTTACAAGAGACAGATCACCTACTAGTCTAAATAAGCCCAAAGATTGGAGACTTGATGGAAGGGAACAATCGTCTATAAAGCGATTTGCTTGTCTTTGGATAGCTGAGTTGCTCGTCTTTGGATAGGGTTTGTTCAGTGGATGTTTCAGGGCCGAACTCAAAACACGAGTTCAATATTTTAGAGCTTGTACCATCCAGCACTACCTACTACCACTACCTGTGTCTTTAAGAAGGTTATCAATGCAGACGCATAATATTTAAGGAACACCGTATGCTTTCAATTTTTGGCTAAGATAGCCCTGTACCAAATTCGATCCAAAGCCTTGGAAATGTTCAGGGAAACAGCTCTGGATTCTCCATGTTTTTCGATCGCAGATGTCCTATTTAAGGAACTCCGTATGCTTTCAATTTTGACTAGCAAAGCCCTGGACCAAATTCGATCGAAAGCCTTGGAAATGTTCAGGGAAACAGCTGTCGATTTTCCATGTTTTTCGATCGCAGATGTCCTATTTAAGGAACTCCGTATGCTTTCAATTTTGATTAGCAAAGCTCTGGAACAAATTCGATCCAAAGCCTTGGAAATGTTCAGGGCAACCGGTCCCGATTCTCCATGTTTTTCGATCGCAAATGTCCTATTTAAGGAACACCGTTTGCTTTTAATTTTGGCTAGCAAAGCCACGTGCCAAATTCGATCGAAAGCCTTGGAAATGTTCAGGGCAACAGCTCCTGATCCTCCATGTTTTTCGATTGCATATGTCCTATTTAAGGAACACCGTATGCTTTCAATTTTGGCTAGCAAAGCCCTGTACCAAATTCGATCCAAAGCCTTGGAAATGTTCAGGGAAACAGCTGTCGATTTTCCATGTTTTTCGATCGCAGATGTCCTATTTAAGGAACACCGTATGCTTTTAATTTTGGCTAGCAAAGCCCTGTACCAAATTCGATGTTCAGAACAGCAGCTGTCGATTTCCATGTTTTTCGATCGCAGATGTCCATAAATGGGTTACATAGTTTGGTAGGTCTTCAATGGCAGAAAAAATGGTTCAGATATCTGCTAACAAAATTGTCTTGGATAAATAAAAATGTTTTTATATGGGACCTCTATCGGGTATACTGACTTTGGTGAGATCGTTAAGATTGGTGCAGATGTTTTCACCAGGGTTGGCTTTTGTGGCTCCTCGTCTCTACAGCTTCTGGAAAAAATCTTTGGAGGCACTACCTACTCAGTCGAAGAATATGCCTGGGATGCAATGTGTCGTGGTGATGATGGTTACTTTGGACGAAGTGTCCCGCAGCAATTGAATAAGCGCCTTGAGGCTGTTAGTGTCAAGATTTGGTCATATTATCTGAGAAATTTTTCGGTTATTGAGCTATAACCACCTTAATATGGTTGTGGGCAACGCTAAATAGCTATTTAGGAGGTCAGGTTATCTTGACTTAATGTAATTTATTTGCTTGCTGGTTTTTAAAATATTGAGAGCCTTGTTTTGCCAGTTTATCTAGTTCATCAGCAGCGAATTCCTTGGAATATTCAAGTATCTCGGAACCGACTTTAAGTTTGATGAGGTCGTGTTCTACTTGTTAATAAGATCTACTTCTACTACATCGTGTATCTAAAATTCTATTTAAATTAGGAACAGGGGGACAAAAGTCCTATATCTACAGGACCTCCTTAGTATTTCGAATACGGGGTTTGTTACGAAGTCAAAACGGTTGGCTAAAGCCATATGAACTTCATAAGAAGCAATTACCTTCCTTATTCTGTTCGGCATCAAAGAATAAAAGCTTCACGTAAAATTTGGATCACGAATCCTGGATTGCGTCTATTCTTGGCTTGCATAATGGATTAAGGAAGAACATAGGCTCTAAAGGTAGGTGGAAAGTATCCCAATACTTTCAGCAGATTTTCCTGACAATTTTCCCACGATACGACGTGTGGTTAAGATCTTGCTGAGCAATTTAATTTGCGATAGGCGACTGCATTAACATTTCAGAAAAAATGCATTTGAATTAAGAGATCTGTTCACTTTCGGCATAACGTTTTCAAAACACGTGGGATCACCTCCAAAACACCAAAATATTACTGTATATGGATGTTTTGGGGTCACAGAAAAAAACGACAGCTATGGTTTCAAATGCCGCAAAAAGCAATTTAACCTTTTTTAAACCATTAACCACTACAGGCCGTAATTATTTCGAAAACCCCATACTAAATTTTACAAAGATCGTCGCAGTTTACTTAAAATATGTAGAAAACCAATAAAATGGTTGAAACATTCGCTAATAAAATTGTCTCGGATAAATAAATATATTTGTCATATGAGACTTAGATGATGGAACTTTTAAAGGAATCTCGTCATTTTCGCAGGAATTATGAAATTCATTTATTTTACAATTTAAATGGTTTGACAACCTACAATGACCCATCGGCGTTAGTCACCGAATTCGCTATACATATCGTTTGGAGACAACTTGTAAGATTATTGTCATCACCACCATTCCATTCCTTAATGCCATGATTCCCATTTTAATTTTGATACACTTTTGAAGAATATTGACATTTTCAGGGATTAAGTGGGAATCGTTGATCTGCTCTAAAAGACTTGTTCAACATTGGAAACTCCTGTTTTTGTTGGTGGTTCATCATTCAGAAGAAATCCTCATTTCATCCTCCTTTTAGGGTGACTCTATCAAATTAGTGCCTCTATGTATCTATCTATGTATCTGCTTCAAATATCCAAATATATTATAACTGCCTACATCACATAATATCGAGTGTTCGTGAATTATTGCATTCAATTGAATTCAAGTCGATATAGCTGTTTTAAAACAATTAAAAGCTCTATTCGATCAACAGGAAGTGCATTAATGCTTTATGGGATATTAGTAACTAAATGCTCTTTGTTCGTCAAGATATGAGTCAAACTTGATATAAACTAAATCAGAATATCACGTAGACCATTTAGGAGTGCATTGATAAGATATACAGTTGTTTGCATTTCTGGGAAAAATAAAAGATACTTCGACAGTATTGCGAACTCAATAAATGATAAGTTTGCCAAGTCATGGTCATGGTTCTTGTTTTGGCGACATGTGGAGGGTGACATGTGAACTTCATGATATACCTGTAAGATTCTTGCTGTTTTAAAAAAATTGATTCAGTTTTAAAGATACAACAAGTGAACAGCTTATTTTCATTGAAATTGGCTTCATTTTTAAGATTAAATAAGCTAAAAACCAACAAGTACACACTGTAATCTGAATAAAACTCCAACAACCACTTGTTCTCAAATTTATAAAAATAAGACCAATACATGTCCTAAAACTCAAATCACCTGTGTTTCCAAAGTTACATCTTTCGGATAAAAGTAAAAAACGTTCCTACAGTCGATTTCGAATGCCAATTTTGCGTTTCATGGACGGTTTTGTACTCGCAAAGTTCAGGTAGATCAAAATATTCGAATGATTAGAAGATTACCGATCAAATGGTTCAAGTATTTGCTAACAAAATTGTCTTGGATAAAGAAAAATATTTGTCAAATGAAATTCAAACCTTCAAACTTTAACTTCGTAGACTTATGAAATAAATTTTATTCTGCACTAACTTACCCGGGAGACGTCTTGTCTTGGCAATGCATATTCAATTGGATGAGGAATGAATAAGTTGAAGAAAAAAATTTATTTAAAAACCGAAGACTTCAAGCATTGATCGTGGAATCACGCGTAATGCTTGACAGAAATAACAAAAAAATATTCAAATCGGTTCAGGAGTTATCAAGTTCTGGCATCAGTAACAAAATATAGGCATTCTGGTGTTACTTAAGTGACTTGAAGTTGGGATTCATCGATCAGTATTTCACCGCCTTTCCACCGAGCCATTGAACAAATGTTTGCATTATAAACTAAAATGGCCCTCGTTACCTGAACAGTGTTACTTGATTACTTATCGGGCTCCAGACCCGTGAAGAGTCTCTGCCTGAGACACTGCGGCCTTCCATCCTCTACGATCTCTGGCTCGCTGCTTCTTGACCAAGTGCTCTGGCATCCGCGATGGCTTGGTCTTTGAAACGAAGATTCGGTCTTCCTTGCCTTCTCGTACCTGGGGGCTGGGATTCAAAGATCCTCGTAGCTGGAGCATTATTGTCCATTCGCTCGATGTGGCCGAGCCAATGTAGTCGACGTGTTTTGGCTTTTTGGTCATCCACATCTTGGTACAGCTTATAGAGTTCGCGGTTGTATCTTCTCCTCCATTCGCCCTCCTCGTGCACAGGACCAAAAATCCGCCGAAGTATTTTTCTTTCCAAGGAGCCCAGTACAGGTCTCCCTAATTGCTTATCGTTCAGCACCCGGCACGATTAGGCAGAACTGGCGGGATAAGGGTTTTGTAGAGCACACATTTGAGTAAGGAGTTTTGAACCCAGTTGTTTTGCCAAACCGAAGTAGCAACGGTTTCCTAGGGGAATTCTTCGACGGATCTCCACTAGGGTGTCATTCGTAGAGTCTATGTTTACTCCTAGGTAGGTGAACTCCTTAACTACCTCGAAATCGCTGCTATTAATAGTGACGTTTTGTCCTAGTTGGTGGGCAGATGCTTCTTTGTTTGTGGATAGCATGCACTTAGTCTTGTCCTCATTTATTTCAAAGCCAACGGATTTCGCTTGTTCTTCAATCGCCGTGAACTCTTTTATCACGGCAGGCTGGGAGCGACCGATGATGTCAATAACGTCCGCATAGCAGCTGGACGGATCTGTTGAAAATAGTGCATTCCGTGTTGACACCTGACCTGCGCACTATCTGCCCTTGTACGAGATTGAAGAAGTCACATGATAGCGCGTCTCCTTGCCGAAATCCGATGCTATCTGCAATCTTACTATCTACTCCAGTACGAGATTGAAGAAGTCGCATGATACCGCGTCTCCTTAACGAAATCCGGTGCATGTTTGGAATAGTTCGGAGGAGCTTCTTCCAAACTGCACATTGCAGCGTGTTTTCCAACGTCACGCGACACAGCTGAATCAGTTTTGCCGGGATTTTGAATTTGGCCATCGCCATATAGATTTCCTGACGATGTATGCTATCATACGCGGCTTTGAAGTCGATGAATAGGTGGTTAGTTTCGACTTGAAGTTCGGAGGAGCTACTTCCAAACTGCACGTTGCAGCGCGTGTTTTCCAGCGTCACGCGACACAGCTGAATCAGTTTTTCCGGGATTTCGAATTCGGCCATCGCCATATAGAGCTCCTGACGATGTATGCTATCATACGCGGCTTTGAAGTCGATGAATAGGTGATTAGTTTCGACTTGAAATTCGTTGGTCCTTTCTAGGACTTGCCTCAGTGTAAAAATTTGGTCTATAGTCGATCTGCCGGACCGGAAGCCACACTGGTACGTGCCGATTAGTGTGTTGCAGAACGGTTTTAGACGTTTAGAAGTTTTAGACGTGTCCACAACCGATCAAATTTTCACCCTTCGGCAGATCCTGGAAAAAACCCAAGAAGTCCAAATCGATACCCACCACCTATTTATCGATTTCAAAGCCGCATATGACAGCACTTATAGAGACGAACTATACAGAGCCATGTCTAGTTTTGGTATACCGCCCAAACTCGTCCGTTTGTGTAGGATGACGATGGAGAATTCTCGCTACTCCATCAGGGTCGGAAACGACCTCACCGACACATTCGATACCAAAAAAGGATTTAGGCAAGGCGATGCGCTGTCATGTGACTTCTTCAGTTTGATTCTTGAGAGGATTGTTCAAAACTCATGACCCAACACCAGAGGCACAATTTTCCAAAAATCGATGCAACTACTAGCAACGCCGACGATATCGACATCATTGGTAGGACTCAACGTGATGTCATAGCCACGCTTGCTATTATAGAGAAGGAAGCGGAAAAAATGGGTTTAGCAGCAAATGAGGGTAAGACTATGCATATGCAGTCAACACTAAGGACACACAAAATCGACGAATTGGACAGAACGTCACCATTGGCAGATATGACTTTGAGGTAGTATACGGGACTTTGTCTACCTCGGCTCCGACATTAACTCTGAAAACAACATCTCGTCACAAATCAAACGAAGAATTACTCTTGCCAATCGATGTTTCTTCGGGCTAAGAAGGCAATTTAGTAGTAAAGCCCTCACTCGAACTACGAAGGAGATCCTATATAAGACCCTGATCATCCCAGTCCTGCTCTACGGCGCTGAAGCATGGACCGTATCAGCGGTTGAAGAAATCCTTTTTCCATTCGAGAGAAAAAATCTTCGATCCCGTTTGCGTTGACGGTCTATGGAGACGAAGATTCAACCACAAACTATACCAGCTGTACAGCGACATACCCCTGGACAAAAAACTCCGAATTGGATGTTTAAGATGGCTAGGGCATGTAGAATGAATGGACACCAATACTCCGACTCGCAGAGTCTTCGATTCCCAGCCAAACGTCGGACGCAGTAGAGGAAGACCTCACCTTGAGTGGCGCGCACAAGTAGAAACATCAATCAACTTGGAGTGCGCAACTGCAGGCAGTTAGCTAAGAACCGGGCTAATTGGAGAGGCATGTTGGTTGAGGCCCAGGTTCATCCCGGACTGTAGCGCCACTTAAGTAAGCAAGGAAGTTTCTGTAACATCAATATAAGCCGATACAATACTCTTTCCCACTTATATGGAACACAACATAGGGTGTCACTTTGTTGGGACGATTGTTCTTTCCGCTGGATCGGTGATGTCATGCAAGTTCCCTCTTTAGCTCGTCGGTGGGTGTGCGATTTACCCTTTCTATGTCTTATCCATGCGAGTCTTTTGCGTCTAGGTGTGCTAACCCTTGCTGAGTGTTTATATTTAATGAACCCGTGAAATCATTTATATCTACAAATATATTTCGTTCTTTGCTTTCTTTGACTTAACTGGCTCCCGACCTGTTGGACGTCTCTACAGAAGACAAGGCAGCCATCTTCTTCGATCCTGGGCACTTGGCTTTCAGTTATTTAGTGCTAGCGTACTGGCTCATCGGTTAATCCTTAAACCGAGAGTTCGGTCTTCTTTTTCGTATCGGACTTCGAAGCGTGGAAGATTCGAAGATTCTCTTGGCTCGAACGTTATCTACTGTTTATTCGCTCGATGTGGTCGAGCCAAAGTAGTCGACTTTTTTTTACGTTTTTACTAAGTCGACATTTTGGAACTCTGCTCATACACTTCGCGGTTGTATCTCCTTCTTAAATCGCCTTCTTCGCATACCGGACCAAAAATTCGACGGTCAATTTTTCGTTCGAATGTGCCTATTATTTGCTTTCCTGCTTATTTTCCATCACTCGGCGCCGTAAAGTAGGACTTTTCTGATTAGAGCCCGGCAGAAAAATTTGGCCGTTGGGGTTAAGAGTTTTGTTTCGTCCTTACGTTGCTGCAAATTCTGAAATAGTAGCATATCTACCCTTAAAGTTGTTAACATGCATGAAAAAAACATTCCTGTCCCTCATAAGTTTTTCAAAAAGTGAAAAAGCTAGTTACCCCCTTAAATGGAACACAAACATTTGAATGGGAATCTGGCTTCAAATTCGGTCATGCATGCAAAATGACAGTCCAGGATTCTAACGTTCAAACACAAACGGAAAAATATATCTGTCGTTCGAAGGTTTTGCAATATCTTGTAAAGGAACCCCTTAAATGGAACACAACCTTTTAAATGGGAATCTGTGTAAACATTCTGTCATGCATGCAAAATGCCAGTCCAGGATTCTAACGTTCAAACACAAGAAAGGAAATATATCTGTCGTTCGGAGGTTTTGCAGTTTCTGAAATGGGAATCAGACATAAAATTCTGTTTTGCATGCAAACTGATACTCCAGGATTCTAACGGACAAAAATATAAAATCTTGCTCCATATTACCAATTGCTTGTGCCATCTCCATGGGACGTAGAGTGGTGGCCCGTTCAAATTGCTTCCACCAGAAAATGTCCCCACTATAAGTACATGTGCAACCAATACCGCCTTTCACAAATCAAAAGACACATAACAACTCCAAAGTAACTACCACCTTCTTACCCACTTGAGACATCCAACTGCACTTCAACGCAGAGACCCTCGCGAAATTTCCATAAATAAAATGTTAACCTCTAGTCATCTGCTCTCAACCCCAATAGAATGGTTTACTTAATACTTCTCAACCAAACAACTCATTCAGTTATTCCTCACTTCCCTAAGTATAATGCTAGAGAACTTGTTCTTTCCCCTCGTGATTTACAAACTTTTACCATCCCTGTTCTCTAAATAAAAGAACAACTTAACACCTTCACACATGAATGGGTTAAGCAACAACATACCCGGCTCCTTACTATCGTACCTGTGCGTCTATTTGCACAAAACTTGGCGTTGTCATCGTCGTCGTAGTCATATTCACTTCGAGAAGAGCTGCATACACACAGGCTTAACCGGAAATATCCATAACTAAACTTCAACCGCCACCCTCCGTTTGGCCCGCATAAAAGTTCATACACACTCAAGGCAGCATGGCACAGCATGCTGCTTCCCTTGGCATAGGCAAGGCCTCCATAACAAAAAAACAGATTAAACTGCCTTCTCATTGTTGAGCACAGTCAGCTTGGCGACACGCTTTGTGTTTGTCGACGTCGAAAGGAGGGTATCCAAATTAAAATATGAAAACTTTCCGCATGAACTTATTCAAAACAGGCGCTGCGCTGGCTGGAAAAAAAGGCGAATCCCCCAAACGAAATGAAAATGAACGCCTTTCTCAGACTCCCACATGTGAGGTGGCTTGGGAGAGTCATGGTCTCATATCTGCGGCAACATACTTTTAAAATGACAATCCAAAAACGTATCTATCCGCATATAGATACAAACTTTGTTGTACAGATACTTTTGTTACGACCCCAAAGAATACCACTCAGTTTCCCAGGCGTGTTTTTTTTTTTTTTTTGCGAGCGATTGATGATGACACGACGTATTAAATATAATTAATGGATCTTAATTTAGTTCTTTCGTTAGTGAGATTAAAGTTTTAAGTTGCCTCGAACAAAGAGACGACGATGACTATGGCGGCGGTGGCAGCGGCGGAGACGGCCGCACAATGTATCTGAACAGAAGGACTCGATTTGATTTTGTTTTTGTAGGCGACCGAGATTAAGTTCTTCGGCTTGAATTGAAGCAGGAAATGTATGAGTGTGTTGCAGCAGCATTATCACTCGACAAGAACTGGAAACGGCTGCTGCAAGCCGCAAGAGATGACCGGGAGAAGAAGAGCTGAATGTGTACTGAATCTGAGAACATATGAATGAGTGTTTTTGTTTTTGCAAAAAACGCATTCGCATTCGCATATTAATCATACCAAGCGAGGACGTCTCGTAATCTCTGAATTCCTTGAGATATCTTGTGTATTGCGAACAAATACCAAAGTGATTACTCACCGGGGGCTGTCAGACAAAGTCTTACAAAGAAGCGGAGGGTTTGTGTTTTTTTTGTTGTTTGTATACTGGTTTTTGATTAAGGAACTTGTGCATCGAGGGTTCTAAAGTGAGGGAGTGGTTTGGCGGGAACAATGGGATTCTGGTCATGGGAATACTGACTGACTGACTTTGTGTAACATAGCTCGATATATAAGTCGCAGGATCCTTTTTCAAATATTCCAGGGGAATTGAACAGATTGGAGAGCTATTCATGCGAAAATAAATTACAGGAGGGCGGTTGACGGGCTTAGTAAGGTGAGGGGTAGTGCGGAGGGTTTGTGTTTTTTTTGTTGTTTGTATACTGGTTTTTGATTAAGGAACTTGTGCATCGAGGGTTCTAAAGTGAGGGAGTGGTTTGGCGGGAACAATGGGATTCTGGTCATGGGAATACTGACTGACTGACTTTGTGTAACATAGCTCGATATATAAGTCGCAGGATCCTTTTTCAAATATTCCAGGGGAATTGAACAGATTGGAGAGCTATTCATGCGAAAATAAATTACAGGAGGGCGGTTGACGGGCTTAGTAAGGTGAGGGGTAGTGCAACGAATCGCCACGCAGAAAGTTTGGGTTCAATTCCCAATCGTAGCAAGACCAAAATGTGTTTGCCAGGCTATAAACCCACGAAGATTTAACGAATCCTCTGAGTAGTATCAACTGTCAAGAAATGCCACTCGGATTCGACATTGAGGCAATGGAGGTACCGCTGTCGTGCAGTACACTCACATACAGGAATGAAAAAAATAAATACCTGGCAGCAACGCCCCAAACAGGGCCTAAAACCTAGGTATCTCCATATTTTTTTGTCCGAAATTATATTTTTGCCACAAAGAATGGGACCTTCTGCTTAACGCCGACTCCGAACGTCAAATTTGAGAAGCTTCTCATGACAGTTTCATACTTTTCGATGTTTGTCAGACTTTCGAAAATTCGGGATTTGAACCAGGGATCTCGAGAACTGCACCCACATAATACATAAATGGCTGAGAGGATGCTAGGATTATCGTCTATTTTTGTAATGGCGATTATGTATGGAGTACCACAAGGCTGAGGACATAGAGGTACCGCCGTCGTGTAGTACACTCACATACAGGAATGAAAAAAATTAAATACCTGGCAGCAACGCCCCAAACAGGGCCTCAAAACCCAGGTGGTCCATAGAAAACTGCACCCACATAATACATAAATGGCTCTGAGAAAAAGCTAGGCCCTGGGTCCTTTTCTGTAAGGGCGATTGTGTATGGAGTACCACAAGGTTTGGTGCTTACCACAAGTTAGGCTTGGTAATGTAGACTGTTGACGATCAGGTGTGTCGCCCAGCTTTATTAGCTCTACATGGGACCATAGCGATACCTTTTGATTCATTCTTGTTCCTGAAAATATAGAAGATAACTCCCTCCGGCTAATGCTGATCGCAGGGCAAGTCAGGATCATGGAATTGGACTGCATAGTCGGTGTACTATTTATGTGAACCTGGCTTATGTAGCTGTTTCTGTCTAAGGTTAGGCTAGGTTAAAGTAGCTGCATGCGATGCGTGTGCACACTTAGAGCAGAAAGGTCCGTTGTGGAACCACCTAGATGGAGTTTTTTTTTTTGGAGAAAGCCGGACAAGAGCAGAAAAGCTGAGGAATGTACTCCTCCTCCTCCTCATTCAGGCAGCTTCTGCAGAAGTCATTGCTTAAGAGGCTAAAGGAGGTATTTCCTCCATTCCAATTTCACCGCAGAAGCAAAGTCCTTCAGGGCTTCAAAGTAGAAACTGCCTATAAAGCTCAATACGGCTTCTGCTGATCGCGAAGCAATGACACGCAGTAGGTGTGAGTCATCCTCCACGACCTCAAGTGCATTGAATTGGCCTGAATAGTTGGCGTGATATTTATGAGAAGCTGGTTTGTCATAATGCTTGTACTGCGGATGTGATGTGCGATAAACGACTATTCGGAATCAGTGTAATAATACGCAAAACTCGAATTAATTGCAGCAAGAAAAAATAGCACATTTACTCATTGGAAAATGACAATGACAATGCGAAGAGGACACCTGTCAAATTGCACACAGCCTTAGTCAACTTATAACGCCATCTATTGGGTTGTGATTGATAGATTGATCGCAGCACAGCGCCATCTATTATTTATCTCGGTAACTACTCCACCCGAAATTCACGCAAAACGTCATTTATCAAAATGAATTTCACAATTCTTCGAAATTTTCCAAGCTGCACAACGAATGTCACATGATAGCGGGTCTTCTTGCCGAAATCCGGGGAACGGATTTCATGGCATGGAATTGCGTAACATCGGCCGCTGACATTGTAGCAAGTACCCCCCCTTCCGACGAGCTAGGACGAGCACTTGCCAAAGCTACGATGGATCGGCCAGCAAGCCCTTGTTGTTGCCCGGACTGGCTTACGGAGTCCTGTGGCCGTGAGTCATAAGGGTGACTTAAGCAAAGGTTTGTTTTAGGACCCTGAAGGGAGCTTGAGACGACTCGGGTGTGAGTTGACTGACTCGATTTGCTTCGTTGGTTGTGTCTTGTGATGCAACCTATGATAGAGACCTGTTTTCTGAGCTGGGTCCGTTACATACTTCCAAACTGCACGTTGCATCGCGTGTTTTCCAGCGTCATGCTGGAACAGCTGAATCAGTTTTGCTGGGAATCTGAATTCCGCCATCGCCACTTACAGCTCCTGAAGATGTATGCTTTCATACGCGGCTTTGAAGTCGATGAATAGGTGGTGAGTTTCGACTTGAAATTCGTTGATCTTTTCCAGGATTTGCCTCAGTGTGAAAATTTGGTCTATAGTCAATCCGTGCCGATTAGTGTGTTGCAGAACGGTTTTAGACGTTCACACAGTACGTTGGATAGGATCTTGTATGTGAAATTAAGCAGGGATAAGTGTCGATAGTTCTTGCAAGGCATAGGATTGCCTTTTTGTAGATGAGGCATATGGAGCTGATAGTCCAGTCATCGGGCATGTTTTATTCCATCCATACTTGGTTGATGATTCGGTGCATGCTCCCTACCAAAACATCCCCACCGTATTTAAAAAGCTCCGCTGGTAAGCCATCAGAACCTGCGGCCTTGTTGTTCTTCAGCTTTTTTCTAGCTGGGCCAACTTATTCTATACTAGGTGGTGGAATTAGTTCTTCATTGACTGGAAGTGGGTTCTCCTCTTGCCCTATCACTATCTCTACAAGATGCCTACTAAGCAGCTGCTCGAAATGCTGCTTAAACACATCTACTAGGTTTCCTTTGTAGCAAGCAGCCAGTTGCTTGGCTTTTTTTATAAAACCTCCGGATCTTGTTATGATAGCGCGACTCTTCGATCTCCTTGAGCTGGGAGGCTGCGTAGGCTCTCTTCTTTCTACGCAGGGTCTTCTTTTCCTCCCTTCTCCTTGCTCGATACTCTTCTCTTGCTGCCCTTGTTTCGCGCTGCAGCGCTTTCTTGTGTGCATCTTCTGTCACCTTTTTCTTATACACGCATTCATCATCATACCACGGCTCTTTCTTGGGGGTGGCTGGTACCCTACAGTGGTTTCGGCTACCTCTTTGATGATGGTAGGTGAGTGCAAATAGTTTCATACTCAGGCGCTCACTGTAGGCTCTGGATACTCCAGGTGTGCTAAGGCGTCCAACGTCGAATTTCTTCTTCTGGGCAGGTCGCAGCTTCTTCTCGTCGGACAGTAGAGCTCTGAATTTATCCGCCACAAGAAAATGGTCTGAGTCGACGTTTGCCCCTCGGAATGTATGCACGTCGAGGGTGTTGGATGCGTGCCTCGCATCGATTAGCACATGGTCGATTTGGTTGGCGGTTCGACCGTCTGGAGAGCACCAGGTTGCTGTGTCGATCCTTAGCCTTGGGAACCTAGTGCTACTTATCACCGTATTACGAGCTGCTGCATAATCTATTAGTCGGTAGCCGTTGTCTGTTGGCGTTTCGTGGATTCTGTGCTTACCAACTAAACCGCCAAAGATAAAATCCCCGAGTACAACTTTTACATCAGACTCCGGACAGGCTCCGTAGGCTCCATCCAGGAGGTCATAAAACTCCTCCTTGATGGGATCTTCAGCCTCGTCAGTAGGGGCGTGTGCACATATTAGGCTTATGTTGTGGAACTTAGCATTGATGCGGATCACAGAAAGTGCGGATCACATATCGACTTGAAGTCAATGACTTTTGTCCTAAGCCGATTTCCCACAACGAATCCGCATCCAAATACATGCAATATTTTGTTGCAGCTGTAATAAATGTCGCAATTTTTTCTCTTCATTGTACCTGATCTTATCCATCGTATCTCCTGGATTGCGGGTATATCTGCCTTGTACCGCGTGAGGACAGATTCAAGTTTTTGAGTAGCACCCGGGGTGTAGAGTGTTCGTATATTCCAGGTGCATACTCTCATATCATAGTCAATTGACGTTCCGGGTCATGTTTCCATATGAGGAGTTTCATTATCCGAGGCTGATTTTTGTTGCTGATCTCTCATAACTTATGGTTTTTTCCGTGGTGGGAAAGTTACCCCGACGGCACAACCCCCAACCTGGAGGACTATTTCCCACCTTTACATCGTCCAAAAATCATCCAAATTTCGTCGAAAAATTCTATATTTCCATTCAACAAGCCATTCCGGAACAATTGCACAGAAAAGTCCATACAAAAAAATCAATTTTCGATTTTTCCAATTTCTCGACTTTTCCGGAGGGTTTTCTAAAAATTTTGAACCAAATCGGCCCAGCCGTTCTTAATTGATGAATTACTATAAATTTTTCACGCCATTTTTATGTATACATATAGATTTTATAACGAAACCGTTAGGAATTTTAAAAAAATGTTTAAAAGTTTATTGAAACGCCTACTTTTTGAGGGCGTTTTCTATAAAAAAACGTTTTTTGAATTACAATCAAAGTGCGTGGTTCACTTTGCCTTCAGTGTTGATTTTTTGATGTGTACGTGCTGGTAGTGGAATTTGGTATTCCAAAATCAGAAAGATGACTAATGAACGGAATAACTTGAATCTTGTGAAATGTAAAATGCTGAGAAAAACATTTTTATAAGAACAATGAATGACGTAAAGCCATTGTTAAGTGGTAATCGACTCCATTGCTAAAATTCCCCTAGCTTGTACTACATACACATCAGTCATCGACTTCGGTCATTAAGGCAGTCTGTCAGAGAAAAAGAGTGATATATTCAGTAATATCAAAGTAAATATCAAAGGGGATGGTTGCAGAAAGTATCTAAAAGTGTTCAGTAAATGGCAGGGTACTTTCGCATGTAAGGGTAATTTCCACAACAATTCCAATCCAATTCGCTATGGGGAAAAGTATGAATCATGCCAAATTGCACCTTTAGATACCTCCTGCAACCATCCCCTTTGACATTTACATCATCAAAACCCAACACATCACTGTCGCAACGGAACATATCCACACTCTTTCTCACCGACTGACTGCCTTAATCGCGTCATGCATCGAAAATAAATGATTGCCAAAAATTGGCGTTACAGAAGCGAAACGAAACCGTGTCTCAATTCTCAATTCCTCCGACCACAGGGCTGTGCGTCGTAGCCATTCATGACCCAAAACTTTCACTTACAATCCGGTGGCAGTTCACCGAGCGCAACGTCAACTTCAATTTGTAAGTCATTTGATTGTCAATTGGGGCGGCTGAAATATGCACCGCAAACGTTCGCCAAGGCTTCGAGAACACCCTCCCAAAAAAAAAAAAAACAAAAAAAAAAAACCGCACCACCCCACCTACCATCTGAAGGCCACTACGCAAATATACACATCCGCCCGAACCGACAACTAAAGCAACGTTTATGGTCTGCAAGGTTTTACTGCGGTAGTGGGGTGCGGGTGCGGGTGCTGTGGCGTGTATCTGTGGTTTAAAATTTGCGAAAAATAAATCGATTCGAGATATATTCCCTTACCGAACCATGCATACGTGATGAATGCACATACCCAGCTCAATGCAATTTGTCAAATCGCTTACACACCCATTCAACAAATAGACTGAAATTCATTTTTCGTATTTTTCCATCGAATCGACCGTTTAAATTGCTTGCTCGAGCGAGGCAGAGGAAATTTTCGAAAAAAAATATTCAAATTCAAAAATAAATTGGCTGATGTTGAAAATCTGCCGCGCACGAAAATACACCAAATTAGTTGAAACATCCGGAGACGCGCGTATAGGTTTGCCACGAAGTGTATTTTCTGAGTCAAAGACCGCGCTGAGGTATCTACGACCGAAATAAAAACCATCAAAAGTTTTGCCATAGGATAAACTGACTGATGAACGTTCGGTGTCTTTCATTTTATGCAATCGTGCATCATAGATACACTACATGTCACAAAAAGATGAAAGAGATACACAAACAACAATGGAGTCGCTCAAAAACACGCGTTTCCGTTGTAAAAATTTGGAAAATTGTATTTTAATAGAGATTCGGTTGGCATTTGTCACGTCACACATGTTACGCGAATTTTCTAAAATTAAAACCACGCGTTGACTTTTAGAAAAATTAAATGTTGGTCCACCCGATCGATATACCGCACAACTATCAGAGCAGAGTATCTACTACAGTGGTCTTGTGTGTATCGGACAGCAGCGTGTCTTAAGGTCATTTAATTTGTTTGAAACAGCAAAAAAAAAAAAGTTTAAAACGCTTTATCCGCCGCTCATAGATACGGTGATTCGGTCATCGTCGGTGTGTGCCAACAGAAACACACTGCAAGTGCGCGGCGGTTAGGTTAGGTTTGCTTTTCCGAATTCCTCAAGCTAAAAATATAATAAATTGGATTTCTGTTTGTGTGGCGGCTAGGCTATATATTGCACGGCGATGTATCATGAACTGCAAGCATTGTGTACTGTTATTTATTTATTTTTTGTCTATTTTCCTGCTGCTGTTGCACTCTTAGATACAATTTGTATTTTTATTTATTTTTTGTTGAATGTTTTATAGTCGAGCATATGCGACGGCATTGACATGTCATATGAACACGAACTGTGTGTTCGCGCTGTTGTTTGCTAGTGTGTGCCAATTGCTCACCAAGCAAAACACAAACGAATTGCCTTAGATATGTGTGTTGTCATAGTTTGTCTTTTTATTTTTTTTTTTAATTTTTTTTATATATGACATCTATATTTAAGCATGATGGAGGCTTTCCATTTTTATTTTATTTTTAAATGCAAAAGCTACTACGGGACAACTGCTGTTTGATATCAATGAGTGGGTATCATGCAGACAATCGGTTGACAGGGAATAAATCATTTAACGCTCGAGTTCGAGGTTCAAATTCGAATTTAATGTTTGCATTCGAAATTAGGTTAGGTACGATGGGAGTAAACGAGTTGTTCAGATGCTGGGCGCTGTACAATGGAAATAGCCTTGGAGGGCGTTTGAAGTTTGACGCACAGGAATTTGACAGCGAAAAAACAGCGATATTTGGAAGGGCAAAAAGCCTACTTTGGTATTTCTGAGATCAATTTAGGGTTCTCCTTGAAGTTCTGTGACTCGAGTGGGAAAAGGTGTCAGAAACGTAGTATCTATTCAAACGTCCTTTAGATTTTAAAACCAATCGCTGTTCTTATTCTATAGCCAAACTCAACAAACTATCCATCTGTATCCGAGCAACACCATATTTTCTGTTGCGAGGCGAAGATCAAACGGCCTAGAAAGCCCGCCAATCATTTCCTTTATTTTCAAAAAAAAAAAAAAAAAAACTTTATACACTGACCAGACGAATCTGCAATATGTTCGGCGACAGATGGTAATTTTCGTATTTAAAATACGCGGCTTTATTTAAAATACTACAACTTCCGATGATCCTGCAAACTGATCACGATTGATCCTCAACTGTCACTCTTACTTAGGCCGTTCCGTAATCTGTGGTTTTCGCACCTTCAAGTACGACCTATATCCACGGGACTTCTATCTCCGTATATCGATATCTATGAGCTATGTCTTGTTTACATATGAAGCTATCTATTGGCATGTGTAGGGCGTTCCAGATATTGCCACACCTTGAGGTATAACCCATCGACTGAAACTTCCTTCGTATGTTGATGCATATCGGTTTCTTTCGTGTCTTGAAGGCTTTCTATTGGCCTGCTTAGGTAGTTCTTGGTATATCCTATCGACTGAAACTTTCTTCGTATATCGATGTCTATTAGCTTCTTTCTTATTCGGATAGGGAGCTGCGATTGGCCTGCATACGCAGTTCCAGGTATTCCGATATCTATTGGATTCTGTCCTTATCGGATAAGGATCTGTCTATTGGCTCCTCTTTTGTTCGCATTAGGAGCTGTTCGTTCTATAAGAATTTTGACCAGAAAATCACATAATGCTTTGAGACCTGTAATGGAAGGTGGTTTGTAGCTTTCTTGTGATATTAGTGATCGCCTTTCAAGTCCTCTACCCATGAGTACCGATGTTGGAACCATCGTTCAGTATTTGTTCAGAACTGTATCTTCCACTATCTCAGCCATAGTCACTATACCTCGCCAGTTTCCATCAGTATCAGTCTGTCTTTCAGTGTCGGTTTCTCGTCAACAAATTATCCGTCTGTATCCAAGCCTTTTTACTTCAGAGAATCACTGAAGATCGCTAAGAGTTCCGCCATATATTTTATTTACTTCATGAAAAAGGATCTTAAACAATGACGAGGAGATGCTGTCAAATGTTTAGCTACAAAGCCTCAGTCTTGGCCAAAGGGGTTCACTATTAATTTCCGATTAGGGAAGCTAAAATATCTTCGGCTAGAGAAGGTCATTCTCGGCCTTAGAGGTTCGTCATTAATTTTTCGATTGGGGAAACTGCAACATGTTCCGCTGCAGAGGATCATTGTCGGCCTAAAGGTTTCGCCATTTATTTTCTGCCTAGGTCAGCTGCAATCTGTTCTGCTGCGGAGGCTTACTGTCGACATAAGAGGCATGCCATCCATTTTTCGCCTAAGAAATCTGCAATTTATTCTGCTGCAGAGGTTCATTTAAGGCCTAAAAGGTTCGCCATTAATTTTCGGCCTAGGAAAGTTGCAATATATTCGAAGTTCATCCTCAGCCTAAGCGGATTTAGGTTTATTTTCCGATGCTCATGCTTGTTTGTTACTTTATTACTTATCGGGCTACCGAGCCGACTATGACAAGGTAGATTCCACTCTCTTCGTTTCTTGGCACATTGCACTCAGTCATTCAGTCCAATCGTCCTGGCATCCGCGATCGCTTGATCTATGAACCGAAGCTTGGGTCATCCTTGTCGTCTCAAAACTGAAGGCTGGTTTTCGAAGATCCTGTCGGCTGGATCATTACTTCTCATTTGCTTGAGCCAATGGAGTCGACGTGTTTTTATCTTTTGAACTGAATCCGGATCTAAGTGCATCCACATCTCGTTTTTTTTAGTGAACCTATAGTCGATGGTAGATGATGCTCTTACAAAGCCCAATACAAGTTGCTGCCATCTAAATTATTCAGCCTTTAGGATTCCTAATTAAGCTAAGCCACCTTCCAATTATGTGTCGGTGGCAGACTTGTATTTTCTCATGTATTACATTTAAGTTAAGCTTGGATCCATGTGCACGGACATGCTAAGAATTACTAAGGTTGTAGTTGCAACCTAGTTTGGAATATGATCATACCTAGCCAATACGACGGAACAGGTCAAATGTCATTTGGTCAGAACACACGATTAGCTTAACTAATGCCATCGCTATATCTAGAAGCTTGCTAGTGTGGATGGCTTTAATTTCAAAGCATCAGCTTTCACCCTTATGTGATAAGGTATGTTGATCATCGCCAGCTTGATTGCTATCAGCTTGTTTGATCGTGCTAATCTGTCCTTTTTTGATCGATCTTTGCTCCTCTTGATCTTCTTATTATCTCCAGACGTCTTACTGCTCCGCTGTATGTTTTATAATTGAATTTGAAGGACCAAGCCCCCCGCTTACAGCTCTCCATTTTAGAGTGTTATGCGACGGTAGGTAAAGTTTTGAAGCAGAGTGCCGCGATTCCATATCCCTCCAAACTTCAGGAGCAACTTCGACTTCAACATCTTCGACATCTGCAATGAATTTCGAGCCTAAAAAGTTGCGGTTCTGATTTCCATTGTTTTTTAAAAGCAAGATCAGGAAGTGACGCAATTGCATATCTGCCAGATCTTTAAAGGATTCTCGGAAAGCAAGCTTTAACGCATTACAGTCGGTCGGGTCAAATGAAAACCAGACTGTTTTAAACTGTCTATGTTGTTCACAGGGCTTTATAGTCTGAAGGTTGAAAGGTATTCTGATACTCCTTTTACTAATGCTTCGGGCAGACAGCCAGATTAATTCTAGTCACTGGTAAGACCCAATAAAAGTTGGTGGGCTATTAAAAAGAAAAGCCTGTTACTTGCGGTATGGGCCACCGTTGACATTCTAAAACATGGGAAAATGTTAGGCATGCCTCTCGCTACATCGCTGCTATTTTAAAAATCGTTATCATTACCAGGCTACCGAGAAGCATCTGTTAAAATAAATACGTGGACAGTCTGCCTTAAAGACCCTGAAATTTACCGTTTATTATCTCGCAATATAATGGTATTCAGTTGAAAATAAATCTAAAAGGCATTTACGCGTTGAAGCTAGGGGGTTACGAGCGTCGTGCTTAAAGGATACTAAATTAGTCAGAAAGAGTCGCGGTGTGTAAAATGTATTCGAAATCATCTGACAGTAGATTGTGCGTTAGTTAAGAAAAGGTACTCCTATTATTTGCTCTAACTATAAAGGTAATCATCCCGCAAATTATCGCGGCTCTTAAGTAGCTAAAGAGTTGCAAAAAGACGGACGAAGTTTACCAGCATTATTTTACAGAAATTAAATTTTAATAAGCACAAGTCTAATGAAGATCAGAGTCAAAGCAGGCTGCAATTGAAGAACCTTAATATAATTTGTATAAGGCGGCCAATTGTACTAGCTAAAGTATCCGATAACGATCAAAAAAATATCTCACCTGACCCCGTTTCTAAGGTTTTGTCGATTAGTTTTTTATAAATTGAGGAACAAAGCGATAAACTTATTTTCGACAGGCTAGCTAAGCCCGAAAATAGTATTTACAGCAGACTTAACCTGCCTAAAAAAGACTGAGCCTAGACTACCGTAACTTAGCTTGAATCTAACTGGGGTGGCATGCACTTGTTGCCACTTTTTCCGAATGGTCGCCAACCTAATTGCGTCTTTGAGCACCAGGCCCGCCATCATGGAAGTCCATCATATTGCACAGATTCTTTCGATGTGTTTCATGATAGCTGGTCAAGGCTATCTGCAGACTCCATAACTAAACTTAATCTATACCTACTTAGCTTTAAATTAAGGAGTAAACTAAAAGTCCGCGAAGTCCTGAGCGAGTCCAGAGACACTGTCCTCATTATTCAGTGTGTTGTCTTTCGGTGTCGATTTCATTGCAATTCAATATCGCCGTGCTAAAGCTGAGATGCTCTAGAGCATTATCAAAGTACCTGTCGTGGATCAGTCGCTCTTCCCGCGTGACACGCTGTCGTCCGTTCAATACCGGGATACCATTTTTTCTTGAAATAACCCTGGCGATTCTATATAAATAAATGCTTCTGAAGGGATAAAGCTAGATATCCGCTTGTTCTTCATGTATATATCATTAGCCTAGTAAGTCCCGAAGATCAGGCTGTTATTGCAAACCATCGCCCATACAACGCATCGCCCAGACAAGCATCCACATGTTTGCTAAAATTCAGAAACTTGTCAAGGCGGATGCCAAGATATTTAACTTCAGTTCTCACCGCCAACGACTGTCCAAGCTGACCAATGATACACAAATTTTGTCGGTTTTTTCTAGTATCGCTAGAAGCCCTAAGCAATGGGGTCCTAAACAAATTGTTTCGGTCTTTTGAAAATTGATCTTCAATTTCCAATCGTCGCAATATCTCGTAATGTGATCGTAGTCACGCGCAGCAAAAGTATGTTAATGACCTCGATTTTCGGACCTGATCTGTACAACACTAGAGCATCTCCGTAGGCTAAAGCGTGTCTGAACGAATCAAGATCACTTGTAGTTATAAATGTTGAATAACCCGGTATGCCTTGCTCGAAAACTAAACTGATTTTCCGGATTTCCAGAGATCTATTGACTACTACCATGCTTACATTAGCCAGAAGGATTATTTATCGAAGATTTGCATGGTTGCTTTTATCCGTGTCCTTGGCCTTTATAGAAATAGGTTGTGTATGCGTAAGCCCTCTTAAAATCGGCAACAAGATCATATTAGCCTTCATTGTCCATTTTTTTGTGAATGTTTTTAAATACCTAAAACACATGTCGAATTGTTTCATTTTATCTATGGACATGCAAAATTATAAAGCCTTAGCTTCCTTCCTTGGTTTAGTACGTCAAAAATCTGCGCAAACAGAATCGATGTGATATTCTTATGCGATGATATCTGAACGCTCTCACTATGCAGAATATCTGCATACAACATGAAGACCAGAGTAAGTAAAATGTTCATGTAAGCATCGTTGATAAACGGCAAAGAATCATCTCTCTCAAACTGGATCTTATTAAGACTCATTCTTCCTTTATATATTAAAGTATCTCGTCTAAACAGGTCTCGATGTTGATGTGGTAAAGTGTTGGTGATACATAATTTTTTTTGAAGTTGAACTTCTTTTGGGACGGTGTGAATTGGATTTTATGAAACGAAAAAGTGTAACGAAAAGGAGTATACAAGTATTTATGTTGATGTGGTTAAGTGTTGGTGATACATAATTTTTTTTTAAGTGGAACTTCTTTTGGGACGGTGTGAATTAGATTTTATGAAACGAAAAAGTGTAACGAAAAGGAGTGACAGAGTAGAGGAAGTGTAACGAAGAGAGAAAATCTGGCTTAGGCTGTGAGAGAATGAGATATACTCACACTCGCTTATTTTTTAAGTTTCTTCTGTATTTCTATTTTTCTTTTCATTTGCCCCCCATAGATGGGCTATTTAGATAACAATGTTGGATAAGTACTATGTCGACGTTAATAGATGGCTCTGTTCATAGGTAAACAAATAGCTTATAACAGCAACGAAGTATGGAAGGACATTTTTCCATGATTAATTGTCCCTCCGAATAAGGGGTGAACATATTTCCCTTTTTTTTTTTTAAATTTTACAAATTTATTTTTGTTTAACGAATTTTACTAAACAATTGATTTTCTCTTATTTTCAGGTAAGATTTGTACTGGAAATCAGTGAATAGATACGTAGTCTTAAATGATTAGGTGAGTAGATGCAATGTATCCAAAGGCCAGCCTAGTCTAACATGCCTTTTCTGAATGGTTTAACTGAAAGTGGGATGAAAGTGCTGAAAACGTATTTTTTCCTATCAAACGGCTGGGTAATTTTTTTTTTAAATTGCGCTGTTGAAACCCTGTCGCGAGAAACTGATTTTGAAAAAGAAAATTTTTGGAATTGGCTGATTTATTTGTGATTTAAGGAGTTTTTATCGCGGATGTCAAGGATCCGCCAAATAACTTTTTTTTTTATGAATATTTTCTCAAATTTCTTTTTTTATTTGAAAGTACAATCGTTCCGGTTAATAATGGAAAATAATTTTATTCAAATGGCTGCCTCGGCTGGCCATGCAGTAGCCTACACGATCGGTCCAATTTTTAAGCACATTATCGATTGTGTGCAGCTGTATTTCACCAATGGCTTCACGAATATTGTCCTTTAAAGCGTCTGGTTTGTCGGTGTAACACTTATCTTTTACGGCACCCCACAAATAATAGTGCAACGGTGTCAAATTGCAGCTCCGAGGTGGCCAAACGACATCAACTCTGCGGCTGATAATGCGATCTTCAAAAACAGGGCGCAAAACATCGAGTGTAGCTTCGGCTGTGTGGCACGTAGCGCCGTCCTGTTGAAACCAAATGTTGCCAATATCCTCCTCTTTAATTTTTGTGATCAAAAATTCGTTCAACATGGCCCGATAACGATCGCCATTGACTGTACCGGCCACTCCTTGCTCATTTTCGAAGAAAAATGGCCCAATTATGCCTGTGGACCAAAATCCGCACCAAACAGTGACTCGTTTTGGGTGTTTTTCAATGTATGCGTGCGGGTTTTCGGTGCCCCAAATGCGACAATTTAGCTTGTTCATCAAGATCAAGTTCGTTGTGGAAGTAGGGAGACAAAGTAGCGCCCTTCCATTGCATCTGATGGAAACTCCGTTTGAAATCGATGCTGCAGCGGAACTAATAGGCAATATTTTAGTCAAAGCCTATGAAAGGATCTGCCCTCTAAAGACTATAAAACCACAAAGATCACCGACATGGTGGACGAAAGAGCTTCAAAGCATTAGAAGGGAAACCAGGAAAACCTTTAACGCAGCAAGAAGCTCAAATTCGGAAACCGACTGGGATCTTTATAAAAACAATCAGCGCAAATTCAAAAGTGCGGTCAACAGTGCTAAACGCACCTCCTGGCGTAACTTCTGTTGCAGTGTAGAAAGCACTACTGAATCAGCTAGACTTAGAAAAATAATCGCCAAAGAACCGGCTGTGCCAGGTTACCTCAAGCTCCCCAATGGGGACTGGACACAATCCACCCATGAATCTTTAACACATCTACTGGAAACCCACTTTCCAGGATGTGATTCATACTCTGGTAGCACCCCAGACACAACCGTCTATGATTGCAACCCCATAACAGCAGCAATGGAGGATATGGTTAGTGTAGAAAGAATCAATTGGGCAATTGACTCCTTCTCCCCCTATAAATCTCCAGGAGTCGATGGTATTATCCCGATCATGCTACAAAAAACGAAACACCTCGTAACAGCATTCCTACACAAACTGTTTGTTAGTAGTCTAAAATGCGGTTACATCCCTAGGTGCTGGCGGGAAGTAAAGGTAGTCTTTATCCCAAAAGCCGGCAAGCCCAGTCACACGACCGCGAAGGACTTTAGACCAATAAGTCTTACATCCTTCATATTAAAAACATATGAAAAACGAATGGATATCTACATTCGTGACAAACTCGACCCCCAATACATATCCTCGGCACAGCATGCCTACACGAAAGGTAAGGGAGTCGAAACTGCCCTACATGATATCGTTAGTACAATAGAAAAACCTCTTCACGAGAAGGAATATACACTCGCTTCATTTCTCGACATTGAAGGAGCCTTCAATAATGTGAACACAAACGCAGTCGAAAGAAACCTCGCGAAGAACAACGTGGACCAACCTCTAATACATATTATTGGAAGTATGCTCAACCACAGAAATATAAATGCGAATCTGGGAGACACCCATCTCAAAGTAATAGCATCAAGAGGCACACCACAAGGAGGCGTTATCTCACCTCTGTTGTGGAACATAGTCATCAATGAGATACTCATAAAGCTAGAGCGAAATGGGGTAAAAGTCATAGCCTACGCAGACGATGTAGCGATACTAGTTAAAGGGAAATTCCTACCCACTATTAGTGAACTACTCGAGCGGGCATTGAAAACTCTCAACGAGTGGACAAAACAACGTGGGCTTGGCATCAACCCCCAGAAAACGGAACTCGTTCTCTTTACGAATAAGAGGAAGATACCAATATTCGACCTACCGGCTATCGATGGGACTACCCTCAAACTAGCCGATAGTGCAAAGTATCTGGGTGTCATTCTTGATAGAAAACTCAACTGGAACCTAAATGTGCGCGAGCGCATTAAAAAGGCCACAGTCGCTTTCTATACGTGTAATCGAATATTCGGAAAAAACTGGGGTCCGAACCCCAAGATCATCCTATGGATGTACACGGCCATTGTGAGACCTATATTAACATATGGGGGGCTTGTCTGGTGGCAATCCACAAATAAAGTCACCCATCTGAAAAATATGACAAAGGTACAAAGAATAGCATGTGTGGGCGCTACTGGCGCAATGAGAACCACGCCAACAGCGGGACTGGAAACCATCCTTAACCTGCTACCGCTAGACCTTTACATGCAAGAATCTGCAGCCAAAAGTGCTCTAAGAATCAGCCAGCTCAACTGCTGGAAATCGAACTCAGGAGGACATGCCCAAATTCTACACAGATATCTGGGCTCAGCTGTATCCTCTGACTACATGCTGCCTCACCATGACTTTCAAAGACCATTCTCCTGCATCCTCCCAAGCAGAGAGGAGTGGGAGAGGAACGAATTGGGCCCCGAAACCATATCCATCTACACTGATGGTTCAAAAATGGATGTAGGCGTTGGAGCTGGAGTGTTTTCAGAAACACTTAAGCTAAACAGCACCTTTCGTCTCCCTGAGCACAGCAGTGTCTTCCAAGCCGAAATATTGGCAGTGGCAGAGGCAGCCAAAGCGACCTCAATGCTGGCGATACCACCAGATGATATCACCATCTTTATTGACAGTCAGGCTGCAATAAAAGCTATCTCTGCTGTCGAAATAAAATCTCGGCTTGTGAAACGTTGTCGTGAAGAGCTAAAGGTTCTTGGCGTCCAACATAATGTTAAGCTCTGCTGGGTCCCCGGACACAGAGGCATACAGGGCAATGAAATTGCTGACGAACTGGCAAGAAAAGGATCTGCCTCCAGCATTGACCAAGCAGACCAGTCTGTCAAACCACCACTATGTGACCTCAAATCTCGGGTGGGACAAAAAACACTGATCACTGCCACAAACAGGTGGAACTCCCTTCCCACCTGTGAAACTTCCAAAAGGATGTGGCCTGAGTATGACAAAGCCAGAACCCATAAACTATTTTGTAGAAACAGGAAAACTGTCTCTACTATAGTTGGGATTCTTACTGGACACAACTTACTGAAAAGCCACAAACTGAAAATGCATCTCATAGATGATGACCTCTGTAGAGGCTGCGGTGATGAAGAAATACACGAGGACACCCTCCACTTTCTGTGCCACTGCCCAGGCCTCAGCCAACTAAGAATGAGAACCTTAGGAAAATACTTTTTCCATGACCTCACGGATCTATCCGAAATCCCTCTCCCTAATCTTTTCAGGTTTGCATCAACATCTGGATGGCTAGAAAGAGACTAACAACAATGGACAGTAACGGGACAATGAATGAACCAACCACATAAGTGGACCCCCAACGGGCATCACAATGGGTCTATATTGACCTGAGTGCGATGAGGGAGGACACACACCGTCTGCCTCATCAACCCACCAACCTAACCTAACCTAACCTAAGATCAAAATGAGCTTCATCTGAAAAGATGATTTTTTGGCAAAATCGGCATCTTCTCTAAGTCGATCGCAGGTCCACTTAGCGAAGCGAAAACGCATTGGATGGTCAGTTGGCTTCAACTCCTGAACCAATTGGACTTTGTATGGCGTCATACCAAGGTCTTTATGCAAAATTCGTCTCAATGATGTCTCCGAAATGTTCAATTGTTGAGAACGACGGTGAATTGATGTTAATGGCGTTTCACGCACACTTTCTGCCACAGCAGCGATATTCTCGGGTGTACGCACTGTTTTTGGCTTTTCACGCTTTGGTTTATCGATGAGGATGCCAGTTTCATTCACTTTTTTTTCACAAGATAACGAACATACGGAGCTGACGGTGCTTCTCTTCTTCCAAAATCGCAATTTTCGCACACATTCTGCAACATTACCATGATTTTCAAAGTAATGTCGCAATATTTCCCAGCGTTGTTCAAGCGTATACACAACCATACTCGTTCAGCGGAAGGATAAAACTAATTATCTGTCAAATCAGACATGAGCTAAGTGTTACCATTCACGAAATAAGCACTAGTTGAAAAAAAAAAGTTAGATGGCGGACCAGTTAGAAGGCTCAGAAAGACATCAAAGGAGTAGGTGTTACCCCATTGAGGAAGGTACCGTTAAAGACTAGATTAACATGCGATTCTTCAGAAACATAATCAACTGATGAATGTCACTTATGAATGTCAGTATGGGATTGGTACCATCAGATAGAAAATTCACAAACCACGATACAATTTTGCCAAACAAAAACCGCATTTTCTCACTTTGCTCCTCCCAAAGTCACAAACAAATTACCATACACTTCCCATTAGGACAAAGCTTCCTTCCTTCGCTCAAAAAAAAAAAAAAAAAAATACACCTAGTTACGTTATATAACAAAACGCTCATAACTCTTGTTGTCACGTTTTGGAATGTGCTTCCTTCCATCTGCTGTATTATTTATTTAATCCTCTTAAATATACTCGTAGTGCCAACTCTCATCTAACATTAGACTGATGCCATATCCCACGTCAACTTAGGACAGCTCATTATATTTATCTTCATTTCTTCTCTCTGCCTACGTCTTCCCTCAAAAAAAAAAAAAACAGACCCTCCAACAAGGCTACTGTGACCTTAACTTGGTCTTTTCCCATTTTAAGTTCATCGCCTTTGCCGCACAAATTTATGCGATTCTCTTAATTATTTTCATAACGTCTACGTGGGCAATTTCAACACTGTCAACATAAAAACCTCTCTCACGTCATGACTCAAACTCAACCATAACCTCAATCTCCCCATGGGTATTCTGAAGGATTAAAATAAAACCAACATCCTTGTCGGTGTAACCTTTTAATTCACAAAAAAAAAAAATCAGATTTCTTCCTGCAAAATGTGAACCCTGTTGTCGCTATTGTATCTCAACATAATTACGTTATCGATTTTTGACAACCCCTCTTTGTGTGTGTGTGTGTGTTTGTGCGTTTCTAAATACCAAATGGCTTACCCATGTAAGCCATCACTCAAAATCCCAACTTTCGACGTTTTTCATGAGCAATGGCAGCTTCTCACTCGCAGGCCCAACACACAAATTGGCACGCGAACTTCTCCGTGTCGTTGGCAGCCCCTCTGTTTAAGGCTTGCCTTGGTTATAATATTTGTAGCGCACCCAACTTTGATTTCTAGACCTAAAAATACACACAATGAAACAAAAAGGTTGCTAACGGGAGGAGGGTTGCGATTTACTTGAAATGGATTTGCTGTGCCAACCCCTCTGGCGCATGCAATTTGTCCTCGTCCTTCGTTCAGGGTTCATTTGCGATTTCTTCCTCGCTGTGACTTGCTCAATCTTTTACAGGAAGGCCAACGCGCAAAGAAAATAAAAATCAATAAGGAAATCTCGTGGGTTTTTGGTCCTTTTTTGGGGTTATTTGCCATTTAGGGGTCATGCAGTAGAGGGCGGTCCGTTTTTTTTTTGCACAGACTTCCAGCAGCCAAAGATATTGCTTCAAAGTAGGCCTTGTTTGGAGGCCAGAAAAAAATTACCTACCCCTACCCTTGCAAGCTGTTCTCTTATTGATATCTACAGCTTTGTCTCGGGTATACACTTCCCATGTATCTAATATCTATAGCTGCACATCACCCTAGGAAGAAGAAAAAAAGTATCTGGATATGTTGGTAGGGCTGAAATTGAGCTCCATAGTATCCATGTGTGTGTGTAAGGATATATATATTTGACAGTTAAGCGAAAATATAAATATTTATGTTTCCTATCCCTCTCGTGGCGATGTGATGCCATTGCCAAGTGAATTGTGCTGCACTACAAAACTATGTGTATCCTTACAGGAAGAACAAAGAAAAACATCCCACTCGTTGGTTTCCTTGCACATTCGTAGGTCGTTTGTCGTCGTTGCTTCACAATTTGTACGGATTCTTTATTTTTTTTTTCCTCTGTATTTTTTTGCTGTGAGATACGTTTTCCTTGCCATTTCCAGATACTTGAGTATAGGAGGAGAAGCAGCATGCCTTATTCATAGTCCACAGAGTTACACAGCAGCTGCATCCAGTCTCTGAAGTCATTTAATGGATATTTTGTCGTCATCTTGTCTACAGTCGAGGCCATAAGTGTAGTCGATCTGCCCTAACCGCCCCAGCCGCCCCTTCTCAAACGTCAAAGAATGGTTGTGATGTGGTGCAGCTTCTATGGCACAAAAACAATATAAGCTCGGTGCTACTGCCTAGCCTAGTCGTACCTACCTATATACCTAATTATGTAATGGGGTATCGATTGGATGCTATATGTGAGGAGACGTCGACAATGAGGACGACGTCGACGATGAACGACGAACGATGATGATATTATTGTCCTCACACATCACCGTTCCAACTCTCGACTGGATAGGTTAGGTTTTTGTTAACATTGAGTGCGAGCAAGGTATCTGTATCTGTGTATATCTGTATATCGGAGCTTGAACTAATAACGCATTTACACAGTGCAAACAGGTTCAGCACACCGGTCCGGAGACGACTTTTACTCTCATTATCTGTCCTTTTACAGTAATGTTTCACTTGGACTTGTCAAGAGATTAGATAATTGTGTTGAATGGGCCATAGATACTTGTTTAGTTGGGGCGTATAGATACATATGAGAACGAGTGCTCATATGTGGGGTAAGTTGATGAAATGAAAATCCATTTGAGGCAGATGGATTTTTTTTCTCTTTGTTTGTTAAAGTAGGATGGGGTGAAAGTAATTGCAGGAATTCACGTTGAGGTATCCTTGTTAGATGGTTAAATTGATTGTTTAATGATCTCAGGGCGAGAGTGATTGCCCATGCATTTTACTAGTAATGACTGATTAGATACTTTCACAAATAATACCATAAAAGGATAACCTGGACCTGTCTTGAGTATCTTAGACTTGGTTTTTCCGGCTGAGTTAGTCCAAGTCATTAAATCTAGAGCTTACTCATCAAAGTTGTTGAATTGACTCTGAGTTAACTCATATTTATTGAGTTATCTCTGAGTTAATTCATATTTATTGAGTTATCTCTGAGTTAACTCATATTTATCGAGTTATCTCTGATTTAACTCACATTTATCGGGTTATCTCTGAGTTAACTCATATTTATCAAGACAATTCTGAGTTAATACAAAATTATGGAGTTAACTCATGTTTCTCAAGTTAACTTTGAGTTAACTCATGACTCCAAGATAACTCATATTTATCGAGTTATCCCTGATTTAACTCATATTTATCGAGTTATCTCTGATTTAACTCATATTTATCGAGTTATCTCTGATTTAACTCATATTTATCGAGTTATCTCTGAGTTAACTCATATTTATCAAGACAATTCTGAGTTAATACAAAATTATGGAGTTAACTCATGTTTCTCAAGTTAACTTTGAGTAAACTTATGTTTGCCGGGATAATTCGTCATAAATACTGAAAGTACGATAATCTCGCACTGAAAAATTTACCCTTAGAGTGACTTTCGTCAACGGATTTTTTTCAGCTATCCAGAGATGATTTATTTTAAGGTACCTACCCATCAGACAAGTAAATAAGTGAGTTAGTGCATTTCGGGTGTTATAGTAGATATCTAGTACGTTCATTGTCCTGATAAAAACTGTTTGAATGGATGATTCGGTTTTCTATATAAGAAAAGACCAAAAATTTGATGAATTTCGGATCAGAATTCGAAATGAAAAATGCAGAACAAAGTAACCATCGAAAGATTTGTTCGATAAGGGCGGGTTGATGGTGAAATGGCATAAAACAAGGTGTGTGTGAGGTATTAACGAAATTTTGTCTTTTTTTTTAAAGGATCATATATGCCATTATTGATTGAATAAGACATCCTTCAAACCCCCGCCGAGGTTTGGCACGGTGGTATGGATGCGAACGGTCCGATTTTCAACGACTCTGCCATATATATCCGGCTGTGGGATGGATGGTTTTTTATAAGCAATGTCCTGGTTCATATTGATTTTGAGGGCATCGAGCGATTGTCACTGACCTACGACTTTAGAAAACCCATCAAGAAAAAGTCCTACGGGGTCAAATCGCACGATCTTGGCGGTCAATTCACTTCCGCCATAGGTACCCTCAAATAATGCATGCAGAATTGTGGCCTTCGCTGTGTGGCAGTAGCGTCCTACTGAAATCACAAGTCGACCACGTCCAAATAGTCCAATTCGGGCCAAAAGAATTCGGTTTTCATTGATCTGTAGCACTCGACGGTATCACCATCCCCAACCAATGTCGTTTTCAAAGAAGTACCGATCAATGACGCCGCCGTCCCCAAATCGTAATTTTTTGTGAATTCATTGTCAGCTGGTGGACCTCATGCCTCATGTTTGTTGGCGTCATCCTATATACGGCAACGGCAATATTGCTCGTTAAGATAGCCATTCATCAAAAAGTGATCCTCATGTCTGTAGTCATCAACTTTGAGTTCATCGGTCCGTAGCATCTTAAATGAATCCCAACTCCCGACGCGAAATTCACCAAGATGAAGCCTGCGAATGGCCGAGTTCTTGTAATCGGCGAAGGCCTCGAATTCTCCTGTACACTTTCACGGACAACGGCAAGGTTCTTTGCCAATCTGGTGTTCCTTTGACGTACGAGTACTGGATGATTGCTTACCGGACCGGTCGTCGCAAATTTGGCCACCAAACGTTGGAGAGTCGATTGTAAAGGGTCGCGGAGGTGGTGTCTGCCGTAAAATGGTCAACGTTTGCCGTAACAAACACTCATTGTAATAATGTTTGTTTAATGTTTGTTCGTCCAAATGTACACCTCAATCGTACCTACAATTCGCCATTACTGATTCTGACTGAATAATAAATAACAGATTTGACAGACACCGTCAAAACAACATGGCCGCCACAGACTGTCAACATCGATCCTTCCCTATTGATAAATCCCTTAGATCTTATTACTCGCCTTGGTACTGATTCAATATTAAACAATAAAATTGACCGACACCACTAAAACAACATGGCCGCCACAGAATGTCAACATCGATCCATAGATACATATATGCATGCGGAAGAAAATTTCGACCAGCATCCAAAAATCAGATAAACCCTCAGCTTTGCACGGAAATATAGATACCTGCCATGCCTAGCATTAAAAAAAAACTAAATAAAACAGGTCATAGATGTCAACCTTGTGGTACTTTAAAAGTTGATATCAAAACAAAAACAGATATACCCTTTGCCTTCCACATGAATATTGACACATGTCATATTAAGCATGAAATGAATTAAATTGTAAAAGTAACTATAACAGGTCATAGGTGCCAACCTTGTAGTAAACCAATGCAGCTGACCTTAAAACAAAAACAAATAGCCTACGCAAGTGCAAGAAAACCTAGACCAGCATCCCAAAATTTGATAGACCCATAGATCTCTATGAAAACATAAATACCTGTCCTGCTTATCATGAAATGAACGAAATTCTAAATAGAACAGGTTTCAGTTGCCAACCTTGTAGTACTCCATAATTTGCTGGCCAGGATTATTCCCTATCAAGTAGAATTATGCCCTGAATCTCATAATATATTGATGTACCATGGTGAGCTTTGAACAGTATACGATAAAAAAGCAAACAGAAGTGAGCCTAGTTTCCTTCCTTGTGGTTATCCTAAGAATTCCTATGGTTTTTGGAGCAGGTTTACGATTTAATGAAGAATTCTTTGATGAGTATCGGTAGTTATATTTCTAATGTTGCCCGAGACATCTTTACACTCGATTATGTGCGATGGGATTTTTTTATTAGGGAAAACTGTTATTTTCAGTCCTTGCAATCCTGATAACACGTATAATACAACAAATATCGATTCTATTCTGTAAAAAAACTAACTAGCGATGGAAAGATCACGCGTCTGAAGGTTGTCGGTGTTTTACTAAAAAGGAAACTACTTTTTTGTTAGGCCTCCAATTAGGCCTTCAATTACTATGCTAAATTCGAATATATTTTCCTAATACACTTGGCGCGATACTAGGCATGTATCAGTTATTTTAACACAATTTAGCAATGTGTATATAACATGATCGTACATGGGCAAAAGTCCATCCATGGAAAGAAAAGATTAGTTTTCCAACATAATTTTGCCATCAATTTGATTAGAAAGTGATCGTACATGACTAAAGATCCATCCAGGGGAGCGAAGATCAGCGATTGATGGATACAGCGTCCGTTTATGCAAATGGCGGGTTTACAACAGAATATCGTTTAATAAGAAGCATAAGAACTCCTATTTTAAACACAAAATAGCCTAAATGCTGATTGTAGGTTTAGTATACCTTTACATCCTAAACATAAATCTTTTGGTTACACTTGGCTAGATAGTAGGTAAGGATCACTTATACCAAAACAATGTTTTCATATGTTTTATAAATAGGCATGGTAAGCAGCTCAATAAATGGAACTGAGGATCATCTATCGATTGTGCTATGGATGTGTTGAAAACTTATGATCGGTCGTAGATTTAATATGTTTGGGCGATCATTAATTTGAAGCTAAATGCTAAATATTTCCCCTTTTTAGTACAGTTGGGTAAGTACTGGACAAAGATCGGTTTTTTCAACACAATTTAGGAAACAGATTGAATACAAAATGATCGTGCATGCCTCAAACTCCCTATATGAAAAAAATTGGTTTTCTATAAAATTTCGCCATAAAATTTAATCGAAAGTGATCTTCCATGGATAAAATTCCATCTAGTTAAGCGGGGATCAGTGATCAACGTATTTCTATAATCTGATTGTACCATGGATATGAGATTCATGGTTAAAACTCCATCCATGTAAGCTAGGATCAGTGATCAATGTATATGTACAATCTGATTGCAGCATGGATGTGGTCTAGCAGAATATCGATTGTCAGTATCACTTTGCGATCAGTACTCGCTGCCTTATTTCAAAAGATGCCATCTATTCAACTTCATCCATGTAAGCGAGGATCAGCGATTGACTTAAACCAAGCGTCTGATTGTACTATGGATGTGTTCTAACAAAATATCGCTTGCCAGATTCAGAGGATCAGCGATCGACCTATGCCAAGCGTCTGATTGCTCCATGGATATGTTCTAACAGAACATCGATTGTCATATTCATTTTGCGATCAGTATTATCTACTTTATTTCAAAGACGTCGTGGGAACAACTCAACCCAAGTCAGCGAGGATCAGTGATCGACGTATATCTAGAGATTGATTGTACAATGGATATGTTCTAAAAGAATATCGTTTGTCAGATTCTTCTTGCGATCAGCACTAGCCTCCTTATTTCTAAAGGCGCTATCTATAAAACTTCATTCAGGTAAGCGAGGATCAGTGAACGACGTATGCCAAGCGTCTGATTGCTCCATGGATATGTTCTACTAGAATATCGATTGTCATATTCACTTTGCGATCAGTACCATCTGTTTTATTTCAAAGACGTCATGGGTAAAACTCAACCCAAGTAAGCGAAGATCAGTGATCGACGTATATCTAGAGATTGATTGTACTATGGATATGTTCTAAAAGAATATCGTTTGTCAGATTCTTCTTGCGATCAGCACTAACTTCCTTATTTCTAAAGGCGCCATCTATAAAACTTCATTCAGGTAAGCGAGGATCAGCGATCGACGTATGCCAAGCGTCTGATTGCTCCATGGATTGTCAAATTCACTTTGCGATCGGTACTACCTGCCTTATTTTGAAGCTTCTTAAGGAATTTTTCATTTTATCCCATCATAATCAGAATAAAACATTTTTTTGGTATCTAAAGCACTTTCCCGTAAGCAATTCGACTCACTTAAGTCACCAGAATTTTATCAGTTCATTCCCATGTCCATGCGTCTAAAGTACACACTTAAGCGCACCTTAAAAAAATTCACCACGATCACCCGCAAGTACCTCTCTGACAGTCAGAAATGTCAAAGCGCACATTTTTCTTATTCTGTTTGTTTTTCTTGTCTTTATGGCAAATTTCATGCTCTATTTGCATTTAATCGGATTTTATTCGCTTGTCCATAAATAAGCATTAAAACTCAAGCAAACGCACACAACGAACTCCTCGAGCGCAAGTCAAGCATTCACATCGATTACGCTGAAATTATGGGAAAAATCTGCCAGCAGCGATCAACTCAATTAGTCACACCCACAGCACGGTTCTGTGGTGGTAATTAGTTTGATAAGTTTTTTTTTCTGTCGACCTTATGCCATACATGATGGGCGATGTATCTATTGATATAGTAAACTACTTAATGTAAGCACACATAGTATCCCAGCAGTAGTTTGGGTAAATTACTTCCTGGAAGTACAATTAGATTTCGCCAACGGATATACCCCCTGACATAGTTAAGATACTTCTCATACCATGAGGGCAACAACTTAATTAGCAATCGATAGTTAATGGATGTTGTATCTTAACAGCAGTATCTCTACTCGATTCACTGTTAAATGCAAATTAAGTTAAATTTAGAGCAACTACACCACCACCATCGCACCGATGGCATATGATTAAAAGTGTATCACTGCATTTAAATACATCGGATAGGGTGTATCTGCACATCCCAGTTTGTGTATCTCTGTTGTGTGATTATATGCCAGCGTTGCACAAACACGGTAGCACACATACCGCACCGCACCGCATTACCTAACTAATATGCAGTTAATTATAATTCAATTACCCCCGAGTACGTGCGCCAAATTTTCGATTAGGGTTAGATGATCCCATCGCCGGGGAGTATCTGTGTGTTGGTATACTTGTAGAATATTTAAAATCTTGTATCTACGAGTATCTATCAGTTGTTGTTGTTGTTATTCTATCGCTGGAATAACGTGAAATATGCACAAGTTGGTGAAAAACTGGGTTAGGTTAGGCGCACGAGAGCCACTGATTGATTTAAGGGATCATTAGACTCGCTGACAATCGGACCGGTGCGGGGGGACAGGAGGAAGGTAATACATACCACCGCGTATGAGTGTAATGGCTATTTGAAGTGCCTTTAGGTGAAATGTGACACTAGCGCGGCTATTGGTCGCCACCACGTATTGGGAATTTCTAAGTGAGTTCGACGTTTTGCTACGAATCCATCACAACAGCAAATGGTGATAGAGCCTCCGCAGCTTATGGGTTCTCATGGATTCCAATAATGGATAAGGGACGGCACGGCGCCAATGCCATAACAGATGTGAAAACATTTTGTAATGTTAGGTGAATTACTCATTTGGTGGCATCATGACTTAAATTTTAAAATTTACTCGGTCGTTTGTTTTTGAGAGTCCCGCGGTGCGGCTCGACGTTCAAAGTTTAATGATCCAGACATGTGGTATGGTAATTGCTCGAATGTGGTTCCACGGCGGTAATGCGGTGCCGACGATGACGACTGATTCATGAGCTTTTTGCAGCTGGCCATAAGGTCGTGACATTAGAAGCCGGCGAGACATATGTATTTTTAGAGGACGTTTTGTATTTCAAGGAAATGAGGGGTGCAGCTGAGGCACAGACATGGATTGCATGTTATTGGGTTTCTTTATAAGCGGCTATTGTCTAAACATATTTTTTTTGGGGGTTGATAGGGGTTAATGGATTTTAAATAGAGACTGATGGGATTATGTGGCAATTGGTCTGGAGTTTTGGTGATACCTTCAACTGAAGTCAGCTTATTGCAGGCAAAAAATAGTTCAATATAAGAGTCAGCAAGTGATGGATAGCTTTTAGATGCTTTGAAATATCTGATGCAACTCTTTTGAGTATCTTAGGCTAGTTATGAGTCATGCTATACTTGAGCATGACTTGATCGCTATCGTCTTCTAGTGTACGTGCTAACTCCAATTCCTGTAAGATTTACCGCCTTGACCTTGTGACTTAATAAGATCCAATCAGCGTTTTTTTTTTGTTTTTTAATTGTTTTTGGTCTGTTTGAATTTGAGCAAGGAGTGGTGTGCATAATTTGTGTGAACTCACGAAAGCTGGATTCCAAAAACTGGCCACAATCCAACCGTGAATTTCTAGACTGATGACATTACTTTCGAAAGTGCCATCTATCTTCATTTTTACATAACTTTTTCGGTCATGTCAACACCTTCTGTCATCTGGAATATCTTCATGATCTTTTGAATTGCAAGATCATCGTTTTGCAGGCCCTTCACAAGGCAGAAAGAAACACAATAAAACGCATTGCTATGGTACCTCACGGTAAGGCAGGATGAAAGGCAATAAATCCATATCCGTGACAGAACACAGCTTTGTAGGAACCCACTTTGATGGGTCAATTTTATCCGACAACTCACCTCTATAGCTTAATAGTGGTTTAGCCTTCAAAGAAACATAAAAACAAACAAATATACAGTCCACGATGTGACAATGCATTCCATTAAGTTTCCTTAAAAAAAGAAAAAAAAAATGCCGCCGAATTAAAGGAAACCCGCATATATGGAACTCAACCTTCGAAATTATTATTACCCGCTTATAATTGGTAAACTACGCTGATGTGGTACATGACTGAAGAACAACCTATGACTCGAGTACCTCCTCTATGACTCAAGTACCATTTCAAACAATCTCGAAAGTAGGAACTTCAATATTGAAGAACGTTGCAAACCCTCATATGTGGAACAAACCCTTCAAATTTTTTTTATAAAATCATAAACCGGTAAGCGAGCTAATTCGGTGTGTAGATACACTTAAATTGAACATGGACTATTCGCCTCAAGAATATCCCTCTGCATTGCAATTTCAAAGGTTTGTTAGATACAAAAAAAAAATACAAATTTTTGGCGCAACAGGCTCGTTAGTACCCAGGGCCTAGCTTTCTCACAACCATTCATGTGTGCGTGTGTACTTCTTGCACGATGGCGGGACCTCCTGTTTTATGCCGACTCCGAACGGCTAAGTTGAGATAAGCTATTCTTGACAATTGATACTACTCGGATGATTTGTCAGATCATCACGAGAGGAGGGCCAGTGAAAAATCATTTAGGTGTTGCAACGGCTGGGAATCGAACCCAGACCTCCTGCGCGGCAGTTCATCGCACTAACCATCGCGCCACTGAGCCCCCGGTTTGTTAGATACTTGTTTGATATAGTGAGGTGCAGTATTGCCATTTACATCAATTGTTCCTGGTTACAGAAATTTTATTACTTCTCCTTTATTTATGAAAGCGCTTAAGATCTAAGAGGAAGCGTCCAACTTCGTTGCATCCTTACAAAGATAGAATAATGTGGGATTCGCTGCTTCAATCGCTAAATGTCCCCGATTTCCGATAAATTTGTTTCCGAGGCAAATGAAATCGTAATACATTTGCAATTGTGTGATTCAGAAGTAGTAGACTCGTTATCTGTGTTTTCAATCGAAATGTACGGTAAAGTCCTTAACGTAAATGACACTATCATCAACTAATTAAGAAGTCCTTACAACTACTACTACATATCGGGGTTATGATTGAAGTGCACCCCTCATGGTCCATATATGGTGTTCTATATCGTTACTTTGGTTTTTTGGTTTTTTTTTTCTGCCAATGCCCCACTTTAATCGAGAGTCTGACAAATACCCATGATTATGGAAGAGAAAGTCTTTTCAACACAGGAGGTAGCATTCA
The DNA here is from genome assembly GCA_932526625.1 of Rhingia campestris. Taxonomy (NCBI): domain Eukaryota; kingdom Metazoa; phylum Arthropoda; class Insecta; order Diptera; family Syrphidae; genus Rhingia; species Rhingia campestris. The sequence goes on from OW052184.1 coordinate 20,758,164, forward strand.
TTCATTGTGAAAAAACATAATTTCGCACACATAAATGCATCAAGAATGACTTTTAAAAGTGATCTGCCATTAACGACTCATATAGGGTCTCAAACCTTAGTGGCAGATCACTTTAAAAAGTCTCACTTGGTGCAGTATCCACACTTAAACTGTCTACTAATCAGTGATCGATGACATGGTTATTTGTGGTCAATGGTGATGATCGGTGATCGAAGAGTCGGTGACGTTTTTTATTTACCCATTTGGTTTTTAAAGATCATTAGTTGGTATGAGAAACAAATGATGTACATGAACCTGAATATTATCTGGATCACTATCATCATCTGATCGCTGATCGCTGATATATATTGGTCATATGGCAAATAAAAAAAACCCTAACATGCGGTAACCAGTGATCAAAGATGCGCAGATTAGTGATCTACATACAATGATCAGTAAGCAATAATGAGTTTGATTAGTGATCATTGATCGATAATGTGATGATCACTGAACAATACCTTCCTGATCATTTCAAATACCAGCATTGATCAGTATGCTGGTATGTGAAAAAATGTGTAGTGAATAATTATGAATGGTCTGCTGATCAGTCCATTCAAACGTGCATTGTCCATTTTAAATGCTGATTGTAGGTTTAGTATACCTTTACATCCTAAACATAAATCTATTGGTTACACTTGGCTAGATAGTAGTTAAGGATCACTTCTGTCGAAACAACTTCTCAATATGATTTATGAATAGGCATGATAAGCAGCTCAATAAATGGAACTGAGGATCATCGATCGATTGTGCTATGGATGTGTTAAAAACTTATGATCGGTCGTAGATTTAATATGTTTGGGCGATCATTAAATTAAAACTACATGCTAAATATTTACCTTTTTTAGTACAGTTGGGAAAGTACTGGACAAAGATCGGTTTTTTCAACACAATTTAGGAAAGAGATTGAATAAAAAGTGATCGTGCATGCCTCAAACTCCCTATATGAAAAAAATTGGTTTTCTATAAAATTTCGCCATAAAATTTAATCGAAAGTGATCTTGCATGGATAAAATTCCATCTAGTTAAGCGGGGATCAGTGATCAACGTATTTCTATAATCTGATTGTACCATGGGTATGAGATTCATGGTTAAAACTCCATCCATGTAAGCGAGGATCAGTGATCAATGTATATCTACAATCTGATTGTAACATGGGTGTGTTCTAACAGAGTATCGCTTGCCAGATCAGTACCTTTGCGATCAGTACCATCTGTTTTATTTCAAAGACATCATGGGTACAACTCAACCCAAGCTAGCGAGGATCAGTGATCGACGTATATCTAAGGACTGATTGTACTATGGATATGTTCTAAAAAAATATCGTTTGTCAGATTCACCTTGCAATCAGCACTAACTTCCTGATCATTTCAAATACCAGCATTGATCAGTATGCTGGTATGTGAAAAATGTGTGATGAAAAATTATGAATGGTCTGCTGATCAGTCTATTCAAACGTGCATTGTCCACTTTAATTCCCACAAAATTAAGGATAGACGAAATTTTTTTTTTTTTTTTTTTTTCGCTGGTCATCGAAAGACATTGCAGAGGTTTTGTCGCGAGGGAACCTTCTGCAATAGTGAGAGGCTTTAACCCGATCTAAAAAAAACATCCCGAAGTCTAACTATGGTTAACTATGCTCCTTAGTACTTTGTTTCAAACGAAAATGGTATCTTCAATCCATTTACCAAAATTTAGAAAAAAAATATTGCTGATCAACGATCAATATGATCCTCAGCGCATCATAAAATGCACATTTCGCGAATCTTTGTGAATGGCTTACTAGATCCGTAGATCCTAGATCGTCACCTAACCTATCTATGGCATGATCACTTAAGTTTATGATCGGGGAAATATGATCAAATAATCGTAGTGTGCGGCATGCTGATCATTATGATTGACGGTGCAAGGTTCTTGTTTTTTTTTTGCTGGAAATGGACTTTGGACGAATACCTTGTACAAAACTATTGGATATAAACGGACCAAAATTCGTGGATATTTGCATGTTAAAGTCGTTTAGCTTTGGACTGTATCCTCCAGCAGACAGAAGTTTTAGTTTCAAAAAAAATTGAAACCAATTTAAAAATGAAAAAAGTAATAACTCGCTGGTTGCTCGCGAGCATTTTCGAACAAAATTAGCTAGGGGTAAAGTCATCAATCAGAAATCGTTCCCAAACGGCAGAAATAGAATTCTCAAGATCTACGAAGTAAAAAAACTTACATGAGCAAGTCTGACATATTCGGACAATAGAACATAGGTACAAACATTTGAAGGGTTAGGCACCAAAAGACAAACGGAATCGCTCAATTCCGTAGTTGACCGACTTATGTCTAGGTGTATCTTATAAATTTGTAGGGCTACAGATTGTGGGTTGTGCTTTGGATTGACTATTCAATCAGGGAAAACACCTATTGCTACGAAGCAACCAAAAGGCATGGACGGGCATATTACACGTCCATGTTAAATGTAAAAAGGAAAACGACGTTCGTATCTACACCTGACATGTGAGAACATTAAACAGAAAACGTGCAGCTGAACAACTAGCGGAAGCCTTAATCTGCTACTAAGCAGACATTACTGCCGTCCAGGAAATACGATTAGGTGGGCGGGCAAAAAGAGGATGAAAAAGTGTGACATTTACTATGGTCCGTTTTATGCTGTGCAGAAATAAGGACTTTTCGTGTGTGGATTTTTTATAAGGATAGCAAGACGCAAACGTATTGTAACAATGCGTTTAAAGACCACATTTTCCAATATAAGCCTTAATTCCGCTCCAACGAAAACATGAGATGACATTGCTTAGGGCTGTTATATCCAGCTCATGGACAAACTTATGAGCCACTACCAATGTACAATTTTAAAATTGTGCTGCGAAATAGTCTGCGTAGGAAAGTACCACATTTTTAGCGCAGTATTGTCGGAAAGCACAGCCTACATGACATCACCTACCGACACTACACATATCTCGATATCCATCAAGGGACATGGTGGTCTTCAGAAGATACAACATGTTTAGCGCAGTATTGTCGGAAAGCATAGCCTATATGACACCACCTATCGACACTACACATATCATCTCGATATCCATCAAGGGACATGGTGGTCTCCAGATTAACCAATGGTGAACCAAATTGATCACATTGCGATAGAGTAGAAACACGCATCCAGTTTTTGAATGTCCTAAAATTCCGATGGGCTAACTTACTCGGACCACTACCTAGTTGCAGCCAATGTAAGAATGCAGATATCCACCTCGCCAAAAAAAAAAATGCGAAGTACTGTACCACAATTTATTGTTGAAAGAGTGGAATCGCAATAAACCGACCAGACCTTTGCAAACCGCGTATCTCTCAATCTTTCGTTTAATACCATTCCACCATAATTTCGACGACCAATAGCGACGATGTCAACTAGCCATCAGATCGGCTAAATATATTGATCTCTGGTCGATGACCCCCCTTTTGGAGAAAAAATTCTTTTTGGCAAAATTTGGAACGAAAACCCTCCTTTTGACAAAATTGAGATGGGATGGGTACGTATGCCTAAAGGTGAGAATCCTTTTTGCTTCATAAAAGTCCGCCGTCTGGGACTATAACTTTCAAACAATAAAACGAACCAGCAGAAGGCATATTTCTATCAATATGCAATCTCCAGCAATTCAAGACCAGAGTTAAAAAACCTCTCTAGACACTGTCACAGAGTTTAATCCTATAATTTCGACTCCCCCGCGAAAAGTCTATCAAAAACTGATGAGAAAGCTATAATCTGCACTGCTAATGGTCGAATACCTTATTCTACGAATTTTTTAATATTTGTTTTCTTAAGTCTAAATTTAGAGGACATTAATGTCCATGTATGTACTTCAACTCTTGATCGTATTAACTTAAGAAATTCCTTTAAAAAATCCCTAAAAAGTGTGCCAAATCATCGATCGATCTTTCAGCCCGTTTCCGGAAAACTGAATATCCGTTCAGTATATATCTACTGCCACCCTATTGAAAAAATTGACAATCGTCAGGTTGCTGACGGTTCACCTCATTCAAATGTATCTTTAGTGACAGTAGAGAGACATGTTGCATTGCTTTTTGAGCCTTGCTGATTTTTTTATTATCAACAATTAATCACACTAAGGATTTTCAACTTTAAGCGATCCCCAAGGTGATAAATCGAATTTTACCCGTCCTACTTACTTGAAAGCACCTGTAAAGCACCAAAAAGGTGACCGCGGTGTATGTATTCGTCTGTTACGTTGAAGATTTCACGTTCAACCTCAGAAATTGTAATTCAACGCATAAATATTTCACCTCTCGTGATCAGGCCTTAATAAATCGTTTATACTTCAAAACTTGGGATCAACTCATTTCGCAGAAAACTGAAAGTATCCCCAACGAACAAGAAGTAGACACGCATGCATAAATAGTTGAAAGAAAAAAAACTAAGCCCTCAGCCCCTACAAGCTTTTTTTCCTAAGCATTTTATTTTGTACCTACAAGACTGGATTTAAATTCATGTAAAACGTATTGGATACATAATCGTTGCGAACTACTATGTTTCGCTAAAACATTGAAGAAAAAACTTGCTGCGCTATCATGTGCAATACATTTCGTCGGAAGATCAGCTCGAGTCTTGCTGATTCTATTCATCAACAATTAATGGACTCCACAAATTTTTCAACTTTAAGCGATCCCCAAAGTGATAAAGCGACTATTTACCGCCCTACTAAGTTTCTTGAAGCCTGTTGGCATTTTGGGACTGCGGTGTATGTATTCGACTGTTACGTTGAAGATTGCACGTTCAACCTAAGTCAAAATCCATGAAATTGTATTTCAACGAAATATACATTTCACCTCTCTTGATCAGGTCCAAAATACGGATCAACTCATTTCGCCGAAAACTGAAAGTATCGCCAATGAGTAATAAGTACACACGCATGCATAAAATGTTGAAAGAAATAAAAAATAAGCCCTAAGTCTGTTGGATTTATATTTGGTGCAATATACAATTGACCTTTCTCGTTCTAAGCTCGGCAGACGAAAACAAAAACGTTTATTTAACAATATAATTTATTATTATAAAAGTGCGACTTATCACAATGGCAACTGAGAGACGAGTGACAAGATTGCATACTTTACATGTGCATGTGTATGTGTGTGTTCATGTTAAAAAGAAAAGAGAAGGGTTACTTTATAGTGCGAGTGAGACACTTTCAATTTGACAACAATAATGTTCAACACTCCCACTTTTTGTCAACTTCTATAGATTTCAATTTCAAAAAAACTTCATTACGTTATGAAAACACATCACACCAAAAAAAATATAATGATTAATACTAAAATGATTTTAGTTTTTACAAACTCCCATCAACGTTCGCAGGAACTGGAACCGCTCTCTTGGTAGAGCCTTGGTTAAGATATCTGCGATCATGTCTGTTGTTGATACGTATTGCAAATCGAAACAACCCTCTTCGAATCTTTCACGTATAAAGTGGTATCTGACATCGATGTGTTTGATGCGTCGATGGAATTCTGGATTTTTTATTAATCTAATCGCGCTAGTATTATCCATGAAAAATGTTGTCGTTTCTTTAATGCTGTTTGGTGTTAATTCTGCAAATAATCTTTGCAACCAGACTAACTCCTTGACCGCCTCCGATGCCGCTACGTATTCTGATTCTGTTGTAGACATCGAGACACATTTCTGTCGCGTACTGCTCCAACTGATAATCCCATCATTGTACTTGAAAACAAAAGCTGATGTTGATCTTCGTGTGTCGACGTCACCAGCATAGTCCGCATCGCTAAATCCACACAAACGATAACTTCCCTTTGCGTTGTATAGGATACCAAAGTTTATTGTACCTTTGATGTATTTCAAAATTCGCTTGAGAGCATTCTCGTGCGCCACCGTTGGTTTTTCTAAGTATCGACTCACGTTGCCTATGGCATAACTAATATCTGGTCTTGTCGCTATGGCCAGATACATAAGACTCCCAACCAACTGCCGATATGGAAACTTGCTTGGCTCTGATTCCTCAAAACATGAATGAACTTGGTTTGGATCACTTGGAACGCATACTGGATTGCAGTCCTCGAAACGGAAACGTTTCAAAATCTTCTGAGCATATGCTGTCTGATGCATGAAGATGGAACCATCGGCCTGTTGGTTGATCTCAAATCCAAGAAAACAGCCTATTTGCATCACTTTGATTTCAAAATATTCCTGTAGATGTTTAATTACGGAGTTCACACTCGCCATATTGTTTCCTGCAACAATTCCATCATCCACATAAATAGCCAAAATGACAGTTTTTTCGTTTTGATGACTAACAAAAACACATGGATCTGAATCACATGCTATGAAACCAAAAAGTTTGATGAATTCCTTGAACTTCCGATTCCAACAGCGCGAAGCTTGCTTCAAACCATATAGACTCTTCAGCAATCTACAAATGCGTCCACTTCCGTCGTTGAAACCAACGGGTTGCTGCATGAAGACAACTTCTTCCAGTTCACCATTCAAGAAAGCCGTTTTCACATCAAACTGCTTCATGTGCATCCCCTTCTCAGCAGCTATGGCCAGAATCGCTCGCAATGACGTAAATCGAACCACTGGACTAAATGTTTCCAAATAGTCGATGCCATACTCCTGATTGAATCCACGACACACCAGTCGAGCCTTGAAGCGTTCATTTGAATCGTCTGGGTTCTTCTTCACTTTGAAAACCCATTTGTTGTCTATAACCTTTTGGTCCTTTGGTTTCTCGACTAATGTCCACGTCTGGTTCCTCAAAAGCGAATCGAACTCCTCCTTCATTGCTTTCAACCACTTGTCACTTTCCTTGGAGTTTAAAGCTTCTTCGTATGACTTCGGCTCCTCACTGATCGATAACAAAGCCATCGCCATTGAAACCCCTTGACGTTTACGCAAACGGGTGTCTAATATATTGCCTTCATCAATTTTAGCTTCTGGTATCGGTTGTCCTGGCAGTTTCCCTGCAGATTGTTGATCTTTAGAATCCTGACGATTTTTAACTTCTGCTTCCTGATTATCTTCAGCTTCAGCTTTCTGATGATCTTCAACTTCTTCAGGATCGTCCTTTATGAAGATATTGTTGCATTCCGGTTCCTTCTCGTCAATAGTGACTGTTGATGTTTCCTCTTCCAAAAACTTTACGTCACGGACCACTGAGATAGAATTTGATTTGTCCATGATACGAAATCCTTTTTTACATTCATCGTAACCAACAAAAACACATTTTTTTGACTTCGCGTCTAACTTTCTGCGTTTTTGCTTTGGTATATGAACGTAGACTTCTGAGCCAAAAATACGAAAATGTTCAAACGATGCGCGCTTGCCGTACCAAAGTTCATATGGCGTTTTGTTCTTTATAGTACTGGTTCCCGTTCGGTTCAGAATAAAAACAGCTGTCTGCACCGCCTCCGCCCAAAGCTTTGGATTAAGTCCCTTTGCGTGAATCATGGACCTAGCCGATTCCATGATGGTTCGGTTTTCACGTTCTACACACCCATTTTGTTCAGGCGTGTATGCAACGGATCTACGATGATGGATTCCATTTTCCTCCAATAGCTGCCTTAAAGGACGGTTCACGAATTCCAGGCCATTATCGGTTTGAAGATTCTTAATGGGGTGACCACATTGTTTTTCTGCTTACCTTAGGACTATTTTAAACTTTTCAATCACCTCCGATTTATTTTTGAGAAAGTACACAAAACGAAATTTTGATAAATCATCTTTAAAAAGGACAAAATACCTTGAGCCTCCTAGCGAATCCCCCTCCATGGGACCGCAAACATCCGCATGGATGATTTCACCGCACTTTGTTGATCTGTCTGGTCGCAAATTAAAGCTCAGTCTATGTTGTTTCCCAAATGCGCAGCCATCACAGTCAAAGTTTTCGTCGATAAAATCAATACCGTTGCTTTTCAGAAAAATACGAACATGAGACAGATTTTGATGACCTAAACGTTCATGCCAAATACGCAACGAATCACCTTTCATAGCCACCATTGATTTGTCGTGCCTTGACTCAATTATTTTAAAAAGCATTTGAAACATACCGCCTTGTCTTGCTCCCACTGCCACCACATTCTTACCATCCAACAGCTTAAATGAATTTTTGTCTGACCAGCTTGTGTGTCCATTGTCCATTGCCTTTGTTGATGAGAATAGATTCGCAAACAAATTCGGTGCATACAAAACATTTTGGATTGTTTTCTCGTTCCAAGTTGTCCCATTGTATGACAGCACCTTTATATCGCCTCGTCCTATTGCATGCATCAGCTTTCCATCACCAAGAAGGACTTCGACTGGTTTATCTAATTTAGTAAACGTCATGAACCAATCACGCCGTCTACACATATGATTTGTTGCCCCTGAATCAACGAACCAGGCATCGCTTGTTCCCAGAGACTGAACTATGTTGCTGAAGAATGCCTTATCTCCATCTGCCTTACCCTGTGCTTTGCAGTCGCGTTTCCAGTGTCCAGTTAATCCGCATTTAAAACATTTTCCTGGTCGCCTTGGTTTGTCCTTCTTTTTAAACTCCATCTGATTTTGCTTCTTGACCGCACCAGTGTATCGCTTTGCCAGCAACGCTTCACTCGTTCTTTCTTCACCTAGATTCATATTTTGAACTCTAATTCGACTTTCCTCAACTAACAGCCGATTCGTTAAGTTGATAATCGTTCGATGTTCCTTAGCTGTTGAGTCCCATGCCGTAGAAAAATGACGGTACTCTGATGGTAGCGTCATCAATATTTTTGTGACCAACATACTGTCATCTACGTTGACGCCGGCTATCTTTAATTTGTGTACCAAATTTTCTAAAGTTGAAATATGTGTCGCGATATCGTGTTCTGGATTTTTCTGGTATGCGTAATACTGCTCTTCTAAAAGATGTTTGGCTGAGTCGTTGGTTTGCTCGTAAACCGAGTGCAGCTTGTCCCACATATCTTTTGAATTGGAATAATTGCATAAATGAATGAGAACCTTGGTCCCACATGAGTTCACGATAACTTTCTGTGCTTTAGCATCATTTTTTAACCATGTGGCCAAGTTAGTTGCATCATTTGGCTTCTGCAATGTTCCATTAACGTAGTCGTAAAGATCCAATGCCATCAGATTCACTCGTACTTGAAATTTCCACATCATCCATTGCGATGGGTCGACAAATTTTTCGATTGTAGATATGTCCTTTTCCATTTCGTCTTTTCTGCAACAAAACGCCTTATTTTATTTAACCGATGCTTCTCGAAGTATCTCCAGCAATTATCCGAAAATTGTTTTTCAATTGCAAATACTTATTGCGCAGTCGATTTACAACAATGGCGTCTCCTTTGATGCGCGACGATATACGACGATCCTCGTGTTCACACAAAACGATTGCAATTATATTGTTCTTATCCTTTTCTGCGTAGAACTGGGCCCATAACCTGTTGGATTTATATTTGGTGCAATATACAATTGACCTTTCTCGTTCTAAGCTCGGCAGACGAAAACAAAAACGTTTATTTAACAATATAATTTATTATTATAAAAGTGCGACTTATCACAATGGCAACTGAGAGACGAGTGACAAGATTGCATACTTTACATGTGCATGTGTATGTGTGTGTTCATGTTAAAAAGAAAAGAGAAGGGTTACTTTATAGTGCGAGTGAGATACTTTCAATTTGACAACAATAATGTTCAACAAAGTCCTTACAATCTTGTTTTCCTAAGCATTTTATTTTAATTTAAATTCATGTAAAAAGTATTGGAGACATAATCGTCGCGAACTCCTATGTTTCAGTAAAACATCGTTACTGACATTATAACATCGTTGTGCGATACATTTCGTTGGAAGTTCTGCTCGAAATGCTGATTGGAACGGATACCTCGGTAGAAAACTTTCTTCATCAAGGCTACTTCGGTAGGCCTGATAGTAATAAAAAGGGAAGAGATATAGTATTGATACTGTAACCTTGCTGATAAGGAGCAGCAAATTATTAAAAAAAAAATCATAACAAAAAAAACGCCGCATTCCAAACAGTACGTCAAAGAGAACCAAACCACGGTTACATAACGAACTACAAATTGGCCCACCAATAGAGTAAACAAAATAATTGGACACGTGTTTTGGGTATTTGAAATAAATCCCCCAAAAAGGCTTATAAAAGGTTATTTAGAAAAACTCCGAACGGTGACATAATACGATTTTTTTTTGAATGGTTGACCTATAGCCACCAAGTGACGCATCAATTATTTTTAGATTCACCTAATTGTAGAATAATATATTCTGCTCCTCTCCCTATAAGTCATTCGACAATAAAAAAAATATAACATTACTCAAAATGTATCTAAGGGCTTTTAGAATGTTCCCCCAAAGATACTTTCACTGTAGTCGATTTGAGATACATTTCCACTTTATCACACCATGAACTAGGGAACATAACTACCCCACAATATGTAAAGTAGAACCTTTCTCATCGTTTTAGTTTTATCACCCTCTAAAGAGTTTGTTTACCCTCCAAAAGAAATAGTTTTCAATGATATAGCAAAAATGTCACAAAACGATCTTAAAAGCCTCATCCCTTTCTGAATTTTTCAAACTACCACCATGCCCACTTGACAGAAATGCCTTACACCACTTACAATAAAAAAAAAAAAACCCAGACAAGTCTATGACGTTTTACTACCCACCATTGCCAGTCGCATGTCGCCCACCCCACTTCCCACGACAAAGTCATTTCTAACACTCCATAAACACGAGCATCAGATATTTATTTCCCAACATAAATGAATCCATAAAACAAGTGGTCAATGCCAACTTAAGGAAACAATAACGAACGATAAAAACCACTCACACAATGTCGGCTCTAGCCCTTAGACTAAGTGTGTGTTCCGACCAAGAGTATCCCCAAACATATTCTCCGCTGAAAAGTTTCGTTTTTTTCATCGCAAAAATACATAAAAATGTCCACCACCCACTCTTGGCATGGCAACAGAAATATTTTCACACGAAAGAGCCCCCCCCCCCCCCCACATCCAAAAGTGTAACTAAACATGGTATATCCTCGACAAACAAGGACGTTAACGTGTACAACACTATGGCTATGGTAACACTACATCAGATAAGAAACTTCCTCCCTTTCTCGTAAAAAGAACGTAAGAATATCGTAAAATTGCATTAGTAACATAAAGTCGAAACGACTTACTTTAGATACGCGTTTGTTCTGTTTGTATGGGGGTGGGGGGTTACAAGACATTCCTCACTAGGTCATGTCAGAGCTCACCCCATTCATAGGGGTCGTGTCGGTCGTCTATGTCTATTCATGACTTTGTCTTGTTGAGTTTATTAACTTTATTGTTGGGATCTTTCGAGGGGTGGCTTTAGAAGCAATCCTTCACACAAAAGATACGGATTTCTCCAATTTTCATCGAGATAGATACACTTTGTGTGCTATTTGGGGTGCAATGAACGCAATTCTAGTGCAAAGACCGCATCTATTTGAGGTGATCTATCGACTGGACACGCACCCGGCGAGCATAAGGTACGTGTGCACAAAATCTCTACCGATAGATACTAGTTGAACACACAAACATTCGCACTTGATGACCAGAGCACGAAACACTGCGCGATACGTGAGGAAAATTTTTATAAACACACAGAGGAGTTTTTTTTTTGTGTTGTTTTGTTTACCAAAAATGTATTTTTAATTTGTCGTTGGTCGTCCCTTGTCCCTTTCTTGTCAGTAAACCCTTAAACTCGACCGACAGACGGGCCAACATCATCTCCACTCCATGTATCTATTTATGTAAATGGTGCGCTATAAGGATTGCCAGCAATGCTGTTGGCTTCGCTGCCTGATGGTGTGGCACTTGTGGACCATGGCAGGGTGTATTTTTATGCGGTTTCCTGTAATTTAATTTTTTTCCTCAATTTCAGTTTTTTTTTTTTTGCGCCGACAGATACTTGTATACGATTTAATGTCTGTGCAATTAAAATATAAAATTGCTGTGGGGATTTCGGGTGCACGTGTACGGGAGGAGTACGATCATCATCGAGTGGGGTTTTTAATCTTATTTCGTGGCGGATTTATATCAGAGATGTTTTTATTGCAATGTGAGTGCAAGTATTACGCTCATATATGGAGCTGGGATGTATGCGGTTGGTCATCATCATCATCGTTGCCTTTTGCGGCATCACTAAAAGGAATACAATGCGAGCAGGATTCTTTTTATGGGATATATGAGTTTTTTTTTTATTGAGGCAGTTATGTAATTATTGCAACTGTATCTGGCGATGGGTTAAGTAATGCCGCCAATTTCTGGGCCATTTGGTTGGGTGTACTTAACGACGACAATACGTGAATTTAATGGTAGCACGGTTTGTTTTTTTTATTGGCGTCAATGTGGCCCACAATCTCTCACTTAACCTCTTTTTGAGGCGAATGTGCGAAGACCAAGTTGACCAGAGTCGGCAGTAGAGACTGGTTGAGGCTCAAGAACATGCTGCTTGAGGGCGAATTTTGTAAATTAATTCTCGTATGGTGAATGTAATATTTGAGTGGTAAACGAGCGGGTTTTCCGTGACATTATGTCAACAGACATAACCTCGAGATTTATGGAAATATAATGTATCTGCATGTGGCGTGATGGTGGGGATGGGCGTTTTACAAGCGAAAGTAACTTTTTTTGTTTCAGGTTGATGGGCTGAAAAGTACTGAGAGAGAGAGTTTATTAAATTCGGAGCACGAGTTATTGAAGGGAAATGTTTCAAGTGGGTTCATTGAAAATGTATGGTAGGGGACTTTTTTTTTTAACTTTTTTACAATGTTTGGGTGATACTATGAAGTTCGCTACGTTTTTGACTGACATCAGGTTAATCCCAGGCTTTTATATGTTATCCAGGATGTTCAAAGCGCCTTTTGCCTGATGTGGTCATTGAACTTGTGCATGTGGAATTATGGTTTAGTGGGGAGACTATGAAGTTCGGTACGTTTTTGTCTCCTATGAGACATGTATGGCACGCTTTTTTTTCATTATATGCTATCCAGTAGATGCAACGATGTTTTTGATCCACCTTGACAGATGTGGGTGTTAAATTCAATTTATGTGGCATCAGGTCAGCAGACATGACCTCTAGATTTATTAAAAATAAACGTTATGCGTGTGGTATTATGGTAGGTTGGGCATACTGACACAAGCAAAGTCATTTGGCTTTAAAAAACTAAAAGATTCAACTTTTACTCTTTAAAAATATGTCAGCAGACTCATGACCTCGAGATTTAAGACTAATAAACGTATCTGCGTATGGCAATATGATAATTTTCTGTTTCAGATTGATGGGCGAGCCAACTTTACCTCGTTAAAAATATCTTGAGTCCAATTAATTGTTAAAGTTGCGGTTTGCAACTATCTGATCGTTGGATCATTTAATTATTTAAAAAGCGATACAGAAGTGTAAGGTAATACACATTCCTACGGTGTTTGTGAGAGACTTTGCAGTTCGCTACGTTTTTGTCTCCTATGAGACATGTATGGCACGCTTTTCTTTCATATTATGCTATTCAGTAGATGCAACGATATTTTTGATCCATCTTGACAGATGTGGGTGCTAAATTCAATTGATGTGGCATAAGGTCAACAGACATGACCTCGAGATTTATTAAAAATAAACGTATCTGCGTGTGGTATTATGGTAGGTTGGGCAAACTGACACAAGCAAAGTCATTTGACTTTAAAAAACTAAAAGATTCAACTTTTACTCTTTAAAAATATGTCAGCAGACTCATGACCTCGAGATTTAAGACTAATAAACGTATCTGCGTATGGCAATATGATAATTTTCTGTTTCAGATTGATGGGCGAGCCAACTTTACCTCGTTAAAAATATCTTGAGTCCAATTAATTGTTAAAGTTGCGGTTTGCAACTATCTGATCGTTGGATCATTTAATTATTTAAAAAGCGATACAGAAGTGTAAGGTAATACACATTCCTACGGTGTTTGTGAGAGACTTTGCAGTTCGCTACGTTTTTGTCTCCTATGAGACATGTATGGCACGCTTTTCTTTCATATTATGCTATTCAGTAGATGCAACGATATTTTTGATCCATCTTGACAGATGTGGGTGCTAAATTCAATTGATGTGGCATAAGGTCAACAGACATGACCTCGAGATTTATTAAAAATAAACGTATCTGCGTGTGGTATTATGGTAGGTTGGGCAAACTGACACAAGCAAAGTCATTTGACTTTAAAAAACTAAAAGATTCAACTTTTACTCTTTAAAAATATGTCAGCAGACTCATGACCTCGAGATTTAAGAGTAAAAAATGTATCTGCGTATGGCAATGTGATAATTTTCTGTTTCAGATTGATGGGCGAGCAAACTTTACCTCGTTAAAAATATCTTGAGTCCAATTAATTGTTAAAGTTGCGGTTTGCAACTATCTGATCGTTGGATCATTTAATTATTTAAAAAGCGATACAGAAGTGTAAGGTAATAGACATTCCTACGGTGTTTGTGAGAGACTACGCAGTTCGCTACACTTTTGTCTTCCATCAGTTTTATCGCTTGTTATTGTATACCATACAATAATCGTAATGATTTTTTTATATGTTATCCAGTAGGTGCTATGATATTTTAAGTGGACTTCGACGGACGTGATCGTTAGACGCATACGTGTATCATTATTGTGGAGTGGATGAGACTGTGAAGTTCGCTACGTTTTGTCTCCCACCACTTCTATCGCACGTTTCTTTATGTTCTAGTTAATGCAATGACTTTTGGGCGTTTAAATCCATATTACGTGACATTATGTCAAAAGACATGACGTCGACATTTAGACAAAAAAAATGTATCTGTAACATTTTGGTAAAGCCGGGCGTATTTACACTTTGAGCTTGAGGTTAATGGGCTTTAAAGTACTGACATAGTCAACAAAAATTTGGAGCAGGATTAATTGAAGGGACGTACTCCAACTGTCTATTTCGTTTGAACATTTATTGTTTAAATATCGATTGAAGCGTGTATGGCAGAGAACTTCATACGATGTTCGAGCGATACTACGAAGTTCATTGCGTTTGTGTCTTCTATCAGTTTTTTCGCTTGTTATGGCAGGAGAACTTCATACGATGTTCGAGCGATACTACGAAGTTCACTGCGTTTGTGTCTACTATCAGTTTTTTCGCTTGTTATGGCAGGAGAACTTCATACGATGTTCGAGCGATACTACGAAGTTCACTACGTTTGTGTCTGCTATCAGTTTTTTCGCTTGTTATGGCAGGAGAACTTCATACGATGTTCGAGCGATACTACGAAGTTCACTACGTTTGTGTCTACAATCAGTTTTTTTTATTATTATTGTATGCCATCCAACAGGCGTAATGATTTTTTGCCGGTACGTGGTCAACGTTAAACTCAATTTCATTGGCATTAGGTCAACTGGGATTTATGGAAAGTTAGTGTATCGGCGTGATACATTATAGTGGAGCGGGTATATTGATGGCGTTGAAAGTCACTTTTTTGTTGAATCTTCTTCTTTGAGGTTGATAGGCTTTAAAGTACTGACAGAGTCAAAAAGATTTGAGAACAAGTAATCGAAAGAACGGATTCCAAATGTCTACTTCGTTTCAAAATTTATTGTCAAAATATCGATTGAAACGTATATGGCAGGGGACAGTCTTACGATGGTCGCTACGCTGCTGCCTCCCAAAAATTTAACACAGGCTGTTATATGCTTTCCAGTAGAAACGATATTTTAGCTGGACTTGGCCAGATTTGGACGTTAAAGCAATTTCCTGCCTCAGAATTGATCACGAAATTTATGACGAGTGAATGAACAGCATGTAGCATTATGGTGGGCGGGATTTTGTGAAAGATGCTGCATTTACATTTTGTTTGGCGTTGATTGCTGCTATATTGCAGATACATTTATACTAATTTCTATAAGGATTGATTTCAACGTCTAAGCATTTGTTTTTGAAATAACGAGCTCAGTGGCGCGATGGTTAGTGCGATAAACTGCCGCGCAGAAGTACTGGGTTTGATTCCCAGCCGTAGGAACACCAAAATGATTTTTCACTGGCCTCCCTCTCGTCATGATCTGACAACACATCCGAGTAGTATCAATTGTCAAGTAAAGGCTTTCTCAACCTACCCGTTCGGAGTCGGCATAAAACAGGAAGTCCCGCATCGTTAAAAAAAAAGCACACACGCACCAATGAATGATTGTGAGATTGCTCATCCCTGGATATTAATGAGCCTGTTGCGCCACAAAAAAAATGATGAAATAGCGATACAATAGTCCTACAAAAATTGCCTGTTGCGCCACAAAAAAAATTTTGAAATATCGATACAAAAATCCCACAAAAATTGCTACGATTTTCGAGCGATAGATACTTTGAAGTTTGCTACGTTTCCGTCTCCTTTCAGTTTAATTGTTTTTTTTTTCCTGCACCCTGATAGATGTGGGCGTTCAACTCGCGTTTAGGTTGTACATAATGCTTTCCAGTTGCAGCAACACCATTTGTTTTTCACTGATCCTCCTCTCCATATGATCTGACACATATTCCAAGTAAAGTATAAATGTCATGATTGGCAATGCATTTCTGAGGTGGCACATACTTATGATCTCCCATTAAAACATAGACAACATATCCACTGATGATCGGTACTAGGCTCAAATATTGGGATTAAAAAAAACTAAACGTGCCCTGAGATCAATTCTCGTTGCAAGATTTTTTTTCGAATTTAAATTTTAACCCCACCTGGTCGTAAATTTTAACATGCACGATCATTCCATAATCTGAGGAACTTTTTAAGATCGCACTCCCGTCTCTATGTCATGCATACCATGGTCATCAAAAAGTGTGTTGAAGTCGTTGTGCTTTTTAAGGCATAACGACTTTCCAAGCAAAATTATTTAAAAAAAAATCCTGGGTGTTTTGACGTGCTTCGGAGATGACGTAAAGGTAACGACGAACTCTACGAACTGTGCTGGAAGGTCGATCTTGTCAAAAGAGAAGGGGAGGGAATATGAGGCAGCTAGAACATGTACATCAAGTGATCGATGTAAGATTACAGCAATAACGTGATTTATAAAATATGTCTAAAAGACAGATGTCCTTCAAGGAGATGCTATTTATTCAGGCCTATCGAGGTATCCGTTCGGACGAAAAATTCTCTACCGAAGTTTCCGTTGCAATTATCAGTTCGAACAGATCTTGTGACGAAATTTATAGCAAATGATCGCGCAGCGGCATAACGATTGTTAATTTTTGACATCTACACTTTGAACTTCTTCCGACGAAGAATTATTGCGGAATCCGTCGAACTCGATTGTAACCCTCATTTATTTTGTTCCGAAACAGATTCCTCGAAAGCAAACTCAATTCCGATTGGAACTGACTTTCGTTTCGGAAATTTGTTCCAAACGGATACCTAGATAGGGCTGATCGTGTATATTCTAACTATCCTTGGCTTTTGTTAGAAAGCTCAATAACGCTTTTTTGTTGAATGAAGCAATTAATACTGAGTCTTTGATTCCCATGAAGATGTTGGTCGCACTAGAAATGGATCGCACCTTAAGTGGCTGAGAAAAGTAGAAACCGACCACAACCAACTTGTAGTGCGCAATCAGCTAAGGACCCGGCTGATGGGAGTGACCTGTTGGTTGAGGGCAAGGTTCATTGCAAAATTTTAAGGAATTTAATGAGCATTTCATACTAGCACTATACTGCGTCCAATGGTTGTAAACTCTGTTCTTCCGATTAGTGAGGCCATTCTTGAAATGATATCTACATAATGATCGGTTCAAAGGTTTGAGCTAGATCACATTTATAAAAGGCGATTAGCCATCTCTTGCTACTTCCTAATGTCTGACAAAGTATTTTTGTGTTTCGATCAGTTCAAGATCACCCACCAATGCCTCAAAAAAGTTGAATACCCTCTCCAATAACACACACTATCATCGCCATCAACAACCATCCATCCATCCATCGCAGCAGAACAGTCGTTTGCTTGTCAAAAAAGATCTCTCAACTCTCATCAAAGCATGAAATATTGCTAACAAAGCATTCGTCAGGCGCAATACACCATCATGCGAGAGTCTTCCCAAGCCTGTACTATGATGAGGTATATTGAGGCCAGATAAAAGTGAGGTTTAAATATTTACTGTCATATCTTTCATTTATTTTGTGACGGCACTTATGTAGCCAATTTCGGAGCCCATCTTGAAATTTGTTACGCTCTTTAGTTATTTGAGTATCCGTGGAAAGCCATAAGTTTCAATTCCACAAGTTCGATCGCCGTTTTCAAAAACGCCAAATATTTTTTGTAACTACGTGGTAGCGATCACAACTGATCAAGAAACACAGTTTGAGTCAAGGCTTTTCAAAATTGGTTCAAAGCGAATCCGTATCATCCGCAAGCAAATGGCTTGGTCAACCGTTTTTACCGACAGCTTAAAGAAGCTTAACAGTCGCAGGAGGACAAACGAAATTGGTTTTCAAATTCTCCTTGGACTCTTCTCGCAATTCGTTCCACAATAATTGACGACAAAAATGTAACTCCAGCTCAACTTTTGTATGGACAAAACGGACGTTTACCTGCGAAATTAATTGAGGCAAAGTCTTTGAAACCGATTTTAAAACCGTTGTCGACAGCTCGAAAAATCTCTCGAGCAATATTTTAAAGTTGTCATTAAATTTAAGCGAATTTCTGAAATTCATCAATATACGGGGCATTTGTGATCTGAGCGGCAGAAGATGTTCATATTATCCTTGAATCGCTCTTACTTTATCTGATCATATATTCGATTTTGAACTTTCAATTTGATGTGATCGGTAGATCATCGATCAGCAGAAGATGTCCATTTAAAACTTGAATATCTTACAATTCTTTATCTGATTATATAATTGAACCGATTACTGATCGCCAGCAACAAGTTTTTGCTGTAATCCTTTCGAAATAAAACTCAAATGCAGAACTTTTCAATAAAATCCCCAGAGGGAATCGTAATTTTTTGATCGTCACCGATCGTTTCACATATTTAAATTTGTTTGCAGGCATCCATCGTTTTTTTTTTTAATTCCTTCGTAATAATTAATTAGAATAGAAGAGGTCACGAATAATTTCTTCACCATGATCACGCTGTTCATGACGTGATCAAGAACCAGCTAAGGTTAAAGTTTACAGATTAATTTATAATGACGATGAAGACAATATTTCAAACAACTTGTTGCAAAATTGACAAATCATGCAATTATTCTTTAATACATAATATTTGCACAGACGATTGGTTAATTGAAAACTATCGAATGCTAATAATTGTTCGAGAACTGAAACTTGCATTAGATATTTCAAAAATCCAGAATTATTGCATTGATTGATCAATAATGTCATTTAAAAAGTGTCAAATCATCGATCTTGCTATTTTTTTTTTTTTCAATCGTTTGCAAAGCAGTCAGTGATAAGCCTTGCACAGCTTTTAAGTAAATTTATGTTAACACCTTACTCGATCGATCGATAAACCTTTATTGATCATCGATCGATCAAATTTCTTTGAATTGAATTTTTAAAATTATTCTTAGGGCTTGCAGTAGGTGATGGATAATGGATGTAAATAAATTATAAACTTTGATCAATCGATTAGTTGTGTAGATACATGACAGGGATTGTATTTTTTTTTCTATTTTAATTCATGATCTTTAGAGGCTAACTATTGTATATGTATTTACAGATATTAAAACAAAATGGTTATGAAAAGGTACAAACATTTTATGATATCGTGATCGTAATGTGGATCGCAATCGCGATCATGAGTATAATTCAAAAATGCAACCTTAGTAACCGCGACTGATCTGTTCTTAGTCGAATGCGATCATTCTCTGATCAATATTTAATTATTTGTATTGAAAAATGTATGGTAGGGGACTTTTTTTTACTTTTTTACAATATTTGGTCGATACTATGAAGTTCGCTACGTTTCTGGCTTACATCCGTTTAATCGCATGCTTTTATAAGTGATCAATTACTTTGCCAGATGTGGTCATTGAACTTGTGCGTGTGCCAATATGGTTGAGTGGGTGAGACTATGATATTAACTGTAAGTCATACTTTTCTTTCATATTATGCTATCCAGTAGATGCAACGATGTTTTTGTATGTAGGTGTTAAATTCAATTTATGTGACATTAGGTCAACAGATATGACCTCGAAATTTTTTAAAAATAAACGTATATGCGTGTGGTATTATGGTGCGTCTGGCATACTGACACAAGTAAAGTGATTTGGCTTTAAAATTCTAAGAGATTCTACTTTTCCTCTTTAAAAATATGTCAGCAGACTCATGACCTCGAGATTTATGAAAAATTAATGTATCTGCGTATGGCATTATGGTCATTTTCTGTTTCAGGTTGATGGGCTTTAAAGTTCTGAAAGAGACAACTTTACCTCGTTAAAAATATTTTCAACCCAATTAATTGTTAAAGTAAAAGTAAAATTAGTAAGTACCGATGATGCATGTTTACTCGCTTTCATTCAGTCAATAGGCGCCTTTCACTTAGAGATCCTGCAAATGATTTTCTCCCTGCCTTAGCTGCGATTTTGTTGATTCAGTTGAACGACATTCTCAACAAAGGGGGGCATTTTTCTGTAGAAAAAGGGTTTCCTTACCGTCCAGCTTGTAAAAATGATGAATTTCTTTCATGATACATACAAAGTATACAGCCGTACTCTTTAACAGAAAGGGTGAGGAGACGTATCCAACAAATTTTGGTCTCAGCAATCGCAAATCATCGTCACTTTACCAAGTCAGGAAAAGTACTCCACTACGCATTTGTCAGTGATCTCGAAGGGATTTAAGAGAAAGGGTGAGGAGAAGTATCCAACAAATTTTGGTCTCAGCATATCGCAAATCATCGTCACTTTACCAAGTCAGGAAAAGTACTCCACTACGCATTTGTCAGTGATCTCGAAGGGATTTAACAGAAAGAGTGAGGAGAGGTATACAACAAATTTTGGTCTCAGCATATCGCAAATCATTACCAAGTCAGGAAAAGTACTCCACTACGCATTTGTCAGTGTACTGTACTTTTTGAAATAAAAATTGGTATCGACATATCGCAGAAAATATCCGCTTTGACAAGGGAGGAATTCTGTTTCACTAATGGATCTGACAGAGATGTTGGGAGGATCCGTTTAAGGAACACTCCTAATGTAATGCTAACTTCCGTTCTAGTATAGAATAGTTCGTTGCAGATGTCGATGTGTATAAATCGAATCAGAGTCCAAATCTGAGTGGAATTAGCCATGCCCGTCCGTCCCATAGTAGGTCGGTCATCGGGCTTTGGTGATTTTTTTTGAAAGGATGATGAAAGTACTGTTTGAATCAGCAAAGACGTGGTAAATCTTGTTATAGCATTACAAGTGTAATATTTTTTTTTAAATAGAAAACAGAAAAGCATTGTTTTTTATCAAACAATAAGGAAATTAGAAAAGTATCTGTCACAGCATATTTTCACAATGTCGTTGATTTCATATACATGTATATAAATTTTAGCCACGCCCACTTTCATTGAGGTTTTCTTAGATTTTGCATGATAAGTTCAAAGAAACTCGTTGAAATGTTCGACGAACAAAGTTGTCAAATAAATTACGACTCAAGAAAAACATAAGCCACGCCCACTTTTTAAGGACATTCATATTAAACATAGAATGGGATAGAGTATCAAACGATTCGCACAACAAATTGTAGCCTTTTCATATGTTTTTGTGTTTGTTTTCAACATATTCTCAAAAAGGACGATTTTTCATCTAATCGATTTCTGATCTGAATCTTTCCAATCCCGAATAATGTTTTGCACCTCATTTCATTCATCACACCCCCTGCTTCAGTCCTAGAAACTAAAAATTTGAAATCCATCCCAATTTCATACAAAAGATACTCAAACAAAAACTGCAACCACAATTTTACCGCACCACTGTTAATCGAATGGTCAACTCTATCGAGTTAAAACGTTGCCCGCATATTAATTGCTCGAGATTATATATATTAATTACAATCATTAATAGAATGCATGTATACCCACAATAATTAGAAATTACAACTTGTATCTACGACCGAGTGTCTATTACGCATTTTAGTTGGATCGTTGGCTCTTGGTGGGTTGCACGTATCTCTTTTCGCGAATTATAACAAAATACATTTGCATAGTTGTTTTGTGTGTTTTGTCCGATCCTATATATGTGTGTGTGTGCATATGTATCATTAAATTGTTGGATTTATGATGGTGTACACACATGATAGGAACATACATTTGTGCGGCACAACGTAACTGTGGGCGCAAGCTGTTTGATTTAATGTACAATGTTACGGCATGTAACAAGAAATAATTTATGTCTTTTGATAAATGGCCCCCAAACGAACGAGGACGATTACAGGACGCGCGAAACACACATAATGGCTTAATGTTTTGAATCTCCTTTGTGTACGCATGTACGCATGTATTGCGAAACAATAATTTTTGTTTATTAAGGATAAGCCGGGGTTGTTGAGTTAGGCCGGGGTAATTAGGTTGGCATGTGTATATGAGTTGAAAGGTCCCTAACCCGGTTGTCGTTTGAAGGGTGGAATTGTAGAAGGGAATATGTGCGTTTTTTTTGGAAAGAAAATTAATTTTTGCGAGGATACAGTGACCTTTTGTTGTTTGTACATATGTCATGAATGAAATTAGTTTCCACCCTCTGCAGGAGAACAATATCCCACTTGCATTTGGAGTTCTTTTGTGACATGAAATCAGATACTCCAGATACTCGGCCCTTTCGAGGTATCTGTAGGAGCGGAAAATTCTCCGATTTTGGACGATTCGGAGGATTTCTACCCAAAGGCTGTTCGGAATATTTCTCCGATATTTTGTAACACATCCCGGCGAACTGCGTTGAAGTGCGTTCAGGTGCATTTTTCGTGCAATTTTTGACAGCTAAGTGCCATTCTTTTCCAGATTTCCTCCGACACAAATTCTTGGCGGAATCTATTTACTAATTGTAGTGAAGTGAAGCCGTCGCGTCTGGGTAGTAGCATTTTTTTTTTTTTGTTGACACACACCTCGAATGGAATTTGAACCTCCGACGAAGTATGCTTTACGGAAAATTGTCCGCTCCGACGGATACCTCGATAGGGCTGACTGTTGTCGTGGTAGGCAAATGCTATTTTTCTTGAAAAGAATGCAAACTACCTTCAAAATAAAATCTTTTTAAAAATCGTCGAATTGGACCTTTTGACAATGGCTTCAAGGGTTTTACTTCCAATCATCCCATGACCTTTTGAAACTTGCACTTACTTCAACCAGCATTGGGAAAAATAGTGACTATGGATGATATTTAACCCGCTTTCAGATGACACTGTCCCCATATGCCCAATTATTTTCATTTTTGGATAAAGAAATTATTTTATTTTTAGTAAACAGTAGGGGAGTAAACTGACATCCCTGTTGAACACCACTTGAGTGGGTATACTTGATGATTTGAAAAATAGTGACTATGGATGATATTTAACCCGCTTTTAGATGACACTGCCCCCATATGCCCAATTATTTTAATTTTTAAATAAAGAAATTATTTAATTTTTAGTAAAACAGTAGGGGAGTAAACTGACATCCCTGAGGAACACCACTTGAGTGGGTATACTTGATGATTTAAAAAATAGTGACTATGGATGATATTTAAGCCGCTTTCAGATGACACTGCCCCCCTATGCCCAATTATTTTAAGTTTTGGATAAAGAAATTATTTTATTTTTAGTAAACAGTAGGGGAGTAAACTGACATCCCTGTGGAACACCACTTGAGTGGGTATACTTGATGATTTAAAAAATAGTGACTATGGATGATATTTAAGCCGCTTTCAGATGACACTGTCCCCATATGCCCAATTATTTTCATTTTTGGATAAAGAAATTATTTTATTTTTAGTAAAACAGTAGGGGAGTAAACTGACATCCCTGAGGAACACCACTTGAGTGGGTATACTTGATGATTTAAAAAATAGTGACTATGGATGATATTTAAGCCGCTTTCAGATGACACTGCCCCCATATGCCCAATTATTTTAAGTTTTGGATAAAGAAATTATTTTATTTTTAGTAAACAGTAGGGGAGTAAACTGACATCCCTGTGGAACACCACTTGAGTGGGTATACTTGATGATTTAAAAAATAGTGACTTTGGATGATATTTAACCCGCTTTTAGATGACACTGTCCCCATATGCCCAATTATTTTCATTTTTGGATAAAGAAATTATTTTATTTTTAGTAAAACAGTAGGGGAGTAAACTGCCACCCCTGAGGAACACCATTTGGATGGGTTTAATTGATGATTTAATTCACAATGATGGCCCAATTTACAGATTTTTGGTGTTATTTGCTCATTTCAATGTATACACTTCAAAGAGTATCTACAGGTCGTTGTAATAGTTTGATTTGAATGAAATGTTGCTCAAAAGATACCTACTTAAATATTCTTCCAAATCGAGCATAATTTTAATCGCATTTACAACCCCAAAAGCTAGCGTGTCTCCCATTTAATTCAATTAAAAAAAAAGCATGAAAAAATTAAACCCCCCTCCTGTTAACTCGTTACCATCACGAGAAATATTCCCAAGTTCATGAACACATCTCTTAATCGTCTGCTGAACTCGTCTCAGTTGTAGGCCGCCATCACTGTGTTTTTTTTTTCTCCAGCTTAAGTTTCACCGAACAATTATTCGAAATTATACCATTTAACCGAATTGACCTTAAAATTAAAATTTATAATAACATATCTGCGCCGACAACTACAACGACAACGACGAACAGATTGAGACTGATCCGATCTGAGATCACCTCTAATTAAATAAGACGCGTGTAATTACACAGCCAACCTCATTTAGCTCGGCTGAATTTCGAAATTCAATTAGATCGCCACGCTTAGCTCAGCTCAGCACCGACTCCACTGATTGTAGTGAAATTTTGTCTTTCGAAATGTGATCTACATCCATCCCGTCATATCAGCAACTTGTGTCGAATGCAACGCTTGTAATGTATCTGCCGTTGAATGTTATCAAAAGGTCGACGATCATAGATTTCGAAAAAAAAATCGAATCTGAAATAAATTTGTAAATTGAATCGACTCCGGAATACATTGTATGATCTGTAGCTAGTGTATCTGTATATAGTGTATCTGCAGCTATTTTCGGATGCGTTTTTTGTTTATAATAAAATCAAGACACAAATGTTTTGAAAAGCGTTATCCACGCGCGCACGTTCTCCTAGTACCCCGTGCTCATCTGTAATCGGTGTTTCATAGGTGGTGGTGGTGGTGGTGGTGGTAGTGATAAACAGTTTTGTTGTTGATCGTGTTTTGTGTACGTTGGAGCTGCCCCATTCCACCCTCTAGTGTATCTGTGTGTTTATATGTTTTAATGGCGTCAAGTCATAACTTCGTTGCACACATTCCCGTCTCGGAAAGTCTGAATGTGGGGTGGGCTTAAGGACGGCGCGGTTTAAACGATCGTTTACAACATGATCAGGTTGATGAATGTTATGGGGATAATTGTACAGCCCCAGCGGGATGATTATTTTGCGATCATTACATTTTTATTGGTTATGTTTCGGGGAAATATGTGATCAGTCCATCATGGAACGTGTGATGATATCTATTATGGTACTCGGAGAAGGTGATTATTTGAAATTGTTTACTGGATTGGTTTGGAGGATGTAGACATATGCCAAGTAGTCGCACTTATTCTGTATATTTCGTTGTTGGGAGTTTTATTATTTTTTAAACAATTATCGATAAAACTGACATGAATGCTTAAATTTTATGAATATTTTTTAAAGGGTAAGTCCCAGTTGTTAATGGGAGATCATCTTAATTTAGGATCGAGTTAACGCAACAACTTGGGTTAGTTTACTCTGGATTAAGTCAGAGTTATGTCAGCATCGAAAACCGAGCCCAAGAGTAGATTTAACATGCATCTACATTTATTTAAAGAGTCAATCCAATCTTTGCCTTCTCTGAGAGGGAACATATTTTCCAAACCAACAATAAATTGTTTTTCAAAATTTGTATCTTGACATGTTATTACGTATTTTCCAAACGAGCAAAAATTATTTTTCAAAATTTGTATCTTCACATGTTATAATGTAGCTGACACGTAGCTCCAATTCTTATAAAATGCAAAGTTACCATTTTTTCGTGCAACAGGCTCGTTAGTACCTATAGTGCCAAACTTTTTTCTAACAGCCTCCTGTTTTCTACCGCAGGCAAATTTCCTTAGCTTTAACCTCAAATATATCTGAACTCTGAAAAATAATGAAATATCAAAAATGTTTAACTAAAAAGCTGCCAACATTACGTTGTCAGAAAGTGGGCGATCTAATTTTTACAAACTCTCTATCTGACTATAATTTGTCTTCTGTAAAAGTTAATGTATGTGTTTTGGACACAAAATAAAATGTGAAATATCTGTCAGTAACGTTCCGTATATAGACTCAAACCGAGCTTCTTCATTCATTTGTGTGTACGACTTTTTATTTTTGCTACAAAAAAATAGGCCATTCTGAACGGTAAATTTGAGAAGATGGTCGTGAAAGTTGTAAATTCTGTAATGTTTGTTTGACTCTTTTTGGACTTGAACGCTTATTAGTTAGTAACCGCTAGGTCCAAGGACTTTCATGGGTCTTGATCCTTTAAAATTTATTTTAATATCTGTGTTCTTGTTTGAAATACGTCTGCTTGTCTACTTAACCCGTTAATCCCGCCTGACCTTAATTCACTTTCGACCATTCATGCACATCCTTGCCATTGCATTTATTCGAGTCGATCATTCCGTATTGTGAGGCTTTCCTCTTCACGCGACCATCATCCTGGACAGAAACTCTTTTCCTATTTTTAATTTGGTTCCTTTGTACATAAACTACTACCCATGAAAATTTCTATCTCACCGACTCCTCTCTGTACCCACCCATTTCCATACGCCAAGAAAAATATGGCATATAGAATTTATATAACCCGCTTTTACATGAGACTATCCAAATATGCCCAATTATTGCAATTTTTGGAATTTATTTTATTTTTAGCTGTACAGTAGGGTAGTAAACTGACACCACTGAAGTACACCACTTCGATGGGTATACTTGAAGATTTAATTCACAATTATGAGCCAGTTTACAGATGTTATCTCGATCGATCTTATTTTCACATTTCTATCTATGCGCTTTGAAGGGAATCTACAGTTTGTAATAATAGCATTATTTGAAAGTAGTTGTACTCAAAAGATGTTTACTTAAATTTCCTTCGAAATTGACTATAATTTTAACAATCCCAAAACCTTACATGCTTCCCATTTAATCCACTTAAAAATATGGATGACAAAATAAAAGCCCCTTCTGGTAACTCGTTAAGTCGGTACCTTTACGAGAAAACACTTTACATATCTTTAATTCGGTTATAAGTACATGTTATACTACCCGAAAATTTCTACCTCACCGACTCCTCTCCGTACCCAACCTGTTTCCCGTTTTTGTTGTTGGTTTGTACGAAAACAGAACACTTAACACACTGACATTCTAAATGTAATCATGCTACTGCGACATAGAGTCACAAACATTCTATGGTAATATTCTCGTCTTTATAAGTAGTGACCAGCTTATGGACCGACTCCTGGAAGATTATTTTCAAATGGATTTTTCGAGCATCGCTTCAGAAGAAAACTTATAGTACTACAATAATCCTAGCCACACGACATACGAAAATTATTTTTTTTAAAGGATTTTTTTTCTTACTAAGAGTAAAGGCCCAAAATGTTTTCCCTGGGGTAACCTAGTGGAAATATTCATTAACGGAGATGGCTATGCAAAATACTCCAAGCTGGAAAAATATCACCTTCCCGGTCATATCAGGCATAAAGCTGCATTTAGGAGCCTACTGCTTTATCTGTGATCTACCATCAAAGTGAAATTCCACCTCCGTTTTAGTCGAAGCTTAGGATGGCCTTTTTAGAAGACGCAAGCCACTGACAACCAAACGTCGGCTCTGACCGTTTGAAAAACAGACTTCAAGCCTGAAATTTCATCAAGTTTGTACCGGAAGTAGCAACTGAAAGAGAGACTTACCGCTGTACCTTTAATGTTGTCTTACATTCTGTGGACTTACTATTGAAACATCGCAAAAAAGTTTCCCTCTGGGGCTAACCTTGCGGATACAATTCACTAGCAGTCTGAAAATAAAGAAAACCAAACCAAAGCAGTTTTTAATTAAAATAAAGAGATTTCAGAACTATACGCTGTACCTCTAATTTTTTTATTTTTTCTGTGGGCAAAGGATTGCAAAATCATCAAAAATTTAGCCAAATCTACTCTGTGATGCCACCCACTTCCGAAATATGTAAATCGTAAGGTGCAATAAGCCCCGCCACAAAAAAAGCATTAACACCAGCGGCTGATATTGCATTAACCAACAACGAGTGCGAGTGTGGGTGCATGCAAAGGCAATAAGCTCCACAACCAAAAGCCATTAACAGCCTAAGGACGTCATCCTACACAAACGGACGAGTTTGGGCGGTATACCAAAACTAGACATGGCCCTGTATAGTTCGTCTCTATAAATGCTGTCGTATGCGGCCTTGAAATCGATAAATAGGTGGTGGGTATCGATTTGGACTTCTTGGGTTTTTTCCAGGATCTGCCGAAGTGTGAAAATTTGATCGATTGTGGACTTTCCTGGCCTAAAACCACACTGATAAGGGCCGATCAGGTTGTTGGTAAACGGTTTCAGCCGTTCACATATTACGGCAGATAGGATCTTGTAGGCGATGTTGACCAGACTTCTGCCTCTGTAGTTGGCGCAGTTTAGAGGGTCTCCTTTTTTGTGGATCGGACAAACGATGCTGAGGTTCCATTCTTCAGGCATGCTTTCAACCGACCAGATTTGGCTTATGAGTGGCTTATGGTGGATGTTGCTTACCAAATCATCTCCGCCAGCTTTATAAAGCTCAGCGGGAAGGCCGTCATTTCCGGCGGCCTTATTAAGCTTGAGTTTAGATATTGCTATCCTCACTGCACTTAGGTCGGGTGGTAGGCAGTTTTCGCTGTCTTTGCCAATATTAAATGGTTAGTTCTGCCTGACAACGGTATGTTGTTCGTCAGCGCCGTTTAACAGTCTGCAGAAGTGGTTCTTCCATATCCTCAGCATCAACTGTGTCTCAACTTCGATATTTCCTTGTTCATCTCGACAGGATTCTCTTCGAGCCTTGTATCCCTGGCTTTGACGTTTTACACTTTGGTACAACATGCGAACATCATTCCATAGCCCGATAGCGCGCTTTTTTGCTCTTTTTTCTTCTTTCTGAAAACCCGATGTTCTTCCCTTCTTCTTTGCCTATAGAGCTCAATGGCAGCTCTCGTCTTCACCTGCAGCTTAGCCTTGTAGGCCTCGTTCTTGGCTGCGAGCATCTGTCGGCATTCCTCATCAAACCAGGGGTTTCTTGCTGTTGGCCGCGAGGAACCTAGCTCATCAGTTGCGGCTGATCTAATGGCTTGTTGGCATCGTTGCCATTGCTCTTCAACATTCGATGCTGGTGGTATGGTGTTAATCGAGAGGTTAAGGGATACGCGTTGTGCGAAGGTCTTGGCGGTCTCTTGTGATTGCAGTCTTCCGACATTAAATTTTTTCACAGTATTTCTGGATTGTTATGGCGTGGTGGATATCCGCATCCTTACTTTGCCTACAACAAGGCAGTGGTCCGAGTCAATGTTAGCCCCTCGGAATGTTCGGACATCCAAAATACTAGATGCGTGCCTCTAGTCTATCGCAATGTGATCAATTTGTTTGACTGTTCGTTGATCTGGAGACCGCCATGTCCACTTGTGGATATCGAGGTGAGGAAAATCGTAGATTGGTGTCTGTAAATACAGAAACGAGATTCAAGAAGTCACGGCTTAAATTACAAGAGGAGGGCCAGTGAAAAATCATTTTGGTGTTGCTACGGCTGGGAATGGAACCCAGACCTTCTGCGCGACAGTTCATCGCACTAACCATCGCTCCACTGAGCCCCCTTAATTACTTGAGAGTGCAGAACAAAAATGCTTCAAAAAAAATTAACGCAGCTAAACTAAATCAAACACAAGAACAATATCCGGCAGTGCTATAAGAAGACCAAGCAACAGTGATTCCGCTTTATAGATGGAATAGTATGAGTTCTCGAATTACCCGGAAATAAACACCGGGCTACAAGCATGCCCGATTCTAAACCTGAGTGGTTGCTTTCAGTTCTGAAAACCTGGTAACCAAGCAAGCTATTGCTTCTAGTGGCTGCTTAGCCATTTAGGCCTATCTTTCCGCACTTTATTCCAAAACGGATGCCGAGTGGTGTCCATGATTGGATTTTTTCAGCCTTCGTAATTAATTGCTTCAGGATTATCGCTGTAATCTGTTTCATATTAATGTCGATGGTGCACTTTCGGGGATTGGTGTTTCTCCAATTCGTAAATTTAGTTCTCTTCATTCTCTATGCAAACGAGATTACTTATATACGTGATGGGCATCTTTACAAATCTCTGCGAATCTTGTGGAACTCCACTAGATATGTATCGTAGAGTAGAGTAATAGTTTCAATAAGAAACCATTCCACCATCATGCGTCTTAGTGATTGCACTACCAGTCGTACCAGATATGAACGAAGTTGGGACGTCTAGAGTTGATACTTCTTCATTTTTTTATGCGCCTCCATATCGTCGCTTGTCCTCAATAGCTCTTCTAATGTTGTAGGTATAGCGTTTACTACAGAATAAGCTTTTCTAAACCAATAATGAATATTGGAGATTCCTCCGGTTTCAACAATTGCCACCTCCAATCGGTGCTAAAAACCATTTGACAACATGAAACATGCATCTTACATTCGACTTTGGAATCATTCAACGTATTATTGACACATGAACTTCATTACCATCCATTCAAGTTAAATTGTTTGGAAAAATCCCTTCAGGTAGACAATTCAGCCTTGTGGCACTCCATCGTTTATAGAGAGCCTATGGACGAAACATACAAAAATATGAATACTTAGCCAACATGCTTCCTATGACCTGTGACCAAGCTTTTTCTCGCAGCCATTCATGATTGCATGTGTACAATGTACATCTTACAATATAGCGGGTCCTAAAATGTATATCCAATTCAAACGTCTGACTTGAGATAAGCTCTTTCATGACAATTGGTATTACTAGGAAGGACTGTCAGATCATCACGAGATGAAGAGAAAGATACGCCATCCGCAAGTATTTTCAGATATCTGTCCTTAAGAACATCTATAATCTAATAGCGAGATTGAAGGCACGTCACCTTCAAATGCTTAGAGAAATCTGTCTTTAAGAATATCTTGGATCTGGAGCTTGTCTAAACCAAGCATACATTTGAAACAAATTCAAATTCCATAATTCAAAAAGTATCTATTCCCATTGCACCGGTTTTCGATAACCAATTCCTTCGTTAATTTTAAATAAAAATTCATATCGCATTACATTTTTCAACAACCACTGTAAACCAACTCATTAACAGTCGATATACTGTTTTAACACGTCGCCATCGCCAAATGCGAAAAAGTCAAACACCGATAATCCAAATTAGGGATACAACCAGCCACAACCAAAGAACACAAAACGATTGAACTAAAAATCGATAGCTAAATGACTTAATTAGCATTCACACCAGACGCGCGCAAATACCAACAAACCGAGCGTCATAAAAAGACGGCACAAAAAGGCAATACCCAACAGGCCCCAACACCAAGTCACAGATACATCACGCAGCAGAAGTTGCCGTCATAGTCGACGTCGACATCACCATCACCATCGCCATCGTCGTTGTCGTATATAAATAATAATTGCTCACTGATCCGATGCCATAGACAGAACGTCTACTCTTGCACTTTTGACAGGCCTAGGGGCAAGGATAACGAGTTCTGTCCGAACCATGAATGGAGCAATGTTGCTCCAATCTCAAGCCAGAGCCAAGCTAATAGCATGTCTCTTGCATTGTGTGTGTATGTACTGTCGGGTTTTTTTGTTCCCCTTTTGTCGATAACCTACGTCCGTTCCGACCCACCGACGCGACACTGCCGTCATCCCAGAATCTTGTGCACATGTCGATGGGGGTATATAATGACATGACAGGTGATGATTGACAACAGGTAGTTCAGTTCTTCTTTTTTTCCTTTCGTTGGAATATGAGTGCAAGTGGAGAGGCAAGAGAAAACAAAAAAAAAAATGCGTTACACTTTGTGCGGTTGGTTGCTATGGCTAACAACCCGGCTAACCGTGTGTTGTTCAGCGGGATGTAATTGTAGAACGTCGCATTAAATTTCCCAGATATCATCACTTTCACGGGGCCAAAGAATTACACACCGCAGCGGTCGTATCCTAGGCATGCCATATAGAGACCAACGACACGATTGTAAAAACGGCTTAGTTTACACTTTCGATTTGTTATATGAACGAGAGCCATTTGAGAACGTATAGAACTACAATTGTTGTGTGTATGTGTGTCTTCGCGAATAATTGCATTTTCACTTTCATTGTCCGAAATGGAGGGCAGCGCAATGCGACACATGTCTTGGTTGCACTACTATACTGCATCGCACCAAGGGAAGGTTAGATTAATTGTTACAAACGATAACGATAACAAACGATAACAATAAATTTGTGTTGAGTGGAAAATAATTAAAAAACGAATTATTATAGTGGTGGTGGTGTCACAAATTAGGAAGCGAAGAGTATTTTAAAATGCGTCTTGTTGGTCGGACATTGGTTGCAAATTGGTCTATTTGAGTCTTGATAGAGATTCTTCAAACACCCACCAGATGGCCGACGTCCTAAAAAGGTTACTACGTTAAATTAGTAAAATTTTGACTTTTATATGACGGGTAATAGAGTTGCCAAAGGCACTATTTTGCCTTTTACATGGATTTGATGATTTTTTTTTGTCAGAAGTTGAAATCCATGTATCTTTAGAAATAGATAAAAGTCAGAGTAAAACCAAATAGATACCATTTCATGCATACTATTTGATAATATCAAAAACAGCACTTTCCCTTTTTTAAAACCATTATGGTTACCAAAAAATGGCGGTCAAAGTGAAAGAAAAAAACCTTTGCAAAAAAAATTCATCAACGATATAATCATTGACCTGTGATTGAAAAACAAGCTTCAAAATTATAAGTTGTTATGCAGTTTTAAACCTTCCATTTTTACAATTAATTTGGCACCCTACAATTAGCAATACAATTTTTATAGGCAGATTTATCTTATTTTATACAAATGAATAGAAAATTAAATTTAACATTTTTGTTTAACCATAACTTATGAGTCAGATTGCATACAACTTTTAACATGTGTCATGTCATTCGAAAGTGGGAAGAATTGGGAGCACATCCATATTATCTATTCTTTAAAAAAAATCGTCCAACGTAAAGAAGATACATTTTTTGCCATTATTAATATTTTATGAAAATAAAGGACGACATCATTTGGTAAAAAGTTGATTTTGATTTAATATCAAAATACCAGAAAGTTTGTTTTATTTATAAGAACTATTTAAAACTCTAGGTTTTGACTTAAGCATGGTATCATATTTTTTTCACTTTGATCCCAAGTTTTAGTCAATACCGAGAGTATTAGAAGGTTTTATAAAAAAAACCTAACAACAGACGGTAACACAGTTTTGGTTTGATGGTCTGTTGACACTCAGGTGAGCAGTCAAACATGTAAACAAGCAAAATTGTCGCATTTGGGGCACAGAAAACCCGCACGCATACATTGAAAAGCCGATACACCGAAAACGAGTCACTGTTTGGTGCGGATTTTGGTCCAGAGGCATAATTGGGCCATTTTTCTTCGAAAATGAGCAAGGAGTGGCCGTTACAGTCAATGGCGGTCGTTTTTGGGCCATGTTGAACGAATTTTTGTTCACAAAAATTGACGAGGAGGATATTGGCAACATTTGGTTTCAACAGGACGGCGCTACGTGCCACACAGCCGAAGCTACACTCGATGTTTTGCGCCCTGTTTTTGAAGATCGCATTATCAGCCGCAGAGCTGATGTCGTTTGGCCACCTCGGAGCTGCGATTTGACACCGTTGGACTATTATTTGTAGGGTGCCGTAAAAGATAAGAGTTACGCCGACAAGCCAGAGACAATTGACGCTTTAAAGGACAATATTCGTGAAGCCATTGGTGAAATACAGCTGCACACAATCGATAATGTGCTTACAAATTGGACCGATCGTGTAGGCTACTGCATGGCCAGCCGAGGCAGCCATTCGAATGAAATTATTTTCCATTATTAACCGGAAGGATTGTTCTTTCAAATAAAAAAAGAAATTTGAGAAAATATTCAGTAGTTTTTTTTATAGCATTTTCAAAAAAAAAAAAAAGTTATTTGGCGGACCCTTTATTAGATTAGAGAATGATGCTTGTGTCATTTGCGATGCTCTATCTGCTTTAAATAGATAGTTGCTCCATCCCGATTTGCAGTAGGACCGTACAATCTGTGCTATAGGGATCTTTGATAGCTCCGTCAAGTCCTCGTAGTGGAAGTTGCCAAGGATCTGGCTACGGCTCTGCTAGCTCAGTCAAGTCCTCGTAGTGGAAGTTGCCACGGAGCTCGTTACGGCTGTTGCTGATCGCGGGGCAGTGACAGAGCAGTTGGGTAATGTCCTCCTTCACGTCTGGATCTCCCCATTTTCCGCAAAATTGGTGTGCTTCAGTAAGTCTGATTCTATGGTTGTGCATCATATTGTGACCTAATATTACTCTCACCGCTATAGAAATAGAAGCTCTGTTCAGAGCTGTAAGCTTGTTTGATTTTCTATCGCTTAATTCCGGTCAAAGGTCATTGGTGTGTTTGCAGGTGTTAGTGTTTTGCAACCTAGATTTTGTTATACTTTGCGTGTATTTTGCTATTACCTGTTTTTTTAAAAGTGAGTTGGGGTCTAACCCACATAAGGAGATACAACTGGATGATCCTAGTGTGGCTAGCTCTTCTGCCTTTTCATTTCCCAGAATGTTATTATGACCTGGCACCCAGATGATTTTATGCTGGTTGCATAGAACCTTTAGCTCTGTGCGGCAGCGTCCAACTTCACGTGATTTTATTATATTGAATGCCAGAGCTTTTATGGCAGCTTGGCTATCTATGTAAAGATATCCTCATGTGATAAGTCCAATACTCTAGCTGATTCGGCAGCTTCGAGTATAGCTAGGATCTCTACTTGAAATACATTGCACGAGTGGATGTGGATAGCCCGAATTCATTGGAGTATACTCCAGAGCCCACTCCTACATCCATTTTAGACTCATCGGTATTGAAATTTCATTGTTAGATACCACATTGTTTGATCGTCTTTACTTGGTATTCTGATTGAGTAGTTAATATCAAAGTCGTTGTATGAGATGGTGTAGGCAGATACACCGTTCTCGTATGCTACGAAAAGGTTTGATACAGAGGTTACCTGCTTCTTTGAGACGTGATGCATGGATCAGTGGGTTAATTGGTGGGAGGTTTAGAATTGTTTCAAAACCTGTTGAGGGGCTGGTACCCATGGCTCTTGCTAAGAATAGACATCCTGTTCTTAAAACCTTTGTAAGTGCAGTCAAATGCTTTGTCTTTTTCATGGAGTTCCACCACACTAAGCACCCATAGGTGAGGATTGGTCTGACAACAACTGTCGTGACATTCGGGGTGGGGCCCCATTTTTTACCACAGATTCTGTTGCAGCTAGCTGTAGATTGCAATGTTTGCTTTCTTAACCCTTTCGTTGATGTTCAGGTTCCAGTTTAGCTTGCTATCGAGTGTCACCCCAAGGCATTTGGCACTTGATGACAGTGAAAGGGTGTTAGTAAAGAGGACTATTTCGGTTTTCTTCGGATTTACACCCAGGCCACATGGTTCTGAGGCTGGTTTGCATGATAGTGCTTCGAGTCGACGGGAATTTCCCACATGCCATGAGAACCACATCGTCTTCATAGACCACTGTTTTTTAGCCACAGAAGAGACCCAGCTTAGGCTGAGATCTGAGATTTTCGTTAGATAAATATTTCGGCGCAGATTTTCCAGTCGTTCGACACGCAGCAATGGTCGAGGATATCGCAAAGGACCCCTGATTATCGACCAGACGAAGTGCCACGCAATTGGTCATCAATTGAAGTTCTTAACAGAGCATTTCGGTGAAAGACTGTAAGATGTGCCGTAACAAGGTGTAGGCAGTCCAAATCTCGACCACTAGGGAGACAACTTTTCGTCGAAAATCATCTTCAGCCACGAGGTCTATTTCCTTCTCTGTGGATATTTGTAAAAGCTAAATTATCGCTTCTGGGGCACCGAAAATTCGCGTATAACCTTAAAGAGCCATTACACCCGCTTAAAGTTGCTGCATTCTATATAAGGCCATTGGACCTTTTTTTTGTTCTAAAACGCCGCGAGTCAAAGACTACTGTGGATTCTATAGAGCCATGCTGAACGGCTTTCTACTTCCTCAATCAGTTAAATTTTTATTGTGAGTGAAGAACATGTGGTTCCAACAGGATGGCCCAACGGCCAATACTGCACAAGCCACAACCGACATTCGTGGGAACTTAGTGCTGCAGTATTACATGTTACAGCAAAGTCTGTTAGTTGGAACCCAATATCTGTTGTCGTTTTGTGGAGGCTGTGCTTTCCAATATCTTTTCCTTACCGATTTTCGCATTGAAGTCCTCTTGTACGATTTTCCCACGTATGGCGGGCAGGCTCGTTGATATGATGCGGATCTCAGGGACAGGCCATCACTAACCACCTTAAAGTCGATTAAGCTTGACTTAAGTCAGTTCCCCACAACTAATCCGCATCCTTATATGTGCAGCCTTGGGTCGTAGCTGTAATATTTATTCCTGATCCTGTTTAACGTATTTCCTGGATGGCAGTCATGTCTGCCATGTACCGTGCGAGGACAGATTCAAGTTTGAGTAGCACCCATGGTGTACATCGTGCGTAAGTTCCAGGTGTATACTCGTAAGTCACTTTCCGTGGACGTTCCGGGCCTCGTTGGTAGTTGAGGGGATCTGTTAGCCGATGCTATTCTTTCTCTCAAAACTGTCTATTTTTCACATGGTAAGGAAGTCACCCTGGCGGCACAAACCTCAACCAGGTAGGCAAGTTCCAATTTGCTAACCACCCACTACGTGATTGAACGCTAACGTTAGCCTTTTGACTTCTCCGTCACCATCTCTGTTTAAGGGGGCTGAATAACCCTTGAGATCACATGTTGTCTAAATATGTCGAAGCAGGTCAAATATTTTGTTCACTTTGTCCATCCTAACTCCCAACTAACAATTTCGCTTCGATAAAGCACTACCGAAGCTATTTCCCCTCCAGCAATATTGATTGTAGGAAGTCTTATGGAAAAACATTTGGCGCACATTTAGGAAGCTATTTACTTCTATAAGACTGCTTTAAATACTTCTAATAAGCCTTAAAGAAAAAAAACTCTGTTTGCTTATAAAAGGCCTTACAGAAGCAAATTATAGGCTTCGCAAATAGCCTTTCTTTAACTTCTTGTGAAGTTCTATCGAAACATCTTAACGCATAGTACATGTACACATCTCCGGAAGCTTAAAAACAACCTTACAGAAGTTACGGCATCATAATTTCGGTTATGCATGTGAATTTTCCTGCATAATGTCTTAAACAAGCTTTTACCTAAACAATCGACTGCCAAAATGTTCAAACTTCGCTCACAAGTACTATATAAGGCCTATAGAAGTAATTGTTTGTGGAAATTAAATTTTTGTGCCTTATTGAAGAATAACTGTTAGTTGGACTGGGACTGTAAAACGCCACCGTTGACTTCATCTTGGGAGTTCTTCCGCTGTCGCCTTGGGAATGGAATATGTGGCTTAGTGTGAGTACACGTCTTTCCTCCGTTCTCATCTACTGGCGCCAAGACTTTACACAGGGATTGAGACCATCGGCCCTATCGAGGTATCCGTCGGAGCGGAAAATTCTGCGATTTTGTACGATTGGGAGGATTTTTGCTTCGAGGTATTCTTCCGAAAAGCTTTTCGGAATATTTCTCCGACATTTTGTAACGCGTTGCGTTGAAGTGCGTTCAGGTTCATTTTTCGTGCAATTTTTGACAGCTAAGTGGAATTCTTTTACCGATTTCCTCCGACACAAATTCTTCGCGGAATTTATTTACGAATTGTAGTGAAGTGAAGCCGTCGCATTTGTGTAGTATTTTCTTCCGATGACACATACCTCGAATGAAATTTTAACCTCCGACGAAGTATGTGTTGCGGAAAATTGTCCTCCACTCAGCGGTCCATAAGAAAACTGATAGTCAGAGTTGGTACGCATCTGCATTTGACCGTAAAGACTTGACAGACAAAACCACTGGACCTAAATGACTGCGATTGACAGTTCATTCTTAAAATAACATAGATAACCATTTTTTTCGAATTTCCACCCCTAATTGGTTTAATTGGGGCACTCTAATACGTTTATATGAAAAATCGTATTCCACGATCTAAGATGGGCGATTCAGCTAGCCCAGACTCCACTTTCTACGTGAAAGTTTTTCCCAAATTGTCACAAATCTTCAAAGAATCACCCCCATCTCCTCTTCCTCAATAAACCCGTCTACAACCAACATTAGTCCTCATTTGTACAAAGATACACATCTAGTCACGGACCAAAGACCCACCATATCGACTTCCCGTTTCATCAAAATTACCATACGAATCGAATTAGGTTTACAGCGTTGATTCTTCACTCGGATTACATCCATTACACATTATTGCTTCACAAAACTAAGCACTTAAATCAATATGTTCGTCTCCTTAAGCTTTTTCCAACCCATAAAAATTCGACACCACACCAACAACAATAAGCCCAAACCACTCGAAACGATTTGGTTTCCAAAATCATCCACTTTGACTTCCTTCTCCAAAAAAAAAAAAATATCTGCTGGTGCAATCTTCAAAGCAGAACAATAAAGTACCCGGCCAATCCCTCTCTGCCATAAAACTTAATTTTATCTCTTATTCAACACACACACAGAGAATTCCCCACACCACCTCATAAAGAAGGGCAAAGGCGACAAGAAGAAAAAAAATCGAAAATGTTTGTCAAATAAAACTCACAAAAAACATGTCGAAATCATTAAAATTGCTCGCCAAACTTTCCACCCCATATCACTGTAACACGCCTATCTAGATACGATGTGAGTATCTTTTTCACCAATTTGGTCCATGAAAGTGGGGGGGGGGGCTACCAGCTCATGTGGTCACTTTTTGTTTTTTGTCGAAAACTAATAAAACATGCTCTTCCCCCTACGTAATATGATTTGTTGACAAAAAAAAACATTTTCTGCCATTTTTAAGGTGCTAGATAACTACTAAAAATTTACATAATCGATTTTACATTCATCAAAATGAACACCACTTTTTTTTTGTAAAAAAATATGTTTTCACGATCAACAACCACATAAATTCGTAAAAAAAAAAAATCACCCGCGCCATCACTAAAAAACATGTTTGCCACCCAATTTGAGATTTTTTTTTTGAATTTATGCGTGCAGACGTTAAATATAAAAAAAAATAGAAAACAAGAAAATAAATTCATCATATATGTGGGTGTGTGTATCTGAGAAACCTTGTTCGTCGAGTGTGTGTTAATTTTTAATTTAAATTAATTTTATGCTAAGCGAAATGTCTAAAAAACATTTTCTAATGTAAATTTAATTTTCTATTCCCATACATGCAAATTGGTGTTGATTTTAATTTTAAATTTTTCTCTTTGTTTCGTTTCAGGTAAAAAAAAATTAAATTTGTCAACAAAACAGAAACTGTGAGTTGGAGATACATTTTTGGTTTTTTCATACACGCGCGCAATTTATTTGAATTTTTTTTTCTCTGTAATTTAACAACTTCCGGTTCGGATGGAGCTACATCCGCGGAAAAATAATGAAATCAAGAGGAAATGCGTTCGGCGGGAAGAGAGATATTGATATCTGTCGGGGAGATGGCCTTCGTAATGATTATCTGCACTATGGCGGCGGCGGGCAAGCTCTCAATGAAATGTCAAAGCACTCCATCGGGTGTTGGGGGTAAAATCAATTAAAAGGCTTGTATCGCCATGAGAAGGCTGCTGGGGTGTGGATGTAATTCTTTCAAGCTTACATTGAACAGATACATGGCACATGGCTTGACGGGGTCGGATTGAATTTAACATTTTTTTCGAAAGAGGATTTACATATTCTGTGGGAAAGTGTAAAGTGTATGACATCACGCATGGCGGTGGGACATGTTATCTGGATTTAAGCCAGACCACTGGGCGACCTTAAAGTCAGTGCAGATGGTCGGATGAGTGTGTGTCGGCATTGTAAAAGGGCTTGTTAAAGTGGCTTAATGGTTGAGCAATTGTGTAGGTGTAGCGGAAAATTATGGTGCCCTCAACAGAAATTATAAATTCAGATCAAGTTCGATTTAGGGCTATGTTGGGCCGTTTGATAAACGGAATGGCTTCTGCAGTTTAGAAAACACATGTGCCTCCCACAAGATGTGGATGTTAGTGGCTTGCATTTGTAGCTGAGAGGATGAAATAGACTCCACATTACCAAAGATACATAGCTATCAGTGCGTTATAATTTTAGCTTTCTTTGGATTCAGCTCAAAGCTTTGATGGTGATGGTGAGTCGTCTAATTAATTCTGTTGGATTCTATTCAATTACTTAAGTGGCGCTACAGTTCAGAATGAAACAGGGTCTCAATCAACATGACGCTCCAATGAACCCGGTCCTTAGCTAACTGCCTTTGGTTGCGCACTTCAAGTTGTCGGTTTCTTGGTATTCCTCTACTGCGTCCGACGTCTGGATGGAAATCGAAGACTCTGCGAGCCGGTAGTATTGGTGTCCATTTGTTTTACATGTCCTAGCCATCTTAAACGTCCAATGCGGAGTTTTTTTTTTTTTGACTAGGAGCATGTCGCTGTACAGCTCGTATAGTGCTTGGTTGAATCTTCGTCTCCATAGCCCGTAAATGCAACCGAGACCCTTCGGACCCTTTTCGAAGAATTTTCCTCTCGAATTGACCATGGATTTCTTCATCCATTTTTCATACGGTCCATGCTTCAGCGCCGTAGAGCAGGACTGGGTTGATCAGGGCCTTGTATAGAATCCCGTCAGTAGTTCTAGTGAGGGCTTAACTACTGACTTGCCTTCTTAGCCCAAACAAACAGCGGTTGGCAAGATTAATTCTTCGTTTAATTTCTGACGAGATGTTGCTGTCAGCATTAGGTAGACAAAGTCCCGTACAACCTCAAAGTTCTACCTGTCATTGGCGACATTCTGCCGAATTTGTCGATGTTGTGTGTCCTTTCGTGTTGACAGGATATACTTAGTCTTACCCTAATTTACTGCTAAATCAATTTTTGCCGCTTCCTTCTCTATTCCAGCAAACGTGGCTATGACATCACGTTGAGTCCTACCAATGATGTCAATATCGTCGGCATATGCTAGTAGTTGCACCGATTTTTGGAAAATTGTACCTCTGGTGTTGGCTCGGGAGTTTTGCACAATCCTCTCAAGAATCAAATTGAAGAAGTCACATGACAGCGCATCGCCTTGCCTAAATCCTTTTTTGGTATCGAATGTGTCGGTGATGTCGTTTCCGACCCTGATGGTGCAGCGAGAATTCTCCATCGTCATCCTTCACAAACGGATGAGTTTGGGCGGTATACCAAAACTAGACATGGCTCTGTATAGTAAGTCTCTATAAATGCTGTCATATGCGGCTTTGAAATCGATAAATAGGTGGTGGGTATCGATTCGGACTACTTGGGTTTTTTCAAGGATCTGCCGATGTGTGAAAATTTGATCGATTGTGGACTTTCCTGGCCTAAAACCACACTGATAAGGGCCGATCAGGTTGTTGGTAAACGGTTTCAGGCGTTCACATATTACGGCAGATAGGATCTTGTAGGCGATGTTCAGCAGACTTCGGCCTCTGTAGTTGGTGCAGCGCAGAGGGTCTCCTTTTTTGTGGATCGGGCAAACGATGCTGAGGTTCCATTCTTCAGGCATACTTATGAGTTGGTGGATGTTACTCACCAAATCATCTCCGCCAGCTTTATAAAGCTCAGCGGGAAGGCCGTCATTTCCGGCGGCCTTCTTAAGCTTGAGTTTAGATATTGATATCCTCACTTCACTTAGGTCGGGTAGTTGGCAGTTTTTGCTGTCGTTGCTAATTTTAAATGGTTCGTTCTGCCTGACAGCGGGAGGTTGTTCGTCAGCGCCGTTTAACAGTCTGCAGAAGTGGTCCTTCCATATCCTCAGCATCGACTGTGTCTCAACTACGATATTTTCTTGTTCATCTCGACAGGATTCTCTTTGAGACTTGTATCCTTGGCTTTGACGTTTTACACTTTGGTAAAACTTGCGAATATCGTTCCTGGAGTGGCACCTCTATATATCCCCTATCGCTCGCTTTTTTTACATCTTTGCTCAAGGGCAGCTCTCAGCTTCACCTGCATCCTAGCCTTGTGGGCTACGCCTCATTCTTGGCTGTGAGCATCTGTCGGCATTCCGTATCTAACCATAGGGCTCAATGGCAGTTCTCGTATTCCCCTGCATCTTAGCCTTTTAGGACTCGTTCTTAGCAACGAGCATCTATCGGCGTTCCTTATCAAACCAACGTTTTCTTGCTGTTGAGCTTGTCTGCATCGTCGCTATTATTCTTCGACATTCGATGCCGGTGGTATGGTGTGAATTGAGAGGTTAATGGATACGCGTTGCGCGAAGGTCTTGGCGGTCTCTTGCGATTGCAGTCTTTCGACATTAAATTTCTTCCCAATATTTGTGGTTTGCTGTGGCGTAGGTGATATCCGCATTCTTACCTGGGCTGCAACAAGGTAATGGTCCGAGTCTATGTTAGCCCCTCGGATTTTTCGGACATCCAAATTCCTGGATTTGGTTGACTGTTCGTTGATCTGGAGACCGCCTATCCCCTTATGGATATCGAGGGGAGGAAACCCTGTGCTGGCTATAGTGGCATTTCGTTCCGCATCGAAGTCAATTAGCCTTAGTCTGTTGCCAGACGTGCTGGCTTGTAGGATGTGTTTTCCGTCAATACTGCTAAAAATGTCTTCTCTGCCTACCTTTGCGTTAAAATCTCCCTGCACAATTTTAACATCGTACTTCGGTAGTCGCTCATAGATTTTGTCAAGGAGCTATTAGAAGCAATCCTTAGTTGTATTATCTTTATCCTCCGTCGGAGCATGAGCGCATATAAGGCTTATGTTGGCGAATTTGGCCTTGATGCGGATTGATTCTATGCGTTCGCTAATGTCTCGGAAACATAAGACTTCTTTCCTAAGTCTGGCTCTTCTAACAAATCCGCATCCGATTATTAGCTGGTTCTGCTCACTATAACACGGTCCGTAGTAGCTGTCACAGTTCATCTCTTTATGCCCGGCCCATCCCATTGTATTTCCAGTATGGTAGTAATGTCTACTATGTACCAGCTTAGGGCATCCGCAAGTTGTTCGCCTACACCTCTCTTGTTTAATGTCCATACATTCCATAGGTGCCCAGATACGAACGTCGTTGTCTTTTTTTTTCGTTTAACAGGGTCGTTAACAAGAAAATCAGTCCTTTCCGAGGATATTGGTTACTTCGTAACAATCCCAACCTGGAAGGCCAAAAATACAAATACAAATTTTTGGCGCAACAGGCTCGTTAGTACCCAGGGCCTAGCTTTCTCACAACCATTCATGTGTGCGTGTGTACTTCTTGCACGATGGCGGGACCTCCTGTTTTATGCCGACTCCGAACGGCTAACTTGAGATAAGCTATTCTTGACAGTTGATACTACTCGGACGATTTGTCAGATCATCACGAGAGGAGGGCCAGTGAAAAATCATTTAGGTGTTGCTACGGCTGGGAATCGAACCCAGACCTTCTGCGCGGCAGTTCATCGCACTAAC
Source organism: Rhingia campestris (assembly GCA_932526625.1). Taxonomy (NCBI): domain Eukaryota; kingdom Metazoa; phylum Arthropoda; class Insecta; order Diptera; family Syrphidae; genus Rhingia; species Rhingia campestris. Next base: position 20,802,256 of record OW052184.1, read on the forward strand.
CATCGCGCCACTGAGCCCTGGAAGGCCAGTTCCAACTTATTAGATACCCCTAGGACACGGGGCCATCAGTATCCACTACGGGATTGAGAGCTGCCGTTGGCCTTTCAGTTCATCCGCTACCATCTCTGTTCAAGGGGCCTGACTTACCCTTGAGATTCCTAAATAACCTGTTGTCTGAATATGTGGAAGCAGCTCATCGGGTATTCCGTGTCAGTCTAACCATTGATTGATTGAAAACACTTTTTAACTATTAAAGATAACGATTGAGGATCAATGTTATCTTTGATCGTTTTTTTTTTTTTTTTTGTTTGGCACCGTCTTTTTGGAACCACATATCACTGATGTCCGATTTATGCGATTGCTCAAAGAAATAACGTTCAAAATGTCTCTGTTTACCGTAAAAAAACGGCACAATAACGGCACCGGCATGAAAACTGCACCAAACAGTGGCTTTTTGCGGATATGAAGTGCTGTTTCATGAAGCACATGAATGTTCTAACCTGCCCAGTAACGCATATCGCGCATTGAGCTCTGGGCATAATGGAAGAAAATGAAGAATTTCATGAAACGTATTTTTGTTAAACGGCTTCGTCAACGCCTTTTACCAAAATGTGCTTCATGAAATTCTTCATTTCTTTCCATCATGAGTTCACACTAAAATTTGAAGTTGTCAAGTCGCTAATGAAAGACCCTTTACCAAAAAATTGTTTTTCTAAGAAAACGGTACCAAAAAAGTTAACTTGTCGAAAAACTTTATATGGATGGTATGTATAGCAAATTGCATGGTTTACCTAAATATCTTGTTCAATCTTTTTTCTGACGTTTTGACCAAAAAACGACGCTTTTCTGAACAGTTGGTGTGACCGTCGGTGGATTTTGAAAATGTTAACACGTTTTCTGTAGGCATGGTCAAAGGTAACAAATTTCATTGTCCTAGTTCAAAAATGGAGTCCAAAAAACGGTGACATCGGACGGCCGGACAGACAAACAAACATGGGTGCGATATGTCTATCTAAGTTATTTTCTTTATGTTAGAACCTTGATATGTGTCAAAACTCCTTAAGGGACAGGTTATACAAAATAGTGGTCTCGTCCGTAATTGATCCTTGCGTGCTCAACTTTGAATTCTTACTTACTTACTTAAGTGGCGCTACAGTCCGGAATGAACCTGGGCCTCAACCAACATGCCTCTCCAATTAGCCCGGTCCTTAGCTAACTGCCTCCAGTTGCGCACTCCAAGTTGGTTGAGGTCGGTTTCCACTTGTGCGCGCCACTTAAGGCGAGGTCTTCCTCTACTGCGTCCGACGTCTGGCTGGGAATCGAAGACTCTGCGAGCCGGAGTATTGGTGTCCATTCTTTCTACATGTCCTAGCCATTTTAAACGTCCAATGCGGAGTTTTTTGACCAGGGGCATGTCGCTGTACAGCTCGTATAGTTCTTGGTTGAATCTTCGTCTCCATAGCCCGTCAATGCAAACGGGACCGAAGAATTTTCCTCTCGAATCTACCAAGGATTTCTTCATCCGCTTTAACGGTCCATGCTTCAGCGCCGTAGAGCAGGACTGGGATGATCAGGGTCTTATATAGGGTTTCCTTAGTAGTTCGAGTGAGGGCTTTACTACTAAATTGCCTTCTTAGCCCGAAGAAACAGCGGTTGGCAAGAGTAATTCTTCGTTTAATTTCTGACGAGATGTTGTTGTCAGAGTTAATAGCGGAGCCGAGGTAGACAAAGTCCCAAAGTTATATCTGTCAATGGTGACGTTCTGTCCAATTCGTCGATGTTGTGTGTTCTTTCGTGTTGACAGCATATACTTAGTCTTACCCTTATTTACCGGTAAACCCATTTTTGCCGCTTCCTTCTCTATACTAGCAAACGTGGCTATGACATCACGTTGAGTCCTACCAATGATGTCAATATCGTCAGCGTATGCTAGTAGTTGCCCGACTTTTGGAAAATTGTGCCTCTGGTGTTGGCTTTGGAGTTTTGCACAATTCTCTAAAGAATCAGATTAAAGAAGTCACATGACAGCGCATCGCCTTGCCTAAATCCTTTTTTGGTATCGAATGTGTCGGTGAGGTCGTTTCCGACCCTGATGGAGCAGCGAGAATTCTCCATCGTCATCCTACACAAACGGACGAGTTTGGGCGGTATACCAAAACTAGACATGTCTCTGTACAGTTCGTCTCTATAAATGCTGTCATATGCGGCTTTGAAATCGATGAATAGGTGGTGGGTATCGATTTGGACTTCTTGAGTTTTTTCCAGGATCTGCCGAAGTGTGAAAACTTGACCGGTTGTGGACTTTCCTGGCCTAAAACCACACTGATAAGGGCCAATCAGGTTGTTGGTAAACGGTTTCAGGTCATCGCCGTTTAACAGTCTGCAGAAGTGGTTCTTCCATATCCTCAGCATCGACTGTGTCTCAACTACGATATTTCCTTGTTCATCTCGACAGGATTCTGTTCGAGCCTTGTATCCTTGGCTTTGACGTTTTACACTTTGGTAAAACTTGCGAACATCGTTCCTGGAGTGGCACCTCTCTATATCCTCGATCAAGCGTTTTTCTTGCTCTTTTTTCTTCTTTCTGAAAAGCCGATGTTCTTCCCTTCTTCTTTGCCTATAGAGCTCAATGGCAGCTCTCGTCTTCACCTGCAGCTTAGCCTTGTAGGCCTCGTTCTTGGCTGCGAGCATCTGTCGGCATTCCTCATCAAACCAGGGGTTTCTTGCTGGTGGGCGCGAGAAACCTAGCACATCAGTTGCGGCTGATCTAATGGCCTGTTGGCATCGTTGCCATTGCTCTTCGACATTCGATGCTGGTGGTATGGTGTTAGTCGAGAGGTTAAGGGATACGCGTTGTGCGAAGGTCTTGGCGGTCTCTTGCGATTGCAGTCTTCCGACATTAAATTTTTTCACAGTATTTCTGGATTGTTGTGGCGTGGTGGATATCCGCATTCTTACCTTGGCTGCTACAAGGTAGTGATCCGAGTCGATGTTAGCTCCTCGGAATGTTCGGACATCCAAAATACTGGATGCGTGCCTCTTATCTATCGCAATGTGATCAATTTGGTTGACCGTTCGTTGATCTGGAGACCGCCATGTCCCCTTATGGATATCGAGGTGAGGAAACCGTGTGCTGGCTATAGTGGCATTTCGTTCCGTAGCGAAATCAATTAGCCTAAGTCCGTTACCAGACGTGTTGTCGTGTAGGCTTTGTTTTCCGACAATACTTCTAAAGATGTCTTCTCTTTCTACCTTTGCGTTAAAATCTCCCAGCACGATTTTAACATCGTACTTCGGTAGCCGCTCATAGGTTTTGTCGAGGAGCTCGTAGAAGCAGTCCTTAGTTATATCATCCTTTTCCTCCGTCGGAGCATGAGCGCATATAAGGCTTATGTTGGCGAATTTGTCCTTGATGCGGATTGTTACAATGCGTTCGCTAATGTCTTGGAAATATAAGACTTCATGCCTTAGTCTGCCACTTACAACAAATCCGCATGCGAATTTTCGCTGTGTTTGCTCACTATAACACGGTCCATAGTAGATGTCCTAGTTTTTCATCCTCTTTTTCCAGGTCCATCCCATCGTATTTCCTGGACGACAGTAATGCCTGCTTTGAAGCAGTTTAGGGCTTCCCCTAGTTGTTCGTCTGCACCTCTCCTGTTGATTGTTCTCACATTCCAGGTGCGCAGATACGAACGTCGCTATCCGTTTTACGTTTAACAGGGTGATCAACAACAATCTTTGCGTGCTCAACTTTAAAAACTGACTTTAAAAAATCTTAATACTAAGTTTAAGGAAAATCATTGATAGCTTATACATGCCACAGAAAATTTTGATTTTTGATTATTGGGCAAAAATGAAAATTCAGTTAAGAAAATTTTAGGTTAATACTCGTTATAAGGCTTGCTTACCATTTTTTTTTTATTATTCAGAGAATTTTTATTTTTATTTTTATTTTTAAGAATTAATTTTTAATATTTATTTTAAATTTTTTTTAATGAACTCTAATAGCTTATTGTAAAGTTATTATTTTTTTTTGATTTATGAAGATAATCTCTTTGATCCTATAGAACTTAATTAACAAAACTCGTGTCGTAAATTATGGTGCACCACATTTTCATAAAAATGACGATCTTCAAACGCACATATGAGACCTAAATTTAGCATATTTCTATCCCGCTCACACCTGATCAGAAAAGATGCTTAAAAAAATACGCAAATTACTGCTTTGAAGTTTATTATGAGTTTTCAAATTTGATAAATACTTCTAACTGTAAAAACAAAAAAATAAACGAATATTTATAGCAACATAAAAGCGAGCATAAAATGGTTTTAATTTCATTCCAATCGGATGATTATTTTTAGGCAAAGATACGCATGAAATAGGAGGAAAGGAAAAAAAATTAATAAAACTAAAGGTGATCCTTCAAAGTGGATGAGGTGTGTGACTTTTTTTGAGATAAAGACTTTTTTTTATTGCTTGAACATCTGGATAGCTGGAAAGGGACTAATAATGGACAGGTACGGGACAAAGGAAGGAGCCACCCACGCACGTTGACCGAACACAATACGTCTATAATGACCTGAGTTTGATAATGGAAGTCCTACACCGCCTACCTAACCTCACCTATTGTTCAAATAAAAAAGTTTGAACCTCAAAAATAAAAAAAAATTGAATTACATCCCTAAATAAACAATGTAAGTGCAAAACATAAAAATAAATGAATTATACACGATGTGGGAAACCCTCTTTAAACGGTTCACTGGTTCGTTCCACTCAACGATTCCTAGGTCAGTGCTCCCCCTATATATTAGAAATTATTCCAAATTACGACCATCTGAAAAGATGTCAAATAAGCCTCTTCAAAGACGACCCCCTACACAATTAGCTTCAACTCCTTGGCACTTTGTAAGACCCACTCATTATGTCATTATCGGCCGTCTAACGAATTTCCTCATGTCGCCCTCCTTCAACCAACTGTTTGCATGGTTCCGTAGAATTTCATTAAAAAAATTGTGTCTCCAATGTATTCACCATCCATAGCATGGAGTTGGTGGAGATACATTCACCCCACATCCATAGCATGTTGGTGGAGATACATTCACTCCACATCCCTCCTGGCTCTTCCGAGCTATTAAATCAAAATTAAGCACGACTTCTGGATGATATTTTGGAACTTTGTCCCATCCATCATAAAATATTTAAATGCCAAACAATTAAAGCCTCATAAAACTTTTGTTTCTGTGTTTGTGCCCTGGTGTCGGACTTCATTCCCAAGATCAAAGAGCCGTAACCTCCATGACGAGAAGCAGCCGCGAATCAGAGTTTATTTAGTTTTTCATCATCGTTAAATTATTTAAGTTGTTGTGCATGCGATGATTATAAATCATCAGCGCACTCGTTCAGAGAATATTTCCCTCTACAAATCAGATTCTTTTGGAAATTTAATTTCATCGCATCATCCATCAAAATCCTCACATACATACCGACATCATCATCATCATCACCATCGACCGACCTCCCCCTATGCATACGCAATGAACTATGGTACTCATAGATACTTACCAAGTCGATATGTGTACATGTGTGTGTTTTGTGTTCAACTCATTACGTTCGCATTTTGAAATGTTGCTCTTGAAATGGCTTAATCCTCCTCGACCTGTTGTTGGTTCCTCCGATGCAATGCTGATCCAATTAATTAATTCTGATATCGTCGTCTACTCAGAGTCGGCGGTGCCAAGTTCAAAGCTGGAGAAGTGAGGTCATGCAAAAAGTAAACTCAAATGCCGACCATTTACATTTCTATCTAGGCAAACATCAATTTAGCTAATGATTAATAAAAAAAAAAAAAATAAAACACCATAGTCTCCTCTAGTCTCCCCTCATGGGAGCTCCGGGTAATTGTTGATCCCTTAAGTGCTTGACTATTTATTTTGCGATACTTGTACGTTACGCACACAAGCCGGTCGCTGTTGTTTTGAGTGGAAATGATTGTTTAACTCTATTCCCAAGTGTGATCAATTAAATGCTTATCTGCGATTTTCCCTGCTCCACATCTGTAATGTAAAAAAATCGATTTTTTCCATAAGATAGGCAATAAGGATATATCGGGTGGGGAAAAACCCCACCACATGAGAATGAAAATTCAAAGAATTCAAAAGCAATTTGTATTTGTGGTTCTTAATTACTTGTACTTGGGCGTTAACATTTTACATATCGAGAACGAATTCCTAAGTCTGAATGGAAATTGGATTCACTGGAAGAAATGTGACTCAGAGGGCAGATGACTAGATCGACTGTTTACGAAAACGCTTGTTGAATCATTCATTGAAAAGCTCAATTAGATGATCGCTCAACATTGGATCGTTTGACGGAAATCCGTACGCGATGTGTCAGTGGATGTCAGTCAATCTTTGACATAATGTTTAAAAAATGTCAAAAATGTTTTTTTTTATTTCGAAACACTTCGAAAAATTAGGTAATTTTGTATCGCAGTTTTGAATTCAAAAATTTGAATTTCGTGCCTTTTAATACTTCACAGTGATGCCAACGAAAAAAAAGATAACAATGTGACAGCTGACAGTTCGGGGTTAATAAAAATGGAGCGTTATACGAAAGAACAAGGCATTTTCATTGTTGAGCAATATTTTAAAAATAATGAAGGTTTGCCAGCTACAGTCCGCAATTTTCGTACAAAAATGGCCTCATAGTGTTTTATAACCATCAACTGTGAAGAGAATAATTGAAAAATTCAGGGAGCCTGCGGATAAATTAGTGATCTTAGACACTCTGGGTGTCTGTCACGAGTCGTTCAACCAAACAGATATCACTTTTCCACGTGCTGGTACGATAACTAATGTAGGCGACTGAGAATAAGATCGTTTAAATATCTTAAATTGTTCAGAGAAACAAACAACAAAGCGTTCAGAGTGGTTTATCTCCATACAAATAAGAAATGTAAGCAAACTTGTTAAAATAAAAAAAACTTTACTTTAAAGTGCAAAGATTCAAAGTCCTTTTGGACCAATGTTCGTCTCTTGAGCGAATGCAGAGATAATGTTCCCTCACTAATTGGTGTTGAAATCCTTGCAAACTATTTTGGGAAGGTTTTATTTCCAGACCCCGATCAAAAAAGTATTTTTTATGCTCTTCAACAGCCTTACAGATCTTGACTCTAGGATAGAACTTCCGGAGCTGATAGCATGTCTGAAAATATTAAAACAAAATAAGGTATCTGGACCAGATGGTATACCCATAGAATTCTATAAGCATTCTACTCCAGAATTTCTGCTTCACCTTTTTAATCTTATTTTCGTAGATGAGGTATTACCGGAAAGCTTTTTAAAATCCTCCATTTGTGCTATATTTAAAAAAGGTTATTCAAGTCTTCCTGCAAATTATAGAGGTATATCGGTATTAAATTCTCTGAGAAAAGTATTCACCCAAATTTTATACGGTTAGATCAGATGGATTGAAGCTAATAATAAAATAAGTATTTTTCAGGCTGGGTTTCGTGCAAATTTGGACCACATTTTCCCCATAACAGCATTAGTGAAACACTTTATCGAAAACAAAAAAAAAAACTATACGCTTTTTTTGTTGACTTTAAAGCTACGTTCGACAAAGTCAATCTGACAGTTTGAACAGGATAGAGTTACCTATTCAAACTGTCAGCTCTAGGGCTTTCAACAAAGTTCATAAGAGTTTATGCAAAATTTTTCTCAAACACCTCTGCTTCTGTGCTGAATGGTAGTCAAAGTCTTCGCCACAAGAACTGGTGTTCCACAAGGATGCATCCTAAGTCCAGTTATTTTTTCCTTGTATATCGATGATGGATGTGAGACTATACCAGGTGGTATTAGCTATGGTGGGGTGGAAGTTAAATTGTTACTTTACGCGGATGATCTGGTCATTTTCTCCCAAAACCCATCGACTTTGCAACTGCAAATAAATAAGCTGAAGGATTACTGTGACAAATGGGACCTCGAGATTAATACTAGCAAATCTAAGATAATGATGTTTAGAAAACAGAATCTTGTTTGCAGAAGTGAGGGAACCTGGTCCCTAAATGGTAGCAACATTGAAGTAGTTAAAGAGTTCAAATACCTCGGTTTCTTTCTAAGTAACAATTTGAGCATCAACCCTCATATTATAAATAAAACAGCCACCGCGAAAGTTGCAATCAATACGCTCTGGCACAAACTTTTTTCAAGTTGTAACGTCGATCCTGCATCTAAGTTTAAAGTTTTTAATGCCACGGTCAACAGCTGCCTGGAGGAGATTGAATTCAACGATACTTGTTTAAACGTGTATTCAAACTGCCAACCAATACACCAAATTATACCATATATGTGGAGTCGGGAATTCAAAACATCCACATAAAAAACCTTAAGTCTAATGCAGACTATATTTGTAAGGTTTTTCGGAGACCCAGTACAAATCTTCAAAAACAAAATAAAGTTGCTTTCGTTTAAGGAATGGTATGATATAGCCGATGTATATAATTGCCCTCTGACTCTGTCTATAAGCAATGTGGATGAATGGAATTATTTATTCTATGATTGTATATCTGCTGTAGATATAACAGATTGTACCAAAGTTGCATTGATCGAGCGAGATCATCATCGACAAGATTAATATATAGGCAGCTACATTACTCCCTAGGATCAAATAATTACTTCGATATTCAATTCTCAATTGTGGAAATGGGTCTCATTTTTAAAATCCGCACCGAATCCGCACTTGAATTGAACTATAGACCGCATAGAACTGACATAGACCCCAAATACAGCCTTTGTAACCTTAATCAAAGGGAAGATCTGCTGTCCAATATTTCAAGAAATACGGAGAATATATTTTGCCAAAAGTAACCTAACATTTGATGAGTGTATGCGGTTGTTAAATGGAGGCGAAGGTTGGAAGTTACTTATCCGGTTCGTCTCACATGCCATGAACTATCGTAATATGTTTTTAGACAGACAACTTTCTCAAAATTGAATAGAGCTGTTGTTGCCCAAACTTGAAAGGTTATCTCTTGTGTTTTGATTTTAGACCAACTTAAAGTTCCTAATATAAAATATTGCACCTAAAATAATGGCATCATTCAATTTGATTATCAAGTTAAACATAGTCGAAACTATTTTTTTTAAATTAAATTCCTGTCATGTATAATAATTCATTAATTTTCAACTTAATTATTATTTTTTTATGCTTTTCTTTATATAAGTCCAAGTTAATAAAACTCTCTTTAAAATATGTAAATAGTAATAATGCATTAAATAACGTCAGACGGCTTTTCGCCACGCTATGTAAACTTTATTTCTAAATATGTGTAACATCTTCGGATATCTGTAAATAAAGAATCTATCTATCTAAAGCTGATTTTCATCTTGATGGCTTCGTTAATCGTCAAAATGTACGCATTTGGGGTTCACAAAACCCACAAGTAATTGTTGAGAAACAAATGCATCCACAAGGCGTGACTGGTTATACCCTATTCCCTCGGGGTATATTAGTTTTGATACATAGTTTGTAACATTGAGAAACAATTTAACTAGATATACGTCAAAATACCGGGTGATTTTTCAAACGTAGTTTTTTTTTAAGTCGAATAAAACACTAAAATTTTCATCAAATATTCAAAATTTTTATTGTAATCGATAAATATGCCCCTGGCACTTACGTTTTATATACAACTTCATGTAAATGCTGTCCGCGGCTCCGTTTCAAATGGTCCATTCAGAAGGTCCAATTTTGCGTGACTTTTTCGAGCATTTCGGCCTGTATTCCACGAACTACGTGTGTAATGTTATCATGTAAGGCTTCAATCGTGTTCGGCTTGTCCACATAGACTGACGACTTTACATAAGCTCACAAGAAATAATCAAGAGGCGTTAAATCGCATGATCTTGGCGGCCAACTCACAGGGCCATTTCGAGAGATAAGCTGCTCACCAAATTCATCCTTCAACAGTTCCATTATTTGACGAGCTGTGTGGCATGTGGCACCGTCTTGATGAAACCACATGTCAACCAAGTTCAACTCCAAGCCAACTGGAACAAAACAAAGTCCCCCGTATCATGGCTCAATATCGTTCTCGTTGACGGTAACGTTTCTTCCACGGTCGTCTTTGAAGAAAAAATGGACCGATGATGCCACCAGCCCATAAACTACACCAAACTGTCGTTTTTTAGGGACGCATCGCTAATTCTTGTATGGCATGTACTTACTTACTTAAGTGGTGCTACAGTCCGGGATGAACCTGGGCCTCAACCAACATGCCTCTCCAATTAGCCCGGTCCTTAGCTAACTGCCTCCAGTTGCGCACTCCAAGTTGGTTGAGGTCGGTTTCTACTTTGCCACTTAACGAGAGGTCTTCCTCTACTGCGTCCGACGTCTGGCTGGGAATCGAAGACTCTGCGAGCCGGAGTATTGGTATCCATTCGTTCTACATGTCCTAGCCATCTTAAACGTCCAATGCGGAGTTTTTTGACCAGGGGCATGTCGCTGTACAGCTCGTATAGTTCTTGGTTGAATCTTCGTCTCCATAGCCCGTCAACGCAAACGGGACCGAAGATTTTTCGAAGAATTTTCCTCTCGAATCTACCAAGGATTTCTTCATCCGCTTTTGATACGGTCCATGCTTCAGCGCCGTAGAGCAGGACTGGTATGATCAGGGTCTTATATAGGATCTCCTTAGTAGTTCGAGTGAGGGCTTTACTACTAAATTGCCTTCTTAGCCCGAAGAAACAGCGGTTGGCAAGAGTAATTCTTCGTTTAATTTCTGACGAGATGTTGTTGTCAGAGTTAATAGCGGAGCCGAGGTAGACAAAGTCCCGTACTACCTCAAAGTTATATCTGTCAATGGTGACGTTCTGTCCAATTCGTCGATGTTGTGTGTCCTTTCGTGTTGACAGCATATACTTAGTCTTACCCTCATTTACTGCTAAACCCATTTTCGCCGCTTCCTTCTCTATACTAGCAAACGTGGCTATGACATCACGTTGAGTCCTACCAATGATGTCAATATCGTCAGCGTATGCTAGTAGTTGCACCGACTTTTGGAAGATTGTGCCTCTGGTGTTGGCTCGGGAGTTTTGCACAATGCTCTCAAGAATGAGATTAATGAAGTCGCATGACAGCGCATCGCCTTGCCTAAATCCTTTTTTGGTATCGAATGTGTCGGTGAGGTCGTTCCCGACCCTGATGGTGCAGCGAGAATTCTCCATCGTCCTCCTACACAAACGGACGAGTTTGGGCGGTATACCAGAACTAGACATGGCTCTGTATAGTTCGTCTCTATAAATGCTGTCGTATGCGGCTTTGAAATCGATAAATAGGTGGTGGGTATCGATCTGGACTTCTTGGGTTTTTTCCAGGATCTACCGAAGTGTGAAAATTTGATCGATTGTGGAATTTCCTGGCCTAAAACCACACTGATAAGGGCCGATCAAGTTGTTGTTAAACGGTTTCAGGCGTTCACATATCACGGCAGATAGGATCCTGTAAGCGATGTTGAGTAGGCTTATGCCTCTGTAGTTGGCGCAGTTCAGAGGGTCGCCTTTTTTGTGGATCGGGCAAACGATGCTGAGGTTCCATTCTTCAGGCATGCTTTCAACCGACCAGTTTTGGCTTATGAGTTGGTGGATGTTGCTTACCAAATCATCTCCGCCAGCTTTATAAAGCTCAGCGGGAAAGCCGTCATTTCCGGCGGCCTTATGAAGATCGAGTTTAGATATTGCTATCCTCATTTCACTTAGGTCGGGTGGTTGGCAGTTTTCGCTCTCGTTGCCAATATTAAATGTTCGTTCTGCCTGACAGGGGAATGTTGTTCGTCATCGCCGTTTAACAGTCTGCAGAAGTGGTTCTTCCATATCCTCAGCATCGACTGTGTCTTAGCTACGATATTTACTTGTTCATCTCGACAGGATTCTGTTCAAGGCTTGTATCCCTGGCTTTGACGTTTTACACTTTGGTAATACTTGCGAACATCGTTCCTGGACCTTTTTATATCCTCGATCGCTCTTTTTTCTTCTTTCTGAAAAGCCGATGTTCTTCCCTCCTTCTTTGCCTATAGAGCTCAATGGCAGCTCTCGTCTTCACCTGCAGCTTAGCCTTGTAGGCCTCGTTCTTGGCTGCGAGCATCTGTCGGCATTCCTCATCAAACCAGGGGTAACTTGCTGGTGGGCGCGAGAAACCTAGCACATCAGTTGCGGCTGATCTAATGGCTTGTTGGCATCGTTGCCATCGTTCTTCGACATTAGATGCTGGTGGTATGGTGTGAATCGAGAGGTTAAGGGATACGCGTTGCGTGAAGGTCTTGGCGGTCTCTGGCGATTGCAGTCTTTCGACATTAAATTTTTTCACAGTATTTCTGGATTGTTGTGGCGTGGTGGATATCCGCATTCTTACCTTGGCTGCTACAAGGTAGTGATCCGAGTCGATGTTAGCTCCTCGGAATGTTCGGACATCCAAAATACTGGATGCGTGCCTCTTATCTATCGCAATGTGATCAATTTGGTTGACTGTTCGTTGATCTGGAGACAGCCATGTCCCCTTATGGATATCGAGGTGAGGAAACCGTGTGCTGGCTATAGTGGCATTTCGTTTCGTAGCGAAGTCAATTAGCCTAAGTCCGTTGCCAGACATGTTGTCGTGTAGACTATATTTTCCGACAGTACTGCTAAAGATGTCTTCTCTTCCTACCTTTGCGTTAAAATCTTCCATCACAATTTTAACATCTTACTTTGGTAGTCGCTCATTGGTTTTGTCGAGGAGCTCGTAGAAGCAATCCTGAGTTATATCATCTTTTTCCTCCGTCGGAGCATGAGCGCATATAAGGCTTATGTTGGCGAATTTGGCCTTGATGCGGATTGTCACTATGCGTTCGCTAATGTCTTGGAAACATAAGACTTCTTGCCTAAGTCTGGCACTTATAACAAATCCCCATCCAAATAGTCGCTGTTTCTGCTCACTATAACACGGTACATAGTAGATGTCACAGTTTTTCATCCTCTTTTTGCCCGGCCCATCCCATCGTATTTCCTGGATGGCAGTAATGTCTGCTTTGTAGCAGTTAGGGCTTCCGCTAGTTGTTCGCCTGCACCTCTCCTGTTTAATTTGCTCACATTCCAGGTGCAGATACGAATGTCGTTGTCTTTTTTTCGTTAAGCATGGTCGTCAACAATAATATCAGTCCTTTCCGAGGCTATTGGTTGCTTCGTAACTTAAGCTATTTTCCGTGGGTGGGTAGTTAACCCAAAGCACAACCCCCAACCTGGAGGGCCAGACCCTTGTTTTGACCCTAGGACAGCGGACCGGAAAAAATACCGATGTCAGTAGCCCATTTTGGGGTATGAGCGCTGCCGTTGACCCATGGAGGGCTCCTCCGCCACCAACTCTTTTCCAATACCCTGGCTCAGTATGGCCTGTGGCGGTTCATTATTCCAGGTGCGTCAGTTTTGCTTATTTACGTATCCGTTGAGCCAGTAATGAGCCTCATCGCTGAACACAATTTTTCGATAAAACAGCGGATTTTCATATTTTTCACAGAGCACAAATTTTGAAAATAAATTTCAATAATTTGCAATCATTGCTCGTTTGTAAGTCTTTCCATGATTAAATGGCAGAGAATACTGAAAACTTTCCACTTTGACAGATTACGTTTGGACGCCATTACTAACCAGTGCTGCCAACCTGAAAAACTTAACTCTTAAAAAATCACCCGTTATTTATCAGATACAAAACCGTTGTGGTCAATCCAAGTAACAACATCGCATTGGAAGTTATTGAATATTTTTGTATGTCATTCCGATTAAGGTGCTATTTTGAAACCGAATATAGACAAGTTGAATCGCGAAGTTATTTAGAAATGCAGAATGTGATTTGTTTTCAGTACAATACGTGCAAATTTTCTCCTCGAAAGTTTCATAATTTTTAAGGAATTAATTTAAAATCCTAATAACTTTTTTTTTCACAATGAAGGAATTCAATATAAACGGTCCAAATTAATCACATCCAAATGGACAGATACCAATTGAATTGAAATTTTTAAAAATAGTTTGCACCGTTTTTTCGATCATTCCTCTATTCAGAAAATGCATCTAGATACACAAATCTTCCTGTAAAACAAAACAATCTAAAAATTTCTTATTTCGTGTAAATTCTCATTACAGAGCAGAGTAGTGTCCCCCCCTCATTTTCATTTCGAAACATCCTGAAGTATCTTAAGAATTTCCATTTTCATTCTGCTGCTGCAACGTTGATGTGCTCAATGACAAATTGAAAGCAATTCATTCATTGTATACACCATCCCCTACTTCACCTTGGATTCTCCTACTTAATGCACCACTACCATGCCACCTCGTATTTCCATCCCCACTGGCCATTTTATGGAACCATAAATTACCTCATTATGCAGACGACTTTACCGAGTTAATTGCATCGTTACACTCGCACGTTCGTTTAAAATTGGATTCATTATCATTCGTTGTAATCAACGATTTAATTTTACAGGTCTTTTGTGTGTTTTTTATTGTTTTATTCGTTCTTTTTATCCACCATTTTTGAAACGGTGTTGCTGAGATCCCGATGGATTCAAATGGACACGGCAACACTTGTAATTTATGTAGTTGCACTGCGGTTTCACATGATGTTTCGGCGTCCTATTTTGATGTAACATGTCATGTAGACGTGTGTTTGTCCATTTTTTTTTTAATCCCAGAGTAATGAACTTTTCGTCATAAATCCATATCATGCAGCAATTAACATTTGAGTTGGAACGTGTTAACGTTGACCACGAAATTAGTGCCGTATGTGGTTCCCCCCATATTGCAGCACTAACTGCGGATGCAGTTGTTCAACCAAATATTGGGTTTACAATTTATTTATGATTTCCATGGAAACCACTCGACAGGAGTGTCACAGGAGCTCTATTTCTATGCAGGTTAAGGTACACATTGTACTATCAGATACTTGTAGATACTTTTTTTTTCGGAATACGATAACGATAAGATAAAAATAATAAATTATGAACTTGAAATACTATCTGGAGAGAGCTTTTCGGTGGAAACAATTTTGATACCCCCGCTCTATTAATAATATTTTTTTATTAATAGACCGTGTGTTTGTAAACAATGAGCTTGGTGATTTGTTAATCATCACTTGTCGGGGTTTCTACTTTTAGAACGAAATATAAATGATTTCGCCTTAAGCCAAATGACTATCGATTGATTTGGTGATGTTGTGAGGTGTTTAATGGTGTGGTCATTAGTGAAGGGGTATTCGCCCACTTGTAAATGTAGAAAATCACCTCTCATTAATTTTCGTAAATAAAATATTGATTGAGTGGGCAAGACGGAATTTAAGATACTTTTCAGAGGAAAGTAATAGATGGGAAGGTTTTCGAAACCCAAAGGAAACAATTATCTTAGGGCGGGGAGTAATGCATTATCTTGGGATAGGATCATTTGTCAATGAAATACCCAACTGTCAAAAATGGATAATAGTGAGATCACCTGAATGTGGGGATTTTTAAATTGATCCTAGGTGGGATTTTACAGAGTTTTCATTAGTGAAGCCTAATCCGCAGATTACTTATAAGTTTTAGCGTCACCAATGTTCACTTTTTTTCTCGAAACCGTAGACAATTGCTTTTTCACTGGCCCTCCTCTCGTGATGATCTGACATATCATCCGAGTAGTATACATTTGGTGATGTCCGTATGTCATTTTTATTTTTCACCGAATAGAAACTGAGTTTTCGCAAAAAAAAACCGAAACTATCATTGATTTCGCAGAAAAAAACCGAAACTATCATTGAAAATCATTTTCAGTTTTTAAAAACTTGTAGGTTACGACTTAACCGTCTCGAGATCGTTTCGAAGGCGTTAATTTGTTAAAAATTGTTGAAGCGAACACACATTTTGATGCAATCCACACATGTTCTCCACATTCCACTTGTTTTGGTGTGAAAGTAGTTTTCGAATAATTTTTTGTCGAAAACTCAGTTTTCGGTGTGCATACCGTATGGCATTGCTACTCCCTACCTCAGAATTTGAGCTCGTGTATAAGACATGCATATCTGCACCTGGAATATGAGAACATTTAACAGGAGAGGTGCAGGCGAACAACTAGCGGAAGCCCTAAGCTGCTACAAAGCAGACATTACTGCCATCCAGGAAATTCGATGGAATAGGTCGTGCAAAGTGAGCAGAAACAGTGACTATTCGGGTCAGTTCCAGACTTGGGCAAGAAGTCTTATGTTTTCAAGACGTTAGCGAAAGCATTCTAATGATCTGTATCGATGCTAAATTCGTCAACATAAGCCTCACGCTCCGAGGGAGGAAAAAGATGATTTAGCGAAAGACTGCTTCTATGAGCTCATTGACCAAACTTATAGGCGACTACTGGAGTACGATGTTAAAATCGTGCTGGGAGATTTTAACGCAAAGGTAGGAAGAGAAGACATTTTTAGCAATGTTGTCGGAAAACACAGCCTACACGGAAAACGAAATGTGACCATAGCCAGCACACGGTTTCCTCACCTCGATATCCATAAGGGGACATGGCGGTCTCGAGATCAACGAACAGTCAACCAAATTGATCACATTGCGATAGACAAGAGGCACGCATCCAGTATTTTCGATGCCCGAACATTCCGAAGGGCTAACTTCAACTCGGACCTCTACCTTGTTGCAGCCATGGTTAGAATGCTGATATCCACCATGTCACAGCAAAACAGAAATACTGTGCACAAATTTTGTGTCGAAGGACTGCAATCGCAAGAGACCTTCAAGGGATTCGCGCAACGCGTATCCATTAACGTCTCGATTAACACCTTACCACCAGCATCGAATGTCGAAGAACAATGGAAACGATGCCAACAAGCCATTAGATCAGCCGCAACTGATAAGCTTGGATTGATGAGGAATGCCGGCAGATGCTCGCAACCAACAGCAAGACCTACAAGGCTAAGCTGAAGGTGAAGACGAGAGCTGCCATTGAGCTCTATAGGCAAAGAAGAAGGGAAGAACACCGGCTTTTCAGAAAGAAGAAAAAAGAGCAAGAAAAGCGCGTGATCGAGGATATAGACAGGCGCCACTCCAGGAACGATGTTCGCAAGTTTTACCAAAGTGTAAAACGTCAAAGCCAGGGATACAAGACTTGAACAGAAACTTGTCGAGATGACGAGGAAATATCGTAGTTGAGACACAGTCGATGCTGAGGATATGGAAGAACCACTTCTGCAGACTGTTAAACGGCGATGACGAACAACATTCCGCTGTCAGGCAGAACGAACCATTTAATATTGGCGACAACAGCGAAGACTTAGTAGTGAAGTGCGGATAGCAATCTAAACTCAAGCTTAACAAGGCTTCTGGAGATGACGGCCTTCCCGCTGAGCATTATAAAGCCGGCGGAGATGAGTTGGTAAGTAACATCCACCAACTCTTAAGGCGAATCTGGTCGGATGAAAGTTTGCCTGAAGAATGGAATCTCTGCATCGTTTGCCGGATGCACAGCAAAGGAGACCCTCTGAACTGCGCCAACTACCGAGGCATAAGTCTCCTCATCATGGCCTACAAGATCTTATCTGCCGTAATATTTGAACGCCTGAAACCGTTTATCAACAACCGGATTGGCCCTTATCAGTGTGGTTTTAGGCCAGGAAGGTCCACAACCGATTAAATGTTCACACTTCGGCAGATCCTGGAAAAAAAACCCAAGAAGTCCAAATCGATACCCACCACCTATTTATCGATTTCAAAGCCGCATACGTCAGCATTTATAGAGACGAACTAAACAGAGCCATGTCTGGTTTTGGTATACCGGTCCAAACTCGTCCGTTTGTGTAGGATGACGATGGAGAATTCTCACTGCAGCATCAGGGTCGGAAACGACCTCACCGACACATTCGATACCAAAAAAGGATTTAGGCAAGGCGATGCGCTGTCATGTGACTTCTACAACTTGATTCTTGAGAGGATTCTGCAAAACTCCCGAGCCAACACCAGAGGCACAATCTTCCAAAAATCGGTGCAACTACTAGCATACGCCGACGGTATTGACATCATCTGTAGGACTCAACGTGATGTCATAGCCACGTTTGCGAGTTTAGATAAGGAAGCGCCAAAAAATGGGTTAAACAGTAAATGCTGTCAACACGAAAGGACAGACAACATCGACGAATTCGACAGAAAGTCACATTGACAGATATAGCTTTGAGGTAATACAGGACTTTGTCTGCCTCGGCTTCGCTATCAATTCTGACAACAACAACTCGTCTGAAATTAAACGAAGAATTACTCTTGCCAACTGCTGTTTGTTCGGGCTAAGAAGGCAATTCAGTAGTAAAGCCCTCACTCGAACTTTTAAGGAGATCCTATACCAGACCCTGATCATCCCAGTCCTGATCTACGGCGCTAAAGTATGGACGGTATCAAAAGCGGATGAAGAAATCCTGGGTCGATTCGAGAGAAAAAATCTTCGATGCCGTTTGCGTTGACGGTCTATGAAGACGAAGATTCAACCAAGAACTATACGAGATGTACAGCGACATGCCCTTAGTCAAAAAACTTCACATTGGGCGTTGAAGATTGCTAGGACATGTACAGCGAATGGATAACAATATTTCGGCTCGCAGCGTCTTCGATTCCCAGCCATACGTAGGACGTAGTAGAGGAAGACCTCGCCTTAAGTGGCGCGCACAAGCAGAAACCGACCTCAACCAACTTGGAGTGCGCGACTGGAGGCAGTTAGCCAAGGACCGTGCAAATTGGAGAGGCTTGTTGGTGAGACCCAGGTTCATGCCGGACTGTAGCGCCACTTAAGTAATTAATAGGTAAGGCGAACCTTTCATGCTGAAAGAACGCCTGAATCACTTAAGATTGCATATTATCCCTTAACAGAAACTGTTTTGGTATTGTGTTGCTCGTGTCGTTGTTTGTTGGACTGTATATCGATGGAGAATTCTGATGGAGCGGGTCGAAAACGACCTCACGACACATTCGATAGCAAAAAAGGATTTAGGCAAGGCGATGTGACTTTTTGTAGGTCGATTTTAGATAAATTTTATGTTTTGCTTGGCCTTATTCTGACCAGCCGTTGTTTTGTAGAATTGGAATTCTTTTTTAGAAGTCAGAATTTGGACAAAACAAAGTTTTCTGATCCAACCTGCATTTCAAAAACCGTCATTGATTTGATTTTTGACCACTGCGTGGTCTCATGTGTAAAACCCAAAAGGATATTCATCATTGCGACCACCACGACCGAACTTTTCTAAATTTCGACACCCAATCCAAAACCATTTAATCCCCAGATTCCCCTTAATTAACTTTTCCCCAGAATGCATACCACCTCCGGACTCAAATTCGTCGAAATTCCAATGCAATTACATCACACATGTGCTCCGTCACACTATTTGACATACTTTGACTGTGTGTCGACAAATTCAAATATTATTTCGTCTAGACGGGTTTGCTTGCTCAATTTAGTTCGTCATGTCGTTCTATGAGTGTCTTTCCCGATCTTCTCGCGACGAGTACCCAGCAACTTTGCCAAAAAGCAAAGCAGCAGCCAACAAAAAAAAATGTATCTGCAAATAGAAAAGTGGTATCTACGACTGTGAGATATGTATCTATGACTACAAGAAGGTATTTAAATTCACGTGAGATACTGTAATCAACTTTTCCATGTCTATTTGCCTCTGCACTTAGACAGAAGTTCTGGAAAATGAATACCAGAAGTGTGTTCTTCTGTCACATGGTGTGTGTTTTATTTTCTGTCAGAGTGACATCCCCCCCAAAAAACACACAATTCAACAATTCATTACACAACACACTAATAAGTGTAACATCTGTTCAGTGAGTGTGTTTGTCTGGGGGGGTGGGGTGGTAGCGAATTAAAAATAATTTACTGATGCGCTGTTCTGTGCCGCCTTGACACAGCAACTGAGCAGCCAGCAGAGCTCGCGCGAGCTCCACACAAGTTAATTACTTGTAATATCCACGTCGATCAAAATTTACATGGCTCCTCCTCGGGTGGGTATGCTTCAATTTAATCGCGTTGAACAGTACAACAGCACCAGCAAGAGCGGCAGAGCAGAGTCAAGTCTGCCATTACCGCCGACAACTCGGAATGGACGGCTGAGTTATGTCAACAATTTGATCTCCTTAAATGAATGGTATGGTGGCATGGTGTGGTGGTGGCGGGCTTGAATGTAATTTTGCATTTCCTTCGTTTTTTTCCATTTTGCCTTGCAGGAGCTTCTGGTATCTGGACTCCACCACCAGCTATGGTGGTGTCGCTTCCTTACCCCTGGCTTGGGATTGGGATGCTGGAGTGGATGCTCGAACTGTGCTCGGCTGTGCTGTGTGTGTCGCCTTGCTCTCTATAAATAGTCGGACATGGGCATGTTGGAGATTATTAAAGACGATACGGGGCACAGGCAGCGGTGGTGGTGTTATGCTAAATGCTGCAGCTGATGACTTGTGATGGGCGGATTTGCAGTGTGGAATTATAATTGCAGCGCAAGGGGGACAGCGCTGGAGAGGAGCAACCGAACGTGCAATAGATTAGGGTGATGATGAGCAGCATTATAATGATGATGTAAATGAAGAGGATTCCTATTTCATAGTTGCGCTGATTTCCTTGGAACGATATTCGAGATGTGTATACAAGGAGATGATGGATGTTTTCGCTGCAATTGGTGGTACGGGTTTTGCGATGCGATAATAATGCTGGGTACGGTCCATAATGTGGCTGATGTTTTGCAATTAATGTATCTACTATGAGCTTTGGAAACATTATGAGATGTTTGTTGTTAGATATGAAATGATTTGCCTTTGGTGCCTTTGGTCTTGATGGTGATGATGTAATGAGATGTAAATTTGTTTTTTTTTTAATTTTAATAGAGGCGCCGGATTCATAGGTTTGCTTTTAAGAAATTGCTATCTTAGCTTTGAAAGTGGAAATTGATTTATTTAATGTGCTTGAACAGTTTGCATACAAACGCACAAAAGCATAGTCAGAGTTTTTGATATTTTTTCGTATACACTTGGTCTGTCTATCTATTACTTACTCCCTTACTTTAGTGGCAACATGAGCCTCAAGCAACACACCTCTCCAATAAGCCCGGTCCTTAGCTTACTGCCTACAGTTGCGCACTCCATGTTGGTTGAGGTATACTTGTGAGCGCCACTTAACAAGAGGTATTCCTCCCCTGCGTCCGACGTAGGCTGGGAATCGAAGACTCTGCGAGCCGGAGGATTGGTGTCCATTCGCCCTTCATTTCCTAGCAACCTTAAACGTCCAATGCGGAGTTTTTTGACCAGGGGTATGTCGCTGTACAGCTCGGATAGTTCATGGTTGAATCTTCGTCTCCATAGCCCGTCAAGGCAAACGGGACCGAACATTGTTCGAAGAATTTTCCTCTCGAATCGACCAAGGATATCACCCATGCTTTAGCGACGAAGAGCAGGACTGGGATGATCCGGGTCTTATATTGCCTTGTTAGCCCGAAGAAACAGCGATTGGCAAGAGTAATTCTTCGTTCGATTTCTGACGAGATGTTGTTGTAAGAATTGATAGCTGAGCCGAGGTAGACAAAGTCCCGTACTACCTCATCGTTATATCTGTCAATCGTGACGTTCTGTCCAAATCGTTGATGTTGTGTGTCCTTTCGCGTACACAGCATGTAGCTAGTCTTACCCTCTGCTGCTAAACCCATTTTTGGCGCTTCCTTCTCTATACTAGCAAACGTGGTTATGATATCACGTTGAGTCCTAACAATGATGTCCATATCGTCGGCGTGCCTCTGGTGTTGGCTCAAGAATCAAATTGAAGAAGTCACAGACAGCGCATCGCCTTGCCTAAATCCTGTTTTGATATCGAATGTATCGGTGAGGTCGTTTTCGACTCTGATGGAGCAGCGAGAATTCTCCATCGTCATCCCAAAACTTGACATGGCTCTGTTTAGTTCGTCTCTATAAATGCTGTTGTATGCGGCTTTGAAATCGATAAATAGGTGGTGGGTATCGATTTGGACTTCTTGGGTTTTTTTTCCAGGATCTGCCGAAGTGTGAAGATCTGATCGCTTGTAGTCTTTCCTGGCCTAAAATCACACTGGTTAGGGTCGATCAAGTTGTTGGTAAACGGTTTCAGGCGTTTACGGCAGATAGGATCTTGTAGGCGATGTTGAGCAGACTTATACCTCTGTAGCTGGCGCAGTTCAAAGGGTCTCCTTTTTTGTTGATCGGGCAAACGATGCTGAGTTTCCATTCTTCAGACATAGATACTTTCATCTGACCAAATTTTGCTATGATTTGGTGAATGTTACTTACCAAACAATCTTCGCGGGTTTTTAAAGGAAGGCCGTCATTTCCAGCATTCGTGTTGATCTTAAGTTTATATGTTGCATCTTCCTTCACTTAGGTCGGGTAGCTGGTAGTGTTCGCTGTCGTCGCCAATTTGGATGGTGATTTCTGCCTGACAGCAAATTGATCGTCATCGCTGTTTACCAATCTGCATAAGTGGGCCTTTTTTATTCTCAGCATAGACTCTGACCCAACTACTACATCTTGACAGGATTATTTTTGAGAGTTTTACCCCTTACTTTGAAGTGTTACACTTTGTAAAAACTTACGAACATCATTCCTGGAGTGGAACCTCTCTACCGATCGCCCGTTTTTGTTTATCTGAGTCGTTCTTCCCCTGTTCCTCCCTATCTTCTTTCGGCATTCTTCACCAAACCATAAGTCTCTTTCTGGAGGGTGGTAAAATTCTAGAACATAAATTGCGGCTGATCGTATGGCTTGTTGACCTAGTAGCCATTGTTCTTCGACAATGATGCTGGTAGTATGTTGTTAGTCTAGAGAGATACACGTTCTGCTAAAGACTTCATTATGAGATTTTAATGAAATCCTTCACAGATGGGCTCTGAATGTTTTATGTTAAAAAAAAATAATTGATACCTCAGTTTCAAACAATGATTCCAATTCATTTCCCTTCCCATTTGGCGGCATCTTTCCTTTCTACAAGATCAAAAAAATGATCGATCGAATGTGCACATCATGGGTAAAAGTTTAGTCCAAAGAAACTGCGGTGGATTGCAACTTTTTCTTACTTTTCAAAATACTGATCATGTCATTGAATGGCACTTTTCCTACAATAATGATACAATCGATCGATGTGATTCCCATTCTGTCGATCGGAATGAAAGGAAATACCTGACACCGATGACTGATTGATTTTGAGGAATTGATCGTGCATTATTTGAATGAAAATCGGAGATCGTATGATCATGCAATAGATGCAGTCATACAATAGATACATTCATGGATAGATTTTAAAAAAAAACAGATCGCTTGATAATGATTTCGAATCAATAGTAGCATTTGTGGGTTGCGTGATGTGGTAAGTCCAACTGGGCTTGTCTAGAGAATTTTGTGCTTTACTTGAAAAAGTAAGCGGAAAATCACTGACAAATTCCGCCTTTAGATCCTCCTTAGGGGTATGATCAGTGATCTTGATGTTAATTTAGCAGAAATAGTAAGCAGGAGAACCAATGGAATATTTTACCTAAGAATCCTCTTAGATGCATGATCTTGGGTTATGATCAGTGATCTCGATGTTGCTTTAGCAGAAATAGAAAGCGGGAGAACCAGTCGAAAATTTTACCTACGAATCCTCTTAGAAGCATGATCAGTGATCTCGAAGGACAATTGGGAGAGATACAGACGCAGTTGTCACAAATTTCGTCTGGGGGTCCTTGGGTTATGATCAGTGATCTTGATGTTGCTTTGGCAGAAATAGAAAGCGGGAAAACCAGTGGAAAATGTTACCTACGAATCCTCTTAGAAGCATGATCAGTGATCTTGAAGGACAATTGGGAGTGATACAGACGCAGTTGTCACAAATTTCGTCTGTGGGTCCTTGGGTTATGATCAGTGATCTTGATGTTGCTTTAGCAAAAATATAAAGCGGAAGAACCAATGGAAATTCGTCTGTAGGTCCTTGGGTTATGATCAGTGATCTTGATGTTACTTAATCAGAAATAGTAAGCGGGAGAACCAATTTAAAATTTTATCTACGGATCCTCTTAGGAGCATGATCAGTGATCTTGAGCTGGCGTTAGTCGAAATATCAGTGGAAAAATGTGGGGAAATCAGTGAAAAATGTTTACCTACGGATCTTCTTAGGAGCATGATCAGTGATCTCGAGCTGGCGTTATTCGAAATAGCAATGGGGGAAATCAATGAAAAAATGTTTATCTACTGATCCTCCTAGGAGCAGTAATAGTGATCAGTGACATTCATTGATCGCAAAGCAATGGAATTGAAATAAACGTGGAATACAGAAGTAAAGTTTGAAACAGCACCAATAATGATGATTTTATTTCTTATTGCTGCGAAACAAGAGAGGTTTCATTAAGTATATCCAACGCCTCATAGACTGGCCTAAAATCTTAAGGACGCTATTTAAAATGGACTTAAAGCGATTTCCCCAATTTTGTATCTTTAATACTAAATTTCGATGATCATGCTTACAACACCTCATTGAGTTGTAAATAAGTAAAAATTTCAAGGCCCGACAAAAAAAAATCTTAGCTAACACCATGTGTGGGTGATGACTGATGAAAGAATGTCAATGGCAACCGCATACCTTTGGGCAATAAAAAAAGCTTAGCGCCAACTAGAAATTCGATGATTTAAAATCAATTTAAACAAACGCTTTAAACTCTTTGAAAATCGAAGGTCTTTGATGGGGCATCATTAATATTGCCATCGCCTGAAGGCTAACCCACCTGACATACATCTATATCCCCAAGCAACGATTGTTTGACATTGTGACAGCAAATAAATCAGTTGCCATCATCATATAAGCGTTAACAATTTTTTTTTGTTAATAAAATAATCTCCATGAAATTATTTTTTACAAAAAAAAAAAAATGAAAATACAAGCATTCCGACTAATTAATTCATTTCCATGAAACAACATTTTTATTTGTCAATTCCGCGAAAGCAAGCCATGCGTCTCCGCCACTCTTTTCACACATAAACAGAAAATATGTCAATTTGCAAAAAAAAAAAGTCGTTTCGTTGGTTTATTTTTACAAACCCAAACAAAAAAAGATACAAATGACAACAATTTATGGCGAGGATTGTACTTTTTGTTTCGTAGTTAATCAGCACCTTGCGTGCTTGTAAGCCATATCCGAAAAAGTAATACGAAAACAGTTCTAGATACTTTTTTTTACAATTTACGACCAAAAGATAGATACCATACCAATGGTTTGCTGTTCGTTTCTTAAATGAAACTTAATCTGCGTAATTGCTACCATCAATAACACAATTCAATCCAATGGATATCATTAGTATCTCTCTCCTGTATCTAGGAGAAGTATTTGTTCCCCTTTTTGGGTTAAATTAAAACAATGCTACAATAAATTAACGCGGCAATAGTGGGTATTAACTGTAATTGCATGGCGTGGGCTAGTCCCATTATATCTATCTATACGTACGAACAAGGGTGGTGCCATAACTATCCCAGCTGCGAACTCTATATCCCAGACTCGGTGATGGCAATTTAGAATTGGGCCGCATTTGTATCTAGTTTCTGTTTTCTTTTTTTTTGTTAGAGATCAGACTCATAAATCCAAATTGTGATACCACACACCACCACACACATTAGGAGGACTGTCCGTTGCAGACGGTTTGTGCGGTGTGTGCGCAAAAGTCATGTATCTGCGAGCGGTCTTAAGATTTGTAGTGAAACTATACGGTGGCGGGTGTTATGTTGTATCTCAAATGAATTGTTGGCAAATTGTTATTACCACTAGATGAAATGTTAAATTGATTCGTTAATCCGAATTGGTCTGTGTGCACTGAAGTCCAATTGGGAGAGATACAGATGCAGTTGCTGCAGTTGTCAAATGAGGGCGGGTTCGATTGCATTTGTTCGCCAATCGATGAATGTGTGGTGTCGGGGACTAAGAATGCGGTTGTAATTAAGTTGTAATGAATGAGTGTCTAACAAACCGAAGAAAGGAAGTGATAAATTACTTTTTTATGAATCTAAGGAATTCTGTTGCTTTTGTGACAGATACAACACTGAGTTCTTATAAGTTGGAGAGCTCGATGCAATTGCCGTTTGACATTTGGAATTTGTTGAGTGCTAATCTTGAAATGGAAAATGTAGAAAGTATTTCCCCTATGTAAATGGGCTGAGAATGTGAAGTTACTGCCATTGATATACCCCTAGATGAGTGAGGGCGATATTAAGTGAACCTACTTGTTGCAAATTCCTCACAAATGCATTGGTAACTGAGTATCTCAGTTTGTTGACTTTAGGTCAACTTTAAAAGATGGCTGTTATCAATTGTTGAGTGTGGAGTTGCTAGACTCCCATTGGACGCTTCCTCAGGTGGCGGATAGAGGAATCCTCTGCAGTTATGCGAGGTAGGTGGGAGATAACATATGTACCACTCGTGGACCAAAACTAGCTCTCTAAAAAAAATCTCCACGGATGACAGCGGAAGAATTCACAAGATGGAGTCAATAGTGACTTCTACAATCCCAGTTAGGATGATAGAGTAACCAATCTATTTGAGCTGCTCCGACATATTCGGACAACAGGCCATCTAGTAATCTCAAGGGTTAGTCAGGCCCCTTGAAAAGAGATGGTGGCGGAAGAGCTGAAAGGCCAACAGCAGCGATAATTTCCGTACTGATGACCTTGTATCCAAGGGGTATCTAATAAATTAGAGCTGGGGCTCCAAACTGATGGTTGCACTTTGGGTTAACTACCCACTCACGGAAATTATTGTTGTTACGAAGGAATCAAGAGCTTCGGAAAGGACTTAGCCATTAGATCAGCCGCAACTGATGCGCTGGTTTGATGAGCTAAGCTGCAGGAGAAGACGAGAGTTGCCATTGAGCTCTATAGGCAAAGAAGAAGCGAAGAACATCGGCTTTTCAGAAAGAAGAAAAAAGACCAAGAAAAGCGCTTGATCGAGGATATAGAGAGGTGCCACTCCAGGAACGATGTTCGTAAGTTTTACCAAAGTGTAAAACGTCAAAGCCAAGGATACAAGGCTCGAACAGAATCCTGTTGAAATGAAAAAGGAAATATCGTAGCTGAGACACAGTCAATGCTGAGGATATGGAAGAACCACTTCTGCAGACTGTTAAACGGCGATGACGAACAACATTCCGCTGTCAGGCAGAACGAAACATTTAATATTGGCAACGACAGTGAAAACTGCCAACCACCCGACCTAAGTGAAGTGAGGATAGCAATATCTACACTTAAGCTTAATAAGGCCGCCGGAAATGACGTCCTTCCCGCTGAGCTTTATAAAGCTGGCGGAGATGACTTGGTAAGCAACATCCACCAACTCAAAAGCCAAATCTGATCGGTTGAAAGCATGCCTGAAGAATGGAACCCCCGATTCACAAAAAACGAGACCCTGTGAACTGCGCCAGCTACAGAGGCATTAGTCTCAACATCGCCTACAAGATCCTATCTGCCGTAATATGTGAACGCCTGAAACCGTTTACCAACAACGTTTACCAGCCCTTATCAGTGTAGTTTTAGGCCAGGAAAGTCCACAATCGATCGAATCTTCACACTTCGGCAGATCCTGGAAAAAACCCAAGAAGTCCAAATCGATACCCATCACCTATTTATCGATTTCAAAGCCGCATACGACAGCATGTATAGAGACAAACTATACAGAGCCATGTCAAGTTTTGGGATGACGATGGAGAATTCTCGCTGCTCCATCAGAGTCGAAAACGACCTCACCGATACATTCGATATCAAAACAGGATTTAGACAAGGCGATATGCTCTGTCTGTGACTTCTTCAATTTGATTCTCAAGAGCAATGTAAAAAACTCCCGAGCTAACACCAGAGGCACAATCTTCCAAAAATCGGTGCAACTACTAGCATACGCCGACAGTATTGACATCATCTGTAGGACTCAACGTGATGTCATAGCCACGTTTCCTAGTATAGCGGCAAAAATGGGTTTAGCAGACTAAGTGTATGCTGTCGGACAATACGAAACACAACATCGACGAATTGGACAGAACGTCACCATTGACAGATATAACTTTTAGGTGTTACGGGACTTTGTTTACCTCGGCTCCGCTATTAACTCTGACAACAACAACTCGTCTGAAATTAAACGAAGAATTACCCTTGCCAACCGCTGTTTCTTCGGGCTAAGAAGGCAATTCAGTAGTAAAGCCCTCACTCGAACTACTAAGGAGATCCTATATAAGATCCTGATCATCCCAGTCCTGCTCTTCGTCGCTGAAGCATTGACCGTATCAAAAGCGGATGAAGGAGAGAAAGATTCAACCAAGAACTATACGTTGACATATCCCTAGTCAAGGCATGGACATGTAGAACGAATGGACACCAATACTCCGGCTAGCAGAGTCTTCGATTTCCAGCCAGACGTCGGACGCAGTGGAGGAAGACCTCGCCTTAAGTGGCACGCAAAAGTAGAAATGAACCTCAGCCAACTTGAAGTGCGCAACTGGAGGCAGTTAGCTAAGGACCGGGCTAATTGGAGAGGCACGTTGGATGAGGCCCAGGTTTGTCCCGACTGTAGCGCCATTAAAATAAGACATAGTCGATGCTGAGGATATGAATGTACCACTTCTGCAGACTGTTAAACAATGATGAGGATCAATTTTGCGCTGGCAGGCAGAAAGCATCACAGGCGACGACAACGAAAACTACCAGCCACCCGATCTAAGTGATGGAAGAATTGCAACATATAGCCTTCAAATTAACACGACTGCTGAAAATGACGGCCTTCCTGACCAGATTTATAAAGCCAGTGAAAATGATTTGGAAAGTAGAATTCACCAACAATAGCAAAATTTGGTCGTTTCATTTTCATCTTAGGGGACACGTGAAAAAGCAGAACTGCCACTACCGGAGTGCATCAGAAGCTTCTTCGAAAAGCAAGCATCAGAAACCCCTAAAATCACCACATTGGCTGCGATGTCAGCCCTTATTTTTTTTAAGAAGAAGGTTACGTACAATTACAGTGAATACAGAGAGAATTCTGGATAAGATTTCTTGATGCTTGAATTGTAAAACTAATCTGGCTATAGCCATAGAACATGGTTCCAGCAGGACGAAGCAACGGCACACAAGACCAATACGTCTATAAAACGAGTTCGTGGATTTTTTGTACCCTATCCTATAGGGGTATATTAGTTTTGATACATAGTTTGCCACATAGAGAAATAATTAAGCTAGATATTCCTCAAAGTATATGGATCGACTCAGAATCTCTTGAGTCGCTGAGTCGATTTAGCCATATCTGTCCGTCCGTCTGTACATCACCAGTTTTTGGGCCTTAAATTTTGAGCTAGAATTATGAACACGTGCTCTTTGTTGCTCCCAGCTGAAGAAGTGTAAACATTTTTGAAATCCGCCCACTGCCACGCCCCCTTTTTTTAGAAAAACGTAGTTTTTATCCAAACCGTAAGAAATTTAAAAAAAAGTATCTGAACAACATATTTCGAGAATCAGAATATCTATATTTCGTCTTTATAAAGTTTTTTGCCACGCCCCCTTTTTAGTAGAACGTAGTTTTGGCGAAGCCGTAAGGAATTTTGAAAAAAAGTCCGAGCAACATATTTACAGAATCTCAATATCTATATTTCGTCTATGTAAAGGTTTTGCCACGCCCACTCTTTAGGAGCGTTTTCTTACAAAAATTTGTATGCCCTACCCCATAGCATATGCAGGAGAAACGCGTTGTTTTTTTTTTTTTGTCGAACTATAGATTTTGATAACCTGTCTGAGCAATATGTTCTCATTTTCTATAGTTCATCTGTATAAAACCTACATTTTGGGTATGTTAATTTTTAGGATGGGATGGGATAGGGTATTAAACGATCCACACAACGGATTGTAGCCTTCTCATATGTTTTTCTTTGTAAATTGATCTCCAAAAGAGGTGTCATAATTTGGCCTCCACGTAGTCCTGATTTAACTACTATGGACTTCTTCCTCTGGGGTACAGGTGGCACAAAATTTGTCACCCGATCTTCTTTGGCTGTAGGATATGAGGACATGAATCGCGGTATAAAGATTTCGATATTGTGACTGACTAATAAGAAGAATGACAGCTAAAGAACATCAGGAGACAACTTTTGTATATGCGAACAAACCAAAAACAATTGATGCCTTCAAAGTCAAAATAACGAACCTCCCAAGCTAAGTTTGCCAAATATGTATGATTAGACCTCCCAAGCAAAGCCTCTGCTAATATTTCAACGGCATTAAAAACTCAATCAGAAAAACGTGCTTTTACATAAAGCAATCTATGACTTTTTGAAATCTTAAAATCGTGCATCCTTAATGAAGGACCCCTCACAAAATGTATGAGAAACCTGTTAATATCAAATCTATCTATGATTCTGCCTTACTTTCAACCTCACCTAATCCACATTCACCACCTAAAAACGGTTTTAAACTGTCGAATTAAAATTACCTCCAATTGGATAGCTTTGAATAACACATCAATCAAATAAACTAAACTTCTCCTCTCTGTTATACCGTCAACAGAGCATCCTGCATCCTATTCCTTCCACATTACTAAATTTTCGGCGTTGCAAACTTTTCTAATTTCTTAATGACAGGTAAACTTCCTGTGAAAACTTTTCACTTAAAAGTCTCATTCGTATTCACATCTAAACGTAAAAGCAATTTTCCCATTTACCATATTCTCAGGCAGTCTTCTAAGAATAAACCTATCCAGGATATGTATCTAAAACTTTCCTTAATCTTGAGAATGTGTTAGCCTGGTATTTGATGTTGAAATTCTGTCATAAACATGAGCAACTGCGTGGATAATCACTTTTCTTTGAGTTGTTAATTAACTAAATCATGTTAAATTCCACACAGATACACACAGGCGTAAACATTTGCATTCCTTGTTGCATGGGGTACCTTCCGAATAGGTGTCTCGGTTTAGTAATTCACCCACTTCATGGAGCAGGCAGGGCATCCCCCTTCCCTCCTTGGTGTGTTATGTTTCATTTCATCGTCTTTGTGATAATCTCTGGTTATAGCCTCGTGTTCAGCTCATCTCGTCTTCATCATCTTTATTCCTTCACATCCTGTGTGTACGCTCGTCTCGGAGCATCGTTATCATTACTAAGGAGTTCGTGCAACTATGCACCTTTTTGGTCAGAGAGTTGGATTTTATTATTAGACACCTCTTTTGCTGGTGCGGAGAGGAACTCTTTTTCTATTCTGGTTTAGATATGTGTGTGTGTGTGAAGATAGATGATTGTTGACTTCAGTGGTATCTATAATTAGAATAGAGGCAAGGAAGTGGCTGTTGTATGCACAGGAATGGATTCTGTTTTTTTTTTGTAGATTTGTTTAAATTCATCTCTTGAGAGGGCAAAAATGTGTGAGGTTTCAAAAGGTGAAATGGATCTAGACATGAAACGGAAGGAGGTCTTGAATTGTGGGTTAGTGTCCTTAGGAGTTGTTTTTAGACACCTTTGATGGTGCGCTCATGCGGATTGGAATTTTTTGGCATGAGTCTTCTCTCTCATCATCATCACCAATGTACACTGAAGGATATTGAGTTGAAAAAAACACCTGCAGATGCCTCACCTGAATAAATATTTTGAAAAAAAATTTCATCCGTTGTGGTCTCTTAAAATTTTACACAATGATGAAAATATTTATTTAAATTTTATATATCATAACCAAAACAACTTCGTTCCGAAAAGGCAAAGGGCAAGTTAACCATTTATTTGCTTTTCAAGTCGTTCCTTTATAGCATTCATTTGTCGACCTTAAATGTCAAAACAAACAAGTTGCACTATGCGCCTTCCTTGACATTGAGGGTGCTTTTGACAATACTGGATGTGAATCCATATCAAATGCATTGATATGGATATAAACAGCAAAATTCAAAAAGCAACCAAAGCTTTCTGGGCTTGCCGAAGACTACTTACTTACTTAAGTGGCGCTACAGTCCAAATCAGTACTACACTGCTTCAACTCCCTCCAAACACTCAGTTCCAGGAACGAAACCAAACGGTTGGTCCCCGGACATAAGGGAGTTGAAGGTAACGAAAAAGCTGATGAACTAGCCAGAAAAGGTTCGGAAACCCCCTTCATTGGACCTGAACCCTTCTGTGCAATCCCCAAATCAGCCATAAATCTGGTCATAAAAAACTGGGAACAAAACAGATGTGTTTCAAACATCCCAGGCCTAAGACAGGTCAAAAGAGCTATTCAGCCCTTCAAACCAGATGCCAACAAGATACTAAATCTTCACAGGCACGATATCAAAAACTTAGTAGGCTACCTAACTGGTCATCACGGTCTGCGATATCACCTAAACAAAATGCGTCTAGTCGACTCACCGGAGTGCAGACTATGTCTTGAAGAAGACGAAACAGCCGAGCATATCATATGTGAATGCCCGGCCCTTTACGATATCATTCTTCAGGGAATATTTAAGTAACGAAGAACTGAGGAAATCTTCGGCTGAAAGTATTATCAGCTACATTAGGAAAGTAGAAGCGCTACTGACCTAAAAAACATCTGACGGCAAGCACAATAGATCTTTTAGGTCGATGTGTATATTACTGCTTAGGCAGGCCAGAATTAACAAAAAAAAAAAACAGTCCGGGATGAACCTGGGCCTCAACCAACATGCCTCTCCAATTAGCCCGGTCCGTAGCTAACTGCCTTCAGTTGCGCACTCCAAGTTGGTTGAGGTCGGTTTCTACTTGTGCGCGCCACTTAAGGCGAGGTCTTCCTCTACTGCGTCCGACGTCTGGCTGGGAATCGAAGACTGCGAGCCGGAGTATTGGTGTCCCTTCGTTCTACATGTCCTAGCCATCTTAAACGTCCAATAGGGAGTTTTTTGACCAGGGCTATGTCGCTGTACAGCTCGTATAGTTCGTGGTTGAATTTTCGTCTCCATAGCCCGTCAACGCAAATCGGACCGAAGATTTTTAAGAGGACCTTGAACCTATCCTTGTGGAACGCCTGCTGACATAATGTAGTTCTACGTGACTTTGTCGATGTCGTAGCTTAGCCTTTTGTTCTTGAAGTAGCTATTCCTGAGAATATTCTTGGGCGCTTTCATTTTGACTAAAGATCTCAAGATGCAGGACCAGTCTGCGGAATTAAAGGAATTTTGGATTTCTAGGGAGTTGTCGCAGGTCTCCTTTGTTCCAAATCAGCATCGCTTTTCATCAATGACTATAGCAGCTGCGTTGACAAGCAGTTTAATGACGTCTACGTGGAGTGATCTTTTTGGAATTCAAGCTGGTAGTCCGATAGTAAACCCCTTTCTTCAGCTATCGTCATTAGTCTATTTTAGATGACCTCTTCTGTGATTTTTCTGATCGTGTCCAATTGGCATATTTGGCGATTGAACGAGGGGACTCCTGGAGGTTTATTTCCCTTGGGAAGAAGCACCAATCGTTGAAGTTTCTGTGTTCTGGGAATGTTCCTTCTTCTAGGCAGCTCTGTGTTATTTTCATGAGAATGTCAGGTCTGTTTTCCGCGCTCTGTTCGGGATTCCATAGGGCCCGGTTATTTCTTGTCTCCAATATGTTTGCATACCGACAGTAGTTCCTCTTGTGTAACTGGTGGGATATTTCCGTTGAAAGTTTCAATTACAACGCAAACGAATGTCTGTGGCCGTTGCAGGAGCGTCCTTACGATGTTTTTTTAGAATGGCTGGACATGTAAGTTTTCACTTTCGTCATAACCTATATGCAGTTCCACAGCGATTTATGTCTGCTTCATCCAACAGGTTCTTAAAGCTGCTGCCCTTACTGTTTTTTATGGTCATTTTCAAAGATTTCATGGCGTTCTTGGAGGTTTCAAGCTTTTGATTGAAATCCGGTTGCCCCCTGAAGCGTTGCGCCTTATGCCTGTAGACGTTCCATTTATACTTAATGGTGTTTTCACATCCAACTCAAGACTGAGTTTTCGCCTAAAGGCCTGCTCAGAATGCATATCTGTAGCTTGTATCTTGCATCGCTGTCAAAAGAGAGAAACATTTCTTGCATGAAGTTGCCCTCTAAACTTCAAGCTACAGATTCACGAAGATACACATTGTGTAAGCGCTTGCGGGTTGCCTTGTTTTTAACTTTTTACTCAGCTACAAGCAACAGCTACAGATATACATTCTGCGCGGGCCTTAAATATTACGTAACCGTCTCGGTACCGATTTGCTGCGTCATTTTGTTAAAGATTGTTGGATCCTCTATGCAATTTGATTAAATTTGGACGAAAGTCTTCTTTGCACGATCTATTTAACGCCAGTATTTCCATCCAAGGCGAACCTTTTAATTAAAAAAATATATGAGGGCAGGTTTTATGATTTTCTGCTTTTAAAAAATGGTTACACAGGCCTTTCTAAATCAAAGCTTATCGGAGTAAAGTCTTCTCTATGATTTGATTGAGCCCCATCAACCATACCCAGTTTTCTTCAGAAGCTGCGCAATACTCAATTTAACCCATCAAATCATCTCCAGAAATCTATCACAGTCATGCAGAGTGTGCTAATGGGTTCCGTTTTGAAGCGCATCAAGAATAGAAATACTGGATCCATGGTTCAGATCCGGAAAGTAACGACACCTTTCACTACTCACCCTCTTGCAAAAGTCTGACAAACATTCAAAGGTATACAACTTCTTAAATCTGCCGTTCGTAGAAGGCGTTAAAGAGGAAACGCCCCTTTTTAGCAAAAATGTGACTTTGCAAAGACAAACGATTGAAGAAGCTACGTTTGAGGCCCTGTATGTTCAAACATTGATGAATATTCCTTCTTTGATAAGCCACCTGTGTATGAAATATTTTTGTGAAAAAAAGAGATGAAAACGAAATATTGTGCGTGGAAACAAGTTGAATGGGAGAAGAGTCGGTGAAAGTGATACTGAAAAAGTACATCCTTGTACCTCCGTTTACATAAACGGCATCAACAAAATATAAAACCCGAATCCTTCCGTCTATAAGCACAAATCCAATTAATTTACCAGAATAATTCCAACACGTGTACAACCTCACAAGCATTTATCATAAAATACCGCCCATCTCCTGTTGTAAGGACGATTTAACACAAAAATGTATCTCATGATGGAAAATTACACATCTTCCATCGCCATACCGCACATAAAGCAATCCTTCAAACCAGCTTATCTCCACATCCATCTGAACCAACGATAAGATTGTGTAACAATCCGTCATCGATAACAATAAAAGAAAGTATCTCGAAACTTTTATTTGTATCTCGAAACAAACAGACTCAACACGAAAACATTCTCTCTCTCTATCGATTGCCGTGTGTATCTACAACATGTTCATAAACACAGGATACCTTTACAAACATTGGTTGTAAATTTCCTTTATCCCTAGTACCCCTACCTTATCATCTGTAAATCCCGTCCAAAAATCGGCTCGCTAACATCTTCAGGTAGAACGTAGTTTAAGTATATCCCTCTGCCTCGGTGTAAAACAAATAAGACTGCTTCTGAATTGGCCGCCACTTGAAAAAAGAAAAAAAAAAAAAAGAATTCCAACACAATCCCTGTATCTATGCGTGTATTGGTGTACTTGTCAGAAAAAACTGAACTGTTAATCTACTAAATAAACATTAATTAAACGGAGTACACCTTGGAATGCAATATAATACTCCCAGCTGATCGTTCAGATATAAAATTCTCTCTAGCTGCAGATACGTACTGCACATTGGGTATCTGCAGCTTTTCCCCGAGTGGCCGGTTTTATGACCGTGTCGTAAATTTGTGTCGGATATTGATACAGTTTTTCGACATACCCATAGATACGTGTACAAATGGGAATAATATTTATTCGAAGCGTCTTTCAAGCAGTCCTCATTCAATTCCGTCGAAATGCAATCCGACAGGAGGTAAACTGTACCCCCGGGCAGGGTCTTCTAATCCAAGTGGGTATGGGAGTTGTTGAAAGGAGGGAGCTAGCTACTTTTTTTTTTTTAAACAAAAATTTGTATTTGTATATACAAAATGCATTTTGGAGTGTATATCTGTAGGTAGACAACAAACTAATTCCAGTACTTAACGGGTACGGATGTGTTTAGTTAACAAACAGAATAAAAAGTGAGCATAGGTGTGATAAAACATTCGAGAGAGCATAATGGGGATTGCAGACGATATTATGGGTCATCACCCCCCTCGCGTGGCATGCCTTAGTGGAGTTCTAATTAAAATGAATCGTGTCGTTGTAGGTTGGAGGTGGGTGGCGTCTTTTTTGTTTTCATTTAGGAAAATTCGGTTAACAGCATGAACCACTTGCAGCTAGGAACAGGTGTAGAGATGAATGGGATTGCATTTGTATTCACATTTGAAATGTTTAAATTTGGTGAACAAAAAGGACGTATCTAGGGTAACCCAAGGATATCTTTTTACCGAAATGATTGGTGGAGAGAGATACTGTGAGGTTCACGTTCAGATGTTTAACAAAGGGGACTGTCAAGGTTGATACGGAAGATACATTGGCTTTATTTTTTATTGGAGTGCTCTGGCAAGGCTTGTGGGATAGGATGAGCATCCTCGTAACATTTTCATGAATCAGACAGGGTTTATAAAAAACGACCAAATCGTCGTCGCCTTCAGCAAGGTGGGGAGTAAGTTAAGCTGGATGAAACATTGCATTTTGAAGGTTTATTTGTGGTTAATCTGCGGTACTTTTAACTCCAAGTCTAGGTACCGCAGACTTTTCCACTTTGGTTGTACCAGAGTCATCTTCAAAAAAAAAAAAAACGATTTTCTCCGAATGAGCTGCATGCATGTGGTTTGGGTAGGTAGACTGATAGAGTCTCCAGTGCCAATATAAAGGATGTTTTCGTTAGAGGTATACAAATCTAATATAAGCCCAGGCCTTCTCAGAAGGAGGTGCCTGCATGTGGTTTGAATAGGTAGACTGATAGAGTTTCAAGTGTCATGTTCAATATTAGCCCGGGCTAATTGGACAGGCATGTTGGTCGAGGCCCAGATTCATTCCAGGCTGTAGTACGACTTAAGTAAGTAAGTGCAAGTTCAATATGAAAACAAAACGCTTGATGTTATTAAAAATGTCTACGATGTGATTTCGGGTATATGCGTTACGGCAACTCGAATGCAGCGCAATCTTGAAGTCCAATTTTCGACGACTTTATCGGGCAACTATCAGCATTCAGCAATGACACGGTGAATATCGACTTCCAAATAGCCCAACGTCTCTGGTTTATCGGCAGAGAATAGTGACTTCACATACCCCCAATAAAAATTATTCTTAAGGTGTGAGCTTACAGGATATCGGAATCCAGTTCACAGGTCCATTACGAGAGATTTTGCACTCAGCTAATGTTTACCGCAATAAACTGATGGTGTCGCGGGCCGTGTGGCATGTTCCGCCATCTTGTTGAAACCAAAGATCTGTCATTTTCTATGCCATTCAACTTAGAACGAAGAAGTCAGAAACCATGTTTCTATAGCGCTCTCCATTGACGTTAACATTCTTGTTGAAACCAATGCTCTATCACATCAATGCCATTCAACTGAGGACCAAAGAAGTCAGAAATCATATTTGTTTTCCCGAAATGATCAGAAATAGAGTGGGTGATACTGTTGATCATTGAGGCATCCCTGCTTTTATATGAAATCTACGACAAATATGACGATATTCGCTACTATTTGAAATGATTTTCCCTTGGGAGTACTTTCCATTCAACCTTGCAATATCTAAGGTTGTTCGTATACCTAAAACTTGCCTAGGAAAGCTCTGACCAAACTCGACCTAA
Source organism: Rhingia campestris (assembly GCA_932526625.1). Taxonomy (NCBI): domain Eukaryota; kingdom Metazoa; phylum Arthropoda; class Insecta; order Diptera; family Syrphidae; genus Rhingia; species Rhingia campestris. Next base: position 20,840,093 of record OW052184.1, read on the forward strand.
TGGCTTGAAAATATCTATGATAAAATTTGCATTTTTCGTCATATAGACGGTCGTTCAATACAGCGTTAAGCTGCATGATTCTAAAAGACAAGAGCAAGCCCTAGATGGCCTTCGTGTCTGACCATGTCATCGACCACACGACGTGCGTACCACGCAACTATGGCCATTGCGATTGCACTCACGTATTTGATGGCTTTTTGATAAAAGACTTGAAGGGTTTTTTTTTTACAAACTGTGGTCCTTCAGCTGATGGATCTTGAAGCGAAACATGTTATGGAGATTCAAGAGGTTGTAGGAACAACAAGTGGAATTTTTCGTTCAAAAGTTAGCACGAGGGGCAAGGACCATTACAGTCTCAGAAGATACCCGTGTTAAATAAAAAAATGTGCACTGCCGACCTAGATGAGGCCTAAAACCCAGCTTCTCCATTTATTTGTATGTGGGGATTTTTATTTTTGAAACAAAGACTCTTGTGTTCTGGGGCACTGAACATCCGCGAGTAATGCTGGAAGGGTCATTACATCCGCTCATGTTTCATGATGAGATGTTTGCGCTGGAAGAGTCATTACTACAATTTTTTTTAAAACTTCACTAGCGAAACCTTCACTGTGGATAGGAAGTGCTACAGATCCATGATCAATGAAATGTTCATAGGTAGATTGAATAAATTGGGACTGGAGGACATGTGGTTCCACGAGGATGGAGAAATGGCAAGAATCGCAAGCGCCACAATCGTGGTAGATAAGGTAGATCTTAGCATTTTTTATATTTTAAGAAAAAAATAAAAATGAAAAAAAAATGAACTTAACATATGCAGAGGGCAAATGCCTCAACAATCCTGTGATCTCACACCTTTAGATTACCTAAGAAAGTAATCTAAAGGTGTGAGATCACAGGATTGTTGAGGCATTTGCCCTCTGCAAATGTTTCCCGCAGTAAATTAATGGTGTCGCTCGCCGTGTAGCTTGTTCCGCCATTTTGTTGTAACCAAAGATCTGTCATTTTCTATGCCATTCAACTTAGAACGAACAAGTCAGAAATCATGTTTCTATAGCGCTCTCCATCGACGCGACGTTAACATTCTGGTTGGCATCGTCCTTTAAGAAATTTGGACCGATGAATCATTAGGGACACCAATGGCTGTAAAAACGTCTCGACAAAGGCTATTAGGTTTTCTCCACTCCAAATTCGGCAATTTATCTTGTTTACGTATCCATTCTACCAAAATTGGGCCTCCTCGGAGAACAATATTTTGCGTTGAAAATGAGGATCAAGCTGAATCATGTTATCGGCCCATTTACGGCACCTAAGATACTTATAATGTTCACGCGGTTTCAACTCTTGCAGCAGCTAGATCTTCTAAACCTTTAAGCCATGATCTTTCAGTTAAATCTTCCACAAAGTGGATGGGTATAGCTCCAATTGCTGTGCACAATGACGAATTGACTCATTCGGATTCTCCTTAACACTGCGATCCTCAAAGGCAATAACTTCTTTTGTTTGTCGAATTTGTGGATGCGTATAATCCACTAGAGTCCACGAGGTGTGAAAACAATTCATCGGCTTCCGAATAACTTCCTCAGATGCTTGATTATGTCGACCATAAAATGGATGTAGGGTACGATAAGTTTGGCAAACCGAACCATGGTATTAAAAGCAAGTTTGCAGAATTTGCACGTATTGCTCTGACTTCATCGTAAAATGGCATAACGTTCTGAACACAAATCAACTTTCAAAATTAACTTTCAACTGTCAAATCGACAATCTTTAGAGAAAGTGTTGCCAGTTTAAAAAATAAACATATGACCAGGCTACAATTCGCTGTACGAATCGTTGAAGACCCTTTCCCATACCATCCTTAAAATTAATATCCCCAAAAAGTGGGTGTGGCCAATACCTAAATGGGGATCAAATATAGAAAATTACATTGACACCACCTCTTGTTCCGACAGTTTATCTAAATATTGGACGGTTCGACAAAAGACGACGTTTTTCTATTGCATGTGTTATGGGGAAGGGTATATTTTTTAGGAACACGCCGCCAAAAAGTGGGCGTGGTTGGAAACTATCTATTGATGAAATGTTCACATTATTGTTACCAAAGTTTGGGGATCGAAATTTTTTTTTTTTCAAATTTATAAAATTGTAACTTAATTTGTAAGGAAAATTGTTTTTTTTTTTTAGTGCAAACGCCCCCAAAAAATGGGTGTGGCAAAGTATTTATAGAGGCGAAATATATATATTGGGGTGCCAAATTATGTTGTTCAGAGTCTTTTTCAAAATTCATTACCGTTTGAGTGAAAGTAACGTTTTTCTATTTTATATTTTATGGGATGGGCTACACAAATCGGTTTTTTAAGAAAACGCCCCCAAAAAGTGGGCGTGGGTTCAAATGATCTAAAGACGAAATGTTTATAGTTTTATTTCCGATTTTTTTTTTATCAAATTACGAAATTTCTAAAAGTTGTTCCCAAAATGTTTTTTTACGAATAACCCCCCCAAAAAGTGGGCGTTGCAAACAGCTTTATATCGACGAAATATATTTTATATATATATATCTCTTTATTTATCTACCGAGCTTAACTCTAACAGATTTGGATTTAAATTATATTTCTTTTTAATATATACCTATACATAAATAACTAAAATAATTCATAAAAATTACATTGGCGCAAATGTAAAGTCGCTTAAAGTAAACTTTTTTTAATTATTTATTCGCGTACTAACGCGTTTTGATAATTATAATCGTCAAAAAGTGTACTTTAGCGTTATCACTCTGCAATAAAGTTAAAGCAACCGAAACCTCACTTTAAATATTTAATGCAGAGTTAGCGTAATGTCATCTGTAAGTTTCGGTCAAACAAATTCGTTAAAATGTTTTCGGAAGATGATATTTTTGAAGATTATGTGTTAATGAGAAAACTTTAAGTTTATAAAAGTCGTTCGAATCCTTTTGACGACCTTGATTATGGAGAATTTTACTGCCGATATACATTCGACAAAACCACCGTGCAGTTCTTGACTGAAAATATCAATATTGATGTTCCTGTAAATGATCGTGGCCTCCCTATTCCTATAGCTAGTCTCCATTTCATTAAGAATTTTTTTTGTTTTTTTAAGCCGGCAAATACAAAAACAGCTTAATTATTTTTGATTGTCACCTTTATGTGTGTTTGAGATTGTTTTACTGAAATTGGGTTTGTTTGATTGTCAGAACTGTCACTTTTAAGGTGAGTTTGACTTAGAGTTCTTAGAAGAGTAATGTTCATTAGCATACACTAGTTAGCGCCAAGCTAAAACGTATCTATTATTGAAAATAAGTTAAAGCAAGCTTTTACATTAAAGTACCTTTTAACTAGTGTGGAGTTAAACCCCTAAACATCGATTGACTAAAAAATTTGCGCCATTATTAACAATCAACGGATTTATTAAAGTTCAACATTTATCTTTAGGACATATTTATATTTAAAATTGACAGTTTAAATTTTAATCTATCATCACACAAATCTATTTCAGTACAAACAGAATTAAAAAGTTTTATGCATTTTGTTATTGGTTCATGACGACCATAATTGTAAAGATGCCTAGGATTCCATAACAAATTTCTGGTTCGAAGAATTCTTTCTGGTGCATATAACTTAAATTGTTCAAGGATATCGGGACAAACTATACGATAAGAAAAAACATCATAAATAAATAGTATACAATGAACATTTCGTCTTTTTTCTAAGGTACCTAAACCAATTAACGCATGTCTTGTTGAATAAGACGGCATTCTGTCAAGGTTCCATTTCATTTGTCTTACAACAAATCTTATAAAAGACTTTTGCACCCTTTCTAGCCGCATTTGACAATTCGCATAGATTGGACACCAGACCATAGAACAATATTCAAGGAAAGGACGTACTATAGACATATAAACAGACTTAAGGGCATATGGGTTAGAGAACTAAGCACAGTTTCAGGAAACAAAGCATTTAATTTGCTTTAGCAACAACGTAATCGATGTGAAGTAAAAAAAGAAAGTTTCGTGTCAAAGATCACGCCAAGATCTTTAATTTCGGTTTTACGAGATATGCAGGTTCTGGATATTGTGTAGTCATAAATCATAGGGACTAATATACGATACACAGAAAAAGAATGACATTTATTTATGTTTAAGGTCAGGTGATTAAACTCACACCAATAAACCAGTTTGTTTAAATCATTTTGAAGACGTTCACAATCATACATACTTTTAACACGCAAATAGATCTTAAGGTCATCGGCATACATTAGGCAGTTAGCATGACTAAGAAATGAGGGGATTTCATTAATAAAAACATTGAAGAGCATAGGCCCTAAATGGCTGCCTTGGGGGACACCAGATAAAACCTCAATGAGCATAGATTGAGAACAACCAATTTTTACGCACTGCTTCCTATTGGAAAGGTAACTCGAAATCCATTTAAGAAGCATCGAGTGTATGTCAAACGATTTTAATTTTGTAATGAGGAAATTATGACATATTGTGTCAAAAGCTTTTGTGAAGTCGGTGAAAATAACAACAACTTGATATCCTGACTCCACAGAGTCAAAGAGATATTTTGTAAAGAGTGTCAAGTTGGTTGATGTGGACCTACCAGAAACAAATCCATGTTATTGCAATGATATTTGTTCCTTTATTGGGTGTATTTTGAAAATATTTACACTTCTTCTTGCTTAGTCGAACAGACAGTCTATGTACCACATTTTGTCATTTTAGCTCAAAATTTAAGGCCCAACAAATCGGTGACACGGACGGGAGGGCAGACAGACAGACAGACATGACTCAATCGACCCAGATAGCGATTCTAAATCGATCCATATACCTAAGATACATCTATCGAAATTATTTGGCGGTTTTACAAAATTAATGTCAAAACTAATGTACCCCTATGGGATAGCGTATAAACACTTATTTACCTAAATGTCTGTCGTTAATATTTTTCTAAATTTCAAATTATGTCTCAATGCGAAGGGTGCAGTGTCCTAGTGGTTAGTGTGTCCCTAATTCAAATCCCGAAAGTTACAACACCTAAGTTGTTTTCACTGCCTAACCTTTTCCAAAAGTCAGCCAATTCAGAGTCTAAAACTGTCATGAGAAGCTTCTCCAATTTGCCGTTCGAAATCGGCGTTCATTTGGAGTACCCCATCTTTGTGGGAAATTAATGAAAGAGCTAGGTTTGCGGGCCTGTATTGCCGGCTTAAACCAGATCTTAAATTTTTCGTAAACCCTCTAGGTGGTTATACCATAACCAGCGTTACTGTTGCAGACCCTAATCTCCGAATCCCATAACTGATGTGTGATCGACTTCTATAAATCGTCATTTCTTAATCACTGCCATATGCTTGCAAAGCCGACTCACTCAAAAAGTTGACAGCCAAAATCCAAAGCGTTTCGGTTTTCGTTTGCAAGTCCATATCGAAGCCAACTCTCATGTTTCGAGTCTTTTTTGGAATAGGACCTATCAAATCTGTAATTGCCTGCTGCCATATCTGTCGTGCACGCTGCAAAAGATGTTCGTTTTCATTTCGATCGTCAGCGCATGACATTTTATCTGTCCGCCATTTATGTCATTTTTTTTGTTGGTTGTTGTTGCTATATAACCCCATCACGAGAATTATTCCACAGACATGTCTTACACGCATACGTGCGTGTAGAGATCTCTGCGCGAGTATGTAATTATCACTGAATCCATTAAATCGCTGTGAAGGCGATGACATTTTCGCAATAATTGGCTCGATTGTTGTTGTATTCCGTTTTAGTTTCATGACTTCTTTGAAATACAGAGCCCATGGCTTTGGTATGACTACGTCAAGCCTTATTCTATAAATTTTTATCAATGAATTCTGATCGTGCGGTTGCATGTGACAACAGCCTTAATCGACCTCATGAGTTATTAGCCTGGAGATTGGCTCGTCTATTACTACAACGACAACTTGCGCAGAGAGGAAGTGAGTAGGTAGATGGCGCGATGCTAGTTAGTGTATGAAATGAAATAGTTACCATTAAGTTTTGGTGACAAAAAACCCGCATGATTGACATCTAGAGAAACCTTTTTGAGATACACGCAGATAGAGTGGATTTTTATACGCAGTTTGAGATAGTTTAACAAATTTATGTGCTCCATCTTAAAAGAGGGAAAGTAGTGTAACGCCACCTTTGGAATATTTTCTTGGTGCGAACGTGGACTGGCTTGATGGTCTGATTTATGAGCGCGCTGATTTTGAACACCTACTTGGGTGGAAGTGAAGCTGAAAATTATCGCGAGACAAATTGTATGCTGCGCAAGGTGAACCACTTAGGGGGTATGTCCTTTTAATTGCTGCAAATGGAGAAAGTATTCGGTTTGCTTATACAGGGTGGGTAATCCTTCTTGAATTCCCAGTTGGAAGAAGTGAATAAGTCCCAAAATTTCTACAATTTTGATGAAAATGTCATCTATACGTAGACGCATCTGTAAAATGTATCTCATGCGACTCAAAACATCTGTCATATGTCATATCCATATGTCAAAAAGTTGAGAACTGTCAAATAATGAAGTTATTAAGGTTTTTGCGTTTTCCCAAACATCAGATGGATTTATTCCCTTCTTCCAACTGTTGATTTAATTTGTCTAGGCCAAATTTTTGGAATAGAATAGACTAATAGAGGAACCCTAAAGCATTTTTTATAATATTTCCTTGCACCTTGAAGTTTTTTTTTCATCACGTTTTGAAAATTATATCGCTCATGATTGCTATTACAATTTGGGGTCTTTTTGACATTTTACATGGTTTCTTCTGAACTCTGGACTGCCAGATTGTGTCTTACTTACTTAAGTGGCGCTACAGTTCGGGATGAACCTGGGCCTCAACCAACATGCCTCTCCAATTAGCCCGGTCCTTAGCTAACTGCCTCCAATTGCGCACTCCATGTTGGTTGAGGTCGGTTTCTACTTGTGCGCACCACTTAAGGCGAGGTCTTCCTCTACTGCGTCCGACGTCTGGCTGGGAATCAAAGACTCTGCGAGCCGGAGTATTGGTGTCCATTCTTTCTAAACGTCCAATGCGGAGTTTTTTGACTAGGGGTGTGTCGCTGTACAGCTCGTATAGTTCATGGTTGAATCTTCGTCTCCATAGCCCGTCAACGCAAACGAGACCGAAGATTTTCCGAAGAATTTTTCTCTCGAATCGACCAAGGATTTCTTCATCCGCTTTTGATACGGTCCATGCTTCAGCGCCGTAGAGCAGGACTGGGATGATCAGGGTCTTATATAGGATCTCCTTAGTAGTTCGAGTGAGGGCTTTACTACTAAATTGCCTTCTTAGCCCGAAGAAACAGCGATTGGCAAGAGTAATTCTTCGTTTGATTTCTGACGAGATGTTGTTGTCAGAGTTAATAGCGGAGCCGAGGTTTATCTGTCAATGGTGACGTTCTGTCCAATTCGTCGATGTTGTGTGTCCTTTCGTGTTGACAGCATATACTCGGTCTTACCCTCATTTACTGCTAAACCCATTTTTGCCGCTTCCTTCTCTATACTAGCAAACGTGGCTATGACATCACGGTGAGTCCTACCAATGATGTCAATGTCGTCGGCGTATGCTAGTAGTTGCATCGATTTTTGGAAAATTGTGCCTCTGGTGTTGGCTCGGGAGTTTTGCACAATCCTCTCAAGAATCAAATTGAAGAAGTCACATGACAGCGCATCGCCTTGCCTAAATCCTTTTCTGGTATCGAATGTGTCGGTGAGGTCGTTTCCGACCCTGATGGTGCAGCGAGAATTCTCCATCGTCATCCTACACAAACGGACGAGTTTGGGCGGTATACCAAAACTAGACATGGCTCTGTATAGTTCGTCTCTATAAATTCTGTCGTATGCGGCTTTGAAATCGATAAATAGGTGGTGGACTTCTTGGGTTTTTTTCCAGGATCTGCCGAAGTGTGAAAATTTAATCGGTTGTGGATTTTCCTGGCCTAAAACCACACTGATAAGGGCCGATCAGGTTGTTGGTAAACGGTTTCAAGCGTTCACATTTTACGGCAGATAGGATCTTGTAGGCGATGTTGAGTAGACTTATGCCTCTGTAGTTGGCGCAGTTCAGAGGGTCTCCTTTTTTTTGTTGATCGGGCAAACTATGCTGAGTTTCCATTCTTTAGGCATGCTTTCAACCGACCAGATTTGGCTTATGAGTTGGTGGATGTTACTTACCACGTCATCTCCGACGGCCTTATAGATATCAGCGGGAAGGCCGTCATTTCCGGCGGCCTTATTAAGCTTGAGTTTAGATATAGCTATCCTCACTTCACTTAGGTCGGGTGGTTGGCAGTTTTCGCTGTCGTTGCCAATATTAAATGGTTCGTTCTGCCTGACAGCGGAATGTTGTTCGTCATCGCCGTTTAACAGTCTGCAAAAGTGGTTCCTCCATATCCTCAGCATAGACTGTGTCTCAACTACGATATTTCCTTGTTCATCTCGACAGAATTCTGTTCGAGCCTTGTATCCTTGGCTTTGACGTTTTACACTTTGGTAAAACATGCGAACATCATTCCATAGCCCGATAGCGCGCTTTTCTTGATCTTTTTTCTTCTTTCTGAAAAGCCGATGTTCTTCCCTTCTTCTTTGCCTATAAAGCTCAATGGCAGCTCTCGTCTTCACCTGCAGCTTAGCCTTGTAGGCCTCGTTCTTGGCTGCGAGCATCTGTCGGCATTCCTCATCAAAACAGGGGTTTCTTGCTGGTGGCCGCGAGAAACCTAGCACATCGTTGTGGCTGATCTAATGGCTTGTTGGCATCGTTGCCATTGTTCTTCGACATTAGATGCCGGTGGTGTGGTGTGAATTGAGAGGTTAAGGGATACGCGTTGCGCGAAGGTCATGGCGGTCTCTGGCGATTGCAGTCTTTCGACATTAAATTTTTTCACAGTATTTCTGTTTTTTTTTTGTGGCGTGGTGGATATCCGCATCCTTACCGTGGCTACAACAAGGTAGTGGTCCGAGTCGATGTTGGCCCCTCGGAATGTTCGGACATCCAAAATACTGGATGTGTGCCTCTTGTCTATCGCAATGTGATCAATTTGGTTGACTGTTCGTCTTCTCTTCCTACCTTTGCGTTAAATTCTCCCAGCACGATTTTAACATCGTACTTTGGTAGCCGCTCATAGGTTTTGTCGTGGATCTCGTAGAAGCAATCCTTAGTTATATCATATTTTCCTCCGTCGGAGCATGAGCGCATATAAGACTTATGTTGGCGAATTTGGCCTTGATGCGGATTGTTACAATGCGTTCGCTAATGTCTTGGAAACATAAGACTTCTTGCCTAAGTCTTGCACTTATAACAAATCCGCATCCAAATAGTCGCTGTTTCTGCTCACTATAACACGGTCCATAGTAGATGTCACAGTTTTTCATCCTCTATTTGCCCGGCCCATCCCTACGTATTTCCTGGAAGTAATGTCTGCTTTGTAGCAGTTTAGAGATTCCACTAGTTGTTCGCCTGCACCTCTCCTGTTTAATTTTCTCACATTCCAGGTGCAGATACGAACGTCGTTGTCCTTATTTCGTTTAGCATGGTCGTCAACAAAAATATCAGTCCTTTCCGAGGCTATTGGTTGCTTCGTAACATAAGCTTTTTTCCATGGATGGTAAGTTAACCCAAAGCATAACCCCCTACCTGGAGGGCCAGGCCCTTGTTTTGACCTTAGGACAGCGGGTCGAAAAAAATACCGATGTCAGTAGCCCATTTTGGGATATGAGCGCTGCCGTTGAACCATTGAGGACTCCGCCACCATCTCCACCATCCTCTGGAAGGAATATCAAATCGTTCAAATGTCCGACAAGGCTTGTCTGGGTGGCGCACATCCGAAATGTCGAATTTTTCATTACTCTGACGTCATAAATTAGGCTGAATTTGACCGATGGCATGAGTTATGTTGGTTTGAGGGCCGCTGCGGCTTGTGACTTATTCGCATAGACCTGCGACTTAAGACAACTCCACAAGAAATTGTTTACCGGGGCGAATCACACGATTTCTGTTGCCAGTTCACACCACTTCCACGTGAGATGACCATGCCCTCGAATCTCTCATGCGGAATTTCCAATATGTCGTGAGCTGTGAGGCACGTAGCGCCGTCCTTTTGAAACCACCTGACATTCGAGTCCATATAATCCAATGCGGGCAAAAAAAAAGGTGCTAATCATATACTTATAGCGCTTGCCGTTGACGTCCTGGCCAACGTCGTTTTTTTTTAAAGAAATATGTGACGATGACGCCACCAGCTCGCCAGACGGGTTAGTGGCGCGATGGTTAGTGCGATACACTGCCCCACATATGGTCTGAGTTTGATTCCCAGCCGTAGCAACAACTAAATGATTTTTCATTGGCCCTCCTCTTGTGATGATCTGACAAATCATCCGAGTAGTATCAATTGTCAAGAAAAGCTTATCTCAACTTAGCCATTCGGAGTCGGCATAAAACAAGAGGTCCCGCCATCATGCAAGAAGTAAACACGCGCACATGAATGCTTGTCAGAAAAAGCTAGACCCTGGGTACTTACAAGCCTATTGCGCGAAACATTTGAATTAATTTGACGCCTCCAGCCCAGAATCCACACCAAACAGAGACTTTTTCGGGACGAATTGGACGCTCTTGAATCTCATGTGGATTGGTATCGTCCCAAATTCGACAATTTTGTTGTTTTCATCCAGAAATGGTAGATTTTTCAATGAAAATTTTCAACTGCCCCAGAGCCCTTTCAGCGAACACACGTCTTCTTCTATTGTGGTTTACCTTCAGTTCCTGGGTCAGTTGAATTTCTCAAGTCACGACTTAAAATTCGCCAAGTTGTGGTGTGTGAAAGAAAGGCAGAGTTCTTGTAAGCGACGCGAAATTACCTCAAATGCTCCTGCACACTCATATGGAAAGCGGCCATGTTTTCATCAGATCTCACGTTACGTCATTGATTTGTCGTTTACTGAACCAGTGGACTCAAATTTATCCACCACACTGCGACTAACCCTTTCGGTAGAATGATTATGGAGACCGTAAGATGGACGAAGCGTGCGGAACGTGTTCGGGCAACGTCCATTTTGATGAAACAATTTAATTATTTGCATGTGTGTCTGTCCATGGTGATTTGTCAAAACAGAATTAATAAATGACAGCAAATTTGACGGATGTAACTTCAACAATATGGCCACTATCAACTGTCAAAGTTCGAAAGCCCCTTTTTTTTCTTACCAACAAAGTGTAAATTTCTCAAGACTACACTTGCGAATTGATCCTGTCAACGTACGCACTCCTAACGTATGGCCATCGATGCTCCTTAAAGGTAGGGTTGCCGCTGAAGGTTTTTTTTCCCCAACTGTAGGAACTTACAAACATTGAATAACTCGAAAACATCCCAGGACTCTGTCTACGTGTATATTTGCAGAACCCCGCACACACCGATATCCCCCATGTAAATATTAAATTCAATTTATAAATATTTAACCAGGCAACAGATATACAGACGTAGGCGCATACCTCCGCCCTCAAGCCCGTCACAATTTCCAAGAGAATAAAATTTTCTGTTGAGTCTTCTGTTTGCTGGCTGTTAGGTTGGTTACACGATCCGCAGAAAGGAATCGAAACAAAAGGATATCTGTACACACCGAGACGAACGACCGGTACCACCTTTATAGTGGTGAGCTTGCCCTTCATCTCACCGTTGTTCGTTCGTCCTCTCAGCGTTAATACGAAATGAGAGAATTAAATATTTAAAAACCGTTTACAACACCCCCAGCGATAGCGCAGAAAGGTTGCAACTTTGACTAACTGAAACTGGCTGTTCGCGCTCCTCGAGATTTGTTTTTTTTTTTTGTATAACAGGAGCTTTGCTTTCATGCATAATCCACCTGCAGCTAAAGTTTTTGTTCCACTTCTTGTGAAATATCGTCCATAGGGGAATGGGGGATGGTTTCTCTTCTTAGTACGGTACTGTGTGCACTTGGTCTATGTAAAAGCGAGTTCATGCCTCGTCTCTTGTGGAGTACAAAAAATAGTCAGACTCCATGCCGCAGAGCAGCGCTCTGGTTCCACTTGTCAGCTCTGTGTTTTTCTATTCTAATTGAATTACTTTGCTAACCTCCCCCCAGCGAAGGGATGTAGACAAACGCCAACCTGCCCTCCCACCTACCCATTCTGAAGCTTTGTAGGCGCCTGTATAGTTCCGAGGTCGGTGCCTGCTTCACTCTCGTTTTGTTCGTCCTTTTTTGCGCGCTCTGAATGAGGACGAGTATGCTTGCTCTTTTGTGTTCAATAAGGCTTCATAAATTTCGACTTTACATGTACGTTGGTGTTTGTTTGTTTTTTTGTCGAATTTAGGCCATGCCCTAAATGTTGTGAGATATATTCCCAGGGCTAGTACCGTCGTCTCTGTGGAACGTCATATCTATTTGTTTGGGTTAATAATGTGAAACTTTTCGAAATGAACAACAATCCTTGCGCTGAGGAGAAGTATATTTCTGTGCACACATACACAGAAAGTGTTATTTTTGTTGTGAATCTCAATTTGGGGTTTTCAAAACTGAAGAAGAGCAATTCAAAATAATTAAAATGTCGGCTTCACTGTATTTGCAAATTGAGAAAATTGCATAAGGCTGGAGTTGCACGAGTTGCATGAGTTGCACGAGTTGCGAGATGTTTTTTTTTTATTTCCTGCGGCATGCGGGAGAAATTGTTTCGAGGTAAAAGCACTCAAAGGTTGCGGTAACCATGGTTATCCTGCTTTGTCTCCCCCCATGTTGTTTTCATCCCTCAATAAGCAAACCACATCGTTAAATATGGTAAAAAGGATAAAGTTACGAATGCAGTTTTAAAGTTGTGTTGGGGGTTGAAAGGTGACTGAAGGACTGGGCTTCTAATGGGGATAAGGTTGACTTTGATGTTGACAGTCGAATTGGGGGTTGCACAAAGTTTGGCTTTGTATTTTTAAGTTTGGGAAAAGTTTTTAGTTTTTGTTGGGTCAGGTAAGTTAGTTTTGGAGGGAGTTGTCTTCATTAATTGAGGTTTTTGTCGCCGAAGTATCATCCTTTGTGTATCCTGATTGGGGTGTTATGCGGATTATATGGTCGTTGGTGAAAGTAAATGTCAAGGATGCATTGAGGTATGTTGTGATGTAAATGTTCACAAAACTGTAACTTTTAGTTTTATTTTTTGTGTTCAATAAGGCTTCTGTTAGGTGTTTCTTAACTTTTTAAAGAGGTATAGATTTTTGAAGAAACGTCCCAACTTTTCTTTAGATAATTTTATTTTAACACCCACTTACCCATTTTGGTGGGTCAAATTAAAAAAAAACTCACGCAGGAGTTGAAGGTAAACGACCATAGACAACGGACGTGTGTTCTCTGAGCAGTTGGAAACTGACCGTAATTTTCATCCAAAAATCATCTTCAGTGATGAGGCCCATTTCTGGATGAAGCGTAAGTAAACCAACAAATTTGGGACGATACCAATGCAATCATCGGGCTTAGTAACGCCATGGTTAGAGCGATAAACTGCCGCGTAGAAGATCTGTGTTCGTTTCCCAGCCGTAGTGATTTTTCACTGGCCTTCCTCTCGTGATGATCTGACAAATTGAAAATTAAAATTAAAAAATTCGTATCTTACTTTCTTCCCTAAGTGGCCTCTCCAATAAGCCCGGTCCTTAGCTACCTGCCTCCAATTGCGCACTTCAAGTTGGTTGAGGTCGGTTTATACTAGCACGCTGACGTCTGGCTGGGAATTGAAGACTTTGCGAGCCGGAGCTTTCGCTTTACGTGTCCTAGCCATCTGAAACGTCCAATACGGAATTTGGGACCAGGTCTTTGTTACTGTACAGCTTGTCTTAGGTTCATTACTCCTTCAAAGCTTTAGCTGTCGATTGTAACATTTTGTTCAATTCATCAATGTTGTGCGTCCTTTCTTTTTCTCGCCATCATGGATCTGACAAATTCATTTAGGGCGTTTCCTTTCCTTATACTGGTAAACACGGCAGTGTCTTCCTGTTTGGTTTGACATTAGGATGTCAATATTGTCTGCACAGATTTATGAAAGATTGCGCTGCTGGTGATAGCTCGGGAGTTGGTCGGAAGTTAGAAATCACCTTGCCTAATTTTTATTTTTGTATCAAATATTTCGGTGAAATCGTTGCTTACCTGAGAATTCCCTGCACAGGTGAGTAAGATTGGACGATATACTCAACTAAGACTTGGCCCTGTTTAATTCGTCTCTATAAATTCTGTAGTATGCAGCTTTGAAATTGATATTGGTGTCAATTAGGACTTCTTGATTATTTTCCAAGATCTGCCAAAGTGTAAAGATTTTATCAGTTGTGGGCATCCCTGGCTTGAAATCACACTGGTAAGCTCTGATCAAGTTGTTGGTAAACGGTTTTAGGCGTTCACATATTACTGGCGATAGGTTCTTGTAGGCGATGCTGATAAAACTATATCCAACTGAATATATCAGGCGACTTGCTTCTCCTTGATCGTTGACTCAGCTTAACACTTTCTGTGGCTATAGGCCTTATGACTTAGTTCTGCTTTTCTATTATTTTGGCTTGTAATATATTACTACAACCTATATGCTTATAACGAAAAATCCAATTTAATAATTTTTTTTTCCTTTTAATTGCAGGTAAGCTAAAGCTCTTAAAAATTAAGGCCTTTGATGTATCGTAAGTACATACTGCACCCAGGATTATCATTTGTTGTCATATTCAGGAAATTTAATCAAAAAAGTATGTTGTGCTGCCACAATCCGCCACAATCTCCGATGAGGCAACAGCAAATGCTACTTGTCGTTCTTTACAGGAATGAACTTGGCCCTCAACCAAATTTTCCTTCTGATCGAACTTGTCCTTCACCAACGGTTAATACTTATTTCCCAGTGAATCTGGGCCATATAATCGGGGTTGCTATGGTTATTTTCTCAATTTTTCATCTAGACATGCAGACTCCATCGATATACCTTACGATCCGTCTAACAGTCATGGCTAGATCGACTCAGCTAGGGATGCACACTCGATCGATATACCTTATGATCCGTCTAACAGTCATGGGTAGATCGACTCAGCTAGTGATGCTGACTTGATCGATATACCTTACGATCCATCTAACCGACATGGCTATATCGACTCAGCTAGGGATGCCGACTTGATCGATATACCTTACGATCCGTCTAACAGTCATGGCTAGATCGACTCATCTAGGGATGCAGCCTCGATCGATATACCTTACGATCCGTCTAACAATCATGGCTATATCGACTCAGCTATTGATGCCGACTTGATCGATGGCTAGATCGACTCATCTAGGGATGCAGACTCGATCGATATACCTTACGATCCGTCTAACAGTCATGGCTAGATCGACTCAGCTAGGAATGCACTCTCGATCCAAATATCTTACGATACGTCTAACAGTCATGGGTAGATCGACTCATCTAGGGATGCAGACTTGATCGATATACCTTACGATCCGTCTAACAGTCATGTCTAGATCGACTCAGCTAGGGATGTAGACTCAACCAATATACCTTACGATCCGTTTAACAGACATGGCTATATCGACTCAGCTAGGTATGCAGCCTTGATCGACATACCTTACGATCCGTCTCACAGTCATGGGTAGATCGACTCATCTAGGGATGCAGACTCGATCGATATACCTTACGATCCGACTAACAGTCATGGGTAGATCGACTCAGCTAGGGATGCAGACTTGATCGTTATACCTTACGATCCGTCTAACAGTCATGGCTAGATCGACTCAGCTAGTGATGCACTCTCGATCCAAATATCTTACGATCCGACTAACAGTCATGGGTAGATCGACTCATCTAAGGATGCAGCCTCGATCGATATACCTTACGATCCGTCTCACAGTCATGGGTAGATCGACTCATCTAGAGATGCAGACTCGATCGATATACCTTACGATCCGTCTAACAGACATGGTAATATCGACTCAGCTAGGGATGCCGACTAGATCCATATACCTTACAATCCGTCTAACAGTCATGGCAAGATCGACTCAGCTAGGGATGCAAACTCGATCCATGATTTCTCTTTGCTCCAAACCAAGTATCAGAACGCATATTCCTCCGAAATGCTATAAAAAAATGTCTCTGGGTATAAATATCGCACCAACTAAATTACCATTTCAAAGTAACGCCACATAAATTTAAGCGGCCCCCCCATCTCTTCACAGCCTTGTACAACACCATTCTTCAGCTGAATTTCATCTCAAAACCCACACTCGTTACCAACACTTCATCGACAGTTTGCAGCGTATCTACCTCTGCCTATAGATACACGACAGTTTAATGTATCTTTACTTAGCGGTAATTTTTATGCGATCGTTAAACACTGTGTTGTGTCCTTCGACTTCATTAGGCCAGAAAATGAAGGCAAATGACAATAATTTCATACTCTCGCATGAAGATGGTTACATGTATACATGGCGCTATTACATGTCGCTATTACTACACAGGTGATCATGCCTACACAAGGGGAGGTCCGCGCATGCCGCTAATATCTCGGTGCCGCATACCTTGCCGTCTTGCATATTTTCCATAATAAAGCGATATCGATGCCTTAGGCGGTAGTGGAGTCTGCGAAATTATTGTAATAATCTGCAATTACGGTTGCGCGCAGCTCCACATTTAGCAGCATTTCGCCCACAGACCGCCCATTTTGGTTGTACCCTCTTATCAGAGTACGAGCACCTAGCCCGTTTGTCGACTAGAGAAGGTTTACAAGGAACACCACTTGTCCACGTAGTGACTCCCAAAAGGTGGTGCAGACTGTAATATGCGTAGGGGTTGGTGTCACACGACACACGATGTCGTAACGAGTGCATTTTTGTCCGAATTGAGTTATTTACAGCCCCCCTCGGCTGTAGTCTAATTGTGCTAACGATGTGTGAGAATTTGGTAATAAGAGCCCATTAACCGGGTTGGTTGGTGTGCGGTTTGCCATTTATGGTGGCGAGTGAGTGAGACCCCCCATGGGAGCAGGTGGATACCGAAAACGGAGAAAAACATGTTTCGCCTGCTGGACTATCTAAATTGCAATAATTCCCATGGAAAAAGATGAAAGATACACATGGCGGAGATATAGATATCCGAGATGCAGTTGCGATGGTTAGGCGTGGTTCGATAGGTCAGATATTGTAGTGGTGTGGTAGTGTGTAGATGGACATGGGAGAGGGATTTTTCTCACACAATATGGGGAAATTTTTTCAGCGAATTTGGTGGGATAATGTTAAGCCGTTAACGAATGGGGTATGGATGAATCCTATCAATGGTGTTGAACAGCGAATATTTTCAAACCTATCTAGAGGCTTTCAGTGGCGGGGTTTCTACAGAGGTGAACATTCAAAGGTACGGTGAGTTCTCCGCATATAATCGGAAAACTACCAGAATTGCATACGACAGGACGTTTTATACGTAAATAAGTCGGTTTTGTGCCAACCAGAGCTATCAGTAATAAGGAGTGAGTGCTAATGTTCACCCAGAGCTATACGTATCACGCTTCAAGGGATTTATGTTGTCAACTTACCTATGTCAGAAGGAAATCAGTAGAAATTGTCCTTCATAAACCGTTTTTCAAAATGGACGGGTCGATTTTGACAGTCTGCCGTAGCCATATTGTTTGGCGGGGTCTGTCAGATATGTTTGTCAAGGGATTCATGCAGTCAACGTGCGTAAGTTAAAAGTAGAAACTATTCTGGATGGCATGAGCGGTTTTTCAACATGAACGGGTCGATTTTGACATTCTGCCGCAGCTTTACTATTTTGGCGGGGTCTTTCAGATATGTTTGTCAACTTGCCTATGTCAAACATACCTGATAGGCGGCCGCTGACTTGCCTTTGTCAGGAGCAAATCAGTAGAAACTACCCTGCATGAACCGTTTTCCAAAACGGACGAGTCGATTTTGACAGTCTGCCGCAGCCATATTGTTTTGGAGGGGTCTGTCAGGTATGTTTGTCAACTTGCCTATGTCACACATACCTGACAGAAGCCTGCACAACAATAAGGCTGCCGCTGACTTGCCTAGTCAGGAGCAAATCAGTAGAAACTGCCCTGCATGAACCGTTTTCCAAAACGGACGAGTCGATTTTGTCATTCTGTCGCAGCTATATTGTTTTGACGTGGTCTGTCAGATATGTTCTTATAATGTTCAGCCATGGATCCCCAATCACTATAATAACGATTGAGCGGCACGTCTATTTTATAAAACTTTATCGTCAAAATGAATGTTTGGTAGAGCAAATGTGGTGCAAGTTGCGGCCATTTTAATGCAGATGCGGTGACCCTTAAATGCCTTATCTCCAACGTTTGGTATGGGCAAATTCTAGACGACCAAATTTAAAGTATGAGCCAGCACTCGTACGCCAAAAATACGCCATATCGGCTTAAAACATCGCCCCTGTCCGTGAAAGTATTCAGGGAAAGCCAAAGTAGTTAATTCCTGGCTGGGTACAAGAACTTTTGCAGACTTAAGGAAAAGCGAATTTTCCGTCGGGACTTGGGCCTGCCCGTCGGTGCAGTGGGCTCATTGTTAGTGCGTTGGTCTACTAAGCGCGATTCCCTGATTTAAATCCTAAAAGTGGCAACACCTACGTTTTGTTCACAAATCCACCTCTTGCGAAAGTCTGAAAAGCATTTAAGAGTAACAATGTCTTGAGAAGGTTCTGAAATTTGCAGTTCGGCATTAAATATACAAATGAAGGGAGAAGCTAGATTTGAAAAAGTTGTATGGGCCGTTAATGTCTAGACTTGCATCCGTACAAAATATAATCGTCCGTTTGTTCGTTGACTCGACGAAGTCGTTTTAAAGAGGACCCCAATTTGGACTGAAAATCATCTGTGGCGATGAGGCCGTTTTTGGAAATGGCTATGTGAACAAGCTAAATTTCTGCAAATGGAACGACGCCAACCCACATGAGCCTTACCAGGTGGCAGAGCAGCCACAACTCTCCTGTTGAGGAATTTGGGCCGCGGAGTCATGTGTCCGCACTTCGTTGAAAATTGGAACTTTCTATTCCGTGCCACCGTGTGAAGCCTTGGATGATATTTGAACGATCTCATAGACCCTACATGGCCTTTCAAATAAAACAAGAATTTCGTGAATACCTCCCAAAGCTTGATTTATATCATTTCAACATCGTTCCGCCCCTATTGGCAAACCCTTTATAAATCACAAGGTGAAAGTCGTTATTTATTTAATTGTCGCTACAATCTGGAATAAACCTGGGCCACAACCAACATTCCTCTCCAACTAGCCCGGTCCTTAGCTAACTTTCGTTGGTGTTACAAAAAATACCGGGCTTCCGTGATCAGATCTTTGGCATGTTTATCAAAGAGATCGCAAAGAATGTCGAAGAAAAGTTTGCCTAGTGTTAGACAGACAAAAACTATCTTCAAACCTAAAATCCCGTGCAGCGAAATCTGGGCCCTAAATTCCCAAAGAAATTTTTTTTTTGGAAATTTCGAACCGTTCCCCATGAAAATACATCGAAAAGTGAAAGAGAATGGAAGGAAGTAGCACTACAGCGCTTTCCTAACCGAAATTTGCGACTTAATCTCGTTCCAAAGTGGTATTCTCATGACTTTCGTACAAGGACCGTAAAGTGTGACGTAAAAATTTCGTCATGATCGCAAATATTTGCGACCCTCGCATATCGTGTGATCAAAGCTTAAATAAAGCATACAATCGCGTTCATTTGATTTCTAAACTTTGGTTGGAAACTTTGGAAAAAAATCAACCTGTAGCTGTCAAAAATTTTTGACATAACACATAACGCCGATTCACGATCATGTGCGATATACATTTCATCGGAAGATCTGTTCGAAATGCAAATTAAAATGGATACGACGGTTGAAATTTTTCTTTTGAGCGGATACCTTGATAGGCTTGTCTTTCTTAGCATTAAGAATAGCACACCTGCAACCCCTCAAAAGTATTACCAGTTTAATCCTCCTTAGGCTACATAACCTTGGTTTTCCTGTATCTCTTAGCATTAAGTAGAGCACCCTGCAACCCCTCAAAAGTATCACAACTTTAATGCTCCTAAGGTGCGACTTAAAATTTAAATGGCATCGTTAGAGGGCATGCGCATTTATCCTCTGACCGTCAACAACCTATGAAACCTAATCCTTCCTAAAGCCTACGTGGTCATGTCATATAATGGCGTCTGTAGCGAGCATCAATAGCACCAGGTATCCAGAGGCTTTAAATGATGTGTTCCTTCGGACATTTTTGACAGGTTCTAGGTGAGCAACAGTACGTGACATGACTTGTTATTGTGAAGGTATCGAATGGCTTTGAAACGGATTTTAACTAAGCGGAACTCCATCAATATTTGAATTTGTATTCGAAGGCTATCAAAGGTTGCTTTTTGGTCAGATTCATCCTCTAAAAATTTAAGAGATACAGGTAGATACTCAAGGAAAAGCTACATCCCATGTAGCTATTTGCATTTGTATGCGAAAGCTATCAAAGGTTACTTTTTGGTCAGATTCACCCTCTAAAAATGTAAGAGTTACAGGTAGATACTCAAGGAAAAGCTAAATCCCAAGTTACTTGACGTTTTGTAAATGTTATCGAATGACTTTTAATCGGATTCAAGCTATGCAGAGCACTGTCAATATTTGTTAATACTTGCATGTGCATCTGAAGGCTTATAATGATTGCTTTCTGGTCGGATTTGAACACTCAAAATGCAATAAGATACCGCATAGATACTTAGGAAACAATAAAACCTCTTTTGACTTGATGCTGTCAAGTTATCGAATGAATTTTCAAACGGATTTGAACTGCACAGATAATTTTCAATAATTGCTTACGTTTGCATCTGTATCTGAAGGCTTTCAAACGTGGCTTTCAACTCAGAATACAGTCCCCATAACGTTATCATTAACTACGTGAATTTCACAGTGAATTTCTAGAGCCTTTCAGGTCCAATTTAAATCATTAAAATCCTCTGAATTATGGATAGATACTTGAGAAATGACAGCATCCCATTGGACCTGACTTTCTCCCAAACCACTTTTGGCAGAAAAACCTTTTTAACGTCCATTCAATCCCAACATGAATCCTCTAAATTCCAATTAATCAAACAACTTGTTGAAGTTTATTACACAATACTCTACCACCACATACACTCACCAACTATCCATGAAACAGATCTGTAAATATCCGGATAAATTTACGCTCCAAGTTGTAGAATAAAAAGGAAAATTTTGGAAGAAAACTTTTAAAACCTCCCAAACCACTTTCAGTGTACCGCACACTCTCCTAATCTCAGAATCAGATTTGCCCTAGCGATTAACCACAATCTACGGTTTGGAACTCCAAAAAAAGAAACCTACCCATAGAAGTCGACAACATTTGGGGCTCTCTAAGGATTAATTTGATTTATTCCAGGAAGGCTCCCTTGATGTCTAAACAATACCGGATGATGAATTGAATTCCCCACGAGGAGAGAGAGAAAGATCTGTAACTTGTAGGCCGCAAATGTTTTGTTTTCAGGTATCAGATACAAGTAACAGCTACATGAATGAAAACAAATTCATCTCGCTCATCAATTTTCCTGGAAAAAAAAAACCAACAGTCAGGATGGGGGGAGGAAAAACAAATGAAACAGCAGTTAGGGATTTTTTTTTGTGCAAACTTGCATCATCACCCTGGTGGCACAGGCAAACCCTGTTCAAAGGAAAAACAATTGAACGACAAAAAAAATAAGAAAATACTATCTCTATGTATCTGAATGTATCTACACACTGTGGAGTGTTGGAATTGGAGTCGAAATGAGTTCCACATATACCCCGATGCATGGTACGTGCCTAGAATCCCATTGTTCCCTTTCGCCAAAATGGAACCATCTTCATCAGCCCGTCGCCACTCCTCCAGACCCCACAGAGGAGTTCTCAATTTCTCGGTTTTTCGGTTTTTTTTTTGCATTTTCTGCTCGGTCGTTCCCTGTTGAACCTTCTGTCATGTGCGATAGTGTGTGTGTTTTTGTATGGCGGATGATGAATGACTACAGGAATAGGGTATGCGATCATCATCGTCCTCATCATGGCGTACAGGAACAGCAATATCTTCATGTACACCTATGTATGTTAGTCGGGTTTGTACACCATAGGGTGTATGTGTACTTAGGGGGGTATCCCCCTGGCTTGTTGTAGCAATATACAGCAGCTCAGCCGAATGAAGCAAGTGGAGTGGACACGTAATTGCATGTTGTGGTAGTAACAGCAGAAGCTTAGACCCTATACCTACCTCTAACTCTTCCTATATGTGGATACGACACAGAGGAGGAGTGTGTTGCTGGCCTTTCCTCTATACGTCTTGGCGAGCCCGTTCGCCCTGCTGCTCCACGATGAGAGAGGAGTTCTGTTGTTATTTTTGCTGGGAGACTTTTGCATGGAAAAGTAAATCATTGAACACGTTTCGGGCTGGAGATGCATATTTGTTCGGTGCGTTGAATTTCGTTAGCCCCTTTTGTTTTTTTTTTTTATTTTTTTTGTGCGGATTTTTGCTATTTCTACTCAGAATGGCGGACGTTGATTTCGTTTGGAACGGATGAATGCATGCTTTCACGGCTTTCAAGCCATAGAGAGGTGGGCTAGGGCTATGCACATGCATAGGCAGGGATAGATAGATTTTTTTTTGGTTTTATTTTCTGCTATTTGTGAGGAATTCTACGAAAAATATCTTTATGCGTCATGACGTCTGGATGGTGGTTAGATAGTGAGGGGAAGGTGGCGCGCAGGATGATGTGAATTGGAGTGGAAAGGAATTGAATTTGCAAATGGAATTTGTTTTACGCTGAAATATCTCATCTCTCTCTGTCCTATTAAATTGAAGGCTTTTAAGGCGTTTTTTTTTTCTACCTCAGTCTGGGAGGGGTAGATCGGGGGGAATTGGGCTTTTAGTTGGGAGTGGTCCTAAAGTGTGTTAGGAGTCGCAAAGCGTGGTAGTAATGTGCTTTGAAGTGACAAGATAAGTGTCACATGTGGATTCAATTGTGGATAAAACAGAGCGGAGGGCCACGAAAACATTTTAAACATGAAGCCGAATCTTCAGGGAAAAAATGGGCTCCAAACCCTTAGATAATTTTATGGCTTTCGTCAGACCTATTTGGTGCCAATCCACAAACAAAGTAAGCCACCTAAAATATATGATAAAGGTATCTTCAAAGGATAGCTAGTGCAATGAGAACTACACCTACCGTGGAAAACCATTCTAAGCCTTTCGTCCTTAGATTTTTTTATGGAAGAATGTAACAAGACCGCTCTGTAAATCAGTAAGCTAAACTGCTTTAAGCTGGATAAGGAAGGGCGATAATGGCGGCGATTAGAAAGTAAAAGAAGGCATGAAACGGGGTTTGGTTGTGATTAAGAGGTTGCGCTCAAAGTCTAAACAGAGACTTGGGCTCCTCAGATGTATTCTCCGACTACATGCGGACCTACCGTGACTTACAGAAACCATTCTCCTGCATCTTTCCAATCGGAGAAGAGTAGGTGTGGAAGCTTTGGTTACCAATTCATATTTATCTGGTACCGCATATGGTATGGATGGTTCAAAAATGGCCGTAAGGCATTGGAACAGGTGGTTCTCCGAAAAACTAAAGCTTAACAGTGGCTTGTACGTTGGACTACTGAGACTGGGTTCCTTGGTTGAAATCCTGAAAGTAATACCTAAGTTTTTAAACTTCCCCAACTCTTGCAAAAGTCTGACAAACATGCAGGACTGTAAAAATGTCATGACAAGCTTATCATATTTGCCGTTCATAATCGACGTTAAACAGGAAGTTATATTCTTTTTGTCAAAAATATAACTTCGCTCACACCAATGAAAGGAGAAGCTAGCTTTGAGGCACTGTATGGGCCATTAATGCCAGATAAGCAGGAGGTACCATTCTTTGCGGCAAAAATGTAAAGTCGCCCTTTTCCAATGGCACGGATACGTATGCAGCCAACTTGGGCACACCTACCAGGGAACACACATCTAATGCGTTTGGACCAGGTTGTCCCAAAGTCTTAAAGTTAGGGGCGCTCACATCAATGAAAGGAGAAGCTAGCTCTGTATGCGCCGCCAGGTACCAGAGGTACCATTCATTTTGGCAAAAATGTTAAGTCGCCCTTTTCCAATGGCACGAATACGTATGCAGCCAACTTGGGCACACCTACCAGGGAACACACATCTAATGCGTTTGGACCAGGTTGTCCCAAAGTCTTAATGTTAGGGGCGCTCACATCAATGAAAGGAGAAGAGAGCTTTGAGGCTCTGTATGGGCCATTAATGCCAGGTACCAGAGGCACCATTCTTTGTGGCAAAAATCTAAAGTCGCCCTTTTCCAATGGCACGGATACGTATGCAGCCAATTTGGGCACACCTACCTGGGAACACACATCCAATGCGTTTGGACCAGGTTGTCCCAAAGTCTTAACGTTAGGGGCGCTCACATCAATTAAAGGAGAAGCTAGCTTTGAGGCTCTGTATGCGCCGCCAGGTACCAGAGGCACCATCCTTTGTGGCAAAAATATAAATTCGCTCTTTTCCGATGGCACGGATACGTATGCAGCCAACTTGGGCACACCTACCTGGGAACACACATCTAATGCATTTGGACCAGGTTGTCCCAAATTCCCAAATCAATTAAAGGAGAAGCTAGCTTTTAGGCTCTGTATGGGCCATTAATGCCAGGTACCAGAGGCACCATTCTTTGTGGCAAAATATATAAATTCGCTCTTTTCCGATGGCACGGATACTTACGTAGCCTACCTGGGAACACACATTCCCTGCGTTTGGACCAGGTTTTCCCAAAGTCATAACGTTAGGGTCGGTGGTACTACCCGGAGAGGAGACCAATATGCTTGACCAGGTTATGGGTCGGAGACGAGGGAGAATTATTCTCGGTAGAGACAGTCCATTGCAGTGGTGCTAGCTCGAAGCCGGACAGCCAGTTGCAGTGGATCCGCGCCTAACACTCATCCAGGTTTTGTGTTAGGAATAGGCTTTCAAGCCATTGTCTTACCCGTTTCCACTGGCTAAGATGCGCATTCAACATCCTTCGGAGTGCCTTACTTTCCGCAGTTGCCGGCCAGATTTTCCCAGAATATCGGAAAGACATCCGTTTTGGAACCTGGACCGAACAATAGCCAAGAGATGGTACATCCCCACCATTACTCTGAAATCATTGGGCAAACTTTATGTACGGCTTCGAACTCGCACCCGATGGTCCCCTCAAAATATTACCAAACCAAGTGTCTTCTAGCTCGAAGCAACTCCAGGCTGCTAAGGCTGCTTACAAGGATAAACGGGCACTTAATAAAATAATTGCCCGTATCCAACGTATCCCGATAGCTAATAGGATTGAAAAGCAAAATTCTTCACTAAGCTAGGCCGAGGAACAGTTTCATCGTTTCGCCAGCTCCTCCGAGGACACGGCGTCCAAAAGGCAAAAGTCGGTTGAAGACATCCCGAGTAGCGCCAAAATGAAAAAAAAAAAACGGCCAAACCCTTGCAATTTAGAACCTCTAACAGAACGTTTAGTCAGATGTTGAACGAAGGTCTCGAATTCGCTGTAATTTACCGCGGTGACCCGAATGGAGGCATAACATCTGAAAAAATGGAGAAAAGTCGAGGTGAATCTAGCCTCCAGCTTTCTCCAAATCCCAGATTCTCCAGCTCCTTCCAGGACACCGCGTCCAAAAGGCAAAAGTCGGATGAAGACATCCGATGAGCGCAAAAATGAAAAAAAACGGCCAATCCCTTGCAGTTTAGAACCTCTAACAGAACGTTTAGTCAGATGTTGAACGAAGGTCTGGAATTCGCTGTAATTTACCGCGGTGACCCGAATGGAGGCATAACATCTGAAAAAATGGAGAAAAGTCGAGGTGAATCTAGCCTCCAGCTTTCACCAAATCCCAGGTTCTTCATGGACATATAAGGAGGATTGCATGTTTCAAGATAGCAGTGTCCAGGTCAGGGGAAGTTTGACCAGGAACACAACTGGCGGTAGTGGAAATGGACCAGATTCCTAATACGGATTCCGGCCGAGCCATCTGGACATTATCTGGTTCATCAATCCGCTTCTTTCAACAAGGCAAGGTTGAACAGATCAAGAGAGATTCAAACGTTTGCTGTAAACTGTAAACGAGGAATCTTTGGCTCATTTAGCTGCTGACGATGGAGTCATAAGCTATGGGTTCAGCTCCATTCTGCTGAATGTTTATAGGTGCGGAAAATCGCATCTTCAACCCACCCTAGCACTACACCACCTCAACCGTATATCGATGACAAGTTGATGTCTAAAAAAACAAATTTTTGGCGCAACAGGCTCGTTAGTACCAAGTGTCTCACAACCATTCATGTGTGCTTGTGTATACTTCTTGCACGACTGCGGGGCCTTCTCTTTTATGCCGACTCCGAAGGGCTAAGTTGAGACAAGGTTTTCTTGACATTTGATACTACTTTGTCAGATTATCACGAGAGGATGGCCAGTGGAGGGTGGGCCAGTGAAAAATCATTTAGATGTTGCTACGGCTGGGAATCGAACACAGACCTTCTGCGCGGCAGTTTATCGCACTAACCATCGCGCCACTGAGCCTCATCCTGTCAAGTAAAATGGCCTTCATCGCTGAAGAAAACAATTGCGTCCTCATGAGCGATTTCGAGAAGCACCTCACATGCGTTCCCCTCAGAATTGAAGTCGCTTTCCTGCACAATCGTCAACTGAAGATCTTCAATTGGAAAGTCCAACGGCCTGCGTGCGAATTGCAAGATTGAAGCTCTCTACTGGAATCTTCTAAGGTAATCTGATGGGCTGAGGGATTCCGGTTCCTAGTCTTTTCCAAATCCATGCGTGACCCATGCGTAACAATTATTTTTTGGTTTGGTATAAGGTCCAAGGGGGCTAGATTTTAAGCAATTTTACCAGGCCTGCTGTGTTCCGATCGCTGAATGTACATTCAAAAAATAGACACGCGTCTGACTGTGCCAATGACTCAAGAAGACCGGTGTTAGAAAAAATGCTTTAGAAAGACGCCAGTAGAGGGGTTCCATTCCTGCATAAGGGTGCGATTTTAATAGGCTTGCGGGGTTTCAATCGCAGAATGTCAACATCAGGAACCCTAATCAATCATGGTTTCAATTTGTAGTCAAAGCTGCAAAAGCAGGGCCTAAACATTGAAAAGATGCTTCCTTTCAGAAGATCCTGCAGGGATGACTATGACCTTAGGTTAGGTTAGGTTTACGGGTTGGTGGAGTAGAGGATCCTCTATTCCGTCACACTTAGGTTCATGTGGACCCATTGTGATACCCTTGGTGGGATTTCGTCCTTCCTTATCGTTACTTTGGGTTACTCCACTCTATCCAGCTATCCTGACGTTTGTAGGAACCTGTAATGATAATGTAATGGAATATCGGAAAGTTCTTGGATGTCTTGGAAGTAGTAGCTTCCAAGTGTTATGTTCCTCAGGTGACAGAGACTCGGGCAGTGACAGAGGAAATAAGGTGTATCCTCGTGTGTTTCTTCATCATCCAGCCTCTAAAGATATCGTCATCCTTGAGATTTAGTTCCATTGTATGGGTTCCGAGAAAGTTGTGACCAGTGAGAGCGCCTACCAGTTTAGATAAGACTATGACCTTAAGATATTTATGGTCATAGTCACGCAAAAAGGCTAGGCCTTCACTCAAACGATTTCTGCAGGCGCTCTAGTTCATCTTCTCTGTAACTGCCCGGCCCTATCAAACAAAAGGAAGCTTCATCTTGGAGGTGCCATCTTTCAAAATCTTTGCGATTTGACAAAAACGGATGTGAGGAGTTTCCTCCAGCACAGATTGGTTTTCCTACAGGTAGCACAAGATCCACGTGGTATCAGAATGAACCAAAAACTGGTCTAAGTGTGCTAACGAATCGCTGGCAGCCAGTCTAACCTAACTTAAGGTCATTTCAAATCACCTAAAGTCTTCTGAAGGCACCTAAATTTCTGTGAAATTGAGAAAAAAAATTCAACAGCGGAACAGCCTGAAGGCATAAAAATCTTAGGCCAACTTGATTCACACAAAGTCATCACAAGTCATCTGAATTTTTTTTAAATTATTAAAAATCTTTCCGAATTCTCTCGAAATTCCCATTCAAAGGGATTGAAAAGATACTTTCCACCATCTTGAGTGCTTCAAAACTTTCTACCACCACTGTAACATACATACACCCCCTATACATCTGCTACCTCCTCGACAGCATGCTAATGAGTTGCGTGTGACAAAATTGCTCAGTTCATCCACAACATCATCATCGCCCAAGTCCTTACAAGTGCTCTTCAAAAGACTCAACATATCCGCATGTAAACCCAGACCCATTCAAGTTCTTGTCAAATAAAAACCCCGGCAAGCTTGTGTGAGAAAAGAAAACAAAGTCCCAAGCTATGAGCACGCAATGTTTAAATTGCACTGCGAGTCATAAAATACGCACTCCCTCCCTATCCCTTATCGACTTCCGTAATCTTCAGCTCAGGTAATCTGTGGTTCTGAAAAAAAAAAGGAAAACCTCATCCAATTCCATTCCATCCGCCAAACGTCCTTTATTTACGCATAACCTCCAAGCGAACGTGTGTAGTTAAATAAAAACCACCTAGTCCTAGGCTCTGTCAAGTCAAGAGAAACCCATAACCTTTCCCAGCTACATGCACACACACACCCTGCTGTACCTAGGCCTATAAAATAAAAACACAATTTCCGGTAAAAGATCATAAAACCGAACAAGACGACGGGGGACGGGGGTGGCAGGCAAACAATCAGGCTTAAGGAATGGAAAAACTTTTTTTTTTTATTGCTTTTCACGGATGAGGCTGAGAAGCCAAAAAGAAACCGCGATACCAAGACTGGCACTCAATCTATATAATGAGAGGAGTTGCCGCTCCATTCCTATGCCGAGAAGAACAATCCCCAGCTCTTCGACAAATAGCTGGTGTTTGCCTCAATAAACGACAGCCGGAGCTAATTCTGTCCAACTGAGTTTTTGGTTGGCTGCAAGAACCGAAACGAAAAGGGTGCGGCTAATGATTTCCATATGAATGGCAGGGCAGGCAAATTGCATTTGAAAATCATTTGGAACGGCAAGCCAGGTGATTATATAATCATTATCGTGGATCTAATGAGAAATTGAATCAAAACGGGTGTTTCCCCGTCAAGAACCCATTCCCGATGTCTTCCAAGTGGGAGCACGAAACAAAAGACTCCGCGCGAGAGGTGGATCCAATTGATTTTGGTTCCATTCGAGGTGCAGTCGTAAATGCGAAGGAAAAAGTGATTTATGTCTTCGAGGTGGAGGGATGGGGCACCTCGAGCCTTGAGTTACTCAATGAAAGTTGAAGAGATCTGTTCGTTTAGTTGTTTGTGTGATTTTTATGGTTATGTTGCCCGTTGTCTAGTGAGGATGAACCAACGAATTTACGAGCATCGTTAAAGACCTTACGCCAGCCGGGAAGGGAATGACTTTCAAAGTCATCATAATCCATCATTTGGGTTTGTTGTTCCAGTGGGTGGACGAAGGTTCGGTCTTGGGAACTTTGAACTTTCGGAATTAACTTGTAATTGCGTGGTGGTGACTGGTTGAATAGTCTACCGGGGATATGCATGAAGATGTAGTGGCTGGTTAGGTTTGAAGCTGTGGGAGGACTATCTGCTGAGGGGAGCAGCCTTTTGAAATAATTACGGAACAACAATTGAGATGAGGTGGCTTTTCTAAGTGTGGAAGCATCGATTTGTTATGGTTGTGGCTTCATACCTTCTAAGGTGATAGGGAAGTTAATGAACACTGAGGTAGTTGATTACCTAGAAGGGAATGGATTGATGAGTGATAAACAAGGTCCAAAAGAAAAGCTCAACTAGACACCTGCTGAGTTTATTTATTTGACTAAGTGGAGTTACAATCCGTGGTGAACCTGTGCCACTTCCAGCCGGGTCCTTAGATAACTGCCTTCAGTGGTGCAATTTTAGTTCGTTGAGGTGGGATTCGCCTTGTGAGCGTTACTTAAGGTGAGGTCCTCCTCTACTACGTCTAACCTATGCTTGGGATTAGAGGACTCCCTCTACATCTCCAATGAGAAGTTTTTTCATCAAGTCTATATCGCTATGGCTGGAATTAGAGGACACCAAGAGCCGGAGTGTTAGTATCCATTCGCTCTACATCTCAACCTCCAATGCTATGTCGCTTTACAGCTTCTAAAGTTCTTGGTTAAATCTTTGTCTAAATAGCCCATTCAAACGGAACCGAACGTTTTCCGAAGAATCTCCCGCTCAAAATGACCAAGGATTTCTTCATTTGCTTCTTCACGATCCATGCATCAGTGCTGTAGAGAAGGACTGGAATACTTACTTACTGACTGTCCGGAATGAACCTGAGCCTCAACCAACATGTCTCTCCAATTTGCCCGGTCCTTAGCTAACTGCCTTCAGTTGCGCACTACAAGTTACAGAGGAAGACCTCGCCTTAAGTGGTGCGCACAAGAAGAAACCGACTTCAAGGTTTCTGCGTGCGTGCCACTTAAGGCGAGGTCTTCCTCTACTGTCTCCGACGTCTGGCTGGGAATCGAAGACTCTGCGAGTCGGCGTATTGGTGTCCATCGTTCTACATGTCCTAGCCGTCTTAAACGTCCGATGCTAATTTCTTTAACAAGGGGTATGTCACTATACAGCTTGTATAGCTCGTGGTTTAATCTTCGTCTCCATAGCCCGTCAACGCAGACGGGACCGAAGATTTTTCGAGGAATTTTTCTCTCAAGACGACCAAGGATTTCCTCATCCGCTTTATACGGTCCATGCTCCAGCATCGTAGAGCAAGACTGGGTCTTGTATAGGATCTCCTTAGTAGTTCGAGTGAGGGCTTTACTACTAAATTGCCTTCTTCGCCCGAAGAAACAGCGACTGGCAAGAGTAATTCTTCGTTTGATTTCTGACGAGATGTGTTTGTCAGAGCTTATCCAAGGCAGACAGAGCCCTTTCTACTACCAGAAAGGTGTATCTGTAGAGTTTGACTTTCGGTCCAATTTGTCGAAGTTGTGAGTCGTTTCTTGATGACAGCCTTCGTCTACTTCAGGATAGTGCTTCCCTATAATCGCAAACGTGCTTATATCATATTGATACCGACCAATGATGTCAATATAGTCGGCGATTGCTAGTAGTTGCACCGATTTTTGGAAGATTGGAAGATCTGGTGATGGCCCGGAAGTTTTGCACAATCCTCTCAAGAATCAGATTAAAGAAGTCACATGACAGCGCATCGACTTGCTTAAATCCATTTTTGGTATCGACTGTGTCGGTGAGGTCGTTTCCGACCCAGATGGAGCAGCGTCATCCTGCACAGAAAGACGGGCAGACGGAGTTTTGGGCGGTATACCACAGCTAGACATGGCTCTGTATAGTTCGTCTCTATAAATGCTGTCGTATGCAGCTTTGAAATCGATAAATAGGTGGTGGGTATCGATTTGGACTTCTTAGGTTTTTTGCAGGATCTGCCGAAGTGTGCAGATTTGGCAGTTGTGGACTTTCCTGACCTAAACCCACATTAATAAGGGACAATCAGGTTGTTGGTAAACGGTTTCAAGCGTTCACATGTAAGTCAAACAGGGTTTTGTAGGCGATGTTGAGGAGACTGATGATTTTCATAGACAAGGGGTAAAGTTCCATTCTTCAGTCATACTTTCATCCACCAAAATGTTCTCAATGAGTTGATAAATATTTTACTATCTCTTCTCCAGCGGCTTTATATAGCTCGGAGGGAGGCCGTCATTACCAGCAGTCTAGTCAAGCTTCAGTTTAAATATTGCAATCCGCACTTCACTTTCGATGGTAGTGCTCATTGCGCCAATAATAAGTGATTCCTCCTCCCTGACAGAGAAAGATTGTCCGTCATGGACGTTGCAAAGTCTGCTGAGGTATTTATTCCACAATCTCAACATCGAGTATACTTCAACTACGGTCTTCTCTAGTTCTTCTTAAAGGCTTCCTTTTACATCTAAATAAAATATTTCCTTCGCTATATCTTTAAGTACGCGCTTTCTTTGCTCTTTTTGCACCACTCGTCTTCAGCTGCAGCTTTCTCTTGTTCGCACCTTGTATCCCTGGCTTTAACACATTTTGGTAAAACTTGCGAACATCTTTCCTGATGAAGCACCTCTCGATATCCTCGATAGCACGTTTTTTTTTTTTTGTCCTTTTTTCTTCTTTCTGAAGATCAGGTGCTGTTCCCTCTTTTATTGCCTATAAAGCTCAATGCTAGCTTGTGTCTCAAACTCCAGCTTTGTCCGGTTATAGGCTGCGAGCATCTGTCAGCATTTTTTTTTTATCAAACCAACGGTTTCTTGCTGGGGAGTCGAGAAACCTAGCATATCATTTGTCTTCGGCATCATCTGCTGGAGGTATGGTTATAATCGAGAGGTTAAAGGATACGTGTTCTGGAAAGGCCTGGACGTTCTCTTCCTATTGCAGTTATTCGGCATTTGCACAATATTTCTTAATTTTTGTGGTCTGGTTGATATCCGCAATCCTACCTTGGCTGCAACAAGGTAGTGTTCCGAGTCGATGTAAGCCCCTCGGAATATTCGGATATCCAAAATACTGGATGCGTGTCACTTGTCTATAGAAATCTGATCAAATTGATTGACCATTGGTCGATCTGCAAACCGACATGTCCCTTTGTGAATATCGAGGTAATGAAACTCTGTGCTGGCTATAGTGGCATTTCGTTACGCAGGGAGGTAAATTAGCCTAAGTCCGTTGCACGACGTAGTGTCGTGTAGGCTGTGTTTTTCCGACTTCACTGCTAAATATATCTTCTCTTCCTACCCTTGCATTAAAATCTCTCAGCATGACTTTATCGTCGTATTTTGGTAGTCGCTAGTAAATTTTGTCCAGGAGCTCTTAGAAACAATCCTTCGCAATTTAATTTTTTGTTACTCCGTCGAAGCCCTTATAAGGTTTATGTTGCCAAATCTGGCCTTGATGCGGACTGTTACAATGCTTTCGATAATGTCTTCTAAGCTTCCTACCCAAGTCTGGCACTTATAACAAATCCACATCCGAATATTCACTGTTTCTGCACGGACCGTAGCAGATCACACCGGTTATCTTCCTCATTTTGCCCGACCCACCCAGTCGTATTTCCTGGATGGCAGTAATAACTGCTTTGTATCAGCTAAGGGCTTCCGCTGGTTGTTTGGCTGTACCTGTTTTTCAGTTAAGAATTCTTACATTACAGGTCAAGATACGAACGTGGATGTCCGATTTCTCATATGATGTGGTCGTCAAAATTAAAGTCAGTCCTTTCCAAGGATCTTCATTGCTTCGTTTCAAAACCTTTTTAAATGATTGGGTGAACGCACAATTCTAAACCTAGAGCGGAAGTTCCAAATTAATTGATACCCCTACGACACGTGGCCGCATACATTCTCAACGGGGTTAAGCGCTGCTATTGACCTCTACGTTCATTCGCCACCATCGGCCCCTTGAATAGCGATGGTGGCGAATGAAGTAAGTAAGCCTACACAATCCTTTTTGGCCTGTTGTCCGAGTATGTCAAAGCAGATCATGTAGGTTCATCACTCCGTCCAGAATAGCTGGGTCTATAAACCCCATCGTTGATACCATCTAGGGAGGTTTTTGTTTTGTATTCCGGGATCTTACACATAGATAATGTAGGTCCGCGAGTGGTATTTTATTTCCCTGCATATTTAAAGGCCATTCCTCTACTCACAACCTGAGGACGAGTCCGATGAGAGACTATCAACTCCACACGAACTGCTTAGTCCAGGGTACTCATTCCGTAACTTTCAAAACGATAATCGTTGACGATAGAAAAGGAGACTTTCTGCGTATGTACCGTTTAATTTGTATACACAATATAAAAATTAAACGCTACGTACCTAACAAGTCTCTTACACTATCGTCAACGATTGTCGTTTTGAAAGTTACGGATTAAAAAAAAAATAAGTCTCATGGTCTGATTTTTATGAAGCATTGCAGGTACTTGCAGGTACACTATCGTCAACGATTATCGTTTTGAAAGTTTCGGATTCAAAAAAATGGCTCATGGTCTGATTTTTATGAAGCATTGCAGGTACTTGCAGGTACACTATCGTCAACGATTATCGTTTTAAAAGTTACGGATTAAAAAAAATAAGTCTCATGCTCTGATTTTTATGAAGCATTGCAGGTACTTCTAGTTTATTTGGAAACTTGGAATCCGTTTCGGGAATAACACCATAACCGCATGTGAGACAAAGATTCTTAAAAATTTCAGTTTCAACAATTAAGCATCGATAGATACGGCTTTAGCTATATCGATAGAAATTCTTGCTACATCAATGAAAATCGTGGTAACAATGATTTCAGTTGCCTTCAGTTGGACTAGAAACATGGAGCTTTGCAGAACATTGGGTCAACAATCACAGATGCCAGAAAGAAGATAAAATTGACTCAGATGCCAGAAAGGATGCAAAATTGGGTCAGCAGTCACAGATTCCAGAAAGGAAACAAAATTTGAGTTCGAATTTGAATTGTTTAATGCACTCAAAAACGTCCAAAGTAGTTTATCAAAACCTTATCATCTTCGACATTATCCAAAAGCCGAATTAAATACTTCCGGAATACCAGTATAGTCATATTGCCATCCCTTATGCGGAACTTAAGCCTCGACAAAACCCACGAACTCTTCTCCATTCGATTGGTAACAAAATTGAACGAAATCCGGGATTCATGTGGTAAGTTTGAGCCAGTTTAGGCACGAAAATTTGGCCAGTCTAACTATCAAAGGTTCTCAACTTTATCTGAACAACATTTGGCCGTATAAAAGCGAAGAGCAACCAATTTTCCTTAGTTAAACTGCCTGTTAAGTTATTTTCTCAGGTGAGGCGAACCTATAAGTGCCAAAAAAAAAACGTAACGTCAAGTAATCAAGAGGAAAGCAGACTAATCCGAGCCAAAAAACATCAACTTAACGTCAAGGAATCAAGAGGGAAACAGACTAATCCGTGCAAAAAAAAACGAAACGTAACGTCAAGTAATCAAGAAGGAAACAGACCAATCCATGCCAAAAAAATTAACGTAACGTCAAGTAATCAAAAGGGAATCACAACTTCTTAACTACCGCGAGAATGAAAAAAAAACCATCATCGTTTAGATCTCAACCTAAACCTCTCAACCTCTGTCGACTCCTATTATCCCAAGACAATTAGTCAAACCATTCAACTTGTGCCTTAACTACTTTTATCGTTCGTTTAAGGCCAGTCCAACTGTTGTTTGTAATCTCTCGCTAGCTATAGCTCCATTAGACCGTTGGTTTTTTTTTTCTGCTTCACATTCCCACAATATCATCCCATTGCGAGCTGCTTAATCCCTTGTTCCACAGCTATATATTTCGACCCATCCATCCATCATTTCATTTCCGGATTCTCTGCAATTCCCCATTTGTAGCACCAGATGCGCCTATCTCACACTACAAATCGCGCACAATCCCACACTAATCGCCTTCAAGACCCATTATATCCATCACACAATACTAATACGTCCCGAAAACCCGTTCATTAGATGAAAAGGATAACACATAGGAAACCATCGCCGGGAATTAATTAATCGCAACCATTAGCACGCCTTTGGACCAGTGAAACCGCTTTAATTTCCATGAAAATCGCAGAGCACCATTCATTCAATTCATTCCCTATGCGCGCGATGATGGCTGATGCCGGTGATTATGATGACTAGCCGAGTCCCGCGGTATAGATGTGAAAAGCCACATCTCCAGCGGCTCTGCAAGTCCACCCCACGCGATGACTAATTGCATCTTCCGGGTGCATGCTTCCTTTTCACCAATTATCATCGTTGTTCCACTTTCACGCCACTAAACCAAATGTGCCGCATGAGTATCTAGATACGTGTATACCACAACTCACCATATCACACCACACACTCGTCTAACATGGTTTTTGTTTTATTGTTTCATTTGTTCCATTTGCCAAAGTGTGAGCAAAAAAAAAACGGGAAAAATTATTTAAATTAGAAAAAAAAAAAAAAAACGGAACCCTCATGGCAATTACTCAAAAACCCAAACAATGGCGGACACTCTCTATTTTTGTATTGATTCCAGGTCATCCGTAATGCGGTTTAAATCCATTTCGAGCCACGGCTTTGAGAGGACCCTTATCCCTAATCGAGGATATAAAACCAATAAAGCCACTAACGGTTTAGTAAGGGCTTAGTTCTGGTTGGTACTTTGGCAAACAATCTACAAAAGCGAGGGGGAGTTGCTTTAACATTTTTTAATATACACCACCCGACATGAATGCGGGACACATTTGCATATGTAAACTCGTGAGGTGCAACATACAAAGGGTGTGCAGGAATGGGTGATATGTGCCAGGATGACCCCGAACTTATTGATCGCAATATATTCGTCATGGTGCTCCTGTTGTTTGGTTGACAGCGTATAACTACTAGGCGACATGGCGCGACACGGTGACACTCTTCAGAAAACACTTTCCAATGAAAATGTGTGTGCTAATGTGGGGCGCAATGCATGCGATACATGTTAGACCTTGAGGTCGTGTGTGAAGCTCGCGATTTCCCAACACCAAGCCAAACAAAGGCGATGACGACGGTTTGGAATTTATTTTTCCATTTCCTTGGGGATCTAGACATTTAGTTGCAGATTGGTTTTTTGATGTGGAAAATGTGTGCATGACGGGAGAATTTTTTGCGTACCACGCAGCCTTGAACTCGCATTTATAGGTACTTCTAGATTGGGTGGGAACATGGAATTTCGCACGCATGCAGCACTGTAGTCGTAGTTGAGAGGGGGATTCTAAAAGTTTTGATTTTTCATAATTTAGCATCGATAGATACGGTAATAGATACGGCTTAGTGGAATCATGAAATTAAAATCCTTTTGAAAGCCAGGTGTAAAGTCGAACAGCCCTGGAGGGGAGCCATCTTTGAAGTGATCCCTGAAATATGAAATAAAAACCTCTAGAGACCAGTGCTTGAAAGCCAGGCGTAAAGTCGAACGGCCCTGGAGAGGAGCCATCTTTGAAGTGATCCATGAAATATGAAATAAAAACCTCTTGAGACGAGTGTTTGAAAGCCAGGCGTAAAGTCGAACGGCCCTGGAGAATAGCCATCTTTGATGTGATCCCTGAAATACGAAATAAAAACCTTTAGAGACGAGTGTTTGAAAGCCAGGCGTAAAGTCGAACGGCCCTGGAGGGGAGCCATCTTTGAAGTGATCCCTGAAATATGAAATAAAAACCTCTAGAGACGAGTGTTTGAAAGCCAGGCGTAAAGTCGAACGGCCGTGGAGAGGAGCCATCTTTGAAGTGATCCCTGAAATATGAAATAAAAACCTCTAGAGACCAGTGCTTGAAAGCCAGGCGTAAAGTCGAACGGCCCTGGAGAGGAGCCATCTTTGAAGTGATCCATGAAATATGAAATAAAAACCTCTTGAGACGAGTGTTTGAAAGCCAGGCGTAAAGTCGAACGGCCCTGGAGAATAGCCATCTTTGATGTGATCCCTGAAATACGAAATAAAAACCTTTAGAGACGAGTGTTTGAAAGCCAGGCGTAAAGTCGAACGGCCCTGGAGGGGAGCCATCTTTGAAGTGATCCCTGAAATATGAAATAAAAACCTCTAGAGACGAGTGTTTGAAAGCCAGACGTAAAGTCGAACGGCCCTGGAGAGGAGCCATCTTTGAAGTGTTCCCTGAAATATGAAATAAAAACCTCTAGGGACGAGTGTTTGAAAGCCAGGCGTAAAGTCGAACGGCCCTGGAGGGGAGCCATCTTTGAAGTGATTCCTGAAATATGAAATAAAAACCTCTAGAGACGAGTGTTTGAAAGCCAGGCGTAAAGTCGAACGGCCCTGGAGAATAGCCATCTTTGATGTGATCCCTGAAATGATGAAATAAAAACCTCTAGAGACGAGTGTTTGAAAGCCAGGCGTAAAGTCGAACGGCGCTGGAGAGGAGCCATCTTTGAAGTGATCCCTGAAATGTGAAATAAAAACCTCTAGAGACGAGTGTTTAAAAGTCAGGCGTAAAGTCGAACGGCCCTGGAGAGGAGCCATCTTTGAAGTGATCCCTGAGTTGATGAAATGAGTGTTTGAAAGCCAGGCGTCAAGTCGAACGGCGCAGGAGAAGGACCATCTTTGAAGTGATCCCAGACAAATTAAGACTGACACGACGCAGGCCGAAAAATTCTATAAAAATCAGCTAAGCCAGGCCCATACTAAGTGTGTGCGCGCAGACTCGCAGTAAAATGATTATTTTTAGAATCTCAGAGCATTGTTGAGTCTCCTTACAACCAGATGGGTAAGAAAGTAGTATTAGGACGAGGCTGGAATAAATGGCGAGTGGGAAGAATGGATTTGATGGTAACTCAAGCATGAATGGTCAACACTGGATGAAGTTGAGGCTCAAATTAAGGACGGGTTAAAAGTTTAGAGTGCATTCCTGACCAATGTAACCACTTTGAGATGACTTTTTGGAAATGCTATCCCTAGTTGGGTGAACTGGACGAAGCATTCATTGCAGTTGTGTACTCTTTGTCAGACTTTGAGATGCGATCACAGATTGTCGAAAAGTCGTAGGAATGCATTAAGTTCAAAAAATGTCTTTACGGCATGAATAGAAGGCATCTCGGTGTGGGGTATGAATCCACAATATAATGGAACCCATAGACTACCCATGCATGCATGTGCAATCACAAGCGTGCACAACAAGGATTTCTCCACACACTATTAAGCCCAACTGTGCAGCACCAAAGAGTAGAGAACTGCATAGAGTACGCATCTCATAAAACGAAAATTTACTACGTGGGGTACTGATATTGATACCCCAGGATTCACATTGGTACCCCAGCATCAAACACGTGCATAGCCGATGCAAAATTCCCCTTCGTACTTACCGCCCGTGTCAGAAACGGCTACAAATTGTTTGTCTATGATGCGTACTCTATGTAGTCCTATACCCTTTGGCAGTAGTCATTCGATTGATTATCACTGGTCATCATTATTTATGTATGCTCGTTTTTTCCCCCTAACTACAAGAAAATTTAAAAAATTTCTGAAATCACAAATGCCGAATGCACAATCACCCCATTAACACCATCCACTCTCAGTTTGCATGCCCAATCGCTATACTGCGCATACATGCATGTGTTATGTATGGACCCACTAAGAGTCCCATGCTCAAATGTTTCAGATTTGTGATGTAAGACTTATCGTAGGACATGAACCCACGAATAAATGGTTTTGCCAACCGGCTTAATATAAGTCATCCGGCCTTTAACAAGCCCCAAATCTACACAAAAGTACTTCAAATCAGCAATTCCTCAAGTTTTTTCAAAAGTGCGATAGAAATGTAATTTTCATAAAGCTCCAGCTCCTCTCCAATGGAGGACTTGTAAAGATTTCAGCCTGAAAACAATTTGTAGAGGAAATTGTATTATCCTTTGAAAAAAACATCCTCGCTTTCGAAATAATGTTCGTAAAGTAGAAAGTCCCCGCCTACAGTCAATCCCCAAATCGTTCCACTTCATAACAACAAAAAAACAGGCTCAAACAAAACACGCCTTACAGGCGAACGCTTACCAAAAAAAGGACCAACATCCTGCTGGAAACCAAAAGAAAAAGTTAAGTGTGTTGGCGGTCGCTAAGTGGTTCAAGGTTATTTTCTTATGCTTCACCAACTTGGAATAACTTCTTAACCGAATCAACACATAAAGAGTGTTCCCATTTATCCTGCAGGCGAAAATATTTTGCGACATCGAGGAACTTTTTCTTGACAGGAGAGAGGCTGAAAACTTTTCCCCAAGAATATCCTCGGCTCTGTTCTGATACCAAAGTGGATTTCCATGCCCCCATCTGTTCGATGTCACGTCAAGTTCCCCACAAAAACTATTCGTTTTCCCACTTAGCATAGGGATGTCTTCGAGCGCATCCGACTTAAAGTGGTCCCAACCAAACAATGCGTGTGCATTGTTCCCACCCCCACCTCCTTATTGTTCAGTTTGCCTTGTTCCACACTTAATACCTGTCACTTGACGCCTAAATATTTAATCCTTCAATTTTAACTAATTGTATGGAGAAAACCTTTTTGGAACGGTCCAACATCCAAGTTTCCACCTTCCGGCAGGATTCAACAAGCGTTCTCAACTCTATTTGCATATTTAAGACTGAGGGGTCCTTGCACAAACTATGCAACCGAAAAATATCTCTTCGGTTCAATTGAATTTCATTAAATCGCAATGAAGCCTATTTTCAGATACACAACTCCAACTCTTTATCTCTCTTGCTTTCCCATTCATCGGGCCGATGATAGTGTGTCAAGGTGTTTCTGGAGTACAATTCCCCCAGCTGAATGTATACTCTGCAGTTGTATGTCGTCCTTGTCCCATGCAGCAACATCATAGCTCAACCCATTAACCCCATCATAAACATGCGAGAGCCGGTGGTGGTGGTGGTGGTACACATAGACAGAGAAAGAGAACGAACGTGACCACTGCCGTCAGAGTGGTGTATGCTAAAGTATGCATCAGCAAGGCAGTGCAGCGCAGCAAGGACCTTTTTCGGAAAACCAAACCAAAACCACACAAATCACAAACTAACTTTGATATATAACATACGAGTGCTTATGTTCGGTACATGCATACTCATTCAGGATCAAAAGGAAGAGGCGGATAGATGATGCTGCTGTACACATCCTTTCAACAGGAAAATTCTCCTTTCCTTCGTATTTTATGTAATCTTCGACTTTTCACATCCGGATTTGGATGATTCTCTCTATTCAGTGGGAAAGGCATTTTTATTCTCGTTTCGGGGAATATCCTTTATCCTGCTGCAGTTGCAGCAGACATCTAGCCGCCGATTCAATCGATGTTTGCATTTATTTTGTGCCCACACAAAATGAATGACATATACACACAAGGACGATGGCAATCGGATTTTTTGTTTTTTTTTTGGAAAAAGGATATTTTGGGGGAGGTTGTGTGCACTGTCTATGGAGGCGTTTTCTTCGGGTAGCAGTGCAATGATATTATGATTCAAAATTGTTTGGCAATATTATTGTCATGAAAGGATACCCGAGGAGGGAGGAGGAGGGGTGGATAAGAAGATGTGTGTGTTTGTGTGTTACAAGGATATTAATGCCTCGATGCATTTACTTGAAAATTGCAACATCATGTCATTGTGTATTGTTCGGATGGACTTTTAATCTGATAAGGGGGTACTTAAGGGGGCTTTGGCAGTTTTCAATAAATGTATCTTGTTCATCTTGTTCGGTGATTAGAGGGTTAGATAGATTTGGGATTGTAAGGGGGGATGAATGTTTGGGATTAGGCGGATTTGTAATGCTGAGATGGCGTTCTGAGATCCTTGTTGGCTGTCTGCCTTGTGGAGCGTGCAAATGTCACAAGTCTTGGGATGAATTTGCAAAGCTCTTGCAGAAAGGTATCTTAAAAGGAAAACTATCTTGCAAGCCAAAGATTGGAGAAGATTCAAGCTTCAAGGATTTCTAGTCTTTGTATGAAGTCCAGTAAGTTAAGTCCTTATTTTGGTGCCAAAGTCGAAATTTTTAAGTAGAGATTTTGAAAATAGTAAGCTCCAAGGTGTAGCTTCCTTTTGTTTGATAGGGCTGGGCAGTTACAAAGGAGATGAAGTATTGTTTCCTCTTCCTCCTCGTCCATGCAGCTCCCAACAGCAGATTCTAGGCTCCTGCTGCTGGCCGGTTTGGAAGGAGAACCGTTTTTAAATTTTTTTCATGTTGAATCCCACGAGTGACGGAGAAAAGAGGTCCACCTGCCCAGAGATCCGCAGTGCGCAGGTAAGGGTATCTAATCAGTAGGTCGCCAGGTATTCGGATACTCCGTTCGCGGCTGAGCTTTTTTGACTGGGTCCCCAGTCAGGCTGATTATCGACACGGGTCGTATGACACCTTAATCCGACCATTGGTGGTTTGAAGGGTAGGAAGAGGGAGGAGGTGTAAGGGAGGGGGAGGAGTAGGAGAGGATGACTTACTATTGGCTTCTGATCTCAACTGAGGGTATACCCGAGTATCTTTTACCGTACTAAGCTTCTAAACCGCGACAAGTCTCGTAGGAGACTAAGACTACAACGCATTTCTGCCATTCAGGAATTAAGTAAGTAGATGAGAAGAAGCTGGCTTGGTGTAAAATATCTCTTAGCTATAACAATGTTTGTCTTTTCGTATATACCGGATTCGTATTTTACCCGATAAAAAGCTGCGAAGCACCTGAAAACAAAGTCATACCGTACTTTCGCATCCTATTTCTCGTTCACCGACCTGATTTTCCCCGCCCTCAAAGGCTTATTTGTATAAACCAGGCAAAAGCCATGAAGACGATAGAGCACTGTTGTACTTGTTATCAAAAGGCCAATTTTCGTCACCTGTCCTGGAGATAAATTTCCCAGGGAAGATTTCTCGATCTCATGGCAGAGACGTATTTGGCATGTATGTCGTTGCTCCGTTCTACTGAAACCATGTTCATGGGTTATAGCCAGGAAAGTTTTGCAACTCAAAAACGCCTCGAGGAACAGCTCAAAATTCACTGCAAAGTCTGACATCACAGCCCATTAGGTCACTTTAGGCGAATGAAGAGGTTTCTAGTGCCTGCGTTTCGTTGCACTCCTGAACCTGCAGTTCCGCTTATTTACGTGCCAATTAAGGTGAAAATGACCTTTACCTGAAAAAAAAGTTAGTAAACGTTGAAAAGCGCTCAATTGCCAGCCTTCTGGAATCCTGGGGCTCTAATTCGTTTACCAAATGAATTTTGTAAGGGTCCAGCTTTGGGTCTTTGTGCAAAATACGGTGTAATGATGATCTGTGCCCATTTGAAGCACTACCGTGCACATAAAAGCTTCGGAAGTTAATGAGCAGACTGACTAACACCTCCACGTTTTCTACAGATTTTGATGATCTAGCCTCTTGAAACTTTTAGACCCATTTTCGGATGAAAGGTATCCTTGGAGACCACTTAAATGACGAAAACCTTGAATCTTGCAGAATCTTTAACGCGCTACAGTCACCGGATCACCATTTTTGTAAAGCTTTCTCACGCACAATGCACGGTCCTTTCATCATAGCTTGACATAACCCCACCACCCCTCGAATTAGTAGCGTTCACGCAGTAAGCCACACTTTTTTTCTGACACCTGTTATAATGAAATCTTGAGAGGTTATTAAAATTCCAAGCCAAGACCCATCGAAAGAGGAGCTTCTCCTTAATTTTTCGTATATTCGATAAAAACGTTGGGCGCCAGTTTATCTCACTAACCACTGGCAAACAGGCAACAGGACTATTTTGTCAAGGTATGTCACCACCATTTACTTTCCTTCACAATTCAGCAGCGCTTTTCAAGACTGAACAGTCAAATTTTGAACCATTTTCCAAAGACGCTCTCAGACCCAGATTTGATTTTTCGGCCACCGAAGCATTCTTGACATAAGTAACTCTCGTCACATACCTATTACTAGAAACGTAGGTATAACCTCGACATGAACTTGTTAAAAGCGACCCCTGAACAATTTTTCGAAAAATCTTCGGTCCCGTTTGCGTTGACGGGCTATCGAGACGAAGATTCAACCACGAGCTATACGAGCTGTACAGCGACATTCTCCTAGTTAACAAAAAAACGTTTAAGATGGCTAGGACATGTAGAACGAATGGACACCAATACTCCGGTTCGCAGAGTCTTCGATACCAAGCCAGACGTCGGACGCAGTATAGGAAGACCTCGGCTTAAGTGGCGCGCTCAAGTAAAAACCGACCTCAACCAACTTGAAGTGCACAACTGGAGGCAGTTAGCTAAGGACCGGGCTAATTGGAGACACATGTTGGTTGAGGCCCAGGTTCATTCCGGATTGTAGCGCCACTTACGTAAGTACCTGATAGACCGGACTGAGGTTCACCCAGCACTGTCATCAGAGGTATAGATGGTTCGAAGGCAAAGATGGCAACAGCAGCTGTAGGACTAGGTATAAACTAGTCCCATCGACTGTCAGACTATTGCAGAGTCTTTGAAGGCGAAATATACGCGATAAGCCCACCAGTGTCATCAGAGGTATACACATCTTTACAGAGGATTCGAAGACAGAGAATGAAACAGGAGCTGGGGTAGACACTAGGTATAATGTAGTCCTTTCCACTGTCAGACTACTGCA
The DNA here is from genome assembly GCA_932526625.1 of Rhingia campestris. Lineage (NCBI taxonomy): Eukaryota > Metazoa > Arthropoda > Insecta > Diptera > Syrphidae > Rhingia > Rhingia campestris. The sequence continues at coordinate 20,884,356 of OW052184.1, forward strand.
GTGTCATTGCGGATGAGATGCACGCGACTTAAAAAGCTGCATAGCCCAGCCTATCGATGGTTCTTCCAGGAATGGAACTATCAATCTGGGTGGACAGTCAAGTAGCTCTTAAAGCGATTGTGTATAACCTTGGAAGCGTCAAACTGTCACAGATTGCTCGCAGACACCTAGGTCAGTATTGCTTAGCTAAGTTCCAGCAGGCGCAACAGGCTCGTTATTACCCAGGGCTTAGCTTTTTCCCATAACCATTCCTCGTATGTGTGTGTACTTCTTGCACAATGGCGGTACTTTCTGTTTTATGCCGAATCCGAAATGGCTGAGTTGAAATAAGCTTTTTTGATAACTGATGCTGTTTGGGTGATTTGTCAGATCATTGCAAGAGTAGGGGCAGTGAAAAGTCATTAAGGTGTTACGCTGGGAATTGAAATCAGACCTTCCGTTCAATGAACTAACCACCGCGCCACTGAGCCCTATGCCGGAATTGGAGGTAAAAACGTCGGATGGACTGACCAGGTACGGCCCAGATCTGAATCCACCTACCTGTGCTCCTTTCTAGCGTACCCTTACATTCTTCTAGACAAGAAAAATTTAAACATTTCCGGATAAGCATTTGTAATACATTTTCCACGGTTCACAATGCCAATCCAAAATAAGTACAATTTCGTAAAATGAAGCTAGTTACCATCCTTTCTTCATTTAAACCCTCTAATGACATGCACACTACAAAAACACTTTTCCCAACCGACTTTGACTTCGATTTTTACCATAAAACGAACGACAGCGTTCCACAGCCCGTCGATAACCTCTTTTTAAAAAAAATGCAAACTTTAGCCTTTCCAATATGCATTCTTCTTCACCAAAAACACTTAAACGTACACATCGCGTCTTTTCCCCAACAATGTTCGCTCGTCCTTTGCGTTTGATGTGAGTCCTCCCCCTCCTCCTCCACTGGAAAATTGTAAACTGGGAATAATATCAAAAGTTCAAGATTGTAGCGTGGTATCCTTTACGAGGGCACATTTCCAAAACGTGTACCATGTGAAAATTCAAAAGTTGCACGACGAGGAAGAACTTCACCCGTTTCGAACATACAAACAGCAAACAGAAGGATCCATTAAGAGGTGAACACACATACAGAGAGACTGAATTGGATTTTAGCGAACCACCATTTACTGGTGCGCCTTTAAAATAAAACTTTTAAGAGATTTCTCTCGGAATCACGTATTTTAGAACAGAAACCAAGTTAACCTTCACACAAAAGCGAAGCAAACTCGAATCGAATGTGCTTGAGAGGATCCTGTGGGAATCCTCTTCTAAAACATGTCATCTGTGTCACGTTTATTGGTTTCATTGGTGAGCATCTTTAATGCCATCGAATGGGATTGTGTATCGAATTTTTGAAGAAACTTTAACTAGGTGTGGTTTTGATTAGATAATTTACTTTTTTTTTAAAAAATTTGGAATCGGCAACTAGATATACCTTAGGGTTCCTTGTTGTTTTTTTTTTCTATAAAAAGTTTATAAAGTTCATAAAGACTATTCCAGACCGTGTTTCCTTAAAAAAATGTTTCGATAGGTCATGAACCCACATACAAATTACAAAAAAAAACTATTTAGCAGCCTGTATTTCATTTAATTCTTCAATGGAAACTTTAATCATTTTTGAAACATTTTTCGAAACTTTATTTAAAGTATCTGCGATTAGGGCATACGCCTATATTAAGACCATCGATTGTGTTTTGTTAAAATTCCGTTTTCTGTTGGTTTCGAACTCTCAATTGACAATATGTGGTTACGCATTTGTTTTTCCAAATAGTGATTATGGCATACACCTTCATAAGGACCATCGATTGTGTTTTGTTAAAATTCCGTTTTCTGTTGGTTTCGAACTCTCAAATGACAACATGTGGTTACGCATTTGTTTTTTGAAATAGTTTCCAAAATCTATCAAAAGTGAGGGAATTTTTTTTAAATTTTTCTTCCAGTGGGTCATGAACCCGGAAATGTGATTATGGCATACACCTTCATAAGGACCCTAGATTGTGTTTTGTTACAATTCCGTTTTCTATTGGTTTCAAACACTCAAATGACAACATGTGGTTACGCATTTGTTTTTCGAAATAGTTTACAAAATCTATCAAAGGTGAGAGAATTTTTTTTTTAAATTTTTCTTCCAGTGGGTTATGAACCCGCAAATGTGATCTCGCAATTATGAGTGTGTTTTCCACTTTTAGAAATGTAAACATCGTTCAGACACACACAAGTTCAAAATTCTACAAAATAAAGCAAAATCAAGTAATTGGGAGTTAGGTATGCCCATCCATCGAGTTTCCTTAAATTTTTTTTTTCGGTGGGTCATGAACCCACATACAAATGAAATCACTTACTTTTTTTCTTAACGGGCTACCTACCAGGTGAGGGTTTCTCGCTGAGACTTCCATTTCCTCCCTTCCATCCTCGTCGATTCTAATCACGTTGCTACCAAATATTCAGTCCAAGAGCTCTGGAATCCGCGATCGCTTGATCCTTAAACCAGAAAGGTTCGGTCGTAAGTATCGCCCGAACTTGAAGGTTGGGATTCTATGATTGTCTTGGCTGAAGCAATATTGTTTATTCGCTTTATTCGCTCGGTGCGGCAGAGTAAGATCCGCAACTTGGTAGGTACAGCTCACAAAGTTTCTTCTGCTCCATTCGCCTTCCTCGCAAACAGGACAAAAAATTCTACGAAGAATCGTAATCCGGTACATTTTTGGAAAATTTCAAATGAGATGCTTCCAAACTGAAAAAAACTGCATGGCGTATCTTCCAGTTCTAGGCGACACAGCTGCATCAAATTGGATAGCATCACGACTTCCGTCATCGATTTATAGAGCTCTTGTCGGTGGATGTTATCATACGCGACCTTGATGTCGATACAGAGATGATGGATCTCGAATTCAAATTTGTTTGTCTCTTTCAGGATTTGGGCCAGGCCTGAAGCCATACTGGTACGTGCCGGCAAGTGTGTTGTAGAACGCCTTTAAGCGTTTACACAGTCCCTTGGATAGGATCTATACATCCGACATTTACTAGTAGGGCTTGAATGGCCTTTCTTGTAAAAGGGACTTATGGAGCTGATTATTCCAGTCTTCGGGCATGCTTTTCATTTATCCGGACTTTGTTGATGGTTTGGTGCATGCACACTTCTATGACAAGACCTCCATATTTGAAGATTTCTGCTGGTAATACATCAGAACGGGCTGCCTTATCTTCAATTTTTTATGGCTGCATTAACTTTTTGAATACTGGCAGAGAGCATTACCATTGGCTGGTTTCGTTCCCTATCACTCTCTCGACATTATGCCCATTAAGCAGCTCCTGGAAATGCTGCTCGAATACATCTACAATTTGGTTAGGGCCCAGGTTCATCCCGGACTTTAGTGCCACTTAAGTATGTAAGTACCTCCACCATACCCTGGCCGTCAGAGACTAGGTCGCCATTGTTATTTCGTAGAGCCTGCGTTTCTAATTTAAAGCCAGCTGCCAGTTTTTGTAGAATTGACGGATGTTCTTCTTGTCTGGATTTCCCTGAATACTTGTTCTCAGGACTTTCATTTCTTCCCTTCTTGCGGCTCAATACTCCTCCCGAGTATCGCGGGTTTTGCTTTGAAGCGCCTTGATATGTCTCTCTTCTGTCACCTGTTATTGGTACTCGGAAATAGTTTTATACCATGCTGGATTTGGACCTCTTAGACGATACTGGGTGTATTGGTGATTGGTTATGGGACAGCTTGGAGTCTCTCACTCAGTTCCCTTTATATTCCGGTAATCTCCGGTAAATTAAGGCGTCCATCGTGAAGTCAATTTTTCTGAACCATTGGGCAGTAGAGCTCTGAATTTGGCTGCTACGAGAAAATCCTCTGATTGCACCTCCGAATATATGTTTATCCAGGATGTTTGAAAGTCCTTACCATCAATGAGGACATGGTCGAACCGTCAACCAAAACGAATTCGAGGAAACCTAGTGCTGCTGATCACAGTATTACATGATGCCACAAAGTAAGTTAGTCGGAAGCCATTCAGCCCTATCGATGTATCCGTTGTAACGGAAAACTCTCCGATTTTGTACGATTCGGAGGATTTTTGCTTCGAGATATTCTTCCGAAAATCTGTTCGGAATATTTCTCCGACATTTATAACGCATCCCGGAGAATTGCGTTGACGTGCGTTCAGGAGCATTTTTCGTGCAATTTTTGACAGCAAGTGTCATTCTTTTTCCGATTTCTTCCGACACAAATTCTTCGCGAAATTTATTTACGAATTTTAGTAAAGTGAAGCCATCGCGTAGTTTTTCATTTTAAGACACCTTTTCCGAAATTTATCGGTTTGAAGATTGGTGATCAAAAAAATCGTTTTTTGCCCCAAAATGTCAAAAATTCTCATTTTTTATGGATGATTACGAACAAAGCTGATTTTTCAAATTGAAAAGCCAGCGTTCGCCTAACATCGGTAAAACTTTTTCCCCAACTTTTCAAGAAATCTCATTTTAATGGGTGATCACGGATTAAGCTTAGCTTATCATGTTAAGACAATGTTTCCAAAATTTAGCGGTTTGAAGATTGGTGATACAAAAAAATCGTTTTTGCCCCAAAATTTCGAAACAAAGCTTAGTTTTTCAAATTGAAAAGCCAGCCTTCACCTAACATTGGTGAGACCTTTTCCCCAAATTTTTCCTGAAATCTCTTTTTAATGGGTTATTACGGATTGTTAGCAATGACAATGTTTCGGAAATTAAGCGGTTTAAAGATTGGTGATACAAAAAAATCGTTTTTTGCCCCAAAATGTCAAAAAATCTCATTTTTTATGTACGATTGAGAACAAAGCTTAGTTTTTCAAATTGAAAAGCCAGTCTTCACCTAACATTGGTAAAACTTTTTCCCCAACTTTACCAGAAATCTGATTTTAATGGGTGATCACGGATTAAGCTTAGCTTATCATGTTAAGACAATATTTCCAAAATTTAGCGGTTTGAAGATTGGTGATACAAAAAAATCGTTTTTTGCCCCAAAATGTCAAAAAATCTCATTTTTTATGGATGATTGAGAACAAAGCTTAGTTTTTCAAATTGAAAAGCCAGCGTTCACCTAACATTGGTAAAACTTTTTCCCCAACTTTACCAGAAATCTCATTTTAATGGGTGATCACGGATTAAGCTTAGCTTATCATGTTAAGACACCTTTTCCGAAATTTATCGGTTTGAAGATTGGTGATCAAAAAAATCGTTTTTTGCCCCAAAATGTCAAAAAATCTAATTTTTTATGGATGATTACGAACAAAGCTGATTTTTCAAATTGAAAAGCCAGCGTTCACCTAAAATTGGTAAAACTTTTTCCCCAACTTTACCAGAAATCTCATTTTAATGGGTGATCACGGATTAAGCTTAGCTTATCATGTTAAGACAATATTTCCAAAATTTAGCGGTTTGAAGATTGGTGATACAAAAAAATCGTTTTTTTGCCCCAAAATGTCAAAAAATCTCATTTTTTATGGATGATTGAGAACAAAGCTTAGTTTTTCAAATTGAAAAGCCAGCGTTCACCTAACATTGGTAAAACTTTTTCCCCAACTTTACCAGAAATCTCATTTTAATGGGTGATCACGGATTAAGCTTAGCTTATCATGTTAAGACACCTTTTCCGAAATTTATCGGTTTGAAGATTGGTGATCAAAAAAATCGTTTTTTGCCCCAAAATGTCAAAAATTCTCATTTTTTATGGATGATTACGAACAAAGCTGATTTTTCAAATTGAAAAGCCAGCGTTCGCCTAACATCGGTAAAACTTTTTCCCCAACTTTTCAAGAAATCTCATTTTAATGGGTGATCACGGATTAAGCTTAGCTTATCATGTTAAGACAATGTTTCCAAAATTTAGCGGTTTGAAGATTGGTGATACAAAAAAATCGTTTTTGCCCCAAAATTTCGAAACAAAGCTTAGTTTTTCAAATTGAAAAGCCAGCCTTCACCTAACATTGGTGAGACCTTTTCCCCAAATTTTTCCTGAAATCTCTTTTTAATGGGTTATTACGGATTGTTAGCAATGACAATGTTTCGGAAATTAAGCGGTTTAAAGATTGGTGATACAAAAAAATCGTTTTTTGCCCCAAAATGTCAAAAAATCTCATTTTTTATGTACGATTGAGAACAAAGCTTAGTTTTTCAAATTGAAAAGCCAGTCTTCACCTAACATTGGTAAAACTTTTTCCCCAACTTTACCAGAAATCTGATTTTAATGGGTGATCACGGATTAAGCTTAGCTTATCATGTTAAGACAATATTTCCAAAATTTAGCGGTTTGAAGATTGGTGATACAAAAAAATCGTTTTTTGCCCCAAAATGTCAAAAAATCTCATTTTTTATGGATGATTGAGAACAAAGCTTAGTTTTTCAAATTGAAAAGCCAGCGTTCACCTAACATTGGTAAAACTTTTTCCCCAACTTTACCAGAAATCTCATTTTAATGGGTGATCACGGATTAAGCTTAGCTTATCATGTTAAGACACCTTTTCCGAAATTTATCGGTTTGAAGATTGGTGATCAAAAAAATCGTTTTTTGCCCCAAAATGTCAAAAAATCTAATTTTTTATGGATGATTACGAACAAAGCTGATTTTTCAAATTGAAAAGCCAGCGTTCACCTAAAATTGGTAAAACTTTTTCCCCAACTTTACCAGAAATCTCATTTTAATGGGTGATCACGGATTAAGCTTAGCTTATCATGTTAAGACAATATTTCCAAAATTTAGCGGTTTGAAGATTGGTGATACAAAAAAATCGTTTTTTGCCCCAAAATGTCAAAAAATCTCATTTTTTATGGATGATTGAGAACAAAGCTTAGTTTTTCAAATTGAAAAGCCAGCGTTCACCTAACATTGGTAAAACTTTTTCCCCAACTTTACCAGAAATCTCATTTTAATGGGTGATCACGGATTAAGCTTAGCTTATCATGTTAAGACACCTTTTCCGAAATTTATCGGTTTGAAGATTGGTGATCAAAAAAATCGTTTTTTGCCCCAAAATGTCAAAAATTCTCATTTTTTATGGATGATTACGAACAAAGCTGATTTTTCAAATTGAAAAGCCAGCGTTCGCCTAACATCGGTAAAACTTTTTCCCCAACTTTTCAAGAAATCTCATTTTAATGGGTGATCACGGATTAAGCTTAGCTTATCATGTTAAGACAATGTTTCCAAAATTTAGCGGTTTGAAGATTGGTGATACAAAAAAATCGTTTTTGCCCCAAAATTTCGAAACAAAGCTTAGTTTTTCAAATTGAAAAGCCAGCCTTCACCTAACATTGGTGAGACCTTTTCCCCAAATTTTTCCTGAAATCTCTTTTTAATGGGTTATTACGGATTGTTAGCAATGACAATGTTTCGGAAATTAAGCGGTTTAAAGATTGGTGATACAAAAAAATCGTTTTTTGCCCCAAAATGTCAAAAAATCTCATTTTTTATGTACGATTGAGAACAAAGCTTAGTTTTTCAAATTGAAAAGCCAGTCTTCACCTAACATTGGTAAAACTTTTTCCCCAACTTTACCAGAAATCTGATTTTAATGGGTGATCACGGATTAAGCTTAGCTTATCATGTTAAGACAATATTTCCAAAATTTAGCGGTTTGAAGATTGGTGATACAAAAAAATCGTTTTTTGCCCCAAAATGTCAAAAAATCTCATTTTTTATGGATGATTGAGAACAAAGCTTAGTTTTTCAAATTGAAAAGCCAGCGTTCACCTAACATTGGTAAAACTTTTTCCCCAACTTTACCAGAAATCTCATTTTAATGGGTGATCACGGATTAAGCTTAGCTTATCATGTTAAGACACCTTTTCCGAAATTTATCGGTTTGAAGATTGGTGATCAAAAAAATCGTTTTTTGCCCCAAAATGTCAAAAAATCTAATTTTTTATGGATGATTACGAACAAAGCTGATTTTTCAAATTGAAAAGCCAGCGTTCACCTAAAATTGGTAAAACTTTTTCCCCAACTTTACCAGAAATCTCATTTTAATGGGTGATCACGGATTAAGCTTAGCTTATCATGTTAAGACAATATTTCCAAAATTTAGCGGTTTGAAGATTGGTGATACAAAAAAATCGTTTTTTGCCCCAAAATGTCAAAAAATCTCATTTTTTATGGATGATTGAGAACAAAGCTTAGTTTTTCAAATTGAAAAGCCAGCGTTCACCTAACATTGGTAAAACTTTTTCCCCAACTTTACCAGAAATCTCATTTTAATGGGTGATCACGGATTAAGCTTAGCTTATCATGTTAAGACACCTTTTCCGAAATTTATCGGTTTGAAGATTGGTGATCAAAAAAATCGTTTTTTGCCCCAAAATGTCAAAAATTCTCATTTTTTATGGATGATTACGAACAAAGCTGATTTTTCAAATTGAAAAGCCAGCGTTCGCCTAACATCGGTAAAACTTTTTCCCCAACTTTTCAAGAAATCTCATTTTAATGGGTGATCACGGATTAAGCTTAGCTTATCATGTTAAGACAATGTTTCCAAAATTTAGCGGTTTGAAGATTGGTGATACAAAAAAATCGTTTTTGCCCCAAAATTTCGAAACAAAGCTTAGTTTTTCAAATTGAAAAGCCAGCCTTCACCTAACATTGGTGAGACCTTTTCCCCAAATTTTTCCTGAAATCTCTTTTTAATGGGTTATTACGGATTGTTAGCAATGACAATGTTTCGGAAATTAAGCGGTTTAAAGATTGGTGATACAAAAAAATCGTTTTTTGCCCCAAAATGTCAAAAAATCTCATTTTTTATGTACGATTGAGAACAAAGCTTAGTTTTTCAAATTGAAAAGCCAGTCTTCACCTAACATTGGTAAAACTTTTTCCCCAACTTTACCAGAAATCTGATTTTAATGGGTGATCACGGATTAAGCTTAGCTTATCATGTTAAGACAATATTTCCAAAATTTAGCGGTTTGAAGATTGGTGATACAAAAAAATCGTTTTTTGCCCCAAAATGTCAAAAAATCTCATTTTTTATGGATGATTGAGAACAAAGCTTAGTTTTTCAAATTGAAAAGCCAGCCTTCACCTAACATTGGTGAGACCTTTTCCCCAAATTTTTCCTGAAATCTCTTTTTAATGGGTTATTACGGATTGTTAGCAATGACAATGTTTCGGAAATTAAGCGGTTTAAAGATTGGTGATACAAAAAAATCGTTTTTTGCCCCAAAATGTCAAAAAATCTCATTTTTTATGGATGATTGAGAACAAAGCTTAGTTTTTCAAATTGAAAAGCCAGCGTTCACCTAACATTGGTAAAACTTTTTCCTCAAATTTTCCAGAAATCTCATTTTAATGGGGGTATCACGGTTTAAGCTGGGTTTATCATTTTAAGACACCGTGTCCATGATTCAGTGGTTTAAAATGTTGGTCTCTGTTTCTCTGTTTCCAGATATGGCAGTTTCAAGTTTTGGTGATGAAAATGTCAATGTTTTGCCCAAAATGTCGAAATATTCCATTTTTCATGGGTGACAACATATTAAGCTTAACGTTCTCTCAACATTGCGGTGAGAAATTTTCGCCAAATTGTCCTGAAATTTCATTTTAATGGGTGATCACGGACTAAGCTTAGTTTTCGATTTTAAGACCACAGTTACCCAGCGGTTTAAAATGTTGGTGACGAAAAAAAATTGTCAAAATGTTCAACAATTTCATTTTTTTTGATCTATCCCAACATGCCGGAGAGGTGAGATGTGGTCTAAAATAATATTGACCGTGCAAAAACGGCCAAAATGAGTTTAAAACTCACTGAAAATTGGCTCAAAAAATCATTCGCTACAAGCTCATTTCAAGGCCAATTTCGTAGTTTTTAAAAACCCTCCAAATATCTATAAATTCTTCAGTGTCTCTATCAAATGTTAGCTCCTCTGGAATTTCGATCATCTAGTTATGGGTTCTTCAAAAAAAAAGACCCACCAAACAAAGAATTTCGGTACTTAAAATTGCTCAACACTTTTATAGGGCCTTCGTGTCGAAATGCAGCTCGTAAAGAGGTTATTCTCGTTGTATATCAATTTGCCAATAAAAATTAGTACATGCCATCAAAATTTATTTATTTCTATCGCAGATTCATACCCCATCCCGTTTTTTTTTATTACAATTTCGTACAAAGTCCAAATCTATCAATACCATTTATGTATTACCAATAATATATTTATTTTTATATCCATCATGATCCGAATCTATAAAATGTATCTTTTCATACACCAAACGTATCAAAAATAAAATTTCAAATTTTCGTTTCTTAATTCACCAATTAAAAAGCAATTAAATGATCCTCATTAAACCATGTTTTGGGCGCAAACTCTTCTTAATTCCAGTGTCGATTTCTGAATCCGGTCTTGAATTAAAAAGTCATAAATCGAAAGCAACAAATATCTTCATTACGATCAATAAAATTGGAACTCTCTTCATGGCAAACATTAAAAATTTATTTTTTATTTTTATTTTTAATTTATTAACAACCAGAGTACGTGTATTAATATTAATATTTCGAAAATTCTTTGCCTCTTTTCAGGACCAATTTGTGGCGGACATTGTTGTTCGAATGCAACCGAAACCGAGTTGAAAGCCAAATCGACAGCCGAATTCGAGCGACTATTACATCATCATACCAAAAGTTTGCGCGGCATTTTAGAGTCCACATCCAGCTCATTTCGAAGTAAGTGCACATCAACCATTAAAATTAAATCGGCAAAAAAATTATTCGCCACTGGCGCCTAGCAAAATATTAAAAAAAAAAATTGAAATTCCCAACCAAAGCCCACCACCAGCACGTCTAGATACTTTAACAAAACTTCAACTCTTTTGTACACAAATGTGCATTTGTTGCATACCCCAATCTGAAAATTTATCAATTAAATTTAGAATCCGATTCCAGTGGAACGGGAGGGCTGCAACGAAAAGCATTTTAATCATCTCATCCGAAATGGGGAACCCATAGATACACAGATACATATTGTATGTGATATGCCGAAAACACATTTTTGGAATAATTTGCCTGCATTTCGATGCATACGCAGTAGATACACAGATTGGTCGTTGGTCACGTTTTTCCTACCGCAGATACGACTACGTGAAAGCACAGATTTATCTAGGCCGTAATGCCGCCTTCTTGGGATTTCGAAGAGGTCGACCCACCCTCTGATAGGTTATTCCAAGGGCAAAGTATCCGATCGTGTTTTGTCGTTTAGTGGAGCTAACAGATACATGATGTCACCCAAAGATACAAACCGACAAAACCTCAATTAATATGCTCGACAGCGATTGACAACACTGGAGCCTGTCACGAGGTTCATCAGTCGTCAATAAAAATCGATGCGCTCCCCGATACACTTTGCACAATAACTTGGGTGTGTTTGGCTAAATGAAATATGGTTCGTCGAACTGGATCTGAATGAGATATGATTGACGTTTGCCAATTGATTTAAGAGGGTGTTCATGCAGGATGAGCAGCACCCCTCGTTCTGGTTGTACCGGTTGCCAAGTGCATTGCATCACTATCTGTGCTTTATTGTGATGATTGACCTCGTCGGTTGGTTTTTTTTTTTAATTTTTGGTACAAAGTCTGAGGTTGACTGGCGACGCAGAAAAAAAACAACTTAGACTTCGTGATCTAGGTTTTAAGTCCGGATTTGTTGATGGGACGTTTGTTATAGTCTTATGTAGCATTGTAAGGAGGCGAGGAAATGTCACGAATTGGGGTGGAGATCGGCGATTTCTCGGTTTAGATTGAGTCATTTCCATCTTGAAAGTTGTTTAGAACTACAGCCCTCTCATACTTTAAAAATACGTGTGTATCTGAGGCCCTTGACTACTATTTTCATTCCTTCCTTCTTTAATGCATCTCTTTCTTAAAAGCCACTGCTATGAGGTACAAGCTCCTCAATCTTAAAAAAAAACTTCCCTACTGAGGCCCTCTACTACTATATTCCTCTCCTTTCTCATTCCTTATCGGCCGGGTTATGATGGGGATAAAAGAACATGGCCTTCCAAATTTAATGCATCTCTCTTTTGAAAGCCACTGTTATGAGGTACAAGCTATTCAATCTTTAATCAAAAACTTCCCTTCTGAGGCCCTCAACTACTATCTTCATCTCCTTCTTCATTCCTTATCGGCCGGGTTATGATGCGGATAAAAGAACTTTGCCTTCCCAATTTAATGCAACTCCCTCTTGAAAGTCATTGCATAGAGGAACAAACTTCTCAATCTTTTCAAAAAACTTGTCATTCCGAGTCTAACTTGTATGCCCTCTATTACCACCATCGACTCCTTTTTCATTCTTCATCGGTAGGGCTATGTGAATAGAAAGACACGATCTTCCTACTTTTGAAATCTCTCTCTTGAAAAGCAATGCTTAGAAGTACAGCCTTTTCATCGTTTTAAAAATCGTGCCTATCTGTGTCTAATTTTGAAACCTTCCACTACCCTTCTACTTCATTCACACCTTCTTTCCTTGTCTGGGTTTTGTTGTATATAAGGGGATCACAATGAATATTTACTGGTCGCCTAAAAGGGCCACAAGTTCGACCATAGAAATTATTGACAGGCATCCATATTTTGGATCACTTCGTCATTGAGGCCAATGCACAGCTGGGTTCGACCTTAGAAACCGTAGATCCTTATTTCGAAGAACTTCGTCACTGAAGCCAATTCACAGCTGGGCTATACTCGCATAATTCAAAAACGATGACAAGCCTCCCACTTCAATAAACATTTATTGGTCGCCTATAATGGCCACAAGTTCGACCTTAGAAACCTTAGATCTTTATTTCAAAGAACTTCGTCACTTAGGTCAATTCACGGCTGGGTTCTAATCGCATAAATCAAAAACGATCGTGCATCATCGTGACGATTATATAGAATAGATCATCAATAGTTTGATCTTCTACTTTTTTTTGACAATTCTTCAAGTTTTATGAAGCTTATGTCAAAATAACCTTAAAACGATTCCAGCTAGATAACCCCGTTTAAATGATCGAACCAATGTTACCTAAACCAAAAAAAAAATGTCAAAAAATGTGATCCGATCATTCTCCCTTTTGGCCCATGATTTTTATGATCCATGCGATTTTAGGCCTTGGACAAGTATTGTATTAAAAAAGCAAAGGACTTAAATTTGGGATTTTAGGCCATTGACAACAAATGTTCTTAAAATCTTAGAATTTACGAAGCTTTCGAACCCTTTGGTAATTTCGGTGGGTCACCTAACCGCCGCTTAAAGTCCTGTTGTTGACGCATTTGTATGATCCATGAGATTTTAGGCCTTTAACAAGTATTATACCTAAAAATTAAAAGACTTAGATTTGAGATTTTTGGCCTTTTACAACAACGGTACCCAAAATCTAAGGCAATAAGAAGTTTTAGGACCCTTTGGTTATTTGGTTTTGGTATCTAACCTACGCTTAAAGTACTGTTGTTGACGCAATTGTATGATCCTTGGAGATTTTAGGCCTTTGATAAGTTTTGAACTTAATAAGCAAATTATTTAGATTTGAGATTTTAGGCCTTTGACAACAACTTTACTAAAAATCAAAGGAAGCTTTACTGGGGTGTACAGACTATCCTGCAGAACCCTTCGGTGATTTCGAATTGTCGTCTTACCTCCTGATTAATGCCGTGGCACTGTTGGAATTGTATTATCATCCGTGACAATTTAGGCCTTTGCCGTCGATCGAAGATACTCACTTTTGAAAGTGGCAATAGCTACTGAGCCACTTAGGCTAGATTTTTCTTGGTACAGGTTCTTTGGTATAACTAGTCCTCTGACCATTGGCCTTCTTATTCGAATTGTATGATGGCCCCATCGCCCTGACAATTCATTTTCAAAGACCTCGTATGCAAAGTCTATCATGGATATATCCGTGGAAGCATAGATCTAGGTGAAATGCCACACCAGAAAGATTGGATCTTTTGATATTTTCGAATCTTACTCATTGTTAACTTAAGCAAAAAAAGTCATAAAAACGACGTTGCCCGTTAGTCTTCTTACTACGCGTTAAGGGCCTTAAATATTTCTCCATTTTTCAAGATGGTATCCCCCGAACAAATTTTACAATCTAACTGCGTAACTGCATCATTTGGCTCCTGACTTCTGGACAAGTGGACAAAAAGTAAATGATCCATCAATCTTGATCGAAACCCTCATCGAAATGAAAAGAATAAGTTTCCTCCTGCATTGGCGGGAAAGGGTCATTCAAAACGTACTTTTACGGTCCATTTTGTTTAGTAGGCTACTTAGTCCTTCCATTTGTAAAGGCTGATGGTCTGGTTCTACCTATCTCCTGTAGCTTCCTATGAAACTTCTATCGTCTGGCTTAGGGAAGCTTTGTTTTTTATAACATTTTCTCAAGTGAAGCGAACAACCTATAACGCTTAAAGGTCGCCCTAAGATGGTGCTATCTACATTGATTCTGTTCTTACAGATTGTACCCTGATTGAAATACGTTTTTTGAAAGTTCATTCCATTGTTTACTTGTTCTGTTAAAATATCTAGCATTAACGGCCTAAAAGGGCCTCAAACCTAGCTTCTCACTTAGTTTTTGTGTGCAAAGTTATTATTTTAGCCACAACGATGAGGACCTCCCGTTTAACGCCAAATCCGAACGGCGAATTTGAGAAGATTCTCATGACAGTGTTACTCTTGGATGACTTTCTGTCTTTGACTTACGTGAGAGGTGGCGGCCCCTGCACTGACAGATATTGCACCTGTCAAAAAGTGACAGATTATCTACAAGTATTCGCCAAGCCAATGGTTGGAGATTTTAAGTAAGGCGGATGGTTTGTCTCTGCAGAAAGTCTATTACAAATACAAATACAAATTTTTGGCGCAACAGGCTCGTTAGTACCCAGGGCCTAGCTTTCTCACAACCATTCATGTGTGCGTGTGTACTTCTTGCACGATGGCGGGACCTCCTGTTTTATGCCGACTCCGAACGGCTAAGTTGAGATAAGCTATTCTTGACAATTGATACTACTCGGATGATTTGTCAGATCATCACGAGAAAGTCTATTACGTCCAGTTTATGTTTCCGGGCTGAACTCCAAACATAAGAGCAGAACTCAAGACCTGGTCATAATTGGGTTTTCTAAGGAAAAAAAAAGAGGTCGGCTGGGGTAAAATTGGTTTAGCTTTACTAAATTTCTGGCCGCTTAATCCAATATCGTCACACCAGGCTGTTCATGATAAAGAGAGACATACTCACAGCTGAGTAACAAAAATACCGCAGGGACGTCTGGCTGCGATATTTTTGTTACATCGACCGCCCAAAAAGAGTCCAATCGGTAAATTATATCCGGTTAACCAGATTTGGAAGATCTTAGTGTTTGTCATAGAGGCGCTGTTTTAGTTCAGATGCCATGATACACCTGAGCCAATTCTGATGCCTTTAAGATTCATGGACTCTTCGGATTTAACGACTGTATTCTCTATTTCGATTTGGAACTCTGGGGCCATATTTTACAAAACGAATATCGTTGAAATCACTTTGTTCTCGTTGAAATTCGATAACATAAAACGAGTATCGTTCTTGATTTTACGATACTCGTAATTTCTTACGGCTGGCATTGGGCAGACGTATAGCTTTCGTTTTCGTTGAGCTGTCATAAATTCCTCGTTTAACACAATCGCGCGTTGTCGCGACTATCGTTTGCTTCTGTTTCGTTTACTTGCCATTCGATTCGTTTTATGTAATAGAGCCTCTGGACTTCATCTTCTTTTAAAATGCTTAGTCGAACATCGACAAAAAAATGTTCGCCAAACCCCTCAACTGCTCGATGGCTTACTAAACCTTTCACTGCTGATTTTGAAGGTGATTACAGCTACCTTAGGGTGATCTATTACCTTTCAAACCTTCACCAAATTTCTGCTGCCCCCCATTAACCATGCCAATTTGTATTTTCATTACTTCTGCTCATCCCTGTCACATGCTGCCAGCCCTCTATTTCTAATATCATACTCGGTCTCTATTTAAAAGCCATTTTCTCAACAAATCCCCTATAACTAGGATCGCAATACGACCTGAAACTTAAAAAAAAATTCCTGAAACAACAAACTTGCTTCCGCACCTGGGGAACATCAGCTGCTCTATAGCACTTAATGTGCAAAAATATTCTTTGTGAAGAAAAAAATCGCCCTACCTCTAGCCAAACCAAGTTCTCTCAACTTCTCCAATTCACTCGATTGCCTCGGACTAATACCCAAACGACGTCCCTCCACCTGCAACAAAAAAAAATGAAAAACTTGTCAAAGTAATCACCTCCCGGCATCTTCATGAACTCACTTTTCCAAATCACCTGACTATGCAGCATCCTCCCGCATGGCTAAATTCCAGACTATCAACCCCTAGATACACAGAGCCTGCAGGACGATCCAAAAAAAAAAAAAAAAAACAGCGCATTCCATCTACGTCTCGAAAAATAAACACACAGTCCGCTGCTCGTTATTGTTTTTCCTTCCGCTTGGCGGGCGGGGACCTTAGTCCGGGTCAACTTGACGAAGATTGTGCTTCCAGCCCCCGCAAAGGAATATGACACACGACGATGGCAGTGAAGACCACGGGAAAATAAAAAAACGGATGGTCGGGGGGATGGAAAATTTAAAATTCAAATTCAAAACGAATCCGAGTTTCTTTGTGTCCACACCCTCCCCTCGCGATGCCCACGGTACCTTACATTTTCGTGTGCTTGGTTTTTTTTTTCCTTCCGAAAGAGGGAACAACTTTTGCCAGCGCATAAATCCTTTTTTAATTTACTTTGAGTAGCAAAGAAGAGGTAAAAGATACACAGATACATATATCCATACCTAGGGTTCTTAAAAGACACCAAGACGTTTTTTTTTTTTTTGAAAGCACTCCACTCTCCAGCGATGACAGTTTTTGTGATGGCTTAAGACGTTTTGAGAAATCGAAAACTGTCGGATTTTTTGTTGAATACGTTTCCGGGCTTAAACGTGTAGACGTGTCTATGCACTCTGCACACGCGATGATGTCGGTTGATGTAGATGAAGACTTGGACGCGCGACGTAGATACCATTATTAGCATGCCAGGGCGATTTGGCAAAACATCACGTCAGAGCTGGGTTTTTCTTTGTTTGTCCAATTGTTTTAAACTACACGAACGAGCGGAAGTGGATTAAGGGGTGTTCAACCCGTTAGTTTTCGGGAAGAGATAAAAGGCACGACGAAGCCTATGATAATACTCTGGAGTTGAGTTGAATAGAATTTGTAATCAGATTAGGTGCTGGCAGATGCAAATATGCGCTTCCTTCCTTGTGTCTGTTCTCGTTCGGGTCTTTCTGTAGACGGGCATGGTTTTGGTCATGGGAAAGTGATGTTTGCGGAAGGCCCATTCGGGGTGGCAATGGCTGAGGATGGAGGTGGCAAAATGACGTGATGAGTAAGTGATTTATGTGCTCAACCCAGTTTTGCATGCAGAGAGGGTTTGGTTCTGACGATGTGTACACCAACATGGAAGAGAGTTACGATAGGTTACACATTTGAGTAGAGAACCCGGACGGTTTGACGGATCAGTAGGAATGGTTGCTTCGGATGGGATTTGGCAGAGTCACGAAGTGGGTCAAATGTGATGCAGTTTATGTCGGTGGCATGCGTTTTGACATGACGTTTGATTTGCTGCACGTTGGACAATAATTCAGGCGACAATTGATGTCGCAAGGACGTGGAGTGCAAGTTTGTGTACCAAAACTGACAAAGCGTTGAATGTTGGGGGGACTGACCTCCGGAGTTAGCCAACGGATTGTTTGAAGGTTTTAGTTGGCTTTTTGTAAGTGGGATTTGGATTCTGGGTAAGGACTTTGTGTCGTTTGAGATGCTTTAAGAGGTTTAGTCCTCTGACACTTAATTTCCATCAACATCTGATATTGCATATAAATTTCCGCACGGGTATATGTATTTAGGCACGCCACACTGGATTTGCTCAGGTTCCTGTAAAAATACTCGCTAGGCTGGTCTTTTGGTTCTTTGTGAATGCCGGGGACTTGCGGAAAAAAAATCATTCTCTGCCTCATATCTGCAGCTACTTAACAAATATTTGAGGATCTTGTAATTATTGAAGATCCTCAGGAGAAAGTTGATGCTGTGAAGCTGCATTTCAGAAAGTGTATTCCCGGAATGACATTACGCAATGGTGATATGAGAACCGCGGTTTCGCCCGGTTCAATGACGAAATCTTGTCAAAACGCTATCATCGCCGAGCGAAGTGGGTCTATTCCCCTGTCAATCTCGAAAGTGGAACCCCAGATCATCATCGATTAACTAAAAAGAAAATGGAGTCAGCGGAATCGATGGTATATGCTACATAGTACTGCGACTAATGCGAATAATGCGAATAATGCTGAATTATCCAGTGGGGATGGTTGGTCCTCTTCCAAAAAAGGAGATGGACAGTAAATCCGCGAGAATCTACGGTCGATAAGTCTCCTACCGAATATCAGTAAGGTATTTGAAAAGATTCTCAATCGGGCTCGGTTCAAATGGGGTGAGGACAATGAGGTTTCAAAGCGGTCCATGACACTCCAAACATGTCTGTGATATAAAATGGAGAAAAGCTAAAATGCAGTGGATGGGTCCATGTCTGGCTTAGATAAGGCTTTCGACACCGTAAAGTAAGAGGCCTCTATCTAAATTCACAATCACAATCGTGCTCGGTTCAAATGGGGTGCGGACAATGAGGTTTCAAGGCGCTCCATGACACTCCAAACTTTTCTGTGACATAGAATGGAGAAAAGCTAAAATGCAGTGGATGGGTCTATGTCTGGCTTAGATAAGGCTTTCGACACCGTAAAGTAAGAGGGCCTCTATCTAAATTCACAATCACAATCGTGCTCGGTTCAAATGCGGTGAGGACAATGAGGTTTCAAGGCGGTCCAAACTTGTTTGTGATATAGAATGGAGAAAAGCTAAAATGCAGTGGATGGGTCCATGCCTGGCTTAGATAGGGCTTTCGACACCGTAAAGTAAGAGGGCCTCTATCTAAATTCACAATCACAATCGTGCTCGGTTCAAATGGGGTGAAGACAATGAGGTTTCAAGGCGGTCTATGACACTACAAACATGTCTGTGATATAGAATGGAGAAAAGCTAAAATGCAATGGATGGGTCCATGTCTGGCTTAGATAAGGCTTTCGACACCGTCAAGTAAGAGGCCTCTATCTAAATTCACAATCACAATCGTGCTCGGTTCAAATGGGGTGCGGACAATGAGGTTTCAAGGCGCTCCATGACACTCCAAACTTTTCTGTGACATAGAATGGAGAAAAGCTAAAATGCAGTGGATGGGTCTATGTCTGGCTTAGATAAGGCTTTCGACACCGTAAAGTAAGAGGCCTCTATCTAAATTCACAATCACAATCGTGCTCGGTTCAAATGGGGTGCGGACAATGAGGTTTCAAGGCGCTCCATGACACTCCAAACTTTTCTGTGACATAGAATGGAGAAAAGCTAAAATGCAGTGGATGGGTCCATGCCTGGCTTAGATAGGGCTTTCGACACCGTAAAGTAAGAGGGCCTCTATCTAAATTCACAATCACAATCGTGCTCGGTTCAAATGGGGTGAAGACAATGAGGTTTCAAGGCGGTCTATGACACTACAAACTTGTCTGTGATATAGAATGGAGAAAAGCTAAAATGCAATGGATGGGTCCATGTCTGGCTTAGATAAGGCTTTCGACACCGTCAAGTAAGAGGCCTCTATCTAAATTCACAATCACAATCGTGCTCGGTTCAAATGGGGTGAGGACAATGAGGTTTCAAGGCGGTCCATGACACTCCAAACTTGTCTGTGATATAGAATGGAGAAAAGCTAAAATGCAGTGGATGGGTCCCATGTCTGGCTTAGATAAGGCTTTCGACACCGTAAAGTAAGAGGGCCTCTATGTAAAACTTACCAGACTTGGCATAGGTAAACCACTTCTTAATATGGATGCCTCGTGAAATGTTGAGGGGGTGAACGTTTGTTGTCAAATGTACCTTAGAATTTGTCAATTAAAATGGTCTGCAGCTGAGAGTGATACTCCTCGATTAAAATCAGCACTAGTTTTGATTTCTGAAAGTTCAGAGAATTGCGTATGTGGATGATCTTATCGCGTATAGAAGAGCCCCTACGCTCGAGGTCATTCGAATTCATCTGCAGTGGGACTTCGACCAATTCCAGAGATATTGTGATGGCTGGAAGTTGAAAATCAACTTTCAGAAATCTACAACTATCCTGTTTATGTCACCGCTGTCTAGGGCCTTAAAGGATACGATAAAGAACAGGCGCAAGTTGGTGATCTACTGGCTAGAGACCTGAGACACAATTTCGTACTATGTATTCAAATTTTGTAAATACAAGAAAGTTTGGTATACAACTATGGAGTCTTACCAGTGAAACAATTTTGAACATTTTTCAAACTTTTAAGAATAAGATCATTCGTCAATTAGAAATGAAGACCCCCGAAGAAACATTAAACGAAAAATATCGCACAAAACATAAAACAACGTTTTTTAGCACCAATGTCCTCCCTCCAAATTGAATGAGCTAAACCCTTGGATTTAGCCGGATAATCACAACTCTCACAACCTCGACAAAAATGTATGACTTAAGGCATTAGGCCGCTGCGGGCTCATTTTCGATGTATTCCGTCGAAAAATCTGTTCGAAATCCATTCGGAATGGATACCTCTGTATAAAATTGTCAGATATGAGGAAATTTTCTTCCGAACGGATATCTCTGTGGGGTTGAGTATCTCCTTAGTAGAACTAGTAAATGTTTTGTTATTAACTTGCATTCCTCGGTCGAAGAAAGAGCGGTCGAAATATACAGATTTTGACGTTCTGTCCGATTCATGGTGTTTATTAACGGGATGAGATGGTGTATTCGATTTGCTTCTACTTGCTCATTTTCGAAGAAAAATGGCGCAATTATGCCTCTGGACGAAAATTCGCACCGATTTTTTTTTTTTGCAAAATCGGCATCTTCTCTAAGTCGATCGCAGGCCAACTTAGCGAAGCGAAAACGCATTGGATGGTCAGTTGGCTTCAACTCCTGAACCAATTGGACTTTGTATGGCGTCAAACCAAGGTCTTTATGCAGAATTCGTCTCAATGATGTCTCCGAAATGTTCAATTGTTGAGAACGACGGTGAATTGATGTTGATGGCGCTTCACGCACACTTTCTGCCACAGCAGCGATATTCTCGGGTGTACGCACTGTTTTTGGCTTTTCACGCTTTGGTTTATCGATGAGGATGCCAGTTTCTTTCACTTTTTTCACAAGATAACGAACATACGGAGCTGACGCGACGGTGCTTCTCTTCTTCCGAAATCCGTACGCATTTTTCGCACACATTCTACAACATTACCATGATTTTCAAAGTAATGTCGCAATATTTCCCAGCGTTGTTCAAGCGTATACACAACCATATTCGTTCAGCGGAAGGATAAAACTAATTATCTGTCAAATCAGACATGAGCTAAGTGTTACCATTCACGAAATAAGAACTAGTTGAAAAAAAAACGTTAGATGGCTGACCCGTTATTAGTTTTTCAAGTTGATCTCGCAATTTTTTGACATCTCACATCCAGGTAATTGACGATCAGAGTCAATAGAAATGGAGATATCACCCCTCCTTGTGGTGTGCCCTTTTTTATAATTTGCGGGCATTTAAGAGATTGTGAATACCGTTTATATATTCGACCACAGTGAGGGCAATAAAGAACAGGAAAAAAGAGAGAGAGAGAGAGAAAAGATGTTACAAAAAACTAAGAACAAATGACCTTATTTGTAATAACGCCCTCATTATAACAAAATATATTTAAAACTAAGTGCCATAGCATATTTGTTTACCAACTCCATTTTTTTTTTAATATTCCGAAAAATAAAATTTCAAAGATTTTACATCATTAACAGATTTATCCAAGCGAATCAATTTAATTAATGACTCCAGAGCGGATAATAAAATCGAAGATCTATGTAAACATGGAGGAGTAGGTACGAATTGTGTAAATTGTTTGGTTCAATGGAAGTCATTAAGGCAAACAAACATAATATCGATGAATTAATATTTCCAAGCAAGTGGATTCATCAATAATACTGACACACACGCATACACATCAAGTGGGTCAATGGAGGGGTCTACCCACAGAACTTTTCATACCAGCGGAGATAAGAGAGGAATATACTCCCACTTGAGAAAAATGCGAACTTTGGTGTGCTAAAAGCCACTTAATGTAATTTATTATCAAGAGTCTTTTGTTCCTTAGCCAAACACATAAATACTTTCAAATTATTGCGGCTCCTTTTGAGGTGTTTGGTCGATTTATGGAGTTGGTTCGTTTAGTAAATTTAATGAAATCTAACGTGTTGAAACGACTTGGAAGTCGGTGGATTGGAGGGAATTATACATCTTAGTTTGTCGAAGTTTTTTTTTTCATGAAATATTAGTTTTTTTTTTTTAAGTTTTGACATTTAAGTGCGCCATCTTCTATTTTGGTATGTTAACATTGAATAACAATTGAATAACAAACGGGAAAACCAACTGGGAAGGTTTCAAAAACGATATTGAAAATAATATCCGACTGGGTGTATCGCTTAGAACCCCATTGGAACTCGAAGTCGCGGTTGACTCCTTTATCGATACCATCCAAAAAGCAGCATGGAATAATACTCCTCAACAGAACCAAATAGTGAGCTATAGTAAAATTAAGTACCCCCGAGAAATACAAGATTTAGTAAGACAAAAATGAAAAGCTCGTAAAAGATGGCACCAAACTCGTGCCCCGCAAGGTAAAACACATCTCAATCGGTTGAGTAATTTGCTATCAAATTCGATTAAAAAAAAAAATACAAATTTTCGGCGCAACAGGCTCGTTAGTACCCAGGGCCTAGCTTTCTCACAACCATTCATGTGTGCGTGTGTACTTCTTGCACGATGGCGGGACCTCCTGTTTTATGCCGACTCCGAACGGCTAAGTTGAGATAAGCTATTCTTGACAATTGATACTACTCGGACGATTTGTCAGATCATCACGAGAGGAGGGCCAGTGAAAAATCATTTAGGTGTTGCTACGGCTGGAAATCGAACCCAGACCTTCTGCGCGGCAGTTCATCGCACTAACCATCGCGCCAAATTCGATTAAAAATTTTAAAAACCATGCAATAGAAACTAATCTGCAAAGCCTAACCGCTGGAAAGGAATCGAATTATTCGCTCTGGAAAGCAATTAGAGTCAAAAATCGCTTTGCCGCCAATTAGGGTAACTCAAGACGTTTGGGCAAAAAGCGATAAGGAAAAAGCTGACGTTTTTGCCTCACATCTTGAGGAAACATTTAAGCCATTTGATGGTCCAGCGCAAAATGAAAACATTAATATATTCGAGAGTACAACCGATAATAACATAGTGAGATATGCAAGTATTTCCGAGCTTAAACGGGAAATACAGAAACTAAAGCCTAAAAAAGCTCCGGGTTATGACCTGATTACAGGTCGGAAAGCATTAACTAAGCTTCTTTTTATTAGAAATGCAGCAATCAGATTAGAATACATACCAAGGCAGTGGAAAGTCGCGGAAGTGATTATGGTTCTAAAACCAGGAAAATCACCAAATGAAATAAAATCCTACAGGCCTATTTCACTTCTTCCAATCATTTCAAAATTTTTAGAACGGATATTACTCGGTCGCCATACCATAATTGAACAGAAACGTCTTTGACCTGACCATCAATTTGGGTTTAGAAGTAAACATTCAACGGTGGACCAAGTACATCGAATTACAGATGTAATTGAGAAAGCTTTCAAAGAAAAAAAATTTTGTTCAGCCGTATTTCTTGACGTGTCGCAAGCTTTTGACAAGGTGTGGCACAAAGGCCTTACGTATAAACTAAGTCAAGTTCTGCCAGAACAATTATATAAAATCCTCGTGTCGTATCTTGAGCATAGACTCTTCCGTGTGAAACTTGGAAGCGAATATTCCAAGTTCAAAGAAATAATGGCAGGTGTACCGCAAGGAAGCGTCCTTGGACCAATCCTGTACCTCCTATTCACTCGTGATATCCCACAAACAAACGACACAATAGTTGCAACGCAGTTGGCACAACAATAGAGGAAACAAATATCAAAATATCCAAACGCTCTTAACGAGGTTAATGAATGGACTAAATCCTGGCGGATTGCACCTAATGAGAGCAAATCGATCCATGTAGATTTTTCGTATAAACGGACAAACAATTTGCCTGTATTTCTAAATACGGTTCGAGTCCCGTTTGCAAATGAAGCGAAATATCTCGGTATGACGCTCGATGCAAAATTAAAATGGAAGTCGCATGTAAAAAAGAAATGCGAAGAACTAAAAAATAAATACAGAGAACTGTACTGCTTGCTCGGAAAATATTCGAAGCTTAACCTTGATAACAAGCTGCTATTATACAAGCAAGTGCTGAAGCCGGTTTGGACATGGTATACAACTATGGGGTTGTACCAGTGAAACGAATCTAAACATTCTACAAACTTTTGAAAACAAAATGTTAAGATCATTCGTCAATGCTTACGTACCACGGTAAGGAACGAAGATCTACGCAGAGATCTGGGTATTCCCGCGGTTAAAGATGAAACAAAAAATTTTGCACGAAAACATAAAAAAAACCTTTATTAGGACACGTTAACACAACACTCCTCCAAATTCTTGACGAAACAAATATATTGCGGCGTCTTCAAAGAACTAAACCCTTAGATTTGGCCCGATAATAACAAACCGCGCTATAAATTGCGGAAAAGCTGGAACTCTCAAAGGAAAGTTAACTGCCAAACATATTATATACTCGTGATATAAAAATTTCTGGATAAGTCGAATACTTAGTTGCAATAGAAATACAAAATGGGTGGTGGTTTTAGTGAGTAAAAATCTCACACTACTTTGGGCACGTGCTCATCGTGTCTATGAATATTTCCACCAGCCCACGGAAAAAAAAATGTTTGCTTCATAATGAAACAACGTGCCGAAATGGTTCAGTTGTGTTGAGTTAACGTGCATATCGTCAATAATATCGTCGTCATGATGAACAAGCACCATCTGACAACAGGTAGACAACATAACGAAACAACGCCCCCACATGGGAACGGTATTCATTTAATATATTCGTTCAGTTGTGTTAACTCAACGTGCATATCGTCAAAAATATCGTCGTCATAGTCAACAAGCACCATATGTCAAAATTTGTTGACCACAAGACGGTAGAAGATCGACGACATGCCGTTCATCAACGCCCAAGACTTTCATATCGTGCATATCGTCAAAAATATCTTCGTCATGATCAACAAGCGCTATCTGTCAAATTTGTTAAAACACGGGACAGTAGAAGATCGACGACATGCCGTTCATCAACGCCCAAGATGTCCAATTAACTGGAAGCGGTAAGAGAGAGTGTTGACGAGAAACCAAATGATATGTCGTAACGTCACCGCGTCCAACATTCTGAAGTCAATGGACCTTTCTAGCACAATTTAAAGGTTGCATTCGTTTCCGTATAAAGTTGAATTGACTCAGAGAATAGTAATTACGGACAGACCGCCAAGTCGCTTGGAATGCAGCCAACCATTCGCTGGAATAATTGACACTAAACCTGATTTTTGTAAGCAAATTTTGATGATAAAAGAGGCCTGTTTCACACTCTCTGGCGCCGTCAACAAGCAAAACTGCCGCACATGGGGAACGTAGAATCCTCACGACATCCATAAAACATCAGCGCATGACCAAAAAGTCACTGTTTGGGGGGCTGCGTTTTGCTACAAAACCATCACCCAACTAACAATTATTCCTCTACAAGGCAATAAAATTTAATTTCCACAAGCAATTATTTCCGTAGGCCTTGTATAGTACTTGTGCGCGGAGGTTTGGCATTTTTTTAGTCGATTGTTTGGAAAATGCACAAGCACAACCGAGGTTATGATGATATAACCTCTGTAAGGTTTTTTTTTTAAGCTTCCGGAGATGTGTGTACATGAACCATACTTTAAGATGTTTCGGTAGAACTTCGCAAGAAGTTATTCAGAAGCATAACGTGTATAGAAGGCGTAAAAAAGCTATGACTACTGTGTCACGGAAAGAGGTGAAAACATCGGGAAAAAGATCGGAGACCTGAGAATGGTCCCGAAGGAGAATAAATCAACACGATACAACAACTTAGTTGTTCTTACTGGTTTACTGGTCTTTCATGTTCCAGAGTACAGCCTAGTACAAGGTGGCGCAAAAGTTGTCACCCGTCGCAAAAGTTGTCACCCGATGTTTTTTGGCCGCCATTTTTTAAAGTGTTTTGCAAAAAAATCGAAACAATTATTATAGATGGCGCATAAGACATGAATCATGGAATAATTTTTTCTACTTTTTTTGCTGAAGAATTTAAATATTTGCAACCAAAAAACATCGGGTGACAACTTTTGCGCCACCTTGTAGATAGTGTCTTGGACTACCGTGCAAGAGAACGCGAGACTTAGCAAATATTTTCGGAAAGACTTTGCGAATCCTATAATTTGCTTCTGCAAGGCCTTTTATAAGCAAACAAAGTTTTCTCTGTAAGGCTTATTAAAAGTATTTAAAGAAGTCTTGTAGAAGTAAATAGCTTTCTAAAAGTGCGCCAAATGTTTTCCATAAGACCTTATACAGGACATATTGATGAAGGGAAAATAGCTTGGATAGTGCTTTATCGAAGCGAAATTGTTAGTTAGGCATTGGGCCATTTTTTGTTTCGGAGAAGGTGCAAAAATTGATGGACATGTCTGCCCATAAATATGTGAAAAAGGTCTGAAGGGCTACTGGTTCCAAAAAAGACGGTGTTTCATGCCACACTGCAAATCGAATTATGAAGTTTCTGTAAAAAAAATTCTCCTGACGAGTGCTGTCAACAAATGATGACATTAGCCAGATTGTTCAAGATTTCCGATTAAGATATCTTAGATGGAGCTCTGTTCTTATTGGGAAAAATCTGAAATCCGGAACACGGTCATTGACTGGCCACCCAGATTTACCGATTTGGCCCCTTCGGACTTATTTTTGTGGAGTTGTTTGAAAAGCAATGTGTACGCCACACAATCATGAGACCAGTGACGACCTGAAGGCAAAAAATTCATTCCGAAATCATCGCTATTCCCCCCGAGATGCTTGAAAAGTGATGGAAAAACGCAGCAAAAACGGCACCTTTTGATTAGTCAATATAGCCCTCCACTTGATTGATGTTGCTTTGAAAAACTAGTCCAAATAAATTGTAAAGGGCCAAGTTAAATAAAAATACCTCATATACGGAAAGCGGTTGTTTTTTAAAAATGCTATTCAATATTCACATACCGACATAAAAGAAGGCGCACCTTTCACTTGTTTGTTAAGTACGAATAGCAATTTATGTGATCTGTGAAGCCTACACATCTGCACATGCAACTTCTTTAAAACACGCAACTTCTCTCCTGGGCCTGTTTATGAAAAATTAAACATTTTTTTAGGAAATATGGACCGATGAGTTCATAAGCCCATAAACCACTCTTATTTTATCTAGGCCAAATGTTAGGTCTTGACGGGCTCAGTGTCGCGATGGTTAATGCGATGAACTGCCGCACAGAAGGTCTGGTTTCGATTCCCAGCCGTAGAAACACCTAAATGATTTTTCGCTGGCCCTCCTCTCGTGATGATCTGACAAAGTAGCATCAATTGTCAAGAAAAGCTTAGCCGTTCGGATTCGGCATAAAACAGGAGGTCCCGCGATCGTGCAAGAAGTACACACGCAGACATGAATGGTTGGGAGAAAGCTCAGCCCTGGGTACTAACGAGCCTGTTGCTCCAAAAATTTTGTATTTGTAAATGTTAGGTCTTCGGATTGTTCTTTAACCCAAAGTTTGGGAATTTGCCCTCATGACGCGACGTAACCATAAACGCACGAAAAACATTTTTCGGAGCACCATGATTTTCGTAAAAGTACAGCTGGTTAGAATAGTAGATGCTATGTCGTGGTAAGTCTATTCATTATGAAATGTCATTACCATGTGTCAGTTTGACACAATGCACGCGTTTTCTGTCATCAATCCCTTCATGAAGATAATCAGCCCTATCGAGGTATCCGTCGGAGCGGAAAATTCTCCGATTTTGTACGATTCGGAGGATTTATGCTTCAAGATATTCTTCCGAAAAGCTGCTCGGAATATTTCTCCGGCATTTTGTAACGCATCCCGGCGAATGCGTTGAAGTGCGTTCGGGAGCATTTTCCGTGAAATTTTTGACAGCCAAGTGAATTTTTTTCCGATTTCCTCCGACATAAATTCTTCGCGGAATTTCAAGGTATTCTTCCGAAAAGCTGCTCGGAATATTTCTCCGACATTTTGTAACGCATCCCGACGAATTGCTTTGAAGTGCGTTCAGGAGCACTTTTAGTGATTTTTGACAGCTAAGTGCATTTTTTTCCGATTTCCTCTGACACAAATTCTTCGCGGAATTTATTAACGAATTGTAGTGAAGTGAAGCCGTGTAGTATTTTTTGCCGATGAAACATACCTCGAATGGTAGGTATTTGAACGTCCGACGAAATTTACGTTGCGGAAAATTATCCGCTCCTATGGATACCTCGATAGGGATGAAGGACTTTAAATGAATCCACTTTCTACAAAAAAACAAAAATTTCGAACACCATCCACCTACGCAGTGGGTACAAAGGCCTATCTGGGACTTCAAAACCCAGTGTGAGTGTCCCGTCCATTCTGAACGCCAATTTTGAGAAGCTTCTCATGACAGTTTTATCCCCTTGGATTTATTTTTATAAGGCTTTCAGATGGGGTGTTTCAGATGGGTTGTTACTTTCCGTATTTGAACCGGGCTAACTATTCCAAGGAAGGAGCGCCCTCTATATATCGTCTCCTACGAAGGATTTTTCCTTACAAAAGTACCCAAAAGTTCCTCTTCCTTCGCGCTTATCGACCATCACTAGGCGTCATGTCGTATAGAAGATAAAAATCCTGAAACGAGGATAATCTCGCACCGGAAAACTGAACCCACGACGTAGAGTGTCCAAAAAAGCATGACAAACGGTCTTCTACGTCTTCAATATGTTCCCAACGAGTTATGCTTATTGCTGAAGATCATCATGACAGTTGATGTGCACGCCATAATTGAATTGTGCAAAAAGGCCGTTGTTCCCACCTCATGTCATAAAATGATGTATGTATCTGTCAAACCATCAAGTTTATTACAACTGTCAAGTATGATGAACCAACAAACTGTAAAATTTTACAATTAAAAGCAAAACTCGTTCCTCATGCATCCTAAAAAGTGTAAAACCTACACCTGCTTAATTTCTCAGATAAAATGATGACATCTCTTAATTTTAAGCCGTGTTTACGCACAGTGTTACCAAATTTCGAAAGTGATTCCAACACACACGCATTTTTTTCTCAAACGAACCGTCACAGCCATAAAGTGCACAATAGTGTTGCCCTGGCTTTGCGGTGGGCGCAGTTAACGAAAAACGTTGATAAGAGATGACATTTCCATAAATTGTTAAAAATGAAGACGTCTCGTCGTCCATTTGGAGTTGTCTGTTGTCCAACAATACGCCATTTGCGATAATTGAGCCAATGAACTGGACAAGTCATCTATATTCATGAGGAGAGGAGTGATGTTGGGAAATGTATTCACCTCTTAACATTCTTTGAGATCACCGTGCTGAGTGCTGAAAGATATCTGAATCGATTAACTGTGAAAGGATTTCAATCGTATGCTGATTAGGTGGAGGTGAATGCGTGGTGATAATTATAGGAACTCATAGGGAGGGGATCGGCTTTAATTAATTTTGATGATCCATGCGATCGTTTGGATAGCTTAAGGGGAGATGTCTTTGTCGTCCAAGTTTTTATTTTTCTATTTGTGTCGAGGTCTATTAATATTCATGTTTTAAGTGGTGATTTATAGCGCTAGCGAAGCGATCGAATGACAGTTGTTGGTTGGCGAAATGTCCGGTTATACCATGCCCCTGGGCTGTGTGGGGCGCCATGTCAGTTCGAGGTCCGCCTACGTGTTGTCACTTCCCGTATTGTTATACACAAAATATGTGACTTGTCAGTTTGCGTTTTAAAGTGGAGACTCGAAGTCTTGAGACGTAAATTCAGTAAAAAGTTGAACGGGTTATTTTGGGACGTTTAGGCAGGTGGATTGAGAGATGATAGTGATCAGCGAAGATGTGCGCAGAATACACTGAGAGAAAAAAAATACACCCAGAGAAAATAATATATTCAGCTTCGGTATGATGTAAGAGGATCTTTGACTAAGGGGGTTCCATGGACTCGATCCCTAGTTCATGTATCAAAAGTAACACTATCAGATCTGTGTCGTAGCGAGCTTAATACAAGCGCATCTACGAGCAGATATTTGCCACAGCATATAGTATGCATCCACAGGCTCATCATTTAGTGCATTTGTTAGTGGGACATAACAAAACACAGAAGTTATTTTGACGTCACTTAACAAAACCAATAAACGATGAAATTAAACTTTATTTTTGTATTATTAACAAAACAAAAAAAATAAACAAACACTTACTACGACTCTAGAATACAACTACGCAAAGTGTTTTTCAAACTACTTTTACTAACATGCAGTTCAACTACATCGCTATTTTTATTGTAAACTCTACTCATGCGACTTCTAGCCTCATGCATACCATAGTTGCATTTATGATTAGGTATATGTAAAATATTTAGTCTATGAAGGTTATAGGAACCTCCACGGGTATTAAAACCAATAGCACTTAAAAGATCAGGAGCATCTATTTGTCCTGATAATATTTGGTGTAAGAAGACCATGTCATTGTCAACATGTCAACTGCATTATTTTAATTCGACACCTATACGGAGGCAAATTGTGTACATCATCCCATGGAAGTCCTCTCAAAGCAAATCTTATAAATTTACGTTGGACTGCCTCAATTCTATTTGAATGAACTACATAGAACGGTGTCCACACTTGTGAGGCATACTCCAAGTGAGGGCGAACTAGACAATTATATAACGAAAGGGTGACATAAGGGTCATTGAACTCTTTTGACCACCTTTTTATAAATCCCAACATAGAGTTGGATTTATTCACAATAACGTTTATGTGTTTATTAAATTCCAATTTAGGATCAAAATAAACACCAAGATCTTTAAAACAGTCTACACGACAGAGAGTGTGCCCCGACAGAGTATAACTAAAATTGGACGGAATACGTTTTCGTGAAAATGACATATGCTGGCACTTAGTGGGGTTCAGATTGAAACCGTTTTTAAAACACCATGTTGTAAAGCTATTTAATCAGTTTGAAGTGAAAGCGAATCGCTTAGATCTCCTACACATTTGAAAATTTTCATGTCATCAGTATATATCAGTATTTTGCTCTCTCTAATACAAGCTTTAAATAGCAAGAATAAATAAGATAGGGCCTAAATGACTACCTTGGGCAACAAAAGAGTTGGATTCAGAGCCTCTAAATTTCACTTGATAAGTTCTTAGTGAGAGATATGATTGAACCCAATTTATGAAACCTGGAGGGAAACCATAACCATTGTGCTTTGGGATAACTACCCATCCACGGAAAAACAATTTGTTACGAAGCAACCAATAGCCTCGGAAAGGACTGATATTATTGTTGACGACCATGCTAAACGAAAAAAGGACAACGACGTTCGTATCTACACCTGGAATGTGAGAACATTTAACAGGAGAGGTGCAGGCGAACAACTAGCGGAAGCCCTAAACTGCTACAAAGCAGACATTACTGCCATCCAAGAAATACGATGGGATGGGCCGGGCAAAAAGAGGATGAAAAACTGTGACATCTACTATGGACAGTGTTATAGTGAGCAGAAACCGCGACTATTTGGTTGCGGATTTGATTTAAGTGCCAGACTTAGGCAAGAAGTCTTATGTTTTCAAGACATTAACGAACGCATTGTAACAATCCGCATCAAGGCCAAATTCGCCAACATAAGCGACTACCAAAGTAAGATGTTAAAATCGTGCTGGGAGATTTTAACGCAAAGGTAGTAAGAAAAGACATCTTTAGCAGTACACGTCTGGTAACGGACTTAGGGTAATTGACTTCGCTACGGAACGAAATGCCACCACAGCCAGCACACGGTTTCCTCACCTCGGTATCCATAAGGGGACATGGCGGTCTCCAGATCAACGAACAGTCAACCAAATTGATCACATTGCGATAGACAAGAGGCACGCATCCAGTATTTTGGATGTCCGAACATTCCGAGGGGCCAACATCGACTCGGACCACTACCTTGTTGTAGCCAAAGTAAGGATGCGGATATCCACCACGCCACAAAAAAAAAAACAGAAATACTGTGAAAAAATTTAATGTCGAAAGACTGCAATCGCCAGAGACCGCCAAGACCTTCGCGCAACGCGTATCCCTTAACCTCTCGATTAACACCATACCACCAGCATCGAATGTCGAAGAGCAATGGCAACGATGCCAACAGGCCATTAGATCAGCCGCAACTGATGTGCTAGGTTTCTCGCGGCCACCAGCAAGAAACCCCTGGTTTGATGAGGAATGTCGACAGATGCTCGCAGCCAAGAACGAGGCCTACAAGACCAAGCTGCAGGTGAAGACGAGAGCTGCCATTGAGCTCTATAGGCAAAGAAGAAGGGAAGAACATCGGCTTTTCAGAAAGAAGAAAAAAGAGCAAGAAAAGCGCGCGATCTAGGATATAGAGAGGTGCCACTCCAGGAACGATGTTCGCAAGTTTTACCAAAATGTAAAACGTCAAAGCCAAGGATACAAGGATCGAACAGAATCCTGTCGAGATGAACAAGGAAATATCGTAGTTGAGACACAGTCGATGCTGAGGATATGGAAGAACCACTTCTGCAGACTGTTAAACGGCGATGACGAACAACATTCCGCTGTCAGGCAGAAGTAACCATTTAATATTGGCAACGACAGCGAAAACTGCCAACCACCCGACCTAAGTGAAGTGAGGATAGCAATATCTAAACTCAAGCTTAATAAGGCCGCCGGAAATGACGGCCTTCCCGCTGAGCTTTATAAAGCTGGCGGAGATGACTTGGTAAGCAACATCCACCAAATCATAAGCCAAATCTGGTCGGTTGAAAGCAAGCCTGAAGAATGGAACCTCATCATCGTTTGCCCGATCCACAAAAAAGGAGACCCTCTGAACTGCGACCTCTACAGAGGCATAAGTCTCCTCAATATCGCCAACAAGATGCCGTAATATGTGAACGCCTGAAACCGCTTACCAACAACCTGATCGGCCCCTATCAGTGTGGTTTTAGGCCAGGAAAGAGTCCACAACCGATCAAATTTTCACACTTCGGCAGATCCTGGAAAAGTCCAAATCGATACCCACCACCTATTTATCGATTTCAAAAATGCATACGACAGCATTTATAGAGACGAACTATACAGAGCCATGTCTAGTTTTGGTATACCGTCCAAACTAGTCCGTTTGTGTAGGATGACGATGGAGAATTCTCGGTCGGAAACGACCTCACCGACACATTCGATACCAAAAAAGGATTTAGGCAAGGCGATGCGCTGTCATGTGACTTTTTCAATTTGATTCTTGAGAGGATTGTGCAAAACTCCCGAGCCAACACCAGAGGCACAATTCTCCAAAAATCGGTGCAACTACTAGCATATGCCGACGATGTTGACATCACTGGTAGCTGTCATAGCCATAGGTGATGTCATAGCCGCGTTTGCTAGTATGGAGAAGAAAGCGGCAAAAATGGGTTTAGCAGCAAATGAGGGTAAGACAAGGTATATGCGAAAGGACACACAACATCGACGAATAGGACAGAACGTCACCATTGACAGATAACTTTGAGGTAGTACGGGACTTTGTTACCTCGGCTCCGCTATAAACTCTGACAACAACATCTCGTCAGAAATCAAAATTTAGTAGTAAAGCCCTCACTCGAACTACTAAGGAGATCCTATATAAGACCCTGATCATCCCAGTCCTGCTCTACGGCGCTGAAGCATGGACCGTATCAAAAGCGGATGAAGAAATCCTTGGTCGATTCGAGCGAAAAATTCTTCGGAAAATCTTCGGTCCCGTTTGCGTTGACGGGCTATGGAGACGAAGATTCAACCACGAACTATACAAGCTGTACAGCGACATACCCCTAGTCAAAAAACTCCGCATTGGACGTTTAAGATGGCTAGGACATGTAAAACGCCAGTTCCAATTTATTAGATACCCCTAGGACACGGGGCCATCAGTATCCACTACGGGATTGAGCGCTGCCGTTGGCCTTTCGGTTCATCCGCCACCATCTCTGTTCAAGGGGCCTGACTAACCCTTGAAATTCCTAGACAATCTGTTGTCCGAATATGTCAGAGCAGCTCATCTAGGTTCGCCTGGGACAGCAATTCGGTCAAGTTTAATCCACTGTGTTTCTCTCTATTCACATCGCAGCCTGCTGTATATCCCTCACACCTATATTTGACAGTTTAAATCTTTCACTATTAAAAGGAGACTCGCTCGGTGCGAACTTCATAGTCTCGCTCGAACACATCTTTGGACCTACTTGGTAGGATACAAACTTACGATAAATTTTATAGGAGAGTCAATCGTTGCAAATTTTATAGTCTCGCTCGAACACATCATTGCATCTACTGGATAAGATACAAATGTGTTATAAAATCTATAGGAGACTCAACTGTTGCGAACTTTATTAAGGCTTTGCTTCATCCTTAAGAAGGTTTCATACCACAGATTGTAGAGTTTTAGTCTTAAAATTGTTTTAAAATTTAGAAAGTGATTTTTATTAATTGTTTCATTGGTATTCAGAACAAGTGGAAGTTCAAAATTCAACAAGCAAATGTACTGAAGAATTGTCTGTTGGTAAGAAGCAGTATCCTGTCAACTAGTTTGTGACAAGTGGCAATTAACTTCGATGTCGTTCGAATTGAAATGATGTGTCATTGCCATTTATCCTTTTAAATGCACGTTTCTGCTTAAAACAAAGGAGCCAACATTCGACCCCATTCGAGGGAAACAAATTAAATTGTACACAACGGAACGTCACCATTCATTTGGTTCGTATTTCATAAAATTTGGTTTTGAAATACCGAAACGTCACCTTGCTTTGGGCTCATATTTCGTAAAATTCAGGTTTGAAACTACGCCGTAATAGGTGTCACAATAAAAGCTCTATGCGCCCTTCTTCGAGAATCTAACTCCACTCAAAGAAATCTGAGAGTTTACTAATATTTCCTGCAAAATTACATGAACAGAACTACAACCCTAGCTGAACTTTAAATTCCCTACTAAGCACATTTTCAAAAGTAAACACTTGCTACACCACTACCCAATGACAGTCCCTGACACAATGTAAACTCCCCATTAGATTACCGAAATATAATCCGCCCCCCAAAACCCACACGTCAACCTATAATCTCATATGCCTTAGCAAGAAGTTTGCAATTTCATGCGGTCTGATTTAATTGTCTGCCTCTGCCATTCTTCTAGCTTGCCAAACCGCATGGATACTTCCTGATTGCTCCAGCAATTCAATCTTGCCCCAGCTTCGCATTACAATTCCGGACATAAACCGCACATGAAACATGATTTACATTTTACACCTGCCACCGTTCGCTGGCTACTGACACATCGTGCTCGCAAAGTTAACAAAACAAACATACCTCGCTCACATAGGCCACCAGAATTGTTTTGTCTTACAAAACTGATGGCGTTACATTCCCCCTCTGTTGGCGCGCACACACAAAAAATACACAACATAACCACAAAAACGCATAAACAATATGGCAGCACTGGTGTGATGCATAGAAAACGGTTAAATTTGGCGCGCATTACATTTCCTACGCGTGTGCATATTCACAATTTGCACGTCTCTTCTCAAGACTATCTGTCTGGGCAAACACACACGCTCATGTGTCATAGGCACGTCAAGCATAACAATAACAAACAGAAAGCGTTTTGTTTCAACATACGCACACATCGACAAACAACAAGACGTCAACGATGACACGAAAAGGAAGCAGCAAAACAATAGCGACAAGCGTTCCAACGAACTTTGTGTGGCGCCACAATTTCTGTCATTTGATCTCTATGAGATAATTTCACATTCGGATCGGATTTGGATGGAGACTCGCATATAGGAGGCATGGGGAGAGATTTTTTTTCCTCCAATCTTAGAGGAGGGGGTTGTGCTCCAAATACCGTTTTGCCATTTCTCCATCAGCTTCGGTGTAGTCGGATAGAGATGCTGCTTCCGAGCTCTGTAAGTGAATGCAATGAAACTTAATCCGTGTAAAGCTATTGCTGGAGCAGCAGTAGCAGTGGTATCACCGGATTACTGCAGTCGTTTGACACGATTTGTTGAAGATTAAAATCCAATCAGTCTTGATGAGGATAGTGTGGTTATGGTGTGGCGGTTGTGGTGTGTGATGCGCCCTAAACGAGCTAGAGCGGATAGATGTCTGGAAGCCTTTTGTTCAACAAGCCAGAGGTATGCCAAGCCGAATGTGGTATGATATGTCTTCCTTTTGGGAATTCCTCAATGAAACGGATTGAAAGCTGCGTGGCATAAGGGAGTGTGTGTGTAAAGTATATCCTCGGTATCTGGCGAGTGATTTAGAAGTTTACATCACTTATGTGACAGGGCAAATCCAGTTGGGAGATAAATGCGTCCACAGACTGACATTGAAACTTGGTTGCGGAAATATATAGGCAGGGCTTGAAGGTTTTCCGTGGATAATCCTGGAAGTGTAAAAGCCGATTAGGTTTGGAAGTGGTAGATGCTTGTTTTTGAGAGTAATTTGATAAGAGAATAGGAGGGGACGGGATGCTCGAGGCTGGTGATGAAGTCATTTGTGATGGTAAACGGTTTTGCACAGGTATGCGGACTACATTCCGGTATGTCCTTTTGAGTCAGAGGAACATAGAAAATATATGCATAATGAAATTGTTTAGTTTAGTTTAGTTTAGTTTAGTTTAGTTTATTTCATCAATTTGATTACAATCTTTATAGACTAGATACTAAGTAATATAATTGCTGGGGGCTATTTGATTATATAATTAAAATAAATTAAATAAAATATTAATATAATTGACATTATTATTTATAATTTTACAATAAATAAAAACGGTTAATTCTTAGGAAGCTAAGTTTTAATATTATTCAACAGATATTTTTTAAATATATCTCTGGAAACTTCAAGATTAAAATCAATCTTATTGCAAATTAAATTCACTTCTCTAGTGCAACGCGTGATTGGTTCATTACGGCCATAATTTGTACGATGAAACTGCTCATAAAATTGAAATCGATAGCGTGTAGTTCTAGAGGGTGCATTGACACAATTAACTAAAGTTAATAAAGGAGGGCAATTGATATGAAGTGTTACTATATCTCTTATAAACATAACTGAAAAATAAGCCCGACGATCATAGAGAGAATGCATACCAAACAATAAACATCTACTATAATAAGAAGGCTTTGCAATCCTCCAATTAAGCTTATAAAATGCGTATCTAGTAAAATGCCTCTGAACTTTTTCAATTCTGTCAATTGAATTTGTATAATAGGGGTTCCAAACAATGCTACAATACTCAAGAACTGACCTTACCAGAGAATTGTAAAGGGATTTTAAAGTATATGGATCCGAGAATTCTTTAGTGTTTCTTTTTACAAAACCAAGCATTTGATTTGCTTTGTTTATAATATAATCAATATGTGGTAAAAAAGAAAGGTTTGTATCAAGGATTACTCCTAGATCTTTCTTCCTAGTTACACGTTCTAAACTTGTGTGATTGATATTATAATCAAACACTATGGGATTAGAATTTCGGAAACACGACAAAACTTGACACTTCGAAACATTTAACAGAAGGTGATTTTGCTTACACCAATTATCAAGCTTTAACAGATCTTCCAAAAGAAGAAAACAGTCAGTTTGACCAGAAATCTGACGGTAAAGTTTGAGGTCATCCGCAAATAGAAGGCAGTTTGAATTTTGAAAAACATCAGGTATATCGTTTACAAATAACAAGAACAATAATGGACCCAAATGGCTTCCTTGAGGAACACCAGATGGGACGGAAACAAATTTTGAAAGCGAACTATCAACTTTTACTATTTGTATTCTACCAGCTAAATATGATTCAAGCCATTTTAATAGAGAAGAGTGGATACCAAGAGAAATTAGCTTGTTCAATAAGATTTGGTGGTTAACTCTGTCAAATGCCTTTGCAAAATCTGTAAAAATAACATCAGTTTGGAATCCATTTTCCATATTTGTTATTATGTCATTGCTTAATAATGCTAAGTTTGTTGCAGTTGATTTCCCTGTTACAAACCCATGTTGAGTAACTGAAATATGATTCTGAAATAACTCAGTTAACTTATTGCAGACTAGCTTTTCAAATACTTTCGGAATGCAAGAAATTTTACAAATGGGTCTATAGTTGGTGATATCCTGTTTTGAACCAGATTTAAAAATTGGTGATAAATAGGAAACTTTCCAGCAATCCAAGAATTGCCCTTTAGCTAAAGAAAGATTAAAAATCCAAGAAAGTGGTTGAGCTAATGCAATACAGCATTTTCTTAACAGAATAGCAGGAATCCCATCAGGCCCTTCACTCTTATTAACATCCAATTTAGACAAAACTTCTTCAATTTCAACTGGACTAAAAACTATGGAACCGATATTGACACTTCTACTTATATAAGTTTGCTTCTGGATAAGGGGAGTATCTAATGAGTAAACCGATTGAAAATAGTCAGCGAATAAATTACAAATTGTAGGTACATCGCTAGTAATTGCGTCCTTATACTTCATACTACTAGGAAATCCACTTGATTTACGCCTTGAGCTTATGAAATTCCAAAAACGCTTGGTATTTGATTTGAGGTCACTTTCGATAGAAAGCAAGTAATTTCGATATAAAAATTTATTGAGAAAATCGAATTCTCGGTGGCGATTTAGATAATTTAAATGCAGTTCAGAATTATTCTTATCAGATTTATACAATTTGTATGCCTTATTTTTTCTGTTTTTAAGATTGGTCAATCTTCCATTATACCAGATAGGACAAGAATTTTTTTTAGAAAGCTTTTTAGGTACAAATCCATCAATTGCTCCGATCAAAACTTTTACAAAACGGGAATACACGCTATCTAATTCAGATGAACGAAAAACGTTATCCCACGATAAAGACAAGAGATAATCAACCATACCGTCATAATTAGCTTTTCGAAAATCATAAAAAATATTTCGATCGTTAGATACTTTATTTAAATAATGATAGAAATCAATATTTCCATCAATGGCTATATGATGAATTGAATTTGCAACAACTGGGAAAATACATTTGTCAATAGAAATAAGAAAATCATTATCAACAAAAATTAAATCAAGAATTCGATTAAGACTGTTATATTGTGAATTGATTTGGATTAAATTATATTGACCAAAAAAGTCAATAACTACACATTCAATTTCAGATGAAACGTTAAAGGGAACTAAACACTTGTCTTCGGTATCAAATGTCCATTCAATATAACTAAGGTTAAAATCTCCAGTAAACAATACATGTTGTAGATATTTTAAATTCTCTAAAATTGATTTTGAGTTATTTAAATGAATATTATAATAATCCAATTTGCTCTTTGGAGGAATATAGCTTACAAAAACAAATAATTCGGATTCACATATTTTTACACATACAATAAGCTGATCAATATCAAGCTCAGAAGTAGTGGAGTTTGATTCCAATTCGATAAGTCTGCATGCCAAAGTGGCACGGACAGCAATCAGTACTCCACCACCTCTTTCTTTACATGTCTTTAAATAACATCTGTCTTTTCTAAATACAGTATAATAATTTGAAAAACATTCAGTTGTTAAGTAATTATCGGATAACCAAGTTTCGGTTAAAATTATAATATCATAAGTTAGAGAGGAAAAAGAAAGTAAAATATGATCAAGTCTTGTTGGTACACATCCTAGATTTTGTGCATTAGACCACTAAGCTCGGGTCCTAGGTTTAAATGCTCAACCACAGAAATATAAATGCGAATCTGGGAGACACCCATCTCAAAGTAATAGCATCAAGAGGCACACCACAAGGAGGCGTTATCTCACCTCTGTTGTGGAACATAGTCATCAATGAGATACTCATCAAGCTACAGCGAAATGGGGTAAAAGTCATAGCCTACGCAGACGATGTAGCGATACTAGTTAAAGGGAAATTCCTACCCACTATTAGTGAACTACTCGAGCGGGCATTGAAAACTCTCAACGAGTGGACAAAACAATGTGGGCTTGGCATCAACCCCCAGAAAACGGAACTCGTTCTCTTTACGAATAAGAGGAAGATACCAATATTCGACCTACCGGCTATCGATGGGACTACCCTCAAACTAGCCGATAGTACAAAGTATCTGGGTGTCATTCTTGATAGAAAACTCAACTGGAACCTAAATGTACGCGAGCGCATCAAAAAGGCCACAGT
Organism: Rhingia campestris; assembly: GCA_932526625.1. Classification (NCBI taxonomy): domain Eukaryota; kingdom Metazoa; phylum Arthropoda; class Insecta; order Diptera; family Syrphidae; genus Rhingia; species Rhingia campestris. Next base: position 20,924,949 of record OW052184.1, read on the forward strand.
CGCTTTCTATACGTGTAACCGAATATTCGGAAAAAACTGGGGTCCGAACCCCAAGATCATCCTATGGATGTACACGGCCATTGTGAGACCTATATTAACATATGGGGGGCTTGTCTGGTGGCAATCCACAAATAAAGTCACCCATCTGAAAAATATGACAAAGGTACAAAGGATAGCATGTGTGGGCGCTACTGGCGCAATGAGAACCACACCAACAGCGGGACTGGAAACCATCCTTAACCTGCTACCGCTAGACCTTTACATGCAAGAATCTGCAGCCAAAAGTGCTCTAAGAATCAGCCAGCTCAACTGCTGGAAATCGAACTCAGGAGGACATGCCCAAATTCTACACAGATATCTGGGCTCAGCTGTATCCTCTGACTAAATGCTGCCTCAACATGACCATTCTCCTGCATCTTTCCAAGCAGAGAGGAGTGGGAGAGGAACGAATTGGGCACCGAAACCATATCCATCTACACTGATGGTTCAAAAATGGTTGGAGCTGGAGTGTTTTCAGAAACACTTAAGCTAAACAGCACCTTTCGTCTCCCTGAGCACAGCAGTGTCTTCCAAGCCGAAATATTGGCAGTAGCAGAGGCAGCCAAAGCGACCTCAATGCTGGCGATACCACCAGATGATTTCACCATCTTTATTGACAGTCAGGCTGCAATAAAAGCTATCTCTGCTGTCGAAATAAAATCTCGGCTTGTGAAACGTTGTCGTGAAGAGCTAAAGGTTCTTGGCGTCCAACATAATGTTAAGCTCTGCTGGGTCCCCGGACACAGAGGCATACAGGGCAATGAAATTGCTGACGAACTGGCAAGAAAAGGATCTGCCTCCAGCACTGAACAAGCAGACCAGTCTGTCAAACCACCACTATGCGACCTCAAATCTCAGGTGGGACAGAAAACACTAATCGCTGCCAAAAACAGGTGGAACTCCCTTCCCACCTGTGAAACTTCCAAAAGGATGTGGCCTGAGTATGACAAAGCCAGAACCCATAAACTGCTTCGTAGAAACAGGAAATCTGTCTCTACTTTAGTTGGGATTCTTACTGGACACAACTTACTGAAAAGCCACAAACTGAAAATGCATCTCATAGATGATGACCTCTGTAGAGGCTGCGGTGATGAAGAAATACACGAGGACACCCTCCACTTTCTGTGCCACTGCCCAGGCCTCAGCCAATTAAGAATGAGAACCTTAGGAAAATACTTTTTCCATGACCTCACGGATCTATTCGAAATCCCTCTCCCTAATCTTTTCAGGTTTGCATCAACATCTGGATGGCTAGAAAGAGACTAACAACAATGGACAGTAACGAATGAACCAACCACATAAGTGGACCCCTAACGGGCATCACAATGGGTCTATATTGACCTGAGTGCGATGAGGGAGGACACACACCGTCTGCCTCATCAACCCACCAACCTAACCTAACCTAGGTTTAAATCCCGAATATAAAAACATGGTTGGGTGCTGTAGAACGAGGGTAGACTCTGATTGGCGTTAACTTGGCAATGTCCAGTGTTGCAACTCTGACTACACATCAAATGTGCTTATCTTTACCTCCAAGTGGTAACCATCGGGTACTGGTCTCATCCAACCGGATTTGACTTGCTAAACGATAAGTGCGAGTGTTGATAACACGACGAAAAACAGCAACACTATAAAAACCCTGGTGAGAATGGCACGGATGAATACCCGGCCTGCTGTCCCAGGCGAACCTAGATGAGCTGCTCTGACATATTCGGACAACAGGTTGTCTAGGAATTTCAAGGGTTAGTCAGGCCCCTTGAACAGAGATGGTGGCGGATGAACCGAAAGGCCAACGGCAGCGCTCAATCCCGTAGTGGATACTGATGGCCCCGTGTCCTAGGGGTATCTAATAAATTGGAACTGGCCCTCCAGGTTGGGGGTTGTGCTTTGGGCTAACTACCCACCCACAGAAAAAAAAACATTGTTACGAAGCAACCAATAGCCTCGGAAAGGACGGATTTTATTGTTGACGACCCTGCTAAACGAAAAAAGGACAACGACGTTCGTATCTGCACCTGGAATGTGAGAACATTAAACAGGAGAGGTGCAGGCGAACAACTAGCGGAAGCCCTAAACTGCTACAAAGCAGACATTACTGCCATCCAGGAAATACGATGGGATGGGCCGGGCAAAAAGAGGATGAAAAACTGTGACATATACTACGGACCGTGTTATAGTGAGCAGAAACAGCGACTATTCGGATGCGGATTTGTTATAAGTGCCAGACTTAGGCAAGAAGTCTTATGTTTCCAAGACATTAGCGAACGCATAGTAACAATCCGCATCAAGGCCAAATTCGCCAACATAAGCCTTATATGCGCTCACGCTCCGACGGAAGAAAAAGATGATATAGCTAAGGATTGCTTCTACGAGCTCCTCGACAAAACCTATGAGCGACTACCGAAGTACGATGTTAAAATCGTGCTGGGAGATTTTAACGCAAAGGTAGGAAGAGAAGACATCTTTAGAAGTATTGTCGGAAAACATAGCCTACACGACAACACGTCTGGTAACGGACTTAGGCTAATTGATTTCGCTACGGAACGAAATGCCACTATAGCCAGCACACGGTTTCCTCACCTCGATATCCATAAGGGGACATGGCGGTCTCCAGATCAACGAACGGTCAACCAAATTGATCACATTGCGATAGATAAGAGGCACGCATCCAGTATTTTGGATGTCCGAACATTCCGAGGAGCTAACATCGACTCGGATCACTACCTTGTAGCAGCCAAGGTAAGAATGCGGATATCCACCACGCCACAACAATCCAGAAATACTGTGAAAAAATTTAATGTCGGAAGACTGCAATCGCAAGAGACCGCCAAGACCTTCGCACAACGCGTATCCCTTAACCTCTCGATTAACACCATACCACCAGCATCGAATGTCGAAGAGCAATGGCAACGATGCCAACAGGCCATTAGATCAGCCGCAACTGATGTGCTAGGTTTCTCGCGCCCACCAGCAAGAAACCCCTGGTTTGATGAGGAATGCCGACAGATGCTCGCAGCCAAGAACGAGGCCTACAAGGCTAAGCTGCAGGTGAAGACGAGAGCTGCCATTGAGCTCTATAGGCAAAGAAGAAGGGAAGAACATCGGCTTTTCAGCAAGAAGAAAAAAGAGCAAGAAAAGCGCGCGATCGAGGATATAGAGAGGTGCCACTCCAGGAACGATGTTCGCAAGTTTTACCAAAGTGTAAAACGTCAAAGCCAAGGATACAAGGCTCGAACAGAATCCTGTCGAGATGAACAAGGAAATATTGTAGTTGAGACACAGTCGATGCTGAGGATATGGAAGAACCACTTCTGCAGACTGTTAAACGGCGATGACGAACAACATTCCGCTGTCAGGCAGAACGAACCATTCAATATTGGCAACGACAGCGAAAACTGCCAACCACCCGACCTGAGTGAAGTGAGGATAGCAATATCTAAACTCAAGCTTAATAAGGCTGCCGGAAATGACGGCCTTCCCGCTGAGCTTTATAAGGCCGGCGGAGATGACTTGGTAAGTAACATCCACCAACTCATAAGCCAAATCTGGTCGGATGAAAATATGCCTGAAGAATGGAACCTCAGCATCGTTTGCCCGATCCACAAAAAAGGAGACCCTCTGAACTGCGCCAACTACAGAGGCATAAGTCTCCTCAACATCGCCTACAAGATCCTATCTGCCGTAATATGTGAACGCCTGAAACCGTTTACCAACAACCTGATTGGCCCTTATCAGTGTGGTTTTAGGCCAGGAAAGTCCACAACCGATCAAATTTTCACACTTCGGCAGATCCTGGAAAAAACTCAAGAAGTCCAAATTGATACCCACCACCTATTCATCGATTTCAAAGCCGCATATGACAGCATTTATAGAGACGAACTATACAGAGCCATGTCTAGTTTTGGTATACCGCCCAAACTCGTCCGTTTGTGTAGGATGACGATGGAGAATTCTCGCTGCTCCATCAGGGTCGGAAACGACCTCACCGACACATTCGATACCAAAAAAGGATTTAGGCAAGGCGATGCGCTGTCATGTGACTTCTTTAATCTGATTCTTGAGAGAATTGTGCAAAACTCCAAAGCCAACACCAGAGGCACAATTTTCCAAAAGTCGGTGCAACTACTAGCATACGCTGACGATATTGACATCATTGGTAGGACTCAACGTGATGTCATAGCTACGTTTGCTAGTATAGAGAAGGAAGCGGCGAAAATGGGTTTAGCAGTAAATGAGGGTAAGACTAAGTATATGCTGTCAACACGAAAGGACACACAACATCGACGAATTGGACAGAACGTCACCATTGACAGATATAACTTTGAGGTAGTACGGGACTTTGTCTACCTCGGCTCCGCTATTAACTCTGACAACAACATCTCGTCAGAAATTAAACGAAGAATTACTCTTGCCAACCGCTGTTTCTTCGGGCTAAGAAGGCAATTTAGTAGTAAAGCCCTCACTCGAACTACTAAGGAGATCCTATATAAGACCCTGATCATCCCAGTCCTGCTCTACGGCGCTGAAGCATGGACCGTATCAAAAGCGGATGAAGAAATCCTTGGTAGATTCGAGAGGAAAATTCTTCGAAAAATCTTCGGTCCCGTTTGCGTTGACGGGCTATGGAGACGAAGATTCAACCAAGAACTATACGAGCTGTACAGCGACATGCCCCTGGTCAAAAAACTCCGCATTGGACGTTTAAGATGGCTAGGACATGTAGAACGAATGGACACCAATACTCCGGCTCGCAGAGTCTTCGATTCCCAGCCAGACGTCGGACGCAGTAGAGGAAGACCTCGCCTTAAGTGGCGCGCACAAGTGGAAACCGACCTCAACCAACTTGGAGTGCGCAACTGGAGGCAGTTAGCTAAGGACCGGGCTAATTGGAGAGGCATGTTGGTTGAGGCCCAGGTTCATTCCGGACTGTAGCGCCACTTAAGTAAGTAAGTAAGTAAAAACCCACCTGTTGCGAAAGTCTGACAGAAATCCTATAAAACTGTCATCAGAATCTTCTCAAAATTTACATATAACCGACTGCCGAATAACAAGATTCACAGACGATGGTACCTTACAGAGCATAGTCATCACTAGGGCACCTCCTCTTTTTCCAGTCTCTGAATACTTTTCAAATTTGTTATTCAGAAACGTCGAAATGCTGATCTTCTGTCTCTTGGTTTTCAACTTTTTTAATGTCCTACCATGCCTAACCATCATATGGTTCAAAAGATCAAATAACTTTCAAAAAACCTCTATGTCAGTGCAAATTAATTGCAAGCGATGAACTCATATTTGGGCGTATAAACCGTTTAGATACTGACGCGAGATCAGAAGTGATGAAATGATGTGTTCGAGCGAGACCGTGGACTTCGCTACGGTTGATTCTCCTATCAACTTCTTCGCACGCGTTTGTATCATATCGAGTGAAACTATTAAGTTTGCAGTTGTTAGGTCTCCTATCCTATTTTGTCGGACGCTTTTATATGTTCGAGTGAGACTACAGAGCACTCAACGATTAAGTGTCCTTTCACGTTCATTGCACACTTTTGTATCATATCCATTACATACAATGATGTGTTCCAGCGATATTATAGATTTCGCAACGGTTGAGTCTCCTAATAATTTCATGGCAGGCTTTTCTATGCTATCCTATCCTATTTGGTGTAATGATGTATTCGAGCGAGACTATAGAGTTCGCTACGGTTGAGTCTCCTTTCAATTGGTAACGTTGAGCACAAGGGGTGAGTTATTTTTTGCATCAATTAAGGAAACAGCAACGTTTTTGGCGGTTTCGAATACGTGGTCGTTCCTACCAGACATATCGAACATGGAGACTATAGAGTTCGCTACGGTTGAGTCTCCTTTCAATTGGTAACGTTGAGCACAAGGGGTGAATTATTTTTTGCATCAATTAAGGAAACAGCAACGTTTTTGGCGGTTTCGAATACGTGGTCGTTCCTACCAGACATATCAACATGGAGACTATAGAGTTCGCTACGGTTGAGTCGCCTTTCAATTGGCAACGTTGAGCACAAGGGGTGAATTATTTTTTTTACATCGATTAAGGAAACAGCAACGTTATTGGCGGTTTCGAATACATGGTCGTTCCTACCAGACATATCGAACATGGAGACTATAGAGTTAGTAACGTTGAGCACAAGGGGTGAATTATTTTTTGCATCGATTAAGGAAACAGCAACGTTTTTGGCGATTTTGAATACGTTGTAGTTCCAAATAAACATATTGAACATGGATTTGTCACTTTCGACAATGCAAGTGTCATTCATGGTCAAAGACTGTACATTTTGGTTGCCCTTTAAGTTCAGAAATCTCCCTATATTTCGGATTCATTAATCTCTACTCTAAACCCATGTAAATATTCTGTCGAGGTCGGAAAATATTTTATCGTTTTTTTTTCACGTCCGAAAATGAAGGGCCTAGACTTGAACGTACAAACAAAATGGAGGGCACTGACAGAATCTTAAGAAGTTGCATTCATTCAAGTAGCAGACTTAAGGTCCCCATCTTAAACAACTTTAATTGAGGCTTCGAGAGATCTTTAATAATTCATAGACGATGAGGTTTATTGTTTTCAAAACCACGTCTTTTTAATGAAGGGGCTTTATGCCAAATGCTGTCAAATGTCGCCCCATCAGTGGTCTGATAACCTCTGTTCCCTTACAGATCTTTCCGAGGTCTTCGTAAAATCTTGATTTGCTGAGACAAACATTTATTCCATTCATCCTCTCACCACTTCTTCAAAAAGTGTAGAGTACTTTTATTTTTGACGTTCCAAAAAAGGAAATCATCAGTATTATGTGCTGTGGAGTAAGAAAATTGTTTTTTGACAGACGAAGGACAAGACGTGATGATCTGACAAATTATCCGAGTAGAATCAATTGTCAAGAATAGCTTATCTCAACTTAGCCGTTCGGAGTCGGCATAAAACAGGAGGTCCCGCCATCGTGCAAGAAGTACAGACGCACACATGAATGGTTGTGAGAAAGCTAGGCCCTGGGTACTAACGAGACTGTTGCGCCAAAAATTTGTATTTTGTATTTTGAAGAACAAGACGATTTGCATTTACTAGAGGCTGGCTGTATAAATGATCTTCTCGGAAAAAGTTCTGAGAAATAGGACAAAAAGTAAAGGTCCCTGGTTCAAATCCTGAAAGTGACAACCTACACAACTTCACCTAATGCGAAAGTCTGACAAACATCCAAGAGTAGCACTGTCATGAGAAGCTTCTTAAATTTCACATTCGAATTCGGCTTTAAACAGGGGGACCTCGTCTTTTTGGCCAATCTCATTACTTCACATACACACAAATGAATGTCAGATATTTCGTTTTTTTACAATGACAACATAATGACAGCAATATAGTTGAAAATATGGCCGCAAGCCGTCTCAAAGTACCATCACCGCTAATCCATGATCCTTTTGGCAATATCTTCTTAAATAAAGTGGATGCGGGCCATACAGACAGGAGACTATGACAGATCACAATCACAGGAAAATATTTTCAACTATGGCTTCAGTTAACTGTCAACATTTATCACATCTACTCAATGCCCCTTTTGTCATTTCGTCGTTAATAAAAGAGGATATGCTCCATGCAAGCATTATTGAATACCTTAGCCATTCATTTTAAAATAATAAATATGGCAGATCGACATAATAATGACAGGTAAATGTGTTTAAAAATGCAAATTAAACATCAAGATCGACCATGGTTTTCAGCGGCGATTAAAAACCTCATCTCTTTGCGTGATGTTGCTTATAGGCGTTGGAAGTGTTTTCGTCTCGAAGAGCATCACAGCGCTTACAAAGCCTTACGAAATAAGGTCGTTCGTGATATACGGGAATCAAAAAAACAATTCTACTTCTCACGACTAAACCCATCGCTTGCTGGGCAAAAACTTTGGAGGAATATTAGAGAAATTGGTATAGAAAAACAGAAAAACATTACAGATTGTGACTTTGTGATGTGATTGTGACGAGTTGAATAAAAAATTCGCATCTGTGTCCACTGCTGACTCCACTGACCAGTGGAATTCCTACTCACGCTCCTATATCCATATTCAAAATAAACAACGCCTAAACACCTTTCAACTTTCTGCAACTGATGAAACCAAAGTGCTCGAGAGTTTTCTAGGCACAAAATCAAACTCCGTTGGCTTTGATGAAATCCATCCGATTTTTTTAAAAGCATTACTCCCATATTGCTTAAAATATATCACATATGCTTTCAACTCGATTCTTACGACCGGCGTTTTTTAGAAAAGATAATGAGCTCCCAGATTCGTGAATACCTTGATACTAATAGTTTGCTCTGCTCTGAACAGTCCGGTTTCCGTCCAAAACACAGCTCCACAACAGCTTTATTAAAAGTAGTAGATGATATCAGGCAGGCCGTAGATGAAAATAATCTAACTTTTCTTACCCTGCTTGATTTTTCGAAGGTATTTGATACTGTTAATCACGACATACTTTGCAGCAAACTTGTAGAACAATTCAACTTTTCACTATCAGCCGCGAACCTGGTTTCATCGTATTTAATTGGAAGATCACAGGCAGTTGTAGGCAAAAACAACATCTCAGCCTTTCTTCCCTTAAATGAAGGTGTTTCCACAGGGCTCCATCCTTGGCCCACTTCTTTTTTCACTTTATATCAATGAGCTACCCAAATATATAAAGAACCCGTCCATACACATGTATGCTGATGATGTTCAACTAAACAATAGCTGCCGAGTTGGTCTGGTTGAAAATGGCGCTTACGAAGTAAACGAGGACATCCAATCAATTTATATCTGGGCACAAGCAAACAGTCTTGCTCTTAACCCCACCAAGTCCAAATGTATGGTTATTTCAAGGGTTAAAGTAGACACGTCATTCTTACCTCCAATTGAGCTTAACGGTTCAGTTATCGAGTTTGTTGATACCGCAAGGAATCTTGGGGTCACATTCACAAATAATCTTACTTGGTGACATATGAATGGCAGCAACATATTTCAAAATATGGACGCTGTTTGCTGTCAACATTTTATCACATCTACTGAATGACTCTGACATTTCGTCGTTAAATAAACTAGATACGCTCAATTTGCGTGTGCATACACTTTTCTCAGGTAAGGCGAATCTAAAACCCTGCTCCTGATTGTCTGCAGATTGTATATTGGTGGAAATCGTCCCCGGAATGTTCGTTCCATTATTTATTTATTCAACAAAAATAGTTTTGCTATTGTGTTGTTCGTGTGGTTGTATGTTGAGCGGTGTGTCTATGAGCTGCAACTGTAAGTCTTTTCAAAGTCATTGAAATGTAAGAAGTCTAGGAATTATATTTCAAAGCACTTCTGAATTCCACAAATGCGCTTTTAAACAGTCTATCAGCGTATTATAAAATGGCGACTATGACAGAAACAATTACATATGAATGACAGCTATAAATATTCTTAAATGCGTGTCCGCAGTTTTGACGTTTTCTCGTTAAATAAGATGGACGTGCGCCATAGTGTTGTCAGGTCTTGCTGAATAGTGTAGCATTTCATTATAAAATGGTGACTTTGACAGAACACAATGACAAAAGAATGCCAGCTTAATATCCGTTCTAAGTTTACCACTTATACAACGTTTACAAGACTTTAAGACATTGCATGAATACCCCTTATGACAAGAGAATGAAAGCAAAATATTCATTATATGGCCGAAATTTTGACATATTTTTCGTTAAATAAGGGGGATATGCGCCATGGTTCCGTCTGGTCTTGTTGAATAGTGTAGCCTTCCATTATAAAATTGTGACTATGACAGAACACAATTAAATGATGACCATAACAGAACATAATGACAAAAGAATGACAGCCCAATATTCAAAATATGGCCGAAATTATGTCATTTTTTTCGTTAAATAAGGGGGATGTGCGCCATGGTCTGGTCTTGTTGAATAGTGTAGCCTTCCATTATAAAATTGTGACTATGACAGAACACAATGACGAAATAATGACAGCAAAATGTTCATAATATGGGCGCAGTGTTGACATGTTTTAGTTAAATAAGGTGAATGTGCACCACATAGGTGTTGTTGAATATTGTAGCGGCGCATTATTAAATGATGACCATGACAGAACACAATGACAAAAGAATGACAGCAAAATGTTCATAACATGGGCGCAGTGTTGACATCTTTTGGTTAAATAAGTTGAATGTGCACCACATAGGCGTTGTTGATTTATTATTAAATGATGACCATAACAGAACATAATGACAAAAGAATGACAGCCGAATATTCAAAATGTGGCTGAAATTTTGTCATTTTTTTCGTTAAATAAGGGGGATGTGCGCAATGGTTCCGTCAGGTCTTGTTGAATTGTTTAGCCTTCCATTATAAACTATGAAAGAACACAATGACAAAAGAATGACAGCTAAATATTCTAAATGTGACCGCAGCTTTGACATTTTTTTGGTAAAATAAGGTGAATGTGCGTCATACAGTCGTTGTTGAATAGTGTAGCGCCGCATTATTAACTGATGACTATGACAGAACACAATGGCAACTAAATATTCATACTATGGCCGCGATTTTGACATTTTTTCGTTAAATAAGGTGAATGTGCGCCACATAGGTGTTGTTGAATAGAGTAGTTCCCCATTATTAAACGATGGCTGTGACAGAATATAATAACACGTGAATGACAGACAGAAAATATGTTTAGATATGGCTCCAGTTTGCTGTCAAAATCTTATCACATCTCCAAATTGACCCTTTTAACATTTCTCCAATAAATGAATGAAATGTTCGCGATACAGGATCCATCTAGAAAAAAGTCCTTAATCCTTCAATTAAACAAAAATCAATTTAAATTCTTTTTTAGTCACGCGCAATACAAAACCAAGTGTCACCATTTTTTTTTCTTCCATTTTGGTTTCTTTTTGTTGACCACACAACAACCACTCGATTGTTTTTCTGTGTCCATCTCGAGTGAAAACAATAAAAATGCATTAGGAGTTCAGGCAAAGAGCAGCAGCAAAAAATTTCGGAAGAACATACATAACAACACACAATCCCTGTGGCAATCCCTGCGAGCAGACCACATCATCCGACCTCATGTCCATTTTAATTATTCAATTCTAAGAGCATGAAATTCGTTTGGAAATCGTATCCGTCCGCCCCCAACCAGCAACGGTGTCATCGTTGCGTCGTCGTCCCTTTTGGATTGTGCGGACTTCGGCTCGGGGCTTGTGCATGGTTGATTTCTTTATTTTTCCTCGGGACGACGATGGCGATGGCGATGGCGATGACGACGCGACGCAGGACTAACGACTAACAACAGCGAGAACGAGAGCATAGTAAGTGTTCCCTCATTGCCGCCCTTTGTCAGTAACAAGCATGGGCTATGGGCCAGGTCAGCAGGAGCAGGGAAGATGGCAATGACGATGGCGATGGCGATGGAATGTAAAAAGGAAATAAAATTCCATACGATGGTGCAAGTCCATGGTGTGTACTATATAAGTATATCTGGGTAAGGCGGTTTTATTAAAAATGTACTCCGTATGGAGGACGACAGGTACGTGTTCACAGTTCATGACAAAAAAAAATAAGAAACCGCACACAAACGGGAGCATAGGATACTCGTACCTACATGAGAATGGGAAATACGTGTTTTTGGTACCGTTTGGGACGAGTAAATCCTACATCTTCAAGGAACCAGTATTTTGTGCATTTTATTCGTCGCACCGCACTAGGATTAATATCTCTTCCTTCACTTGGTCGTTTTTGTTGGTCTTCCTCTACTCCGTCGTTGGGTAGTCGTTTGTGGACGTCTACGTTCTCCTTTCGATGTAGATGGACGCCTTTATTTCTATTTTTATTCGACTCCTCTGACGGTGGTTTTTGTGTGGCTCATCGTTGGAGCGTAACTACATATTCCCACGCTTAAACACCGTGGCACACACTCGTTGAACACAGCCCACTGGCTTTTCTCTGTGCACTCGTCTTGTGATGGCCTTTTTTGCATTCCTTTAGCACCATTCAGCTTGGAGATAGGTTGCGAGGATATACTGTCTAAATCACGCATACAACAACAAAAAAAATAAAACCCCCTCTGGGTTGGATGACATAAAAAACGAAAGCAAATTCGAATCCTTTTTTGGTTTTCCTTTTTGGAGCACATCAACACTCCTTCATCGAGAGGTTAGCTTGCCCTCTATCCAAATGAATTGTAGGGCCGGAGGGAGGGTTTTTCAATAAATTTCTAAAAGAGGTTTATTATGTGCATATTGGGTACCGTTCCTGATCCTGCTCTCCTCCGATTTGGGAAGAGGTTTTCCTTTCCACACAGACATGGGGATTAAGTGTTTTATTTGGATTCAATTTTTAAATAATGACGGGAGAGGGTTTCTTGGATTTTATGGAGATCCTTGAGTTATTTTTTTTTCTAGAAATGGTGATGATAAAACTGATTTAAAGAAAGGCGTTCCTTTAAAGGGACCACAAGCTTTGATTGATGTAGATTCGTGCGTGGAACAATAATCAGGTTAGGGGTCTGTTTATCAAAAATAGAATTTATAAGTGGAACCCTTTTTTTTTGTTGAGTCTTGAGGGGCTAATTGAAAGCAATTGAGATTTGTTTCATCTAGTTTTTTTCAAGGAAACACCCATGATAAGGAAGAGATACAGAAACTGAGAGAAAAAGAAAGAGAAACGTCAAGAAAGCTTTGCAAGTTAAAGAAAATCTTCTTCGTAAAGTTGGGCGTCTTAAGATGTTGCAGTGGAAAAGGATAGTCAAGGGATAAAACTATTCAGAGATACTTAAAGTTTCGTTTTTTTTTTTTTTTTTGGAAAATTTATTTTTCTGCAGGAAAGAAACGAGAAATGGTGTAGGATTCGTTTGCGTTTGCGAATGAAATGCATATTTCTTGTGAAATGACATTTGAAAGGGAGAAGCTTACATTTGGACTCATGAATGAAATTTTCTTAAGTAATGGTGGATCTTATTTTTAGATTTTTCACGGTTTTTTGCAGTTTTTTTCAGTTGGTGGGTTGTTAAGGCAGGTGATGTTCGTCTTTCCCCATCGCACCCATTGTGAGTCCTGATGTAGATTGATACTTCCACTGTTCCGTTGGTATCCACCTGTTTTCTTTCAAACCGTAGGGATGATGTTAAGAAAAACCTTAAAATATTGAACAAGTTGGATTCTGGGATAGATCTGCAGGGTCAGGTAAAGAAGTTTTGTGAACTGACGGAGGCCTGAGAAGTGGTACAAGAATTGGAGTGTATCCGCGTATGTTTCTCCTATCTCAATTGCTTTCAATTAACCCCTCAAGATTAAAAAAAATAGGTTCCACATATAAACTGTATTTCTGAGAAACAGATACCTAACCTGATTATTGTTCCACTCACGAATCTGCATGAATCACAACTTGTGGTCCCTTTAACGGAACGCCTTTCATCAAAGTAGCTTTTTTTTAAATTCTGACCTGCCTAAGCAGTAATATACACATCGCCCTAAATGATCTATTGTGCTTGCCGTCAGATGCTTTTTAGGTTAGTAGCGCTTCTACTTTCCTAATGTAGCTGATAATACTTTCAGCCGAAGATTTCCTCAGTTCTTCGGGACTTAAAAATTCCCTGAAGAAAGATTCCTTTCTCATACCGTAAAGGGCCGGGCATTCACATATGATATGCTCGGCTGTTTCGTCTTCTTCTAGACATAGTCTGCACTCCGGTGAGTCGACTAGACGTATTTTGTTTAGGTGATATCGCAGACCGTAAAGTAGCTAATGCTCAACATAAACGAGTATATTTTAATGGACTTACTTTCTATACTTACCGGGCTTCAGACGTGTCTTTGTCTGACACAAGGATTTTTCGATTCTTGGCACGTTGCACATTTGGCACATTTGTTCAGTCCAAGAGCGCTGTCATCCGCGATCGCTAGCTTCTTCAACCGGAGGTTCAGTCTCCATTTGCATCTCGAATCTAAATGCATACTCGTAAGTCGTTGTCAGTGGTCCTTCCGAGTTTGGTAGGTATTTGAGCGGACTATTTGTTTTTCACGCGGTAATGAATTTACTCTGACGGAAGAACCCCCAACTGGAGGGCCAGTTTCAATTTAATTGTTTCATTCACTACTTGATTGAGCGCTGTGGTTGGCTTTTTGTCCCATTCGTGACTATCTCTGCCGCGGTACTCATTCCTTAACTTACATGACATGTTCGGACAACAGCTCATCCAGGAATCTCAAGGGTTATTCAGAGTTCTCATTCCGTAGTTTTCAAAACGATAATCGTTGACGATAGTGTAGGAAACTCAATAATTTAGGAGACGGGTAATTTTTATATTGTGTGGCTGCACATTCATACGAATTACATGGTACGTACCCAAAAAGTCTCCTTCACTATCGTCAACGATTATCGTTTTGAAACCGACGGAATGAGTACTCTGAATAACCCTTGAGATTGCTGGATGGAATGTTGTCCGAATATGTCATGTAAGTTGTTCATTTACCTTCTTACTTAAGTGGTAGGACAGTCCGGAATGAAACTGGGCAACAACCAACATGCCTATCGAATTCGCCCGGTCCTTAGCTAGTTGCTCCAAGTTGCCCACTTTAAGTGGGTAAAGGTCGTTTTCTACTTTTGGGCGCCACTTAAGGCGAGGACTTCCTCTACTGCGTTCGACGTCTGGCTAATAATCGAAGACTCTGTGAACCGGATTATGGGTTTCCATTCCATTTGATATATCCAAGGCAACGTTTTTTGTCTAAGTCCGCTGTGCAGCTTGGAAAGTTGTTGGTTGAATCTTCGTTCTCCATAGCCCGTCAACGCAAATGGGACTGAAGACTTTTCGAAGAAAACGACCTTCAGCGCCGTAGAGAAGGACTGGGATGATAAGGGTCTTGTATAGGATCTCCTTAGTAATTCAAGTGAGGGCTTTACTACTAAATTGCCTTCTTAGACCGAAGACCCAACCGCAAGAGTAATTCTTCGTTTAATTTCTGTCGAGATCTCGTTGTCAGAGTTGTCATAGGTCCCTGACAACCTCTAAGCTATATTTGTCAATGGTGACGTTCTGTCCAATTCGTCGATGTTGTGTCGTTTCCTCATCCAGCTAAACCCATTTGGGCCGCTTCCTTCTCTATACTAGCAACCGTGGCTATGACATCACCTTGAGTCCGACCAATGATGTCAATATCGTCGGCGTATGCTAGTAATTGCACCGATTATTTGAAGATTGTGCCTCTGGTGTTGGCTCGGGAGTTTTGCAGAATCCGCTCAAGAATGACGGTAAAGAAGTTACATGACAGTGCATCGCCTTGCCTAAATCCTTTTTTGGTATCAAAATTTCGGTGAAGCCAGCGAGAGTTTGGGCTGAATACCCGACATGCCACTGTATAGTTCGCCTCCGACCCTGATGGAGCAGCTAGAGTTCTCCCGCATCCTGCAAAGTTTGGGCGGTATACCAGACATGGCTCTGTCTAGTTCGTCTCTATAAATTCTGTCATATGCGGCTTTGAAATCGATGAATAGGTGGTGGGTTGTCGTATGCGGCTTTGAAATCGATGAATAGGTGGTGGGCTCATCGATTTCAAACCCGCATATGACAGCATTTATAGAGACGAACTAGACAGAGCCATGTCTGGAATACTTTGATTTGGACTTTTTGGATTTTTTCCAGGATCTGCCGAAGTGTGAAGATTTGATCAATTGTGGACATATTTGGCCTAAAACCACACTGATAAGCGCCGATCTGGTTATTGGCACGTGGTTTCAAACGTTCATATATTACGGAATATGGGATCTTGTAGGCGATGTTGAGAGGACTTATGGCGCAGTTCAGAGGTTCTCCTCTTTTGTGGATCAGACAAACGATGCTGAGGTTCCATTCATACTTTAATCCGACCAAATTTTGCTTATGAGTTGGGGTTTATAAAGCCCGGCGGGAAGGTTGTCATTTCCGGTAGCCTTACTAAGCTTGAGTTTAGATATTGCTATCCTCACTTCACTTAGGCCGGGTGGTTGGTAGTTTTCGCTGTCGTCGCCAAAATTGAATGGTTCGTTCGGGCAGACAGCAGGAGATTGGCCGTCATCGCCGTTTAGCAGTCTGCAGATGTGGTTCTTCTATATCCTCAACATCGATTGTGTCTTAACTACGATCTCTCCTTGTTAATCTCGACAGGATTCTGCTCTATCCTTGTATCCCCGGTTTTGACATTTTACACTATGGTCGAACATCATTCCTGGAGTGGCACCTCTCTTTATTCTCGATAGCGCGTTTTTTTTTTCTAAAAAGCCGGTGTTCTTCCTTCCTTCGTTGCTTATCAAGCTTAATGGCGCCTCTGCAGTTTGGCATTGTAGGCCTCTTTCTCGGCTGTGAGCGTCTGTCAGCATTCCTCATCAAACTAAGAGTCCAAGCTAGTGGGCGCAGGTAACCTAGCACATCAGTTGGATCTAATGACTTGTAGACATCGTTCTTCGGAATTCCACTGAAATATAGACATTCGTACCTTAGACTCACTGTTTCCTTTCTTTTATAGCTTACAGTCATTGAAAAGCAATGAACCTCCTTTATTTTTATCGCCGATTTCCTTAACGCCTGCACTGTCCAAAACCTGTAATTCACATGCAATTTCGAAAAAAAAATTCTGCAGGACCCATACCAGGTTGGTCATGGCTACCAGTCCCGCTATTGCTGTGTTTCCAACTGAAAAATATTCGGCTAAACGGTGTAGAAAGCTTTGTGGCCAGGTGCCTTCTTTTAAGAAGAGAAATCTGCGCTTAAATTTGTTCCTTCTTAGCAAGCATAGAGCAAGTTATCGATCAATTTTTCAACATTAAGCTAAAAAAGCTGCTGAACGACTATTTTCAATGTCCAGCGTCACTTTTTCAGCGCGTTGTTTCTGTACGAAGTGATTCTGAATTGACGTTTTAAAAACAAGTCTACTCAAGTCAATTGGTTAATAAATGTCAAAGTTATTCAATATTTACATACAAACAAGATGGCGCACTTTATATATAAATTTTGAAGGTGCAAGGGCAGCAATAACTCAAATTCCAATACATGGTTGTCGCCTGCCTGACTCAAGTATCTCTGAAAAAGTCTGGAGCCCTCAAAACACTGTCGCAGTGACGCCCTGATAACTCAGGCCACCTCCATATTCAAGTATCGCCTTCGAAAAGAAGGTCTGGAGCCATCTTTTCGATGTAACCCTCCAAACATTGTCACACAGTCGCCGTGATAACCTAGGCCACTGCCAGATTTAAGTATCGCCACCGTCAAGACGCTCTGGAGCCGTTTTTGCAATGTTACCCTCAAAACACTGTCACAGTGTCGCCCTGATAACTCAGGCAACTGCCAGATTCAAGTATCGTCATCGACAAGAAGGTCTGGAGCCATCTTTTCGATGTAACCCTCAAAACACAGCCACAGTGTCGCCCTGATAACTCAGGCCACTGCCAGATTTAAGTATCGCCACCGTCAAGACGGTCTGGAGCCGTTTTTGCAATGTAACCCTCAAAACACTGTCACAGTGTCGCCCTGATAACTCAGGCCACTGCCAGATTCAAGTATCGCCATCGACAAGAAGGTCTGGAGCCATCTTTTCGATGTCACCTTCAAAACATTGTCACAGTGTCGCCCTGATAACTCAGGCCACTGCCAGATTCAAGTATCGCCATCGACAAGAAGGTCTGGAGCCATCTTTTCGAAGTAACCCTCAAAACACTGTCACAGTGTCGCCCTGATAACTCAGGCAACTGCCAGATTCAAGTATCGCCATCGCCAAAAAGCTCTGGAGCCATCTTTGCGATATAACCCTCAAAACACTGTCACAGTGTCGCCCTGATAACTCAGGCCACTGCCAGATTCAAGTATCGCCATCGACAAGAAGGTCTGGAGCCATCTTTTCGATGTAACCCTCAAAACACTGTCACAGTGTCGCCCTGATAACTCAGGCCACCTCCAGATTCAAGTATTACCACGGTCAAGAAGGGTGGAGCCATCTTTGCGATATAACCCTCAAAACCCTGTCACACAGTCGCCGTGATAACTCAGGCCACCGCCAGATTCAAGTATCGCCATCGCCAAAAAGCTCTGGAGCCATCTTTTCGATGTAACCCTCAAAATACTGCCACCCATTCCTCGTGATAACTCAAGCCACTTCCAACTTGACTCATTAAAAAACACAATTCCGGTAATTGGTAATTCGTTTTTCAATTAGATACAATATTTGAATAACTAATTGCAAAATGAAAGCCAGATGTCTTGAGATAAAAAAAAAAACAAAACACCAACCAACTCGATAAAGAACAAACTCCTCGTACAAAATGTAAAATATGCAAGTTCATCCACATGCGGCGGCAAAACCAAAGCCATTGCAATACTCGCGTATCTACGTCAATTTTCTTAATTTAGATACTTACAAGAACACACCACAAAAAAAGCAAAAACAAAAGATAAATATAAATAAAATACAATTTATCTGCTGAAGCAGTGTACATCTGCGATCGAGATTCTGCAATCAGCCGTACAGATGCATCAAATCAGAATATAAAAAGAAAAAGGCGGCAAAGTATCTCATCAAGAAAACTCGGTATCTATCTACAGTATATGCGTCTGCACAATAACCAGCTGTGGTTTATTTGCTTCTCATCATCTGGTAGTGCTGTTGAATTTCTTATTTTTTTTTGTTTTTTTATATTTTTTATACAGTTGAGCGTGTATGCTTACTCTCTTCATTTGCATTTGATTACTCAATCATCATCGTGTGTGCTCTCCTCATTTCATCTCGAACTCGATCATCGATCGCGAGAAATGATCAAATCCAAATCTCGTTCAAAGACCGATGAGATGATCGCTGCTCCAGCCGGTTTATTTTCAAAATTATAATACAAGCCCAACATTTGGAAGCTTAAAATGTTTCAAATTGTTTGCGATCAACTTTTATGGCCTCGGATCGTTTAGTCGAAATGGACTTGCGCGTCTCCATCATCAGGCAGGCAGCACTCCGATGACTCATACGATCTTCGGATGATCACATGCGTTTGTTTTGTTTGTTTGTTTTAAGCGATAAACTTGAAAAAGCAGCAACTGAAAACATCTGTGTTGGACATAAAAAAAAAATTCGAAATGTTTGTTTGAAAGCAATTAACGTTTTCGAAAAATCGCTGAGCTTTTGCATGATTGAAGATCGCCTCTGTCTGATGGTGTGAACGAAATTCAAATCTACTTCTGCATTCATTAAGATTTATGTGATGCGTAGAAAAAAAAAGACTTCTCTCGGACTATGTCGATGTTAACCAGCTTCTTGAAGAGTCCATCCGGTCCAGAGTGCTGAGGCGGCGTTTTTTGATATCTCTGCCAAGTCTTGAGATTTTTATTTAATTTGACATTAATAAATGTACGATGGCGGGGAGACGCCGTGGAAGATGCTTCGCCTCGCATCCACTTGGCTGATTGCAAGTAAGCAGTGCTCGACAGGGTATTTATAGAAAGCAAGTTAGTGGCGATGGCGATTGCGCGGCAGCTGTGAATAGACCTTCAATTGAGGAGAGTTATGATGGGTTGTAAAATGTTGCAGCCTGTTTGTGATTCGGACTTTTTTTTTCTTCAACATGGACTTGTTTAATGAACAAGACGATGGGGACTAGTTTTGTTTTTGTAAGGTGTGATAGGTAGGTGTTCCAGAGGAAACGCGAGGCTATAAATTTCAATCGACTAGAAATATGCTGGAATGGTCGACGGGTTGGAAAAGGACATGGATGTCTTCTTTTTTTTTTAAAGAAAACCAAAAAAAAAAAACTACTGAACGGATTTTTTTAAACGTTTGTATCGAGATCGAACGTTGAAGGGGAATTTATTTGGTTCGCGATGGACCTTTTAAGCCTTTAGAGTAAGTAAACAGCCTTCATTCCATCCTCTTCGATCCTGTGTAGGTTTTTTTTCAAGTTAATCACTCCAAGCGCTCTGGCATCCGCGATCGCTTGATCTTTAAACCGAAGGTTGGGATTTGAAGATTCTCTTATCTGGAGCATTATAGCTTATTCACTTGATGTGGAAGAGCCAATGTAGTCGACGTGTTTAATGTGAGAACATTAAACAGAAGAGGTGCAGGCGAACAATTAGTGGAACCCCTAAACTGCTACAAAACAGACATTACTGCCATCCAGGAATTACAATGGGATGGACCGGGCAAAAAGAGGATGAAAAACTGTGACATCTGCTATGGACGGTGTTATAGTGAGCTGAAACAGCGACTATACGGATTCGGATTTGTTATAAGTGCCAGACTTAGACAAGAAGTCTTATGTTTCCAAGACATTTGCGAACGCATTGTAACAATCCGCATCAAGGCCAAATTCGCCAACATAAGCCTTATTTGCGCTCATGCTCCGACGGAGGAAAAAGGTGATATAACTAAGGACTGCTTCTACGAACTCCTTGATAAAACCTATGAGCGACTACCAAAGTACGATGTTCAAATCGTTAGATGACCATATAAGTCGAGCAATAAAAACCAGCTGTGTAAAGCGATAGTGAGAGCTTAGTGGTGAAAAAACGCAAAGGCAGGAAGATAAGACATCTTTAGCAATATTTTCAGAAATCACAGCCTACACGCCAACCAGCACACGGTCTCCTCACCTCTCCATACCTCCAGCATCTAATGTCGAAGATCCATAGCAACGATGTCAACCACCCATTAGATCAGCCGCAACTGAAGTGTTAGGATTCTCGTGCTCGCTGACAATAACGAGGCCTAAGATGCAGGTGAAGACGAGTGCTGCCAATGAGCTCTATAGGCAAAGAATGAGGGAGAGAATATATAGCGGTGCCACTCCATGATGTTCGCAAGTTTTACCAAAGTTTAAACCATAAAACCCTGGATGCAAGTCTCGAACAGAATCCTGTCGAGATGAACAAGGAAATATCTTATTTGAGACACAGCCGATGCTGAGGATATGAAAGAACCAGTTCTGCAGACTGTTAAACGGAGCTGACGAACAACATTCCGCTGTCAGGCAGAACGAAACATTCAATATTGGCGACGACAGCGAAAACTACCAACCACCCGACCAAAGCGAAGTGTGAACATCAATTTCCTAACTCAAGCTTAAAAAGGCGGCCGGACATGACGGCTATCCACCAAGCCTAAAGCCGGTGGGGATGACTTGATAAGTAACATCCACCAACTCATAAGCAAATCTGGTTGGATGAAAGTATGCCTGAAGAAGGGAACCTCAGCATCGTTTGCCCGATCCACAAAAATGGAGACCCTCTGAACTGCGCCAACTACAGAAGCATCAGTCTCCTCAACTTCGCCTACAAGATCCTATATGCCTTAATATGTGAACGCTTGAAAACGTTTACCAACAACCTGATCAGTTTGGTTTTAGGCCAGGAAAGTCCAAAACCGATCAAATTTTCACACTTCGGCAGATCCTGGAAAAAACCAAAGAAGTCCAAATTGATACCCACCACCTATTTATCGATTTCAAAGCCGCATACGATAGCATTTATAGAAACGAACAATACAGAGCCATGTCTAGTTTTGGTATACCGCCCAAACTCGTCCGTTTGTGTAGGATGACGATGGAGAATTCTCGCTGCACCATCAGGGTCGGAAACGACCTCACCGACACATTGGATACCAAAAAAAAGATTTAGGCAAGGCGAAGCGCTGTCATGTGGGTTTTTCAATTTGATTCTTGAGAGGATTGTGCAAAACTCCCGAGCCAACA
This sequence comes from Rhingia campestris, assembly GCA_932526625.1. Lineage (NCBI taxonomy): Eukaryota > Metazoa > Arthropoda > Insecta > Diptera > Syrphidae > Rhingia > Rhingia campestris. The sequence goes on from OW052184.1 coordinate 20,946,724, forward strand.
CCAGAGGCAACATTTTCCAAAGATCGGTGCAACTACTAGCATACGCGGACGATATTGACATCATCGGTCGGACTCAGCGTGTTGTCATATCCGCGTTTGCTAGTATGGAGAAGGAAGCGGTAAAAATGGGTTTAGAAGTAAATGAGGGTAAGACTAAGTATATGCTGTCAACACGAAAGGACACACAACATCGACGAATTGGTCAGAACGTCACCATTGACAGATATAACTTTGAGGTAGTACGGGACTTTGTCTACCTCGGCTCCGCTATTAACTCTGACAACAACATCTCGTCAGAAATCAAATGAAGAATTACTCTTGCCAACCGATGTTTCTTCGGGCTCAGAAGGCAAGCAGAAGGTAGTAAAGCCCTCACTCGAACTACTAAGGAAATCATATATAAGACCCTGATCATCCCAGTCCTGCTCTACGGCGCTGAAGCATGGACCGTATCAAAAGCGGATGAAGAAATCCTTGGTCAATTCGAGATAAAATTTGTTCGAAAAATCTTCGGTCCCGTTTGCGTTGACGGGCTATGGAGAAGAAGATTCAACCACGAACTATACGAGCTGTACAGCGACATACCCCTAGTCAAAAAAACTCCGCATTGGACGTTTAAGATGGCTAGGACATGTAAGACGAATGGACACCGATACTCCGGCCCGCAGAGTCTTCGATTCCCAGCCAGACGTCGGACGCAGTAGAGGAAGACCTCGCCTTAAGTGCTCGCTCAAGTAGAAACCGACCTCAACCAAACTGGGATTGTGCAACTGGAGGCAGTTAGCTAAGGACCGCGCTAATTGGAGAGGCATGTTGCTTGAGGCCCAGGTTCATTCCGGACTGTAGCGCCACTTAAGTAAATAAGTTAGTACTACCTCCACATCTTGGTGAAGCTCATAAAAATCGCGGTTGTATCTTCTCCTCCATTCGCTTCCTCGTATACAGGAAAACAATTCGAAGTCGAATTTCTCGTTCGAATGTTTCGTTCGAATGTGTCTTATATTTGCTCCGCTTTCCTGATGATTGCCCTAATAGTCCCATTGGAGTCCCATTGCTACCACACGATGTACCTTGTTTAGCTTATGAGACAATGCTGGGTAGATGCCGCTGTCATCGAAAGTGTGGATGATATCGTTCCTTCGGTTATACCGACAACCTTTATGGGAGACGGTTGGCAAAATTGCACTCGAGGTTGTCTTCCTTGTCTTCCTTATTGTTTTCTTATTTTAGAGGCTCGACTTCAGACGAAGAACCGGCTCTCAGTTTCTTACCAGGTTTTTTTTTTGTTAGGGACCCGATTCGTTGCGCGTGCTAGCTCTTCTTCGTCGGTGTGGTATTCCTGGCTAGCTAAGCGTGTCGGAGTGCATTGGCATTCATTCAGGAAATGTGTGTCCTTTAGAACCTTCTTTTCTTCTTTTAGCAGACGTATCTCTTTCTTGAGATCATGATATAGAAGATCCTTTTCGTTAAGCTTTCTTTCTTTTCTTTCTCAAAAATTCCCCCGGATTTTTGAACAATAGCGCTCCTGGCGGAGTTTTTTCCAGGATTATTCGATCTTTGTGATTTTGGCCAAAAAAATAAAATTCTCGTACAAGGCGCATTTTTGGTTTAACCAGAGCTCGATTACATTTTTTTTGCGCCATTTTGTTGCAACTCGGCTCGGATACTGTGGTTGCAACAAGATGGCGCTACAAGCCATTCAAGCAACGCTCGAAGTTGTGAAGGAGAAAATCGGAGACTGGGACATCTCACGGCGAGGTTTCATTAATTAAACGCAACCGCGATCATGCGACTTGACACCCCTCGATTATGTTCTCTGAGGCTACGTCAAGTCTGGTCACCTAATCTGTTCAGTATTTTTTTTTAATCAAAATTCATTTTAATACGGGATAGATGTCCTTGACATTTCTTTCTAAAGCTTATAAATATCCGTCCAGTAGTTTTCTGATTGCCTAAGTAAAATTCTAAAATCCGTGATTCTGATTATTTAAAACCGCGAAAATAAAACAAACGATTTGGTGTGCTTAATTGCCTATTAAGACATCACCAACGGCTCACAACCAGCTTCTTCTAGGCTCGTATAAAGTCGCACGGGTGAATCAAGTTTACGATGTGTTACCCCTCGAAACAAGTTTACCATCCACTGCTACTCTATGTGGATGGTCCCAAAATCAACGGGTGGCAACGCTCATTCCACTACTGGAGTTGTTTTAGTGCTCTGGGATGATATGCCTATAAATATGTAGATACCTACTTAAACATGTAGAACCTCCCGTTCAATAAACTTAAAAATGTGCCAACTCAATTCCCACGAGACCTGGAGTTTTTTGTTTTCCTCCGTTGACACATACCCAAATGTCATTAATTAGTCGCAACAGGAAATACCAACAAAAACTCAAGCGACCCCCAAAGAAGGTGACAATCTTAAAATATTAATCTGATCCCAGCTGGACATCATGGGTTGTGCGCTGTTTTGACAGCAAATTTGCATTTTAATAGTCTGCGGACCATTAGGCGACTACACCTGCATCTTTGGTTTTTAATTTCCAAAAAAAAAAAAAAAATACTTTCTAGGTCAACGCTACATGTGTACTGGGTGACACTTAAAAAATCATCCAACTGGTTATTAGCGCCCAATAATGGTGACCATTATGTTAAGGGCTTTCATAAGCCTACATATACGCCTCATCAAATCCACAAATAGACTCACTTTAGCTGTCTTCGAAAGTCTCGTTTCAACCCATCATGCAATAGTCTATCGCGTAGGATTCAATGAGTGGAATAAGCGACTCCGGTCCCAATACGGAATGGCGTCTAATTGAATATTTATCTGGAGGCAATACAAGGATTGCGTGTGTGTGTCTTACCTACGTCTTCCCAAACATCTTTAGCGAGATAAAAATCAATGAGACGACGATCTGTTACAATCCCTTCATGTAAACCCAGCACAATGGGTGAAAAATGAAAATAATTGGAAACGCAATGAGTGGGAGAGTTTACCAGTATCAATGAAGAAGAGAAAAAAAACAAAACAAATGAGGAGGATGATGATGAACGACACGAATAAAAGGTGAAACTCCATCTTATGTGTAACGTTCAAGGACATCGAGGAGCTCAGCCAAGCGTGCGTCGTCATATTGTTGCTAGGGGAGGTTTCAAATTTGAGTTTTGCTTTTCTCTTTTTCATCCATTTTTTTTCCATGTGGAGTGCAGGACAAAAAAGAGGATGAAAAACGGTTTTAATGATGGAAATTTGCTATTAAGAGAGATTTATGTCCTTGATGCCTTGCTCAATGAAGATAAATTGATTGAAGGCATTTAATTAGCGGGATACGATCAGAGGAATAACATGTCTGAGGACTTTTTGGCCAGCGGTATTCTCTTCGTAAATTTAAATAATGAATTAATTTGAGATTTTAGTACTTAGACCGTATCTAAAATAAGGCATACAAACACGATGTTTTGAAGAGGGATTTAGTAGGATTATACTGTCAAGGGTTTGATACTTATTTTCACGATTTGACTTTCTGTTTTGTCGATAAAAATACAGTCTCGGTCGTTAAAAAACACTTAAAACATAAAATTACCAACCACCGAGAAGTCAGAAGGACCCTTTTGTTGTGGAAACCAACCCTCCAACTATTAACTGTAAAATAGCATGTAATGCTGCATAACGTTGCTTCAATTAACTGTGACTTGCCGTTTTACCTAATTTGTATGACTAAGCTTGTTTTATTTTTTACATTGTCTCTGAATGTTACCATTAGTTCTGTCAATCAAACGACATGTCACTGGGCTGTCATTTGGTAGCTTTGTAAAATTATAGAAAATGTCGTTGGTTATCTTGTAAATTAGGGGTGTTACAGGGGAATCGGAAACTGTTGAAGTTTTTTCTAAAAGAAGACGTTCGCTCTAGGTATTCCAATAAAAGCTCTGATCCGCAAATGGTTGTGCGTTTTATATGTTTTAGGACAGAGTGGGCATTAGAGAAGAGAAAGAAAGAGCGCGATAGGGAAGATGTTGGATGTAGTGGAGACAGACATACTCCATGGGTTGTGTCCGAACCAAAGATTATGAATTCTGTACAGATGACGCATTGAGAACAAAAAACAGAAACTTTTGCTCATTAGCTTCATGGTACGGGCGGGCGGTATGCATGAAAACACATGAAAAACAAGAAAAAAAAAAAACATATGGCGGGCTGTGCCAGTACGACCCGCCATAGAACAATTTTTCGTATAATTATGGAGTGCGTCATCTGTATAGAATTCATAATCTTTGGTCCGAACTAACTTCGTGGATTCGCTGTTCTTATGTTCGTTTTCAATTCGCAGATTGTTGAACGAAAGTTGATGTGCACTATGAATTATGTTTGCATGGATTCAGGCTGTCATTTAACGCACAACCTTCCACTCAACAGGCGAACACATTACCACTACACTGTGGCCTAGTCCAAAATAACTCAACTGCTGTCAAGGAAATAGTAAAAATAATCTCCCTGTTTATATAAAGGGTGTTCCAATAGGGACTTCCGAACTTTGACAATTGATAGCGGCCTTATTGCTGAAGCTATACATCTGTCAAAATGGCTGTCATCTATTCAGACTGTGCAGGTGATGAAATTGTCTTATCAAAAGTGTATTCCCCACCTTTTGTGTTTTTGTCCAGTGTTCTCCAACGAGAGAAAACTCCACCTAGGAGACTACTTCTTTGACAATCTAGGTGACAACTTGACAATGTCAGAAGCTCTATAGTTCATAGTTAGCTCGGAATGGTTCACTTAGGAAAATTTTAGGAAAAATCGACTGATCCACGTGGTATCACAATGGACTTTCCTGGTCTAAGTGAGCACGAGCATCGCGCCCAGTTACTATGACCTTACCTAACCTATTATAAGAATTAGGTAGAGCTAGGGAGACAATTCAAGCTACTGCCGATGCGTGGCTTTAAAAAAGGCACAATGATAGGGAGCTCTCCTCTTGAAGAAAGCCCCCACCGCAGCTGCGGCTACACCTATGTGACCATCAGTTGGTACTGGTAAGGTTGCGACCAAACCTGGACCAGCTGCGGGTACTTTCAAGAGAGGAAGGCATGACAACACAGTCTATCCAATCTTAGGTACGGAAACCAATCCTAGGTTAGACTCTGGTTATAACCCAGGAAATGGCAAAGACAGTCTTCAGGTCGCTTTTGTCGACCTTGGAAATTGTTGAAAGTTAAGTTTGTGGAATTAATTGAACGACTGTTTCACCCACTTCTCTGAAGAAAAATGTTACAGTGGCGGTTTTTGGCGCAAACGCAATGATGTTTCATGGATCTCGTGTGGATTCTCCGTTCCCCAAAACTCGTCGGTCATCAAATTTGCTTCCAACAATAAGGTTGAGTGTCATTAGACTGGCCAAACTGATTTCCAGCGACGTAGACCATCCACGTCTGCAATATTATTTGAGTCAGTTGCACTTTTTACGAAAACAGATGCAAATCGTCCTTCAAAATACGCCGCAAGTTGATTCCAGTTGACGGCAAAATTCTGAGCTCGGTGACGATACGACACGTTTGGGTTCTCGGTAACCACTCTCTCTTACAGCTTCAACCAGTTCAATCGAATGTCTTGGGGATTGGTGAACGACATGTCAACGACCTTCCATTATCTCGTTCTCAACCAAATACGGCACTTAACGACGAATAGCATTGTCAGACGGTGCTTGTTGACCACGATATTTTCGACGATATGCACGTTTAGATAATTGAACGACTGTTTCCACTGTATAGCGTCAATATTTTCCGTGAGGAGTTCCTAGTCCCCCATCGCATCGGACGCGTCCTCGGGTGGCGGACAGAGGAATCCTATGATGTGTGGGGAAGTGAGAAATAAAATACCGCTCGTAGACCAAAACTAGCTAGGGGTTAGGTCCACTATCGAAAAAGAAAACTCTCAGGGCGGCAGAAAAAAAATTCCAAGATGGAGTCAACGCTGCCGTCTACAATCCCAGTTAGGATGGAGAAAGTAACCGACCCATTTGAGCTGCTTCGACATATTCGGACACAGGTCTTCTGGGAATCTTAAGGGTTAGTCAGGCACCAAACAGAGATATGGGCAGAAGAGCTAAGAGGCCAACGGGGGCACGCAATCCCGTACGGATGGCTAGAGGTATCTAATATATTAAAGCTGGTCTCCAGGTTGGGGGTTATGCTTTTGATTTCGGAAAAAAATGTTTGTTACGTAGTTACGTTGCAATACCCTCGGAAGACGACAGCAAACGACATTCATATCTTCACTTGGAATATAGGAACATTAAACAGAAGCGGTGCATCCGAATAACTAGCGGAAGCCCTAAGTTGCTACAAAGCAGACATTACTGCCAGCCAGGCAAAAAGAGGACGGAAAACTGGGACATCTACCAAGTGGGCCAAAAGAAGTCATCCGATGTTGTTTGGCTCTCATTTTTTTCTAAATACTCGGGCAGTGTGTGCCGTTGCTCCGTCCTGTTAGAACCACATGTCCTCCAGTCCTAATTCGTCCAATTGCGGCAGAAAAAACTTGGTTAACATGGCCCTATAGCGCGCACCGTCCACTGTTGTGTTTGACCAGCGGCGTTCTCGAAAAAAAAATGGCCCGATGACTCCTCCAGCGTGAACAGCGCTTCATGCAATAACTTTGAGCGGGTGTAATGGCTCCTCGTGCATTACTCGTGGATTTTTGGTGCCCCAGAAGCGATAGTTTTGCTTGTTCACGCTCTCGCTCATTATGATTTTGGTCGAAAAATCTTCCACTTCGTCCTCGAGATTGTGGATGGTTACACGCGTTTGGCGGTCGACAGGCAGCAGCTGCTGCACGGACTGGACATTGTACGGTAACATGCGCAAATCTTTGACCAAAATTCGCCTAAGGGACGAGAGGCTAATGGCTAATTGCGATGCACGGCGTCTGGTCGATATTTCAGGCGACAGCTCGACATCCTCCGCAACAGCGGCGATATTTTCGGCACATAACGGGCGCACCGGGGCCGGCCACTCTTGGCAAATTCTCGTGTGGTCCCATACTCTTCAAGGTTGGTGGCCAAACGGCGCAGTGTTTGCGCAGTCGGTGTCGGACAGCAACAATTCGGATGTGAATTTGTTATAACTGCCACCCCTAGGCCCGTTTTAAGGTCGCCATCTTCCTACCTAGATGACGACACGCAGTGTGGTGGATGAATTTGAGTCCACTTGCTCAGTAAACGATACCGTACGTCGACGAAAAGCAAAATCTGCTAAAGGAATCGCCGCTCTCCGTGAGAATCGGCGATGCAGTCGATTTCGCGACGCTTACAAAAACTCGGACTTCCGGAGACCACAACTTGGAGAATTTTGCGTCGTACATGGGTCTGCACCCGTACAACCTAGGGCTGAAGGTAAACTACCATAGACAACGGCGTGATTTCGCTGAATGGGCTCTGGATCAGTTGGGAACTGATCCTAATTTTCATGGAAAACTCATCTTTAGCGATGAGGCCCATTTCTGGATGAATGAGGTACGCCAACAAATAAAATTCTCGATTTTGGGACGTTACCAAACCATATGAGATCCAAGAGCTTTCAATGCATCCCGAAAAAGTCCCTCTTTGTTGTGGATTTTGTGATGGCGACCGACGGTTTCGGACCATATTTCTTTGAGAACCACGTTGGGCAAGCCATCACCATCAATTTGTTTACCACCTTACTTTGGCCTGAATTGAATGATACAGGTACCAACGACATGTGGTTTCAACAGGATGGCGTTACGTCACACAGAGCTCACGCCACATTGGAAAAATTCCGCGCGAGTAATTCGAGGGCATGGTCATCTCACGTGGAGGTGATCTGACTGGCCACTGGAGACCGTGCAATTTTACCCCGTTAGACTTTTTTTGTGGGTTTGTTTTTGAGGTCGCAGGTCTATGCGAATAAGCCACAAACTACAGCGGCCCTCAAAAAGCCATCTTAACCCATGCCATCGGTCAAATTTAGTCACATTTATGTGTCAGAGTCACGAAAAATTGGAATCTTCGGAAGAGCGCCACTTAGAGAAGCCGCCGAGGACATGTGAACGATGTTATATTCCATACATAACGGCATTGATAGGTGTTTCGAATGAATTAAAAATTTCGATGATATCTCACACAGACTTTGTTTTATTTCAATTTTAAGATAGGAAACGCTTAATGAAAGACCCTCTGTTTATATCCATGTTCAAGCTCAAACCAGACCCAAAGCGGTTCATAGGTTGGGTCATATCAAACGCCAAAGCTCCTAGACTATCACACATGCAATTCAAAAGTACTACTTACTTACTTTACTTAAGTCCGGAATGAACCTGGGCCTCAACCAACATGCCTCTTCAATTAGCCCGGTCCTTAGCTAACTGCCTCCAGTTGCGCACTCCAAGTTGGTTGATGTCGGTTTCCACTTGTGCGCGCCACTTAAGGCGAGGTCTTCCTCTACTGCGTCCGACGTCTGGCTGGGAATCGAAGACTCTGCGAGCCGGAGTATTGGTGTCCATTCGTTCTACATGTCCTAGCCATCTTAAACGTCCAATGCGGAGTTTTTTGACCAGGGGCATGTCGCTGTACAGCTCGTATAGTTCGTGGTTGAATCTTCGTCTCCATAGCCCGTCAACGCAAACGGGACCAAAGATTTTTCGAAGAATTTTCCTCTCGAATCTACCAAGGATTTCTTCATCCGCTTTTGATACGGTCCATGCTTCAGCGCCGTAGAGCAGGACTGGGGTGATCAGGGTCTTCTATAGGATCTCCTTAGTAGTTCGAGTGAGGGCTTTACTACTAAATTGCCTTCTTAGCCCGAAGAAACAGCGATTGGCAAGAGTAATTCTTCGTTTGATTTCTGACGATATGTCGTTGTCAGAGTTAATAGCGGAGCCGAGGTAGACAAAGTCCCGTACTACCTCAAAGTTATATCTGTCAATGGTGACGTTCTGTCCAATTCGTCGATGTTGTGTGTCCTTTCGTGTTGACAGCTTATACTTAGTCTTACCCTCATTTACTGCTAAACCCATTTTCGCCGCTTCCTTCTCTATACTAGCAAACGTGGCTATGACATCACGTTGAGTCCTACCAATGATGTCAATATCGTCAGCGTATGCTAGTAGTTGCACCGATTTTTGGAAAATTGTGCCTCTGGTGTTGGCTTTGGAGTTTTGCACAATTCTCTCAAGAATCAGATTAAAGAAGTCACATGACAGCGCCTCGCCTTGCCTAAATCCTTTTTTTGGTATCGAATGTGTCGGTGAGGTCGTTTCCGACCCTGATGGAGCAGCGAGAATTCTCTATCGTCATCCTACACAAACGGACGAGTTTGGGCGGTATACCAAAACTAGACATGGCTCTGTACAGTTCGTCTCTATAAATGCTGTCATATGCGGCTTTGAAATCGATGAATAGGTGGTGGGTATCGATTTGGACTTCTTGAGTTTTTTTCCAGGATCTGCCGAAGTGTGAAAATTTGATCGGTTGTGGACCTTCCTGGCCTAAAACCACACTGATAAGGGCCAATCAATTGTTGGTAAACGGTTTCAGGCGTTCACATATTACGGCAGATAGGATCTTGTAGGCGATGTTGAGGAGACTTATGCCTCTGTAGTTGGCGCAGTTGAGAGGGTCTCCTTTTTTGTGGATCGGGCAAACGATGCTGAGGTTCCATTCTTCAGGCATATTTTCATCCGACCAGATTTGGCTTATGAGTTGGTGGATGTTGCTTACCAAGTCATCTCCGCCAGCTTTATAAAGCTCAGCGGGAAGGCCGTCATCTCCGGCAGCCTTATTAAGCTTGAGTTTAGATATTGCTATCCTCACTTCACTCAGGTCGGGTGGTTGGTAGTTTTCGCTGTCGTTGCCAATATTGAATGGTTCGTTCTGCCTGACAGCGGAATGTTGTTCGTCATCGCCGTTTAACAGTCTGCAGAAGTGGTTCTTCCATATCCTCAGCATCGACTGTGTCTCAACTACGATATTTCCTTGTTCATCTCGACAGGATTCTGTTCGAGCCTTGTATCCTTGGCTTTGACATTTTACACTTTGGTAAAACTAGCGAAAATGGTTCCTGGAGTGGCACCTCTCTATATCCTCGATCGCGCGCTCTTCTTGCTCTTTTTTCTTCTTGCTGAAAAGCCGATGTTCTTCCCTTCTTCTTTGCCTATAGAGCTCAATGGCAGCTCTCGTCTTCACCTGCAGCTTAGCCTTGTAGGCCTCGTTCTTGGCTGCGAGCATCTGCCGGCATTCCTCATCAAACCAGGGGTTTCTTGCTGGTGGGCGCGAGAAACCTAGCACATCAGTTGCGGCTGATCTAATGGCCTGTTGGCATCGTTGCCATTGCTCTTCGACATTCGTTGCTGGTGGTATGGTGTTAATCGAGAGGTTAAGGGATACGCGTTGTGCGAAGGTCTTGGCGGTCTCTTGCGATTGCAGTCTTCCGACATTAAATTTTTTCACAGTATTTCTGGATTGTTGTGGCGTGGTGGATATCCGCATTCTTACCTTGGCTGCTACAAGGTAGTGATCCGAGTCGATGTTAGCTCCTCGGAATGTTCGGACATCCAAAATACTGGATGCGTGCCTCTTATCTATCGCAATGTGATCAATTTGGTTGACCGTTCGTTGATCTGGAGACCGCCATGTCCCCTTATGGATATCGTGGTGAGGAAACCGTGTGCTGGCTATAGTGGCATTGCGTTCCGTAGCGAAATCAATTAGCCTAAGTCCGTTATCAGACGTGTTGTCGTGTAGGCTTTGTTTTCCGACAATACTTCTATAGATGTCTTCTCTTCCTACCTTTGCGTTAAAATCTCCCAGCACGATTTTAACATCGTACTTCGGTAGTCGCTCATAGGTTTTGTCGAGGAGCTCGTAGAAGCAGTCCTTAGCTATATCATCTTTTTCTTCCGTCGGAGCGTGAGCGCATATAAGGCTTATGTTGGCGAATTTGGCCTTGATGCGGATTGTTACTATGCGTTCGCTAATGTCTTGGAAACATAAGACTTCTTGCCTAAGTCTGGCACTTATAACAAATCCGCATCCGGTCCGTAGTATATGTCACAGTTTTTCATCCTCTTTTTGCCCGGCCCATCCCATCGTATTTCCTGGATGGCAGTAATGTCTGCTTTGTAGCAGTTTAGGGCTTCCGCTAGTTGTTCGCCTGCACCTCTCCTGTTTAATGTTCTCACATTCCAGGTGCAGGTACGAACGTCGTGGTCCTTTTTTCGTTTAGCAGGGTCGTCAACAATAAAATCCGTCCTTTCCGAGGCTATTGGTTGCTTCCTAACCATGTTTTTTTTCTGTGGGTGGGTAGTTAACCCAAAGCACAACCCCCAACCTGGAGGGCCAGTTCCAATTTATTAGATACCCCTAGGACACGGGGCCATCAGTATCCACTACGGGATTGAGCGCTGCCGTTGGCCTTTCGGTTCATCCGCCACCATCTCTGTTCAAGGGGTCTGACTAACACTTGAAATTCCTAGACAACCTGTTGTCCGAATAAGTCTAGGTTTGCTTGGGACAGCAGGCCGGGTATTCATCCGTGCCATTCTCACCAGGGTGTTTATAGTGTTGCTGTTTTTCGTCGTGTTATCAACACTCGCACTTATCGTTTAGCAAGTCAAATCCGGTTGGATGAGACCAGTACCCGATGGTTACCACTTGGAGGTTAAGATAAGCACATTTGATGTGTAGTCAGAGTTGCAAAACTGGGCATTGCCAAGTTAACGCCAATCAGAGTCTACCCTCGTTCTACAACACCCAACCATCAATTCAAAAGTATCCTCACCAAAAATCGCCATCATTTACCGTCATTTCCTCAAATAAAAAAAAATCAAACGCCTTCCAAGACCCGAACCACTTACCCAAGACACATTTACTTCCTACATTTGCGTGTTTTTTTTTTTCCTGTTTTTTGTTTCTTAAGTAATTGAATGATAAAACGAAATTCCACACGTCCACCAACGTATTCCAAATTCCAATCAACCTTATCGCCTTTTCATTACCTCAGTCTCAAGACCTGTTTCTGTGCCGCTGAAGCTCTAAAGCGGCACAGCCCAGCCGACACTTAATCTTTCAATTAGCGAATGTTTTCACACACAAATTTGAGTTCGTAAACAAATGTTTTTTCGCACTCGAACAACGCCTTGCGAAAATTAATTTTCTTTTTTCGACGTCGTCGTCGTCCGTCGTCGTCTTCATCGTCATCGTTGTTGTTGCTCCAAACAGCTTTGTCAACGTTAATTAAGGCGTTTTTGTGCCATGGTACCCCTACATATATCGTGTACATGCCACTTAATTTTCGATAAGTTCGTTCCAAGTTTGCTGAGTTTTTGCGAACTGGTTCGCAGCCGTCCTCAAAGCGCACTCCTATGCAAAGTGCTCGCAAAAATGTGTGTTCCCGTCCATGCTAATGGCCAATCTGCATGCAGCAAGGCAGAAACACACACACCAATCGGCCGAACCAAGATTGATTATTATTACATACCGGAGGAGAGTCGGAGCCACCTATTTATGGGTATCTCTGGGTAGATCTCAATTTGAATATTACTTAGTCACACGCTTCATTAAGTTTGATTGCCGATGCTGACTGGTGCGGGATAGACGATTTAAATCAACTGTTATGCAAAAGATACACAGACCCTGGGTCATAGAAATACAGCCTGCCGAAATGGGTTGTAAAAATTCGGCACTAAAGTTACGCATAATTGACTTCTGGGTTGGCTGTCAGAACCTGGCCCATTGTATGGTCAGTTTGTAAATACTTGGGTATGCCTACGACGACGACCTACGACGTCGTAAAACTGAGCCTAGGTTCATTTGCGTTTTATGGGTCGTTTTAAGGGAGCAGGCTAATTTGGTGTATCCGCAACATTAATCAATTTACTCATGTCCGTCTTTCTTGTTGCAGATCACGTGCTGGAACTGACGGAGCAATCTGAGAACAAGACATTGAATGTCTTCTCACAGGTGTACCGACGAATGCTGCCACTATCGAGGCAACTCATCCACCAATTGTATTCCGAAATCATAAGGTAAGTCGGGATGATCCATGTGTGTCCTTTTATTTCCTAACATTTGTTCTTCTCATTTCAGGCACTTGAACTCCACCACCGAGGTGAGTACACTGGAAACAGCGGTGCATACCTTCTTCGTGGACCTCTTCCCCGTGGCCTATCACCAGGCGGTTCATTTGAATAAGAACAACTATGGCGACCTACACGAGGACTATGTCTCCTGTCTAAAGCACACATTCGATGATTTGCAACCATTTGGCAAGATCCCCAAGGAGCTGAGCAAGAACCTCCTGCAAAGTGTCACCACAGCGACGGTGTTCATAAATGCCCTCGAACAGAGCGCTGCTGTGCTGGCCAGCACCGATGAACTCGACTCCATGTATCTGACACAAACATGCCAGAAGCAGCTGCTGAAGATAAGCTATTGCCCGAGTTGCATTGGCCTGCAGAAGAAGCAGGTTAAGTCATGTTACAGCTATTGCTTCAACGTAATGAGGTAGGGAGGCTTTAAGCTGCCGGAACTTGTAAATGGAGTTTTGAATTTTTTTTTCTCTTTTTTTTTTGCAGGGGTTGCTTGACACAGTATGTGGGTGTGTTGGATAGTCCTTGGTCGAATGTCGCCGAGGCAATCGAGAACTTGGTCACAACATATATTCAAGCGGACAGTGGCATTGTGAACACCATCAAAATGCTGGACTCGAAGCTGTCCGAGACGATTATGCTGGCAATGGAGAATGGCCCGGAACTGGAAAGAAAAGTGAGTCAATGAATGTGAAGGAGGAGTTGATTAGAATCAGGAAATTAGTTCACTTGTACGGTATAGGGAAGTATTGGATTATTAAGATTCAGATTGATGGCATTACGCTTGAATGGTTGCAAATCCAATTAATTGGATTATTACAGCGAGGAAATCCAATTAAAAGGAAAAGTTGGAAGGTAGTGTTTCAATCAGTATTTCAATCACCCACCAGTGATTATTTGTGGACACCAAATGGAGTCGATTTTTCCAATGGAGTGGATTAATTGAATGTGTGTCGGGGGCTTCAGTGATTACACATGGGACAGAGAAAGCCGCAATAATATTGGAAACAATCTGGAGGATGGCTTGCTTTTATTTTCCACCATCATCTTCATTTCCCAAATGTAAACCCCCGCGTTCACGGTACTTTTTTGGTCGCACAGTCAAATTTTTCTTTTGATGACTCGGCAGGTAGACTCCATGATGGCTGCCATTTTGTGATGAATAAATGCTACAGGGAAGGCTGTTAATTCCCGTAATCTTTAGATTTGGGAAAACCCTATGAAAATGGTCAATAAGGGTTAAATCAGGAGTGCATGGAGGACAATTTACTTGCTTACTTCATTGGGAAAATTTAACGAACTCGTGGAGGAGGCGTATTGGACGCATTTGAAGTTGCTCCGTACTCCTGAAACCATGGTCTTTGGTTGTAGCTAGATATGTTTTAAAACTCATGCACCAAGCTATCGTCTGACATCTTCAGAAAACGCCCTGAATTCACTGTAACTGCACGCCCGTTTTTAAGTTCAGATAGATAAGATTTCTTTGAGGTTAGACCTTAGTTTCGCGAGAAATTCCTGATCTTCTTCGTGTTAGTGGCATAAGTTAAGGATCGAAGTTTTTCCATCTTTTCCTTCCATCTCTCTATTCTGTCATATTTGTCCGTCCGAAATCTGAGAGCAGTAACTCTGTCTTCTTGTATTTCCTTCTAAAAAAAAACAATATTGCACGAGAAAAATGTTTGTAGAGCAAGGTCTAGAGTGAGTGGACAAACACAAGACCTCGTCCGACGAGCGAAGTCGAAAAACCTCGCATATCCCAGAATCTTCTGCGCGCTACCATCGGCAAATCAGCTTTTTTGAAAAACTCTCGCGATCCGCTCCCGAGAAACATTCCATAGTGACAGAGGTGGTCAAAGGAAGTCTGAATTTTTTTGAAATCAAACGTTCGTCAACAATTTCAAGCAGCAACTCCATGTGCGCAGTCGCTCCATCTTATTGGAACCAAAATTTGGGGTGCTGGCTCTGCAGTCCGGAATGAACCCGAGCTTCAACCAACATGTCTCTCCAATTAGCTCGATCCTTAGCTTACTGCCTCCAGTTGCACAATTCATATTGTTTGAGATGGGTATCTACTTGTGCGCCCCACTTTAGCCGAGGTCGTACTCAACTGCCCCCGATATCTGGCTGGGAATTGAAGACTCTGTGAGCCGGAGTATTGATGTCCATTCGCTCTTCATGTTCTAGCCATCTGAAACGTCCAATGCGGAGTTTTTTTTGACTAGGGATATGTCGCTGTACAGCTCGTATAGTTTTTGGTCGAATCTTCGTCTCGATACCCCGTCAACGCAAACGGGACCGAAGATTTTTCGAAGAATTTTCCTCTCAAATCGACCAAGGATTTCTTCTGAAATGGTCCATGCTTCATCGCCGCAGAGCAGGACTAGGATGATTAGTGTCTTATATAGGATCTCCTTAGTAACGGGTGATTTTTTAAGAGGTTTAGAACTTTTTTTTTTTTTTAAAAAAAACACAAAAAATTAGAAAAAATGAATGAAATATTTATTTGAATCGATAGTTTGAACCTTACAATTTAATGTTTAAAGATAATTTCATGCAAATGTTGACCGCGGCTGCGTCTCAGCTAGCCCATCCGCTGAGTCCAATTTTGGCATACTTTTTCACACATATCGGCCGGTATCTCACGAATGAATGCATGGATGTTGGCTTCCAGTGCGTCAATCGAAGCGGGCTTGTCCCTATAGACATTAGCCTTGACATACCCCCACAAAAAATAATCTAATGGTGTCAAATCGCACGATCTAGGCGGCCAATTGACCGGCCCGAAACGTGAAATTAACTGTTCACCAAACTCGCCTCGCAATTGCGCCATTGTTTCGCGTGCTGTGTGGCATGTGGCACCGTCTTGTTGAAACCACATATCATGCAAGTCAAGAACTTCCATTTCGGGCAAAAAAAAGTTTGTTTTCATCGCTCGGTAGCGTTCACCATTGACAGTAACGCTGCGATTCGCATCATCTTTGAAGAAATATGGCCCAACAATGCCGCCGGCCCATAAACCGCACCAAACAGTGGCTTTTTCGGGATGCATTGGTAGCTGTTGCAATGCTTCTGGCTGATCTTCACTCCAAATGCGGCAATTTTGCTTATTTACGTACCCATTCAACCAAAAATGAGCCTCATCGCTGAACACAATTTTTCGATAAAAAAGCGGATCCTCGGCCAGCTTTCCAAGAGCCCATTCACCAAAAATTCGGCGTTGTGGTAGGTCGGCTGGCTTTAGTTCTTGCACCAGCTGTATCTTAAAAGGCTTTACGCCCAAATCCTTCCGCAAAATTTTCCACGTAGTGCTGTAACAAAGGCCTAACTGCTGGGAACGGCGCCGAATCGACATTTCGCGGTCTTCTGTCACACTAGCTGATACGGCCGCAATATTTTCTTCACTACGCACAGTACGTAAACGTGTTGGTGGTTTAATGTCCAACAAAGTAAATTTGGTGCGAAATTTGGTCACAATCTTCCGAATAGACTGCTCAGAAGGTCGAGAATGCCGATCATAAAATGGAAGCAGCGCGCGATGAACATTTCGAACCGAGCACGAATTTTGATAGTAAAATTCAATAATTTGCAAGCGTTGTTCATTTGTAAGACGATCCATGGTTAAATTGCAAACCAAACTGAAGCTGTTTGACAGTGACACAAGGTACTAAACACACGTCAGCTGTCAAAACCAGTGTTGCCAAAACCAAACCAGCTAGAAAATCACCCGTTAGTTCGAGTGAGGGCTTTACTACTGAATTGCCCTCTAGCCCAAAGAAACAGTTGGCAAGAGTTGGCAAGAGTAATTCGTTTAATTTTTGAAGAGATGTCGGAGGCAATAGAGAAGCCCAGGTCCCCCACTACCTCAAGGTAGTTGATAAGGTAGGTTGTGTGCGTCTTTCCTCATCATGTGTCCACGTCAGAGGCAATAGAGGAGTCCAGGTCCCCCACTACCTCAAGGTTAGGTTAGCTTGGTGGGTTGATAAGGTAGGCTGTGTGCGTCTTTCCTCATCACGTGTCAACGTGTGTGATTGGTTCCATCATTTGTCCCTTAACTGTCCATTGTCGTTAGTCCCTTGCTAGCCAACCAGATTTTGTTGCAAACCTGAAAAGACAATAGAGAAGGATTTCGGCTAAATCCGTGAGGCCATGGAAAAAGTATTTTCCGAAAGTTCTTATTCGTCATTGTATGAGGCCTGTGCAGTGTCACAGAAAGTGGAGGGTATCCTCGTGTATTTCCTCCTGACCACAGCCTCTACAAAGGTCATCATCTATCAGATGCCTTCTCAGTTTGTGGCTTTAAAGTATGTTGTGTCCAGTAAGACTCCCTTCTTGTGTCGAAACAGAATTCCTGTTTCATTGAAGCAGTTTGTGTGTTCTGGCTTTGTCATACTCATGCCATATCCTCTTAGATGTTTCAGAGATGTTTTTGGTGATATTCAATGTTTTATGTTCTACCCTTCATTTGAGGTCACATAGTGAGAGCTTGACAGACTGCCTAATCAATGCTGGTTGCGGATCTTTTCCTCGCCAGTTTATCAACAATTTCATTGCCCTGTATGACTCTCTGTCCGGAGACCCATCAGAGGTTGACATTATGTTGGATCTCTAGCTCTTCACGACAACGCTTGACAAGCTTAGATTTTATTTCGACAGCAGAGATTGCTTCTATTGCTGCCTGACTGTCAATGAACATGTAGATATCATCTGGTGGTATCGCCAGCATTGAGGTCGCTTTGGCTGCCTCTGCTACTGCCAATATCTCAGCCTGGAAGACACTGATATGCTCAGGAAGACGAAAAGTGCTGTTTAACTTAATTGTTTCGAAAAACTCTCCCGCTCCAACATCTACGTTCGTTTTTGAACCATCAGTTTTGGTGTCCAGTTCGTTCCTCTTCCATTCATCTTTACCTAGAAAGTTCATAACCTCAAGGTGACGTTCTGTCCAACTCATCGATGTTATGTCCTCCCTTCTTGACAGCATATCCTTGGCGCTCCCTTCCCTATACTAGCAAACGTGGCTAAGATATCACATTGAGTCCGACCAATGATGTCAATATCGTCGGCGTATGATAGTAGTTCCACAGATTTTTTGAAAATTGTGCCTCTGGTGTTGGCTCGGGAGTTTTGCACAATCCTTTCATGGATCAGACTTAGGAAGTCGAATGACAGTGCATCGCCCTGTGTAAATCCTTTTTTGGTATCGAATGTGTCGATGAGGTCGCCTTAATGGAGCAGCAATAATTCTGCATTGCCATCCTAGATAAACAGACGAGTTTGGGCAGTATACCAGAACTAGATATGGCTCTGTATAGTTCGCCTCCGACCCTGATGGAGTAGCTAGAGTTCTCCATCGTCATCCTGCAGAGTTTTGGCGGTATACCAGACATGACTGTATAGTTCGTCTCTATAAATGCTGTCATATGCGGCTTTGAAATCGATGAATAGGTGATGGGTATCGATTTGGACTTCTTGGTTTTTTTTCCCGGATCTGCCGAAGTGTGAAGATTTGATCAGTTGTAGACTTTTCTGGCCTAAAATCACACTAAAAAGTGCCTCTAAGGTTGTTGGTGAACGGTTCTCAGCATCGCCTACAAGATCCTATCTAAGTAATTGTAGGCGATGTTGAGGAAACTTATTCCTCTGTAGTTGGCACAGCTCAGAGGGTCTCCTTTTTTGTGGATCGGGCAAACGATGCTGGGATACCATTCTTAAGGCATACTTTCGTCCGACCGAATTTTGCATATGAGTTGGTGAATGTCACTTACCAAGTCATCTCCGCCTAGTTTATAAAGCTCGGCGGGAAGGCCGTCATTTCCGGTAGCCTTGTTAAGCTAAAGCTTAGATATTGCTATCCTCACTTCACTTAGGTCGGGTGGTTGGTAGTTTTCGCTGTCGTCGCAAATTTTGAATGTTTCGTTCTGCCTGACAGCGGAATGTTGTTCGTCAGCTCCGTTTAACAGTCTGCAGAAGTGGTTCTTCCATATCCTCAGCATCGACTGTGTCTCAACTCTGATATTTCCTTGTTCATCTCGACGGGATTCTGTTCGAGACTTGCATCCCTGGCTTTGAAGTTTTACACTTTGGTAAAACTTGCGAACATCATTCCTGGAGTGGCACCGCTATATATTCTCGATAGCTCTCTTTTCATTCTCTTTTTTCTACTTTCCGAAAAGCCGGTGCTCTTCCCTCCTTCTTTGCCTATAGAGCTCATTTGCAGTACTCGTCTTCACCTGCATTTTAGGCCTCGTTTGTCTGTCGGGCGCGAGAAACTAGCACATCTGTTGCGGCCGATGTAATGGCTAATTGGCATCGTTGCGATGGATCTTCGACATTATATGCTGGAGGTATGGTGTTAATCGAGACCATCATGTCCCCTTATGAACATTGAGGTGAGGAAATCGTGTGCTGATTATCGTGTAGGCTGTGATTTTTGAAAATATTGCTAAAGATGTCTTATCTTCCTACCTTTGCGTTAAAATCTCCCAGCAGGTTTTTTTTCACAGCTTAGAGCACTACGCTCTCACTATCGCTTTACACAGCTGGTTATTGTTGCTCGACTTAGATTGTCATTCAACGATTTAATATCGTTCTTGGTGATCGCTCATAAGTTTTGTCCAGGAGCTCGTAGGAACAGTCTTTTGCAATGTCAAGTTTTTCCTCCGTCGGAGTGTGAGTGTAAGGCTAATGTTGGCGAATTTGGCCTTTATGCGGATTGTTACAATGCTTTCGCTAATGTCTTCAAAGAATAAGACTTCTTGCCTAAGCCTGGCACTTATGACAAATCCACATCCGGTCCGTAGTAGATGTCACAGTTTTTCATCCTCTTTTTGCCCGGCCCATCCCATCGTATTTCCTGGATGGCAGTAATGTCTGCTTTGTAGCTACTTAGGGCTGCCACTAGTTGTTCGGCTGTACCTCTCATGTTTAATGCTCTCACATTCCAGGTGCAGATATATATGTCGTTGTCCTTTTTTTCTTTAGCATGGTCGACTTTTGTCCTTTCTGAGGCTCTTGTTTGCTTCGTAACAATTTCACTTTTTACGTGATTGGGTAGTTAACCCAAAGCACAATCCCAACCTGGAGGGTCAGATTCAGTTTATTGGATATCCCTAGTGTACGGAGGCATAAGTTACCATTACGTAATTGAGCGCTTCCTTTGGCCTTTTGGCTCTTACCCTTGAGTTTTCTAATTGACCTGTTGTTCCAATATGCCAAAGCAGCTCATTTAGGTTTTTTACTGTGTCCATCCTAACTCGGACTGTATACGCCACCATTGATTCCATCTTCGGAATTCTTCCGCTGCCGTATTGGAAAAGGTCCTTAGTTTGATGACATATCTTCTCCATCGCTCTCATCTGCAGCCGCCAAGATACAGAGATTTAGCCCCTATCTATGGTCAAGATTCAAGGCACCCTACGATCGCCACGAAAAGGCTGAGAGTCGGAGTTGTAAGGCATTAAATTTTTTTTTTCATAATAACGCCAGACCTAGAATATATTGGAAACAAATGTACACCACTTCACCCCCTCAACTCAACTGATATTACAGATTGATTCCCAAGAATAAAACCACTTAAACTCTAACACAAGTCAAACCCATCCATTTGATTAAAAGACTTCAGAAAAAGAAACACAGGATGAGATCTCTTCACAGCATTGTGGACTCGCATTTATTTAATGAAATATAAAATTTCCTGGTACTCTTGACAGTCGTTCAACGATAAATTTATACGACGTCTCCTGAGGGGTAGTTCCAATCATCAACCTCCACACTAAATGTCATTCGCACCATCAAACGATTTACAAAAAAAAATTTAATCTTTGGATAGTGCATCAAACACCCTTTCAAAAGTGTCAACCCACACAATGTCTCAAAAAAAAAAAATCTCTTCAATCCGGGAAACAGGAACCTCAATCAAAACGCCTCTTATCAAATCAACATCCCAGCTGTTTAGACATCTCAATTTACACAAATTACTCCAGAACCTTGATTTATTCGGTCTTCTCCTTGGTGCACACTTTGGTGCCCACTTGGGCACAATGAATACATCATGCACCGAGATAGAGATGTCAAACGTGCTCTAGCATTTGCATTCTTTATTGAGAGCAATCACCAAAAGTGTCTTCTCTTCACAGTAGATGGCGCGAATTAATTTGACCTTTTCACCGACGATAACGATACTTTCCTCATCTGTCACACAAACACATACATAGTTCACAGTTGCGCGGCAATTTAAATCAATTGCAGGCTCCGTTGCAATTATGAAATGTACCCGTGTACAAAGCACACTGATTGACTTTAATCATTACCTGAATTCATGAATCTCTATCTATATGTCCTCTCACCAGAGTCATCATCATCATCAGCAACAGCAGCATCAGCATCAACGACAAACGATGTAACGAGCGGGCAACGTGCAACTATACAGCTGTGTGTCGCATCTCACTTAAAACGACAAAAAAAAATAATTCAAGGTTAGCCTAATCACTATCCAAGATCTCGAGCTGCAATGAAAATTGTTTTAAAATGTATCTACGGATGCATCGTAGTCATAGTCGTCGTTGTCGTGGAATTAGAATCTATGCACTTCGGGCGCGCACTCTCCTCATTTGAAACGCAAATAGCAGTGTGGAATGCTGTGTGCGCACACAACGGATACCCTCGTACTTGTAGTACTCACGACGACGAAAACGTACCTCCAAACACCTTGAAATTGGATACCAGACACATGCCTAGCTACACCATTTAGTTTCCATACAACAAATTTGCATTTCCACTTTGGAAAGACGCAACTGCAACGGGATGAGATGATGGGTGCGCATCTCGGTCTCTGCCATCAAAGTAAACCCGATCGACACCCAACGAGATCCTCTTCCGGAGTTTATTTGGTTTTTTATGTTCAGCTCATTTGGATTTCTCGACAAAATCTTCTCTGGAATTTATGTTCCCAATGTCTTCGTTAAGTGTGTGTATGTGTCATGGCCATCCTCCTGTTCCTTTTAATTAAAGCCGACAACGGCAACAACGACGACTTTAAATGATGCATGGCAGAAGATTGCCCAACCGAAGAAGAAGACACAAACTTGGGACATACCACCTTTTCCTTGGAACAACAACACCAAACCCAAAGTGAACAGGATAAACGCATTTTGATGGAGGCAAGGCATCTCCGAGGAAGACTTAAATTTACGGTCATTTCTTTGGTTGATAGCGATTTGGCTTCTTATATGGTTTTCGCTTGCGGCCGAGGCTTGGTGTTAACCAGCTTCTAGGTGCGCTAGGCTTTAATGGAACGAGGATTTGCTAAGAAGTTTATGGACTGTTGGGATTGTGACCGGTTCTTAACATAGATTACGGGATATTACTTCTATTAATATAAAACACAAGTCGCTGAGGTGACGTTTAATTTGAGTTTTAAGAAAAGTGCTACCCAGGAGTGGTTTGGCATCACTTTTGACGATGATTTTTGGTGCTGTTGTAGGAGTCATTAAAATTGAATTTCCTTGAAATGTGACGATTTTATTGCGGTTTGAGAGGAACTGTCAAATAATTGACATCCAGATATGTCGGAAGTACTTGTCAAATGTCATCGAAGTGGTTATTAATAGGTCTGTTCCCGTACTTTTTCAGTAAAAATTAGTAAATTCTCAAATTTCTTGGAGTGGGGGTAAATTATCTGAGAAAGAGACAAAATTACCAAAAAGTACGGGAACGCGTTTAAGTAAAAAACAGTAAAATTATATCATTTTGTATGCCTTTTAAAGAACAAATGACATAAATCACCTGTCAAAACAAGCGAGTTGTCACTTTTAGATACCAACTGACAGTTTACTGATTTTTACCAACAGAAATTTCTGCAGTAAATTTTTTTACAGATTTTTATGGAGGGGTAGTTTTTTGCTCTCTCCTGAGCTGTCTCTTTTTTCTTATTTTTGCGTACGGGAACTGCAATAAGTAAAAATCAGTAAGAATCAGTAAGAATCAACAAATATTATTTTGTACGGGAACAGACCTAATGCTAACAAACACTTATTACTATTTGACAGTTCAACCATTTGGCAGGACTTTAGAGTGTATTCTTGAAGGCCCATTTGCCCTCTAACGCAGTTTCTTTATTCATTTGTCTACACGAAGTTCTATTTGTTTGCACAAAGGGACCTAAATGAGCCTTTCATGGCGGTTGAATACTTGTAAGTTTGTAAGACTTTCGCAAGAGGTGAGGAAATGAAAACTGCTTAAGGTAGAAAACTGCTAAAGGCATGTAAACAAACTGAAATAACCAGCATAACATAGGGCAACTGATGATACAAACGCTTAAGCTTTCAACTGTCACTTGGTGACTGCACACAATGTAATCATTGACGTCTGATACAGAAAATTGATTTCAGCTTCTTTCACATTACACTAAATGTCGTCAAAAAGATAAACTTTTGTACTAAAACGATTTGCTGACAGTTTTGTGATTGGTTGACTCAGTTTTTTTTTTGAGGTTTTTTAGAGGTTTTCTTCGATAAAGTCAAAATCGCAAGCTATGTGGCGTTTATTGTCCCTATACGGTGACAGCCAATCACAGGCAGTTTTGGTTTGGTCGATTCCGTTCCTGTAACTTCGATGTCAAAGAAAGGCCAATTGTCAAAAATGTCGATAAAATCATATAAATCTTCGAGTCTGACTGTCATGTAGGCACTGGTTCTGGCAGTTTTTTTTAGAGCTTTCTTGAATAAAGTCAAAATCGCAAGCTAGGTGGCGTTAATTGTCCCTATACGGTGACAGCCAATCACAGGCAGTTTTGGTTTGGTCGATTCCATTCCTGTAATTTCGATGTCAAAGAAAGGCCAATTGTCGAAAATGTCGATAAAATCATGGAAATCTTCGAGTCTGACTGTCATGTAGGCACCGGTTCTGACAGTTTTGTGATTGGTTGACTCAGTTTTTTTTAAGGTTTTTTAGAGGTTTTCTTCAATAAAGTCAAAATCGCAAGCTAGGTGGCGTTTATTGTCCCTATACGGTGACAGCCAATCACGGGCAGTTTTGGTTTGGTCGATTCCGTTCGTGTAATTTCGATGTCAGTATTTTGACATCGAGGGCTCAGTGGCGCGATGGTTAGTGCGATGAACTGCCGCGCAGAAGGTCTGGGTTCGATTCCCAGCCATAGCAACACCTAAATGATTTTTCACTGGCCCTCCTCTCGTGTTGATCTGACAAATCGTCCGAGTAGTATCAATTGTCAAGAATAGCTTATCTCAACTTAGCCGTTCGGAGTCGGCATAAAACAGGAGGTCCCGCCATCGTGCAAGAAGTACACACGCACACATGAATGGTTGTGAGAAAGCTAGGCCCTGGGTACTAACGAGCCTGTTGCGCCAAAAATTTGTATTTGTTGTATTTAATTTCGATGTCAAAAAAGGGCTTATTGTCGAAAATGTCGATAAAACCATGGAAATCTTCGAGTCTGACTGTCATGTAGGCACCGGTTCTGACAGTTTTGTGATTGGTTGACTCAGTTTTTTTGAGGTTTTTTAGAGGTTTTCTTCGATAAAGTCAAAATCGCAAGCTATGTGGCGTTTATTGTCCCTATACGGTGACAGCCAATCACGGGCAGTTTTGGTTTGGTCGATTCCATTCCTGTAATTTCGATGTCAAAGAAAGGCTAATTGTCGAAAATGTCGATTAAACCATGGAAATCTTCGAGTCTGACTGTCATGTAGGCACTTGTTTGATTGCCCAGTTAATGGCAAAAAAAACTTCATGGACCAAATTTCCCATTTAATCACTTACGACAGTCTCCAGCGAAAACGGTCGTTGTCGAATCGCAGTGACTTTTCGCAAACGGTGACCAAGTGAGGATTGAGGGCCAGGATGGCTACTGTGTTTTTGGTAGGATTGGCAGGGTATCATCTGCCCACTGCAAAACACTTAACTCGGACCTGTACTTTTAATAATTTAACCGTCTTAAGGAAGTTATCGCCCAGATACGTCAAGTTTTGGCCAATAGTAGGGAAATTGCATTCCATCTAAACAACCCAAGGCTCCACACATCGATAATGACTTCCCAGAAGCTTCGGGAGTTTGGTTGGGAAGTACTAATGCATTATCCTTACAGTCCGGGCCTTACAGAATTTTTTTTTAAGGCAAAAGACTTGTTAGAACCCGAAATTTACTATTTTTTTCACAATCATTCATATGTGTGTAACCACTTCTTTGTGGGATGGGTGAGCTTTCAAGTTTGTTTTCGAGGTAAGCCTTCTGATAATTGATACTAATCAAATGAATTGTCATATAATTGCTAGACAAGCATTAGTAAAACAAAAACAATAATTGGGGTAGCACTGTACCGGTTTGAAGTCGATCCAACACCTTCTGCGCAGTAGCTCAATGTACTTCTGCGTCCTAATCACATTCACATTCTTCTTCAAAAGAAAACGTCAGAATAGTCTTATCTTTCCATGCACACTAAACCGCCCTGAATTATTCTTTTTACGGCATCCCCACCAAGATGTCATTTTAGCCAAAGAAATCACCCCAATGAGTGACATTTCTACTTTGTTATGCATTTTGCACAACTATTTGAAATGTGTCGGTGGGAATGTGCACCACGGATATAAGAAACTCTGAAAATTCCAAAAAATTCTTTCCTATATCCGAGTTTTTCTTATATGCAAACAACGGATATAAGAAATCAAATTTCTTATATGCATAAAAACAAAGGCTATACGAAAAAATATTTGTTAAAAGAGAAAAAAGTTTTTGAACGCGAAATGTATATAAAAAAGCAATTTGAAATCATTCATGGCATGTAGCTACACATATGTATATTACATATAAATATAAATAAATAATACTCCATTTATTTTGAAACGTAAACAACTTGAATAAAAAAGTTCAATAACAAAAGTAAAATAAATAAAAATAGGAAAGTCTTTTCTTGAACACATAAATGAGGAAAATATTGTTTACCTACCCAATTAAATTCGGATAGTATATAGGACCAATTTTAAAAGGAACAATTTATATCTCAGTTAATAGTCTTTAAAAAATAATCTTCAATTTTGTTTTGAATCAACTTATTATCAACGTTTTTAAAAAGAAGTTCTTCAATGTAATCCAAATGTTGTTCTTCATCGTCATCAAAAAACCGCTTCAATACGAAGAACGCTCCGATAGCTTCGGTCCTTGTTGGCTGTCGTAATAATTCTGGCACGTCTTCACGTTCAATTCTTTCTGGTTCGTCGTCTCCATACTCCATCATTTGCATTTCATTTACAAGCTGTTCTTCGTTTATTTCCCCGAAACAATGATCATTTTCAAAACATTCAAGGTAACGGACATTGTCGTCAAATTCGCTTGAATTCTGTTCGTCGAAACAGATAGTTTCAGCATCTGATTCAGTTTTGAAAAAGCCGGCTTTCCTGAAACAGTTTTTGATTGTTTGAGGTGTAACTAGCCACCAAGATCTTTTTATAATGTGCAAAGCTTTGAGCACCGTCATTTCTTTTAAAAACGTTTCGATGCAGTTGGCTTCAATTGCAAGAACTTGTTTCCTCACCAAATTCTTTCTGTAATGAGCTTTGAATGATTGAATGATACCTAAAGCACAAAAGTAATACTGACTTCAATGACGTAACTAAATATTAAAATTCTACTTTACCCTGGTCAAGCGGCTGTATGAGACTTGTAGTGTTGGCTGGAAGGAAAACAATTTCAATATTGACAGGTGTATAACTAAGCTTATGGTAGCCTTGCCATCCGTCCGGGTTTTCCCGGACATGTACTCTTTTTTGCCTCTGCGGGGAACGTCCGGTATAGTTTTAATAATGTGTCCGGGATGGTATTTTCACTTATCTACTTGGCAGTTTGTACTAATTAATATTTTATGAAAAATAATTAGGAGATCACTAAAATCAACTAAATTAATAATTCAGAAATGAATACTCAGAAAAATCATTGGCCGTGTTCCGGGTTTCAGTTTTAGTAAGACATCATGATGAAGCCCTGTTCACATTGGTCAATCGACCATTTTAGTTACGTGACATTAGGGGAAATGACGGGAAATGGCTGACGAAACAAGTTGAAAATTTACGCATGGGCACTCAGATATGAGTGAAACAATGGATTTTTCTTCGGCATGTCCTTAAGATGTTTTTTTATCAATAAAATTACTCGATATTATAGATTATTCAAGTTCTGTTTTACTTCTCTGATAAAGCATAATTATTCTGAATAGGTGGAAGTTAATAAAAATCCAAAAATATGATAAAATTAAATTGCAAAATAAAGGGTTTGGCATAGTTTGACATTTACCTTACCATTCGGTAAGATTTTGCGTTCCGCGTTACTTTACGTTATTCAGTTGTAATCAGAAATCCGGAACACGGTCATTGTGGTGGATTTGGCTCTCTCAAAGCAAATGTTTTTAATGTGAAAGTAAACATATTTGGATTAAAAATGTATACTACGACTGAACGGAGTGAATTGTATAATCAGGTCATACATACATACATTAAATATATTTATTCCATATAGAGTTGTGTTTTAAAATGAATAATGTAATTGCAATCAACAAGGAGTCGAAATGTGAAACTATTTATTTTATGTTAAAGAAGTCGATACCTTAGAACCATATTAAAACATTTAAAAAAAAAACTATTTTTTTGTTTGTCCTAATTTTGTACTCTTTTTCTGTTCGTCATTTGTCCGGATAAGTCCGGGATTTGGAACCCCATGTACTACTTTTATCAAATACCATCTTGCAACACTAGCTTATGGCAGGACGCATTATCCACCAGAAGCAAGATTTTCTTTTTTTTCATTGACATTTTATCATCCATCTCTTTAATGATTTCGGTCCAAAGGGTGCTTGTCATCCAAGCATTTTTATTCCATTTATAGGGAACTGGAATTTGTTTTCCTCGGAAACAACGAGGTTGTTTGAATTTGCCAATAGAAAAAATAAATTTGTCGGACCCAGTTGCGTTGCAAATCAGAAGTGTAACATTATTCTCTCCTTTGGAATTTTTTGGCCGCTTACTGTTTGGTTTCCTGAAATATATGTTCCATTGGGCAATGCTTTATATAGCAAGCCGGTCTCGTCAGCATTGAATACATCTTCAAGTGCATATTTTTTTAAGAGATTGGGAATGACGAACTCTTTGAAATTGTGTGCGGCTTCCTCATTAGCAGAACAAGATTCACCGTGCAGCTTTTTAAAACGAATGTTTTCGTTTTTCTTCCATCGGTGAAGCCAGCCCTGATTAGCCTCAAAATCAGGGATATCCAATTCGTTGGCAAATTTTCTCCTAATTATTTATATTTGTGCATACAAATCAGTTTCTTATAACCGTGTTTTTCTTTTATGCGTGTTTCTTTTAAAGTTTGATATCAAAGATAAATGTAAGAAAAAGACATGGTGTTTCGGTTTGCGTTTCTTTTAAGCGAGTTTTTCTTATATGTGTGTTTCTTATATCCGTAAAATACTGTATTTAGTCTCGAGATTTTTTATACATAAAAAATGAGAATATATCTACTTGCAGCTTGAAATTATAAAATCCTACACACCTTCTCCATGCAGAATGTTCTATTTTAAACACACTTATGTGACACCTTCACACATCATCTATAGACGTCAAAAAAGAAAAGCAAACAACGTTTTGAGAGTTCGGTTTGGCAAGCAATCTTGACATTTATATGTGGTTTTCCTAGACATCGTTTTTCTTAAAGTAATCCAGTTTTTCAAGAGTAATCCAGAACGCATAAGTAAATAATCTATATTGTGGTTAAAACTAATTTAAACCAAGTCTTTCCGCCTTATGCCATATCTAATGAAATCGCTATTTTTCCAAACATTTTTCAACACTTTATAGAACATTCCACTTGATTTTTAGGTTACCAAATCTCGTTATTATAACGAAAACTTGTGAAATTCAACATACCATTTCTAACAGTCAAAAAATATAAAAAAAATGTCAAACAAAAATTCCAATTGACGTAACATGTCACCTCCCCAGTTGTTATGTCATATCCAGACGTCAATTAAAATTCATTTTGTAAGCCCAATGTAAACATGATCCAAAACTTTAGCACATTACTTGTTGATTGTTGTCATTTTGGCATGAGTTCTGTTTTTAGATTTATAATTTACGTCAATTCATAAATGTCCAGCAGTATTGAGTTAACAAATTAGCATTGTATTTGTGGCATAATTTGTTTGGTTCTATTTGTAAACGTCGAAATGAATTGGAAATCTTTTTCAAATTAAAATCACAATGGATGCGTTCTAAATTGAAAAGCAACAAACATTTTTTTTTAGCATTTGTGTTTTGTTTGTCATGATTCATGAATAATGTTGAAAATGTTGAATTTTTGTGTACAACTATATACTTCAAGCACTTATGGGGTCTGTTCTGGTGCAATCACATTTTTAGATTTTTAGTGTGCCTTGCAGTATCTGAATTATTCAGGTATTTAGAAATTTTCTGGTTGATTTGTAGGTTTTTTTTTAAAATTCTGACCTGCCTAAGCAGTAATAAGCACATCGACCTAGAAGATCTATTGTGCTTGCTAAATGATTTTTAGGTAGTTGAATAAATTAGTTGGTAAATGAGCCTTAAGGCCAGGTTTTTCAATGCTGGGTTAACTGAGTTATGACAGAAATGTAAGATTATTAACTCTAGAGTTAACTCACCAAAGTTGATAGGTTAACTCACCTTTTCAAGTTAACTCAAGCCTTTTCCTGAAATTAGGATAATCTTTCGCTGAAAAATCGGACTGAAAAGATTTTGACTAAATGTCATTTCCGTATGCAAAAATTTTCTAAAAAGAGGTAATGGGAAATATTTCCATCACACCTATCCGAACAGTAAAAATTTGTTTTTGACAGCTCTGCAGGTAGACTCCATGATGGCTTCCATTTCGTGATGAATATTTTTTTCCAATGGCGCCAGATAACCCCATAGAAACATGTTCATCGATGTTAAATCAGGATCACATGGAGGGTAATTTATGCGACCTCTCTTGAAGATAAAAAAAATTACAAATTCGTGGCCGAGACGTATTGGGCATGTGTAACGTTGCTCCGTCCTGCTGGAATCATGTTCTTTGGTTGTAGCCAATTCAGGCATCAAGAAATCGTCTCCACATATTGCGTCGAGTTTACTGTAACTGCACGTCCACTTACATCTTCAGAAAACTGAGGGCTGATAAAATTCCTCGTGCCGACATCGCAGCCCATACCGTCACCTCATGCGGATGATGTGGTCTATGATGCTTGCGTTTCGGACTCGTTGCACTCTAATAGCGCCAGTTGTGCTTGTTCACGTGTCCGTTAAGATTAAAATGAATTTCATTCGAAAATAAGGTGCTGGCAAACGTTGAAAAGCGCTCAATTGCCTGGTTTACGAAGTCAAGCCTCTGACTGGTATTCAGGGACTTGAATTCTTGAAGCAATTGAATATTTTAGTAGTAATAGGTGATCCATTTCTAAGTTCCCTACTTTTTTAAAGAAAAAAACACAGAAAATTCAAATTTAATGGACCGTTGCTACGTCGCAGATGGTCCATCCGTTGAGTCCAATTTTCGATCACTCGTTCGAGCATTTCGACTGGTAACTGGCGAATGACACGCGTGATGTTTTCCTCCAAGGCCTGAATCGAAGCGGGTTTGTCGGCATAAGCTTTTGACTTTACATATCCTCACAGGAAAAAGTCTAACGGTGTGATATCACACGATCTTGGTGGCCAATCGACCGGCCCAAAACGTGAAATTATGTGCTCACCGAAATGTTCTCTCGATAAGTCCATTGATTGATGCAATGTGTGGGAAGTGGCGCCGTCTTGCTGAAACCAAATGTCGCCAAGATCACGAGCTTCAATTTCAGGCATCAAATAGTCGGTTATCATGGCACGATAACGGTCGCCATTGACGGTTACGTTCGCACCGGCATAATTTTTAAAGAAATATGGACCGATGATTCCACCGGCCCACAAACCACACCAAACCGTTGTTTTTTTCTGGATGAAGTGGCAGTTCTTCAATCTCTTCAGGTTGCTATTCGTCCCAAATGCGGCAATTTTGTTTGTTTACATACCCATTGAGCCAGAAATGGGCCTCATCGCTAAACAAAATTTGCCTCGAAAACGTCGGATCTTCTTGGAACTTTTCAAGAGCCCATAGAGCGAAGCGATGTCGCTTGGGAAGGTCGAGCGGCTTCAGTTGTTGCACAAGCTGTATTTTGTACGCTTCCAATTTAAGATCTTGATGTAAAATGCGCCAAGTCGTTCTATACGTCAGTCCGAGTTGCTGCGAACGGCGCCGAATCGACGGTCTTCGTGTACACTCTCAGCTACGGCCGCTATATTTTCTTCACAGCGTGCTGGACGTGGTCTATTCAGTCGAATATTATCCAATAATGAATGCTGGGTCTCAAAATGGGTGATGGTGTTGCGAATAGTACGCTCAGTAGGCCGATTATGTTGACCATAAGTTGAGCGAAGTAAACGAAACACATTCCTCACAGAACTTGAATTTTCATAATAAAGTTGAACAATTGGTATACGTGGTTCACGCGTAAGTCTTTCCATTATAAAATGCCAAACAATACTAAACAAAAATAACATGACAGCATGACACGACTCACACGTGATCTGTCAAAAAAGGCTATTGAAAAAAGTATCTCTACTTGGATCACCCTTTACTACAGCTCTAGGTCATTGTGCAAAATGCCATTTACAGATTCCTCAGAGATTTTCATTGCTCCCTCAGCTGAGATTGTATTGATTTAGTGGAAAAACATTCTCTGCGGAGTGGAATTTGTTCTGTCAAACAAGTTTCCTTACTTCGCAGCTTATAATAATGTTGTTTATACAGAAAAACCGCTGTGCAATTTTAGCGGGAAGTGTGAGTGTGAGATGCAGTAATCTAGATGTCCTTTACTCTAGTCTAACATCTTGTTTTAAGTATCCTATTACCCTATGACTCCAAGGATATAAGGCCCTTTCGCATTGACTGGCGAAAGGCGTTTCGGAACTCATCAGCATGCATAGACATCTTACTTTGCCTATGAATTCGCGTTTTTAATGGACAAATATATCACTTTGAGGACCTTTGCTTCCTGTATTGACAAGCATTCCCACATTCCAGAAACCAATATTTTCTCGAATACAATAGCCAAAAACTGCTGCTGAGCTTTGTTAACTCGGAATAGTAATGCATTTAAGCGAACAGTATGCTCTTCAAACGGTATAGGGCTCCACATAGTACTAGGATACATGTAATATCGGCCCTTATATCTTGAGGGTCAATTTCCTTCGGTAAGCCACGTGGTATGATTTCGCCTTGAATCACCGAAATTCATTCCTATACTCTATCTGTCTATTACCTGTACAGTACATAGAACATATCACGGCTTGAATTCTTAAATAAATTTAAAAAAAAAATATATTCAAAATGGTTGTGTGGACCTTGGACCTATAGGGCCTGCATAGTTTTCTTGGAAATTTCCTCAATTTTTCGTTTATTAAACCTAATAACTGGCGTGATGCTCAGTTCAATGAAGCGCACGCAGATGGCTTGGGTTCGATTCCCGTTCGGAGCAACAACAAAAAATGATGTTCTCTGGTTCTCATTTCGCGATGATTTGCCAAATCCACCGAGTAGTATCAAAGCGGCATAAAACATGAGGTACTGTCATCTCACCATATTGCAGAAAATCTCCAATTTGCTAAGTATTCCATTTATGATTTTGTGTTCCACTAATGGATTTCTCAGGGATCTCGGAGAGATCCGTCTTATAAATAAAATTTTCTAAAAAGAGTTTAGGGAATAGTGGACAGAAAGAATTTGGGAAACCCCCATCAGATATATCGCTTATACAGATTGAAGAAAGACTATTCTTGACACTTGAAATCCGTTTAAGTTAGTGGGAACGATTTATTGAAATGACGCGTTTCGATTTGCTGGGAAGATAAAGGGTCCGCCATCTAACGTTTTGTTTTTAACTAGTGAATTTCGTGAATGGTAACACTGAGCTCATGTCTGATTTGACAGATAATTAGTTTTATCCTTCCGCTGAACGAATATGGTTGTGTATACGCTTGAACAACGCTGGGAAATATTGCGACATTACTTTGAAAATCATGGTAATGTTGCAGAATGTGTGCGAAAATTGCGTACGGATTTTGGAAAAACATCAAAATTAGAATTCTGTTGATAAGAACTGGATAACTTTTTTTTTTTTTTTCCGTGGGCTGGTGGAAATCTTCATAGACACGATGAGCACGTGCCCAAAGAAGTGTGAGATTTTTACTCACTAAAACCACCACCCATTTTGTATTTCTATTGCAACTAAGTATTCGACTTATCCAGCAATTTTTTTTATCACGAGTATATAATATGTTTGGCAGGTAACTTTCCTAGAGTTCCGGGCCAAATCTAAGGGTTTAGTTCTTTGAAGACGCCGCAATATATTTGTTTCGTCAAGAATTTGGAGGAGTGTTGTGTTAACGTGTCCTAATAAACGTTTTTTTATGTTTTCGTGCAAAATTTTTTGTTTCATCTTTAACCGAGGGAATACCCAGATCTCTGCGTAGATCTTCGTTCCTTACGTACCACGGCGCATTGACGAATGATCTTAACATTTTGTTTTCAAAAGTTTGTAAAATGTTTAGATTCGTTTCACTGGTACAACCCCATAGTTGTATACCATATGTCCAAACCGGCTTCAGCACTTGCTTGTATAATAGCAGCTTGTTATCAAGGTTAAGCTTCGAATATTTTCCGAGCAACCAGTACAGATCTCTGTATTTATTTTTTAGTTCTTCGCATTTCTTTTTTACATGCGACTTCCATCTTAATTTTGCATCGAGCGTCACACCGATATATTTCGCTTCATTTGCAAACGGGACTCGAACCGTATTTAGAAATACAGGCAACATTTTTGTCCGTTTATACGAAAAATCTACATGGATCGATTTGCTCTCATTAAGTGCAATCCGCCAGGATTAAGTCCTTTCATTAAACTCGTTAAGAGCGTTTTGATATTTTGATATTTGTTTCCTCTATTGTTGTGCCAACTGCTAGTATAGCAGTATCGTCAGCAAACGTTGCAACTATTGTATCGTTTGTTTGTGGGATATCACGAGTGAATACGAGGTATATGATTGGTCCATGGACGCTTCCTTGCGGTACACCTATCATTATTTCTTTGAACTCGGAATATTCGCTTCCAAGTTTCACACGGAAGAGTCTATGCTCAAGATACGACACGAGGATTTTATATAATTGTTCTGGCAGAACTTGACTTAGTTTATACGTAAGGCCTTTGTGCCACACCTTGTCAAAAGCTTGCGACACGTCACGAAATACGGCTGAACAAATTTTCTTTTCTGCGAAAGCTTTCTCAATTACATCTGTAATTCGATGTTCTTGGTCCACCGTTGAATGTTTACTTCTAAACCCAAATTGATGGTCAGGAAAAAGACGTTTCTGTTCAATTATGGGGTGTAAGCGACCGAGTAATATCCGTTCAAAAACTTTTGAAATTATTGGAAGAAGTGAAATAGGCCTATAGGATTTTATTTCATTTGGGGATTTTCCTGGTTTTAGAACCATAATCACTTCCGCGACTTTCCACTGTCTTGGTATGTATTCTAATCTGATTACCGCATTTATAATAAAAAGAAGCTTAGTTAATGCTTTCCGAGGCAACATTTTAAGAAGTTCTCCTGTAATCAGGTCATAACCCGGAGCTTTTTTAGGCTTTAGTTTCTGTATTTCCCGTTTAAGCTCGGCAATACTTGCATATCTTACTCTATTATTATCGGTTGTACTCTCGAATATATTAATGTTTTCATTTTTCGCTGGACCATCAAATGGCTTAAATGTTTCCTCAAGATGTGAGGCAAAAACGTCAGCTTTTTCCTTATCGCTTTTTGCCCAAACGTCTTGGGTTACCCTTATTGGCGGCACAGCGATTTTTGGCCGTTTTATGACTCTAATTGCTTTCCAGAGCGAATAATTCGATTCCTTTCCAGCGGTTAGGCTTTGCAGATAAGTTTCTACTGCATGGTTTTTAAAAATTTTTATCGAATTTGATAGCAAATTACTCAACTCATCTTGCGGGGCACGAGAACTGGATAACTGACATTTTCGTTTATTTTAATATGTTCCGCATTTTTTCTTAAACTTTGTCCCTACTGCAACAGATTTAAAATTTTACAATTTTTCATTATAAAAGTTGGCACGGTAACACTTCTAACTTCATGTCTGACACTTCCTTCTAACTGACACTTCCGCTAACATCTTCACTAGAGTTTTTGTTCCAGTATCAAATTTACAACTTAAAAAGAATTTCCTTTTTCTACCACTACCCCAACAGTTATCATCTTCCTACATTATCCTTGTCATTCTCATTATCCGGCACGTCATTGCCTAAACTCAAAAGACATTAACTATTCCCACAGTTATCCCTGCAACGTGTTTGTACACCTTTTCCTTGCCCCCACCTGAACCCAGAGTAAAACGAAAATCAGAACCAATTTGAACTGAAATAATAAACCCAAGACAGTCCCGTAGGTTCCATTTAAAATTCCACAAAAGTACTTAAATTACAGGACCGACGAAGGAATTCCTAATTAGTTTGCATGCATTACAATTATGATCACAGTGCACTTCACCGAATACTAAGTATCCATTCTTTCTGTGCACATACAGCTCGCATGTCCTCCACTATTCTGAGTGGGAGACAAAATGGTTACAGAAGCGCCGGACACCCCGCCCTGTTCCAATTTGTCGTTCCGTAGAGGTGAAGTGGAGGGCTGCACCAAGACCAACTACTATCGCGATACCTGTGCGCCAAGGGTAATGAATGCGGAACCGTACAATGGATTCGGGGCAACGAAACATGGTTCGCTTCTGACTCCGACGCTGGAGTGGTAGTACTTTTGCTCTCGCAGCAAATGCCTTCCATTTTAGGCTGAGTGTGGACTCCGGGTCGGGGACAACTGCGTACTCAACAAGGGTTTTTGTTTCGCCATCGAAATAAGGTTATCTCATTATGATGCTCTGATGATGGGAAGGTTGGGGACTCAAGTCCCGACTCTGCACCCATTTAATTCTTTTAAGCAAGAATATGTAACACATCCCTGGATAATTAAATTCTTTGTTTATTAAAAATTGTGCGATGGAAACACTGGAGTGTAGTCTGTGTGTGTCAGAAGTGGAAACCATTTTTTGTATCTGGCCTTGCACGACAGACTGCGACGAGTTTGTGTGTCCTGGAATGGAATGAATGACGTTTAGTAGTGCTCTCCAAAGAAGGGAAAACTAGGACGAATTTGTAGTACTCGTGGATTGTTTCGCATAATTAAAAGTATTTCGTTATTTTTTTGCTCCGATTGTAGAGTGGGTACGTTTATATTTTCTCCGTATAATTGTGCTGAAAGTTTGTTGTGGGAATGCGACGATGATGATGATGTCGAGAATGAAGGATTTTTTTGTGTCCTTTTATTTACTTTTTGGGGTGGATAACACTTAAAAATGCGTAAACATTTTCTTGTACAAGGAGCATTAGTAATTAGCTGGTTTTGGTTAATGTGGCGGTAGGAAATATGAAATATCTGGCATTAACGGACCATACAGGGCCTTAAGTCAAGCTTTTCCACTTCTTTGTGTGTGAGAAGTTGTATTTTTTTCACAAAATGGGACATCCTGATTAACGCCAGCTTCGAGCGGCTACTTTAAGCTTTTCTTGACAGTTTTTTTGGATGTTAGTCGGAAGTTGAAATCAGGCCAGATGTCACGTTCAATTGAAGTCGTTCTTTTAGCTCCTGGAGCGGTATAGGTTTGTCTCATCTGAGAAAAGCTTATAAACGAAATTTTTGAGTCGATTGCGGAGATAATTAAACCTTATTATAGATTAAGTTTATTTCTGATGGAAATAAACACCCAATTGCAGCATCTAAAGTCAAAAACAAAATGGTGGACCGCGGTGATTTAAAGCAAATTGAGTGCAGTTGTCAAGCTCGTGGCTGTATCTGTGTAGATGAAAATTCTTTGGTCAACACTACATTAGGTTAGGTTAGGTTGGTGGGTTGATGAGGCAGACGGTGTGTGTCTTCCCTCATCGCACTCAGGTCAATATAGACCCATTGTGATGCCCGTTAAGGGTCCACTTGTGTGGTTGGTTCATTCATTGTCCCGTTACTGTCCATTGTTGTTAGCCTCTTTCCAGCCATCCAGATGTTGTTGCAAACCTGAAAAGATTAGGGAGAGGGATTTCGGATAGATCCGTGAGGTCATGGAAAAAGGTATTTCCTAAGGTTCTCATTCTTAATTGGCTGAGGCCTGAGCAGTGGCACAGAAGGTGGAGGGTATCCTCGTGTATTTCTTCATCACCGCAGCCTCTACAGAGGTCATCATCTAAGAGGTGAATTTTCAGTTTGTGGCTTTTTAGTAAGATGTGTCCAGTAAAAATCCCAACTAAAGTAGAGACAGATTTCCTGTTTCTACCAAGTAGTTTATGGGTTCTGGATTTGTCATACTCAGGCATCCTTTTGGAAATTTCACAGGTGGGAAGGGAGTTCCACCTGTTTTTGGCAGGGATCAGTGTTTTCTGTCCCACCCGAGATTTGAGTGGTGGTTTGACAGACTGGTCTGCTTGGTCAATGCTGGAGACAGATCATTTTCTCGCCAGTTCGTCAGCAATTTCATTGCCCTGTATGCTTCTGTGTCCGGGGACCCAGCAGAGCTTAACATTATGTTGGACGCCAAGAACCTTTAGCTCTTCACGGCAACGTTTCACAAAACGGGATTTTATTTCGACAGATGGTGATATCATCTGGTGGTATCGCCAGCATTGAGGTCGCTTTGGCTGCCTCTGCTACTGCCAATATTTCGGCTTGGAAGACACTGCTGTGCTGAAAACACTCCAGCTCCAACCATTTTTGAACCATCAGTGTAGATGGATATGGTTTCGGTGCCCAATTCGTTCCTCTCCCACTCCTCTCTGCTTGGAAGGATGCAGGAGAATGGTCATGGTGAGGCAGCATTTAGTCAGAGGATACAGCTTAGCCCAGATATCTGTGTAGAATTTGGGCATGTCCTCCTGAGTTCGATTTCCAGCAGTTGAGCTGGCTGATTCTTAGAGCACTTTTGGCTGCAGATTCTTGCATGTAAAGGTCTAGCGGTAGCAGGTTAAGGATGGTTTCCAGTCCCGCTGTTGGTGTGGTTCTCATTGCGCCAGTAGCGCCCACACATGCTATCCTTTGTACCTTTGTCATATTTTTCAGATGGGTAACTTTATTTGTGGATTGCCACCAGACAAGCCCCCCATATGTTAATATAGGTCTCACAATGGCCGTGTACATCCATAGGATGATCTTGGCGTTCGGACCCCAGTTTTTTTCGAATATTCGGTTACACGTATAGAAAGCGACTGTGGCCTTTTGATGCGCTCGCGCACATTTAGGTTCCAGTTGAGTTTTCTATCAAGAATGACACACAGATAGTTTGCACTATCGGCTAGGTTGAGGGTAGTCCCATCGATAGCCGGTAGGTCGAATATTGGTATCTTCCTCTTATTCGTAAAGAGAACGAGTTCCGTTTTCCTGGGGTTGATGCCAAGCCAACATTGTTTTGTCCACTCGTTGAGAGTTTTCAATGCCCGCTCGAGTATTTCACTAATAGTGGGTAGGAATTTCCCTTTAACTAGTATCGCTACATCGTCTGCGTAGGTTATGACTTTTACCCCATTTCGCTGTAGTTTGTTGAGTATCTCATTGACTATGTTCCACAGCAGAGGAGAGATAACGCCTCCTTGTGATGTACCTCTTGATGCTATTACTTTAAGATGGGTGTCTCCCAGATTCGCATTTATATTTCTATGGTTGAGCATTAATACATATTATTGCAAGTATGCCCAACACTTCATTATGATGTAAACATTTATTTTTATAAATTTTATTTTCTATACAATTATGGATTTTTATTAAAAATTACGCAGCGCCGTCATACCAAATGCAGTCATTCCTGATCTCAGATTGTGTGTATCGATTTATTTCATTAATATTTTGAACCACAAAACAGCGTACAATTTGGAACATTTATTAATATTATTTATAACTTATTTGACCAATGTTACCTTTGAGCCTCTTTAGAGTTAAAATGAACCTTCCTTTAAAAATTAATCAAATTAAAGTTTTGTTTCGGCCTATGAGCTTACCTTCTGTCAATTGGACAACGAGACTTTATAATAATGAAAAGCAATACCGAATTTATTGCTGAATGCAGCCATTTGATGATTTGTTGACAGTTAACTTTGATGTGATGTGACTGAATGAACTTCCATCTGTCAATAGAGTACTTCGCGGCAACTTAAGTTTCAAATGAATAAAAAACGCGAGTGGTGGGTGCACGACTGGTCGTATTTAACTTTCTCTTTCCCAGATAAAATACCAAGCACGTGAGAATTTGCAGATTTTCATTGATTTGCCAAATATTGATGTTAAAATTGTTGTCCTCGGAAATTTTCCGTTATTGGCCAAAACTGAAAATTCTATCAAGGAATAGTTAGGCCAAAAAAAATTATGTAGGACAACAATAACAAAATCTGATACTTTAAATTCGGCTTTCAAAACGTTTAAATATTAAGTTAAATTATAATTATAGGGAAAAACGAATTCCCTCATACAAATTTTGTCATTATGGTCCTACATGTTCATTTAGAGACGGATTCGTTAAGATCTCTATAAGGAAATAATCAGAACTCTAACGTAAATAACAGATTAACTTTTCGCGTTAATAATTTGGCGATGAGATTCGCTCATACGAACTGATAAAATGTCAAAAGTCAATCGTAAAATGTAAACAATCCGATCTGTCAAAAATGTAATATGTGTACGTCAACTTCGTTAAACTATGTAATTCGCTTCAACCGATCTAACGCATAAGATCTTTATCAATAAACGAGGTATTTACAACATTTAAAGAAATACGCAGTCTTTTATCTCTCTTGTCCAACACATAAGACGAACAATTCGACTGCAATGTTTGTTTTCGTCTAGCAATAGGTCGGTTTTTTTTTAAATGTCAGATACAGATTGTGTACGAATGTTTTTGGACTTTTTCGGTTGCACTGCGTAACACCATTTTCAGTACATATATTCCTATATTCATGCAACGTCGGAAAGTCAAAATAGCATTTCAAAAGTTTACAATATATACCACCTTAGTTTACGCACCCAATTCCTGTGAGAAAATTCCGATATTGTTAGAAAAGATTTCCCATACAAATGTTGACAGTTCATTTATCACGTCGTAATTTTATCACGTTTACAACGTTTACGACGACTTTCCGACGTTGCATGAATACCCCTACTAAAATGAGATTGAATTCAGTGGGTTACCGCTTTATTTAGTGGTGCTGTTTTGCATGAAAAGTCGTAAATTTACAATCTTTCGCACGTTTTTTTTTCGGGCAAACTGAGAAGCTTACCACTTATATACTTCTGATAGCTGACAAATTGTTGAATTTGAAAATTAAAAAATTCTGTAAACAGAAAATAAGTGAGAATGCAATGCTTGGGAATTTCATAAGTATTTCAAAAAAACGCAAAACGAGTGCTTTCTTGACAGATGTCAAACTTTTGCAGTCCTCATATCAGATATCATCGAAATGTTGTATTCGTTTTAAAGGCCTATTGATGCCATTATGTATGGAATATAACACCGGTCACATGTCCGCCTCGGCTTCTCGGGGTGGCGTGCATTCTAAATACCCAATTTTCCATGACTCTGGCGCATAAATCAGGCTGAAATAAACCGATTTCATGGGTTATGTTGGCTTTGCTGGCCGCTGTGGTTTGTGGCTTATTCGGTTCGACCTGCGACTTCAGAAAACCCCACAAGAAAAAGTCTAATGCTGTCAAATCGCACGATCTCGGTGGCTAGTTCACATTACCTCAACGTGAGATGATCATGTCCACGAATCGCCCGTGCAGAATGTCCAGTGTGGCGTGAGCTATATGTCATGTAACACCACCCTGTTGAAACCACATGTCTGTGGTATACATATCATCCAATTCAGGTCAAAAAAAAGTTGGTAATCATTGACCTATAGCGCTCGCCGTCGACGGCGATGGCCTGGCCAACGTCGTTCTCAAAGAAACATGAACCGATGACGACCCCAGCCCAAAATCTACTCCAAACAGTAACTTTTTCGTGATGCTTTGAACTCTATTGGATCTCATGTGCATTGGTATCGTCAAAAATTTTGTGTGTTGACCCATTCATCCAGAAATTGGCTTCATCGCTGAAGATGATTTTTCAATGAAAATTAGGGTCAGTTTCCAACTGCTCCAGGGCACATTCAGCAAATAGCGTTGGTCGTTTACCTTCAGCTCCTGGGTCAGTTAAAATTTCTACGGGTGCAGGCTCAAGGTACGAAACAAAATTGTGGTCTGCTAAAGGCCGAATTCTCGCGGGCGACGCGAAATCGACTGCCTTAGATTCTCCTGCACACTCTCACGGACAGCGGCGATGTTTTCGGCAGATACTGCGTTTCGTCGAAGTACGGGTATTGGTTTATCGTTTACTGAGACAGTGGAGTCAAAGTTTTCCACCACACTGCGAATAGTCCTCTCGTTAGAAAGATTACAGAATATGGGCAAAGTTGGTGGAACGTTGCCCGAAAAGAACAACCATTTGGATAAAACATTTTTATCATTTGCTCGAGTTGTTGAACGCTAAGTCCGTGCCAGGTTATTTGACAAAACATACAGCCAATTTGACAGATGTAGCTTTGAACAATATGGCCGCTATCAAAGTTCGGAAGACCCTTTATAGGCGCTGTTCAACCATCAGACTCATTTAGGTTAGGCAGCCTCTATTCAACGTTGTAAAACGTTTATGAATAAGGTTTTCACTTTTAAAGGCATTTTAAGGAGTGCATAACTTTAAACAATTAAAATGAGTTTCTGAATAAGGCTGTTCGGATATTGATCTTTGGTTTTTTTTCTAAAACCCCGATTCTTATACACTATCCCATAGAAGTATTATAAGTCCGTCCAAAAATTTTGAAATGGTATAATGAAAATGTGTATATAAGCACCTCATTCATGGTACCAGTTCAAGTGAATATAGTGGACTGCCACGCCCACTTTCTTTAAGAAAAACCTCGTTTTTGGTCCAACTTTAAGGAATTTTGATAAAGTGTCTGAACAAGATATTTAGACAACGTTGTTATACCCTATCCCATAGGGTATATTGATTTTAAGGATTGAATGGAATAGGGTATTAAAAATTCTCACAGCATAGATTGTAGACTTCTCAAATCTTTTCCTTTTGTATGGAAAGAAGAAGTATTATCGAAGTTACTGAGGATGCCTTGAAGGCAATAAATGCAAAAACTCGCATTTTAGGTGCCCCGGTTCGGTCGACTAAGATTAAGGAACCTAAACCACTTTGCAACTACTAAACCCAACTTGTTGCATCAATATAACCACAAATTCCCGCCACAAAACAAAAATTACCCAACTGTCCAGTAACTCATTACTGTCAAAATCCAAAAGTTGAATCATATGTAACAATCCCATTAGGTCGCTCCAGTTTAACTAAAAACGTACTCCTACCATAGAGGTTACAACACCACGCCCAAAACAAACCCATTTTGCCATTTAGTAACAACTTCCTCAAGTAATTAAAGCACTTGGCAGACGCCTCATATTTGCATCCTTAATTATTACCAGTAAAGTGTTTGCCCTTAAAGCCGCTCACTAAAATAAAAAATAAAATGGGCCCCCAAACTATAAAGCACTCGTCCCTGCCCTTTGAAGTCAATAACCCTTTAACGACGTTGATGTTGTCTACTATCTCCAAATCGCTGCATAAATACCTTCGCCTCGTCGTCGTACTCGACATTTGAATACAGTCCTCCAGGTGCAGGTAAGCACTTGGCAGTCATCTCTCAGTCGACAGAACCAGGAAAACATTTTATCTCAAGTTCATGATCAGCAGTCACCTTCCCTCCAGGCGGTGGGGATGGATGCGTTGTATATAACATCTTCGCCTGGGGTATTATCTAACTCAACTCAGCGTAGCTACAGTCACAGTCGTCCCTTTGCGCTCCACTTGTTATGAATGCAACTTGAAGATAAGTTTCTCAGCGAACCATCAATGGAGCATAATGGCACTGACGCACTGACAAGTCAAATGAAAAGTTTACTTCCTTCCAATTTTATTTTTTTTTTGTCTAACTTGTTCTGACAACTGTCGACGACGACGTCTTGTCATCGTTATCTATATGACAATGCGAGTTGATATCAAATAGTTTCGTTTATTGAAAAAAATGTTTTTAATTAATTTTTCTAAATTATCGTTTTCGTTTTTTTTTTATTTTAGGTTAAGAAAACATGCGGCACTCCAAAACTCCTGCCAACCAAAGAAGAACCACTCGCTGATATTCGCCCGGGACAGCAGGGCAGTATTAAGTGGGCCACACCACCCGATGCGGAACTTTTAAATTTCCTGTCCACCATTGAAAAGTCCAAGGAATTCTACTCGAGAATAGTCAATAAGTGAGTATTGCAGTTGGTGTCTCTAGTGTCTAGTATTTGTCGGGTAAATATTTCCTATCCACCATGACGGTGGTGAGTAGGGGTGCAATTATAACGATGGAATAAAATAGAACGTTGAGTGCGACTTCTTTGTTGCTCCATGAATGACAGCAATGGCAACAGGGCTGGAATGATTGGATTGGATAAGAATAACGGTGAACAGAAGTTGTGGTACGATTACACTTACGTTTGATCGGAACGTTAATGGGGGTTCATTACAGCAAAACAGGAAATTTCGTAATCCATTCCAAATTGGGGTAATGTCTTCCAAATTAAATTTATATGCGGAGAATAAATTGAAATTCATAATTTTAAGTGAAACAAGGCCGAATCGAATGTATTTGATGTTTGAATGTGAAAAAATTGGGGTGACTTGATTGGTTTTTATGTGAGGCAAAGGGGTGTTTATTGGAGGAAACCATTTTAGCTTGGTGGTGGTTTAGGCATCCAGTACGATATGCTTCGATTATTTTTATAAAATAGTCCCCTTTCTAGTAAATTG
Source organism: Rhingia campestris (assembly GCA_932526625.1). Taxonomy (NCBI): domain Eukaryota; kingdom Metazoa; phylum Arthropoda; class Insecta; order Diptera; family Syrphidae; genus Rhingia; species Rhingia campestris. Next base: position 20,990,933 of record OW052184.1, read on the forward strand.
AGTTAGCATTTTGACCAATGGATCATTTTTGACATAAATGTGGTGAAGATAAATAAAAAATGTTATCCTGCTATTGAGGTCGGTAAGATGCTGTCAAGTGGATAATTTTTGATGTTTGGTAAACCATCAAAGGACTTAGAGAGTAGAAGATCTTTGCTTAATATTTGACTACCCCAAGTGCGAAGTTTTTTTTTAGATTATCTTTCATAAACAATGTTAACATGTGACAGAAAAATATATAACGGGTGATTTTTTAAGAGGTTTAGAACTTTAGGTTTTTAAAAAAAAAACACAAAAAATTCGAAAAAATGAATGAAATATTTATTTGAATCGATAGTTTGAACCTTGCAATTTAATGTTTAAAGATAATTTCATGCAAATGTTGACCGCGGCTGCGTCTCAGGTAGCCCATCCGCTGAGTCCAATTTTGGCATACTCTTTCACACATATCGGCCGGTATCTCACGAATGAATGCATGGATGTTGGCTTCCAGTGCGTCAATCGAAGCGGGCTTGTCCCTATAGACATTAGCCTAGACATACCCCCACAAAAAATAATCTAATGGTGTCAAATCGCACGATCTAGGCGGCCAATTGACCGGCCCGAAACGTGAAATTAACTGTTCACCAAACTCGCCTCGCAATTGCGCCATTGTTTCGCGTGCTGTGTGGCATGTGGCACCGTCTTGTTGAAACCACATATCATGCAAGTCAAGAACTTCCATTTCGGGCAAAAAAAAGTTTGTTATCATCGCTCGGTAGCGTTCACCATTGACAGTAACGCTGCGATTCGCATCATCTTTGAAGAAATATGGCCCAATAATGCCGCCGGCCCATAAACCGCACCAAACAGTGGCTTTTTCGGGATGCATTGGTAGCTGTTGCAATGCTTCTGGCTGATCTTCACTCCAAATGCGGCAATTTTGCTTATTTACGTACCCATTCAACCAAAAATGAGCCTCATCGCTGAACACAATTTTTCGATAAAAAAGCGGATCCTCGGCCAGCTTTCCAAGAGCCCATTCACCAAAAATTCGGCGTTGTGGTAGGTCGGCTGGCTTTAGTTCTTGCACCAGCTGTATCTTAAAAGGCTTTACGCCCAAATCCTTCCGCAAAATTTTCCACGTAGTGCTGTAACAAAGGCCTAACTGCTGGGAACGGCGCCGAATCGACATTTCGCGGTCTTCTGTCACACTAGCTGATACGGCCGCAATATTTTCTTCACTACGCACAGTACGTAAACGTGTTGGTGGTTTAATGTCCAACAAAGTAAATTTGGTGCGAAATTTGGTCACAATCTTCCGAATAGACTGCTCAGAAGGTCGAGAATGCCGATCATAAAATGGAAGCAGCGCGCGATGAACATTTCGAACCGAGCACGAATTTTGATAGTAAAATTCAATAATTTGCAAGTGTTGTTCATTTGTAAGACGATCCATGGTTAAAATGCAAACCAAACTGAAGCTGTTTGACAGTGACACAAGGTACTAAACACACGTCAGCTGTCAAAACCAGTGTTGCCAAAACCAAACCAGCTAAAAAATCACCCGTTATTAGAGGTAGGTCGTATCCATTGGCAAATTTTTGACATTTGGTATATCCGATGATTATTGAGAGAAATGGAAATCACGCTCGTGGATATTTCCGTAATACCCGTGTTCACCAAATTTGTCCTTTTTGGGTCCTATAACTCCACTAATAGGGCCTGATCAGTTTTTTTTTTAATATCAGGAATTTACATGGCAGTCGTGACGATGTAAAATGGATAGTATGCTTTCTGTAAATCAAGCAAACGGTGTTCAGATTACATTCAGCTTCAGTTAGGATATGACTACAGTTACTTTGTTTAAAATGGTAAGTCCTGGGTCTGCCTAACACCGGGTTGAGTTTGTTCCTATTAGAGTTTAATAGTCTATAGAGTGGTTTTTCCATATTTAATTTGGAATGAGCCTCCATTATGACATTTACCAGTTCATGTCTCCAGAATTATGGTCGGACCTTGTTCTAAGACGCACCTATCTATATGCTAGAAAGTCCGTATTAGTCGGCCTTATTCTTACTTTTTAGCATCTTTGGGAAATCTTTGTCAAACCAAAAAATCTTTGTGAATTGGATTTTATGAAACGAAGAAGTGTAACGAAAAAGAGTGAAAATGAATATCAGTTGTCGTGTGATCACCGAAATCAAGGAGCTTCGGGCGCGGTTAGTACTTAGAATGTAGACACTAGATTTTTTTATAAACTTTTCTCAGGTAGGGCGAACGGATGACGCTCAAAAAAGGCGCCTTGAAATGATCTGCTCTTAATTTGTTGTAGATTGCAATAATGGTGGAAATAACTCTTTTGGAAGTTCGTTCCATTGTTTGCTTGTTCTGTAACTAAAAGTATTTTGGTGTTGCGTTATTGGTGTCGTTGTTAGATGTCGATGCTTTTTTAGAGATTGTATCCTTAACTCGGCGACAACAATGAAGTGTTTCGAGTCTTATTTGGCCGCACTTCATTTAGTGAAACGGTTGTTAATGCCGAAACCGTCAAGTTCCCTTATGGATATCGAGTTGAGAAAACTGGGTGATTTTATTATTTTATTCAGCACCAAAGTCAATTAGCCCAGGGGCGCGGTTACTGTCAACGCCAGTAAGCGAGTGCGCTAATCCTTGCTAGTCTGAGCTAGTCCGCGTTAGTTTGTTCACGCTAGTTCAAGGTAGTAAACTTTAAAATAAATGGGTTCTGATCTACAAAATTACAAGCGTGGACTAGCGAATACTAGCGTGAAAGCAAAAAGATTTACTACCAATTACTAGCGTTGGTCATATCCGTGGCTTAGGTCTGAGATCGTCTCGGTTAAGACGAGGTCTTCCTCTACAGCGTCCGAAGTCAGGCTGGGAATCGAAGACTCTGCGAGCCGGAGTATTGGTGTCCATTCTTTCTACATGTCCTATCCATCTTAAACGTCCAATGTGGAGTTTTTTGACTAGGGGCATGTCGCTGTACAGCTCGTATAGTTCTTGGTTGAATCTTCGTCTCCATAGCCCGTCAACGCAAACGGGACCGAAGATTTTCCGATGAATTTTCCGCTCTAATCGACCAAGGATTTCTTCATCCGCTTTTGATACGGTCCATGCTTCAGCGCCGTAGAGCAGGACTGGGATGATCAGGGTCTTATATAGGATCTCCTTAGTAGTTGGAGTGAGAGCTTTACTACTAAATTGCCTTCTTAGCCCGAAGAAACAGCGATTGGCAAGAGTAATTCTTCGTTTGATTTCTGACGATATGTCGTTGTCAGAGTTAATAGCGGAGCCGAGGTAGACAAAGTCCCGTACTACCTCAAAGTTATATCTGTCAATTGTGACGTTCTGTCCAATTCGTCGATGTTGTGTGTCCTTTCGTGTTGACAGCATATACTTTGTCTTACTCTCATTTACTGCTAAACCCATTTTTGCCGCTTCCTTCTCTATACTAGCAAACGTGGCTATGACATCACGTTGAGTCCTACCAATGATGTCAATATCGTCGGCGTATGCTAGTAGTTGCACCGATTTTTGGAAAATTGTGCCTCTGGTGTTGGCTCGGGAGTTATGCACAATCCTCTCAAGAATCAAATTGAAGATACGCGTTGCGCGAAGTTCTTGGCGGTCTCTGGCGATTGCAGTCTTTCGACATTAAAATTTTTCACAGTATTTCTGTTTTTTTGTGGCGTGGTGGATATCCGCATCCTTACTTTGGCTACAACAAGGTAGTGGTCCGAGTCGATATTGGCCCCTCGGAATGTTCGGACATCCAAAATACTGGATGCGTGCCTCTTGTATATCGCAATGTGATTGGTTGACTGTTCGTTGATCTGGAGACCACCATGTCCCCTAATGGATATCGGGATGAGGAAACCGTGTGCTGGCTATAGTGGCATATCGTTCCGTAGCGAAGTCAATTAGCCTAAGTCCGTTACCAGACGTGTTGTCGTGTAGGCTATGTTTTCCGACAATACTTCTGAAGATGTCTTCTCTTCCTACCTTTGCGTTAAATTCTCCCAGCGCTATTTTAACATCGTACTTTGGTAGTCGCTCATAGGTTTTGTCGAGGAGCTCGTAGAAGCAATCCTTAGTTATATCATCCTTTTCCTCCGTCGGAGCATGAGCTCATATAAGGCTTATGTTGGCGAATTTGGCCTTGATGCGGATTGTTACAATGCGTTCGCTAATGTCTTGAAAACATAAGACTTCTTGCCGAAGTCTGGCACTTATAACAAATCCGCATCCAAATAGTCGCTTTTTCTGCTCACTATAACACAGTCCATAGTAGATGTCACAGTTTTTCATCCTCCTTTTGCCTGGCCCATCCCATCGTATTTCCTGGATGGCAGTTATGTCTGCTTTGTAGCAGTTTAGGGCTTCCGCTAATTGTTCGCTTGCACCTCTCCTGTTTAATGTTCTCACATTCCAGATGCAGATACGAACGTCGTTGTCCTTTTTTCGTTTAGCATGGTCGTCAACAATAATATCAGTCCTTTCCGAGGCTATTGGTTGCTTCTTAACATAATCTTTTTTCCGTGAATGGGTAATTAACCCAAAGCACAACCCCCAACCTAGAGGGCCAGCCCCTTGTTTTGACCCTAGGACAGCGGGCCGGAAAAAATACCGATGTCAGTAGCCCATTTTTGGGGTATGAGCGCTGCCGTTGACCCATTGAGGGCTCCTCCGCCACCAACCCTTTTCCAATACCCTGGCTCAGTATTGGAAATCCCTATAGACCTGGTGTTCAAATATGTCGAAGCTGCTCATATAGGGATTTCACTACCAGTTCGATCAAACTGGAGCTGTAGGCGCCACCGTTGACTCCATCTAGGGAATTCCTCCGCTGCCGCCTGAGAGTGAGTGCCTTAGTGAGACGACACTCCTCCCCCCTCTCTCGTTTGCTGCCACCAACGACCTTCCACAGGGGTTCAATACCCCATCTCCAGTCGAGGTACTAGGCACCCACCAGTCACCAGCGTGGAGGTGAGAGTAGGAGTTGATAGTGAGAGGCTAGAGTGAGAACGCTTGTGTCCTCATATAATCGCATCACTATCCTTAAGCACCGGGGTGCAATGCAACTGGTACAATATTACGATTCCAAATATTCGCTAATTCTGTTCACTGGAATATGGATAGTAGTATACTCCATAGCTTATTAATGTCCATGGCCATCCCATCATATTTCCTTGATGACAGTTATGTCTCTTTTATAACAGCTTAGGGATTTGGTTAGATGTTCGCCTTAACCCAAATTTTCAGGGTTCCAACATTTCCCGTGCATATGCTTATATCGTCGACCTTATTTTTGTTTAGGATGGGTTGGATTTTTCTTGTTAGTTAGCCCAAAGCAAAACGGCCCATTTGGAGGCACTTGGTATTTGTTCTACAATCTGGACGAAAGGGGCTTCATAATCTGGCTGTTGGTGCACTTTAATTGGAAGTGATCACCAAAAGGTTCGGGAGCTATGGGCGCCACCGTTCTTCTGGTAGTTAATCCACTTTGAACGGGTAGTGATGAGGCCCTTGAGGCAAACTCAAACTGTTGTAAGAATTCTATTTTAAATTAGCTATTATTACCTTCAATAAGTTGTCAATTAAAAATGATAATTAGTAAGGCCATTTGATAACATAACCAAAGCTGTCGAGCCGCTTGCAGCCATTCTATCCTAGGATCCCTTGATCGCCAGTTCTGACTTATAAACAAATTAATGCGTCACGAGCTATCTAAATATTCCTCTCGATAACCACAAATAAAGCCTTCCACAGTAGCGACGAATACTCAATGATCTGAATTTTAAAATTCGAGCGATTCGATGGTTATTTACTGCCCAATATATGTTTAATGGTCTTAAAAGCCTACATCTGTTCAAACCCCGTCACAAAGTGACTCTCCGCTAAAATCAATTCAGCCACCTATCTGGTTACCAAAAGACCTTCAAAACGATCACCATCCTCATCTGCATAGATTCTCCATTTGTTCATCAAAGAAAAAAAAATACATCACCGATCAGCAAAACCCAAATTTCTTAATAGTTTAAGTATTCGCGTCTTAACACCAAATTGCGGCCAAAAACTCCATTTCGTTCGCATTAATGCAAATGGCCGCACCCTCATTTTCCACGATCACCTAATATTTAAAATGGCGCAATTAAGTGAATTCTATGCAAATTCACCGCTTAGCATATTCATAAAAATGTCCATTTTATTGCGTTAAATGATTTTTGACATGTGTGTGTGTGTGTTATATTTTGAACTTTCTTTGTATTTTCAGTGTCTGCGAGGATGAAGATGTTCAACGAAATGATCGCCACTGTTGGACCGGTGATCGCATCGGCGATTATAATCAAGTGGCTATGACCAGCGGTTTGGATGCACAAAAGTACAATCCAGAAGTGCCACTTGTCCAGCATTCGTTTGCCCAGTCGACCAAACTGAATGAATTGGTCGATAAATTAATTAAAATCCGCTCATCAATTGGTAGTGCTGTAAGTCGAAGTTTGCGCTTGTCCAATTGGATAAGGAATTTATTGGATTTTATTTCTGAACTTGGTTGTGTGTTTTTTTTTCTCTTTGTCTAGATTCCTTCAACTACACGCTCATACTCAGATATCCAAAGTGATATGGCCAGACATGACGAAGAAGGTTCTGGTCGATTGCCAGACGATAATGACGATGAAGAGGACAGTTTGCATGGATCGGGCGATGGATCTGGCGATGGTAAGTTTATAAAGAAAATAAAAAGGGAATTTGATTTTCATTAATTGATTGATTGACTTGTGCTTTGACTTGAATGGACAATCCATGATCGAGTAGCTGTAGTCGCCATTTATGCAATTGAAGAAACGGCATAGCTGTGGTAATAGTCATCATGAGTGGTGCCAGTAGTCTAATGACCTATTGCGAACTGAATCGATTAAATCGGTATTGACGTTTATTTTTAGTCATGGATGTGGTCAGGAATGTGTTGAATGAATTTAGTTTTGGTAATTTAAATTCTCAGTAGAGTCATTGGTTATATATGGGTTTTGCAGCAAACCGAAAACAGAGTTTTAACAAAAACACCCGATACTTTCATAAAAAAACTGAAGTTTTTCTATGATCGCATAGTTTAGTTATCGAAATTTTTTCGTAGTTATCGAAATTTCTTCGTAGACGTCATTTTGATGAAGGTTGTTTAAGTGAGCATATCTTTCGACAGTACACATCCACACGCATGATTTTTTTAATTGATCTTTACGTTTTTAACACCCAATTCGTGATAATGACGTTAAGTCTGATTGAAAATATCAATAAGTGCATTAATATGTATGAACGGAGTTCATTGTTTTCTAGAAACGTCAAACAAAACCCGTTCGGTGTTAAAGCGTCAAGGAGTTTTCGAACACTTTTTGTGGAAAACTCAATTTTTGGATCGGTGCGTGTGAACATCGTATTAAGACGGCTTGGCACATTGAGCTATATGAGTTAAGATTGAAACTTTAAATAAATATTAGGCTTTTACGGTCTATAAAGGGCTTTAAACCAAGCTTCTCCTGTCATTTCTTTGTGCGAAGTTGTATTTTTCTGGAAAAACATAAGGCAGCTGCAATTTAATGCCAATTATACAGGTTTCTGTGACAGTCAAACCAAATGACGTTTTGACGCAGTGCGTTGGCAGACGCACCGTGATTGTGTTTCAGCCATGATGTCTCATCTAAGCTTCTAAAACCTATGAAACAAACGTTAAGATGTACATTAAGGGTAGGTGTCCCAGACCGACCAACTCAAATTTCATGTAAATGCATTTGAATGTGTTGGTAAGCTCTCTTTAATTTTACTCATGTGCTCTTTGCTTCAACGCAAACGAAAACTGAAGGAAAAGACAAAAAGTAGCAAGCGCAGACTAATATTACATATACCTACCTACCTACATATGCAATATACAGACACCAAGCAAATAACTTGAAAACAAAAATGGAAAGAGAAGGAAAAAAATCAAGTTGAGGGTTGGTTTGGTGTACATATTTTGTCTTGTAATTTTCTTTCAGATTTGGTGATAAAATGATAAAATTGTTGCTGGCTGCCGCGCAGCGAGGTGTAAAAGCAGTTTTTGAGGTTTTCATTGTATATCTTATAAAAAAATGTGTAAACCTTACCTAGGTTAACTTTTTTCTTAATTTATGAGATGTAGGAAAACACTTGTTTGCATGAAAATTCGATTACTCAAATAATAGGACGGTAGACAATAGTGCTACTGATTCTCGTCGCAACAATAGTAGGATGAAATTTTTCAAATCAAATAACAAAAAATGATAGATATTTATCTAGGTAATTGTCACCCCATCTTCTATCAATGCTCGTTATGAAGGTACCTAAGCACCTTATATAAAAAAAGAAGTTTACGAAAGTTAATTTAACCGCTATAATTAATTTTCTCAGTGGCGCGATGGTTAGTGCGATGAACTGCCGCGCAGAAGGTCTGGGTTCGATTCCCAGCCGTAGCAACACCTAAATGATTTTTCACTGGCCCTCCTCTCGTGATGAACTGACAAATCATCCGAGTAGTATCAATTGTCAAGAATAGCTTATCTCAACATAGCCGTTCGGAGTCGGCATAAAACAGGAGGTCCCGCCATCGTGCAAGAAGTACACACGCACACATGAATGGTTGTGAGAAAGCTAGGCCCTGGGTACTAACGAGCCTGTTGCGCCAAAAATTTATTTTTTTTTTAATTAATTTTTGTAGGTTCAAGGTGTCAAATTCACCAAACAAATACTATTTGAGTCGAATTTTAAAAAAAAACGAAAACGTTTTTCCGTGCAGCGAAATGTTTTTTAAACTATTGAGAAATGTATTTAAATCAATTATACGCCTGCCCTCCGGAACAAAACTACAGTTGTCCTTCACTGTAATGTCCACCTCCATAGGAATTTCAAATTCCTGACCCTGATGTTTTACGTGATCACTTTCAACTTCAACGTTCGTCAATGTTGTTGACGTTGAAGGAAGATCTTCCGAAACACGATTTTTTACAACATACCTTCAATCAATATGTAAATTGTAAAGTTTCGGAAAATTAAATTAGTAAATAAAAAATCAAATAAATTTAATAAATATAATATAGAAAATGACATAGTTCAAACAGTTTATCAGAATCTTTTGTTGTTCGACAAAAAACAACGTTTTTCTCCTTCATATGCTATGGGGTAGGGTATGAAATGTTTATATAATCATAACCAATAATCCTGCATCAAAAGTTTTTTTCAAATAAGGGGTCCGCCAAATAACTTTTTTTTTTTTTGAAAATGCTATAAAAAAACTACTGAATATTTTCTCAAATTTCTTTTTTTATTTGAAAGTACAATCCTTCCGGTTAATAATGGAAAATAATTTCATTCAAATGGCTGCCTCGGCTGGCCATGCAGTAGCCTACACGATCGGTCCAATTTTTAAGCACATTATCGATTATGTGCAGCTGTATTTCACCAATGGCAGACCCGTTATTTTAAAAAATGTACCTACCGAAAAACGTTTTTTTACTAAAAACGCCCCCAAAAAGTGGGCGTGTCAAAAAACTTTATTTGTATGAAATATAGATATTGATATTCTGTAAAAATGTTGTTCAGACATTATATATATATACATATAATATACATATAATATACATATGTATATACAATATAAAAAATAACATAAACAATTAAATTTTTTTTTTAAGTTGTGTCACAAATGAAAAAAAATAACACAGTAAACAACACTTTACTATTCACAAAAATTATCAAAATTATACACACAAGTACCTACACTTTGACTTACTTCCCACTCAACCCTTTCTGTCACGTGCAAACATACGCATACAAAACAATTCATCAGCAGCGATAGCAAAATTTCAATAATGTAACGATCTGTACCATGTCCACGTGAAGTCCACACGAACTTTCATCAAGTCTACCCGAAAAGGTAAACAAAAGATACATACATAATAACAATCTCGCCTGCCTAGTGCCTGTATTTACAGAAGAGAATAATGAAAAGAGAATGTCACCAACTCACCACCTAGTGACATTATTTTGAAACAAACTTCTTTGTGTGCGTGAATTCGATCTTTTTTTATGTAAAAAACGTAAAATAGACCACTTTTCTAACATCAAAATTTGAAAAACCGTGTGGAAAAAAAATATTTTGTATTTTGAATTAAATAATACAAATACCAAAAAAAAATAAAAAAAATATGTCGGAATCATTTTGGTTGTCCTTTTTTCACAGCGGCATTGCAAATAATGTCATATTGAATTGCATATTTAAATATGTTAGAAGAAAAAAAACATGTTTTTAAGACCGGTACGTTGTGCCCTATATATTGTCGCTTGGTTAAAAAATTATTTCCAAAAATTAGGAAATATAACTATCGATTTCCCAGTCAAAAAACCCAAAACGTTTAAAAAAAAACACCTTTTTTCCATTTTGTCACCAAAAAATTACTGTACAAAATACAAAAAAAAAAAAAAAAAAAAAACGGTATCTGCACATATCTATTAGCTTTGTAAAAAAGCTAATTTGACTTCGTTACCTTTTATACTTTAGAAGTTATATCTAGTTAAACTTTGTAAATTTACCTTATTTTTCATAGTTTTGTGCATTTTTTTCGGGATAAATACTAAAATTCACAACAAAAAACAACCGGTGTTATCTGCGCAAATCTATTGTCTGTAGAAAAAAAATATAAAAAAAATAAAAAATATGTATATAAAGAGATAAAAATGGAACGCAATTAGCATCTAACTTATTTGTATGGTTTTTCTACATGTCAGGCGGTTTTGAGGCTCAAAGATATTTTAATGTTTTTTAAATGCTAAACAAGTACTTTGCTTAACATATTTCCAATCGATCACCGTTTATTTCATTTAAATATTCGGAAAATTGTGAGCGCTACACAATTAAGCGCAAAACTCCAACCTATTTTTGCATGGGACACCTACCCTTAAGGATTTGAATCATGGATCCTTCCTTTTCCACTGAGCTACTTAACTGGATTATAAATAAATTTCAATGAATCTGAGTTGCGCAAATAAGTGTGGAAAAATGTTTAGCATACAACGTCGGATAGTATTCTACTTTTTGTTTCATGAATCAGACCTTGGCAATCTACGTTTCAACTGAAAATTGTCTTGAATTTTCTGTGCTGTCAGTTGTCACTGAGGTGACATTTTGTTCAATGTATCATCGTTAAACAAAATGAAATCAGCCCCAAACACCAATACTTCGATTGTTCAAAAATATGCTATCGGACGCGTTTTTCTCTTCTGAAACTGCAATGAAATCAGAAGAGAATCAAAGTTCTCTTCTGAGAACTGCCAGAATGTGCCAATGGAAAACGCCATAAATTGTTGACTGTGCTAGTTAGTAACGGGTCCGCCATCTAACGTTTTTTTTTTCAACTAGTGCAATCGATAAACCAAAGCGTGAAAAGCCAAAAACAGTGCGTACACCCGAGAATATTGCTGCTGTGGCAGAAAGTGTGCGTGAAGCGCCATCAACATCAATTCACCGTCGTTCTCAACAATTGACATCATTGAGACGAATTTTGCATAAAGACCTTGGTATGACGCCATACAAAGTCCAATTGGTTCAGGAGTTGAAGCCAACTGACAATCCAATGCGTTTTCGCTTCGCTAAGTTGGCCTGCGATCGACTTAGAGAAGATGCCGATTTTGCCAAAAAAAATCATCTTTTCAGATGAAGCTCATTTTGATCTTGGCGGGTATGTAAACAAGCAAAATTGTCACATTTGGGGCACAGAAAACCCGCACGCATACATTGAGAAACCGATACACCCAAAACGAGTCACTGTTTTTGTTCACAAAAATTGAAGAGGAGGATATTGGCAACATTTGGTTTCTACAGGACGGCGCTACGTGCCACACAGCCGAAGCTACACTCGATGTTTTGCGCCCTGTTTTTGAAGATCGCATTATCAGCCGCAGAGCTGATGTCGTTTGGCCACCTCGGGGCTGCGATTTGACACCGTTGGACTATTATTTGTGGGGTGCCGTAAAAGATAAGTGTTACGCCGACAAGCCAGAGACAATTGACGCTTTAAAGGACAATATTCGTGAAGCCATTGGTGAAATACAGCTGCACACAATCGATAATGTGCTTAAAAATTAGAACGATCGTGTAGGCTACTGAATTGCCAGCCATTTGAATGAAATTATTTTTCAACCGGAAGGATTGTACTTTCAAATAAAAAAAGAAATTTAAGAAAATATTCTGTATTTTTTTTATAGCATTTTCAAAAAAAAAAAGTTATTTGGCGGCCCCTTTATAATAGAAGATGGTAGCGGACGACCACCTCCGTAACTGTGCGAACACATGCAATTTATATTGTACGACTATAATAGCTTTTTACTTCGATTCGTTCAGTTTTCGTTCACTTTTGCTCACTCTCGAAAAAGAGAATTTATTCGCTCTTTCTCTTTCTCTTGTTTTTTCATAAAAAAATTGCCATTTCACTTCAAAAGCTGTGTCCATTTATGTTTGTATGTTCATAAGCAACGAAATTTTTTTTTATTGATTGCAATCGCTTCCATTCACAAAAGTCTATTATGGGCAACTTGAGTAATTGACAGTACTGAAGAAAACTTAAGGCTGAACTATAATAGAAGCTGGTTGCGGACGACCACTTCCGTAATTGTGCAAACACATGTAATTTGTACTGTACGACCATAATAGCTTTTCGCTTCGATTCGTTCAGTTTTCGTTCACTTTTGTTCACTTACGAAAAAGCGAATTGATTCGCTCTTTCTCTTTCTTTTGTTCTTGCATACACAAATTTTACATTTCACTGTTCACAGCTGTGTACATTTAAATTTGTGAGTTCCTAAGCAACGAAATTTTGTTTTTATTGTTTGCAATTCCATTCGCAAAAGTCTATTATGGGCATCTTGAGTAATTGAGAGTACTGAAGAAAACTAAACTTAGGATTTTGACATTAGCTTCCGATTGCTTCCGTCTATTATAGTTCAGCCTTTAACGTAGAATTTTGACATTAGCTTCCGATTTCTTCCGACTATTATAATTCAGCCTTTAGATCTTTTTGGTCCATTGTGATCACAGCTGAATAGAGAGTGAATACATTTTTTTGCTTGTTACACGCCAACTGTCAAAAAAAAACTCACGTGCATGCTTGCGGAATCGGAACAGACAGTGTACACATTTTTTCGTGTACAGAGAAAAACTCACCGTTGCGGAATTCGGCCCCAAGTGAACTTGTACGTATCGTGACAGCAATTAATCATTTTTTTAGCTGCACTGTAAGAAAACTATTTTGATAGTCTCTGCTGAAATTGTTGTTTCACTTAATGAAAACATCTAAGGATTCATAAGTGGAACACGTCTAATGTACCACACAGTCGAATACTCAGTTATACCCTTATTGTCTCCTTCTACCACCAATATTAAATATAAAATTTTATCTTTTCAGGTGCTGGACCCGACTCGTCGCCCGAAGACCCAGTCAGTCCACGTAGCAACGATGTTAATGAAACAACATCAGCGTCTGCGAAACTTAGAATAGAAAATCTTCCAATTCTCCTAGTCCTATTGATATTCGCATCCAGTCGAGGTTTCTCTTGGCGCTGAGAATTCAAATAATCCTGTATATCCCTCTTTTCCAAATATATAAACTATAACAAATGAAACTAAAAAGAAAAAAAATTACAATTTAGTTGAAACAAATTTACAATAAGAAAAAAAAAGCAAAAGTTATGGAAAAAAAAATAACGCGCATAGTGCATCTGGTATATCAATAGTCTTAGGATGTTTCTTAGTGTATACCGCTAATTAACAAAACAAATAAATTGCAATAGAAACACCGATACAACTAAACTATAAACATCGTATTCAAACAAAAAAGTATTTATCTGCACTCGGTTGTCTTATAATTATTTTTTATTTCTTTACCATAAATGTAATCATCTTCCCTCATACCGTCAAAGTATAACAAATACACTGCTTAATGTGCCATAAAATAAAAACAAAACAAAAAATTAAAAAAATTATAAATATAAACAAAATAAGTATTTCAAACAGCAGACTTCAAGAATCCATTTTATTTTTGGAATAATTGTGCTCCGAAACTTTATTTGCTCAAATACATTAAACAAAATATAAATAGAATTGTTATAGTAAAACGAAAAATAAAATAAATCCACAAAAAAACAAAACATAGTATTTAGGCGCGCGGTTTAAAAACGGATAAATTCGATATTTGTTTTTGACAGATATAAACACACAAAACAATGTTCCAAATAATAACAAGAATACACAAACAAAAATGCTAAAAACTTTATGATATACCTTTGTTCAATTTGTGGTCTTATTTTACATAACATTTTCTTTTCTTTTTAAATGAGAAAAATGCACTAAACAAAAATTATTAAGAAATAAAATTATAATTAGGACAAGTGTAAAAATATATAAAATAATAAAATAAAATTAACAAAAATGTGTAATAAATTTAAAACAAAACAAGAAGAGAAAGTTATAAAATTATGTAATATTAAATTTAGTCGTTGGATAAAAGAAAAAGTACTATATAAACATAAGCTAGGTATACTACTAAATAGATTATATAAAGTATATATACATAAACTACGTATACATAGAGTAAAACAACAAATATATAAAATAAATTTAACACTAAAAGGAAGTAAATAAATATATTTGTGAACAGCTTAATTAAAAACAAAACGAATTGGCGAGATGAAATGTAATAGATTTTTGTGCTGTGCATGTGCATAAGGGTTTGAAAGCCCTTTTCCCTTATATATGAACTCCGGGGAGCTATTCGTTGGCTGGCATAGAACAAATTCCTTAAAGCAAATCCAAGAATCCAAACTGACACGCAAGTAAAGTACGCAACATAGATTTTTGATAAATCAGTTGGTCTGTTTCAGTACAATATTATATTTACTGATTATTACTTTGTTGCTAGTAGTTTGTATCTATTGTCAAAAACTTACCAACAAATACCAAGTAGTTATGCAGGGTTTATGAATACAACGGTTAGTGGAGTCTCAAGGAAAGTGGATAAGGTAGTTTGCATTTGTGATTAAGCGGATGAAATGTCGCAATGTGTGTTTAGACGGAAGTACAACGAACTCTAAACAATCATTGTATAAACACAACAGTTTTACCTTCAAAGCTTTAAAAATCTATAGAATTAAACGTCAAAATATATGTGACAGCAAAAACTTTTATTTTCCTGCATGTAGTGTTCTCCTAACTGAAAATAATCAGCCCTATCGAGGTATCCGTCGGAGCGGACAATTTTCCGCAACGCATACTTCGTCGGAGGTTAAAATTCCATTCGAGGTATGTGTCATCGGAAAAAAAATCTTCCCAAATGCGACGGGTTCACTTCACTACAATTCGTAAATAAATTCCGCGAAGAATTTGTGTCGGAGGAAATCGCAGAAAGAATGGCACTTAGCTGTCAAAAATCGCATGAAAAATGCACCTCAACGCAATTTGCCGGGGTGCGTTACAAAATGTCGGAGAAATATTCCGAACAGCTTTTCCGAGGAATACCTCGAAGCAAAAATCCTCCGAATCGTACGAAATCGGAGAATTTTCCGCTCCGACGGATACCTCGATAGGGCCGAATGACAATTGATAAATGAAAAGTTACCCTAATAGTAGTTGTTGAATGTACCAAATCATAGATCTGTCAAAAACGCATATGTTTTTTTAATAAGCCATATGACAGAAACATATTTAACACAACAACGGTATAGTCCGTACCAAATCAGTTGGCCATTCTACTGCGCAGGTCTCTTAAAATTTATTTTAAAATATCTTAAATTTCTCTTAAATCCTCTCTCTGCGCAATCGACCGTTTTGGTCTATTGATTTGGTATGGACTATAGGAATTTTTCTTAATTTGCTGTTGCTTCCTTGTTAATGTGTGATGTGCTATAAAAAATACAGCGGCTATACAAATTGTTCCCTTAATGTTGATGTAGTTGTGTCAATGTGTTTCTAGTATTACTAAATTGAAGTTTAAAAAAAACAATGATCCTGAGCAAGAGCAATCAACTCGACTTAACCGACAGAAACGAGACATTTGAAACAGTAATCAGAAGAGCAGTGCAGGACCGGCACTTCATTATACCCGCAGTATTTCATCACAATTGTCAAAAAAAAAACGAATATCGAACGAATCAGACTTTTTTTTATATATATCCCATGAGCAATATAGATCAGCGAGAAAAATTAAACAGCTCGGATCTTGCTGTTTAAAAATGAAGCATGATCATGATCGAGATAATACTAATAAAGTACGGGAACGCGTTTAAGTAAAAAACAGAAAAATTATATATTTTGTATGCCTTTTAAAGAACAAATGACATAAATCACCTGTCAAAACAAGCAAGTTGTCACTTTTAGATACCAACTGACAGTTTACTGATTTTTACCAACAGAAATTTCTGCAGTAATTTTTTTTACAGATTTTTATGGAGGGGTAGTTTTCTGCTCTCTCGTGAGCTGTCTCTTTTACATATTTTTGCGTACGGGAACGGCAATAAGTAAAAATCAGTAAGAATCAGTAAGAATCAATAAATATTATTTTGTACGGGAACAGACCTAATAATCAGGTTCATGTACAGCGGTTTTTTTCTTCTCATCCAGATGTCAGATGATGTTTCATGGTAAATTTCAGCGACATTGCTCATGACAGAGAGCAAAATACTTTAGAAGCAAAGCCATGTGGCAATTTCGAATCCCATAAGTATGAGCAGACCATACCTATATATACAGCCGCTATAACAGCTAACATGAAACAAATGTATTATCGCTATACACAACTGTCACATAAAGTCTGAATAAAGAATAGAATAGAATAAACAACAAATTTTAGCGACACTACCTTCCACTTGTTTTCTCTAAACCGAAGTTAAATGCTCGTTAATTTTTGTTTTCACACCTTATAGACGAGTTAAAGGATTGTCATACGTTTGTCAGTCAGTAATTTACAAAGCTTGTAACAGGAGGCGCAAAAGTTGTCATCCGATGTTTTTTGGCCGCCATATTTTAAAGTGTTTTGCAAAAAAATCGAAACAATTATTATAGGTGGCGCATAAGACATGAATCATGGAATAATTTTTTCTACTTTTTTGCTGAAGAATTTAAATATTTGCAACCAAAAAACATCGGGTGACAGCTTTTGCGACGGGTGACAACTTTTGCGCCACCTTGTAGAATGTCAAAAAAAAATGCGCATTGTGAATGCTGCTTTGAATTTTTTATGCAACATAATCATTCACGATGATCTCCTTACTTTTGTTTGCGCAATTAATGCATTCAGAATGCATTTTGGAAAATATGCATTCAATCATTGTAATCCTTTTGCGTTTTAAAACGCTTGATTAAGCAGTTATACAAAAGTACTGCGTTTCGGAATTTAGCCACAATCTTTTCAACTTGGATTCATTATAAACCTTCAAATAAGTTTCATGAAATTAATCGAATCCTCAATACAAATAATCTGGCAAGATAAATAGGTGAAATTGGTCTGTTCCCGTGCAATATTATTTTTACGGATTTTGTTTTTCACTAAATGCCATTCCCGTACGTAAAAATTTGTAAAAGAGAGGGAAAAACTACCCCAACAACAAAATCTGTAAAAGTCTCTGTTGGTGGAAAACACCGAACAGCTAGTTGATACCTGAAAGTGACAAATCGTTTCTTTTCATATGCGTTTTATGTCAGTTGTTCATTAAAATGCAAGCGGGTCTAACAATTTTACTTAAACGCGTTCACTTAGTTTTTATTTAATTTGCCTCTCTGAGAGAATTTACCTTCACTCCAAGCAATTTGAGAATTTACTAATTATTACTGCAAAAGTAGGTACATGCCGAATAGTTTTATACCCTGCCTACATTGTGTACCCATCTGTATAATGTTAGGAATTTAGCTCGTGAATTACATACTGCGTTCCTAATTTGCTTCGATAAATGTTAACTTAGTAGAGATGTTCGCATGGGATATAAAACCTATCGCAATCTGACTAGCAAGCTTATGTCATCATGAAGAATGTTTAAATTTCTCGCGACAACGTCAGTGTCAAATTAAATAGCACAACCTGACATTGTATATTAATTGGCGGGGATTTTTTTTTGTTGGTGGGATTGAGAACTGAATCCAAAATGAATGACCAGAAGTTGTTATAGGTACTCGAGAGAGCCATTTAGCAGTTACCTATATTGCCCAATGATTTTCCCTAATTTAAATCTTCAAATCTTCATTTAGGAATTGGAAGCATCACATTGGTATCACAATGGTCGACTGTCATTTAAAACTTCAAAAAATCTTCGCGTTACCTTCGCAGATTCTATCTAATATGTTTGCCTCATATAAACGGTTATAAACTTTATCAAACGCCAATTGTAAAATATATAAAAGTGTGGTTTTCTTTTTTTAGAACTATTCCCACTTTCTATAGCATTCTTCGTTGTCAACATTTGGCCTGTTCCGGTATAATATTACTTCTGCAGGTTCTTACTTCTTACTGAATTGCGTGCGGGAGCGGTTTTAAGAGAAATTAAGTAAACAGACCTACACGAACTTCATAGTGTCAAAGTTCTATCACAATTTACTTATGTTTTACTTAAGGTTTGGTTTTCGACAACTACCTACTATTAAAATTTCAATTTAAATTTGACACTTGTATTTGTCATTTAGTGAACGCTTTCTAAAACACAGATTTAGTAAGAAATCTAAATGCAGATCTCAGATTGCACATCGATCAATTTATTCACATGACATTCACACGATATCCCTGATAAAACTAAAGCTATTCGCCTGAATACTCAGGAAAGAGTATAACAGTTGGCACTGCTTTGTCCTGTCATCAAAATGTTTTGGATTTCAGAAGAAGAAAATTCATTTATTTTACTTTTTAGATTTCTGATGAATTATTGTGAATAGATACAAATTTACTATAAGCTAATTATTATAACAAAAATATATTCAAAAATAAGGGTGTCAACTTAACTTTGACGTTTACTTGACTTCAAAAATCTTTTTACCATACTTTTCAGACATTGTACATGATACATGAAGAAAAATTGACTTCTGGATTCCATTTCAGAATCTACTCAACAAGTACTTATACAAAGTGGCATAAATGAAAAAAAAAAAAAAATGTAATCGATATGCAGGCAATACTCTACAGCCGCAGTAACACTTCCTTGGTACCTAAATTGTTATCACACTTTGTAAACGAACTTGAAAGACTCAATAAATTAATTCAAATTCAGTACTTATACAAACGAACTCTCTACTTTGCGCATAGCATATGGTGGATCATCTCACCGATGTTTGACAGTTCACTAATGCACTCAATAAGTCAGAAGCACTTTTTTCTGTTTTATTGTTAGGTAAACAGAATGAGTTGATTCTTGATTATTACCGATAGCATTCCTCATAGTTATTCTCTTGACATTAAAGCAAGTGATTTGAGGACAAAACACGTTCTTAATTGAGTAACAAACAAGACAAATTCAGTATCTTTACAATGAGAAATAATAGGTCTGTTCCCGTACTTTTTCAGTAAAAATTAGTAAATTCTCAAATTTCTTGGAGTGGGGGTAAATTATCTCAGAAAGAGACAAAATTACCAAAATGTACGGGAACGCGTTTAAGTAAAAAACAGTAAAATTATATATTTTGTATGCCTTTTAAAGAACAAATGACATAAATCACCTGTCAAAACAAGCGAGTTGTCACTTTTAGATACCAACTGACAGTTTACTGTTTTTTACCAACAGACATTTCTGCAGTAAATTTTTTTTACTGATTTTTATGGAGGGGTAGTTTTATGCTCTCTCGTGAGCTGTCTCTTTTACTTATTTTTGCGTACGGGAACGGCAATAAGTAAAAATCAGTAAAAATCAGTAAGAATCAGTAAATATTATTTTGTACGGGAACAGACCTAATATGAAATTCGCTCAAATGCCCGATTTGCGCAAACGTCAAGAGGTTTGTGTGATTTTTATCCGATTATTGAACACATAAAGAACGTAGGTATCCCTGTTTTAGATTGTCATTTAAAATTATGCCAAACTTTTGTTTTATAGATCATTTTACAAACATTTTTAATGACAAAATGACAAAACAAATTTGTTCTTCCTTAAGCTTCACAAAGGTTATTCATGTAACTTCGTTTTCGTTACTTCACAGCGATCACAGCAAATGTAAGTTTACGAAGAACGTTTCATATACGCCCCTTAAACTGCGTGCTAACATGATTTACTACATCAAGGCAATCAATTTTGTTTTTTGGATTTTGATAATTTCCTTAATATGGAACCAACCAAATATTTGATATATGGATGTCACAATACCAAATCTAAAGTTTCCGACGCATACCATCTCGATTTCACACGATTCATGTACTAAATTTCTGACATTTTTTATAGAAGATTTTTCATACAAATTTTGACAGATCATTTCAAAAGCCGTCACTAGCTTTTCGAGGTTGCTTGAATCTAAATTGGTTCAATTTTAAACATACCTACACTTTAATGCGTTTGCGGAAATTTAAAATCAGTAAAAAAACTATTAACTCTTCGTAAAACACTCTCCAAACCGATAAAATATCTGACATTAACGGCCAGGGCGGGACCTCAAACCTAGCTTCCCTCTTTATTAGAGTGTGTGGGGTTTTGTTTTTGCCACAACGAATTGTCACTAACTATTAACTCTTCGTAAAACTCTCTTCAAAATGATAAAATATCTGACATTAACGGCCAGGGCGGGACCTCAAACCTAGCTTCTCTCTGTATTAGAGTGTGTGGAGTTTTGTTTTTGCCACAACGAATTGTCAATAACTACTGGTGACCTGCACTGAATTGAACTAATGCTTTCAAAACTGGCGCCCAACGCTGGACATTTTTGTAAAGTGAGAAAATACCAATAAAAAACTTCTTTACTTAATCGAAGCCAATGGAAAATGTGTTTTAAACATACAATGGATGGGGAAAACGCATATCCTTATAATTGTGTTGGTTTACTTAAGACTGGAAATGAAAACCACAAAGAATTTTGATAAAATGACTCCTACTGCAAGGTGAAACAAAAATATGTCCATCAAACCACCAAACACTTATTGCCAGCTTCAGATCCCTGAAATTATGAACACATTTATACCACAACCTCCTTGCTCCTTTCAAACGGCTAAAAGCCCCTTTCTCACCACAAACAAAAATCGCCGCCGAATCGTATTGTGTCTTAAAATCACTTTTATTTTTGCTACTTAAAAAAAAAACTTTACTTTGGATCAACCTATAGAAGATTGTTAAAAAAAAATTCTCATATTTTGAAAATCTAGTCAAAATCATTTTCTACACAAAACAATATGAAAACAATTAACAAACATCAAACTACCCCGGAAATGGCTAAAGCAATAGAATTTATTTTTCTAGCATTAAGTATATGTTTGTGTATATTGTCTAAAAAAAAAACAAAAGAAATATTTATCTTAAACGACAAATTTGATCAATAACTTCTAACATAGTCTGTCACAATTTTGGACTTCCAAAATGAATATTTGAAATCGAATTTTGTACTAGAGTAAAAAAAAACCAATGCGACATTGAATTAGGAATAAACCCTTATACACAATTCGAAACTTATTTGACAAGTAAATGAACAAATTTTATTAAGAATGACCACACATTTTTGAATAAAACAAAGTTTTGTTTAAAAATCAAGCACTGTCTTATGAATTTCATAATAAAAAAAAAAAAAACCTTATAAACCCCCAAAAGTGCTCCCAAAAAAACAATGCAAACTCGCATTCCTTCTTCGAAAAATTACAATTTTGCAATAATTTTTTGCTTTAAAATCGAAATTTTTTATTTCATTAGATAGAACTAAAACCAATTACTAATACAAAAAATAAATGTACTATTGCAATTTTTTGTTTAACAAAAAAAAAAGAAGAACAAAGCGCTCTTTTTTTTCTATATAAAATTATATTTATAACAAAAGAAAAAAATTATTAAAAATAGCACAAATAAATGTTAGTTATCCCATTTAAAAAAAATCTAAAAAATATATATAAATGTAATTCACCCGCTCTAAATATTATGAATATATTTCCGTTGTAAATAGTATCTAATACGAAAATTGGCTAATAAATTACAATTATGAATAACAAAAAAAGAAATCGCACAGATTTTATTTTGTAGTACTATGGATAAAAATAAAAACGATATACGATCAACCATTATTTTTTTTTTTGAATATTTTAGCCTTTGAATGAGTGTATGAGTCCAATATTTCAAGTCTTATGTAAAAACAAATAAATTAAAAGTATTTACATAAAATAAAAGTAAAAAAAAACAGAAAAAAATATATAATAATGTTTAGTGAAATAAAACTGTGTTTTAGTTTTAATAAATGAGAAATAAAAATTATATAATAAAATTAAAACAAAATATGGATGAGGATTGATGGAGATATGTGTAATTATTATTCTAAGTAAGACACTAAGTTAGACATACTAAAATAATACAAGAAAAAAAAAACTATTATAAAAAAAAACCACAAGCATGAAACGATAAAGCATAATTATTATACAACAAAAAAAAACAATACAATACTAATTTATTTAAATGTTACTTTTAACAACAAAAAAATTAAATAAAATAATCGTCAGTTGCGTTTATTTCATGAAAATGAATTGAATACATTTGAATTTGAATTTAGTTATTATTATCTACTACTACAATAAACATTTTTTTTAATTTCAATTGAATTATTATACCCTTCCCTTTTTTTGTTTAGTTCTATATTCTTCTATTCAATTATGTATAACAAATTGTTTCGTTATTCTTAAATTATTATGATTAACATGAAGTTTACTGTCTACTCGCTTTTTTATATTATTTTTCAAAATTTATGCTATGTATAAAAAAAACGGAAGAAATAAAAGTTTGTTAATAAAATTATTTAATATGTTTTATTGTTTTTGAACACTGAATTCTGGTGAAGGCGATTTACACACGAATTAGGTGTATCGTCCAATTTGCAAACTATCGTCTATACCAAAACTTTTTGAAAAAATTGTATGCACTAAGTTGGCTTTTTTACTCAGGGAATATAACGGGTGATTTTTTAGCTGGTTTGGTTTTGGCAACACTGGTTTTGACAGCTGACGTGTGTTTAGTACCTTGTGTCACTGTCAAACAGCTTCAGTTTGGTTTGCAATTTAACCATGGATCGTCTTACAAATGAACAACGCTTAAAAATTATTGAATTTTACTATCAAAATTCGTGCTCGGTTCGAAATGTTCATCGCGCGCTGCTTCCATTTTATGATCGGCATTCTCGACCTTCTGAGCAGTCTATTCGGAAGATTGTGACCAAATTTCGCACCAAATTTACTTTGTTGGACATTAAACCACCAACACGTTTACGTACTGTGCGTAGTGAAGAAAATATTGCGGCCGTATCAGCTAGTGTGACAGAAGACCGCGAAATGTCGATTCGGCGCCGTTCCCAGCAGTTAGGCCTTTGTTACAGCACTACGTGGAAAATTTTGCGGAAGGATTTGGGCGTAAAGCCTTTTAAGATACAGCTGGTGCAAGAACTAAAGCCAGCCGACCTACCACAACGCCGAATTTTTGGTGAATGGGCTCTTGGAAAGCTGGCCGAGGATCCGCTTTTTTATCGAAAAATTGTGTTCAGCGATGAGGCTCATTTTTGGTTGAATGGGTACGTAAATAAGCAAAATTGCCGCATTTGGAGTGAAGATCAGCCAGAAGCATTGCAACAGCTACCAATGCATCCCGAAAAAGCCACTGTTTGGTGCGGTTTATGGGCCGGCGGCATTATTGGGCCATATTTCTTCAAAGATGATGCGAATCGCAGCGTTACTGTCAATGGTGAACGCTACCGAGCGATGATAACAAACTTTTTTTTGCCCGAAATGGAAGTTCTTGACTTGCATGATATGTGGTTTCAACAAGACGGTGCCACATGCCACACAGCACGCGAAACAATGGCGCAATTGCGAGGCGAGTTTGGTGAACAGTTAATTTCACGTTTCGGGCCAGTCAATTGGCCGCCTAGATCGTGCGATTTGACACCATTAGATTATTTTTTGTGGGGGTATGTCAAGGCTAATGTCTATAGGGACAAGCCCGCTTCGATTGACGCACTGGAAGCCAACATCCATGCATTCATTCGTGAGATACCGGCCGATATGTTTGAAAGAGTATGCCAAAATTGGACTCAGCGGATGGGCTACCTGAGACGCAGCCGCGGTCAACATTTGCATGAAATTATCTTTAAACATTAAATTGCAAGGTTCAAACTATCGATTCAAATAAATATTTCATTCATTTTTTCGAATTTTTTGTGTTTTTTTTTTAAAAAAAAGTTCTAAACCTCTTAAAAAATCACCCGTTATTTCACCGTTTCAACATGGCTTTGTCGCAGGAAAATCTACAACAACCAATCTTGCAATTTTTTCAAATTTTATTCTTAATAAACTCGAGGAAGGTTACCAAATCGATGTAATTTACACCGACTTTGCAAAGGCCTTTGATAGAGTCAGCCACCATATTTTAATCAAAAAATTGGAAAGATTGAGTTTGCATTCAAGTATGTTGAAATGGTTAATATCCTACCTGAAAGATCGTATACAATTTGTATCTATTGACCAAATACTGTCAAATCCCGTTTTCGTGTCATCAGGTGTTCCCCAAGGAAGCCATCTTACTTAAGTGGCGCTACAGTCCGGAATGAACCTGGGCCTCAACCAACATGCCTCTCCAATTAGCCCGGTCCTTAGCTAACTGCCTCCAGTTGCGCACTCCAAGTTGGTTGAGGTCGGTTTCCACTTGTGCGCGCCACTTAAGGCGAGGTCTTCCTCTACTGCGTCCGACGTCTGGCTGGGAATCGAAGACTCTGCGAGCC
This sequence comes from Rhingia campestris, assembly GCA_932526625.1. Lineage (NCBI taxonomy): Eukaryota > Metazoa > Arthropoda > Insecta > Diptera > Syrphidae > Rhingia > Rhingia campestris. The sequence goes on from OW052184.1 coordinate 21,015,909, forward strand.
GGAGTATTGGTGTCCATTCGTTCTACATGTCCTAGCCATCTTAAACGTCCAATGCGGAGTTTTTTGACCAGGGGCATGTCGCTGTACAGCTCGTATAGTTCTTGGTTGAATCTTCGTCTCCATAGCCCGTCAACGCAAACGGGACCGAAGATTTTCGAAGAATTTTTCTCTCGAATCGACAAAGGATTTCTTCATCCGCTTTTGATACGGTCCATGCTTCAGCGCCGTAGAGCAGGACTGGGATGATCAGGGTCTTATATAGGATCTCCTTAGTAGTTCGAGTGAGGGCTTTACTACAAAATTGCCTTCTTAGCCCGAAGAAACAGCGATTGGCAAGAGTAATTCTTCGTTTGATTTATGACGAATGTCGTTGTCAGAGTTAATAGCGGGAGCCGAGGTAGACAAAGTCCCGTACTACCTCAAAGTTATATCTGTCAATGGTGACGTTCTGTCCAATTCGTCGATGTTGTGAGTCCTTTCGTGATGACAGCATATACTTAGTCTTACCCTCATTTACTGCTAAACCCATTTTCGCCGCTTCCTTCTCTATACTAGCAAACGTGGCTATGACATCACGTTGAGTCCTACCAATGATGTCAATATCGTCAGCGTATGCTAGTAGTTGCACCGACTTTTGGAAAATTGTGCCTCTGGTGTTGGCTTTGGAGTTTTGCACAATTCTCTCAAGAATCAGATTAAAGAAGTCACATGACAGCGCATCGCCTTGCCTAAATCCTTTTTTGGTATCGAATGTGTCGGTGAGGTCGTTTCCGACCCTGATGGAGCAGCGAGAATTCTCTATCGTCATCCTACACAAACGGACGAGTTTGGGCGGTATAACAAAACTAGACATGGCTCTATACAGTTCGTCTCTATAAATGCTGTCATATGCGGCTTTGAAATCGATGAATAGGTGGTGGGTATCGATTTGGACTTCTTGAGTTTTTTCCAGGATCTGCCGAAGTGTGAAAATTTGATCGGTTGTGGACTTTCCTGGCCTAAAACCACACTGATAAGGGCCAATCAGGTTGTTGGTAAACGGTTTCAGGCGTTCACATATTACGGCAGATAGGATCTTGTAGGCGATGTTGAGGAGACTTATGCCTCTGTAGTTGGCGCAGTTCAGAGGGTCTCCTTTTTTGTGGATCGGGCAAACGATGCTGAGGTTCCATTCTTCAGGCATATTTTCATCCGACCAGATTTGGCTTATGAGTTGGTGGATGTTACTTACCAAGTCATCTCCGCCGGCCGTATAGAGCTCAGCGGGAAGGCCGTCATTTCCGGCAGCCTTATTAAGCTTGAGTTTAGATATTGCTATCCTCACTTCACTCAGGTCGGGTGGTTGGCAGTTTTCGCTGTCGTTGCCAATATTAAATGGTACGTTCTGCCTGACAGCGGAATGTTGTTCGTCATCGCTGTTTAACAGTCTGCAGAAGTGGTTCTTCCATATCCTCAGCATCGACTGTGTCTCAACTACGATATTTCCTTGTTCATCTCGACAGGATTCTGCTCGAGCCTTGTATCCTTGGCTTTGACGTTTTACACTTTGGTAAAACTTGCGAACATCGTTCCTGGAGTGGCACCTCTCTATATCCTCGATCGCGCGCTTTTCTTGCTCTTTTTTCTTCTTGCTGAAAAGCCGATGTTATTCCCTTCATCTTTGCCTATAGAGCTCAATGGCAGCTCTCGTCTTCACCTGCAGCTTAGCCTTGTAGGCCTCGTTCTTGGCTGCGAGCATCTGTCGGTATTCCTCATCAAACCAGGGGTTTCTTGCTGGTGGCCGCGAGAAACCTAGCACATCAGTTGCGGCTGATCTAATGGCTTGTTGGCATCGTTGCCATTGTTCTTCGACATTAGATACTGGTGGTGTGTTGTGAGTCGAGAGGTTAAGGAATACGCGTTTGGCGAAGGTCTCGGCGGTCTCTGGCAATTGCAGTCTTTCGACATTAAATTTTTTCACAGTATTTCTGGTTTGTTGTGGCGTGGTGGATATCCGCATCCTTACCTTGGCTACAACAAGGTAGTGGTCCGAGTCGATGTTAGCCCCTCGGAATGTTCAGACATCCAAAATACTGGATGCGTGCTTCTTGTCTATCGCAATGTGATCAATTTGGTTGACTGTTCGTTGATCTGGAGACCGCCATGTCCCCTTATCGATATCGAAATGAGGAGACCGTGTGCTGGCTGTAATGGCATTTCGTTCCGTAGCGAAGTCAATTAGCCTAAATCCGTTACCAGACGTGTTGTCGTGTAGGCTATATTTTCCGATAGTATTGCTAAAGATGTCTTCTCTTCCTACATTTGCGTTAAAATCTCCCAGCACGATTTAACATCGTGCTTTGGTAGTTGCTCGTAGGTTTTGTCGAGGAGCTCGTAGAAGCATTCCTTAGTTGTATCATCTTTTTCCTCCGTCGGAGCATGAGCGCATATGAGGCTTATGTTGGCGAATTTGGCCTTGATGCGGATTGTTGCAATGCGTTCGCTAATGTCTTGAAAACATAAGACTTCTTGCCTAAGTCTGGCACTTAAAACAAATCTGCATCCAAATAGTCGCTGTTTCTGCTTGCTATAACACGGTCCATAGTAGATGTCACAGTTTTTCATCCTCTTTTTGCCCGGTCCAATGTCGTGAGAGTGATGGTGCAAAAAGCTGGACGACCTCCAGTCATCGAAATGGAACCGCTCTCTCCCGCACAGTATTTCAGAAGTTAGTGCAGCCATAAGAGAAGTTCAAGCAGTTGGTTCTGTTGGATTACCAGCCAACAACAAATACGGAGGTATTGCAATCAACAAAGTTTGAATGAATGAGATTATGCCTGATGACTGGAATATCAGCTCCATGTTCCATCACCAAGAAAGGAAATTCCATATCTTGTACTAGCTAATGAGGCATATCTCTGCTTAATGTCACATATAAGATCCTATCCTTTAGACTTTAACACAGTACGTTGTTAAAGTCTAGAACAAATAGCGCGTAGGGCTGATGTAAATATAGATGCCACTATCTTCAAAAAATAGTCCAGCTACTGGGTTACGCACACGATATCGACATCATTTGTCACTCCGCCATCGTGCCGTTGTAGAAGCAATTAAGGCAACTGATAAAGTGGGGAAACGCGTTGGTATTGTAGTTAACAAGGACAAGACAAAGGTCTGGGGACACCCAAAATTGGAAAAAATGCAACACTTTTGATAGCGTTAATCTATTTCGAAGTCAACATAAAATTCACGAATGGCACTTGAAGAAGACTGGCCCTATGAAGCCGATGCTGTTTTATATTAGCAAAATAAATGGATCAAAACTCGTGTTTCCAAATGTTTGCTTTACCGGGCCCTAATACCTACATCATCAAACAAAGCCATTCTTTCTAATTCTCGAGCTTTGATGCATTGGCTTTCGAATTAGTGGTCAACCGTTGTTATCTGAATCACCTCTTCAGATTTTACAAAAACTATAAAGGGGTACCCCTTATAAAAAAAATGACTAAATTTGGGCCGGCACTTAATATTTCAGTCTCAGAAACTTTCTGTTTACACCGTATGTACCTACATAAAGTAGCAGAACTTCATTAGACATATTTTGCATTGACGTCTATGTTTTTTTCCCAAGATCAGCACCAATGGCTACGTTATCACCGTGGACTGTTATTACCATGACAAGGCAAAGAAGAAAAATCCTCGCTATTATAGCAGAAACTATAACACATCAGTTGAATTTATAGTAACATCTATGCGCAAGGTAGAATAAACAGTTAAATTTTTTATAGTCCAAGTCACCTAAATAAGTGGACTGGCCTAAACAATTTGTGTGGAATATCACATCGTACTTCCTATTTTATTGAAATTTTCTATTACCGTTTCGTTTACATGTTGCTGAAATACACATCCTGATTTCGTTTTTCAAGGCGTTCGGTGGTCGTGGGCTTATTTGCATATACCTGTGACTTAAAAAAAACCCAAAGAAACAGTCTAATGCAATGGGGTTAAATCGCAAGATCTGGATGGCCAATTCTGATTGCAAAAACGACCGATTACACAAATAGGAAATGGCTTATGAAGTAGTTGAATTGTTTCTCTGGCTGTATGGCATGTAGTACCGTCTTGTGGAAACCACTGTTGGTCGAATCCATATCATGTAATTTAGGCACTAAAAACTGGGTTATCGTATCACGATAGCGACCACCATTTTTTGTTACTGCCTGACCAGCGCATTTTCGAAAAAGAATGATACATTATTTTCAAAATGTTGCTTTCTCCATTTTTACTAAACCCAAACTGTCAGCTGTCACATTTTTATCTTCTTTTCAGTTGGCAACACACTACTATTGAATGGCGCAAATTTTAAATTTTCCGTGAAGATAGTTCATCTCTATAAATGCTATCGTATGCGGCTTTGAAATCGATGAATAGGTGGTGGGTATCGCTTTGGACTTCTTTGGTTTTTTCCACGATCTACCGTAGTGTGAAAATTTGATCAGTTGTAGACTTTTCTGGCCTTTGACCAAACTGATAAGGGATTATGCAGGGTGCGGTCGCCTAGTGGTTAGTGCGTTGGACTACTAAGCGAGAGTTTACTGCTCCAACTCATTTAATTTTTGTCAGGATCTTGTAGGCGTTGTTGAAGACTCTTAATTATAATTGGCGCTGCTTACAGGGTCTCCTTTTTTTGTGAATCGGGCAACCGATATATAAATATAATTAATGTATGAAATATCTGTCATTTACGGACAATACATTGCATTAAACCAATTGTCTTCATTCATTTGTGTCTGCGAAGTTATATATTTTCCCCAAGGCACAAATATTTATGCGTAGACATATTTTACCCCATCATGTCAACGCACGACTCATGTTACACAGCAAATGTCGTACTGAATTCACTCATTCCTTATTTGTGTGACTGGCATCACTGCTGTCGTTGCTGTCACAATTTGTTGTTTTGGCGCCTAAACTCAAAAAGCAGATGAGAGTTGTTTCGAAGATTTGCTCGCCGCCAATTGCATTTTAAAACAAACATTCAACGTATTACAATCAACGCTCTGTGGCGCAATATTTACTTTTTGTTTCTTCGTTAACTAATTGTAACTAATTTAAATATGGCACGACGCGATTACGCTCAAGATAAAGGTAAATTCAAATTCCAAACGCTCTAATTTGTTCTGCAAAAAGTTTGTTTTTTCCTCCACTAGAATCCATTAAAACATTTATGGGAGAATTTTGCAAAACTGACGATGATGGCAAAAAGCATTTTATTTATGCAAATCAATTGGTGAAAATTGCACACAGGGAGCAGGTATGTTCAAAACAAACTCCATCATCCTTTCAGTATGAGAAACATCCAAGTGCTTCCTCGATTGTTTAGGTTCTTATAACGATTGACTTGGATCACCTTCAAGAGTTCAACGAAAGCCTGGCCGAAGCTGTGATGGCCAACAGCCGTCGCTATTCAACCATGTTCTCCGATGTGATCATGGAAATCCTTCCCAACTACAAAGAGAGGGAGATTCATGCTAAGGACGCGCTAGATGTTTACATCGAGCATCGTTTGTTGATGGAGTCTCGCACCAGAAACCAAATGGAGATGAGGGATGAAAGAAATCGCTTCCCCACTGAGCTGATGAAGAGATTGTAAGTAAAGATGCAGATCGCAGCATTAAATCCTGAATTCATGTATATTTCTTACAGTGAGGTAGGATTCAAGCCAGCATCCACAGAGAAAACCCAATCCATTCGAGAAATCAAAGCCGAACACATTGGCAAACTGGTAACTGTTCGTGGTATCGTGACTCGGTGCACTGAAGTGAAACCCATGATGGTTGTGGCGACATATACATGTGATCGTTGTGGTTCAGAGACTTATCAACCCGTGAATTCACTGTCGTTTATGCCGGTGCAGGACTGTCCATCTGATGATTGCCGTGTGAATAAAGCTGGCGGTCGGTTATATCTGCAGACGCGAGGATCCAAGTTTGTCAAGTTCCAGGAGATCAAGATACAGGAACACAGCGACCAAGTGCCCGTTGGACATATCCCACGTACTCTAACAATCATGTGCCGCGGTGAAGTAACCAGGCAAGCACAACCCGGAGATCATGTGTGCGTTTCTGGTATTTTCCTTCCGCTGATGCGAACTGGCTTCAGACAGCTGGTGTCGGGATTGCTCTCTGAGACTTTCCTCGAAGCTTATGTAAGTAACTGAACACCCATACCTATCCACGCCACTCACTTATTCGCTTCTCTCTTCCAGCGCATTATTTGCATTAACAAAAACACAGAAATCTCTGATAAGGATTCAGAACTGTCACCTGAAGAGTTGAATGAACTGGCTCAGGACGACTTCTATGAGCGCTTGGCCAGTAGCTTGGCTCCCGAAATCTACGGTCACTTGGATGTCAAGAAAGCTCTGTTGCTACTTCTCGTTGGCGGTGTGGACAAACGTCCAGATGGAATGAAGATTCGTGGCAACATCAACATCTGTCTTATGGGAGATCCGGGTGTGGCCAAATCTCAACTGTTGGGCTACATCAGTCGTTTGGCCATTCGCAGTCAATACACCACTGGTCGAGGTTCGTCTGGTGTTGGTTTAACCGCCGCCGTTATGAAGGATCCTCTCACTGGCGAGATGACACTCGAAGGCGGCGCATTGGTCTTAGCTGATCAGGGTGTCTGTTGCATTGACGAATTTGACAAAATGGCAGATAACGATCGTACGGCCATTCATGAGGTCATGGAACAGCAGACTATATCGATTGCCAAGGCAGGCATTATGACAACGCTAAATGCGAGAGTTTCCATTCTCGCTGCCGCCAATCCTGCTTTTGGTCGCTACAACCCTCGACGTACTGTCGAGCAGAATATCCAACTTCCAGCGGCTCTGTTGTCCCGTTTCGATTTACTATGGTTGATTCAGGATAGACCCGATCGTGAGAACGATCTTCGCTTGGCCAAGCACATTACCTACGTCCACAGTCACGGTAGTCAGCCGCCAACTAAGGTCAAGTCATTGGACATGAACCTCATGCGGCGTTACATCAATCTCTGCAAGCGAATGAATCCAACTATTCCCGACGACCTTACAGAGTACATTGTTGGTGCGTACGTAGAACTTCGACGTGAGGCACGAAATCGCAAGGACATGACATTCACTTCGGCTAGGAATTTGTTGGGCATTTTGCGTTTGTCAACCGCATTGGCGCGCTTGCGTCTCTCCGAGAACGTTGAAAAGGACGATGTTGCAGAGGCACTGCGACTGTTGGAGATGTCCAAGGATTCGCTTAATCAAGTCCATGAACATCAGAAGGGACAGTAAGTTTGAAAATTTCCTGTAACTCTGGGCAGAATATTAAATTGTCTCATTTCAGCGTTCCAAACACGTCGGACAAGATCTTTGCCCTCGTTCGTGAGCTGGCCGGTTCGAGTAAGACGGTTAGGATCTCGGATGTGATGGATCGATGCACAACTAAGGGCTTCAAGCCAGATCAAGTAGATAAGTGTATTGAGGACTACGAGGAGTTGAACGTCTGGCAGGTAAACATGAGCCGAACCAAGCTTACGTTTATGTAAGTCCCGGCGCCTGGGATATGGTCTTTATGTTTGTCGTTTATAATAAGGTTTCCTCACGAGGATTTTTTTTTAAATAAATATATGTTTCCAATATCGCTGGGTAGTTATTTAATGATAGAGACACCTTAGGGATGTTTTACATGTTGGTAAGGCTGACAGGCGATCAGCAGTCCGTACATAGTATCGACTTGAGTGTTTGGCCGATAGGTTGGTTAAAACGAAAAGAAGACTGTTAACGAAAAATGTTGGAAAGCCTGGATATTTAAAGAAGTAAGCTGCCACGCGAAGCCATGTTGTGGAAATGGTAGATGACCCACCATTAGCATTTCTTTGCTAATAATGCATCCAAGTTTTCGGATGGACAGTACCCTTGTTAGATATTTCAAACCCACTATGCGGATAGTTCTATCTTATCTTCAGGAATGTAAAAGAGAACATGCAAAAGAAACACGGTGCGGTATGACCAAGTCTTGGATCTTAGGAACCTTTACTAGTTACTCTAAATAACTGCTTACCGCTAGAACTTTTCATGCTTTCGGCGTGACGTCTGGAGGTCTACCAGCTACTGGGTGGAAGAAGGAAGTACCATCTTAGCTATTTTTGAAAATAATTTCCTGTTGGTGGAAGTAATTGCAGGTACGATCACATCGCGTTCCTCGTCAAGTTCACAACCTGGGTTCAGTAGTCAACAGTCACCACTTCCTGATAATGGTTGGAGTGGTTTAACAAGTAATCAGAGGAATGCAGGCTCCACCCGTTCACTACTGATTTAACGTTATGTCCATTGCCACAGTGGTTGTGGTTTTGCATCACAGTAGTTATCCGTATCTAGAATCGCGATTCAGTTGAGTGCGAGGGGAAGACGTGTACTCACACTAATGATTCCATTTGGCATCGATCACATTAAGGGATATTGCGATGATTGGAAATTCGAAACAATTCTGATTAGGAGGCCATTGCTTGGGGCTTCCAGCGATATCAGAAAAAACTGGACAAATTTGTTAATCATAGGACAGCCGTTGTCGGTGAGAAGTGAAGTTAAATACCTTGGCATCTGGCTTGACAAGTTCCTATATTTTGGCAAAAATGTAGATGCTTGTCTGGACATGTCTAGGGGGATTATGCTGTTACAAGAAGATTGTTTCAAAGCAGTCAACTTGTTTCAAAGTCATATGCTACATGGCCCTTAGGTAAGGTTAGGTTTGATGGGTTGTTGACGCCCAGGTGAGTCGTCAAACCAGCATAGGCCTACGTGGCCCCATAGCGATACCCTTAAATTTTACCTGAAAAGAAAGCTCTGTTCATGAAAAGAGTGATACTTAGGTGCTTTGTGCTGCTCCATTAGCTTCAAAGAGGTAGTTGCTCAATCCTGACATGCTGCAGAAGCTGACGATCAGTGCTATGGGGGTTGAAGCTAGCTCCGATAAATCCTCGTAGAAAAAGCTACCGAGGAGTTTATTACGGCTGTTACTGATCGCGGGGCAGTGACACATTAGGTGGACGATGCCCTCCTCGACGTCTGGGTCTCCGCACTTCCTGCATAGTTGGTGAGAGTCAGTAAAATTAATCACAGGAGATTCTTACTTACTTAAGTGGCGCTACAGTCCGGGATGAACCTGGGCCTCAACCAACATGCCTCTCCAATTCCTTAGCTAACTGCCTCCAGTTGCGCACTCCAAGTTGGTTGAGGTAGGTGTCTACTTGTGCGCGCCACTTAAGGCGAGGTCTTCCTCTACTGCGTCCGAAGTCTGGCTGGGAATCGAAGACTCTGCGAGCCGGAGTATTGGTGTCCATTCTTTCTACATGTCCTAGCCATCTTAAACGTCCAATGCGGAGTTTTTTGACCAGGGGTATGTCGCTGTACAGCTCGTATAGTTCGTGATTGAATCTTGGTCTCTATAGCCCGTCAACGCAAACGGGATCGAAGAATTTTTCTCTCGAATCGACCAAGGATTTCTTCATCCGCTTTTGATACGGTCCATGCTTCAGCGCCGTAGAGCAGGACTGGGATGATCAGGGTCTTATATAGGGTCTCCTTAGTAGTTCGAGTGAGGGCTTTACTACTAAATTGCCTTCTTAGCCCGAAGAAACAGCGATTGGCAAGAGTAATTCTTCGTTTGATTTCTGACGAGATGTTGTCGTCAGAAATAGCGGAGCCGAGGTAGACAAAGTCCCGTACTACCTCAAAGTTATATCTGTCAATGGTGACGTTCTGTCCTATTCGTCGATGTTGTGTGTCCTTTCGTGTTGACAGCATATACTCAGTCTGCTAAACCCATTTTTGCCGCTTCCTTCTCTATACTAGCAAACGTGTCTATGACATCACGTTGAGTCCTACCAATGATGTCAATATCGTCGGCATATGCTAGTAGTTGCACCGATATTTGGAAAATGTTGCCTCTGGTGTTGGCTCGGGAGTTTTGCACAATCCTCTCAAGAATCGAATTGAAAAACTCACATGACAGCACATCGCCTTGCCTAAATCCTTTTTTGGTATCGAATATGTCGGTGAGGTCGTTTCCGACCCTTATGGTGCAGCGAGAATTCTCCATCGTCATCCTACACAAACGGACGAGTTTGGGTGGTATACCAAAACTAGACATGGCTCTGTATAGTTCGTCTCTATAAATGCTGTCGTATGCGGCTTTGAAATCGATAAATAGGTGGTGGGTATCGATATGGACTTCTTGGGTTTTTTCCAGGATCTGCCGAAGTGTGAAAATTTGATCGATTGTGGACTTTCCTGGCCTAAAACCACACTGATAAGGGCCGATCAGGTTGTTGGTAAACGGTTTCAGGCGTTCACATATTACGGCAGATAGGATCATGTAAGCGATGTTGAGTAGACTTATGCCTCTGTAGTTGGCGCAGTTCAGAGGGTCTCCTTTTTTGTGGATCGGGCAAACGATCACAGCAGATTGTGACCTGTTATAACTCTCACCGCTATAGAAATGGAAGCTCTGTTCAGAGCTATAAGCTTGTTAGATTTGCTACCGCTTAATTCCGACCAAAGTTCTTTAGTATGTTTGCAAGTCTTAATGTTTTGCCACCTTGATTTTGTTTCACTTTGTGTGAATCTGGTTATTTTCTGTTTTTTGAAAGCAAGTAGGGGTCTAACCCTATTGTCGCATAAGGAGATGCAGCTGGACGATCTTAGTCTGACGAGCTGCTTTCTCATTTCCTGGAATATTATTATGTCCTGGCACCCAGATATTTTGGACTTTTTTCTGGTTACATAGAGCCTTTAGCTCTCAGCGGCAGCGTCGAACTACTCGTGGTGTTATTATGTTGGCGGCCAGAGCTTTTATCAGAAATAAGGGAAGTTACTTCCCTTATCTCTGGCTTTTATGGCCGCTTGACTATCTACGTAAATGGAAATATCCTCATGTCCAATTCTCTAGCCATTTCGGCAGCTTCGAGTATGGCTGGGATCTCTGCTTGGAAAACACTGCAAGAGTCCCCCAAACGAATGGATGTGTTTAACCCGATTCTGCCGGAGTAGACCCCAGAGCCCACTCCTATTTCCATTTAAGATCCATCGGTATAGATTTCTATTTCGTTGTTAGATACCACATTGTTGGACGACCATTCGCCTCTACTTGGTATTCTGATTGAGTATTTAATGTCGAAAACGTGATATGGTATGGTGTAGTCGGATGCCCCAGTCTCATATTCTACTAATTTCAATATTTTCCTGTGACCAAATGGTTTGATACATAGGTTGCCCGTTTCTTTGAGACGTTCTGCCTTTTCGCTGCTATGTCAATCAGCTGTAAGTCGATTAGTGGGAGATTAAGAATTGTTTCCAAACCTTCTGTGGGACTGGTGCGCATAGCTCCTGTTATGAGTACGCATGCTGTTCTTTGAACTTTAGTTAATGCTATCAAACGCTTCGTATTTTTCATGGAATTCCACCAGACTAGGCAACCATAGGTAAGGATTGGTCTACCAACAGCTGTGTATAGGCACTTCGTGACCTTCGAAGAGGGGCCCATTTCTTACCACAGATTCTATTGCAGCTATATAGTGCAATGTTAGCTTTCTTAACACTTTCCTAGATATTCAGGTTCCAGTTTAGTTTGCTATAAAGTATCACCCCAAGGTATTTGGCACCAGCTGACAGCTGACAGAGTGGACACTCCCAAAGTCGGTGTCACAAACTCTGTTACTGATCTTTTGTTAGTGAAGAGTACCAATTCTGTTCTCTTCGGATTTACACCCAGTCTATCTCGATGGGAATTTCCCCCATGCCATGAGAACAACATCGTCTGCATACTCACTTACTTACCGGGCTCCTGACCCGTGAAGAGTCTCTGCCTGAGACACTGCAGCCTTCCATCCCTTACGATCCCTGACTCGCTGCTTCCAGTTATGTAGACCGAGCGCTCTGGCATCCGCGATAGCTTGGTCTTTGAAACGGAGGTTCGGTTTTCCTTGCCTTCTCGAACCTGGGGGCTGGGATTCGAAGATCCTCTTAGCTGGAGCATTGTTGTCCATACGCTCGATGTGGCCGAGCCAATGTAGTCGACGTGTTTTAGCTTTTTGGACTACATCCACATCTTGGGACAGCTCATAGAGTTCGCGGTTGTATCTTCTCCTCTTTTCGCCCTCCTCGTGCAGAGGACCAAAAATCCACCGAAGTATTTTTCTTTCGAAGGAGCCCAGTATCAGCTCTCCCTTCTTACTTATCGTCCAGCACTCGGCACCATAAAGCAGAACTGGCAGGATAAGGGTTTTGTAGAGCACACAATTTGTCCTTCGAGTAAGGGAATTTTGAACCCAGTTGTTTCGCCAAACCGAAGTAGCAATGGTTTCCTAGGGTAATTCTTCGACGAATCTCCAGGTAGGTGAACTTCTTAACTACCTCGAAATTGCTGCTAACAATAGGGACGTTTTGTCCTAGGCGGTGGATAGGTGCTTGTTTGTTTGTTGATAGCTTGCACTTAGTCTTGTCCTCATTTACTTCAAGGCCAACGGATTTCGCCTGTTCTTCAATCACGGTGAACGCTTTTATCACGGCATGTTGGGAGCGACCGATGATGTCAATATCGTCCGCACAGTCCAGCAGCTGGACGGAGCTGTTGAAAATATTGCCTTCCGTGTTAACACCTGCCCTGCGCACTATCTGCTCCAGTACGAGATTGAAGAAGTCACATGATAGCTCGTCTTCTTGCCGAAATCCGTTGCACGTTTGGAATGGTTCGGAGGAGGTACTTCCAAACTGCACGTTGCAGCTCAAGTTTTCCAGCGTCACGCGACACAGTTGAATCAGTTTTGCCGGGATTCCGAATTCGGCCATCGCCAGATAGAGCTCCTGACGGTGTATGCTATCATACGCGGCTTTGAAGTCGATGAATAGGTGGTGAGTTTCGACTTGAAATTCGTTGGTCTTTTCCAGGATTTACATCAGCGTGAAAATTTGGTCTATAGTCGATCTGCCGGGCCGGAAGCCACACTGGTACGTGCCGATTAGTGTGTTGCAAAACGGTTTTAGACGTTCACACAGTACGTTGGATAGGATCTTGTATGCGACATTAAGCAGGGATATGCCTCGATAGTTCTTGCAAGACATAGGATCGCCTTTTTTGTAGATAAGGCATATGGAGCTGCTAGTCCAGTCATCGGGCATTTTTTCTTCCACCCATACTTGGTTGATGATTCGGTGCATGCTCCCTACCAAAACATCACCGCCGTATTCAAAAAGCTCCGCTGGTAAGCCATCAGAACCTGCGGCCTTGTTCTTCTTAAGCATTTTTATAGCTAGGCCAACTTCTTCTATACTAGGTGGTGGTACTAGTTCTTCATTGACTGGACGTGGGTTCTCTTCTTGCCCTATCACTCTCTCTACATGATGCCCATTTAGTAGCTGTTGGAAATGCTGCTTAAAGACATCTACTATTTCCAGCGCTTCGGTGACTAGGTTTCCTTCGCTGTCTACCAGTTGCCAAAGAAGCGGAGAAAGAAACCCCCCTTGTGGAGTACCTCTTGTCGTTGTTATTCTTTTGGTACAATCACCCAGCGAGGATGAAATTATGAGTTTTTTAAGCATGGTTATGATCCAGTTACTAATGACCGTCTCTATTCCTGCTTTGTCAAGTACCATCTCTATGGCTTCCGTTTTTACGTCGTTAAAGGCTCCTTCCCAAAATGGGCTACTGAGTACGGTTTTTTTTTCGGCCCGCTGTCCTAGGGTCAAAACAAGGGCTTTGGGTTAACTACCCATCCACGGAAAAGAGATTATGTTACGAAGCAACCAATAGCCTCGGAAAGGACTGATATTATTGTTGACGACCATGCTAAACGAAAAAAGGACAACGACGTTCGTATCTGCACCTGGAATGTGAGAACATTAAACAGGAGAGGTGCAGGCGCGCGGAAGCCCTAAACTGCTACAAAGCAGACATTACTGCCATCCAGGAAATACGATGGGATGGGCCGGGCAAAAAGAGGATGCAAAACTGTGACATCTACTATGGACCGTGTTATAGTGAGCAGAAACAGCGACTATTTGGATGCGGATTTGTTATAAGTGCCAGACTTAGGCAAGAAGTCTTATGTTTCCAAGACATTAGCGAACGCATTGTAACAATCCGCATCAAGGCCAAATTCGCCAACATAGGCCTTATATGTGCTCATGCCCTGACGGAGGAAAAAGATGATACAACTAAGGATTGCTTCTACGAGCTCCTCGACAAAACCTATGAGCGACTACCAAAGTACGATGTTAAAATCGTGCTGGGAGATCTTAACGCAAAGGTAGGAAGAGAAGACATCTTTAGCAGTACTGTCGGAAAATATAGTCTACACGACAACACGTCTGGTAACGGACTTAGGCTAATTGACTTCGCTACGGAACTAAATGCCACTATAGCCAGCACACGGTTTCCTCACCTCGATATCCATAAGGGGACATGGCGATCTCCAGATCAACGAACAGTCAACCAAATTGATCAAATTGCGATAGACAAGAGGCACGCATCCAGTATTTTGGATGTCCGAACATTCCGAGGGGCTAACATCGACTCGGACCACTACCTTGTTGTAGCCAAGGTAAGGATGCGGTTATCCACCACGCAACAAAAAAAAAACAGAAATACTGTGAAAAAATTTAATGTCGCGCAACGCGTATCCCTTAACCTCTCGACTCACAACACACCACCAGCATCTAATGCCGAAGAACAATGGCAACGATGCCAACAAGCCATTAGATCAGCCACAACTGATGTGCTAGGTTTCTCGCGGCCACCAGCAAGAAACCCCTGGTTTGATGAGGAATGCCGACAGATGCTCGCAGCCAAGAACGAGGCCTACAAGGCTAAGCTGCAGGTGAAGACGATAGCTGCCATTGGGCTCTATAGGCAAAGAAGAAGGGAAGAACATCGGCTTTTCAGAAAGAAGAAAAAAAGCAAGAAAAACGCGCGATCGAGGATATAGAGAGGTGCCACTCCAGGAACGATGTTTGCAAGTTTTACCAAAGTGTAAAACGTCAAAGCCAAGGATACAAGGCTCGAACAGAATTCTGTAGAGATGAACAAGGAAGTATCGTAGTTGAGACACAGTCGATGCTGAGGATATGGAAGAATCACTTCTGCAGACTGTTAAACGGCGATGACGAACAACATTTCGCTGTCAGGCAGAACGAACCATTCAATATTGGCAACGACAACGAAAACTGCCAACCACCCGACCTGAGTGAAGTGAGGATAGCAATATCTAAACTCAAGCTTAATAAGGCCGCCGAAAATGACGGCCTTCCCGCTGAGCTTTATATAGCTGGCGGAGATGACTTGGTAAGTAACATCCACCAACTCATAAGCCAAATCTGGTCGGTTGAAAGCATGCCTGAAGAATGGAACCTCAGCATCGTTTGCCCGATCCACAAAAAAGGAGACCCTCTGAACTGCGCTAACTACAGAGGCATAAGTCTCCTCAACATCGCCTACAAGATCCTATCTGCCGTAATATGTGAACGCCTGATACCGTTTACCAACAACCTGATCGGCCCTTATCAGTGTGGTTTTAGGCCAGGAAAGTCCACAATCGATCAAATTTTCACACTTCGGCAGATCCTGGAAAAAACCCAAGAAGTCCAAATCGATACCCACCACCTATTTATCGATTTCAAAGCCGCATACGACAGCATTTATAGAGACGAACTAGAGCCATGTCTAGTTTTGGTATACCGTCCAAACTCGTCCGTTTGTGTAGGATGACGATGGAGAATTCTCGCTGCACCATCAGGGTCGGAAACGACCTCACCGACACATTCGATACCAAAAAAGGATTAAGGCAAGGCGATGCGCTGTCATGTGAATTCTTCAAATTGATTCTTGAGAGGATTGTGCAAAACTCCCGAGCAACCACCAGAGGCACAATTCTCCAAAAATCGGTGAAACTACTAGCATACGCCGACGATATTGACATCATTGGTAGGACTCAATGTGATGTCATAGCCACGTTTGCTAGTATAGAGAAGGAAGCGGCAAAAATGGGTTTAGCAGTAAATGAGGGTAAGACTAAGTATATGCTGTCAACACGAAAGGACACGCAACATGGACGAATTGGACAGAACGTCACCATTGACAGATATAACTTTGAGGTAGTACGGGACTTTGTCTACCTCGGCTCCGCTATTTCTGACAACAACATCTCGTCAGAAATCAAACGAAGAATTACTCTTGCCAATCGCTGTTTCTTCGGGCTAAGAAGGCAATTTAGTAGTAAAACCCTCACTCGAACTACAAAGGAGATCCTATATAAGACCCTGATCATCCCAGTCCTGCTTTACGGCGCTGAAGCATGGACCGTATCAAAAGCGTATGAAGAAATCCTTGGTCGATTCGAGAGAAAAATTCTTCGGAAAATTCCCGTCCCGTTTGCGTTGACGGGCTATGGAGACGAAGATTCAACCACGAACTATACGAGCTGTACAGCGACATACCCCTAGTCAAAAAACTCCTCATTGGACGTTTAAGATGGCTAGGACATGTAGAAAGAATGGACACCAATACTTCGGCTCGCAGAGTCTTCGATTCCCAGCCAGACATCGGGCGCAGTAGAGGAAGACCTCGCCTTAAGTGGCGCGCACAAGTAGAAACCGACCTCAACCAACTTGGAGTGCGCAACTGGAGGCAGTTAGCTAAGGACCGGGCTAATTGGAGAGGCATGTTGGTTGAGGCCCAGGTTCATCCCGGACTGTAGCACCACTTAAGTAAGTAAGTAAAGGCTTCTTCTATGTCTAGGAGGCTGCTAGTGTGTATTCGATTTTTCTATTGTTAGAACTACCTCATGCGGGCAGTTTCTGCCAATTTGCCATTGATATAGGCATGCTGGTTTGGGGATAGATATCCTGGATTCAAGTTACTGCGTATATTTGAATATCAAGTAGTCTTTCCAGAGTTTTTAATAGGAATGAGGATAGACTGATTGGTCTATAATCTTTCGCAGTTGTATGACTGCATTTCCCTGCTTCGGGTATGAAAATTACAATAACTTCACGCCACGCCTTGGGAAGATAATTCAGCTTTTAGACATTCACGGAAGGTGTTGACTAAAGTTGGCATAATGTAGTTACCAGTCTTTTGTAGCATCATGGGGGTTATGCCGTCGGGACCTGCTGTTTTGTAGGTGTTAATCAAAGGTGTTAATGGTCCATATAATTCTTTCCTTGCATATAAATTCATCTATATTGGAGTCGCCTCCAGATGAGCAGAGTAGGTACTTCATGGTTGTTGCTTGTTTTGTCAACATCCGATACGCTGTTGCAGTTGGGAGAGTGGGTGTTAAGGAGCAGATCTAGTGTATCGGCGCTGGATTCTGTCCATTTATCAGCAGAGATTTTTAGAAAACCTGGGCTTCTTGTGACAGTATTTTTCTTACATGGCCCTTATATTGCCAATCATCGCCTACGGCTGCCCAGTTTGGTTCAATATAACACCAATGTGACAATGTAGCACCAATGTGAAAACGTAGACAATGCTCTGGAGCTCCTCCGCTTTAGCATTGCGATTTCAGATCGCGATAAAATTGATACGGTCTATCCGTATTTTAGTACTTACTTACTTACTTAAGTGGCGCAACAGTCCGGAATGAACCTGGGCCTCAACCAACATGCCTCTCCAATTAGCCCGGTCCTTAGCTAACTGCCTCCAGTTGCGCACTCCAAGTTAGTTGAGGTCGGTTTCCACTTGTGCGCGCCACTTAAGGCGAGGTCTTCCTCTACTGCGTCCGACGTTTGGCTGGGAATCGAAGACTCTGCGAGCCGGATTATTGGTGTCCATTCGTTCTACATGTCCTAGCCATCTTAAACGTCCAATGCGGAGTTTTTTGACCAGGGGCATGTCGCTGTACAGCTCGTATAGTTCTTGGTTGCATCCTCGTCTCCACAGCCCGTCAACGCAAACGGGACCGAAGATTTTTCGAAGAATCTTCCTCTCGAATCTACCAAGGATTTCTTCATCCGCTTTTGATACGGTCCATGCTTCAGGCCGTAGAGCAGGACTGGGATGATCAGGGTCTTATATAGGATCTCCTTAGTAGTTCGAGTGAGGGCTTTACTACTAAATTGCCTTCTTAGCCCGAAGAAACAGCGATTGGCAAGAGTGACGTTCTGTCCAATTCATCGATGTTGTGTGTCCTTTCGTGATGACAGCATAT
Source organism: Rhingia campestris (assembly GCA_932526625.1). Classification (NCBI taxonomy): domain Eukaryota; kingdom Metazoa; phylum Arthropoda; class Insecta; order Diptera; family Syrphidae; genus Rhingia; species Rhingia campestris. The sequence goes on from OW052184.1 coordinate 21,034,128, forward strand.
ACGTAGTCTTACCCTCATTTACTGCTAAAACCATTTTCGCCGCTTCCTTCTCTATACTAGCAAACGTGGCTATGACATCACGTTGAGTCCTACCAATGATGTCAATACCGTCAGCGTATGCTAGTAGTTGCACCGATTTTTGGAGAATTGTGCCTCTGGTGTTGGCTCGGGAGTTTTGCACAATCCTCTCAAGAATCAAATTGAAAAAGTCACATGACAGTGCATCGCCTTGCCTAAATCCTTTTTTGGTATCGAATGTGTCGGTGAGGTCGTTTCCGACCCTGATGGAGCAGTGAGAATTGTCCGTTTGTGTAGGATGACACAAACGGACGAGTTTGGGCGGTATACCAAAACTAGACATGGCTCTGTACAGTTCGTCTCTATAAATGCTGTCATATGCGGCTTTGAAATCGATGAATAGGTGGTGGGTATCGATTTGGACTTCTTGAGTTTTTTCCAGGATCTGCCGAAGTGTGAAAATTTGATCGGTTGTGGACTTTCCTGGCCTAAAACCACACTGATAAGGGCCGATCAGGTTGTTGGTAAACGGTATCAGGCGTTCACATATTACGGCAGATAGGATCTTGTAGGCGATGTTGAGCAGACTTATGCCTCTGTAGTTGGTGCAGCTCAGAGGGTCTCCTTTTTTGTGGATCGAGCAAACGATGCTGAGGTTCCATTCTTCAGGCATACTTTCAACCGACCAGATTTGGCTTATGAGTTGGTGGATGTTACTAACCAAGTCATCTCTGCCAGCTTTATAAAGCTCAGCGGGAAGGCCGTCATTTCTGGCGGCTTAATAAGGCCGCTTGAGTTTAGATATTGCTACCCTCACTTCACTTAGGTCGGGTGGTTGGCGCGCGCTTTTCTTGCTCTTTTTTCTTCTTTCTGAAAAGCCGATGTTCTTCCCTTCTTCTTTGCCTATAGAGCTCAATGGCAGCTCTCGTCTTCATCTGCAGCTTAGCCTTGTAGGCCTCGTTCTTGGCTGCGAGCATCTTTCGGCATTCCTCATCAAACCAGAGGTTTCTTGCTGGTGGGCGCGAGAAACCTAGCACATCAGTTGCGGCTGATCTAATGGTCTGTTGGCATCGTTGCCGTATTTTAGTGGTTGAGTATTAATGAGGAGTATCCCTGCACTCCCTAAGGACATTTTAAGATATGTTAGGGATCTTGGAAGGCTTTGCCTGCCAGCATGTAACACCGCCGAGCGGCGTCCGATGCGTCTAAGCATATGTCGCATCTAGGCAGCGTTATTTACTTCCATGATGGCTGGAAAAGCGCCTAAAGACGCAATTAGGATGGCGACCACTCCGACATCTTTGATCGAGTGCTTGCCACCCTAAAGGCCTGCTCAGAATGCATATCTGTAGCTTGTACCTTGCACGTCAAAAGAGAGATAAATTTCTTGCATGAAGTTGCCCTCTATTCAACTTCATGCTACAGATTCACAAAGATACACATTATGTAAGCGATTACGGGTTGCCCTGTTTAACTTTTCACTCAGCCATAGATACCAGCTACAGAAACGCATTCTGATCGGCCCTTAATTATATTAAATCTTGGTTTGGGTAGAAAAGGTGTGTTGACTCTCGATTGCTCTCATCTACTTGACCTTTCATTAGTTTCGACATCGTGTATGCTCACAATTCCAGCATCTCAGTAACGCCCCTTCCCTGCAACCGCTGAAATCACATAGAAATCTTCCAAAGACAGAACACCCACATCATTAACTACGACCAAATTATTTACTAAATATATTTTCCATAAAAATAATTAATAAATCGTGTACATAGACATTTATACATTTACAAAAAGAAAAAAAAGAATTTTTTTAAGAAAATCAAGACCGGGCGGGATCGTCAGTATTTTTGTTTGCCTAACATGTAAGCATCTATAGAGACAATGCTGCTCTTCTCGTTTCGAAACAACAACGATCTGGAAATCTACAATCCATCACATTACAAGCAAACACATTTTTTTTAAAACTAAACTCTCATCATCTGGGTGTATCTCTGGCAGGACTTTACGTAGAACTGCTTCGCTACTAAAATATTTACAGTGCGCTGGGGCGGGTGGTTTAACACTCTCGTTCATCAATTCACTGTGAGCCTGAGCTGAGCTTGAACCTGAGCACCTCTCAAAATAGAACTCGATTGGTTTTCAATAAGAAAAAACAGTTATTTCTGGATGTGTGGAGTGTGATTCAGTGTGTCTGTTGTTTAAGTAGTGCATTGTGTGTGTTGTTTGTGATCATTTCGCGCTTTGTAACACTCTGGTATGGGCTGCAACTGCTAGTCAAGCCGCAGCTGTGTTCCATTACCCAGTATTTCTATTCTCTGCTGTCTGCTGGTTGTCTTTTGTCTTCTCTTACACAGTAATCATAGATATTATAGTAGAATTGTATCGATAGCGATGGTATAATGAAAATAACTTTATAATGCTGCTGCACCATCGACTCTTTAGTAGAAAAACAATAACCGCTCCTGTGCCGATGCGGACAGCAGTCGCCAGGTGCGCTTGATACTGATGTACTGGACGAGGGCGCGCACACAGATCAGAAATCCGAATGCCATAATTAACCACCACAGCCAGGAGTTCTCGTGCGAGGCGAGATCTGTCGAGTGCTTGACGATGAGCGTCCATTTGGCCAGCGACAGGCCGAAGCCTGAGAGCGCCCCATACCGGGCAGCAATTGTATGACAAAAGCACGTCAGCATCAAGAAGCCAATCCAATTGAAGAGGAATGCCACCATAAAGGCGGCTACAAATATGATGTCTGTGCCTAGTAGACTGTGATCGCTGGTCAGGTTCTCGGCATCGGATGTGTCGATCGCAATGAACGTGAGTGCTGGCTGAGTGCCGGTGCTGGTGGTACGGGTCTGGGTCAGTGGATGATGTGGTGGTGGAGGCGGTGGAGGTGGCATCGCTGGATGTGCAGTCAGCGAGGGTGGCAATTCCCCGTTGAGGGACTTTTCCATCTGCACCTCTTCGTATGTGGGGAGTTTACTGTGTGGGATCTCATGCAGATCGGAACTCGACAGCTCGTATGGTGGCGGCGCACTAAAATCCGCTTTGGGTGGCGGTAATTCGTCCATGGGAGGTTGGCGATTGGCCATTGTGATAATCTTCAGCCGATTGATCGTGAGTAATGCTGAAAAAAGAAAGAAAAGATGGTAAATTTTCGCACTTTGTGAGGAGAAGGTTGCACCGTCACGTACTAAGGTGTAAGTAGGCTAAAGCTGTACGACTAAGCGAAATTATTTTTTTTTTATATTTAAAAAGTAAATTTACTTCTATTGGGTCTTATCGGGAAGATAACAAGCGATTGGGAGAGCGCACTGCGCTGATATACTATCACGCTTATCGCGGGAAGGCAATTATACTGTCAAAAGCTCACCATATGCCGGCGAGCAGAGATGATAAGGGTTTGGATAAAGCAAAGCACACTGGCAAAGCACTCTTAAAATGGAAATTGTCAATATGTTGATGGGACAGTTGCAGTGATCATATAAAGAATGAGATCATTACCATTGCTCCCAATGACGAGGTATTTTGAGTTTATGACAGAGATTCGTATAAACGTAATGGAACGCTGTTGCTATGAGTTCTTCGATCGGAACGAAAGCAAATGGGAAGTGCAAAGTGGGAGTAATTCTTATAGGTAACAGAGCAATACCAACACACGAGGTGAGTCTCTGTTTCAATAATCTGTTAGTGGCGAATAGGGAAAATGAAACCACCATCGTCATTAAAAATAGACAAGAGGTTCATGTTATCGCCTTCAAAAACTCTGAAAAATTCGCTATGTATCACTGGGGCTAATCAGAAACTTCATACTCTGATCACAGAATATAGAATTCGAAAGAGAGAACGAAAGACAACTCGCTTAACACCGAAACTCCAAGAAACCGAACTGGGGAGAGTTCGTTGTAGAGAAAGGGCAGAAGAGAAACGGCCTCCTATCGCATCCGATGGAAACTCCATCTAAAATTGATCCTCCAGCGCCATTAAAAGGGAAAACTTAGTCAAAGCCTATGGAAAAGTCTGTCCCTAATCAAATGACAAAAAATACAGCCATGGTGGACGAAAGAGCTTTAAAGCATTAGAAAGGAAACAAGGAAACTCTATAGAGATGCAAGAAGCTCGAATTCAGAAAACGACTGATGTCTCTATTAGATCAACCAACGCAAATTCAAAAGCACGGTTAATAGTTCTAAACGCACCTTCTGGCGTAACTTCTGTTGTAGCGTAGAAAGCACTATTGAATCAGCCAGGCTTAGAAGAATAATCACCAAGGAACCAGCTGTTACCTCAAGCTCTCCAATGGAGACTCGGCAAGGTCCACCCATGAATCTCTAACACATCTACTGGAAACACACTTTCCAGGATGTGATTCTTACTCTGACAGGAATCTAGACACAACCGTCTACAATGACAACCATATGATACCGACAATGGAGGACATGGTTAGTGTAGAAAGAATTAATTGGGCATATGACTCCTTCTCTCCCCATAAATACCCGAAATCGTCGGTATTATTCCGATCATGATTCAAAAATCGAAACACCTCGTAGCAGGATTCCTACAAAAATTGTTTGTTGCGGTTACGTTCCTATGAACTGGCGAGAAATAACGGTTTTCTTTATCAATGAAGCCGGAAAGCCTAGCCACACGACTGTCTTACATCCTTCGCATTAAAGATCTTTGAAAAACGCGGCCACGAGACCGCGAAGGACTTCAGACCAATCAGTCTAACCACCTTTGTACTAAAAACCTTGGAGCGCGTTCTAGGCATACAAATGCAAAGTTTTCTAGAAGAATCTTCGCTATCCAAATCACAGCACGCCAACCTCAAGGGCAGATCAACGGAAACAGCACTCCGCGAGGTGGTGCGGACAATCGAAAAATCCTTACACTATAAGCAATACACTCTAGCCTCCTTCTTAGATATAGAGGGAGCTTTCAAAAACGTCCTCACTGGAGCTATTCTTGAATCTCAGATCTAGCTAGGTATCGAGGAATCTATTAGCCAATGGATAGTCTATCTGCTGGGAACAAGAGTTATCCAGGCAATACTGGCAAATAGCCTGTTAACAAAATTTGCCCATATAGGAAAGCCACAGGGCGGCGTCATCTCTCCTCTACTCTGGCCAGTCGATTATAAACAAAATGAAATCATGGGGGCTGCTCTAGACAAGGTTAGCACCTGGGCTGCAAGTTGTGGCCTCGGCGTAAAACGGAGCAAAACGGGATTGGTGCTATTCACCACCAAAACAAAAATACCCGACTTCACCCTCCCCCGTCTTAATGGCCAACCACTCACACTATCTTCCAGCGCTAGGTATTTGGGTATCATGCTTGACCCAAAACTTAACTGGAAACACAACATCGAACATAGAGTAAGGAAGGCGTGTGTTGCCTTCTATGCTTGCAGCAAAACCATTCGAATGAAGTGGGGACTTCAACCAAAGATGACCTTGTGGATGTACACAGCAGTGGTACGTCCAATTCTCACATACGGCTCAATAGTATGGTGGCCCGCATTGAGTAAAGGCTACAACCTCACAAAACTAAAAAGGCTGCAAAGAACAGCCAGTAAAGGCACCACGGGCGCACTGAGGTCGGCGCTAACGGATGCCCTTACTGTGCTATTGCATCTCTTGCCTCTCGACCAATACATTAGAGATACCGCTTTATGCAGCTCAGTAAGACTCAAGGAGTCAGGAAGCTGGAATGCAAGGCCATATGGCCACAATAATATCCTGGACTCGTTACCAAACGACGTGGTCATAATACTTCTACTAAGCTTCAAGAAAGGCTTCCACGTAGGATTTCCTACAGGACTCAGTGAAAGAGAATAGAAGTAGTAAGAGATTTAGACACGGTGGTCTACACCGACGGATCTAAGATGAACTGTGTGGAGTCCGGAGTCTACTCGGAATACCGAAAGTATCAGTATCATACCGCCTACCGGATTTTGCCAGCGTATTCCAGGCGAACTACTAGCTATCCGAGAGGCTTACACGCTACTGGGACGTAACACTACGGAAAAGCAAAATATTGCTATTCTCATAGATAGCCAAGCGGCCACAAAGGTCATCAACTCATATCCTCCATACTGATACAGGAATGCCGGAATGAACTTGCCCACCTTGGCGAACGCTTCAGGGTCACACTTCTCTGGGTTCCAGGGCAGGCACGGCTCAGCTCTTCACGACTCACTTGCGGCAAGGGTTTGTATTCCGCTGGGTGCGGTTAAGAGACAAAAAAAATCATACTTCCTGAAAAAGGCCGACTCCAAATGGAGATGGTTAGAAAAATAGCGTCACATCGAGGACGATATGGCCCTCCCACGACAAAAACAGAACCATCGATCTACTAAATAGAACCCGCCCAGATATCGCAAGAATTACGGCGATAGTCACGGGACACTGTCCAATTGGAGACCATGCGGCCAAACTATGGATACCATACAACCCCCAATTCCACAGTTGTGGGAACACAACTGAGAGAGAAACCCTCTCCCATTTCATCTGCAAATGTCCGGCACTAGCAAGAGCCAGATTGCGTGCGTTAGACCAACCATTATTCTGTTTTCTAAACCTCATAGGCTAGATCTAGAGACCGCCTGTATCACATCGACAACAACAATCAAAATAAAGGTCACAAGAGTTGTGGTAACAAAAAGGCACATAAGTGCTACTTGGGTTCATGCCGCCACTTCTACCTACATACTGCCTGACCCTGAAAGACCATCCTCCTACCATCTTTCCATCTAGAGAGGAGTGGAAGAGGAACAAACAGGACACCGAAACCATATTCATCTATACTGATGGTTCAAAATTGGACATAGGCGTGGCAGTGTTTTCCGAAACATAAAGCTGAACAGCACTCTTCCTTGGCACAGCAGTGTCTTCCAGGCTGAGGTATTTGCAGTATCAGAGGCAGCTAGAAGATATCACCATTTTTATTGATAGTCAGACTGCAATTAAAGCAATCTCTGCTGTCGAAATAAAGTCCAAGCTTGTGAAGCGTTGTCGTAAAAAGTTGAAGCTTCTTGGTGTCTATCATATGGTTAAGCTCTGGGTCCTCGGAAACAGAGTCATACAGACAGTGAAATTGCTGTCGAGGGAAGGATCTACCACCAGCATTGGTGAAGCAGACCAGTCTGTAGAACCGCCACTTTGTGATTCAATTACTTGGACATAAACTGAAAATGCATCTTATATATGGCGACCTTAGCAGAGGCTGTGGTGAGAAAGAAATACACAAGGATACCCTCCACTTTCTGTGCCACTTCCTAGGCCTCAGTAAATTAAGAATAAGAAAATTAGGAAAACACCTTTTCCACGACCTCACGGATCTATCCGAAACATTTTGTCATTACATACTCAAGCAGAGACGAATGGTCGTCAAACAATCTGATACCAAACACTGAAATAGCAATCTATACTGATGAGGATATTTCCATCTTCGTAGATAGTCAGCGGCCATAAAAGCGCTGACATCCAATGAAGTAAAATCACGAGCAGTTGCACGCTGCCGCACAGAGTAAAAGGCTCTATGCAACCAGAATAAAGTTCAAATTATCTGAGTGCCAGGACATAATAACATTCCAGGAATTGAGAAAGCATGCGAGTTATACAGACTAGGACAGTCTAGCTGCATCTCCTTATCTGATAGCAAAATAGCTAGACACACAATAGGAAACAACAACTAGGTGGCAACATAAACACTTGTAATCACACCAAAGACCAAAGGCCGGAACTAAACGGTAGCAAATCATGCTCTATAGCATTTCTATAGCGGTGAGTGTGATAAGTTGGGTAAGTACACCAATTAAATGAAATTAACCGACACACACCAACTATGCAGGAAATGCGGCGATCCAGACATTCCACACTTACTGTGTCAGCAGCTCTCTGTCGACGATAACCAACCTTGACGTGGTGAAGAGGCTAAAGTGGTTTCCAATGAAACATAGAACGAAACCGGAGGCTTATGTTGAGGTTCACTCCTTCACATAAACTGTCAGGGCGAAAGTATGAAACTAAAAGGTGATCTCCAAGGTAAGATGCGCGCCGATAGCTGCATGGCTAGTTAGTTAGATTGGCTGTTCGTACAAGACGAAACACAATTAGCGCTGGAGTGCGCCGTTTTGATGCCAAATATGGCTTAGCATGGCTAAGAGACTGCACAGTCGCTAGCGCAAACTCTAGATACCAGGGGACCCTTAGTTTTATTCAAATTTTGACTTTACCGTATACAGGGGGTGGATGACGTTATTTCCCCTTATTCGTGCATCCGAAATCGACATTTGTAAACTAAGCAAAGAAGAGTGCAAATTACTCGGGCATTCCAAACCCTATAAACACCGATTGTCAACAACAACTGACGAAAGAGGAGGAAAGCCTCTTACCCCGAGCTCCGGATGAGGGAAGCGAAGGAGCAATAGAATTCTAAATGGAGAAACTACTTCTTAAAAGGGATTACAGTTGCTCTAACGCCAGCTCATCTAAATTTTCCATATCCTCAACTGCATACATCCGTTGTTAAGTCAAATCCTGCAAGTTGACGATCAGAAGATTAAGAGAAATATAAACTCTAGGAGAAAAGGATCGCCTTAGACTACGGAAAGCTCAAGAGTTTCTACAAAGTTTGGCATATGAGTCGATCGCTCATACTTGCGCAATGCACGGATCGAGTGCCTCTGGTATGTAGGGACTGATGGGACCATCTAGGACAAATAATGGTCTACTCAGGTCCTGCGAAAGTTGAAGGCAAAATCATGGCTGATGATCCCGTGTATACCCTCGCCGTCAACTGTTGCTCGCTCTTTGCTCGCTAAGAGGAGATGCAGGAAGATAAGGGAGAGCTAGATGGATCGGTCGACGTTATGAACCAGGAGATGCCATGATCATTTCAGACTCCGTAAAGATGGACTTTTAAAAAAACGCCCCTACTCCGAATACTGTGACTACAGAACAGAATGAGAGAATGAACACGATCGTAACTCAGGTGGTGAGATAATGAAGGGTAAGGGTGTTTGTGAGCTGAAAAGACTGCCTCCGTTCGCGGCAATGCAGCCGGAGATCAATCTCTCCAGACCCTTGTATTGATGGATTAGAGGACAGAACGTACACAAGTGGCAATCAGAACCCGAAGGAGAAGTTGAAGATGACCGAATTCGTTGAAGATGTTAATATGCTTCCTTTTCAACCAGAACAAGGCTTCTTTGATTGCCATGATTTCCGCCTGGAAAGCGCTACAACGATCGGGAAGGCGAAAGGATATGCTTAGGTTAAGCATCTCGGAGAAAACAACTCCACCCACTCCAGATTCTGTTTTAGACCCATCCGTGTAGATGTGACTTGAGTTATTGGTATCGACCGAATCCGACTCCCATTCAAGGCGACTGGGAATGGTTGTCCGTAGGTTATGCTCAAAACTGAATTGGGTAATGGTGTGGTCGGTGTTTTTTGTAATCTCAAGGTGATTCAGAATCTTTGTGTGTTCAACCTGTCTATTGTGACGAGGATCTAAGTCTCATAGCTGCACAGGCTGTGGTCTGTTTGCCGTAGATGTATAGGGGCACTAGATGTAGGATAGCATCTAGGGCTGCGGAGGGAGTTGTTCTAAGAGCTCCGCTAATGCATATGCAAGCTGATTTTTGAACTTTACCTAGTAGGTTGCGGTTGGAGGTTGTATAAGCCGTACAACAGACTAAGGCACCATATAGCACGTATGGGTCTAATGATAGACACGTAAAGAAAGCCCATTTCATTCCGATTGCCTTTTTACAAGACTATAAGGCTACGGTGGCTTTCTTAACGCGTTCTTGGATGTTGGCTTTCCAGTTCAGTTTCTTATCGCAAACCAGTCCCAGGTATTACGCTGAATCTGCGAACTTGAGACTGACGCCATTAAGTTTGGGAGGGTCAATGTGCAGGACTTTGTATTTCCTGCTGAAAAGGACCAATTCGGTTTTTTGAGGGTTCGTGCCGAGTGCTCCGCTATTAACTATGACAACAACCTCTCGTCAGAAATTAAAAGAAGAATGTCAACCGCGGTTTATTCGGGCAACTCAGTAGTAAATCCCTCACCTGATCCTATATAAGAGCCTGATCATCCCAGTCCTGCTTTACGGCGCTGAAGCATGGACCGTATCAAAAGCGGATGAAGAAAGTCATATTGTCGCTTTGAGCGAAATTTTTTTTCGCAAGAACTTCGGTCCCGCTTATAATTATGGGAGCTCTACAGCAAAATGATCAAGGAACTCCGCATTGGACGTTTAAGATGGCTAGGACATGCATAGCTAGTTGGCACCAATACTCCGGTCAGTCTTCGATTCCCAGCCACACTTTAGACGAATTATAGGAAGACCTCGCATTAAGTAGCGCGCACAAGTAGAAACCGACCTCAACCAACTTGAAGTGCACAACTGGATGCAGTTAGCTAAGAACCGGCACGTTGGTTGAGGCCTAGGTTGACCATAGACTCCAGCGCCATTTAAATAAGCAAAGAAAACTAGTTCCCCACGTTTATTATAGGTCACCTTGGTTGATTCAGAATAAGTGTCAATTAGTCTTCAAGTCTGTTCAACCTGTAGCAATACACCAAGCAATAAATGATGTCTTGGTGTTAATGGGTGATGATGGTGCAATGAATCTCTGTTAATTGGAAATTGATCACGGCTGTTGGGTTTAATTTTACGACCTTTTCCAGCCGTATACCTTACCAGATCTTAGCAGTTTGGAGTGGACACGACGCAATACCCGTACCGCGTCAGGTTAATAATGCATATGTGCTGGTGTACAACCACGACATACCTACCGCCGATAGCATGTTAACACATTAGACACGTAGGTAGGTACCCCCATTAATGGAAGACAATAAGCATTCCCCGATAGAAAACAAAACAACGTAGCAGCAGATAATGTTGGAAAACTGCACGAATGACGAATAAATTTGCCAGAGCTAAGCCACAACAAATGCAAAAACAACACGATTAGTATTCTCGTATCGAAAGACCACTAGGAGTAGCTAGTTAATAGCTCCCACGCCCTTTTGCCGCCCTCCACCCACAAGGGCTAGACTGAAGTCGTTGCGTCGCTGCGGTTTTATATTGTTTACGAACGGCAATTGACTTTGAGGCGAACTTGTTTTTGTTTGCCAGATTCATACACACATGACAGAGAACGCAAACAAATTTGAATCATCAATGTTTATGGCCTGTGCTTGTGCTAGTGCCATGTGATCAATCAATGTTTGTCACCAATTGGAACATATAATGAGCAGCTGCCATTTCGCCACACTCAATTGTTGTCACTTTCATCGAGTAGGTATTTTGAAAAGCGACATTGGTTTTGGATTATGCTGTTGCTCACAAAAGACGGTAGGTAATCACGCCGAACTGGTTTTTCTACACACCTCCGATGCGCGTACACATACATGGCAACTTTAATCCAATAAGGGTACTCCATCAATGGGGACTTGTAAATTTTATCGGCGCGCGATTAGGACTCCTAATTAGCAGGTGCAAATAAGCTGAGTTTGTTGTTCTCTGCACCTGGTTGGTAGGTGAAAATATTTTGCGTCAGCTGGGTAAATTTGTTTTTCTTTCGCTGCTTGTTATCAGGTCGACAAAAACAGTTCAATTACCGATGAATATATTCAATTATCAAGAAATACACACATTCTGGTTCATGGTCAACGAATGAATATAAAAAATAAGACCCGTCTGTTGGGATGCTGCTGAAAATAAGTGGAAAATCGAAAGGGAATGGGGCGGGGGACGGGGAGTAGCGCACCTTTTTATTTGTAAGCCTTTCACTGATGTAACTGGTTTCCCTTGGTATTGGAATTGTAGCTCGAACAATATGTATGCACTGGGATAGAGAGCAATTGCGATTTTATTTTAAAATACTTTGTTGCGATTCACTGAGAACTGATAAATTTTGTTAACAAAATTTTTCCTACTTCGTCACCGTTTTGCTTCGCTTTTTTCACTTGTCTTTTGCTGAGACTTTTTTTTGTCTCCTCTTGTGGGGTCGCTCAGCTTCAGTCTGTTTTTGTGGCAATCGATATGGAATACACACACGCAGAACACGAACAGGGTTTGGTTTTGGTTTTTCTTTTTGTATTTTGTTTTGGTTTTGCGAGTTGTCATCGTGGTTCGGCTAGTTGATACTTTGGGAGTAAAGCGCTGTTGTCGTATGGGGGTGAATGGAAAAGTTCAAAGTTGATTTTATTTTATATTCTGATTTGTAATCAGTGACGAAAAGTTTTTGAAATTTCAGATTTTAGCCACAAAAAGTTATACCGCGAGGGAAAAATTAACTTTTTTTTTTTTTGGAGTGAAGATAAATTTTTATTTGTCCATCAATTTACGGATCTGACAACTTCCTTCAAGCGGTTTAATACTCACATTTCGAGTCGGATTTGGTAAGCAAACTTAAAGTAAATGGTAGGTATAGTGCGTACCAAATCAGTTGGCCAACGGTCGATTGCGCAGAGAGAGGATTTAAGGGAAATTTAAGATATTTTACAATAAATTTTAAGAGACCCGCGCAGTAGATTGGCCAACTGATTTGGTACGGACTATATAGTCTAGGTGGTGCATTTTATGTTTATTGGTAGCTGCTGTCGTCGATGTTTTAGAGTTTTTGTCAAACTGCAATAACTTAAACAAACAGAAATCAATAAGCTCTCAAGAAGAAGTACACTATACAGACAGGAGAAGATCGGTAGTATAACCTAAAATCAAAGAAAGCTAAACAGCGAATTGCCTTCAATGCACTTTGAGTAGAATGCAAACGATTTATAACTGGTCTTTCATTCCAGCATTTAGGTTGGAGTCAAAGTGCAGTCCTTACTTACTTACTTAAGTGGCGCTACAGTCCGGGATGAACCTGGGCCTCAACCAACATGCCTCTCCAATTAGCCCGGTCCTTAGCTAACTGCCTCCATTTGCGCACTCCAAGTTGGTTGAGGTTGGTTTTTACCTTAAGACGACGTCTTCCTCTACTGCGTCCGACGTCTGGCTGGGAATAGAAGACTCTGCGAGCCGGAGTATTGGTGTCCATTCTTTCTACATGTCCTAGCCATCTTAAACGTCCAATGCGGAGTTTTTTGACTAGGGGTATGTCGCTGTACAGGTCGTATAGTTCGTGGTTGAATCTTCGTCTCCATAGCCCGTCAACGCAAACGGGACTGAAGATTTTCCGAAGAATTTTTCTCTCGAATCGACCAAGGATTTTTTCATCAGCTTCAGCGCCGTAGAGCAGGACTGGGATGATCAGGGTCTTATATAGGATCTCCTTAATAGTTCGAGTGAGGGCTTTACTACTAAATTGCCTTCTTAGCCTGAAGAAACAGCGATTGGCAAGAGTAATTCTTCGTTTGATTTCTGACGAGATGTTGTTGTCAGAGTTAATAGCGGAGCCGAGGTAGACAAAGTCCCGTACTACCTCAAAGTTATATCTGTCAATGGTGACGTTCTGTCCAATTTGTCGATGTTGTGTGTCCTTTCGTGTTTACAGCATATACTTAGTCTTACCCTCATTTACTGCTAAACCCATTTTTGCCGCTTCTTACTCTATACTAGCAAACGACATCACGTTGAGTCCTACCAATGATGTCAATATCGTCGGCGTATGCTAGTAGTTGCACCGATTTTTGGAAAATTGTGCCCCTGGTGTTGGCTCGGGAGTTTTTCACAATCCTCTCAAGAATCAAATTGAAGAGTTCACATGACAGCGCATCGCCTTGCCTAAATCCTTTTTTGGTATCGAATGTGTCGGTGAGGTCGTTTCCGACCCTGATGGAGCACCGAGAATTCTCCATCGTCATCCTACACAAACGGACGAGTTTGGGCGGTATACCAAAACTAGACATGGCTCTGTACAGTTCGTCTCTATAAATGTTGTCGTATGCGGCATTGAAATAGATAAATAGGTTATGGGTATCGAAGTGTGAAAATTTGATCGATTGTGGACTTTCCTGGCGTAAAACCACACTGATAAGGGCCGATCAGGTTGTTGGTAAACGGTTTCAGGCGTTCACATAGACTTATGCCTCTGTAGTTGGCGCAGTTCAGAGGGTCTCCTTTTTTTTGGTGCAAAGTGCAGTCCATTTGGAGAATCGATGTTCATTACCTACATGCTCTCAAATGTAAGGCAATGCAAAACGAGATCGACGAAATTTCCGCTAAAAAATGCGTTTGAATAGAATGATGAGGCTCTTATATGGGATACCCTTACTAGTTTCATTAAAGAAACTGCGGTTGGTAAGATTCTTCGTTTGATTTCTGACGAGATATCGTTGTTTTCGACGCAAGATCCCCTTTTGTCGATTTCTTACATAAACTACTATTTGACATGACGACATGTTGTTGGATAGATTTTTGAATAATACGTCATTTTAACATTAGAGTTTTGGATATTACTGACTTGATGGCGCTACAGTTCGGAAAGAACCTGAGCCTCGACCAACATGCCTCTAAAATTTGTCCAATCTTTGGGTAACTGCATACAGTTGAGGACTTAAAATTAGGGCGAGTTTGTCGTCTACTGCATCCGACGTCTGGCTAAGAATCAAACACTCTGCAAGTCAATGTATTGGAAACAATTTGCTCTACAAGTCATGGACATCTTAAAGGTACAATGCGGAGTTTTTTGAGCAGGTATTTGTTGCTGTACAGCTCGTATACTTCTTGATTGAATCTTTGTCTCCAAAGCCCGTCAAAGCAAACGGGACCGAAGATTTTTCAACGAAATTTAAGCTCCATTTATTTCTTCGTTCGCTTTTGACATGGCCCATGCTTGGGCGCCATATAGGAGGGCTGGGCTGATCTTATACAGGAGGATTGTTCGAGTGAGGGGTTTACTACTAACCTACGAAATAGCGGTTGTCAGAGTTAATAACGGAGCCGAGGTCCTAAGTATTTCAGGCAATGGTGGTGATCTATATAATTCGTCGATGTTGTGGGTCCTTTCGTGTTGACAGCATGTACTTAGTCTTACCCTCATTTACTGCTAAACCCATTTGTGCCGCTTCCTTCTCTATACTAGCGAACGTGGCTGTTTCATCCCGTTAAGTCCGACCAATGATGTCAAAATCTTCGGCGTATGCTTGTAGCAGCACAGCCGAGGTGTTGGCACGGGAGATTTACACAATCCTCTCAAGAATTGGGTTAATGGCACTGCGTAGCCTTGCCTACCCTGATGGAGCAGAGAATTCTCCATCGTCATTCTACACCGATCGACAATTTCGGGAGGTATACCACATCTAGAATGTATGGTTCGTCTCTATAAAAGATGTCTGCGGCTTTGGAATCGATTAATAGGTGGTGTTCACATGTTTTTTCCACGATCCAATTATAAATTTTTCTGGCCTAAAACCACACTGATAAGGGTCGATCTGACGTTCTAACGTTTACCAACAACTTGTAAATGTTTTCCGGCATTCACATATGACGGCAGAAAGGATCATTTAGGCGATGTTGAGCAGACGTATGCCTTTTTATAGATCAGACAAAGATGCTGAGGTTACAGTCTTCAGGCATACTTTCATCAGACCAAATTTAGCTTAATAGTTGGGGAATGCTAATTACCAAATCATCTCCATCGGTTCAAACCGCTCGGTAAGAAGGCCAACCTTCTCGGTTTAGTTTATGTTTAGATAGTGTTATCCTCACTTCCCTTGGGTCGGGTGGTTGGTAGTTTTGCCTGACAGCGGGAGTTGTTCGTCATCGCCGTTTAACAGTCTTCAGAAGTCAGTAGCACATCAGTTGATACTGGTCAGCTTACAACTAGTTAAGGCAGCGGGTACGGCCAATGCTAGTTCGCTAGTAAGTCTAAGGTATAGCTAATCAATAACGTGGTTACAGATCACGCTTTTTTTTCACGCTAGTAAGAGAGTCCGCGCTAGACCGCTCTAGTCCATGCTTTTAATTTTGTAGATCAAAACTCATTTGATTTTCATGTTTACTAGCTTAGACTATCGTGAACAATCACCACCGATTTTTTACTGCCGGATTAGCGCACTCTTTTACTAGCGTTGGCCGTAACCGCGTCCTTAGAGTTGCTTACCTTAAATGAATGCCATTTGGATTTTAAACTGATGCAGACCCAAGTCCCGATATGAGAACTCCCCCTTGTCAAGGATGAGAAATTTAGCGGTGATTTTAGCAGACCTTGCGTTTGGTTGACGTACAGGTTCTGAATGATACTTATCGAAGTGGGTGGCTATAATTTGGCCTTCAATCGTGCGATAATCACGTTCCAGCCAAACGTAACGTCAGACATAGTAGAGAAAGTCCTCGCCTTACGCGGAGGCACAAGTGGAAACCCACCTCAAAAAACTTGAAGTGTCAGTAGGCTAATGACCGTGCCAATTGCTGGGCCAAGATAGATTAAGGACATTTTCACTGCATACTGTAGCGCCACTCATGATAGTTAGTCCATGTTGATGCCGATATTGCGGTATCAGTGTTTCTACTGTCCAGCATCAGTTTAAGTAGTCAGCGAAATCCACACAAGCCCATGGAAGATGAAATGGGCCTCGTCTTGCTTTGCTCTCTTTTTTTATTGCAATTTGTCTCAGAATCTCTCTAGGGTTACAGTTACAAATACAAATAATAAACGCAACAGGCTAGTTAGGACCCAGGGTCTAGCTTTTCCCACAACTATTCATTGCGTTTCTTGCACGATGGAGTGACCTCCTGTTTAAATCAAATCCGAACTGAGTTCATGGCAATTGATAACTCCGATGATATATCAGATGATCGCGAGAGGAGGGCCAGTGAAAATTAATTAAGGTGTTGCACTAACCACCCGCGCCACTGAGCCCGTCAGGGTTCCAACACTTGCTTCATATTCTACAGACTGTTTTCCAAAAACGTCTAGTAAAGCAGATGAATGTATGTTATGTTCAATGTTGTACCAAAGTTGGAAAGCAGAATCTCATGTTCATTAACTGCAATAAATTTTGTTAGTCGCCCTTCAATATATTTAAAGACACGTCCTTCCTAAATCTCAACCTATCCCTAAATACTAAAACAAATCTTACTTATTCGGTTCAAACTTTACACGACTAAGTCGCAAAATAAAATCGAGTAGGAACATTTGAATTTTGATTTCTTTTGGGTTTTCTGTCACGTAAAATCCAGCGACGCCAGCCTTTTCCAGAATTGACTGCTGGTCCTTAACCTAATGAAGAGCAAATTCCGATAAGACTTTCTGCAGTGACAATATCCATTACCAACTCACCTTCTGATCCAAATGGGCGATCAATTTCATATCGGTCTCCCTCAGGCTCTTGGTATGTTTGATTTTCATCAATGCCAGTATATGCTCCAGTTCTTCAGGATCCGATATTTTGGCAGCCCATTCCTGTACTTCAATTTGGTATTTGTTTTCCGCTTGATTTCGGAGGTTCTCCAAGTGTTTCTCCGTAACATGCTGGATGTCCATCAGTCCCTTGACTATTTCGAATATAGTGTCATTTAGAAGAGAATTCGCTAGCTCTGTCAACAGCTCGTAGGATATCCGCATTTGGAACTGTCTAAATGAATTAAGTTTGGTTTATATAAACAAATTCAATTCGAGTTTATCGACGTACTCTGGTAAGGAGCTGTGCATTTGTTTGAGTTGGTCGACTAGGAAGTAGAGTTTTCGCTGAAGAAATTCCGGTGTAGGTTGTTCCTCATCTTGATAGGGTTCTTGGGATGTTGAGTTTTCGTCCATTTGTTGGGGGTTTTCCATTATTTTGTTTGTATTTCCAACTGATTTGAGTGTATTTTGTTTATTCCTGATACTTTTGAGTTTTGTTTGAAATATTGGTGACACTTGGCGATGAAACGTCAAATGACAATTGGCTTAAGGGGAATACACACGGCAATGGTACCAAGTTTTGTTAAGATTTGTTCACACTATTTTAGCATTTTCAATGTCTGACTACAAGTTCATTAAAATGAATCACTTTCAAAAGAGATAGGTCGAGACGAAAAATTACACCGAAAATTGACGGAGAATTTTAAAAGAAGATCATCCAAAAATATTTTAATTTTTAATTAAAATTTTCGCAGAAAATCACTTTTTTATATTTTAAAGATCAAGACATATTTTTGTGAAGTAATGTTTCGGATATTACCCAAATGAAACAGTGTTTTCCAATGACATTCCTATAGCCAGCTACCTAAGAAAAAAAGCAATTCCATCGTGTTTGGTTCTCTAATGAAGTAGTTCAATGATAGCTGTAATTGGGCCCTAGACATACCTGTGATAGAGCTGTTTTAGAATTCAACGAGTTCAATAAATACATCTACCATCTGTCAAAACTGCCATCTAATGATGCTTTTCTGTGTGTGCAATTCATGAGAATGAAAGTCATTGGAATGGACACGAACAAATGGCGCTTTTGATTGCTATTTTAGGAATTCAGATTTCTCACGTCCAATCCAACATTCATAATAGTAATTCTTGTTTTAAATCCATGGACACGCTAACATGAGTTTATTTTTAAATCATTTTTTTTTTGACACTGGCGGCTCTTTCTTGTCTCTGTCACTAGGAATTATGTCTCCGAAAATCGCGAAAATCAAACTTTTTTCAGATGTGAGTGCTTTGTTGCCCAAACGGGGGATTAATCGAAAAAAACTTTTGGACCAAAATAAAGCTCCCACCGCATATGCATGCACGTTTGTGTAAACTGTTGGATTGGTTGTAGACAATCCGAACCATCGATGGTGTTACAGACGAGAACACGGAAAAGCTGTAGTTAAGTTCTCCTTAATCCTGGAGTATTGACCTACCAACGATCAACAATTCACCATCCTTATGAGCCCAATTGACTGATAAGAGGTAATGCTGCTGCAAACTACTCACAATTTGTATGGAAATTTAACCAAAAAGTGAAATATTTAACTAAATGGGCCTCCGCACATGAGATGAATATTTTGGTGTGAAACCGGTTTTATGGGCGAGGGGACTGAGGTGTACGGATAGAAAATGCAAAATTGGTTAAAAATCTTCAACCAATACAAACATATTTTTCAACATTCGGCTCTCATGTCACCGACACTAACTTTACAGACAAGAAATTTCAACAATACAAAGACCATCGTGTTCCATTGGCATAAAAATAGAGAAAAGTCCAGATTTACTAATGGAAAACGCCATAGACAAACGTCATGTTGGTACGCAATAGAGATCTGTACCTCATACCTCATAAATGATGGACTACAAAATGTCTAATACACCACTCTGATGGTACAATGAAGTGATCGGTACTTCAAAAATGAAGTACTACAAAAAAGTCCCATACATCGTTGTGATAGTATAGTCCGTACCAAACAGTTGGCCAATCTACTGCGCAGGTGTCTTAAAATTTATTTTACAATATCTTAAATTTCCCTTAAATCCTCTCTCTGCGCAATCGACCGTTGGCCAACTGATTTGGTACGCACTATACATTGGTATAATGAAGTGTTCGGTACACGGTACCTCACACCTCGTATGAGGCAATACAAAATGTCACATTCACACAGCCACTACAGCCAGCGCTCTGAAATGTATTACTTGGCTCGCCTGACAATCAACAAGACAGATGAAAACATTTTTTTCTTGGTGAGTGGAGGGAGACGAAATGTGAATGTGTTTGGTTTAGTGTGTGTGGCTGATGAGGTGTGAGGCAATACATTTTTTTGCTTTGAGGTGATGGGACATTTCAGAGCGGTGTATGCGACATTTGTATTGCTTCATGCATGAGGTACACATCACTATCTCATACGCGTTTTGTGAGTCGAGCAGTCAACATCAATTTAATTGCATATACTCTCACACAAACCTAAGAGCTTTTAATTCAAAAGTACTCAAGGCAAATGTCAATTTCTATAGAATTACTAACACAGCGAAAAGTGGTTCATGTATACAATTTGTTCTGCCGGCATATTCATCTCGTGTGCGCTTGGAGTATGGTGTGATGTTAAACCAGTTTTACACCAGAGTTAAACTCATCTCATGTGCGGAGGCCCAATGTGAGCGACGAACGAAATCCAAAACGAAAAAATTGATCTAGAGCAAAAAAGAGTGCTTTTTGTATCCCAATCGAAAACGCTATTTGAAAGAACTTGAAGAACATCCGATAATGGAAAATCAACATTCTTTGGAGTGCCCCAAGGCTCAATACTTGCTCCTGTTTTGTTTATCCTCTATATAAATGACGTATGCAACATTTTGAAGCATTGTAAGATTGTCATGTTGCCGATGATGCCCTAATATACATCGTGGGTAGTGATATATCATCTTTAACGCAACGATGGCGGCTACATCTCCAGTTAGATCGCACTGGTAAGTGTAATCCCTATATGAGCTGCTTCGACATATTTGAACACCATAGGTCTATAGGGATTTCCAATACTGAGCCAGGGTGTTGGAAAAGAGGACAAGGTGGCGAAGGAGCCCTCAATGGGTCAATGGCAGCGCTCATATCCCAAAATGTGTTACTGACATCGGTTTTTCCGGCCCTATGTCCTGAGGTCGAAACAAGAGCCTGGCCCTCCAGGTTGGGGGTTGTGCCGTCGGGGTAAGCACTTGTTATGAGAGATACAACCAGCCTCGGATAATGGAACTCCTCAAATGGCAACAAAACCTGGAACGTTAATGTTCTATGATCTGAGAGTACGTACCTGGAATATACGAACACTCTTATCCCCAGTTGCTACCTCGGAGTAAACATAAACTTCACGAATGACACCCTAGTGGATATTCGGTGAAGAATTACCCTAGGAAACCGTTGCTACTTCCGTTTGGCAAAACACTGGGTTCAAAACTCGAAGGACGATATGTGTCCTTTATAAAACCCTTATCCTCCCAATTCTGCTTTATGGCGCCGAGTGCTGGACCATAAGCAAGAAGGGGAGCTGATACTGGGCTCATTCAAAAGAAAAATACTTGGGCGGATTTTTGGTCCACGAGGAGGGCGAATGGAGGAGAAGATACAACCGCGAACTCTATGAGCTGTACCAAGATGTGGATGTAGTCCAAAAAGCTAAAACACGTCGACTACACTGGCTCGGCCACATCGAGCGAATGGACATTAATGCTTCAGCTAGGAGGATCTTCGAATCTCAGCCCCCAGGTTCGAGAAGACAAGGAAGGCCGAACCTCCGTTTCAAAGACCAAGCCAGAGTGCTTGGTCTGGACAACTGGAAGCAGCGTACCCGGAATCGTAGAGGGTGGAGGGCTGCAATGTCTCAGGCAGAGACTCTTCACGGCTCGGGAGCCCGATAAGCAAGTAAGTTACGAAGAAGCTAAACGAGGATAAGATTAAGCATATCCTATCAAAACACAAAGTACTGTCGAACATCAACCTTGGACAAAATGTCACTACCTTGGAGTCAACATCAAAGCCACGAATGCCATAGTGGAGATCCAAGGTTGACCCGTGGAAAGCGAATGGAGGAAAAGAAACACCGAGCTTTGTGTGCTCTACCAGGATGTGGATGTAATACAAAAGTTAAAACGTCGCGTCGTCTATATTAAGCGAATGAAGAGTAGAGTAGAAGAAGCTTAAGGTATGATAGGTGTCGGAACCCATCGGAAAAGGCCTATATAGTAGAACAGATAAGTTGGTGCCAATCACCCTAAGAATTATTCAATCAACCATTTTGTCTCTTGCGTCACTGTTCGAAAATTAATCAACCCATCTGGCAGAGCTTTAAAAACAGACGTATGACCTTAACCATAAAAGCACCATCTTTGCATTTCCCGATTTTCGAAGTGTTTGGCCACAGAAGAAACATTTTCATCCATGAGTTTGGGATAGTACCCGGTACATAGCTTCTTCTCTAAAGGAAATTGCTTAATAAATTGAAATGGAACACCTCATACGCCAAGTGTACTTAATATCCATGACACCAACAATCTGCAAATATGAATCAAACATAAACCATTCTATAAAATTCCATTGGCCTTTTTGGGAAACACACCTTCTAATGTTTCATCATACACATCAGGGAAGTATGACTTAACTATCCACAGAATGAAATTCCATATTCCTTCAAAAAGTTCCCAATAAAGCATCACCACCTCTTCCAACTTCCCAACGACCTCGAACAATAAAATCCATTTCATGTTTTTTTTTATAAAAGTACTTTTGTTTTTTATTCATTGCGCACTTTACGTCTCTTTCAAATAAAAGTACACAACATTAACGGGAATAAATCTACTTAGCGTCCTTCTTGGTGTCAACCTTACCACCACGAATCCTACCGGTACGACGGGCAGCAATAAGACCGACCTTACGACCAGCGGAGGTTCCTCGCTTAACGGTAGATGCCTTACCAATATGTTGATGGTTACCACCACCGTGGGGATGTTCAACGGGGTTCATGGCAACACCACGTACCTTTGGCCAGCTGTTCCTCTTCACCTTGTACTTGTGGTAGGCACGACCAGCCTTCAAGATAGGCTTGTCGATACGTCCACCACCGGCAACAATACCAACCATAGCACGGTTAGCTGATGGGACAACCTTCTTGGCGCCGGATGGCAGCTTGACACGGGTCTTCTTTGTGTCTGGGTTGTGGGCGATGACTGTGGCGTAGTTGCCAGAGGTACGTGCCAAACGGCCACGATCACCAGTCTTCTCTTCCAAGTTGCAGATGATGGTACCTTCAGGCATCTGAGACAATGGCATCACATTGCCGATTTGGAGTGTGCTCTTGCGTCCGCAGTATACGAATTGGCCGGTATGCATACCTTCTGGGGCAATGAACAATTCCTTGCGGGTCTTGTAACGGTAGGCGTCACGGAAGTGAACGACAGCCAATGGAGCACCACGACCAGGATCGTGGATGATTTCCTAATAAAAAGAGAAATAGGCATTTGTTAATTTACTGAATCC
The DNA here is from genome assembly GCA_932526625.1 of Rhingia campestris. NCBI lineage: Eukaryota > Metazoa > Arthropoda > Insecta > Diptera > Syrphidae > Rhingia > Rhingia campestris. The sequence continues at coordinate 21,057,036 of OW052184.1, forward strand.
AATTGGGAGGGTTATTGTGAGACTCACTTTGACTACACCCCTGATGTAGCCATGACGTTCGGCGAAATCTAGAGGCCTGAGTTTGGCGGCTCCCTTACGCCTCTTGACATGGGCCTTGAAGACGGACCCAGCTCCCTTACGTTGTGCACGAATAACGCGACCCATTATTGGCTTTTAAGATCTGCACAAGAAAATAAAACACAAAATTAGTTGTCACTCACAAACACTGCGATGTATGGTTAGAAATCACGGGAATGGAAAGAACATAAATTTCCCGAGTAATCGTGGAAATAATTCAAAAAATATTTATTCCCATCACTAAAGAGTTTCATTTGCATTTCAAATTTATTTATTTCAAGTTTCGATGGCTAGGTTTTTTCAATATTTTTTGAGATTATTTTTACAATACAACACGTACCGAAAGCCTTCTGAAAAAGAAAAGAAAGAGAAAAAGGAAAAACAAGAAAACACACAAAATGTCAGAATTTCGGCATGGGAGCCAACCTACAGATAAGAAAATAATGAGAGTTGGCACATGACCAGGGATGTTAAACTTCCGAGTAGGTAGATAAACAACTTGTTTGTGCTGATTCATCTGTCGAGTAAAATATTTTTGTTTTTATATGGATTATAAAAATATGGAATATTTTCTTCATTTTATCACATCGCCGTGAAGAAAATGACGTTCACTTTTAGACGGCATCCTTGATATGATGTTTAATCGTGTAAAAGTATGTTGGTATATCAAAACTAGTTGGGTTGGGATCGTGGCTTTTCTCGCCAAAATTAATTATTCGGCTCATGCATGTTGACTAGATAGACATATCTACCGTACTCTACTGCGATACGTTTAAATGTACACAAGATATTTACAATGTATGTATAAAATGACATGAAAATGCAGATAAAGTAATACAAACTTTTTGGCATTTCTACTGACAAGCTATAATTTGATAAATTTAGTTTTGCTCCATTATACTATTACAATATGTGCAGGAAATGAGACAAATTTAATTTTTTTAAATTGTGGTATAAAAAATATATATAATATCAGCATATCAGAATGAAAATCATTTCCAACGAGATAGGAAGATCATCATTTTTATGTGCTTCCACGACTTTCAGGGGATGAAAGCCATTGGTTATGAAAGTGTAGCCAGGCACTTATGTATTTCCTACGCAGTTTTTTTTGATTAATTTCGTGTTTCTAATTGAAGAGTTATAACTAGACCAAATAGTATATTTATTTAAAAAAACAAATATTCTGCTAAAACTATTTTTATTTTGTGACAATTCACTGAATTCATGGTGTGAGCATGAACGTTTCACCTCCAAACAATTTGGCAAAAATGCAGACCTGAATTTTGGTATCAAAGATACGAAATTATGAGGCGGTTGTTTCAGATTTTCAGTGCCCCAGGCCTAAAAACATACTTCATTCCAATATTGCGCTGTTGTGTGTATGGCCATATGTCGCTCATGGGAATGAAAGTCTTTGAAATGAACGTGTGGCCGGCTGGACAACTTATCTAGCGTTTATGTATATTTTAGATCATGTTTGCCGAGGACATATTCCGTTCCCTGGTCATGATGCTTGATTGTTAGGAAGTATTATCTCACCACTTTTAGTAAAACTTTGAAAAGTAAACCATTTGAAACCTTTGTCTAAAACTCTATGATGGGGTGGGAAATGTATATTTATCCGTTTTTATTATACGGCTGTAATATTCTTTTTTATCGCTTCCACTTGTGAAATTACCATCATACCAAATTCAGAGCTTAAAAGAAAACAGGAATAGAACTAGTTACATAAGCTTTTAATAATGTGAAGTGCTTTCAAATAATTCAGAAAATGATTTGATAAGGATCGCTTTATGGTTCAATTATATCTTCTGTTTTATTGTAGTGGTGGTTGGTCTATATTTTTGCTCACTGTTCTCCTTTTAATAAACAATCTATCGATTGTACACCAAATCTTTTAGAAAACTGTTAAAATATTTGCCGGATAAGTAATTTGTTCTTTGAAACTGATCACGTTTCGGCGCGTTGCGTTGGACGACGCGCCTAGTTTAACAATATGAAATCAATGTAACCTACCGCAATGTAGCTTTGTCTTGCGTTGAGCTTCAACCACAAAATAAAAAAGTTGGAAAAAGTGTGAATTGTCAAAATATTTGTTGTTTTTTTTTTCTGTGTTATTTTCTGAGAGGGTTGTGGAGTATGATATTTTAAGCTGAGATTCTAATCATTTCCGTAATTTTTGAAGCAGGAGTTGAAACCGCTTTGCGCGCGCAAAGCAATTGGACATAACGTCAACAAAGCGAAGCTTACTTGAAGCTTACTTGATCTCTGCTTACTTGATCTGCTGTGTTTTAGCTACTCAAATTGTTAAAATAATAGTCCGTCTATGTTCTCGCCCGATAAGCAGATACTATGGCACTCCTGACTTCACTTGATGTGGCTTATTATTGCGAAATTAGGCCGGTTGACATTTCTCAATTTCAGACTAACTCAATTTGAACCATGGAAAGATACACAATCGAGCAACGTATTAAAGTTATTAAGGATTATTATGGAAATGGGCGTTCAAATCAAAATGTCCAAATGAGCGAACAATCGGAAAGATCGTGCAAAAATTTGAGCACACCGGGTCTGTAGAAGATGTGAAAGCACCAGCGCATGCTCCTACAGCTCGTACTGCAGAAAATATTGCTGCTGTTCGTGATAGTGTGGCTGACGAGCGTCCACCTCAACTCATCGTCGTGCCCAACAATTGCACCTCTCACTCTCGTCGTTGATGAACATTATGCATAAAGACTTGCATTTACACGCTTACAAGGTGCAATAGACTCAAGAACTAAATCCTCTTGACCATTTCAAGCGTCGTCAATGGTCAGAATGATGACAAGAAATGGCAACAGTGGATGATCAATTTTAGATGAAAATCATCTTTAGTGCTGAGGCACATTTTCACCTCAGTGGATTCGTCAGTAAACAGAATTACCTAATTTGGGAGAATGATAATCCAAGAGTGATTGTCGAAAAACAAATGCACCCACAAAGAGTGACTGTTTGGTGCGGTTTATGGGCTGGATCGATCGAAGTATCCGTCGGAGCGGAAAATTCTCCGATTTTGTACGATTCGGAGGATTTTTGCTTCGAGGTATTCTTCCGAAAAGTTGTTCGGAATATTTCTCAAAAATTTTGTAACGCGTTGCGTTGAAGTGCGTTTCTAAGTGCCATTCTTTTTCCGATTTCCTACGACACAAATTCTTCGCGGAATTTATTTACGAATTGTAGTGAAGAGAACCTAGAAAAAAATTTAAACCTCCGACGAAGTTTGCGTTGTGGAAAATTGTCCGCTCCGACGGATACCTCGATAGGGCTGATTCTGTTCCATACATAATAGAACCATACCAATATTATCATATCAAAAAGTAATGACAGTAATTTCCTAAATGATTTGTGAAATCTTCCTACCCCAGTATGTATTTAATTTCTTCAATAGTTATTGACTTCTTCCCATAGTTTTGAATTCAATAAAGTTAAGTCTCAAACTAAATTCCTTTAAGCAATCCATAAACAGGCGTGTTATATTCGCTACAAAGGCGACAGCAGATTTTAAATCAAAAAAAATCTTTGCAATTTTGTCGCCGAACTCGCGTCTCATTATTTCCGTGTGTATTCGCTATCGCCGCTAGTAAATCCCGGCTGTTTGCGGATAGCTTTATTTTCTAAAAGCACTGTTATTTGATTTTTAATAACACGATTGGTTGATTTCGCTTAACATCGACAATTTTATTCCAAAAATCGAACAGACATGATTTCATTTAACAATAGAATTGCTGTCTTAATAGCTACTTACGCATCCCTTCGTGTTCTTCGAAAAAAAAAATAAACATAGGTGAAACATAAGTTCTCTCTTGTTCTAAGGTACCAAAGACTTTTAAATACCCATAATACTTCTTAGTTTCTGAACCTTTCTGCTATATAATAATATAATTTATTGTTTCGCAGATACCTTCCTTTTTCTGAGAATGTTGTTTCACTGCATTAAAAAATATCAGCACCAAAAAACCTCTGAAGGACACCTTAGTGCAAAGCCTGAAACACATGTGCAGAATTCTCCTTGCCGAAAAAAATAGAACACACAGTTTTCAATGCTAGGAAACACACGTAAAATCTGCAACGTTATGCAAGTTGTCTCTATTTCTAAATCCAATGCAAAAGTCAACAATAGAAATTTGGCATCATTGTATTATAACGTTTTTCCGCATAAAAAAATCCAAAACAAAAGTATCAAAAATGGAAGAGAGAGGGAAACTTTTTCTCATCCCAACCAAAACTTTTTCTTTGCTGTGAAATTACTCACGAATGCTCCTATAGTGAATCACAAATTTACAAGACGTTAATATTTAAAATCCTAAGGTAAAGTCATATCCAATGATAGCCATTTTTTGTGTTAAATGCTCAAATAAATTTTACCAAACACCACACAACTTTTGAAAGCTGAATGTTGTGATAGGAGCCACTGTATATCAAACAAAAAATTCTGCTCAATCCTGCTGCACTGCATTAAGAACCACTGCACATTTGTTTCGAGCATCATAACTTATAACTCGTCTACTTCCACATATGTTTTTGATTTCTTGCGCTAAAGCTGACAATGTCACATGGTTCTTACTTCCAATGTAGCTATCGCCTAAGCCATTCGTAACACAACCCTGCACAGGAACTGCACTTTCCGGCTGTCCAAAGAGCAATAAAATTCTAAACAACTGATAAAAGTGACATCCAGCTGACAGCCTTTGTTAATTTGTTATGTTTATTTCTTTGTTGCGTAGTTGCGTAGAATCTGAGTCATTTCTGTTTTAATTAAGAATATTTCTAAATCCACCCTAAATTAAAAGCTGATAGCATATAAATATAGTTGTCATTCGCTTCTAGCAGCTATAGCACAAAACAGTTCATTAAACATTTGCAACAAGTAAAACCTGAAAAAATGTCTGACCAAGAATGGAATGATTTTAAGGTACGTTTTAGTATTTTGCGCTCTTTAAATTGAAATAATTAAATACAGTACCATTCATTATAGACCAAATTCAACAAGACCTACAACGACATTGAAGAAGAACAGATGCGTAAGAATATATTCCTTGAAACTAAGCAAAAGGTCGAGGATCACAATAAACGTTTTGCTGCTAAAGAAGTAACGTTTTCCATGGCTATTAACGCCTTTTCAGACAATACCCCAGAGGAGCATGCTATGCGCTCAGGAAGGGGCGGTAAACAATAATGCATTTCATTTGAATCTCAATGTGACTACAAAAATGTATTTTAAGTGTTTTCTTTGTATCGTACTTGTTGAATGTAATAAACTTCTTTAAATTTATTTCCAAATTACCAAATTTGCATATATTATTGGAATTCTAGGTCGATTTTAACGAGTAGTTGTTTGAGCTTGGAGTCTAATAGTGTCAAATATTTGGCTTTAGATCGTGATCATTTCAAATTTGTATTATTATGTAGAAACTAGGTGAAACGCTCGGTATTAGAGAAGCATGGATTACAAGAGTTAGGTGCGCCTGAATTGTGTTGCTCCCTTTTAAGAAGAAGACTGACCTGACCTTATAGTCCCATTAAAGCTGCGGTTATACTTCCAGAAGAAATGATCGATATTCGGTATTTGTTGAAAATTTGGTGTAGGGTTGATAGAATGATCTCTCCATGACCACGTGATGCAACTAGTAGTTACTGACCTGTTCCTCAAAATCGAAAAACCATGGATCATTTGCGAATCAACTGTCTGCTAAGGAAATATTTTTTTTCAAAAGAAAACCAAAAGGATTCGTGAACAAATTCCGAGGGAACGTTTTCCCTTGTTAACAAAATGTATTCGTGATGGGCCTGATGGGTGTTTTTTTTACAGGTATAAAACTTTTGTTAAAAATAAAAAACCACAATGGAATGATCAAAATTTTGGTTTTATTAGCTCACAAATTTCATGGCATTTTATGTTTAAATATAATTTCTGGCATATGGTCTCCGCCTCGGCCCAATTTCGCACCACTTTTTCGAGCATACCAGGTCTTATTTCGTCAAAAGTGCGTCGAATGTTGGATTCTAAGTATTCAATAGTTGCTGGTTTATCAGCATAGACCAGAGATTTGATTACCAAACTTTTTGCTCAGCAAAGTCATAGTTGCACTGTATGGCATGTTGCGCCGTCTTGTTGGAACGATTTCTCCTCCAAATGATTGCCAATGACATGAGGAATAAAAATATCACGAAGCATTTGCCTGTAGCGTTCGCAATTCAAAGTAATTGGCAACGGTTTCGGATTTAAAGCCAAATGGGGTCAATGACATGTAAACCGCACCAAACAGCGATTTTTTAGGGATGTAATGCAGTCTAAAGAGTCTCATGGGGATTGTGCTTGTTTACATACCCGTCAAGCCAGAAATTAGTCTCAACGCTGAATATGATTTGAAGATAAAAATCTGTTTCAACTTCCAGTTGATTTACAGCCAATTCACCTACGCAATTCATGGTCCGCTGGCTTTAATACTTGCACTAGTTGGATCTTATATGGATGTAGGCCAAGATATTTCCTCAAAAATGTCCAACTAGTGGACGGTCGGCGACCGAATTGCTGAGAACGGCGTCGGATCGATAAATTCTGGTCCTCATTCACACTCACGTCTACAGCGGCGATGGCGTCTTCTCTACGCACGGTACGGCCTCGATTTTGATGAATATTAGCAAAATGAGTCAATGTGGTCGTGAATCGATCCACAGTATTGCGTAAAAACTTCTGAGATGGTCGAGTATGCGCACCGTAAACTTGACGAAGTGCTCTATAAGTTTGGCGAACTGGTGCAGGTGCAGCCAAAACATCAATCTACCTACTTGATAGGATACAATAGCTTGCTTACTTACGTAAGTGGCGCTACAGTCCCGGGATGAAGCTGGGCCTCAATCAACATGCCTGTCCAATAAGCCCGGTCCTTAGAGCTAACTGCCTCCAGTTGCGCACTCCAAGTTGGTTGAGGTCGGTTTCTACTTGTGCGCGCCACTTAAGCCGAGGTCCTCCTCTACAGCGTCCGACGTCTGTCTGGGAATCGAAGACTCTGCGAGCCGTAGTATTGGTGCCCATTCGTTCTACATGTCCTAGCCATCCTATACGTCCAATGCGGAGCTTTCCGGCCAGGGGTATCTCGCTGTACAGCTCGTATAGTTCGTGGTTGAATCTTCGTCTCGGGAGTTTTAATTCTTCGTTTGATTTCTGACGAGATGTTGTTGTCAGAGTTGATAGCGGAGCCGAGGTAGACTAAAGTCCCGTACTACCTCAAAGTTATATTTGTCAATGGTGACGTTCTGTCCAATTCGTCGATTTAGTCTGCTAAACCCATTTTGCCACTTCCTTCTTTATACTAGCAAACGTGGCTATGACATCACGTTGAGTCCTACCAATGATGTCAATATCGTCGGCGTATGCTAGTAGTTGCACCGATTTTTGGAAAATTGTGCCTCTGGTGTTGGCTCGGGAGTTTTGCACAATCCTCTCAAGAATCAAATTGAAGAAGTCACAGACAGCGCATCGCTTTTTTGGTATCGAATGTATCGGTGAAGTCGTTTCCGACCCTGCAGCGAGAATTCTCCATCGTTATCCCACACAAACGGACGAGTTTGGGCGGTATACCAAAACTAGACATGGCTCTGTATGCGGCTTTGAAATCGAAAAATAGGTGGTGGGTATCGATTTGGACTTCTTGGGTTTTTTCCAGGATCTGTGTAAAAATTTGATCGATTGTGGACTTTCCTGGCCCAAAACCACACTAATAAGGGCCGATCAGGTTGTTGGTAAACGGTTTCAGGCGTTCACAGATTACGGCAGATAGGATCTAGTAGGCGATGTTGAGGAGACTTATGCCTCTGCAATTGGCGCAGTTCAGAGGGTCTCCTTTTTTTGTGGATCGGGCAAACGATGCTGAGGTTCCATTCTTCATGGTTCATGCATATTTTCATCCGACCAGATTTGGCTTATGAGTTGGTGGATGTTATTTACCAAGTCATCTCCGCCGGCCTTATAAAGCTCAGCGGGAAGGCCGTCATCTCCGGCAGCCTTATTAAGCTTGAGTTTAGATATTGCTATTCTCACTTCACTCAGGTCGGGTGGTTGGCAGTTTTCGCTGTCGTTGCCAATATTGAATGGTTCGTTCTGCCTGACAGCGGAATGTTGTTCGTCATCGCCGTTTAACAGTCTGCAGAAGTGGTTCTTCCATATCCTCAGCACCAACTGTGTCTCAACTACAATATTTCCTTGTTCATCTCGGCAGGATTCTGTTCGAGCCTTGTATCCTTGGCTTTGACGTTTTACACTTTGGTAAAACTTGCGAACATCGTTCCTGGAGTGGCACCTCTCTATATCCTCGATCGCGCGTTTTCTTGCTCGTTTTTCTTCTTGCTGAAAAGCCGATGTTCTTCCCTTCTTCTTTGCCTATAGAGCTCAATGGCAGCTCTCGTCTTCACCTGCAGCTTAGCCTTGTAGACCTCGTTCTTGGCTGCGAGCATCTGTCGGCATTCCTCATCAAACCAGGGGTTTCTTGCTGGTGGGCGCGAGAAACCTAGCACATCAGTTGCGGCTGATCTAATGGCCTGTTGGCATCGTTGCCATTGCTCTTCGACATTCGATGCTGGTGGTATGGTGTTGATCGAGAGGTTAAGGGATACGCGTTGTGCGAAGGTCTTGGCGGTCTCTTGCGATTGCAGTCTTCTGTCATTACATTTTTTTACAGTATTTCTGGATTGTTGTGGCGTGGTGGATATCCGCATTCTTACCTTGGCTGGCAGTCGATGTTAGCTCTCCGGAATGTTCGGACATCCAAAATATGGATGCGTGCCTCTTATCTATCGCAATTTGATCAATTTGGTTGACCGTTCGTTGATCTGGAGACCGCCATGTCCCCTTATGGATATCGATGTGAGGAAACCGTGTGCTGGCTATAGTGGCATTTCGTTCCGTAGTGAAATCAATTAGCCTAAGTCCGTTACCAGACGTGTTGTCGTGTAGGCTATGTTTTCCGACAATACTTCTAAAGATGTCTTCTCTTCCTACCTTTGCGTTAAAATCTCACAGCACGATTGTAACATCGTACTTCGGCAGTCGCTCATAGGTTTTGTCAAGGAGCTCGTAGAAGCAATCCTTAGCTATATCATCTTTTTCTTCCGTCGGAGCGTGAGCGCATATAAGGCTTATGTTGGCGAATTTGGCCTTGATGCGGATTGTGACAATGCGTTCGCTAATGTCTTGGAATCATAAGAATGGCACGGAACGAATATACGATTCGTTCCGGGCCATTCTGACCAGGCGGTTGATATTGTTGCTGTTTTTCGTCTTGTTATCAACACTCGCACTTATCGTTTAGCAATTCAAATCCGGCTGCATGAGACCAGTACCAAAAAGGTATAGAACTACATAGAGAACGCATCACAGCTAAAAATGTTGTAGCCTTTTCAGACGCGGGCGGTAAGTACGAAGGGGAATTTTCGTCGTTTGGCTATGCTGTTGCTTGATGCTGACATGGCAATGTGAACACTGGGGTATCAGTATCATTACCCCACATAGAAAATTTTCGTCGTATGAGATGCGCACTCTATGTGGTTGTATACTCTTTGCCAGTACCCAATGGTTACCACTTGGAGGTAAAAAATAAAAGCAGTCAGCGTTACAACCACTGGGCATTGCCAAGTTAAAGCCAATCAGGGTCTACCCTCGTTCTACAACACCCCACCATATGAACCAATACCTTTTATAATAAAAAAAATCCAATCATTATTGGAATAACAGAAGAGTTGCCTATATAAATGCTAAACTAGATATCGGCATCGATCTTAGAGCGGATAGCAACAGTGAAGCGTCGCCAGTCATCTCTTTTGCATCAAGAATTATTAGGCTTATATTGTGTACATACTTTTATTTGAATTTAATATAACCAAAGTACTAAAACAAACCTCTCTTTGAATAAAAATAAAACCAACCTTTATTCCTTTCCCAAATAGTATCAACACACTTTTTCCACAATCATGTCTTATGAGTTTGATTAGAATATTCCTTTACTGTAATATGTAAGTAAATACATATTGATTCAATATTTTCAATTATTCCTCTTATCAGTTAATACGCTCGCCTTGATTTAAATTTTTATTTGACTACTTAGTCACATACTTGATTACTCTATAAGCAGAGAACACCACAATGGATGAATGTGATTCATTGTTCATATGGACATGAGGTCATACACTGGTTTCGAAATCATCACATCTTTTACAGTCACCTTAATCGTTTCATTCAAATAAGAACATGCAGTCATTACTTTTAGAAAGTTCTTATCATCACAGCTTCAATATTCTGATGTCCACCGAATCTTAATGAAATAAACATGTCAAGCCAGGCTTCTCTTCACTGGAAGAGGATATATATGACTACTCATTAGATAGAATCTATAAAACGATTTTATTCTTGTATCCGTGCAGAATGCATAACAGGTAAAATCATTTTCAATATCCAAACCGAGATAGGCTTAAAAACGAGAGGGCAATCGAGTTGCATCTATAAGTACACTAATTTATGAAAATGGTGCAAGGTTTGTTTTCTGCTTGTAGAGAGATTAGACAGCGAAAACTGCCAACCACCCGACCTAAGTGAAGTGAGGATAGCAATATCTAAACTCAAGCTTAATAAGGCAGCCGGAAATGACGGCCTTCCCGCTGAGCTTTATAAAGCTGGCGGAGATGACTTGGTAAGCAACATCCACCAACTCATAAACCAAATCTGGTCGGTTGAAAGCTTTCCTGAAGAATGGAACCTCAGCATCGTTGGCCCGATCCACAAAAAAGGAGACCCTCTGAACTGCGCCAACTACAGAGGCATAAGTCTACTCAACGTCTGAAACCGTTTACTAACAACCTGATCGGCCCTTATCAGTGTGGTTTTAGGCCAGGAAAGTCCACAATCGATCAAATCTTCACACTTCGGCAGATACTGGAAAAAACTCAAGAAGCCCAAATCGATACCCACCACCTATTTATCGATTTCAAAGCCGCATACGACAGCATTTATAGAGATGAACTTTACAGAGCCATGCCTAGTTTTGGTATACCGCCCAAAATCGTCCGTTTGTGTAGGATGACGATAGAGAATTCTCGCTGCACCATCAGGGTCGGAAACGACCTCACCGACACATTCGATACCGAGAGAAAAATTCTTCGGAAAATCTTCGGTCCCCTTTGCATTGACGGGCTATGGAGACGAAGATTCAACCACGAACTATACGAGCTGTATAGCGACATACCCCTAGTCAAAAAACTCCGCAGTGGACGTTTAGGATGGCTAGAAAGAGTGGACACCAATACTCCGGCCCGCAGAGTCTTCGATTCCCAGCCAGACGTCGGACGCAGTAGAGGAAGACCTCGCTTTAAATGGCGCGCACAAGTAGAAACCGACCTCAACCGACTTGGAGTGCGCAACTGGAGGCAGTTAGCTAAGGACCGGGCTAATTGGAGAGGCATGTTGGTTGAGGCCCAGGTTCATCCCGGACTGTAGCGCCACTTAAGTAAGTAAGTTAGTAGAGGGATTAGGTTCCAGAAATGTTTACCAGAAGCAAAACAGAAATAAAATAAAGTTCAAATCGAGTCACGTATGTTGGAATCGGGTGGTATATTATGTAGATCCTCTGTCATCATAAGGCCTGTGCATCATCGTAATGAACGCGCAGTCGAAAATTTGCTGCTGCAAGTGTTGCTGATGAGCCGAATTTATCGATTTCAGCGTTCGCAGCGAAATGGTCGAATGACAACCGATTTTTTTTGGCCGGTGATGAAGATCATGACTTCGACGATATGTGGTTCCAAAAAGTCGAGGAAACAAGCCACATAACTACACAAATTATGGCTTTATTGCGTGAGAAGTTTCTTGGTCGCGTACTTTGAGGCGACGCAATTCGATTTGACACCGTTCGATTTTTTTGTGGGGCTTCGCAAAAGACCGTGTTTACGCGAATAATTCCCGAGCTCCAGACGCATTAAAAACCAACGTTACTCAAGTTATGGCCGAGATGCCGCCCGAAATTTGCGAAAAAATTTGTCAAAAATTACTTCGAATGAATCACAGCTGCGAATCTTTTCGTTTTTCACACTTAGTGGCAAAGTCCAAACTTTATGATGAATTAAAATTTTCATCAAAAATGTATCGCTGTGTGTGTTTTATTTAGCTTTCCTTTCGAAACCGACAAATTAATGACCCTTTAGGTGCACCGATTTATGAAAGGTTGTGCCTCTGGTGTTGGCTGAGGAGTTTTGCACAATCTCCACGAGAATGATGTTAAAAATGTCACGTGACTGTGCGACGCCTTTGCATAAAACCTTTTTTTGTTATCGAATGTGTCAGTGAGGTCGTTTCCGACACTGATGGAGAAGGTATACCAAAACTAGACATGGCTGTGTATAGTTCGTCTCTGTAAATGCTGTCGTATACGGCTTTGAAATCGATGAATGGGTGGTGGGTATCGATTTGGACTTCTTGGGTTTTTTTTCCAGTATCTGCCAAAGTGTGACGATTGATCAGTTGTGGATTTCGTGGCCTAAAATCACACCGATCAGGTTGTTGGTAAACGTATTCAGGTGTTAACGTATTATGGAATATAGGATCTTGTAGGCGATATTGAGAAGACTTATGCCTCTGTTGTTGGCGCAGTTGAGAATGCCTCCTTTTTTGTTGATCGTTCCATGTTGAGGTCATACTATGATCCGACCAACTTTGGCTTCGGTGAATGTTACTTACCAAATCATATCCGCTGGCTTTATAAAGCTCGGTGGGAAGGCCAGGGGCTCAGTGGCGTGATGGTTAGTGCGATGAACTGCCGCGCAAAAGGTCTGGGGCTCTATTACATAAAACGAAACGAACGGCAAGTAAACGAAACAGAAGTAAACGATAGTCAAGACAAAGGGCGATTGTGTATAACGAGAAATTTATGACAGCTCAACGAAAACGAAAGCTTTACGACTGCCCAATGCCAGTCGTATGAAATTACGAGTATCTTAATATCAAGAACGATACTCGTTTAAATCGAATTTCAACGAGAACGAAGTGATTTCAACGATATTCGTTTTATAAAATATGGCCCCTGGGTTCGATTGCCAGCCGTACTAACACCAAAATGATTTTCACAGGTCCTCCTCTCGTGATGATCTGAGAAATATTCCGAGTAGTATCAATTCTCAAGAATAGCTTACATCAACAAAGCCGTTCGGATTCAGCATAAAACAGGAGGTCCCGCTATCGTGCAAGAATTACAGACGCACACACATGAATGATTGTGAGAAAGCTAGGGCCTGGGTACTAACGAGCCTGTTGCGCCAAAAATGGTTGGGAAGGCCATCATTTCCGGAAGCCTTATTAAGCTTAAGTTTAGATATTGCTATACTCACTTTACTTAGGTCGGGTGGTTGGTAGTTTTCGCTCTCGTCGCCAATATTTAATGGTTCGTTCTGCGTGACGGCGGGAGATTATTTATCATCGCCGTTTAACAGTCTGTAGAACTGGTTCTTTCATATTCTCAGCATCGACTGTGTCTTAACTACGATATTTCCTTGTTCATCTCGACAGGATTCTGTTCGAGCCTTGTATCCTTGGCTATGACGTTTTACACTTTGGCAAAACTTGCGAACATCGTTCCTGGAGTGGCACCTCTCTTATCCGTGGTTTTCTTAATCTTTTTTCTACATTCTGAAAAGTCTGTGTTCTTCCCTCATTCCTTGCATATAGAGCTCAAGTCTTATAGGCCTTACTCCGAGCATCTGTCGGCATTCTTCATCAAACCAAGGGTTTCTTCCTGGTGGGCGCGAGAAATCCAGCACATCAGTTGCAGCAGATCTAATGGCTTGTTGGCATCGTTGCCATTGTTCTTCAATATTAGATGCTGGTGGTATGGTGTTAATGGAGGGGTTACGCGTTCCGCGAAGCAATTGGCGGTCACTTGCGATTGCAGTCTTAATTAAATTTGTTTACTGTATTTCTTGTTTGTTGTGGCGTATATCCACATTCTTACCTTGGCTGCAACAAGGTAGTTGTCCGAGTCAATGTTGGCCCTTCGGAATGTTCGGACATCCAAAACACTGGATGCGTGATTCTTGTCTATCGCAATGTGATCAATTTGGTTGAATGTTCGTTGATATTGAGACCGCCATGTCCCCTATGGATATCGAGGTGAGCAAACCGTGTGCTGGCTATAGTGGCATTTCTGTGCTGTGTTTTCCGACAATACTGCTAGAGATTTCTTCTCTTTCGATCTTTAAGTTAAAATCTCTTAGCACGACTTTACTATAAGTAAAGGGTCCGCCAAATTTTTTGAAAATGCTATATAAAAAACTACTGAATATTTTCTCAAATTTCTTTTTTTATTTGAAAGTACAATCATTCCGGTTAATAAAGGAAAATAATTTCATTGAAATGGCTGCCTCGGCTGGCCTTGCAGTAGCCTACACGATCGGCCCAATTTTTAAGCACATTATCGATTGTGTGCAGCTGTATTTCACCAATGGCTTCACGAATATTGTCCTTTGAAGCGTCAATTGTCTCTGGCTTGTCGGCGTAACACTTATCTTTTACGGCACCCCACAAATAATAATCCAACGGTGTCAAATCGCAGCTCCGAGGTGGCCAAACGACATCAGCTCTGTGGCTGATAATGCGATTTTCAAAAACAGGGCGCAAAACATCGAGTGTAGATTCGGCTGTGTGGCACGTAGCGCCGTCCTGTTGAAACCAAATGTTGCCAATATCCTCCTCTTCAATTTTTGTGAACAAAAATTCGTTCAACAAGGCCCGATAACGATCGCCATTGACTGTAACGGCCACTCCTTGCTCATTTTCGAAGAAAAATGGCCCAATTATGCCTCTGGACCAAAATCCGCACCAAACAGTGACTCGTTTTGGGTGTATCGGCTTTTCAATGTATGCGTGCGGGTTTTCTGTGCCCCAAATGCGACAATTTTGCTTGTTTACATACCCGCCAAGATCAAAATGAGCTTCATCTGAAAAGATGATTTTTTTTTTTGGCAAAATCGGCATCTTCTCTAAGTCGATCGCAGGCCCACTTAGCGAAGCGAAAACGCATTGGATGTTCAGTTTGCTCCAACTCCTGAACCAATTGGACTTTGTATGGCGTCATACCAAGGTCTTTATGCCAAATTCGTCTAAATGATGTCTCCGAAATGTTAAATTGTTGAGAACGACTGTGAATTGATGTTGATGGCGCTTCACGCACACTTTCTGCCACAGCAGCAATATTCTCGGGTGTACGCACTGTTTTTGTCTTTTCACGCTTTGGTTTATCGATGAGGATGCCAGTTTCTTTCACTTTTTTCACAAGATGACGAACATACGGAGTTGACGGTGCTTCTCTTCTTCCAAAATCCGTACGCAATTTTCGCACACATTCTGCAACATTGTCCAATTTGGAGTTTTGGAAACCTTTCTAGCGTAGACGTGGGCCGGTTTCTTTTACATTTTTTATTTAAAAAAAAACAATATTTCCTGGCTAATATTAAAATTTACTCCGAAATCAATTACACACACACCGTTCGCGTTACGTTTACATTATAATTCTATTTATTTCAAAGATTTGGGTGCATATTTGGAGGTTATTATAAAAAAAAAAACAATTGCATATGACAGCACCACTCTTGTTACTTCCTCGTAAACCCCTGGTTCCAGTTTTCCCACATTATATCCTCTTTCTTCCTCAGAACCCTAAAAATTCAACAAATTACAACTCATAAACATAAAAAAAAAAAAATAAAAATCCTTGAAAATCGAAAACAACATTTACACATAAAGAATATAATATTTATATATATTTCTAATTAACTAAATTCAATTATAAATTCCATCAAAATATACACAAAAATAATAAAAAATAAATTCTTTGAGAAAAGCACAAACAATCAAAAAACAAAAGAAAGTGTTTACACATAAAAAATACACCGAAATATAATTAAAATAAAATTTTTAAATTTAGGTACTTTTAGACTTAAATTTTAAGAACTTGAAACAAAATTATCCTTCAAAAACACATAGATGCGTATAAAAACAAAATAAAACGAACAAAATCGATTAATACTTGTTTGCTAAAATAAAAAACCAAATTCCACAAAAAAACAAAGTTTTTCTTGAAACTTTGGTTAAAAAAATATTTTTTTCATAGGACGTATTTATTAGAAAAAATAAAATAAAAAACAAATAAAGCCAAAGGAGAGGAAGTAGTAAAAAATAAGATTCATCTTAAAAATTGTATTATCTCCTTTATTCAATTATATTCTTCCCTTTGTATTGTTTTTTTTTCTTTTTGTTGGTTTTATATTTATTATTATTTTTTTTGTTGTTTTTAATATTTTTTTTTATGTATATTTTTATCACTTATGTTTTTACAATGGCGTTTCAAATATATAAAAAAGCAAAATAATCGTATATGAGAAAAATACATTAAAAAAAACAAATAAAAGAAATATATATATTTTTTGTTTGTTTTTATTTTATATATATAGATGTGTTTTTTTTTTGTTGTTGTTTTGTTTGTTTTTATATTTATATCTACCCCTAATATGCACGTGTGTTTAATTTATGTTTTTATTGTTTTCTGTTTATTGAATTTGTTTTCAGTTGTAATAAACATTCCCTTCTCAGACGTATCTATATTATATAAATTTAATTGTTTTTATTTTTTAGATTTTCGCCTTATACACTAGGGCGGTAAATTATATTCTCGTGTGTACTTATAGATATTTTAATCTTTTATTTTATTTGGGGATTTATATTTTAGTTTTATGAATTTGTATGAAATTTTTACTTTTGTTTGTTTGTATATAAAAGTGTGTATATAACGGTTATCATCGTGAATTTGTTGCGAGTTGATGATGGTGACTTGAAATGAGTGTTTAGAGGCAATGATATGGGCGATATGAGGGGGTTCACGTTTTATATGTTCAATTGGTGGAAGTGTAGTGGAAAATTGTTGCTTTAGGAAGCCTTTTAGAACAACAAAAATATCTGTTTGTGTTTTAGAGAATTGTTGCTTCAGGAACCCTACTCAAACAACAAAATATCTGTTTTTGTCATTATACTTGTGTGGAGACAATGGAGACTGCAATTTAAGGAAAACTTTTTCGAAATATAAAGGGTTTTTCAACAGGAACGCTACACAAGTAGAGGACAGCAAACGACGCCATATTTCTTGCCGCTCTTTTGACATTTTTCTTCAGTAAGGTTTGCCATTTCATTTGCCATTGGTAGGACTCAACGTTGTGTCATAGCCACGTTTGCTAGTATAAAGAAGGAAGCGGCAAAAATGGGTTTAGCAGTAAATGAGGGTAAGACTAAGTATATGCTGTCAACACGAAAGGACACACAACATCGACGAATTGGATAGAACGTCACCATTGACAGATATAACTTTGAGGTAGTACGGGACTTTGTCTACATCGGCTCCGCTATTGACTCTGACAACAACATCTCGTCAGAAATCAAACGAAGAATTACCCTTGCCAATCGCTGTTTCTTCGGGCTAAGAAGGCAATTTAGTAGTAAAGCCCTCATTCGAACCACAATTTACTATAAGACCCTGATCATCCCAGTCCTGGTCTACGGCGCTGAAGCATGGACCGTATCAAAAGCGGATGAAGAAATCCTTGGTCGATTCGAGAGAAAAATTCTTCGGTCCCGTTTGCGTTGACGGGCTATGGAGACGAAGATTCAACCACGAACTATACGAGGTGTACAGCGACGTACCCCTAGTCAAAAAAACTCCGCATTGGACGTTTAAGATGGCTAGGACATATAGAAAGAATGGATACCAATACTCCGGCTCGCAGAGTCTTCGATTCCCAGCCAGACGTCGGACGCAGTAGAGGAAGACCTCGCCTTAAGTGGCGCGCACAAGTAGAAACCGACCTCAACCAACTTGGAATGCGCAACTGGAGGCAGTTAGCTAAGGACCGGGCTAATTGGAGAGGCATGTTGGTTGAGGCCCAGATCCATCCCGGACTGTAGCGCCACTTAAGTAAGTAAGTAAGTAAGGTTTGCCATTTCATGATGGAAGGATATACGAGCCAACAACGAGTCGAAATTATTAAAATTTACTACCGAAATTCGGAGTCAGTGGCCTCAACGTTAAGAGCGCTACGTCCAATTTATGGTCGTCATAATCGTCCTAGCAGATCAACAATTGAGCGTCTAGTGGAAAAATTTGAATCCACAGGCACAATACAATACGTTCTCAAGCGTTGGGCATCTCTGTGACGTCGTTGTGGCGAATTTTGCGAAAAATCTTGGCCTACATCCTTACAAGATTAAATTGACGCAAGAACTGAAGCCGCTTGACCACCAGAAGCGTCGTATGTTCGTGAATTGGGCTGAGCAACAACTTGAAAATGATTCGGATTTTCATCGAAAAATCATCTTCAGCGATGAGGCTCATTTCTGGCTGAATGGCTTCGTCAATAAACAAAATCGGCCCTATCGAGATATCCGTGGGAACGGAAAATCTTCCGATTTTGTACGATTCGGAGGATTTTTGCTTCGAGGTATTCTACAGAAAAGCTGTTCGGAATATTTCTCCGACATTTTGTAACGCGTTGCGTTGAAGTGCGTTAAGGTGCATTTTTCGTGCAATTTTTGAAAGCTAAGTGCCATTCTTTTTCCGATTTCCTCCGACACGAATTCTTCGCGGAATTTTTTTTTGCGAATTGTAGTAAAGCGAAGCCGTCGCATTTGTGTATTTTTTTTTCCGATGACACATACCTCGAATGAAATTTAAACCTCCGACGAAGTATGCGTTGCGGAAAATTGTCCGCTCCGAAGGATACCTCGATAGGGCGGAATATGCGGTATTGGTCAGGCAGCAATCCACACGTACTCCGTGAGTAATCATTGCATCCCGAAAAAATTACGGTTTGGTGTGGTTAATGGGCCGTACTTCTTCCGTGATGATCAAGACCGGCACGTTACTGTGAATGGGAATCGCTACCGTTCATTGATAACCAAATATTTTTGGCCCCAATTGAATGATATGGACTTGGAAGACATGTGGTTCCAACAGGACGGCGCCACAAGCCACACAGCGAATGTCACAATCAATTTATTGGAAACCAAGTTTGGAGAACGTGTTATCTCACGAAATGGTCCAGTCGCTTGGCCGCCTTGGTCGTGCGATTTGACGCCGTTAGACTATTTCCTGTGGGGCTACGTCAAGTCTATGAACTTCGTACGAATATCGAACGTGAAATTGCAGCAGTATCGGCCGATTTATGCTTGAAAACCGTTGAAAATTGGGTTAAGCGTCTGGACTTCTGCAAGCGTGACCGTGGTGGCCATGCAAAAGAAATCGAGTTCCATACATAATGGCATCGAACGTACTTTCAACTTCGTACGAATATCGAACGTGAAATTGCAGCAGTATCGGCTGATTTATGCTTGAAAACCGTCGAAAATTGGGTTCAGCGTCTGGACT
Organism: Rhingia campestris; assembly: GCA_932526625.1. NCBI lineage: Eukaryota > Metazoa > Arthropoda > Insecta > Diptera > Syrphidae > Rhingia > Rhingia campestris. Next base: position 21,076,601 of record OW052184.1, read on the forward strand.
TCTGCAAGCGTGCCCGTGGTGGCCATGCAAAAGAAATCGAGTTCCATACATAATGGCATCGAACGTACTTTCACAGGAATAAAGAATTTCATTGTTGGATATCAATGAAATTCTTTATTCCGTTTTTGTTTAAAAAAAAACTTTTGTAGCGCTCTTATTGAAAAGCCCATTATATTCAACCTTAACGCTTATAAAAGTCTGCTCAAATGCGACACATATGATATGAGGTTTTCTAAAATAACATACAGCATCGTTCTACTAAATACCGAGGCTAAAATTTGGTTATGCCTCGACGTAGAATTGCTAGTGATACATGGCTACGTTTACACCGTGGATTATAACTGGGGCGGCATCAAATATTTTAGTCTCAGACTTTTCTGTTTATACCGTACAGGACTATATACTCCTCTCTATACTTCACTAGACATCTTCGGTTTAAGCATAGTCAATATCAGCCCAAATTATAAGCGATGTTTGCGGTGACACTGCAAGTCTATTACATAAAACGAAACGATCGGTAAGTAAACGATACAGAAGTTACCGATAGTCACGACAAAGTGAGATTGTGTAAACGATATTTACGACAGCTCAACGAAAGCTTTACGACTTCCAAATGCCAGTCGAAGAACGATACTAGTATTACGTAATCGGATTTCAATGAGAACGAAGTGATTTCAACGATTTTCGTTCAGGCCTATGCGAATAAATTTTCCCGGGAAACTGTTCCCATTCAGCAATCTGATTTACATTGCTGACAAGGGAACAATTCCCGGGGAAATTTATTCGCGATAGGCCTGGTTTTATAAAATATTGCCCCTGGGGAAAAGTCGAAAAAGCCTCGCTATTATAGCAGTTTTTATAAAACTTCACTTTTATTTATGGTGACATCTAACGGCAGGTAGAATAAAAAATAAAAATTTAAATAAATTAAATTAATTTTCCAGGTCACCTAAATTAGTGGATTGTTTGGTTCTTGTGCGTTATCTTAGCACCGTTGAGACTTACACCAAATGTAGGCTTAGGGCGCGGTTACGGCCAACGCTAGTAATCGAGTACGATAATCCGCGCTATTAAAAAAAACATGGACGATTGTTCACACCAATAAACTTGAAAATCAAATAAGTTTTAGAAGTATAGACTAGCGCGGACTAGCGTGGAAGCAAAAAGCGTGGATCTGCGACCACGTTATTGATTATCCATACATTACTAGCACTAGCGCAACCGCGGCCTTAGTCCCGGTTATTGTCCATGGTGCGAAATTAGCGCATTAGGCAACACAAAATGTCGCATATATCGGTCTGAAATGTACCACCACCTCAAAGCAAACAATGTAGTTCTTTACACCTCACCAAAAGCAACACAGAATACAAAAAAAATCATTCTTCTCTCTTGTCTCCTGTTCATAATGAACGAGAATTTTTTTTATAATATGCACGCACTCAACGCACCTTTGCATTCATAGCGTAAAGGGTGTAGCGGCTGAATTGTTGACCATTGGTTGTTAAATCAGCGGTTATACGAGGTTAGACAGGAGATATTTCGACGATGTTCGAGAGAAACTAAACAGTTCGCTATTTCTATGTCTCCTATAAGTTTTTTTTCGCAAGCGTTTGAGTCCTATCACGGAGATGCAATGTTGGTTTTAGTCACCCGATGAGAAGTGGGCGTTGAATTCAAGGTTGGGGCATGTAAAGGCTTTATATACTGTAGCCCGATCAGAAGGGGTTACATTTTTCTTGCATTGATTAAGGAAATCTAGACATTTCGCTTCGTTTTTAGCGCCTTGAAATATGTGCTCGGAAAGCTTTTCGGTTTCTTCGACTGAAGTACCATCAACGAGTATAGAACTACATAGAGTGCGCATCTCATACAACGAAAATTTATCAAGTGGGGTACTGATATTGATACCCCAGTGTTCACATTGCTACCCAGGCATCAAACAACAGCATAGCCGATGCATACGAATGACGAAAATTCCCCTTACCGCCCGTGTAAGAAACAGCTTCAAAATGTTAAGCTGTGATGCGTACTCTATGTAGTTCTATACTCTTTTGTACCATTCATGGATATTGGCTGTTGATTTTGGTTTCGCTTTAACGACAGAAGACATCATCGTGTTTTTGGAAGCTCTGTTGGATTTACCCCATTTGATAGGCTATCAGGGTCGGAATTCAAATACAAATACAAATTTTTGGCGCAACAGGCTCGTTTGTACCCAGGGCCTAGCTTTCTCACACCATTCATGTGTGCGTGTGTACTTCTTGCACGATGGCGGGACCTCCTGTTTTATGCCGACTGCGAACGGCTAAGTTGAGATAAGCTATTCTTGACAAATGATACTACTCGAATGATTTGTCAGATCATCACGAAGGGTCGGAATTCAATGATTCAAAATTCGAAGATGAGGGATTAGTAGTTACAAACAGGAGTTATTTTGTAATAAAAATAGAAAGGAGGAAAGGAATTAGATCAGAGCCTTTGGGAACACCAGCATTTATTTGGTGAGTTGCAGACTTAAAATCGTCCAAAACAACTCGAATTGAACGTCTCGTATGATAATTTCTAGCCAGTAGAAGAAGTTTTCCAAATGCACGCATTTTCGAGAAAAGGGCTTGATGCCAAACCCTCTCAAGTGCCTTTGAAATATCAAGAGCAACTATCCTTCTTTCTCCACCATGGTGGATAGATTGGTTCCACTTTTCGGTGAGATATGTCATCAAATCACAAGTGGAGCTGGTGCTGCGAAAACCATACTGCCACGTTTCATGTTTCCATGTTTCGAGGTATTTCATAACGTTTCTATGACCTTGGAAAGAAGGGACTAACGGGCGATTGGTCGGTAACTGGTGGGAGAAGAAGATTCAACTTTTTTTGATACATGCTAGGCATATACAGTTTCCCATATACTCGGTAAGGTTTCTGATGAGTAGGACAGAAAATCTTACGCAGAAAATCTTAAGCATAGAAGAACACCTATTCAGAATAATGGGGACTAGCGGTTTATGAATGTCTAGATCAGATAAAACTCTTGCAACTGTAAGAGTACAAAAGTGAATTTGTCTCATCCAATGATCAACGTTCTCAAGAGCAGACTAAGCACAATCTGGCAGAGTAGAACTGGCTACGAAATGCGCAGCAAGCAGATTGGCTTTGTAAGAGCTGGAATGTCATGTAGGATGTAGATATGACGAACAGGACGTTTGTCTTAAAGAGAAGAATAAATGAATCCGTGAAATGCTGTATTACTAATTACCCAAAACCCGAAGAGGACATTTGAGGAAATAATTCGTCATAGCAGGCTTGTGTGAAAAGACCCATTTGTCGTGGGTAGTACCTCTTACAAACTTAATTGAAAATCGTGTCCTACATACCACTAGTCGAATTATGTATGGCAAAAGTGATCAAACGTTTTCGTCGTTGGAAAGTAGTGTTGGAAATTTGAATGTGAATACTTTTTGACTGCATTGCACCAGATCTGTTTGTGTTGCAAAGATTCGCTGACAAACCCTCGCTGTAATGGCCATTTTGTAGGTCACTGAAGCCATCCCCTTTACGTAGCGACAACTGGACATTTATTGAGGGACAACTCTGAGTAACAAGTTTTTAAAATGCCGTCGCCAAGTGATTGTTGGCCCTCAAAAAGGGGCCGTGGTGCAATTCTATTTATTGGAGAAATAAAAGCCACTTTTCCAGAATTCTCGAGGGTTTGACCAAAATGTACGCTTTTCTAAAAATGAGGGCATTAGATGGCGGATTTTAAAATTATTGACACTTTTTTTGCTTTGTCCAACAGTGGGTTAATATACCGAATTTCATCATCCTAGATTGAAGTTTTAGGCGAAAAAATCACTTTAGTAGGGTCCTATCCAAAATTAACGTTAAACGTTTAGTTTCAGATGTACAAAGCGACGGGTGGCTTTAATTAAAGCTGAAAAAGTGGTCGACCCATAAGACCGCGCCCTGATTTGTTACGAAGATCACACCAAAGTGAAGTCTTCTAGGTCTGAAGCCGACAATTTGAATAGCACGCAATGAAAGACGTTTGTGAAACTTACAATACTCCACCGTATGTGGGAACCATTCTGCGTCCATAAACATCACAAGGGTATCTTTGAAGTATAATTTGATCGGAGCTCATGATTCCCATTAAGGGAAAGGCAGCAAATGGTAACATCGATGATACGTAAAGGGGGGTGACTTCGGTGACCTACAAAATGGCCATTACAGCGAGTCGATACATATAGTCCGTACCAATTCAGTTGGCCATTCTACTGCGCAGGTCTCTTAAAATTTATTTTAAAATATCTTAAATTTCTCTTAAATCCTCTCTCTGCGCAATCGACCGTTGGCCAACTGATTTGGTACGGACTATACATCTGTATTTAGGGGTATTATTCATCACTTCGATTCCCAGCCAGACGTCGGACGCAGTAGAGGAATACCTCGCTTTAAGTGGCGCGCGCCAGTAGAAACCGACCTCAACCAACTTGGAGTGCGCAACTGGAAGAATTTAGCTAATGACCGCGCTAAGAGGCATGTTGGTTGAGGCCTAGGTTCATTCCGGACTGTAGCGCCACTTAAGTAAGTAACTAAGTAAATATTCATCACCATGATAGGCAGGCTAAGAAGTGGAATCAAGAAAACAACCAGCCCCTACCAATGATTGCCAAAGAAACCAACCGCTCGTTGGATATATTATCAGTATGGTTTGTCAGTATGGTATCGTTTCCCACAATATCCTTGGTACACGTGAGGTACCGAATGTACAACGAAGGCATGTACCGTCATCCACAAAAGTCTGCGTACAACGATAAAAATTTTGAAAATAGAGGCGCTGTGGCCAAATAGTATATATTAGATATTTCAAATTGACATATTTCAGTAAAAGAACATTATACGCATTCATTTTCGACAATATTTACATACAATATTTACTGTTCTTAAGAAAACAGTAACGAAAACAAAAAAAGTCATTGAATTCACTCCACAAAAGTCTGCGTACAACTCAGTGCAGTTTGGCATGAATTCCGTTTAAGTAGCGGTACATTTTATGTTTGCAAGTAATGAATGAAAGGCAGTTGATTATTAATTTGTACATAAAAAAGCAAAAGTCGTACTCCCAAATAGCGGAAATAACTTCAAGACCCCGATCAACGATCCAGAGAACAATAAGTCGCTTTAGGGATGAAGGTCGAATCGAAACGAAGCCAAAATCTGGGAGACCATCGAAGCTCACTTTGAGGGATAAGCGGGTGGTTAAACGAATTGTGGACCAGGAGCCATTCATTAGCACTCAAAAGATAAGTTCACAACTTGAAATATACAATAACACCACAGTGCATCCAGAAACGGTAAGAAGGGTCATCGTTGATATGGGATTTAAGTCGTCCGTACCTAGAAAAAAACCAAATGTGAACAAAATTAACAGACAGAAACGTCTTACGTTCGCAAAGGAATACGTTAACAAATCTCCAGACTTCTGGCGCAAGGTTATATTCACGGACGAATCAAAATATAACATTTTTGGCTCGGACGGCCGCTTGAGAGTCTGGCGACGTCGAAACACTGCACTTAATCCAAAGTATACCATTAAGACAGTGAAACATGGAGGTGGGGGTTTGATGGTATGGGGCTGTATGTCTGCATCGGGGGTCGGAAAGTTGGAAATTATAGAAGGAATCATGGATCAGTACTCCTACATTGATATACTTAAGAGAAATCTGAAGGACAGTGCCGAAATGCTCCGAGTCTCGAATGATTTTTACTTCCAGCAAGATAATGACCCGAAACATACGGCCTATAATGTGCGTATGTGGCTTTTGTATAATATCCCCCACATGTTGCGAACGCCCCCGCAGAGTCCAGACCTCAATCCCATTGAGCACTTATGGGATGAATTAGAACGGAGGATCCGAACGCGCGAAATACGAAATAAAATCCAACTTAAGGAAGCTTTACTAGCAGAATGGAGAAATATTAGTAGTTCGTATACAGAAAAATTGGTTTCTTCTATGCAAAACCGTTTGAAGGAGGTGATTAAGTTGAAAGGATATCCCACTAAATATTAATTATAAAAGTAAAAATATAAAACAATTTTTCATACAATTGAACTAATTTTTTCCACTTTATTTTAGAACTGTACGCAGACTTTTGTGGAATGAATTCAATGACTTTTTTTTATTTTTGTTATCGTTTTCTTAAGAAAATAAAAAAAAATGTAAATATTGTGGAAAATGAATGCGTTTAATGTTCTTTTACTAAAATATATCAATTTCTAAAATCTAATATTTACTATTTGGCCACAACGCCTCTATTTTCTAAACTTTAATCACTGTACGCAAACTTTTGTGGATGACTGTATTTAAATGCGTTCCTCCTGATTAGCTCGGTATATACTAAATCGGAATGGTTTAGAACATGTACCCCCAGTCAAGGTACGAACAATCAGTATCTACCACGAATTATACAAAATCTCGACGTTAGCCGTGATGTTCATTTGAATTTCTGTTAAGTTCAAGTTTGAGCAGGAGGCCGAATATGTTTTTTCTCGGTAACGTGAAAGAAATACCGATTACGAACACAGTATCGAAATATCATAAAGCTCCCTAAGTGGAAGAATATTGTAGGGCCATTGATCTAACGACTAGATCATGTGGAGAAATGCAATACGTATAGTTTAACATTTATCATGGGCGCCAAATTTGTTGTCTGCTAAAATTCGAATACATGGCGTTTTGCCATGCAATGTGAATGATCAATAATTACTTGCGCAAGTCGGAATGTGCCACCTATCCAAACTGGGACATGTGGCAATTCACGGAATAAGTGAAACACACACATTTGTTGCGGTTCATTGTGTTGTCAAAGGACTACAAACAACTCGGTTTTAAGTGTAATTTACTTACGAGGTGCCTAATCCGGGAATGGGAAGAGATATGCCAAACAGGGATTGAACTGTTGCCAGTTCATATTTGAAATTCTGCAATACGGTCTCATATAGCATAGTCTGAAAATTTTAGGACTTTTAACAATGCCGATGGAGGTGTAAAATGCTCCATTGAATCTTGTCCAATTTGTTTTCTTGAATTGATTTGTTCGTAACCCATGAATGATGAACTGGGCTTATTGGAGAGGCATGACAATTGAGGCCCATTGACGAGTGATGAGCTTACAATTAGTTTACAACTCAAAACGCATTGATAATGTTAAACGCTCGAACGTAAATATGATTTTCCAATGAGACATGCGATGAAAATTTGCAATATTTCCCACCCACAAACCATAGCGGGGGAAATTCATGAGGAATGCAATGATATTCATTATGTTTTTGTGATTGAATTGAGTTTAGAATTTAACGGGTATACAATGAACTTAATAACCGACACATTAACTATAAAAAAAGGAGCATAGACAAGATATTACAGCATTAAATCACTTAACGTCTGTTATTGCTTAACAAAATTGAGCTCCTTAAAACTATAAAACGCATTTGCTTGATATAGGAAACCTTTAAGAAAAGATGTCTACAAACACATTGAACACATTAACTTTTGTTTTATAATTACGAACAATTTTTATGTGAGATACACGGTTAGCGGATGTTGCTTTTAAAAACTATCCAGAGGATAGGGGGATTTGGGAGGTGAGGACACAAATTTCTGATCAATAATATCAACGTTTCTTCGAAAGCATATCGGTATATCGTATAGTATTCCAAAGTAAACCTTTTCGTTAGCATTGAATAATTAAAACGATTATTTTAGGAAGATACCATCTAGGGTCAATGCATGCCAAAAATGGTCGCTCGTTGATTTGCCCAAGCGGGCCATGAAGAGAAGTCACTGAAACAGGTCGCACTTTAATAAATCACGTATTGTCGAGACCGCAATTTAATCAACCGCAAATCGTAATCAAATGCATCTTTGTAACATGTTTAGGCGCCATTGAGCAGCTCATGCACCATGCAGTAAAATCTTTACCCTTGAACGTCATCCTTGAACTGAATTATTGCGCTATAATCATCAACATGGTCTATGGCTTGGATAGGAATATTCAGTAGGGTGGCTGCCACAATTTTTTGACAGTCTGTCTCATCTTTGGCCGAAACATTGAAGAATGTCACCAGGGTGGGACCATTCATGGAGAGATGTAACACATGCTCTATGATTTCAGTGTCTAATTTGGACAAAAGTCTTGAAAGTAATCAAATGCAACTTTGTAGCTTGATTAGGAGCCAGAAGAACACACACAAGCAATATTTATGTACCAATCAGTCGGCCAAACGACCAACCGGTTCGTTGTGGCAACCATTCTAATGGCCCATTGTCCAGTCAGTTCACCTGAAGCTACATAATTTCTAGTATAGTTCCGGCAAATCATTCCGCCGCGAAGAAGAAACGGTGCGACGCTACGGACAGACGGCCGGCCTCTCGTCGGTGTAATAACAACGACCACGCGAATGTGAAAGCTAACGCGCAAGGACTCCGTGAGCATATCACGCTGTGGAGCACACACAATCAACCATTGCACCGCCACGATGCTGTTGCTGCTGCTGCTGGGGCATTCTAGTTAATTTTCCATCTCATATCAACAACAAACAATTCCGAAAGTCAGTCAATCAGAACCTGTCTGACCATCCGTCAAAGTTGCACATCAATCAGTGGGTATCAATTGCAACATAAGGACTTATTTAATGTGATGGTCACTTAGGGCGTGGTGATCGGATTTAAATTGTCCGAAGGGTCTTAGGTTTTGGATACAATCGTCAATAACCTACATGCTCAAGTTGGTCGTTGTTAAAATTGGAGGCGCTCATTCAAGTTCATTCTACGAGTACTCTACTTTGATGAGGATTCCCAAATGAAATTGAAAGCCAATGGTTATAATTTTAATACCATTTCGTGCAAAAGCCTCCATTATAAGTACTCAAAGAATACTCTGAGAATCACACCCAACAGCATACGTATACTAAGTTTCAGTCAAAGTCACGACCAATTGGTTTGGGATCCACTATCAATAAAAGACTCCAGAGTGGCGATGAAAGGCGTACACTTTTAATGTTTGATTCGATTTCGGGCACAAATATACCTCAATCCATCCTTTCCTGTGATTGTTCGTATAGTGGGGGAATATTTTAATCTTTCACATTTTTTTCAAGGATAAATCATAGAGACACCACACACCGCATCGATATACCAATTGCTACAGAAAAATTGTTGCGACGATGTTGGTACAATAGTGGTCGCGTGTAATTAACCAATTAAGCGCTATGTGGTGGCCAAACGTTCATTGGGATGAGAGTCATATTTCAATGAGATGTGAGCAAAGAAGAGAAGGCAAGATTGCACCGAAAATCCACGGAGAATCCATATCAAACTGAATTTTTGGGCATGAACGATTCACTTCCAAACCATTCTCAGCTCATGCACCATGCAGAAAAATCTTAACCCTCCTATGCTTGAGTGTAATCCTTGAACTGAAATATTGCCCTATCATCATATACATGCTCTATGGCTTGGATAGGAATATTCAGTAGGGTGGCTTGCTACAATTTTCGGACAGTATTACTCATCCAGAGATGGTTTGGTCGAAGCCCTGACATGCTTTTAATTCTCAACGTCTAAAAAATAAGCGACACTGCAGTCATTAGATGGATAGACTCGTACATATTGTGGTGCTGTATTTAAACCGAATTTTAAAAAATACGGACCACATGAAAGTGATTGCTCGAAAAAAAGCATCAAATCTTGGACCATGCAGGAAAATCTTTACCCTCCCATGCTTGAACGTTTTTCTGGTTACTAAAGCACTTATGTCGCATAGTTTTAATCGCTTCAACGTAAGTATCCAATAGCACCTACAACATGCAGTGGCAATTTCTTTATCGTTGCAGAAGTTTGTTACCATGTTGGCATGGGTTTTTAGTCCATTGTTACAGAGTACGAACTAAATTCACAGCAGCTAGGTTTTTCGTTATAAAGGTTGAATTTGTCAATTATGAACTCGCCATTGATTACAATTTATCAACCAGAAAAGGCACTCATTCCAATGGTGGGTCTTTTCTCCCAAAATGCTTGTTTATTCCCTAGAAGTTTGCCATCTTTTGACCCCCTTTTGACTCGACAATCAATGGTTTGTTATCGCTTATCGCCCTTGCCCAACTATCGTCTTGATGTATAGAATGTTTATGACTACGATGTCAAAGTAAGGGGTGATCAACCAAGAGGTATCTTTTTTCAAATGGTTGTTTTTGAGAGATGGCGCGTCAGTCGTTTTAAGTTGCATTCAGTATTCATCATGGATAGACTTACACCCGAAAATTCACGTTCTGCGAAGAATGTTTTTCGTGCGCTTCGGCATACTTGTGGTGTCCATAATCGCCCTACTGAAGCCAGTATTCGCCATACCATCAAGAAATTGGAGACTCAATATTCGATATTTGATAACAGACTTCGGCTCCAGGAGACAGTGTAGGCGAAAATCGCGATAAATCGATTCGGCGCCGTTCTCAACAACATGGCCAAAGTTAAAAATATAGCGGCTCTAGCTGATAGTGTAGGCGAAAATCGCGATAAATCGATTGGGCGCCGTTCTCAACAACTTGGCCTGCCAAATTGAGCAACATGGGCGATTCAACTCAAAGTTAAAAATATAGCGGCTCTGACAGTGTAGGCGAAAATCGCGATGAATCGATTGGATGGCGTTCTCAACAACAAGGCCTGCTATATGAAGTAACATGGGCGATTCAACGCAAAGATCTTGGTTTGAATGCATAAAAAATTCAGCTGACGCAAGATTTGAAGTCGGCTGATATTCCGTTGCGTCATCGTTTCAGTAAATGCGCTCTCAAGAGACTTGCTTAAGATCCCCTGTTTTCGACCAACATTTCAGCAATGAGGCCCATTTCTGGCTCAATGGATACGTCAATAAGCAAATTTTCCAAACATGGGCCGAAAAACAACCGGAAGAGGTTCAAGAGCTGCGATTACATCCACTCAAAGCAACCGTGTGGTTCATAGGCCGGTAGAATCATCGGTCCGTATTTCTTCAAAAATGAGGCTGCAACCAACGATACTGTAAATATGACTCGTTATCGCGATCTGATATCGGAATATTTTTTTACCTGAAATTGAAGACCGATTTCTCGACAACATTTGGTTCCAACAAGCCCGTGAAACGGACATATTCAAAAATCGCTTCGGTGAACAAATAATTTCACGCTACGGTATGGTTTACATCCACTCAAAGCAACCGTGCGGTGTGGTTTATAGGCCGGTAGAATCATCGGTCCGTATTTCTTCAAAAATGAGGCTGCCACCAACGATACTGTAAATATGGCTCGTTGTCGCGATCTGATATCGGGACATTTTTTGCCTGAAATTGAAGCCCGACATCTCGACAACATTTGGTTCCAACAAGACGGCGTTACTTGCAACAGCCCGTGAAACAATGGACATATTGAGAGACCGCATTGGTGAACAAATAATTGCATGCTTCGGTGTGGTTTATAGGCCTGTGGAATCATCGGTCCGTATTTCTTCAAAAATGAGGCTCCCACCAACGTCACTGTAAATGGGGCTCGTTATCGCGATCTGATATCGGAATATTTTTTGCCTGAAATTGAAGCCCGACATCTCGACAACGTTTGGTTCCAACAAGACGGTGCTACTTGCAACAGCCCGTGAAACAATGGACATATTGAGAGACCACTTCAAAATACAAATTTTTGGCGCAACAGGCTCGTTAGTACCCAGGGCCTAGCTTTCTCACAACCATTCATGTGTGCGTGTGTACTTCTTGCACGATGGTGGGACCTCCTGTTTTATGCCGACTCCGAACGGCTAAGTTGAGACAAGCTATTCTTGACAATTGATACTACTCGGATGATTTGTCAGATCATCACGAGAGGAGGGCCAGTGAAAAATCATTTAGGTGTTGCTACGGCTGGGAATCGAACCCAGACCTCCTGCGCGGCAGTTCATCGCACTAACCATCGCGCCACTGAGCCCTCAGAGACCGCTTCGGTAAACAAATAGTTTCACGCTTCTAAACAGTGAATTGGCCAGCTAGATCATGCGATATCACGCCATTAGATTTTTCCTTTGGGGCTACGTAAAGTCTAAGGTGGTCGTGGATAAGCCAGCTACCAACGCAAAACGCGAGAGCGGTAGCGATAGCAAATATCGCATGAGAAAGATGCGGGAGCTTGAACTACTATCCATTCACACCCAACGCGAAGCGGGAGGGTATGCAAAATTGGATATTTTTTATAATTTCCAAGAGCTTTTCCACTGACACCATCTTCAAAGTACAATAACACACGCGGGACTGCGAAAATATAGTACAAGCAGCGAACCAGCGAAATAACGCTACAATCCCGCTATCGTCTCTCGGAGTACGCATCTAATTGCATGATGCCATATCCCGCCATGTACTTATTTTCCGCGGGAATTTCGCTGCCGCTCCCGCACCTAAGTTTCACGTTGGTTTGAGGAGTCCTTTACCCGTGTTATTCGCGAGATATCGACGAATATGCTCGAACACGTCATCGAAAATTGGAACGTCCGCATAGGACGAGCTACGGCGAAGTTGAAGGGGATTATCTTTAAAAAGTGAACGTCAAGAATGGTTCTTTCGATTGATAATAAAGATTTCATGATATATTTGAATTTTTTGTGTTATTTCGCATTTTTTTTTTCAAAAAAAAACCTCTTGATTGATCACTCACTTACATATCGATGTCACAGTTCTTATTGATTGCGCGGTTGCTGCGTCTTAAAAGCTTTCACCCCCAAACCACCGAGGCGTATACTTAACATCCCTAAGCATGCAACTTTTAAAAATATTCTCCATTCACATCGCGACTTATCCCATAAATACAACCACTACCCCATCAACTACTCCTCCACCATATCGTCCCAACTCTCTCTCGTCATCGATGACTTGAGTTAGCCCTAAACGACGAATATGCTCGCCGAACCTGCTCGTGCTCGCTATGTTTTTCTCGTGTAGGGGCTGGTTGGCAAAAAATTTCGATTTTTTCGTGTCCGTTGGCTTCGATGAAATGAATGAAAATGCGTTCGTCGAGTAGAGGATAACGCAAACGAGCAAGTTCGGCGAGCATGTTCGTCGTTTAAGGCTACCTTTCCACACATACAAATGTTTTCTTTTTGTGTATTTTCATTTTTTTTTAAATCTATTTCATACATTTAAAAGTTTCTTTTCATTTAAATATTCAAATCGATCGAACGAGAACAAACAAACAATCTTCTGTGTATATAGTTCAATTAGAAAAAAAAACAAGCAAACAAATTATGTTCATAATTGTATTTATAAAAAAGAACTAAATTTTGTTTTTATATTCAAAGAAAAGCGTTTTTAATTATTACTTTCTGTTCATATTATATATTTTTGCGTATTATACACACACACGATGATAAAAATTGTGGTTTCTTGTTCCTCTTCTACTTCTTATTTTTTTTTTTTTATTCTCTTGCACTCTCACTTTTAATATATATTTTGTTTTATATTTAATAATTAGTAATTATAATTATAAGAATATTTGTTTTGTTTTTTTTTTGTTTAATAAAAAAATGCGTTTAAATATAAATTAGTTTTATAACTTTGTTGTTGTTGCTTTTTGTGTTTTTATTTTGTTTTTGCTTTTTTTTGCTGTAGTTTAACTGAATATGTTTTGTTTTTTTTTTTGTTTTTCGATTTTCTTTAGACTTTGCTTATCTACCAGTTAGCCATACCAGGCTTATTAAGTGTCATAAAGTATATTTGACACGATGAAGCACCTTTGGCACTGCTGAAGAAGACCTTATCATTCCTTTCGCATAGGAATTTCAAACGTTGAGCTTTTTTGTGCATAAATACACCGTCCAAGTGACCGGTTTCAACGGAACGAATCTGTGTAAGAGGGAGGGGTGGAGAAAAATTGTTTAAATTTTAAGAAATCTTAGTTTTTTTTTGATGAGGACTCACTTCAATTGCTTTATTGCCCCAGCCCATGATTTGACCTGTACCAATGTAGGCGACGGATGTTGGCATCTCGCCCCACTGAAAAGAATAAATGTGAAGGTTGGTTAGTAATGGATGAGTTATGTGTGTCCTGGAAGTAACCTTTTTGTGGTACGAATTTCCTGTTACTTTTAGTGATATGTCTTCACTTTTACTTATTATTTGGTTTTGTACTTCCTTAACATGATACAACTATTACAGATGTGGCTATACGCATGTGCCATAAGCGTCGATGACGTAGATGCGCAGAACAAGACAAAAATGTTTCCGATAATTAGGTTTTAGCAAAGATTATGAATTCTATACAGATGACGCGAGGGCTCAGTGGCGCGATGGTTAGTGCGATGAACTGCCGCGCAGGAGGTCTGGGTTCGATTCCCAGCCGTAGCAACACCTAAATGATTTTTCAGTGGCCCTCCTCTCGTGATGATCTGACAAATCATCCGAGTAGTATCAATTGTTTGTCAAGAATAGCTTATCTCAACTTAGCCGTTCGGACTCGGCATAAAACAGGAGGTCCCGCCATCGTGCAAGAAGTACACACGTACACATGAATGGTTGTGAGAAAGCTAGGCCCTGGGTACTTACGAGCCTGTTGCGCCAAAAATTTGTATTTTTTTTTGTATACAGATGACGCACTCCATATAAGACAAATTGTTCTATGGCGGGTCGTGCTGGCACAGACCGCCATATGTTTTTGTTTTTCATGTGTTTTCATGCACACCGCCCGCCCGTACCATGAAGCTACTGAGCAAAAGTTTCTGTTTTTTGTTCTCAATGCGTCATCTGTATAGAATTCATAATCATTGGTTTTAGGTTTTATAAAAAGGCCAAACAACTGGCTACAAAATCGAGACAGCGAAGGAAACCTAGTCACCAAAGCGCAGGGAATAGTAGATGTGATTAAGCAGCATTTCCAGCAGCTGCCTAATGGACATCATGTAGAGAGAGTGATAGGGCAAGAAGAGAACCCACGTCCAGTCAATGAAGAGCTAGTTCCACTACCTAGTATAGAAGAAGTTGGCCTATCTATAAGAAAGCTAAAGAACAACAAGGTCGCAGGCTCTGATGGCTTACCAGCGGAGCTTATTGAACACGGTGGTGATGTTTTGGTAGGGAGCATTCACCGAATCATCAACCAAGTATGGGTGGGAGAGAACATGCCCGATGTCTGGACTATCAGCTCCATATTCCCCATCTACAAAAAGGCGATCCTATTTCTTGCAAGAACTATCGAGGCATATCCTTGCTAAACGTCGCATACAAGATCCTATCAACCGTACTGTGTGAACGTTCTGCAACACACTAATCGGCACGTACCAGTGTGGCTTCCGGCCCGGCAGATCGATTATAGACCAAATTTTTACACTGAGGTAAGTCCTAGAAAGGACCAACGAATTTCAAGTCGAAACTCACCACCTATTCATCGACTTCAAAGCCGCGTATGATAGCATACATCGTCAGGAGCTCCATATGGCGATGGCCGAATTCGGAATACCGGCAAAACTGATTCAGCTGAGTCGTGAGACGCTGCAAAAAACGCGCTGCAACGTGCAGTTTGGAAGTAGCTCCTAAAAACTATTCCAAACATGTACCGGATTTCGGATTACTGGAGTAGCTCTATATGGCGATGGGCGAATTCGGAATCCCGGGAAAACTGATTCAGCTGTGTCGCACCGGATTTCGGATTACTGTAGTAGATAGTGAGACAGCACCGCGTTTTGGCAAGGAGACGCGCTATCATGTGACTTCTTCAATCTCATACTGGAGCAGTTAGAGCGCAGGGCAGGTGTCAGCACGGAAGGCCATATTTTCAACAGGTCCGTCCAGTTGCTGGGCTATGCGGACGATATTGATATCATCGGTCGCTCACAGCGTGCCGTGATACAAGCATTCACGGCAATTGAAAACAGGAAAAATCCGTTGGCCTTGAAGTAAATGAGGACAAGACTAAGCTATCAACAAACAAAGAAGCAACTGTCCACCGCTTGGGACAAAAAGTCACTATTGATAGCAGCAATTTCGAGGTAATTAAGGAGTTCACCTACCTCGGAGTAAACATAGACTCCACGAATGACACCCTAGTGGAGATCCGGCGAAGAATTACTCTAGGAAACCGTTGCTACTTCGGTTTGGCGAAACAACTGGTTTCAACACTCCTAACTCGAAGGACAAAATGTGTGCTCTACGAAAACCTTATCCTGCCAGTTCTGCAGGCAGAGAAGAAGGGAAGAACACCGGCTTTTCAGAAAGAAGAAAAAGGTTCAAGAAAAGCGCCCTTTCGAGGACCACCCCAGTAATGATGTTCGCAAGTTTTACCAAAGTGTAAAACGTCAAAGCCAGGGATACAAGGCGCGAACATAATACTATCGAGGTGAACCATTAAATATCGTAGTTGAGTCACAGTCGTTGCTATGGAAGAACCACTTCTTCAGAATGTTAAACGACGATGACGAACTATCTCCTGCTGTCAGGTCGAACGAAACATTCCATATTGGCGACGAGACAGCGATGACTACCAACCACCCGACCTAAGTGAAGTGAGGATAGTAATATCCAAACTTAAGTTTAACAAGGCTTGTCGGAAATGACGGCCTTCCTGTCTAGCTTTATAAAGCAGGCGGAGATGATTTGGTGAGTAACATTCACCAACTCATAAACTAAATTTGGTCAGATAAATCTATCTGCCGTAATAATATGTGAACGCCTGAAACCGTTTACCAACAACCTGATCGGCTAGGAACAACCTTGAAGCCAGGAATCTGATCAGATCTACACACTTCGGCAGATCCTGGAAAGAACGATACCCACCATCTATTCATCGATTTCAAAGACATATACGAGACGAACTATACAGAGCAATGTCTAGTTTTGGTATATCACCCAACTCGTCGGTCTATGCAGGATGACGATGGAGAATTCTCGCTGCTCCATCAGGGTCGGAAAGTACCTCACCGAAACATTCGATAAGAAAGGAGGCGACGCACTGTCATGGGACTTTTTTAACATCATTCTTGGGAAGATTGTGCAAAACTCCCGAGCCAACACCAGAGGCACAATCTTCCAAAAATCGGTGAAACTACTAGCATACGCCGACAATATTGACATCATTGGTAGGACTCAACGTGATGTCATAGCCACCTTTGCTAGTATAGAGAAGGAAGCGGCAAAAATGGGTTTAGCAGTAAATGAGGGTAAGACCAAGTATATGATGTCAACACGAAATGACACACAACATCGACGAATTGGACAGAATGTCACCATTGACAAATATGACTTTGAGTTAGTACGGGACTTTGTCTACCTCGGCTCCGCTATTAACTCTGACAACAACATCTCGTCAGAAATCAAACGAAGAATTACTCTTGCCAATCGCTTTTTTTTCGGGATAAGAAGGGAATTTAGTAGTAAAGCCCTCACTCGAACTACTAAGGAGATCCTATATAAGACCCTGATCATCCCAGTCCTGCTCTACGGCGCTGAAGCATGGACCGTATCAAAAATCGATGAAGAAATCCTTGGTCGATTCGAGAGGAAAATTCTTCGAAAAATCTTCGGTCCCCTTTGCGTTGACTGGCTATGGAGACGAAGATTTAACCAAGAAGTATACGAGCTGTGCAGCTGCCCTTAGTCAAAAACAAAACTCCTCATTGGACGTTTAAGATGGCTGGGACATGTATAACAAATGGACAGGCAGACTTCGGACGCAGTACATCAAGACCTCCCCGTCAGGTGCGCGCACAAGTAGAAACCGACCTCAACCAACTTGAAGTGCGCAACTGGAGGCATTTAGGTAAGAACCTGGCTATTTGGAGAGGCATGTTGGTTGAGGCCCAGGTTCATTCCGGACTGTAGCGCCACATAAGTAAGTAGGATATGTATACAAGCAAACATGTCGGATTTGGGACGATACCAATACACACCAGATACACCAGCTTACAATTTACTCAGAGAAAGTCATTGTTAGTTGCGAATTGTAGTCTTGCGAAATCATCATCGGTCTGCACGTCTCCAAAATGAAACGCACAGTGACATCAACGTAGAGCGCAACAGAGGGATGAATGGATGATGATAAGAAATCTCTTTTGGACGATATGGATACCGATGATATGTAGTTCCATACGTGGGCTCGATGGACATTCTATACGACCAATCTGATGTTTGATTATCTTGCGAAACTTGAACCGAGATCGTATAACTTAGCGCCCTCAGATTTTTTCACTGCAAATAAACCGCAACCAATGAGTTCAAAGTGATTACAACGAACGGCTTCCAGATAATTCGACAGATTTATGCTATAAGATCATCAAATAAGCTCCGCCACAAAGTAAATCCGCGTTGGACATAAAATATTCCTTCAAAAAAAAATGTGTGTGGATACTTCACATACAATTGGGCCGCTCTTGCTTCCTTTAGTTATGAACACGATTTTCATTGTACGTTTCTCAATCGGATTTTGCATTTCATTGTCCCATCCCATGATTTGAATGGACGATAAGGAAACTATAAATTGCCTTAAATATCAGACATTTGATTGACAAAGCGACCCTCTATATATTTCCCTTCAAAACAATCGACTAGACTACGAAATTCGCACCACAAAATGGATATCTCTGCCCTACGATAATTTTAAACGGAAACTCACCTGCAAAACAATGTTCTTCGATACACGACCAACTGTATTCACATAAACACCTTCGTTATCATAGCAAAGAAGTAGTTGCATTCCATTCGAGTTTGGAAGCGCTACAATACAATGTGGTATAATCGCACCCTGAGTCTGGAATAGAAAAATACGGTTAGTAACTGGTCATGACCATCCAATTGTATTGCAACTTACATGTTTAGGAAGATAGATATCATAAACTTCAGCAGAGTCCAGATCGACAGCATGGAAACCTTCGGCTGAGCCGTAAATAACTTTCAATCTAGATTGATCTTCTATTGTGAGATCCACTAGTAGAGGACGATGTTCGAGTTCTCCAAAGTTCTACAAATCAAAACACAAATCAGTATCAGTGGGTGGCATCAATGGGAGGTAACTTACTTTAAATGCCATGAATTTATGGTAGGGCTTTGGCGCCCACGCATAGATTTCAATCGAGTCTTTTAATGCAATCACTAGGAACTTAATCCTCTCGTATTTAACTATTTTAAAATGTACAGCACCTTGAAGATCTCCGACATTTATCCATCCGTTGCGTCGTTCCACCTGCTATAAAATTCAAAATTCCATGATAAATGATTCCGCCATACACTTTGATTTTATTTCAACTTACATCTGATAGACCATCGGTCCTGAGAATCTTTGACTTCAACCACGATAGATAGTACACGCGTACACGATTCTTCTTACCAGATATTGTTACCAAAATATTCTGTCCTTCGAGGACCTCCATCTGCTGGAATCGACGACGTGAAATCAATTGATATACCTGTCAAAGAAAAGACATTAGTGACTCGCCAAACAAGAGATTTCCAACTTGATCCTTACTTTTCCCTGTCCGGAACGATCGAGCAACATCAAACCGTTTTCAGTGCCTATCAGGAGATTGACACCCCATAGTGCCGCGCACAGGATCTCCGAGTTGAAACGTTTCTTGTACTTGCGTATTTCGGGAGTGTCACTTGAAGCGTCATGCGACGTCGGGGTCACATTGACGTTCACGTGACTCTCGCGACGGGACGGTCCCGAACCGCCGGCACCGAATCCGAAAGTGAGGAAGCTCCTTTGTTTCTGTTGGAGAGCATAGGCATGGGGCGGAAGTGAAGGTGGTGTTATTGATTTATTTGTATTAATACTACTACTCGATCTAGTTTTGGTGATCGAATGATTTGGACTATTTTGTCGTGACGACGACGAAATAGTCGATTGCGGCGAACTATTCGACGCCGCAATAAACGACTTGGAAGGTGTGGAATGGACAGATGAACTAACGGCCGCTCGATACTAGAAAAATGTTTGAAAGTAAAAAATTAAAACGATTAATAAACAAAATTTCATTTTGACGCACGCACTTAGACAAGCATTTCTCTAAGTGTGCATTAAAATTATTTTTTTTTTTAAATATTAACTGGCATTGGATTATGCGTTTTTTTTTTTTTTAAATGCAAATGCTAAGGAGAGTAAAATTGTTTGGTAGTTCTTTTTTCCGCATGCATATGGAGAGGTAGTAATTTTATTTAAAAATCAAGACAACGAAAGTTTTAAATAGAAACAAACTAAAAACCCTTAAACAACTGAAGAGAGTTTAAAAAAAAAATAACCAAAGCCTAACCAAAAGCAAATATTAGAGAGATAATGTGAAAACATAAATCGATTTTTGTTAGTAGTTTTAAATAAATTAAATGTACTGACGATATTATGTAATAAAACTAAAACTAATTAAAAAAACAGATAAAGTATGTTTTTTTATTTAAAAAAAAAACAGAGAATGTGTGATTAGTCTTTCCCAGACGCCATGTTGTTAAAAAAATAAACAAAATCAACTAAATATAGAAAATTTGCATAAGAATAGTATTTTTTGTTTTTGATTTACTTGCATTTTTTTTTTTTTACTAAATGGAACATGGAAATAATTTTATTTTATTCACAAATTGATGTGCGATGGGGAGAGAATATGTTTATTGAAATAAAATGTTAATAACATTTGTCAATGACTAATATTAAGTGGTATTCTAGGATCAGCTTTTATTTCAAACATTTCACTGAATTATTCATGTGTACTCAGTCTGGGTAATCGATGCATACATTTGATCAGATCCATTTAGTGACCTCTTGGAGATCTATTTGAAAATTCGCAAATCCATTGAAAAGCCTTATTAAAAATGTTCTTCTACTTCTTGCGGCTTTTTTTTATAAATTTAATTGTTTGGTGAGTTGGTGTTAAAACGAAGCCTGAACATTTTTAAACCAGATTTTAGATTTATAACCAAACCCAAAATACTTATGATTATTTAATTAAAGTTTTCGCATAAAATCGCTTTTTGTTTTTCAATGATCAAGAATTATTTTTCTGAAGTAATGTTTGTTATGTTGGATTATCCATTGTTTCCATTAAACACCTATGGAGGTAAAATTTCAATTCCATAATGTTTTGGGTTCCAATGAAGTTTTTCAATGATAGCTATAACTGGACTCAAAAACATAATTCCCTATGATTCCTGACGACATGTAGATATTTTTGAACTGAAACTTCTTTTGGAACTGTGTGAAGTGGATTTTATGAAACGAAAAAGTATAACGAAAGAGAAGAAAATATCAGTTCTCGTCTGATCACCGAAATCAAGCAGTGTCGGGAGCGGTAAGTACTTAGATGGAGGTACACGTATTGTTGGCATTTATGTCTTTTAAATAAATTTAAATTATGTCTCATTGTTTGTAATGACACTACACACACCAAAGAAAACGTAACAAAACACACGTTTTTGTTTAGAAGTGTTTTGGTAATGGTTGTCGAGTATACGAGTAACACACACCGAAAGTAACAAAACTGTTTCGAACCAGAGTGGTTGACTATAATTGCCTTCTTTCTTATTGCGCAACACACACCAAATGAAACAAAACATAAAAACCAAAGCAAAACAGAAAAAAAAGTTTCGTTGTCGATAGCTGACCTTGTGTTTTTTTGAAAAACAAAATTTTGTACGATAGTTCGTATCTTGTTTTTTGAAAGCATTTTCGATTAATCCAACCAAAAAATCAAAAGGTTTGTATTCGCATTCTGGTGAAACGTGAAATTATTAAAATTTTCAGGTTAAGTTCTTGACTCTGATATTAATGGCGTTTTCCATTGGGAAAAAAATCAATTTTTTTTTATCTGAAGACCGATTTTGACAGTTGTTGTGTTCCATTGGGCGAAAAAATTGATTTTTTTTTTGATCAGAGATCAATTTTGCAAATCTGAATTTTTCGGCAGATTTACCAATACCAATAAAAATGATAGCTGTCAGTTTGACAAGAGTGATTTTCATTTTGATTTTTTACTTCGGTTGTGAAAAACAAGAGTGCTTTGGGTTTAGATATTAATAATGGATATAGACACAGAAAAGAAAGTTATACGTGAACTATTAAATTGATTGAAAAAAAATGTTTGTTATGTTTTTAATGTTGGCAGCTACACCGACGCTAACTTCACAGACACGAAATGACACCAATACAAAAAAATAAATCTGAATCGTGTTCCATTGACACTCAAAAAGATCAAATTTCAGATCAAAATCAAGATTTCCCAATGGAAAACGCCAAAAGTTTATTATCACATCCTCAACATTTTGTTTTAGATTATATGGATGCACCCAGCACTTTTTGCTATTTACGTCCTTTTCCTCAATTGCTTCAAAAAGTGTATTGATTGGCACAACATGTTGAAGAACACTAAAAGCAAGTGGAAAATTCGATTTTGTTTTATTTCAACGCTCACCAAATGAGACAATTACATTCTGTTTCACTTGGTTTGTGTTTAAATAAAAAAAAACAATTTTTGGATTATCGAATCAAAAACGTTTTGTTTGATCCAGTGTGTTTTCGGCCAAAGAGGGGTACTGGATCAAACAAACAAAACTACATACTATGAGAAATACACGTGCCAATTGGTTGGTATGAATTATCCAAAATCGTACATCTTTTCGTTTTTTGTTGCATAAAACTGCGTTAAATGTGTTTACAACTTCAGAATGAAATTGTGAATTGAATTTTAGGAAACGTAAAAGAAACAACTATAAATTAATTGTTAGGATTTAGACTATGAGAGAATGGGCTAAAATGCGTTTTATATATTAACCAACCTACAGTTTCACTTATAACGCATATCACAGAGCACTACGCTTTCAGTATCGCTTTACACAACTGGTTTTTGTTGCGCGACTTAGATGATCATCTACCGATTTTTCAACCTTATAGACTACTTAAATAAACAATATTTTAAGTAAAAACCATGGAATATAAACAATTTTTAAAATCAACCCGGCACAAACAAAAATCAATTTTGTTGCTTACCAAATTAAACATGCATATGCATCGTGTAATAGGCTCATTGCTTCCTTAGTTGGTTTTATGAGAGTTCGACATTAACAATTTTCGCTCCCTAAGCGAGTCTTTGGGAGCATACAAATCAATAAGAGAAATCAATTTCGGTGAAACAACATGATAATTCAGAATATCGCGAACAAACATGATACAAGATGCTTTACGCCTTAAACTTAAGGTTAGCAAGCCAATTTGTTCACATATTTTATCATAACTAGCAGCGTAATACTTCAAACGTAAATAATTTACGGAATGCGTACCTCGTGAAATTTTTCTGAACTCTTTCTTATCTAAGTGCCTGCATTATATATGGCGAATCCCATATGATGGATGTGTTTTCCAACTGCGGCCTGACTAACGAGCAGTATATAGTTTTTAGGCTAAATACCTCTCGGAAGTCGTTGCAATTTCGTTTAAGAAAAGTTTGATTTTGCTATAGTGTAATCATAATAAGAAGAAAATTTTAATTGTTTGTCAAATATGACCCCGAGATCTTTAACTTCTTCCGTACGCTGAAGTCTAAGATCGTTCATATAATAATCACTTATTATAGGTGCATTTATACGGAATGCTGTAAACATTTTACATTTCGAGATGTTAAGCTCCATAGCGTTATGATTACACCATGCCGACAAACTATTTACAAGGTGGCGCAAAAGTAATCCTCCTATCAGAAAATGCTATAAATTTTGCGATTGGCCCCTAATGTGCCCCTCAACTGTGGCGGCGGCCATTGATTAAAAGACCAAATAAAAATAATCCACAAGAAGAATCAGTTTTTAATTTTTTTTTAATTACAGCCAAAAAACATCGGAAGGTTATTTTTGCGCCACCTTGTATATCAGACTTAAACCGGATACAGTCTGTTATATAACTTATACGAGAATATAATTTTAAATCGTCCGCGAAAGTTAAAACGTTGCAAAATTTAAAAATATCATGAACGTCATTTAAAAACAAAATAAAAAGCAATGGGCCTAAGTGGCCACCTTGCGGGTCACCGGATGTTACTTCGATTTCGCGAGAAGTATAACCATCGATCTTAACCATTTGCTTTCTGTTTGTTAAATAATTATGGAACCATTTAAGCATTGAGTAATGAAAACCCAACGATTTTAGTTTTGCTAAGAATAGGGTGTGGTGCACTCTATCAAAGGCTTTTGTAAAGTCAGTGTAAAGTATATCAACTTGTAATCGTTCCTCAAAGCTGTTAAATACATAATTAGTTAACAAAGTTAAATTGGTAGCACAGGATCTACCTCGAATAAAACTCACACATTCGATTTTTTTTTTTATTTAAGAGAAAATTTAATTTCATTCTAACCTTTTTTTACATTTCATGAAAGGCGTCTATTATTAGGTCTGTTGCAGAACAAATTTATTTTTACTGGTTCTAACTAATTTCCGTTTGCGAAGGCAAAAATTATGGAAGAGGAAAAATAACCCTCAACATAAAAATCAGTACAAAAATGGACTGCAGAAATTTGCTTGGAATCAATAAACTGTCAGTTGGTGTAACTATGTTTTTTTTTAAAAAAAGCAAACGAAATGAATTATTTTACAACTTTGTTTCCGTACTTGCTCACAAATTTCTTTCTCTCTGAGATAAGTGAAAAAGTGTTTTTTTCATGCGTAAATTAAACACAAAATAGAAAAACAATTTCTTTGACAGATAAAGTTCATCACTGGTGGGAATATTGGCCATGTTACGGATTTCAGATTTCGTAAGATATCTTAGATGAAGCTCTGCTCTCATTGGTCAATCGAAAATTTTGACCAATGAGAACAGAGCTTCATCATAAATATTTTACGTGAGGGTGGAAGGAGATGGAAAGCACAATCGTGGATTATTCCTCATTACCAGTGTTGACAGCTGCCGGGAGAATTTGCAATGAATTTTGACGGCTCATAGTGAGCCAAATTTTTAAATGCCATTGCAAAAATCATATTTCGCGTATGCCTAAAATCCAAAAACTAATTTATTTATTGGATTAGCACATATTGGAAGCGTACCAAATCAGTTGGCCAACGGTCGATTGCGCAGAGAGAGGATTTAAGGGAAATTTAAGATATTTTACAATAAATTTTAAGAAACCTGCGCAGTAGAATGCCCAACAGGTTTGGTTTGCACTAGTTTGCCAACGGTCGAATGCGCAGAGAGAGGATTTAAGTAATTTAAGTAATTTAAGATATTGTAAAATAAATTTTAAGAGACCGGCGCAGTAGATTGGCCAACTGATTTGGTACGGACTATACTTTACTTTTAAAATCAAAGAAAAAATGTTTTTTTTTTTAATAAAAGTTTTCAGAGTTTTAGGCGTTAAAATCTAAGAGAGTTAAACATTTTTGTATTTATTTTTTTTTGAGCTTGTGAAAATCTATTTTTGACTCAATTTTACGACTTTTTAAAAAAAACCTTTAAAAGTCTTTAGTCGAAACTCAACGGAAATTTAATCTTTGACTATTTTTGAAACATTTACTATGAAAACGAGCTGCCACTTTTGGTAGCGTGTCAAAAATAGATTTTTCGAAGGCAATGCAATAAAAATAAGTGTTAAAAACTTTTAATAATACAGGGTGGCGCACGAATCGTGCTACAAAAATAAAACGTAATAACTTTTTTTCTGTGTGAGTAATCGGCTTATTTTTTTTTTTATTTTGTAGGTTACTATTTAGATTTATAAAAATGGATGCTTGGGATACGGAGAAAAGAATTTGGATAGTGCAACGGTACCATGCTTTGCAGTCCGTCATTTCCGTCCAAAGGGAATTTAGGCGGGAGTTTGGCGGTAATCCCCCGAGTAGATGGACCATTATGAGGTTTGTAAACATGTTTGCCGAATCTGGAAGCATCGCACGAAGGCCGTACCATCGAGATGCCAATGTTCGGGTTCAGGATACAATCGCAGCAGTAGCATCTGCAATACAGGCCAATCCGAGCGTTTCGACCCGAAACTTATCGGGGCAAATTGGAGTTAGTAGACGGTCATTACAACGGATACTTCATGACGATTTAAACTTGTTTCCGTAGAAAAGCTCAAATTACTAGCAAGTTAAACCCTCAGGATTTGCCTGTTCGCCTGGAATTTTGCCAAAAAATGATATCAATGGCCGAAGAAGACAACACATTGATCAATTGTTTGTTCATGTCTGATGAGGCCCATTTTGATCTTAACGGCAATGTAAACAAGCAAAATTGCCGTATATGGAAAGAGTCTAATCCAGAAATGCTCCATGAGACGGAACTGCACCCAGAACGAGTCACTGTGTGGTGCGAAGTTTCATCAAGGTGTATTGTCGGGCCGTACTTCTTTGAAGAAAACGGTGTAACCGTTACTGTCAATGGGGACCATTATTTAAAGATGTTGAAGGAGTTTTTTTTACCCAGAACTGCGCCGAAGACGTATACCATTCAACAGCGTTTGGTTTCAGCAAGATGGAGCAACTGCACATATAGCCAGACCAGTTATGGCGGAGCTAAACAAAAAATTCGCAAACAAATTAATTTCTAGGAACTCCACTCTTCGCTGGCCCCCAAGGTCACCTGACCTGACTGCACCAGGCTTCTTTTTATGGGGTTATGTCAAGCAAGAGGTGTATAAAACGAAGCCCAGGAATTTAACTGAATTAAAGCAGTCCATAACGACAATAATTGGGGCGATCCCAACTTCAACTCTTCAGGCCGCAATGAATAATTTTTTGATCAGGTGCGGCATATGCGTGGGAGAGCGTGGAGGTCATTTGCGATCTATAATCTTTAAAAACAACTAACTATTTAAAATAAAATTTAATTTTCTAACCAATAAAAAAAAATGAAATACATCGATTAAAAAAAAAGTTATTTGAATTTCTTATTGTAGCACAATTGGTGCGCCACCCTCTATGAAAATGCAAATAAATGTTTTTTTTCACATTTTGTATCATATTTTTGTTTTAAGCTTGTGCAGAACTCTTGATTTCTTTTAAATCTCAACTTTTGTGTCGTTAATTAAACATTCAAAATAGCCGCGACTGTTTTTATTGAAAACAATAAACAAAAAAGTCGTATTTCCACACATGATTCTGAAACACCCTCTGTACCAATTTTTATAACTCACGAAGTTGGTAGCTGTGGTTTTCACCTTTACTTTAAAAATAATATCAAAATATCTCAACTTCTTCAAAAGTTATACTTTTTGCAACCAAAAATGGAAATTATGCCCACGTAACGTTTGATAATCCCAAGATCGAAGTTCAGATGATACTATCAATATGACAACGAAAATTTAGTTCTGTTTTACATAGCAACTAAATCACGCAAGAAAAGGGCAGTAGGTACGGGTTCATCACAGATAAAATAGGATCTAGGATCCCCAGGAATTACTCTTGGCACTAGGATGAAAATATGTTTTCAGCTTGAATTGGGTAAGAGTCTGCGGCGAAGGAAATGTACGTAAAATAATAGTTTTCGATGAAAAATAATGATCTAGGGACCAAAATGGCTACCATAAGGCACTCCAGGTGTGGCAAAAAAAAAGGTCTGATACTGAGTACATATTTGAACAGAACTTTGTATAGGTGTTCTGAAAGATAGGATTTGATCCTTTCAATTAAACCCGGTTGGAATTCTAGTGATTTAAGCCTAAAAAAGAATGATTCCGTGTGATATTTTATCGAAAGCTTTACTAAAGACAGAAAAAGTCCAAACTGATGTGACATTTCTGGAAAATACCATTTTTACCCTCCTTGTTGAGAAAAACCAAAAGCGCAGAACGTCAAAACTGAGGTTTAGATACGAACCGTCCTGATTCATTGGTAATCCTAAGGTTTTGCGAAAGTTTTCTGTGGAAGGTATTAACTGGTAAAGTCAATTGCAGAGATTTCAGAGCGAACAAAATCAGTCCACAGTGAACTTGTCCGATAGACATGATCATTTATTTTAGTTAGTTTTCTTCTACCTTGACTAGACTGTTCGTGAATTCAATAATATATTCACTAGTTCAGGGAAAACAGGTAACTGACAAGACAGGTTTAAATATAGAAAATTATGTATGATCGCGCATTGCATTTAATTGTTATGAAAATGAAAAATACTTTATTTATTAGTCACATTGATATTAGCATGATGATGATGAATAAAATCCTCATGAATAATTTATTGATGGCAATTGCGAGCAATAACAACTAACTCAGTGCATTAAATATATATTACAAACTTCAGTAGTCAGATACATTATCATACACTATATCCTTCATGCTAAATATATTCCTCTTGTAACGCAATTTTTGTTTCGTTCCATAAATTAAATTAACACTTAAGTAAATGCACATAAATTTGTAAATAAAACAAAATATTTCCAACGTTACACAATACGACAGAGAAACACAACTGAAATTCCATTTCTCTTCTCTACTGCATATACATATACAACTCCATCCATTAAAATTAACAACAAATAAATAAAGAAATCATATATATGTAGGTATATATAAATATATTAAGAAAAAAAAAACAAAGAAAATTAATGTAGCAACCATATATATAAAAAAAATTATACGACAGGAAACTGTTTTCTAAAACAACAATTTTTTCTTCAAAACGAAAAATTTGTTTATTCTCGTATAGATTTTTGTATAATTTTTTAAAAATAAAAATAAGATTATGTTTTAGTGAAAGAGATTATAAATTTATATCGATTCTATACAAAAAGAAATAGAAACAAACAAAAATAATACAAACAATCTATGAAGTTGTTGTGTTTGTTGATGTTTGTTTTGAAATTTTGTTGTTTTTTGTTGTTCGGGAGAAATACTTACTATTTTTGAAATATTTTCATTTATTGAGAATTTTTAAGTAGTATCGATGATGTGGCCATCAGCTCAAACGTCGCGGAAAGACAAAACACAATGAAGAATAAAATTCGTTATAAAAATGTTTTTTGTTTGTTGTTGTTTGGTTTTTTTTTTTTTTTGTAAATTTTGGTTGTAAAAATATTTTTCAACAATCTTATTCAAAATAAAATCGACTCTACAATATTCTACTCATTCACGTTTGCTTTCCAAAGTACATTACGTCGGAAATTAAATTAAAAAAAAAATTATATATATGCGCAAAATGCTAATACTATTCATTTGCTACGAATTTTAAGAATTTTACAAAAATTGGTCTCTTCTCCTAACTAGCTTCTAAAATGATTAAAAAAAATATGCTGCTACTACTGATAATAAAAAAATATAAATGTATTCCAAGCCAAATGATTAGTCACACAACACTGTCATTTGTTTTTTCCAAGTTTTAAGTTTTTTTTTTTGTTTTTTTAAAGTTAAACAATCAAATCAATAATTTTGTTTAATGTAAGCTAAGTTTTTTCATTGTCTTTTGTCAAAATTTAGGTTTGTACTATGGTAAAGCTCACAAAAATTTAAAAAAAAAAAAATAATAAAGTCACAATATTAAGTTAAAAAAATAAATCGTTCTCTTGTTATGACCGGGATACGTAAAATAAAAAAAAAATTTATATTTAGTAAAATGAAACGAAAGACTTACCTCTTCACTGGAGGATTTATCATGGCGTGGTGGTGTTGCTGGCGATGCTTGACTTAGTAGGTCTGGCAAAACGCTACTCGTACGAGTTCCAGGTGTACCCAAACCACTACTCTCACCGCTTCGATTCTAAAATTTGCCGAAGAAATATGAAAAAGAAAAGGTTTTAAAAAGTTTGTTGGAATTTTGTACTTTGGTAAGGACAACCACAAAATGATGTGGAACTAGATGATTTTACTTTTTGTATGACTTTTATAACTCTGAAGTCGTTTGAATGCCAATAAGGAAATTTTCATAGTAATGCAATTATTGTGTATATTTTATTTTCATTTATGTTTTAAATTTAAGTGACGAACACATGTTTTTCTTTTGTGAGTGATTGTTGCGTTAGAAGCCATATCCCATGTAAGCGTAATTTTTGAGGACATATTCACAAAACTGGCAGTTGGGGTTTGTATTTTACTTAATTTATATAACTGACATCTGCAATTTGACATTGAATTTGGTTTGGTTTTAAGAATTCAAAATTTACAATTTTTTTATGTTAAATTTTATTATTTAGATTATTATTATTATTTAAAACTGAACAATTTATATTCCTTAAAAAGTATTAAAGCGAAGGGATTTATGCATATGAATCATTCACTTCATTCCATTATCACCACTTTTCGAATTTCGAAATTCAAAAAATCGGCCTTATTTCGATATTGTAACGAGAAATAAAACCATGTTTCGAGATTCGGCTTTATTAAGCTTTCAGAAAGGAAATTAAGTAATGTCGGCCTTATTACCCTTTGCATTTTGTAATACAATTAGACAGTGTACCTGTATGTGGTAGAAACTTAAATAAAACATTCGAAAACCAGGCTACTTATTCCGTAACTTTTAAAACTTTTATCGTTGACGATAGTGTAGGAGACTTGTTAGGTACGTAGCGTGTGTAACGGGTCCGCCATCTAACGTTTTTTTTTCAACTAGTGCTTATTTCGTGAATGGTAAAACTCCGCTCATGCCTGATTTGACAGATAATTAGGCTTATCCTTCCGCTGAACGAATATGGTTGTGTATACGCTTGAACAACGCTGGGAAATATTGCGACATTACTTTGAAAATCATGGTAATGTTGCAGAATGTGTGCGAAAATTGCGATTTTGGAAGAAGAGAAGCACCGTCAGCTCCGTATGTTCGTTATCTTGTGAAAAAAGTGAAAGAAACTGGCATCCTCATCGATAAACCAAAAACAGTGCGTACACCCGAGAATATTGCTGCTGTGGCAGAAAGTGTGCGTGAAGCGCCATCAACATCAATTCACCGTCGTTCTCAACAATTGAACATTTCGGAGACATCATGGAGACGAATTTTGCATAAAGACCTTGGTATGACGCCATACAAAGTCCAATTGGTTCAGGAGTTGAAGCCAACTGACTATCCAATGCGTTTTCGCTTCGCTAAGTGGGCCTGCTCATTTTGAAGCTCATTTTGATCTTGGCGGGTATGTAAACAAGCAAAATTGTCGCATTTGGGGCACAGATAACCCTCAGCATTCATTGAAAAGCCGATACACCCAAAACGAGTCACTGTTTGGTGCGGATTTTGGTCCAGAGACATAATTGGGCCATTTTTCTTCGAAAATGAGCAAGGAGTGACCGTTACAGTCAATGGCGATCGTTATCGGGCCATGTTGAACGAATTTTTGTTCACAAAAATTGAAGAGGAGGATATTGGCAACATTTGGTTTCAACAGGACGGCGCTACGTCCCACACAGCCGAAGCTACGCTCGATGTTTTGCGCCCTGTTTTTGAAGATCGCATTATCAGCCGCAGAGCTGATGTCGTTTGGCCACCTCGGAGATGGGATTTGACACCGTTGGACTATTATTTGTGGGGTGCCGTAAAAGATAAGTGTTACGCTGACAAGCCAGAGACAATTGACGCTTTAAAGGACAATATTCGTGAAGCCATTGGTGAAATACAGCTGCACACAATCGATAATGTGCTTAAAAATTGGACCGATCGTGTAGGCTACTGCATGGCCAGCCGAGGCAGCCATTTGAATGAAATTATTTTCCATTATTAACCGGAAGGATTGTACTTTCAAATAAAAAAAGAAATTTGAGAAAATATTCAGTAGTTTTTTTTATAGCATTTTTTGTTTTGAATGTTACGGGATGGATACCCAGGCAATTGATAATACCCTGAGGGGAAGAACGAAGTTTCATGAGCGGAATTGAGTTGACATTTTTGAACCCGCGAAGCGGCTCACTTAGGTACAGTTGAACAAAATTGTTGATTTGATATAGGAACCATGCGAGGGCAAGATCTGACTACGGAGACGGAGTTAAAATCATTTGAACATGAGAAGCGGCCCACCCAGGAACAGGTTGGCGCACGAATCGTGCTACAAAAATAAAACGTAGTAACTTTTTTTCTGTGGGAGTAATCGGCTTATTTTTTTTTTTTATTTTGTAGGTTACTATTTAGATTTATAAAAATGGATGCTTGGGATACGGAGAAAAGAATTTGGATAGTGCAACGGTACCATGCTTTGCAGTCCGTCATTTCCGTCCAAAGGGAATTTAGGCGGGAGTTTGGCGGTAATCCCCCGAGTAGATGGACCATTATGAGGTTTGTAAACATGTTTGCCGAATCTGGAAGCATCGCACGAAGGCCGTACCATCGAGATGCCAATGTTCGGGTTCAGGATACAATCGCAGCAGTAGCATCTGCAATACAGGCCAATCCGAGCGTTTCGACCCGAAACTTATCGGGGCAAATTGGAGTTAGTAGACGGTCATTACAACGGATACTTCATGACGATTTAAACTTGTTTCCGTACAAAGTCCAAATTACTAGCAAGTTAAACCCTCAGGATTTGCCTGTTCGCCTGGAATTTTGCCAAAAAATGATATCAATGGCCGAAGAAGACAACACATTGATCAATTGTTTGTTCATGTCTGATGAGGCCCATTTTGATCTTAACGGCAATGTAAACAAGCAAAATTGCCGTATATGGAAAGAGTCTAATCCAGAAATGCTCCATGAGACGGAACTGCACCCAGAACGAGTCACTGTGTGGTGCGCAGTTTCATCAAGGTGTATTGTCGGGCCGTACTTCTTTGAAGAAAACGGTGTAACCGTTACTGTCAATGGGGACCGTTATTTAAAGATGTTGAAGGAGTTTTTTTTACCCAGAACTGCGCCGAAGACGTATACCATTCAACAGCGTTTGGTTTCAGCAAGATGGAGCAACTGCACATATAGCCAGACCAGTTATGGCGGAGCTAAACAAAAAATTCGCAAACAAATTAATTTCTAGGAACTCCACTCTTCGCTGGCCCCCAAGGTCACCTGACCTGACTGCACCAGGCTTCTTTTTATGGGGTTATGTCAAGCAAGAGGTGTATAAAACGAAGCCCTGGAATTAAACTGAATTAAAGCAGTCCATAACGACAATAATTGGGGCGATCCCAACTTCAACTCTTCAGGCCGCAATGAATAATTTTTTGATCAGGTGCCGCATATGCGTGGGAGAGCGTGGAGGTCATTTGCGATCTATAATCTTTAAAAACAACTAACTATTTAAAATAAAATTTAATTTTCTAACCAATAAAAAAAAAAATAAATGAAATACATCGATTAAAAAAAAAGTTATTTGAATTTCTTATTGTAGCACAATTGGTGCGCCACCCTGTATGAAAGGCAGGAAAGCAAATACGGATTTGCATTGATTGTAAAGTTACAATTAATCGTTTTATAGAAACGCAACATTATCCCTTACCAAGGGTAGATGCTATTTTTGCAAATTTATCTAATTGCAAGTATTTCTGCGTTATAGATTTGTCAGGTGCTTATCAGCAACTAAAGATTTCTGAATCATCTAAAGAATATGTCACTATAAACACACATAAAGGGTTTTTATCAATACACTCGATTACCATTTGGTGTAGCCAGTGCACCGTCAATTTTTCAATCCGTGATGGATCAAATTCTAAGAGGTATATCGAATATTTCCTTTTACTTAGATGACATTTTAATAGGGGGATTTTCTATGAAATTGTGTAAATTAAAACTTTTTGAAGTTTTGCGTAAATTAAATGAAAATAAATATCGCGAAATGTTCCTTTTTTCAAACTGATATGACGTTTTACATAAACGCGCTAAAAATAAAAACTTTAAAAGATGGTCGCCATAAGTTTAACAGGCAACAAAATTGTCAACTGGTAACGCTGCTGAGTTATTTTTATCAGTAGGAACTAATTGTAATAGTTTTCATATATGCTGTTACCTTATTTGACATATTTAGCCCTATCGAGGTGAAAATTTTCCGCAACGCATACTTCTTCGGAGACTGGGAGGTTCAAATTCCAATCGAAGCTTCCCTTCACTATGTCGGAGGAAATCGGAAAAAGAATGGCACTTAGCAGTCAACAATTGCACGAAAAATGCACCTGAACGCACTTGAACGCAATTCGCCGGGATGCGTTACGAAATGTCGGAGAAATATGTCGACCAGTTTTTCGGAAAAATACCACCTCCGAATCGTACAAAATTTAAGAATCTTCTGCTCCGACGGATACATTGATGGGGCCAAACCTCCGTACAATTAATAGCCTATGGGGGTACGTGCAGAAATGTTTTATGAAAAAGGATTTGTGCGACTCTGAATAATACTCTCTTTTCTAAATCGGTACACGCAATGTTTGTCGAATTTTAGTTAATAACAAGCTGGCCCGTCAAACGTTGTTTTGCCATTATCAAATGGAATGACCGACTACAGCGCCACTTTTTTTTTTTTTTTTTTTTTTTTTTTCCTAAACCTTCGCGGAGCAATTACGAACAAATCCGCAGAAGGAAGTATCCAATTTGGTCCAGTCGTTTTCGAGTTTTAAGCATCCGAACAAACCAAGATCCATTTTTATATATATAAGATAATAAATTTTATATTAAGCCTCAATATATTTAATAAAACCTTCAAATGAAATAATAGGGAATAAAGAAAAACAAAATAATATTTAGGTAATCACAATTTGTTGACTCAACAACAACTTTCAGTCTTTTTTTTAAATATAATTTATATTAGATATATTTTTAGAAAAATAGTAAATTTTGAATTCCAAACCAAATTCTTTCAGAAACAATTTTGTTTTATTTATTATTTTCCCTTTTTCCACCAGTATTGCAAATAAATAATAAAAAAAAGATGTAAGCAAAACAGCATTATTTTTGAGATAGCTATATAAATACAGAGTTTATGATCGTGTGTGCACCTCGCTTTTGGAAAAGTCAACCTTTGTGGTAAATATATTATTTTGAAGTCAAACTTCTTTCGGGACGGAGTGAATTGCATTTTATGAAACGAAAAAGAGATCAATCGCTTGTTAATCGATCAATCGTATTGATCGCATCCTCTTTTAACCAGAATACAGTTTCACTTCTACCGCTTGAAAATTCACACTTAATTTTTTATATAGTAATAATTAAAAAAAAAAAACAGGTAGGTTTTTAAATAAAGACGCTAGAAACCTACGACTCATATCATTTCTCAAGTTGACTTGGTAAGAATACTCCCCTATGGAGTCATTTACGCTAGAAATAGACATAATGTTTCGGTAAAGTAGTAAGTCCATACATACCAAGACAGTGGAAAGTCGCGGAAGTGATTATGGTTCTAAAACCAGGAAAATCACCGAATGAAATAAAATCTTACAGGCCTATTTCACTTCTTCCAATAATTTCAAAAGTTTTTGAACGGATATTACTCAGTCGCTTACACCCCATAATTGGACAGAAACGTCTTTTACCTGACCATCAATTTGGGTTTAGAAGTAAACATTCAACGGTGGACCAAGTACATCGAATTACAGATGTAATTGAGAAAGCTTTCGAAGAAAAGAAAATTTGTTCAGCTGTATTTCTTGACGTGTCGCAAGCTTTTGACAAGGTGTGGCACAAAGGCCTTACTTATAAACTAAGTCAAGTTCTGCCAGAACAATTATATAAAATCCTAGTGTCGTATCTTGAGCATAGACTCTTCCGTGTGAAACTTGGAAGTGAATATTCCGAGTTCAAAAATATAATGGCAGGTGTACCGCAAGGAAGCGTCCTTGGACCAATCATGTACCTCCTATTCACTCGTGATATCCCACAAACAAACGATACAATAGTTGCAACGTTTGCTGACGATACTGCTATACTAGCAGTTGGCACAACAATAGAGGAAACAAATATCAAATTACAAAACGCTCTTAACGAGGTTAATGAATGGACTAAATCCTGGCGGATTGCACTTAATGAGAGCAAATCGATCCATGTATTTTTCGTATAAACGGACAAACAATTTGCCTGTATTTCTAAATACGGTTCGAGTCCCGTTTTCAAATGAAGCGAAATATCTCGGTATGACGCTCGATGCAAAATTAAAATGGAAGTCGCATGTAAAAAAGAAATGCGAAGAACTAAAAAATAAATACAGAGAACTGTACTGGTTGCTCGGAAAATATTCGAAGCTTAACCTTGATAAAAAGCTGCTATTATACAAGCAAGTGCTAAAACCGGTTTGGACATATGGTATACAACTATGGGGTTGTACCAGTGAAACGAATCTAAACATTTTTCAAACTTTTGAAAACAAAATGTTAAGATCATTTGTCAATGCGCCGTGGTACGTAAGGAATGAAGATCTACGCAGAGGGGTATTCCCGCGGTTAAAGATGAAACAAAAAATTTTGCACGAAAATATAAAAAAACGTTTATTAGGACACGTTAACACAACAGTCCTCCAAATTCTTTACGAAACAAATATATTGCGGCGTCTTCAAAGAACTAAACCCTTAGATTTGGCCCGATAATAACAAACCGCGCTATAAATTGCGGAAAACCAGGAACTCTCAAAGGAAGGTTACCTGCCAAACATATTATATACTCGTGATAAAAAAATTGCTGGATAAGTCGAATACTAAGTTGCAATAGAATTACAAAATGGGTGGTGGTTTTAGTGAGTAAAAATCTCACACTACTTTGGGCAAGTGCTCATCGTGTTTATGAAGATTTCCACCAGCCCACGGAAAAAAAAAATTGCAATATTAAACAGTTCCTCGGGCAAACTCCACCCAAACACCTAAATTTATGTTCACTGTCCCAGTTTTGTTGTTTCGATTTTTGTTTATTATGAAAATGTTAAGAATTTAAGAAGTTTGGGATTTGAAATTGTTAGATCTAAAAAATAAGTCTCTATCAGGGCAATCAAAAACTTTACTAGGAATATTTTCAAAAAACGGTATGTAAATTGTAAATTATCCTCATTGATGGATATTTATACAATATGCCACAAATCCTTATTTAAAAATAATTCAACAAAAAAAAAATTTTTATTCAAACCAGCGAATATCATCCGTAATTTTACTTATGCATAACGATTTAGATTCTCTCTTATGAAACTTTGACTGACATACGATGCCTTAAAAGTAATCGATAACAGCTTTAAAATCATTTTGAGAAAACTTCTAATTAATCGAAAGCGTTCCCATCGAAATTAAACGAAATTAAACGAAGAATTACTCTTGCCAACCGCTGTTTCTTCGGGCTTAGAAGGCAATTTAGTAGTAAAGCCCTCACTCGAACTACTAAGGAGATCCTATATAAGACCCTGATCATCCCAGTCCTGCTCTACGGCGCTGAAGCATGGACCGTATCAAAAGCGGATGAAGAAATCCTTGGTAGATTCGAGAGGAAAATTCTTCGAAAAATCTTCGGTCCCGTTTGCGTTGACGGGCTATGGAGACGAAGATTCAACCAAGAACTATACGAGCTGTACAGCGACATGCCCCTGGTCAAAAAACTCCGCATTGGACGTTTAAGATGGCTAGGACATGTAGAACGAATGGACACCAATACTCCGGCTCGCAGAGTCTTCGATTCCCAGCCAGACGTCGGACGCAGTATAGGAAGACCTCGCCTTAAGTGGCGCGCACAAGTGGAAACCGACCTCAACCAACTTGGAGTGCGCAACTGGAGGCAGTTAGCTAAGGACCGGGCTAATTGGAGAGGCATGTTGGTTGAGGCCCAGGTTCATTCCGGACTGTAGCGCCACTTAAGTAAGTAAGTAAGTAAGTTCCCATCGCTAGCCCCCGTAAGTGTACAAATATGAATGCAGACGGACCTAACAACTCGAATGACAGTTGCGGCCATTATTGAATTGCTACAAGATGACATTAACAGCTGGGGCATCATTTTGTAAAGAGAACGTTACCAATGTGAGTTTGCAGAGCGAAAAAAAAAGATCTAGAAGCATCCCCCGTAGTAATATACGTAGCCAATCAGTGACCAACTTTCTTATGGGAAAAACTATTATGCTAGTCACTGATAAGCTAGTCAGCGTTTATTAATAGAAGGGATCACTTTTATCGGGGCTAAACACGTACCCCTGTCATGGCATTTTCGAGTGGTCAAAAAGAATTAAAAGATTAAGATAATCGAAGTATGTTCGGAAGAATTTATGTAATGAAAGTCAGTTTGCTTTCGAATTCTTCGTCGGACAACTTCGTAAGAACTTAAACGCGTAGCTGTCAAAAATTGTTAACTTATAGCATTTTGCCGCTCCGCGATCAAGAGCTTCCTTCGAAGATCGGTTTCAAATGATACGTAGCGGGAACCTCCGTAAAGAATTCTACGATTTCGAAAAAAATCGGAAACATTTTTTTTTTCAACAGATACCTGGGCAGACCTGACTATCAGAAGCGAAATAAAATGCAGAATCGAAGTTCCCACCTGTGATTTGTCACAATTTACGTTTTGACAGTTCTCAACTGCTTCCGATAACATAAAAAAATGGAAAACGCAATAAATTGTTGCATACGGCGTTACATAAGGTCTGCTCCCGTACTTTTGCAGTAAAAATAAGTAAATTCTCAAATTTCTTGGAGTGGGGGTAAATTATCTCAGAAAGAGACAAAATAACCAAAAAGTACGGAAACGCGTTTAAGTAAAAAAAAAACAGTAAAATTATTTATTTTGTATGTATTTGAAAGAAAAAAACATATGAGAAGGCTACAATCCGCTGTGCGGATCGTTAAATACCCTATCCCATCCCATCCTTGAAATTTATATCCTCAAAATGTAGGATTTATGGCGATGAAATACAGAAAATGACATTGTCACAACATATTGTTAAGAAGGTTTATCAAAATGTTTTATGGTTCGACAAAAAACAACGTTTTTCTATTGCATATGCGTTGGGGTAGGGCATACAAATGGTTTTTGTAGGAAAACGCCCCCAAAAAGTAGGCGTGGGTTAAAATGGTTTATTGACGAAATGTCCATATTTAGATACCAACTGACAGTTTACTGTTTTTGACGAACAGAAATTTCTGCAGTAAATTTTTTTACAGATTTTTATGGAGAGGTAGTTTTTTGCTCTCTCGTGAGCTCTCTCTTTTACTTATTTTTGCGTACGGGAACGGCAATAAGTAAAAATAAGTTATAATCAGTAAAAATCAGAAAGAATCAGTAAATATTATTTTGTACGGGAACAGACCTATAGAATTGCCGTATTTAAGATAAATGTTGGTAGGGATGCACCATTTATAGGATAGGATGCACCATCTTTTATGTCGGTATGTAAACATTGACCCCTGTATTAATAAACGCTGATTAGCAAATCATTGAATAACAAACAGTTTTTCCCATAAGAAAAAAACACTTTCGCGGATGCCAAAAGTCAGTCCCTGGTTAGCTAATTGGCATTTATTAATACGGAAGGGAATTACTTTGATATTTAGAAGGAGCCTTGCCCACATGTGTCGTATCGTCACCGCGCTCAGCATTTTGAAGTCAGTGGAACCACCTTGCGGTGCATTTTTAAGGATGATTTGCTTTTGGAACCAACTTTTGATGACCGATGAGGCCGTTAACAAGCAAAATTACCGCATTTGGGGAACGGAGAATCAGCACGAGATCCATAAAACAGCATGACCAAAAGCAACTGCTTGGGACGGCATATGCGCCAAAACCATTATTGAGCCATTTTGCTTCGGAGTAGGCGAATCAGTCGATGGGAATTGATATCGGTGGATGTTGGCTCATTATGTAGGCCCAGAAAAATGTGACTGTTACTGGTTTCATCGAGACGGTGCGCCATGGTATACTGCAAATCAAACAATGCAGTTTCTGCAACGTAAATTCCCTAGACCTGACTAATCAACCAGATCTCCAAATTTAACCCTTGCAGACTTCTTGTTTGTTAATAGAGAGTTCATTGCGCTAGTGGTTAGTGTGTTAGATTACTAAGGGCGGGGTCCCTAGATCGAAGTCCGAAAGTGATAACACCAAAGACTTTTTTTACTGCTCTCTCTAGCAAATGTCTGACCAACATCCAAGAGTAAAACTATCATGAGAAGGTATCAAATTTGCCGTAGAACCAGAACCAAAACCAATAAGCAGCAACAAGAAGGTGAACCTATCAGTGGTCGTTCCAATGTCAATGGTAGACACAACAGCCATCGTCCATAGCTTTCGACAGACTTCTGCGGATGGATCGATGATTACGATGAGCCATCAAAGATCGATCTGCAGCACTCCTAGCCTAGAGACAAAAATGAAATATTTGACATTAACGGCCCCATACAGGACCTCAAACCTAGCTTCTCCCTTCATTTGTGTGCGCGAAGTTATTCAGTCCTATCGAGGTATCCGTCGGGGCGGACAATTTTGCGCAACGCATACTTCGTCGCAGGTTTAAATTTCATTCGAGGTATGTGTCATCGGAAAAAAACTACACAAATGCGACGGCTTCACTTCACTACAATTCGTAAATAAATTCCGCGAAGAATTTGTGTCGGAGGAAATCGGAAAAAAATTGCACGAAAAATGCAACTGAACGCACTTCAACGCAACGCGTTACAAAATGTCTGAGAAATATTCCGAACAGCTTTTCGGAAGAATACCTCGATAGGGCCGATTATTTCTTCCAAAAAGAATAGGATGTTTAATGTAACATTTGAGACGCTTCTCATGAGTGTGTTACTATGGGATGTTTGTCAGACTTTCGCAGGAGGTGGAAAACTTGTTGTCACTATCGGCATTTGAAAAAACAGGGACCACACGCTTAGCAGTCCAACGCACTAACAACTGGGAACCCTAGAGGCAATCGATCTCAAAACTCATCACCATTCTAATAGGAAGGAAGTGTAGATTAGTGAGAGACGTGTCAAATGCCAACATATCGAAAATCTAGCTTTAAAAGTGCAACAAGTGTTAAGTTCGACAGAAATGCTTATAACATCACGACAGAGCTCTTTAGCGACGCTCATTGAAGGGTTTTAGACGGTAACCTTCATTGATCGGATGAGGACCAGCTCACTAGGTGGAGAGAATATTTCTCAGGAGTCCTTAACCATTTGGACGATGGCGATATGATCTAGCACTCTGAGGCAAACACTTACCGAAACTGTTTTTAAAGTTTGAATTGGGATGCTAATTTTTGGCATTTCGCAGGAGAGGGATCCGAGTAATCCCAGAGTCCTAAACCACTTGGACGATGGCGATATGATCTCGGAGTCCAACTAGCACTCTGAAGCAGTAACTTACGGAAACTGCTTCGGATCCGACGTCTTTGTACACATAAATGAAGGGAGGCGCTAAGTTTAATGCCCTGTATGTGTCGTTAATGCCAGCTTTTTTTATATTCGTTTGAAAAGCACTGTACGGCTAGCGGAGTAATTTAAAATCTTGTTGTCGATATGAATCTTAATATGGATCTAAGCAACCTCTAGGTTCTATATCAACTTAGCCGTTCGGATTCGGCATAAATCAGGAGGTCCAGCCATCGTGCAAGAAGTACACACGCACACATGAATGGTTGTAAGAGAGCTAGACCCTAGATACTAACGAGTCTGTTGCGCCAAAAATTTGTATTTTTGTCCTGAAGTTAAGCAGCCTCAAAAATGCTTATACAGATACAGATACGGATGTTTTTACTTTTATTTTATCTTAGAGCACTTTGAACGTTTTCGAGCACCAGCGAAATAAACGGAACCGTAATTAAAATTATATGTTCCTTAAGTTTTAAATTTTTCCCAATCAATTTTGAAGAGATAATAATAGGGATAGTATTGCAAAGTCCTGCGGAATAATACAGCGTGGTTGCATAGATTTCGGACACTTACAAAGACGTTTACTTGACAAGGTACACAACACACACATAATCTTAAATTAAATTATAAAGTAATGCAATGATTAGACAAACAAATGACTGGATGAATGATTCCTACAAAAAAATTTATATAAATATTTCGAACGTGAAAAATATACATCCATTCTAACATTCTAAGCGTATCATTATTTGCAGGAGCCATTTTTAAATTTTTAAACTAAACAGTTTTGTTTTAATTTAATTTTAATTTAAAGTTTCCCCTTTTCCTCAATAAACAAAATTAAAAAGATTTCCTCATTAGCATTCCGTGTCCAAAGATTAAGCATCGTTTGTTTTCATTTCTCATTAATAATTATGTTTTTGTTTTCAATTAAAGGTTAATAAAATAAAAACTAAATAAATTGTTAGCTTTAAGAATTTTATCGAATCTCATTGTTATGATTATTAATAGTTTACCCAAGCATAAGTTAAATAGAATTCATTAGCTTTTCTATTATTAAATAATTATTTAACTATAAATGTAAACAAGTTATACAGATTATTGATAGATAAAATTAATATTATTTTGTGTATTAATTGGAAGAAAAACAACACACAAAAAAAAGAGAGAAATATATTTACTCATTTGTTTTATTACATTTTTATGTTATGGATTTAAATTGCAAAAAAAAATACGTTTACATTTGATAGAGGGTACTACCCAATTTTTAGTCAATTATTAGCTAACTTACAAAATCTATATAGAAATTATATTTCAAGAATAAAATAAAATGTTTACATTTATGTTGCTAAACAAAATTAATGGAAATACGTTTTTGTTAAGAAAATAAATATTTTTTTTATTTTTTTACAAATGGTAGAGGCTCTTTAGAAATTACAAGAAGTGTGGAATCAATCTCGTTGTTACGGTTTGTTTTTTTTAAATAGAAAATGGAGGTTTAGGGGTTAAAGCGTTTTTTTTTGTATTATTTCCACCTGAGGGTGATGTAAGCCAAACTATTTGCAAAAAGGACATGCGTTATTCACAAATTGATTAAATGGTTTCAAATATTACATATTTACACATGCTAAGGAACATGATTTTTTATTTTTAAATTTAAATATAATTCATTCGATAAAAAATGGCAGCACTTGAGTATATATTGGTTATTCACGTGATTTATTTTATATAACTTTGAATTATGTTTTTAATTTGTTTTGTCATTGGATATTTAATGTAAAATATAAAAAAAACATAAACGTGCGTTTTGTTTATAACGGAAATAAATAATTGGTGATTTTTTATAAAGCAAAATAAGGGTTAGTTCGTATATATTTTGTTAATTATGTTTTAGCAAAATATTTATATAAACGCTGATGGTTAGAGTCTAGATTATACGATAATACATATAGATGGTATGAGTGATATTTTTTGTTGTGGTTAATGTGGGTTAATGGTTAGGTATGTTAAAATATAAACTAGAGATTTAAGAAGAAGGTTTGCAACTGATGTGACGTTAAAATTAGGGGCTTTCATCATTAATTTCTGCACATGAGCATGTGTTTCTTGGAGTTTTCTTTTGTTGGTGGGAGCTGGACAAAAACAGAGAAGGTTAGGAATACAGTCCTCCTACCCTCGACCAACCAGATTCTGCAGAAGTCATCAGGCCTAGTCCTTTAGCAAATAGGCCTATAGGGCAATGACACCGATGATAGTGTTCAGCATTATCAAGCGGAGAAAGCGTTTTGTGCTATAATTTGGCAAGAGTTGCCTGGATATCACGTTGTGACGTTTATTTCTCCAGATTGGGGTCTTTGCTTTCGATAACTTCCCACTCACGGAAAAAAAATGGTACGAAGCAACTATGACCATCGGAAAGGACTGATCTTATTGTTTAAGACCATGCTAAACAAAAAAAGGAAAACGCCGTTCATACCTTTCTTTACCTGGAATGTGGGACAGGTGCAGACGAACTACTAGTGGAAGCCCTAAACTGCTATAAGCAGAAATTACTGCCATCCAGGAAATACGATGGGATGGGACGGACAAAAAGAAAATGCAAAACTACTACGAACCGTGTTATAGTGAGCAGAAACATTCGGAGGTGGATTTGTTATAAGTGCCAGACTTAGGCAAGAAGTCGTATACTTTCAAGACATTACCGAACGCATTGTAACAATCCACCTCAATGCCAAATTCGCCAACTTAGCCTATACGCTCAAACTCCGACGGAGGAAAAAGATGACATACAGCTAAAGATTGCTTCTACGAGCTCCTTGACAAAACCTATGAGCGACTACCGAAGCACGATATTAAAATCATGCTGGGATTTAACGCAAAGGCGGGAAGAGAAGACATCTGTCGAGTAACACAGCCTACGAAATAACACGTCTGACAACGGACTTAGGCTAATTGTCTTCACTGCGGTACGAAATGTCACTATAGCCAGCACACAGTTTTCTCACCTCGATATCCATAGGGGACATGGCGGTCTTCAAATCAACGAACGGTCAATCAAATTGATCACATTGCAACAGACAAGAGGCACGCAACATTCTGAGGGG
Organism: Rhingia campestris; assembly: GCA_932526625.1. Taxonomy (NCBI): domain Eukaryota; kingdom Metazoa; phylum Arthropoda; class Insecta; order Diptera; family Syrphidae; genus Rhingia; species Rhingia campestris. Next base: position 21,120,866 of record OW052184.1, read on the forward strand.
CTTAAAATGACTCGGACCACTACCTTGTTACAGCCAAGTTAAGAATGCAGAGATTTACCACACTAAAACAAATGAGAAATACTGTGAAGAGATTTAATGTCGAAGGACTATAATAGGAGTCCTTCGCAGAACGCGTAGCTCTTAACCTCTCGATTAACACCATACCAGCAGCATATAATGTCGAAAAACAATAGCAACGATGTCAACAAGTCATTAGATCAGCCGCAACTGAAGTAGTAGGCTTCTTGGCACCACCACCAGCAAGAAACTCTTGGTTTTATAAAGAATGGCGACAAACCCTCGCAGCCTAAAATGAGGGCTGCAAGGATAAGCTGCAGGTGAAGACGAGAGCCGTCATTGAGCTCTTTAGGCACAGAAGAAGGGAAGAACACCGGCTTTTAGAAAGAAGAAAAAAGAGCAAGAGAAGCCGGCGATCGAGGATTTAGAGCTCAGGTGGTTGGTAGTTTTTGCTGTCAGAGCCAAGGATACAAGGCGCGAACAGAATCATGTTGAGATGAACAAGGTAATATCGTTGTTGAGACACAGTCGATGCTGAGTATATGACAGCAAAAACTACCAACCACCTGACTTTTTTTTTAAATTCTGACTTGCCTAAGCAGTAATATACACATCGACCTAAAAAAGATCTATTGTGCTTGCAGATGTTTTTTTAGGTTAGTAGCGCTTCTACTTTCCTAATTTAGCTGATAATACTTCCAGCCGAAGATTTTCTTAGTTCTTCGGGACTTAAAAATTTCCTGAAGAAAGATTCCCTTTTCATACCGTAAAGGGCCACGCATTCACATATGATATGCTCGGCTAGTCTGCACTCCGGTGAGTCGACTAGATGCATTTTATTTAGGTGATATCGCAGACCGTGATAACCAGTTAGAAAGCCTACTAAGTTTTTGATATCGTGCCTGCGAAGATTTAATATCTTATTGGCATCTGATTTGAAGGGCTGAATAGCTCTTTTGGCCTGTCTTAGGCCTGGGATGTTTCCTTAGCATGAAAAACATTTGTTTTGTTCCCAGTTTATTATGAGCAGATTTATGGCTGATTTGGGGATTGCACAGAAGGGTTCAGGTACAATGAAGGGGGTTTCCGAACCATTTCTGGCTAGTTCATGAGCTTTTTCGTTACCTTCAATTCCCTTATGTCCGGGGACCCCCCATAGTCTGGTTTTGTTCCTGGAACTTAGTGTTTGGAGGGAGTTGAAGCAGTGTAGTACTGATTTCGAACTACTAAGGAGATCATTTATAAGACCCTGTTCCCAGTCCTGCTCTACAGCGCTGACCGTATCAAAGCGGATGAAGAAATGCTTGGTAGTTTTGAGAAAAATATTCTTGGGTCCCGTTTACGTTCACTGAGACGAAGATTCAACAGTACAGCGGTAAGGTAAAAAAACTTCGCATTGGACGTTTAAGATGGTTAGGGCATGTAGGCCGACTGGACACAAATACTCCGGCTCGCAGATTCTTCGATTCCCAGCCAGACGTCGGACGCAGTAGATGAAGACCTCGTTTTAAGTCGCACGCACAAGTCCAAACCGAATTCAATCAACTTAAAGTGCAGAACTTGAAGCAGTTAGCTAAGGACCGGACCTCGTTTTAAGTCGCATGCACAAGTTCAAACCGAATTCAATCAACTTGAAGTGCACAACTGGATGCAGTTAGCTAAGGACCGAACTCATTGGAAAAGCATGTTGATTGAGGACCAGGTTCTTCCGTAATAAAGCGCCACTTAAGAAGAAGAAGCCAAAACTACTGCAGGGCGGGTCATGAAACACAATGGCCCGCTTCAAACAGTGCGTGCAACTAAATGGTCGCCATTTGGACGTCGAAGTTTTTTTTCTAATTTCCTTGAACTTTCACAGAAAATCGATTTTTTTTTACTTCCAAAGAGTGGACGTGGCTAATTTGTTGCCTAAATATCTTGCTCAGCCACAAATTCCTTATAGTTTGGCGGTAACTTGTGTTTTTCGGGTTTCGTTGTTGCGTATAAGTTGCACCTATCGTTAACGTTAGTACACGCGTCCAGAGTGGACGAACCTAAACGAGGACCGCATATTGTCTTTACAATAGAAAGTGAAACCCACAATTCGCAAATAATAAGGGTAAGCCTTAGGGTCTAGAGTTATTAGTGTCACATTTCAGAAAGACATTTTAAATCAGGCTTTGGATTTCCAGAGTGGACTAAACCAACCGAGGGCAGTAGATTGCCTTGACAGCTCAAAGACCTACAATTTGAAAATAATGGGGGTCCAGAGTTTTTAATGTCACATTTCAGAAAGGCCTATAAAGCCCCTGGCTGACCAAAGTGGACTAACCTAAAAAAGGGCCGCATATTGTGTTTACATCTCAAAGTGAAACGTACAATTAGAAAATATAAAACGAGGCTTTGGGTGACTGGCCTAACCTAAGCGAGGACCGCAGATTGTCTTTACAGCTCAAACCTACAATTTGCAAATATTGAGGGTAAGCCTAAGAGTCCGAAGTTTTTAGTGTCACATTTCGGGAAGGCCTTTAAAATCAGGCTTTGGATGTTCAGATTAGACTGAACTAAACGAGGACCGCAGATTGTCTTGACAGCTCAAAGTGAAACCCACAATTCGCAAATAATAAGGGTAAGCCTTAGGATCTGGAGTTATTAGTGTCACATTTCAGAAAGGCCTATAAAGCCAGAGGGACCAAAGTGGACTAACCTAAACGAGGGCCGCATATTGTGTTTACATCTCAAAGTGAAACGTACAATTAGAAAATATAAAACGAGGCTTTGGGTGAATATACTGGACTAACCTAAGCGAGGACCACAGATTGTCTTTACAGCTCAAACCTACAATTTGCAAATATTGAGGGTAAGCCTAAGAGTCCGGAGTTTTTAGTGTCACATTTCGAAAAGGCCTTTAAAATCAGGCTTTGGATGTCCAGATTGGACTAAACTAAACGAGGACCGCAGATTGTCTTGACAGCTCAAAGTGAAACCCACAATTCGCAAATAATAAGGGTAAGCCTTAGGATCTGGAGTTATTAGTGTCACATTTCAGAAAGGCCTATAAAGCCAGGCGGACCAAAGTGGACTTACCTAAACGAGGGCCGCACATTGTGTTTAAATCTCAAAGTGAAACGTACAATTAGAAAATATAAAACGAGGCTTTGGGTGACTATACTGGACTAACCTAAGCGAGGACCGCAGATTGTCTTTACAGCTCAAACCTACAATTTGCAAATATTGAGGGTAAGCTTAAGAGCCTGGAGTTTTTAGTGTCACATTTCGGAAAGGCCTTTAAAATCAGGCTTTGGATGTTCAGATTGGACTGAACTAAACGAGGACCGCAGTTTGTCTTGACAGCTCAAAGTGAAACCTACAATTGGCAATTAATGAGAGCTTAGCCCACTTTCAACATATCTCCTTCAACTACAAACCTTCTTCTTTCACCGTTGAATAAAGATTGCATAGCCTTGTACTGCGCAAAACTACAATAACTTGCATACATAAACGTTACTAATTTTATTTATTAAGTATTTAGTCGAAATGCATTTAGAAAAAAATGTTTCAATATGAAATGAATGTTATTACCAAAAAAAATAAATAAATTCTCTTAGCGAATGTAATGAGTGAGTAATGCCATTAAAACAAACAAAAAATAAAAAAAAATATAAATAATATACAAGAAATTAAAAAATAGGTAGAATTAGATTTAAAAAAACCAAAAATTTTAGAGAGAAGTTGAAAATGGTTTGGTATTTTTATTTTGATCGCCGAAATGTGTTTTTTTTTATTTGTTTATGCTTTACCTGCTGCTGAAGTTGCTGCTGAGCCATTATCAATTGCTGCCTAGCCGCATTGTTTGCCAAAAATATAACCGATTCAGTCTTTTCACGTCGAGGCCTTAAAAAGTCTAGATTTCGGCCGGCCCAACTCGATTTGGTTGGTTCAGGTTTCTGGTTTGGCTGTTGCGCTATCAGTTTTAGGCTGTCGGATTTGTTTAGAGATTTCTCTTCGGCCTTTAATTTGGCTTCGTCACTCTTAACCATGTTTGAACTGCGTTGGAATAACACACTGGCACGCTGCAATCGTGTATTGTTGTTGGTGTTGCTTGTGACCGGGCTATTGCCATTATTGGCCATTCGTTCGCCAAGGACGGCGGAATGACGCTTCGTTAGCGGGAAGAAATCGGAATTCTCGCGACGGAAACCGCGCACAAAGTTCATTGGCAACTTGGAATCAGACTCTTGTCTTTTGTGATTTTTACTGTTAAGATTGTTACTTATTGCGATAGTTTTTGGTGTATTTGTGATTAAGGCACTGTTGGTGGTCGATCTATTTGGTATGGGTTGTGATAGTTTTCTTTGAGCAGGCGAGGCGGTTGCTGCGGCGGCGGCGGCGGCAGAGGTGGAGATTGCTGATGTTGAGATACTGTTTAGGGGGGCTGAGATGGCGGCGGCTTTTCTGGCTGCTGCAGCATTATTAGGCACTTCCGATATGCTACTACGATGCATCATCATCTTTTGATCCGATTTTAGTGTACTCGTGTTTGAACGATTCAAACTTGAGCCACGATTCGGGAAGAACTTCTCGATATCCCAGTCACGAAGGAGAACTGATTCTTCGACGGCCTCATTGCCACCGTGAGCTGATGCGTGTTTTTGCTTTTGATTCTCTAATTTCTGTACAGAATTGTTTTTGTTTTTTCATTGTTATGTTGGTAGATATATATTTTTGTTTTATATATTATTATACAGGAGAGGAATATTTTTATTTTATATGAGATATGAGTGAGTTCTAGAGACGGTATCTACGTGTGAAACAGTCGTTGTTTGGTTTTCCAATTTGACTAATATATTGTATACGACTACGGATTTTTATTATAGAAATTCTAACGCTATGGCTAAGACTAAACTAGATTTGAAATAGAAAATATCACAGATAAAATCAGTTTTGCCATGGACCTCAGCATAATATCGTTTAAGATTAAGAAACGCATTAAACCTGGAGATTCAATTTGCAGTACAAAAAAACTGTATATCGATGCATAGGTTAAAACATTTATAAAGCAAGCCCACAACAGTTTCCCATAAGTTTTTTCCTGAAATCAGATGCAAATGCAAGGCTATTAAGGACTCCACGTGAAAAACAACATTACTGGCTTATTTATCTACTGTTTTATATCAATCTCCGACCTATTTTGTATTTAAAAATCGCACGACTATTTAAATTTCGCGCCATTACCAAACTGTCAATTGTATGTCGAACAAAATATGACATCACGAGAACTTGTCGTTTTAATAATGAACCGTGTCAACTCCAACAAAGCACTGTGCATGTTTTTGAAAAATTGGTGAAATGTTCATTCAGACATTTGGAAAAACTGCAAATCTATTCGCAGCTGAAGTCTTACTCCATGAGCTGTCCATTAGTTGACGTTGTAAAAATAACCTTGTGGGTACAGATTTAGAAACATCAACTGAGAGTCCAGGCAGCTTGATTCGGCATCTGTAACAATGATAGCAATCTGCAGAAAATTTATACGAAAGATCCTCATTGTCATGCTTATAAGGTCCAACATAAAGTGTATTTTTAGAGGTTTGGTTTTTAACCTGGCAACACTGTTTCTACGTATTGTCAATTGGACAGTTGAAAGTTGATTAACGACGGTATAGGTGGTCCAAAATTATTTTGAAAGCTGTGGTGCGGTTTGCCAAACTTATCGTGCGTTACGTCCATTTTAAGGTCGACTTAATCGTTCATCTGAGCAAGTTTTTCGGAACACGAATAGTCTTTGCACCACATACACTCTAATGTGAACAGAAGAAGTTATTGCCGTTGAGGAAACACTGATTCAATTCGCCATTGTGCACAGAAATTGGAGCTATACCCATCTACTTTGATTAAGATTTTACGGAAAAGTCATGGCTTAAAAGCTTTTAAGATCCAGCTTGTGCAAGAGTTAATACCGTGTGATCATTATACGCGTCTTAGGTTCGGTGAATTTTGCTGAAATCATGCTTCAGTTTGATCTTCAGTTTCAACGTCAAATGTTATTCTCCGATGAGGCCCATTCTTGGGTAAATGGATATGTAAACAAGCTCAATTGCCCGAATTAGGAGTGCAGAAAACGAAGAAGCCTTTGCCGAAACGCCCTTACAAACATTAAAACTCACTCATCATAGGCCCATATAAGAACGATATCGGCCAGAATGTTACCTTCAATTGAGAGCGCTGCTGAAACATGATTTCTGACTTTTTCGTTGAATGGCATTGATGTGACAGAGGTATTAACAAGATGGCGCAACACCAATTCACTGAGGGGAACATTTGCTGTGAAACTAATGAACTGGCATCCATTATCCTGTAATCTCGCACATATAGATTACATTCTTTGGGGGAATGTGAAGTCACTAGTCTATGCCGATAAACCTGAGACATTGGACGATTTGAAAGCCAACATTCGCCGTGGTGTAAATAAAGATTTCGAAAATTGGACTTCATGATTGCGCTAGTGGAACCTTATAAAGGAAGCAATCGCCCATCAGCCAATGGGAATGGAATTTTGTTCTATCAGGACAACGCGACGCCACATATATCAATAATGACTCGCCAGAAGTTCCGGCAGATTGGTTTGCGAGGTTCTAAAGCATTTACATTGTAGTCGGACCTGGCACCAAGTGATTACCACCTGTTCCTGTCCATGGCGAATGATTTTGCTGTCCTTGCTGTCCAATAGATACGTGGGCTTTTATGAGAGAGGAATAATGGAATTAAAATGCAAATCCATCGCTTCTATTTGGTTCTAAAATCATCTGGCAGATTCAAGTTTCAATACTCCAGGGATTATTGATATTTTGTTGGGAGCTGCCAAGGCTTGGAGTATTCTCTTAAATGGTCATCGTCGTGTTGAAAAGGGAAATATAATCAGCCCTATCGAGGTATCCGTCGGAGCGGACAATTTTTCGCAACGCATACTTCGTCGGAGGTTTAAATTTCATTCGAGGTATGTGTCAGCGGAAGAAAATATTACACAAGTGCGATGGCTTCACTTCACTACAATTCGTAATAAAATTCCGATAAAATTCGAAATTCAGTCGGAGGAAATCGGAAAAGAATGGCACTTAGCTGTCAAAAATTGCACGAAAAATGCACCTGAACGCACTTCAACGCAACGCATTACAAAATGTCGGAGAAATATTCCGAACAGCTTTTCGGAAGAATACCTCGAAGCAAAAATCCTCCGAATCGTACAAAATCGGAGAATTTTCCGCTCCGACGGATACCTCGATAGGGCCGAATAGCTAAGGAAAATGAATTTGGATGTACGGTTGTACGCCAGATCGATCAATTAAATGTTTACATACGGCCTTGAATGAAATATTGAAGTCGTTTTGGGAGGTTCCTCAAAAGCATATTCACATCATTGATGATGACAACTTTTGATGCCCATTTCACCAAAACCTTTACTCCTACCCCAGATAATTAACATATGGTTGAGTTGCCGTTTCGACAAGATATATTGGAATTCGTCAATTTTTAAGTAACCCAGATCTTTAATTGGAATACTGTTAGTTTATGAAAAGATATCATGACTTAGGGAATGCGGAACTTATTCCTGAAGATAAAATATAGCTTACATCAGGAATGGTTTTCAATTTACCGCACCATGCTGTGGTTACCGGTTTGGACAAGGATTCAAAAGGCAGCAGTCTAAACGACATGCTATATGTAGGGACTCCACTGCAAAAAAATCTTATTAACGTTTGAATACGTTTTCGACTGCATAAGTACGTGTTTTGCGCCGATATTGTAAAAATGTCTCAGTAGATTTGGGTTCATTCAAAACTTAAGGACTAGCAGCGAATAGAATCTCCTGATGAACCAATTGCTCATTTTCGTCTGTCCACTGTGAACTATGGTATATCTCAAGCCGCTAACTTATCAATGAAGGTGCTTCGTCAATTAGCTGTGGATTTTCCAATGGCTTCACATGCGGTGTTGCATGACATGTATGTCGACGATATAATGACGGTATCGGAATCGGAAAGTCTAAGATCTTGCAGTTAAAAAGGAGGTTGTAGATTTGTTATCGTGTGGAGATTTAGAATTGAGCAAGTGGAGTTGAAACTGTTGGTCAATATTGGCTGAAATAGAGTGCTAGGAGAATATTTCTTTAGATAAAAGTTCTGGGTCTGGTTTGGAATCCACAGCGTGATATCTTCACTTATAAAATCAACCCATCAACAGACCTATTACCTACTAACCGCAAGCTATGGTCAGATGTTGATAATATGTTTGATCCCTTCGGTTTCCCTGCTCCGTCCACTATTTTATTAGAAATATTGTTTCAGGAGTTGTGGATGGCTAAAACATTAATAGGTTGGGATGATCCCTTCCAAGCTGACGTAGCTGAAAAATATAAATCCTATCGCAGAGGAATTTATAAAAAACATTCGATTTTCGAGAAGGTTCACGATGAAATCGATATTAAGCTTATACGATTCTCCGATGCATCAGTAAAGGCTTATTCCGCAGTGCTATATTCCAGAAGTTTCCTAGATGGTGAGATTGACTCACAACACACCACCAGCATCTAATGTCGAAGAACAATGGCAACGATGCCAACAAGCCATTAGATCAGCTGCAACTGATGTGCTAGGTTTCTCGCATCCACCAGCAAGAAACCCCTGGTTTGATGAGGAATTTCGACAGATGCTCGCAGCCAAGAACGAGGCCTACAAGGCTAAGCTGCAGGTGGAGACGAGAGCTGCCATTGAGCTCTATAGGCAGAGAAGAAGGGAAGAATACCAGCTTTTCAGAAAGAAGAAAAAAGAGCAAGAAAAGCGCGCGATCGAGGATAAACAGAGGTGACACTCCAGGAACGATGTTCGCAAGTGTAAAACAAAGTGTAAAACGTCAAAGCCAAGGATACAAGGCTCGAGCAGAATCCTGTCGAGATGAACATGGAAGAACCACTCTGCAGACTGTTAAACGGCGATGACGAACAACATTCCGCTGTCAGGCAGAGCAAAGCATTTAATATTGGCAACGACCTCACCGACACATTCGATATCAAAAATGGATTTAGGCAAGGCGATGCGCTGTCATGTGACTTTTTCAATTTGATTCTTGAGAGGATTGTGCAAAACTCCCGAGCCAACACCAGAGGCACAATTCTCCAAAAATGGGTGCAACTACTAGCATACGCCGACGATATTGACATCATTGGTAGGACTCAACGTGATGTCATAGCCACGTTTGCTAGTATAGAGAAGTAAGCGGCAAAATGGGTTTAGCAGTAAATGAGGGTAAGACTAGGTATACGCTGTCAACACGAAAGGACACACAACATCGACGAATTGGACAGAACGTCACCATTGACAGTTATAACTTTGAGGTAGTACGGGACTTTGTCTACCTCGGCTCCGCTATTAACTGTGGCAACCACATCTCGTCAGAATTCAAACGAAGAATTACTCTTGCCAATCGCTGTTTCTTCGGGCTAAGAAGGCAATTTAGTAGTAAAGCCCTCACTCGAACTACTAAGGAGATCCTATATAAGACCCTGATCATCCCAGTCCTGCTCTACGGCGCTGAAGTATGGACCGTATCAAAAGCGGGTGAAGAAATCCGTGGTCGATTCGAGAGAAAAATTCTTCGGAAAATCTTTGGCCCCGTTTGCGTTGACGGGCTATGGAGACGTAGATGTAACCACGAACTATATGAGCTGTACAGCGATATACCCCTAGTCAAAAAACTCCGCATCGGATCCTTCCATCTATGCTTGATAGAGCCTTCAAGTTCATTTATTTAGACTACACTACTACTAAACTTTCCCAAAAACCTTCAAAAATAAATCTGTAATTCTAATTTTTCAACTTCCATCACCGCTGTTTGTATCTAGTATCTATTATCTAAAATTCTAAACGAATGGTTCACACCGATTACACGCGTCTCTAGAATCTCCGATGATCTTTATTTGTTTATTCATAAACATTTAACACACACGTTAAATGTAAAAATTATTAATTTTCATGTGTTTTGGTTGCACATTGATATTATATATACAACATGTGTTTTTTTTTTTAAATGTGTATGTATGATATTAAGTGCATTCAGTTTCTATGAATTTCATTCACTTTAAATTTTGTTTGTTTGTTTTTTTTTTTACACGAAAGAAACAGAAGGATTTGATTAATGTAAATATTAAAAATAAAATAAAATAAATATATTTTTGTTTTTTTTTGTAATTTAAATTAAACAAATAGAAGGAATGATGTATCAGAAATCGTGAAAGGATATATATTATATTTGCATAATAAACTTTCTCAAACGAAATTAAAAACAAAAATTTAAGTAAAAAATAATTAACAACTAAAATTTGCATTAGTCTCGGTTCACAACTAATCAAAGAAAAAACTAAAAAAAAATACTTTTTCGCTTTGACGTCAAATTAATCAATTGTCCTTGCTATTTGATAATTTCTAAAAGAACCACAACCACTTGTAAATATATTTTATACTATATGTATGTTTTTTTTTTTAAACTAATTACACTTGGTCTGGTGTGGGGGGTGTGACCCGCCCTCAACCAAAACACGACACACACAACATTTCACTTTTATGCATTAATATCTTTTTTAAACAAATTGTACAGAGTTAATAGTTTTTTTTTTATTGTTTATTGCTTGTGTACAAATAGCTGAGATTAATTTTTAACCAACAATATGTAAGTCCTTATCCCTTTTTTTATTTTTAATGCGCAAAAATGTAAAGATATATGCGTTCTAAAACTAATATCCAATCTCAAGATATTTTTCACCGTAAGAGAAAATTACTATTACAGTGAAACCAGAAAAAAAAATTAAAAAAAAAAATCACCAATTCTTCGTTTTCGAATTACAGTTATTTTTGTCTCTAGGATTTTGTTTTTTTCGTTTCCTTTTTGTTTTTCGGTGTGTAAATCAACAAATCAAAGTGTAGAACTGAAAAATGCAAACGATTCGGAGCAACAATTGACTAGAGATACTCACCCTCTTCATGATTAGAGTTCGATCGCCTGCTTGATCATCATCATCGGGTGTTGGGGGCAGTGGACGATTGGGTGGACCTCCGGTACCATGCGATGTTGGTGGACTGGTTGTATCCTCAGAGACGGGTCCAAGGCCGGGTCTATATGAAAATTCAGGACTAACAAAATCGAAGGAACACAAAAGAACGGAAAAAAATTCCACCACCCGCAAAAAAACCAAAATAACGAACAAAAGATACACAGAGAGAGATAGAGAGAGAGAGAGAGAAACGGCCAAAGCAAATGATAAATGATGGAATGGAATGGAATGAGTGAGTAGAATGAAATGGAAAGTTTGGATGATATGTTGGTGGGGAAACAGTTACAAACATAAACGAACGGATATTAGGAGAAAGAAAATGAAAATGAGATATTTTGTGTTAGATTTGACGAAACATGAGTTAGTGGATAAAAATGATTTTTAATCGCATTTGCTAGGCGGATACGTGTTGTGCTAAAATGTCTTTGATTTGGAGATCTATTGGATTTGCTTGAACTGTTATGGAACCTAACTGAGAGAATAAATAGTCGCTAGGGGCTAAAAACCATCAGATTATTATTGTGGAGCAACTCCAACGGCAAAGACTAAGTATATGCTGTCAACACGAAAGGACACACAACATTGACGAATTGGACAGAACGTCACCATTGACAGATATAACTTTGAGGTAGTACGGGACTTTGTCTACCTCGGCTCCGCTATTAACTCTGACAACAACATCTCGTCAGAAATCAAACGAAGAATTACTCTTGCCAACCGCTGTTTCTTCGGGCTAAGAAGGCAATTTAGTAGTAAAGCCCTCACTCGAACTACTAAGGAGATCCTATATAAGACCCTGATCATCCCAGTCCTGCTCTACGGCGCTGAATCATGGACCGTATTAAAAGCGGATGAAGAAATCCTTGGTCGATTCGAGAGAAAAATTCTTCGGAAAATCTTCGGTCCCGTTTGCGTTGACGGGCTATGGAGACGAAGATTCAACCACGAACTATACGAGCTGTACAGCGATATACCTCTAGTCAAAAAACTCCGCATTGGACGTTTAAGATGGCTAACACATGTAGATGGAATGGACACCAATACTCCGGCTCGCAGAGTCTTCGATTCCCCGACAGACGTCGGACGCAGTAGAGGAGGAACTTGGCTTAAGTGGCGCGCACAAGTAGAAACCGACCTCAACCAACTTGGAGTGCGCAACTGGAGGCAGTTAGCTAAGGACCGGGCTAATTGGAGAGGCATGTTGGTTGAGGCCCAGGTTCATCCCGCACTGTAGCGCCACTTAATCAATCAACCCCAACGCGCCCTCGGGTGGAGGATAGAGGAATCCTGTGCAGATATGCCGGGTAGGTGGGTAACAAAATACCACTTGTGGGCCAAAACTATAAAAAAAAAACTCCCAAGACGGCAGCGGAATATGGAGTCAACGGTGGCGTCTACAGTCGCCGTTAGGATGGACAAAGTAAACAACCTTTTTGAGCTACTCCGACATACTCGCATAGCTGGTCATCTAGGAATTTCAAGGGTTATTCTGGGCAATCAAACAATCCCGTAGAAGATAGTGGTGTCCCCGTGTTCTAGTGATATCTAATAAATTGGAACTGGCCCTCCAGGTTGGGGGTTGTGCTTATGGTTAACTACCGACTCATGGAAAAATTATTGTTACCAGGCAAACAAGAGCCTCAGATATGGTGGCAGAAGAGCTGATAGCCCAACGGCAACGCTCAATCCCGAAGGTTATAGTGATGGCCTCGTGTCCTAGTGGTATCTAATAAATTGGAGCTGGCCCTCCAGGTTGAGAGTTGTGCTTTGGGTTAACTACCCACTCCGATATGCGATGGGTAAGCGTTCCGATAAGCATTTTGGACAGATCTTCCGATAAAATGTAACGCTCATGATCGAGCATCGGTGATATACAAGTCAACAATTTTTGACATCTAGCGTTGAATTTACTCCGAATTACTGCGGAATCAATCGAACGCGATTGTATGCATTTTTATTTTATTCCGCAACGGATACCTTGAAGGAAAATTGAGCTCCGATTGGAACTGATTTTCGTTTCGGAAATTGTTCCGAACGGATACCTCGATTGGGGTGATTATTACGAAGCAACCAAGAGCCTAGGAAAGGACTGATTTTAATGTTGACGACCATGCGCTAAACAAAAAAATGGACAACGACGTTCGTATCTGCAACTGGAATTTGAGAACATTAAACAGGAGAGCTGCAGCAGAACAACTAGCGGAAGCCCCAAGCTGCTATAGAGCAGACATTACTGCCATCCAGGAAAAACGATGGAATGGACCTGGCGAAAAAAGAGGATGAAAAACGGTGACATTTACTACGGACCGTGTTATAGTGAGCAGAAACAGCGACTATACGGATGTGGATTTGTTATAAGTGCCAAACTTTATCAAGAAGTCTATGTTTTCATTGTAACAATCCGCATCAAGGCCAAATTCGCCAACATATGCTTAAAAGCGCTCACTCTCCGACGGAGGAAAAAGATGATTTGCGAAAGACAGCTTTTACGAGTTCCTTGACAATACTTATGAGCTACTACCGAAGCACGATGTTAAAATCTTCCTGCGAGATTTCAACGCAAAGGTAGGACGAGAAGACATCTTTAGCAGTATTTTCGGAAAACACAGCCTACACGACAACACGTCTGGATACGGAATAAGGCTACGAAATGTCAATATAGGCAGCACACAGTTTCCTCACCTCGATATCCATTAGAAGACATGGCGGTCTTCAGACCAACGAATGGTCAATAAAAATTGATCACATTGCAGTAGACAAGAGGCACGCATCCTGTATATGAAGGCCGAGCATTCCGAGGGGCGAACATCGAATCAGACCACGAACATTGTTGCAGTCAAAGTAAGGTCGAAAGACTGCAATCGCAAGAGACCGCCAAGTCCTTACCAGAAAGCTTATCCCTTAACATCTCGGTTTACACCATACCACCAGCATCTTATGTCGAAGAACAATACAATAGCAACGATGCCAACAAGTCATTAGGTCAGCAAGAAACTCTTGCAGACAAAGGTCGAACCCAAGAACGAGACCTACAAGGCTAAGCTGCAGGTGAAGCTGCCATTGAGCTCTATAGGCAAAGGAGAGAGAAAATCACAGGCTTTTCATAAAGAAGAGAAAAGAGGTGCCACCCCAGGGAACAAGGCTCGAACAGAATCCTGTCGAGATGAACAAGGAAAGATGGTCATTGGTACACAGTCGATGCTGAGAATATAGAAAAACACTTCTGCAGACTGTTAAACGGCGATGACGAACAATCGTCCGCTGTCAGACAGAATGAACCATTCAAGCGAAAACTACCCGATCTAAGTGAAGTGAGGATAGCAATATCCAAACTTAAGGTTTACAAGGCTGCCGGAGAGACGGACTACCCGCCCAGCTTTATAAAGCCGGCGGAGATGATTTGGTAAAAAACATTCACCAACTCATAAGCAACATTTGGTTGGATGAAAGTATGCCTGAAGAATGGAACCTCAACATCGTTCGCCTGATCCACAAAAAAGGAGACCCACTGAACTGCGCCAACAACAGAGGCATAAGTCTTCTCAACATCGCCTACAAGATCATATCTGCCGAATATGTGAACGCCTGAAACCGTTTACCAACAACCTTATCGGCCCTTATCAGTGGGGTTTCAGGAAAGGAAAGCGCTATTTCTTCGAGCTAAGAAGGCTATTTAGCAGTAAAGCCCTCACTTGAACTACTAAGGAGATCCCATACTGATCATCCCAGTCCTGCACCACGGCGCTGAAGCATGGACCGTATCCAAAGTGGATGAAGAAATCCTTGGTCGTTTTGAGAGAAAAATTCTTCGGTCCCGTTTGACGGGCTATGGAGAAGAAGATTCAACCAAGAACTATACGAGCTGTACAGCGAGATTCCCCTATTCAACAAAAACCTCCGCACGTTTAATATGGCTAGGACATGTAGAGCGAATGAACACCATTACTCCAGCTTGCAGTCTTCGATTCCCAGCCAGACGTCGGACGCAAGCAGTTGAGCAAGACTTAGCCTAGTGGCGCGTACAGGTAAAAACTGACCTCAATCCACTTGAAGTGCGCAACTGGAGGCAGTTAGCTAAAGACCGGGCTAATTTGAGAGGCATTTTGGTTGAGGTTCAGATTCATTCCGGATTGTAGTGATAGTTAAGTAAAGGTTTTTGCTACCTTTGGGAGGTAGTAGGATTTTTTCCTCAACTTTTGGACGTAGGAGAATTTGACACCCTTGATGTGGGCATAACAGTCATTCTAGATCGTTTGAACTTTATTCGTTTTTCCTTAGGATTGGTATTATATGACCGAAAACTTAACTCTTTGGTCCCAACAGCCTCTTTACAGCTTGAGTTATATCATCCGTTTGCTTTTCGTTTGATACTCGATACCCGGTTGGGGAAAAGGGATTTAATACCTGGAGTATGAGGTTCGATATTGTTTGCATCAGCTGTAGGTGTGGCTTCCCGTTCTTTTAACCACGCCAATGAAAATTCAATAATTGATAAGCCAGCTCTATGTAATCACAAAAGTTTGATTGGAAAATCCGTATTCTCTGCGTCTCTTATTTTTTTCTTGCCACGGGAAGGGGAGAAATAACACGGTGTACGTGGAATGAGGAAGGGGATGTCTATGTTATCACAGCAGTTTGAATGGATATTCCGTATTCTCTGCGTCTCTTATTTTTTTCTTGCCACGGGAAGGGGAGAAATAACACGGCGTACGTGGAATGAGGAAGGGGATGTTTCTGTTTCTGCTAGGCGACTTTCGATTCACAGTTGGATTTATTTAAAAGAAATAGTACGGGATATTTTAGCTTTTGTCGCCGAACTTGTTACTCAAACTTTTGTTCGTATTGTAGGAGAATAAGGGGTGGAGGCTGCTTAATTTTGTAGAATCCACGAAATCGGAGGCAGGTTGTAGATAACTAGAAAGTGGTTTTATCATGCTGTGTGAAGATAATTAGTCGACTTCAAATGATTAACGCTATGATGAAAGCTTCAACATTAGAATAATGAAATGTCCTAACGGTAGCGCGGGTCAAATGGCTACTTGAAGCATGCTGCGCTTCCATTGTATATACGAATTTCTTTTGTACACAAAACTCTTTGGTATCCCAGCCGCTTGGATGACTATTCTTTTACGGAGGATCGCTATTCTTACCATTGACAGCGCCATCTATGTGCATACTAAACATTTTTAATTTCAATATTAAATGGCGGACATATGTATGTAAACGCCAAACAATTGACTTCCATTTCCAATAGATCTCCAAAAAAAAAACGCAAATTTCAACGTGTCTGCAAAATGTCTGTACAAATGAAAAGCTACAATGATTGGCAACAATAACGCACACAGATAGAATTTACAAGAAATACACACACATACAACATACAAATCGGTGTACTTACAGTGGTTTTGGTGGATCACTTGCCAGCAATGTACCATCGTTGCGTCCACGCTCGTTCGGTTCTTCGGGCTCACTATCTGAATCGCTGCTGTCGATCGGATCCAGTGGATTGACGGGCTGTACATGATGATTGTTGACAATTGGTGGAGCCGGTGCCGGTTTCAATTGTGATGATGAAGATGACGACGATGTGACGGAAGCCGACGATTGACGATTGTTTCTTGGCGGTGCTTCCGGCTGGGCTTGTTGTCCGCTGATCATTTGTTGTGACTGTTGAGAGACGCCCAATTCATTTAATTGTGCAGCTAACATGTCCAAATCCTAGATGGTGGTGAGTATTTTTTCGGGTGGTAGGTATTTTTTTTTTTGTGGTGGTTGTGATATGATTGGTTGGTTGGTGTGGTGGTGGTGGTGGTTTTTTTTTTTGGTGGAAGAGAGCAGTACAGTGTGAATGTGATAAAATCACATGAAACATATTTTTTTGTTTTAATAATTTTGTCCATTTTTGTTTTTGTTTTTTTAATAATTAAAATTTAGATTTATATAGAATTAATGAATGAAAATACATCCACACACAAAAGCTTTGATTTCGAGTAACTGGATTTGCCTAGAAAAGGCGCGTGCTTGCGAATTGTTTTAATTATTGAAAGCAGAAATAAAATAAGGAAAACAATTGTTTCATGCAATAAACGTGTTGGTTAAAATGGTGGACAGGTGGGTTTTTGTTAATGTAGATCGGGGTTTGTTAGGGGAGAGGGGGATGTAGATTAGAGCATGCTCTCAGTGGGCAGATGAATTATTACTAGAAGTATCAAGATTTTGTTAATGAGACGTTTTTGTTACCAACGTCCTGTAATTGGCAAGGACTTTTGCGAAACACGGCTAAGCAAACGCAGTGATGGTAGAATATTTTAATGTGAACAGAAAGTAAAGCTCAGAAAGTTAAATTGGGGATCATAGGCATCTCCTTTGGCGTAATTCGCATGCTCTACACTATAGATCGATATTGTAGCGATAGTTTCCAAGTTTGTTGGATAGATTCATTGAATTGATGCCCATTTGGGTAAGATACCACACGCTTTTCTTTCCTGCTCGACTTTACTTTCGGTCAAGGCGTTAAGTCAGCAGTTGAGAAATGTTTCTACTGATTTTTCAGAATTTCGTGGGGCCTATCGATTATACGCTCGGAAGTGTTCATTTCGACTTTTGCACCATCATTTACATCGAATAGATGAGAAGTCCAGATGTAAGGCTACAATGAATGCTACGGTTTTCTGTTAACAAACCAGGAAACTCAAAAAACGCCCTCAGCATCGGCATTGGTCTTACATCCATTATGTATGCGTGGGTATTTTTGGAACTATGGCGGGTCCATCAGATTTATAGCCAATCCGCGGATGATTAATATCATGATTCGTCAGATTTTCGAAAGGAGGGGACTAGTGAATAACCAAGAACTGCTGCGTGGCAGTACATCGCATTAATAATCTAACTAAGCCCTTGGTATCAAATTTTCACACTTCGGCAGATCCTGGAAAAAACCCAAGAAGTTCAAATCGATACCCACAACCTATTTATCGATTTCAAAGCAGCATACGACAGCATTTATAGAGACGAACTATACAGAGCCATGTCTTGTTTTGGTATACCATCCAAACTCGTCCGTTCGTGTAGGATGACGATGGATAATTCTCGCTGCACCATCAGGGTCGGAAACGACCTCACCGACACATTCGATACCAAAAAAGGATTTAGGCAAGGCGATGCGCTGTCATGTGACTTCTTGTAATTATCTTGTAATTATTGAAGATCCTCAGGAGAAAGTTGATGCTGTGAGGCTGCTTTTCAGAAAGTGTATTCCCGAAATGACATTACGCAATGGTGATATGAGAACCGCGGTTTCGTCCGGTTCAATGACGAAAAATTGTCAAAACGCTATCATCGCCGAGCGAAGTGGATCTAATCCCCTGTCAATCTCGAAAGTGGAACCCCAGATCATCATCGATTAACTAAAAAGAAAATTGAGTCAGCGGAATCGATGGTAGATGCTACCATCGGGCTAAGAAGGCAATTCAGTACTAAAGCACTCACTCGAACTACGATCCTATATAAGAAACTGATCATCCCAGCCGCCTTGATCTACGGGAAGCATGAGCCGTATCAATAGTGGATTAAGAAATCCTCGGTCGATTTGAGAGGAAAATTCTTTGAAAAATCTTCGGTCCCGTTTGCGTTGACGGGCTATGGAGACGAAGATTCAACCACGAACTATAAGACCTGTACAGCGACATACCCCTAGTCAAAAAACTCCGCATTGGACGTTTAAGATGGCATGGACATGTAGAAAGAATGGACACCAATACCCCGGCTCGCAGAGTCTTCGATTCCCAGCAAGACGTCGGACGCAGAAGAGGAAGACCTCGCCTGAAGTGGCACGCACAAGTAGAAACCGACCTCAACCAACTTGGAGTGCGCAACTGGAGGCAGTAAGCTAAGGACCAGGCTAATTGGAGAGGCATGTTGGTTGAGGCCCAGGTTCATCCCGGACTGTAGCGCCACTTAAGTAAGTAAGTAAGTAAGCCCTTGGCATCAACTAACCGGACCAAACGTCGTCGCATTGAATGGTTTAACTTTGACGGTATTATCAGTATTATCACAGTAGGTAACATTAACGTTAGGAACAGTTCTATATGCCGTTGCTGCCGATGTTGGTAATGTGTGATGTAAAATAGAAAATACACCGGCTATAAAAAATAAGCTGCGTTGATGTCGATAGGGCTGTGGATGTTGCTTTCATCACTTTATCTAGCTTGGCTTCGTTTTAAGTTCTGAAAACAACATCTAGCAACGAATTAAATGAAGTTTTGTATTCCCAATTGCAAGACGGTTCTGTTTTAGACCCCGATAATGCAAGTTTTAGTGTTGTTGAAGAACTTAAAAGGGTGAAGTAAAACTTGGTAGCTAAGAAGCGAAGATTTAACTAAAAACTTGCACAGCTTTATATACCTTCTCAAAAAAAAAAGACGCATTGTTCGACTGAGATTGCTAGGACATGTAGAGTAATTCAACAGCAATGCTCTGGCAATTTTCGAGTCATTAAACGAAGGCCACTCATTAAGTACGAAGTTGATAACGACCTTCACAGTGCACAGCAGCAGGCAGTTGGGTACAGTTTTACCACCAACTGTAGTCAAATGAGAATGTAAGCAATACCTGATCAAAAGGACAACTGTCCTTTATTCCTTCATGAAAGAGCCTTGAGAAATATATTGAAGTTGAAAGCGGACTGGAAACTCAAAACACTTAAAGCAGACACAAAGGTCTGTTGTTAGCTGTTCTGCTCTGCTAAGAAGTGCACAATTAAAGTAAATGAAAGCGTTATCGTTTCAGAGCTTTCTGACGAGTAAATACGCCAACGAGTACGAAAGTGAATTTGTTCCACTGGGCATGCGATGAGTAGACGCCTGTTCTTACGCTCACTTGCACCATTTAAAAAAGATGAAAGTATGTCATGTTTCAGGCGGAGACTGAGGCTCTGCAAATAAGTATTATAAGCCAACCATCTATAGGTGGACCATACCAAATAATGAAATGAATCGAAAGAATTGCATTGATAGGATCTTTCATTAGCGACTTGACAACATCACAACAATGTGAACGCACCCGTAAACCGATTACCGAACTGTCAATGTCAAAATATTCAGTAAAATCAACATTTTCATCATGCTGAAGTACACAAACGAAATAATTAAAATTTTCTACCGAAATTCCGAGTCCGTGGTCGCTCTTAACGCTCTTGAAGTTCAAGAGCGTTAAGAGCATTTTACGCCGTAATTCTTGACCCAGTAGACAAGCAATTCATATAGTCTAGTGAAACAATTTCAGTCAGAATATTCGCAGCTTAATGTTGCCATGCCAGTGAGACTTCGTTTTGCCCGAAGTCTGTAGAATATTGCTGTCGTAGAGGCGTCCAAATCAGTCAATTTCACGGCGTTCTCAAAAATTGGGCCTCTCGCGGACCACATTATGGCGAATTTTGTAAGGAACTTGGCCTACATCCTTACAAGATCAGTCTGACTCATGAACTAATGAACGTTTTGCCCAAAGAGTGGAGAATATTGCTAGGATGTTGGCCTACATCCTTAGGAGACCAAGCTGACTCATGAACTAATGAATGTTTTGCACGAAGTTTGGAGAATATTGCTTCTGTAGAGGCGTCCGTCGCAAATGAGCCAAATTATTCAATTTCAAGGCGTTCTCAAGAATCAGGCCTTTCTCAGACCACATTATGTCGAATTTTGCATAAGGATCTTGGCCTACATCATCACAAGATCAAGCTGACTCATGAACTAATGAACGTTTTGCGCGAAGTGTGGAGAATATTGCTGTCGTAGAGGCGTCCGTCGCAAACGAGCCAAATCAGTAAATTTCACGGCGTTCTCAAGAATCGGGCCTCTCTCAGACCACATTATGGCGAATTTTGCGTAAAAATCTTGGCCGACATCCTTACAAGACCAAGCTGGCTCATGAGCTAATGAACGTTTTGCACGAAGTTTGGAGAATATTGCTTCCGGAGAGGCGTACGTCGCCAACGAGCCAAATCAGTCAATTTCACGGAGTTCTCAAGAATCGGGCCTCTCTCAGACCACATTATGGCGAATTTTGCGTAAGGATCTTGGCCTACATCCTTACAAGACCAAGCTGACTCATGAACTAATGAACGTTTTGCACGGAGTTTGGAGAATATTGCTGCCGTAGAGGCGTCCGTCGCAAACGAGCCAAATCAGTCAATTTCACGGAGTTCTCAAGAATCGGGCCTCTCTCAGACCACATTATGGCGAATTTTTCGTAAAAATCTTGGCCTACATCCTCACAAGATCAAGCTGGCTCATGAACTAATTAACGTTTTGCGCAAAGTGTGGAGAATATTGCTGCCGTAGAGGCGTCCGTCGCAAACGAGCCAAATCAGTAAATTTCACGACGTTCTCAAGAATCGGGCCTCTCAGACCACATTATGGCGAATTTTTCGTAAAAATCTTGGCCGACATCCTTACAAGACCAAGCTGACTCATAAACTAATGAACGTTTTGCGCGAAGTGTGGAGAATATTGCTGCCGTAGGGGCGTCCGTCGCAAATGAGCCAAATCAGTCAATTTCACGGCGTTCTCAAGAATTGGGTCTCTCTCCGACCACATTATGTCGAATTTTGCGTAAGGATCTTGGCCTACATCCTTACAAGACCAAGCTGACTCATGAACTAATGAACTTTTGTCCGAAGTGTGGACAATATTGCTTTCGGAGAGGCTTCTGTCGCAAACGAGCCAAATCAGTAAATTTCACGGCGTTCTCAAGAATTGGGTCACTCTCAGACCACATTATGTTTAGTTGTGCGTAAGGATCTTGGCCTACCCGCTTACAAGATCAAGCTGACTAATGAACTAATAAACGTTTTGCCCGAAGTGTGGAGAATATTGCTGCCGATGGGGGCGTCCGTCGCAAATGAGCCAAGTCAGTCAATTTCACGGCGTTCTCAAGAATCAGGCCTTTCTCAGACCACATTATGTCGAATTTTGCGTAAGGATCTTGGCCTACATCCTTACAAGACCAAGCTGACTCATGAACTAATGAACGTTTTGCACGGAATTTGGAGAATATTGCTTCCGTAGAGGCGTACGTCGCCAACGAGCCAAATCAGTCAATTTCACGGCGTTCTCAAGAATCGGGCCTCGCTCAGACCATATTATGTCGAATTTTGCGTAAGGATCTTGGCCTACATCCTTACAAGATCAAGCTGACACATGAACTAATGAACGTTTTGCACGAAGTTTGGAGAATATTGCTGGCGTAGAGGCGTCCGTCGCAAACGAGCCAAATCAGTAAATTTCACGGCGTTCTCAAGAATCGGGCCTCTCTCAGACCACATTATGGCGAATTTTGCGTAAGGATCTTGGCCTACATCCTTACAAGATCTAGCTGACTCATGAACTAATGAACGTTTTGCGCGAAGTGTGGAGAATATTGCTGCCGTAGAGGCGTCCGTCGCAAACGAGCCAAATCAGTCAATTTCACGGCGTTCTCAAGAATCGGGCCTCTCTCAGACCAAATTATGGCGAATTTTACGTAAGCATCTTCCCTACATCCTTACAAGATCAAGCTGACTCATGAACTAATGAACGTTTTGCCCGAAGTGTTGAGAATATTGCTGCCGTATAGGCGTCCGTCGCAAACGAGCCAAATCAGTCAATTTCACGGAGTTCTCAAGAATCGGGCCTCTCTCAGACCACAATATGGCGAATTTTGCGTAAGGATCTTGGCCTACCTCCTTACAAGATCAAGCTGACTCATGAACTAATGAACGGTTTGCACAAAGTGTGGAGATTATTGCTGCCGTTGAGGCGTCCGTCGCAAACGAGCCAAATCAGTCAATTTCACGGCGTTCTCAAGAATTGGGCCTCGCTCAGACCACATTATGTCGAATTTTGCGTAATGATCTTGGCCTACATCCTCACAAGATCAAGCTGACTCATGAACTAATGAACGGTTTGCACAAAGTGTGGAGATTATTCCTACCGTTGAGGCGCCCGTCACAAACGAGCCAAATCAGTAAATTTCACGGCGTTGTCAAGAATCAGGCCTCGCTGAGCCAAATCAGTCAATTTCACGGCGTTGTCAAGAATCAGGCCTTTCTCAGACCACATTATGTGGAATTTTGCGTAAGGATCTTGGCCTATACACTTACAAGATCAAGCTGACTCATGAACTAATGAACATTTTGTCCGAAGTGTGGACAATATTGCTTCCGGAGAGGCTTCTGTCGCAAACGAGCCAAATAAGTCAATTTCACGGAGTTCTCAAGAATCGGGCCTCTCTCGGACCACATTATGTCGAATTTTGCGTAAGGATCTTGGCGAACATCCTTACAAGATCAAGCTGACTCATGAACTAATGAGCGTTTTGCCCGATGTGTGGACAATATTGCTGCCGTAGAGGCGTCCGTCGCAAACGAGACAAATTAGTCAATTTCAAGGCGTTCTCAAGAATTGGGCCTCTTCCAGACCACATTATCTCGAATTGTGCATACGGATCTTGGCCTACATCCGTACGCTAGCAATATACTCCACACTTCGGGCAAAACGTTCATTAGTTCATGAGTCAGCTTGATCTGGTACGGATGTAGGCCTTACGCAAAATTCGAGATAATGTGGTGTGAGAGGTATCTGCCGCAAACGAGCCAAATAAGTCAATTTCACGGAGCTCTCCAGAATCAGGTCTCTCTTAGACCACATTATGTTGAGTTTTGCGTAAAGATCTTGGCCTACATCCTTACAAGACCAAGCTGACTCATTAACTAATGAGCGTTTTGCCCGTAGTGTGGAAAATATTGCTGGCGTAGAGGCGTCTACGTCAATTTCACGACGTTCTCAGGAATTGGGCCTCTCTCAGACCACATTTTGGCGAATTTTGCGTTAGGATCTTGGACTTACAATATCAAGCAGGCTCATGAACTAAAGCCACTTGATCATATGAAGCGACGTACATTCTCTAATTGGGCTCTGGACATGATGGAAGAAAATTAAGGGTTTCATCGCAAATTCATCTTCAGCGATGAAGCGCATTTTTGTTTAAACGGTTCAATTAGCATAATTTGCGTTACTGGACAGGTGAGATCCCCTAATGTGCTTCATGAAGTGCTGTCATCCGCAAAAGTTAGTGTTTGGTGCGGTGGTTTGGTGGTTTCATGACGGTGTGGCGTCATTGGGCCGTTTTTTTTTTTTTTTTTTTTTTTTTCGGTGATTAGAATGACCGTCGCGTTACGGTAAATGGTATTCGCTACATAGACATGTTGGAACGTTATTTCTTTGAGAAATTGCATGAATTGGACATCAGTGAGATGTAATTCCAACAAGACGGTGGCACAAGGCACACAACGGGTGCAACAATCGAGTTATTGAAGTCTCAGTTCGATGAAGGTGTTATCTGGAAAAACGGACCCGTCAAGATCGTGTGATTTAATACGTCAAGTCTTTTTTTATGGGGCTACATCAAACCACTGGTCTATACGAACAAGCCGACGACGTTTTAGGTGCTCAGATTAAATATTGAACGATGAACAGCGGCCGTCTCGGTCGAAATTTGCGGCCGAGTCGTCGAAAATTGGGTTCAACGTATCGAGCATACGTTCCCGTGGTGAACATATGAACAAAGTCGAATTCCATTCATAAATGCCTTGATAGCAATTCAAGCCAATAATTTGTTTTTAAGATATCTCGAGTCTTTTGCATTTTATTTAAAAAAAAAAAGAAAAGTTGTCAAGTCCTTAATGAAAGACCCTCTAGTAACGTGAAACACTCAATGATGGTTTCAAAAACGATTTTGTGAGTTTAAAAAATAAATCCAAAGCATTAAATAAAATTAAAAAGAAAAACATAAAAATCAAGCAGAAAAGCACGCAAAAGATTTTTCAATAACAACATACCTCAGGTCTCCTCGGTGGAAGCTGGATTTGGATTGTGAGTGTTTTTTGTTTCGGTTTTTTTGAATTTTCATGGTCGATGATTTGATTTCGATTTTCGTTTTGATTGTGTGTGTGTTCAATTGGGTTTTTCAGTTGGTTTTCCAGGTTTTGTATGATTTTCGGATTTTCATTTCAATGTAGGTTTGTGTTGATGTTTAGTGGTGGTATGGAGTTATTTCATTTGAAAACAAAAAAAACAACATAACGGAGGAAAAATTGTGTGTTTCATTCGCCATCGCGCACAACAACGGTAAATTGAAACAAATTATAAAAATTAGCATTTAGGTAGAAGAATAGAAGAGTACGGTAGTAGAATTTTGATTGGTAATCAGCAACAAACAATTTTTTTTCGTAACATGAAAATAAATAAAATAGAAACGACAAATTAGAAAAAAAAACAAAATAAGAGAACAGGGCTATATCGATATTTGAAGCGAGGAATGGAAGAACAGAATTCAAGACAGAACATGGAATGCATTGAGACAACACCTCTACTTACCATTGGCTTGAAGATATTCTGCGAGTTGCGTTGCTGTTGTTGTGGCGTCTGTTGTTGCGATTGCGGTGATGAACCAGATCCTTTCGGAGTTGGCGGCAGGGGACGATTGGCATGCTGTGGGGGATCAGGGACAACTATCAGCCGCTGGGGCAATGCCGGTCGTGATGGTGGACCGGGCTCTTCGATCTGTTGTCGTTGATCGCGCTGGAAAGAGTAAATATCAACGAGATGCGTATGACTAATTGGCGACCGGCTTACAGATTGTGGTTTCTGATTTCTATTGGCCTGTGGCTGGGGTTGAGCTTCGTTCGCTCGTCCCTCTTGGATTTGTTGGAAGTTGCGACGCAGAGTATCACCACCTGGCGCTTGAATAATGGAACTTGGCTCACCGGCAATCTGTGGCTCTTCCTCGTCATTATCCGAGCCAGAGTATCGATAGTCCTCGCGTTCCTTCTCCTGCTTTCGTTTCTTACAGCGATCAATGTGATCCTTTAGTTGTATTCGAACCTGTCGATCAGTTGGCTGATCTTTGATGAATGCATGCTTCAACAGCTGATCTGTGTAAGGCCTCTGATGATAGTCTTTCACTAAAAAAAAAATGAAATGGAATACCAGCATTAAAAGATGTGTTGAGCGTAGTGGATAGCCACTTGTATGTTACCAAGAACCGTATCAATGAATCCGTGGAACTTCTTTGACCACTTCTTCGATTTGAGACGTGGCGGTGAGTTACGTGGAATCAAGAACAATGCTCTCATTGGATGCAAGTCACACAGTGGTGGTTGTGATTCAGCCATTTCCAATGCTGTGATACCCAACGACCAGAGATCTGATCGATTGTCATATGTTGCTTCTGGATTCTCATCGCATGCGATAACCTCCGGTGCCATCCAATAGGGAGTACCTAGAAAAAAGAAACAATGATGTCATCATATTCCTCATGAAACAAAAAAAGTCTTTCATACCAATAAATGTATTCCTCCTGCCTATCGTTCGATCCAACTGTGCTGAGACACCGAAATCGACAAGCTTCACCTCAGCGTTGTCTGTCAGTAGTACATTCTGTCCCTTGATATCACGATGGATAACCTTATTCGAATGCAGATAGCTGAGACCGCGCAAGATCTCGCGACAAATGTATGCAATCCATTCCTCCTTGAGACTCTGTCCTTTGGTCGATTTAACCAAATCGGTGACAGAGCCAGCACCACAATACTCCATCACCAGCCATAGCTGGTCATCCTTGCCCGGTGGAGATTTCTTTATGAACGCTCCATAGTATGTGGCGATGTTGCGATGGTTTGAGTATTTCTTTAATACGTTGATTTCCAATTTGATTTCCTCCTCCTCATCTTCGGTAACGTCCATCACTTTAATGGCAGCCAATTGTCCAGTCTTTGTGTGTCGTCCCTGTGGTAAAGAAAAACAAATGGAACGGTTTTAGTTAATGTCTGGGGAGTGTTTTGGTTGTGTTCAAAAGTGCTTTGTAAAGTGAGGGCTAGCTAGGTTGGGATCAATTCGTAAGTTGGTGGTGTCCTGCTTTAACAAGATGAACTGACCTATGTCACATACCATGATAAAGGAGACATTGTTGCTGGTAGACGGTGGAAAGGCCGACGTTGGGTTATACTTTTTAATTTATTGCAAGACCAAGGTTGCTTGAAACAAAGTTAAACACCTTTCAACATTTTCCTTTTATTAGTTAGGGTTCCCAAAACATGGTCTGATAGGGTTCCCAAAACATGGTCTGTTAGGGTTGTGAGAAGAGTTAGGTTTTAATGAGTTGACAGGGAGAAGCTACGCACTTAGAACATTACGGATCCCTTAATATGCTCTGGGAGATGAATTTCAAAACAAAATAACAATGAACTTGTAAGGTGTTTCCTATTTCTTTGTAGGATTATTCTACGTTGAAGCATGCTAAGACGTCACACTAGTTTTCTAGTTTCATACAGCTCGGGAGCTCTCTCTAGATAGCTTCTTTCCCATCTCTTGCGTAATATAGGTGGGGGACTTTTACAGTGATGTCGGAGTACACAGATTTTCTTTATCAGTACACCTCAGTGACCTAAGACCCACTAGAGTTTTACATCAAGCTGTGTCTCAAGAACCTGAAGTTCTTTGCGACAACCTTATCCTTAGGTCATTCCAAAAAATTAAGTTACTGCCCTATGTGTATAATGTCATCTCAACTTTGGGACAGACTAATCCGGTATAATGACTGATAAGGCACCGAGACCTGTCTACTCCAAAGCCTATCCTTCCTTAGACCTTAGAATAACATAAGTTCCCTCTATTTTAGGTAACGACAACCACAACGATACTCCTACTAGAAGATTACTTCCCAAACACGCTGTCCGCAGATCAGTCAGTCTTGTTGTAGGGGCTCCTGTGTCCAGAGGAACTAGAATACATCCTCTGGCAGGGCTTTGCAATCCACCAAGATCGCTTGCCAATGGGCTCCTTACTCTTGGGTTGTAATGAGCCCATTTAAATGAGTTCAGACAGTTCTTAGTTTTTTAGCACAACGATCAATCGAGTCAAGTGATCAGTAGCCGCACATGGGTAACTGATTCGAATTTAATAACCTTTCCAAGCACAAGAGCCTTCGCCCAAAGGCTTGTTGCTCAATACATTGATAACTGAAGCGAAATGAGCTGGAAAATAATCTGTTAAAGACCGAGTGGTTTTATTTTTATTTAGTTTCACGTAGAGCTACAGTCCCTTGTGTGATTAAACCTGGGCCTAAACCAACATGTCTCTCCTATTAGAACGGTCCTTTGACAACCAAGCGGCAATCAAATACCGGGGATCTACCTCGTTCAATTCGAAATTAGCCTACGAATGCCAACTATCTCTTAATGAGTTGGCAGAGCATTTCACAATCACCTCTTCTGGGTGCCGGTGCCGGGCCACAGAGACATACCATGGAATTGCAAGGAGGATGAGGTTGCCAGACGGGCACTACCCTTGACATTCTAACGCCAGTAGATATGTTAGGTATGCCCCTCGCTACATGTAAATTGCAAATCAAATCGGATGCGATCAAGAAAGCAAACCGCAGATTGATAAACGGCACAACGTGTCAAATATCCAGGCAGCTCTGGTCAAACTATAATCAGAGGCGCTAAATCTGCTTGACAACGCTGAACAGATCAAACATTAGCACCATAATCGGTGTCCTCGCAGGACACTGTCCCACACGCAAAAAGTCTGGGCCTTTTTTTGCAATAACTTCTGTAGAAGCTGCTTGGATGAAGAAGAGGAGGAAATAATTCCTCACCTTCTCTGCTCTTGTCCAGCTCTCTGTCTGGGAAACTATTTCTGTGACAATATAGGTGAGCTGGCTAATAATAATGTCAGAAAACTTCTACACTACATAGTCAGCTCTAGATGGTTCAATTAGGTGGACGAATATATGGTAAGTCGACAGATCCACGTGGTACCACAAGGGACCTTTATGGTCTAAGTGTGCACGCGCATCGCATGATGCCATTGCAACCTAACCTAGTTAACTGCCTCAAGTTGCGTACTTAAAGTTGGTTGAGGTCCGGTTCCTACTTGTGCTCGCCACTTGAGGCGAGGTTTCTTCTATGCGACCGACGTCTGGCTGGGAATCGAAGACTGCAAGCTAGAGCATTGGTGTCGTGTCGATAGATCCGGGTTGGGATGATCAGGGTCTTATATAGGATCTCCTTAGTAGTTCGAATGAGAGCTTTACTTCTAAATTACCTTCTTAGCCGGAAGACGAAGCGGTTGGCAAGAGTGTTTCTTCGTTTGAGTTCTGACGAGATAGTGTTGCCAGTCGGCGCATGCTAGTAGTAGCACCGATTTATGGAAGGTTTTATGGAAGGCACGGGAGTTTTGCACAATCTTCTCAAGAGTGAGATTAAATAAGTTACATGATAGTGCATCTCCTTGCCTAAGTCATTTTTATGGTATCGAAAGTGTCGGTGAGGTCGTTTTCTATCCTGATGGAGCAGCGATAATTCTCCATCGTTATCCTGGACAGGCGGACGAATTTGGGCGATACCTATATATGAATAGTTCGTCTCTATAAATACTGGCGTATGCAGCTTTGAAATCGATGAATAGGTGGTGGCTATCGATTTGGACTTCTTGGGATTTTTTCCAGGATCTGCCGAAGTGTGACGATTTTATCAGATGTGGAGTTTCCTGGTCTAAAACCACAAATGATTAGGGTCGATCAGGTTGTTTGCAAACGGTCTCAGGTGTTCACATATTATGGCAGATAGGCAATGTACGTATGCCTCTTTAGTTGGCGCAGTTCAGAGGTTCTCATTTTTTGTGGATCGGGCAATCGATGCTGAGGTTCCATTCTTCAGGCATACTTTCATCAGGCCACATTTTGCTAATGAGTTGGTGAATGTTACTTAACAAATCATTTCCACTGGCTTCATAAAGCTCGACAGGAAGACCCGTATTTCAAATTTGTTGAGTTTAAGTTTTGATATTGCTATCCTCACATACACTAGGTCGGATGGTTGGTAGTTTTCGCTGTCGTCGCCAATATTGAATGGCACGTTCAGCCTGACAGCGGAATGTTGTTCGTCATCGCCGTTTAACATTCTGCAGAAGTGGGTCTTCTATTACCCAGCATCGATTGTGTCTCAACTACGATATTTCCTTGACAGTATTCTGTTCGTACCCTGTATCCCTGGCTTCGACGTTTTACAGTTTGGTAAAAACTTGTGAACATCATTCCTGAGGTGGCACCTCTCTATATCCTCGATAGGGTGCTTTTCTTGCACTTTTTTCTTCTTTCTGAAAAGCCGATGTTCTTCCCTCCCTTTACCTATATAGAGCTCAATGGCAGGTCTCGACTTCACCTGCAGCTTAGCTTTGTAGGCCTCGTTTTTGGCCGTGAGCGTCTTTCGGCATTCCTCATCAAACATGAGTTTCTTGTTGGTGGGCGCGAGAAACCTAGCACATCAGTTGCGACCGATCTAATGGCTTGTTGACATCGTTGCCATTGTTCTTCGACATTAGATGCTGGTGGTATGGTGTTAATCGAGGGTTTAAGGGGAACGCGTTCTGCGAAGAGCTTGGCGGACTCTTGCGACTGCAGTCTTTCGACATTAATTTTTTTTTACAGTGGTGTGGTGAATTTCCGCATTCTTAAGTTGGCTACCACAAGGTAGTGGTACGAATCGATGTTAGCTCAAATATTGGATGCACACTTCTTGTCTGCCGCAATCAATTTGATTGACCGTTCGTTGATCTAGAGACCGCCATGTCCCGAAAGGCTATTTTCCATATATTTGATTAGGATTACATTACATGACTGCCTTCTCTTCAGGTTGAATGCTTTAACTAGCCACCAGTAGTGCATGTGGGCTTTTATACCTCGAAATCGAAATGCAGGTGGGATTTAAAAGGGTAGCCGATTGGAATCCATTTATAAGGTAGTGTCGTCTGCCTTCGCTCTTTAAAAAAAAGCTGTTTCCAGAAAGAAATGGTTCAGTTAACAATGGTTTTCTAGCTATTTTTCGATTAAGTTTTCGAGTTATTCAGAGAAAACTCAGTTTTCGAGTAGGTGTGAAACCCGAAAGCTCCCAAATTTGCAAACCACAAATGAATCATGCATCCATTAAAAAAACCCATAACAGTCTATCATTATTTTCAACTTGCCCCAATCGGGAGCAGTAAACAAATATAAATCGTGTTACAGTTTCATAAAAGTCTAATGTCATGGTATACTCGTAAGTCGTAACCGAGCCGCCACCGAATTGCAACCAGAAAGGAAATCATACATTACGTTGATACCATGTTGGAGCATAAATTGTGGGGAATTTATTTACGACCCACATCTATCTACGCGTCGGTCACTTACAGAATGCACATTCGCATCCACCATGAAACGGAGTAGTACGCTTTGCAAAAAAAAAAAAAAAATACTACAACCTCCTTGCAGTCATATAAAAAGCTGTAAATGCGAAATTGTATCCCATTAGAATAAATGAGCAACTTTGAGTTTCTTAATCTAGACGAGAAGCGGAAGAATTCTTGTACGTTCCCCTAAACTAGTGGGGGCTACAAACATCAGTGCAAACATTCAAATCAATTAATGAGATTATGGATACGGCACAACAAGGCGTTAAACATTTTTATGATGTCGGCAGAGCGCTCTTTTGGAATGGTGTTAATTGAATTGGGGCTGGATTGGTCTGTTTTGGATAACGATAACGAGGAGTCTTGTTTTAGATGTCCAGCTCTTTCTTCATACCCCCTTTGAGACGAATTTTTGCCTAAGCCAAATCCGCTTAGACATTTAATCCCTAAGCCGTATTGTAAGAAAGTATAACAATGCGTGCTGATGTCAAAGGCATACTGCAATTCCTATGCACGATTAGCTAATGAAAAAATATTTAAACGAAATTTAACAAAATTGCACCCGCATGGCGGCAGGATGTGAGTCAGCTGCCGACAAATTGCATGTGCCTGCATCTGTTAGATAAGATTTTATGCAAACAAAAGTGCATTATTGATCGTAATCCCTTTTTTCACATGGAAGACGATAGTTCAGTCTATTTAAATCCCTTGTGTTGGTCAAGAGACCTGGAACCATCATAGGTCAAGGGACTGTATTGCTCTTGGCAGTTATTAGAACACAAAAGAGCTATTGTTACTGACTTGATGTCTTTATTGTTAAATACATGAAGGTCTAGTTAGATTTATATTTCGCACTATTGCACGCACTATATACAGCTAACGTATTCAATTGACTTTACGATTTCTTAGAGGATGCAAACCTTATCGAATAAAAGATTTATTGGGAGTATTATGTGTTGGACGAGCAAAATAAAATAGCCAGCGAATTTCCCTAAACGTTCTAAAACCTCGTTTATTGAGAACGATATTATGCGTTAGAAAGGTTGTAGCGAATTATAAAGCCTTATCGAGGTATCCGTCGGAGCGGACAATTTTCCTCAAAGCATACTTCGTCGGAGGTTCAAATTCCATTCGAAGTATGTGTCATCGGAAAAAAATAACTGGTCCGCCACCTAACGTTTTTTTTTTTCAACTAGTGCTTATTTCGTGAATGGTAACACTTAGCTCATGTCTGATTTGACAGATAATTAGTTTTATCCTTCCGCTGAACGAATATGGATGAATATTGTGTATACGCTTGAACAACGCTGGGAAATATTGCGACCTTACTTTGAAAATCATGGTAATGTTGTAGAATGTGTGCGAAAATTGCGTACGGATTTTGGAAGAAGAGAAGCACCGTATGTTCGTTATCTTGTGAAAAAAGTGAAAGAAACTGGCATCCTCATCGATAAACCAAAGCGTGAAAAGCCAAAAACAGTGCGTACACCCGAGAATATTGCTGCTGTGGCAGAAAGTGTGCGTGAAGCGCCATCAACATCAATTCACCGTCGTTCTCAACAATCGAACATTTCGGAGACATCATTGAGACGAATTATGCATAAAGACCTTGGTAGGACGCCATACAATTGGTTCAGGAGTTGAAGCCAACTGACCATCCAATGCGTTTTCGCTTCGCTAAGTGGGCCTGCGATCGACTTAGAGAAGATGCCGATTTTGCCAAAAAAATCATATTTTCAGATGATGTTCAGTTTGATCTTGGCGGGTATGAAAACAAGCAAAATTGTCGCATTTGGGGCACAGAAAACCCGCACGCATACATTGAAAAGCCGATACACCCAAAACGAGTCCCTGTTTGGTGCGGATTTTGGTCCAGAGACATAATTGGGCCATTTTTCTTCGAAAATGAGCAAGGAGTGGCCGTTACAGTCAATGGCGATTGTTATTGGGCCATGTTCAACGAATTTTTGTTCACAAAAAGTGAAGAGGAGGATATTGGCAACATTTGGTTTCAACAGAACGGCGGTACGTGCCACACAGCCGAAGCTACACTCGATGTTTTGCGCCCTGTTTTTGAAGATCGCATTATCAGCCGCAGAGCTGATGTCGTTTGGCCACCTCGGAGTTGCAATTTGACACCGTTGGACTATTATTTGTGGGGTGCCGTAAAAGATAAGTGTTACGCCGACAAGCCAGAGACAATTGACGCTTTAAAGGACAATATTCGTGAAGCCATTGGTGAAATACAGCTGCACACAATCGATAATGTGCCTTAAAATTGGACCGATCGTGTAGGCTACGGCATTTGAATGAAATTATTTTCCATAATTGACCGGAAGGATTGTACTTTCAAATAAAAAAAGAAATTTGAGAAAGTATTCAGTCGTTTTTTTTATAGCATTTTCAACAAAAAAAAAGTTATTTGGCGGACCCTTCAGTATCAACCTTTACCTAAAAAGTATTTTTGAATGATTGCAACTTTAAACACTGACTTAAAAGTTAAAATGACGTTTCCTAATGTCAACATAACCCCCCTAATAGATGGTGATTATAAATTAACACCCTTGCCTCCTATAAACCACATTTTTTGGTAGATTTCTCCACTCCCTAATGCGATTAGGAAGTTCCTGCTTAATTGACACCAACTCATAGTGTCCCCTCATTTGCTTGTAAACAAAAAAATCATTCACGATGACACAAAGGTGTTGTATTGGTAATTATACCCCTATGCCTAACATACACCAACTTATCTTATCACTCGATCGAGCAATTTTGAATTACGAACACAGCCCAGTTGGCATTTATAAAATAAAAACAAGAAGTGCATGCCAATTGCTAGTTTGTTCCAAAAGCCAATTTTTTCTCGCCACATGAGCTTGTTATTACCCTCGTTCACCACAACCATACCTAGAAAAACCGAATCCGCCCATTGTGTGAGTTGAAATAATAATTCTAACAGAAAAAAAACGGAATGTGTTGCATGCCACTGCTGCGTTAAAACTTTATTCAGGTCGTCGTTTTTGTTGCCATGTATGTGCTTGTAACGAATTTCCCTTGTGATCAATGAATGTCAAACTCAACACATATTCGATCTATATCTTGACATTTGTCGGACAAATTTGTTCACCTCAAGGCTAACTCTATCTCACTTTAATTTGAGTCAATTAATTAAAACCGTTGCACTATTTGCTATTATATTCTACAATTAAGATCTGGGGGGCTTGTATGCGATGTATACATTACAGCCTTGCTGCGCTGTGCGCTCCGTACACATAACCTCATCAGTTTCCCAATTCCAGGCTACATAAATGGCAATTTCGACATAGTACTAGCGTACCTAGTTTATTTAAAGTCAAAAGTACTCAACTCATTTGCAGTATAGTTCGAGGGTGGTGGTTAAGCGCGCATGTGTATGATGGTGCATCTGTCAACGTGACTGTGAATAGAGCTGTAGCGGGTAGGCGTTAATTAACATATCTACGACAGAAATGGAATTTTCTCACTCTCTAGATGAAAATTCCTTTATAAACAATGCTATGACGAAAATGGTGTCGAACTTGTTGCCAAACGTGAGCCGGTAAAAAGGGGGGGAGGTGTTCAGGTTCACAGATGACAGACGACGTCGTCGGCGAGGTGAATTCAATTTTGTAATGAAACAAGTAGCAGTATAGCGCACAGAAACAATATATACGACTCTTTCGAGTTTGTTTACTTTTAGTCCGCCCCGTTTGTGTAAAATGTTTTTTTTTTTTCCTTCACTTACATATGCAACAACAGGAGTGCATTAATGTAAGCAGAAGATGCACACATCCAGAGTCGTCTGAAGGTGTTTATTTATCCTTTTCCTCTCTGAACATTTGGAGATTTCGTTTCTTCTGAAGGGTAAATAATTTATTTTTGGAACAATATATACACATCGGAATCTTGCAGTTCTCGTTCATTAGGTTTTAAGTATGGGTAATTGCTGCGTTTAGGAATAGTTTTCAAAATGAGGATAAATAAATGAGACCAATTAAATGTCTGTGGGTTTATTTTTGTTAAAAATGTAGGGAACACTTAGTTTCGCTCGAAACACTAAGCATTCCTGAGACTACAATATTGGGTAACGTGTTTAGGGAACGCTTTGATTACAGGTGCGCATGAAATCCCTGCACGATTTCAGAACATTATTTTCTAAATGGGTTAATGGGGTTTTGAGTGGTCTTAAATTGGTATAGGCAGATTTCGCTTGTCATTAGAAATGATTATAGGATGTGTAGACATAACCATGTAAACAAATAAAATTTATTTTAATGTGAATGCAAGTTATTTGAATTGAAAATAGGTCGCTGCATTATGTTAATCAGCCCTACCGAGGTATCCGTTTGGAAGAAATTTTCTCCGATTAGGGTTGAATATTCATATTCCTTAAACGTCAACTGGTTATAGCGCGCACAAAGTTCTGAACAAAATCGATGCTCGCAAAGGCACTGGGAAATAACGGGTGATTTTTTAGCTGGTTTGGTTTTGGCAACACTAGTTTTGACAGCTGACGTGTGTTTAGTACCTTGTGTCACTGTCAAACAGCTTCAGTTTGGTTTGCAATTTAACCATGGATCGTCTTACAAATGAACAACGCTTGCAAATTATTGAATTTTACTATCAAAATTCGTGCTCGGTTCGAAATGTTCATCGCGCGCTGCTTCCATTTTATGATCGGCATTCTCGACCTTCTGAGCAGTCTATTCGGAAGATTGTGACCAAATTTCGCACCAAATTTACTTTGTTGGACATTAAACCACCAACACGTTTACGTACTGTGCGTAGTGAAGAAAATATTGCGGCCGTATCAGCTAGTGTGACAGAAGACCGCGAAATGTCGATTCGGCGCCGTTCCCAGCAGTTAGGCCTTTGTTACAGCACTACGTGGAAAATTTTGCGGAAGGATTTGGGCGTAAAGCCTTTTAAGATACAGCTGGTGCAAGAACTAAAGCCAGCCGACCTACCACAACGCCGAATTTTTGGTGAATGGGCTCTTGGAAAGCTGGCCGAGGATCCGCTTTTTTATCGAAAAATTGTGTTCAGCGATGAGGCTCATTTTTGGTTGAATGGGTACGTAAATAAGCGAAATTGCCGCATTTGGAGTGAAGATCAGCCAGAAGCATTGCAACAGCTACCAATGCATCCCGAAAAAGCCACTGTTTGGTGCGGTTTATGGGCCGGCGGCATTATTGGGCCATATTTCTTCAAAGATGATGCGAATCGCAGCGTTACTGTCAATGGTGAACGCTACCGAGCGATGATAACAAACTTTTTTTTGCCCGAAATGGAAGTTCTTGACTTGCATGATATTTGGTTTCAACAAGACGGTGCCACATGCCACACAGCACGCGAAACAATGGCGCAATTGCGAGGCGAGTTTGGTGAACAGTTAATTTCACGTTTCGGGCCGGTCAATTGGCCGCCTAGATCGTGCGATTTGACACCATTAGATTATTTTTTGTGGGGGTATGTCAAGGCTAATGTCTATAGGGACAAGCCCGCTTCGATTGACGCACTGGAAGCCAACATCCATGCATTCATTCGTGAGATACCGGCCGATATGTGTGAAAGAGTATGCCAAAATTGGACTCAGCGGATTGGCTACCTGAGACGCAGCCGCGGTCAACATTTGCATGAAATTATCTTTAAACATTAAATTGCAAGGTTCAAACTATCGATTCAAATAAATATTTCATTCATTTTTTCGAATTTTTTTTAAAAAAAGTTCTAAACCTCTTAAAAAATCACCCGTTATATGTACACCGAGATGGCCAGTTGCTTAGAAGCAAATGGATTCAAAACAGATCGGAAGCATGGGTTGCGAGCGAATTGTTTAACTAGGTAGGTACCTGTAAACTATGGTATCCATTTATATAAAGGGTCGGCCAAATAACTTTTTTTGGAAAATGCTATAAAAAAAACTACTGAATATTTTCTCAAATTTCTTTTTTTATTTGAAAGTACAATCCTTCCGGTCAATTATGGAAAATAATTTCATTCAAATGGCTGGCCATGCCGTAGCCTACACGAACGGTCCAATTTTTAAGCACATTATCGATTGTGTGCAGCTGTATTTCACCAATGGCTTCACGAATATTGTCCTTTATAGCGTCAATTGTCTCTGGCTTGTCGGCGTAACACTTATCTTTTACGGCACCCCACAAATAATAGTCCAACGGTGTCAAATCGCAGCTCCGAGGTGGCCAAACGACATCAGCTCTGCGGCTGATAATGCGATCTTCAAAAACAGGGCGCAAAACTTCGAGTGTAGCTTCGGCTGTGTGGCACGTACCGCCGTTCTGTTGAAACCAAATGTTGCCAATATCCTCCTCTTCAATTTTTGTGAACAAAAATTCGTTCAACATGGCCCGATAACGATCGCCATTGACTGTAACGGCCACTCCTTGCTCATTTTCGAAGAAAAATGGCCCAATTATGCCTCTGGACCAAAATCCGCACCAAACAGTGACTCGTTTTGGGTGTATCGGCTTTTCAATGTATGCGTGCGGGTTTTCTGTGCCCCAAATGCGACAATTTTGCTTGTTTACATACCCGCCAAGATCAAAATGAGCTTCATCTGAAAAGATGATTTTTTTTGGCAAAATCGGCATCTTCTCTAAATCGATCGCAGGCACGCATTGGATGGTCAGTTGGCTTCAACTCCTGAACCAATTGGACTTTGTATGGCGTCATACCAAGGTCTTTATGCAAAATTCGTCTCCGAAATGTTCAATTGTTGAGAACGACGGTGAATTGATGTTGAAGGCGATTCACGCACACTTTCTGCTACAGCAGCAATATTCTCGGGCGTACGCACTGTTTTTGGCTTTTCACGCTTTGGTTTATCGATGAGGATGCCAGTTTCTTTCACTTTTTTCACAAGATAACGAACATACGGAGCTGACGGTGCTTCTCTTCTTCCAAACCCGTACACAATTTTCGCACATTCTGCAACATTACCATGATTTTCAAAGTAATGTCGCAATATTTCCCAGCGTTGTTCAAGCGTATATAAAACCATATTCGTTCAGCGGAAGGCTAAAACTAATTATCTGTCAAATCAGACATGAGCTAAGTGTTACCATTCACGAAACAAGCACTAGTTGAAAAAAAAAACGTTAGATGGCGGATCCTTTATTAGGGGGTTATGTTGACATTAGGAAACGTCGTTTTAGTTTTGAAGTCAGTGTTTAAAGTTGCAATCATTTAAAAATACTTTTTAGGTTAAGGTTGAACGAATGAATGAAAAATTTCGAATAAATAGACATTTACACTTTTTTTTTAAAAACCAAACGATTCCATACACGACGCACTCTCTGCATGAGTTTCGTCAATCAGTTTTCACATTTGGCAACTCCCCTTTATGTAATTGGTTTCGCAATATGGAAGAATGACATTTGAGAGTACAAGAAATAAGGGTGGATATGTTCGCATATCACATGAAAAGAGAAAACCTGGGATAAGACTGTTTACTGTTACCGATTACATGGTAAACTAAGGCAAAGGTAATACAAGAACTAAATGTTTGAGAAACCGGATATACTTTAAGGGGTACAATTTCAGTAAAGGGCTGTAGGCGTTAAGGAATTTCGGGACAAGAAGAATGGTGATATCAATGCAGATTTGTATTGAACAATTGTAACATATAATGGAAGGCAACACAAAAAAACAACTTAGTTTGATAAAGCATTCCATATTCGTATTGTACGGCTTCGGTACGAAGCTCCTTACTTCAGCGTGTGAATATGTGCGCCTATCACTTGAAAAAAAAAAAAAAAAAAAACCTGAGCGACTGTTTCCAATAGTGACAGGAATATACAAGGTGAGCCAAAAGAAGTCATCCGATGTTGTTTGGCCATTCAGATTATCGCGCAGTTTGTGCCGTTGCTCCGTCCTGTTGGAACCACATGTCCTCCAGTCCTAATTCGTTCAATTGCGGCAGAAAAAACTCGTTTAACATGGCCCTATAGCGCGCACCGTCCACTATTGTCGTTTGACTAGAGGCGTTCTTGACAAATGGCCCGATGACTCCTCCAGCGTGAACAGCGCACCATGCAGTAACTTTGACCGGGTGTAATGGCTCCTCTTGCATTACTCGTGGATTTTCGGTGCCCCAGAAGCGATAGTTTTGCTTGTTCACGTACCCGCTGAGGTGGAAATGAGCCTCATTGTTCATTATGATTTTGGTCGAAAAATCATCCACTTCGCCCTCGAGATTGAGGATGGCTTGGGCTTAGGTTACACGCGTTTGGCGGTCGACAGGCAGCAGCTGATGCACGGAATGGACTTTGTACGGGAACATGCGCAAGACAGCATTTATAGAGACGAACTGTACAGAGCCATGTCTAGTTTTGATATACCGCCCAAACTCGTCCGTTTGTGTAGGATGACGATAGAGAATTCTCGCTGCTCCATCAGGGTCGGAAATGACCTTACCGACACATTCGATACCAAAAAAGGATTTAGGCAAGGCGATGCGCTGTCATGTGACTTCTTTAATCTGATTCTTGAGAGGATTGTGCAAAACTCCAAAGCCAACACCAGAGGCACAATTTTCCAAAAGTCGGTGCAACTACTAGCATACGCTGACGACATTAACATCATTGGTAGGACTCAACGTGATGTCATAGCCACGTGTGCTAGTATAGAGAAGGAAGCGGCCAAAATGGGTTTAGCAGTAAATGAGGGTAAGACTAAGTATATGCTGTCATCACGAAAGGACTCACAACATCGACGAATTGGACAGAACGTCACCATTGACAGATATAACTTTGAGGTAGTACGGGACTTTGTCTACCTCGGCTCCGCTATTAACTCTGACAACAACATCTCGTCAAAAATTAAACGAAGAATTACTCCTGCCAACCGCTGTTTCTTCGGGCTTAGAAGGCAAACTAGTAGTAAGCCCTCACCCGAACTTCGAAAATTCTTCGAAAAATCTTCGGTCCCGTTTGCGTTGACGGACTATGGAGAAGAAGATTCAACCAAGAACTATACGAGCTGTACAGCGACATGCCCCTGGTCAAAAAACTCCGCATTGGGCGTTTAAGATGGCTAGGACATGTAGAACGAATGGACACCAATACTCCGGCTCGCAGAGTCTTCGATTCCCAGCCAGACGTCGGACGCAGTAGAGGAAGACCTCGCCTTAAGTGGCGCGCACAAGTGGAAACCGACCTCAACCAACTTGGAGTGCGCAACTGGAGGCAGTTAGCTAAGGACCGGGCTAATTGGAGAGGGATGTTGGTTGAGGCCCAGGTTCATTCCGGACTGTAGCGCCACTGAAGTAACGTAAGTAAGTATGCGCAAGTCTTTGACCAAAATTCGCCTTAGTGACGACCGACTGATGGCTAATTGCGAGGCACGGCGTCTGGTCGATGTTTCCGGCGACAGCTCGACATCCTCGGCAACAAGGGGCGCTCCGGGGCCGGCCACTCTTGGCAACGTCTCGTGTGGTCCGATACTCTTCAAGGTTGGTGGCCAAACGGCGCAGTTTTTGCGCAGTCGGTGTCGGAAAGCCGGGGAATTGGCGAAGGAATTCGCGCTGCTCCAACACTACAGACGAATTGTTACCAAAAAAAAATTGACAAGATTATTCCGCGTTCTTGGGAAGTGATTCGCTCCATGGCTTGTTCACTTGTATTCTACATCAGTCTACTCCACAAATGTCAAAACAGATTTGACATTGGCGGCCATTTGCAAAAATAAGAGCATCTTCCAATTTCTTTTGGCCCACCTTGTGTATTGCAATTTTATTTGAACTGAAAGTTTGAGTACACGGATTAACCAAAGGGCTGCAGGCGTTTCAATAATTGTGGATAAGAAGAAACCTGGTACCAATGCAGATTTGTTTTAAATCATTGTAAACTATAATGGAAAGCAACAACAAATGGAGTTTGGTAAATCATTCCAAGAAGGTGTTTTCTTCAGCGTACCTCCAAAAATATGCTTAAAGCGTCTGAATTTTTGAATCAGAGAAATGCACCTGGCTATTTTATTTTAGGTTTTCGTTGATAAAACAAAGCATGGCCGTAGACATTTTTTCTATGACCCAGCGAAACTGTGCCTATGTTCCCGAATGCATTTAAAATCATCGTAGGTCACTCCGGTGGCACCATTTTCCCAGTAGTGTCACAGTGCCAGCTTAAATACAAAAAGGTACCAACATGACATCGAAGCTCTGACCAAGAGGATCACAGTTCCCGGCACTGCGGTCGTC
This sequence comes from Rhingia campestris, assembly GCA_932526625.1. Taxonomy (NCBI): domain Eukaryota; kingdom Metazoa; phylum Arthropoda; class Insecta; order Diptera; family Syrphidae; genus Rhingia; species Rhingia campestris. Next base: position 21,162,471 of record OW052184.1, read on the forward strand.
AAAACCAAGGGTGGAGCTGGCTCTGATACCCTGTTTGAAAGGCGAACGTCATCGAATGTGCTTACATCGAAACCATCGGCCCCAGAGTTATTGAGAAAGGCGGCCCTGTAGGAAAATCTTGGTTTGCAAGCACGATTACTAGAAGAATTGTTGGTCGAACCCATACCCAAATTTCAAAAGAACATTAAAAGGAGGGCGTTCAGTTTGTCACTAAGTCTGAGGCCAATGCCAGGCAGTGAGCGAGGAGCGACAATTGTGTCTGATTTGGATTGCTTAGGCCTATAAAGAACATGTAGTTCCAACAAAACGATGGAAAGTATTGGATGTCGACACCAACAAAGATAAACATGGCGGTATTGGAGTTAGTATGCCCATTCTAAAAAAAAATAATCCAGGAATATAAATAAAACCCATAGACCTATATTACTCGATTTGTAGCTGGGTATGTTGTGTCCTATCTTGAAACTTAACGAGTTATGGTATAAACCTCATTCCCTTCTGGGATATTAAGCATTTAAGCACTTCTTCAGAGCCTTAGTCAGATCAAAAATTTTTGTATAATCTTTCGAATCGTCGAGGCTAAATCGGATACGCCTTGTACAACACCATGGATCTAGTAAAGATGCATTTTGCCTTCTGTTAGTTTAAAGGTGGATCTGTCTGAGATATTCCAACTCTATATATGCTCAGTGGACTTTCTCACATCGGAATCCTATTAAATGAAACGATCGTTCAAAATTCCTTGTTATTGTTTAAATACGTCTAGGTATGTAACACGAGAATCGTTTTAGGTTTGACGATAATCGTTTTAAGTTTGTTTCTCATTTGGTAATTTTGAGCAGTTAAACAATTTATGTTCAAGGCCTTTGTTTCAGAATGAATATGTTGTGCATCAAACTTCGGCAGATCCTGGGAAAAACACAAGAAGTCCAAATAGATACCATACGACAGCATTTATAGAGACGAATTTAACAGAGCCATGTCTAGTTATACCAGCCCAAACTTGTCCGTCTGTGCAGGGAGAAAGGATTGTGTAAAATTCCCGAGCCAACACGAGAGGCACAATCTTGCAAAAATCGGTGCAACTGCTAGCATACGCCGACGATATTGACATCATTGGTAGGAGTCAACGTGATGACATAACAACGTTTGCTAGCATAGAGAAGAAAGCTGCAAAAATAGGCTTAGCAGTAAATGAGGGTAAGACTAGGTGTATGCTGTCAACACGACAACATCGAAGAATTGGACAGAACGTCACCATTGACAGATATTATAAGTAAGACGCAAAACGAGAATAGTTTTTCATTTAACGATACTCGTTTTATCTTCTACGACACTCGTTTTTTTTTACAGACTGACATTTGATTGAAGTTAGTTACTCAATTTGGTTGTACCTACAAGGGGATGGACAATTAGCGCTAGGGTGTTCTCTTTAGATGGAAACCGGTACTTTTGACCTAAATTTGCTTCAAGTTGGTTACGCAAAATCGTTCATATTCCTTTCTCATATTTCATTATCGCTCTGTGTGATGACTGACTACCGACTACATCGGTATCGTTTACTTTCGCTCGTTTCGTGTGTGCAATGGCCGTGTGGGAAGTGTACTGGGCTATTATGAGCGGGGTCGCTAGTTCAAATACCGAAGGTAACGACATTTACGATTTTTTTACAGCCCCATCTTGTGGAGAAGTCTGACAAACATCCAAAGTAGAAAATCGTCATGAGATTCAAAGATTCTTAGATTTTTCGATTTTTAAGTCAAAACGTCTCACATTTCATATTTCATAACATTGGACCTATGTTGGGGTACATAGGCCTTTCGAAATTGTTTTGTAGGGCTAGGTTTTTGGAATCACAGAAGTACGTTCCCATTTTGTAGTTTTAAAAAAAAATCAATTTTTAAAAATACACAAAATGAGTGATGAAACTTTCGTTGAAGTTTCAAAGCAAATATAGAGAAATTCCTTTGCAATTCTCGTTTAATTATAACCTCGACTCCAACAGTCAACATTCGTAGGCCCTAACAAAAGAAAAGGCTGAACTATAGTAGTGGGAAGCAATCGGAAGCTAATGTCAAAATTCCACGTTAAGTTTTCTTCAGTACTGTCAATTACTCAAGTTGCCCATAACAGACTTTTGTGAATGTCGTTTTGCATTTACCTTACAAACAATAAAAATAAAATTGCATTGCTTATGAACTTATAAATTTCAATGTACACAACTGTTGAATTGAAATGTCAAATTTGTGTATGAAAGAACAAAAGAAAGAGAAAGAGCGAATGAATTTGCTTTTTCGTAATTGGGCAAAAGTGAACGAAAACTGAACGAATCGAAGCGAAAAGTTAGTATGGTCGTACAATACAAATTGCATGTGTTTGCACAATTTCGGAAGTGGTCGTCTGGAACCATCTTCTATTATAGTTAAGCCTAAATGTTATAAAGCGTACCGTTATAGATGTAGATTAGCCTCCGACGAAAAAGAGGACATAATTCAATTATAACTACACGACTAAGATTAAAATAGATCGCGGTGAAAGAGAGAACATTCTCTATTTAGAAGAGATTTTCTAAAAACCCTTATCTAATACTCTATGAGTTTCAATATCGATATCTTTGCAAATAATCGAAAGTCCCTTCTGAACCCCTTCTGAAAAACAAAAAGGCAAAATAGATATCCTACATCAAATTTGCCAAACCCTCCACGTAGCCATCTTTCTTACAAAAATCGACGGCCTGTGAACACATCCATTATGAAACAAAATCCAGGCCAATGACAGATGACGTTTATTTATGAAATACAATTTTGTCTACACATCTGTATCGCTAGTTTGTCTACGGATTAAAAATGAAAAAAAAAAACGAAACTTCCGTATTAAATTACAGACAAAACAAACAAAATAACGCAAAATTTGCACAAACCGCATTTAAGTATGCGTAAACAATTTTAAAGTCGTTGATGGATACACTTCCTCGCGTCGTCAAACGATATATTTCCTATACCATTTAATAATGAAATTTGCTTAAATTCGCATATTTATGTTCAGACAAAGAGATAAGATAAAGCGGCACGATCAAAACAAACAGTAGGAAGCAAAAATAAACACCACTTGAACTGTATTTCAACATCGAAATTGCGCGCACATGATGTAAACAAAAAAAATGACAAAGGGATGTGAGATATGTTATAAATAAACTGACAGTTGGTGGGTTGTTTTTTTTTTAATAAATTAAAAAAATCTTTTGGGATTCGAAATTATACAATTTATACAGAATTTGATACAATTGAATGCCGTTAGTGAGATTTGCTAAAGTATAACATATTTTCAAATTTGTTTACCGAGGGAATATAACGCAGCACAGGGTTAAATAAGGGGTGATCAGAATGTTTGGATAAAGCGATTATTGTGATTCGCTGTCAAAATAACGATAACATAAACAAAATGGCAGCTCTTGTCAAATTTTTATTCAGTGATCTATGCGTGTTTACTTTTAAGTAAGACTTGTAAAGAAAAAAACGTCTTATAAGTTGCGCGTTTATAACTTACTTTTCTGTAAGTTGTCACCCGTCGCAAAAGTTGTCACCCGATGATTCTTGGCCGTCATCGAAATCGAAACAATTATTATAGGTGGCGCAAAGGACATGAATCGTGGAATAAATTTTTCTACTTTTTTTGCGGAAGAATTCAAATATTTGCAACCTTAAAACATCGAGTGACAGCTTTTGCGACGGGTGACAACTTTTGCGCCACCTTGTATATGAAACGGATAAGACTGATTCTACAGTGGAACCAAAATCGAAAACGTTTGTAACGGGTGTTTTTTTTTAGAGGTTGGGTTTTCGAATAGAGATACAACTGACATTTTGTGGTCAAATCGGGGAGCTCTAATGTCATTTATGTTCAGTTTGGTTTGCCATTTCATCATGAACAGGTTGACAAATGAACAACGCTTGCTCATAGTGCAAATTTATTTCGAAAATAATGGTTCAGTTCGCGAAGTTTACCGCAAGCTCCGTCAATTTTATGGTCGACATAATCGTCCATCAGAGCAATTAATTCGGTTAGCCATGAATCGCTTTCGCACTACGTTTACTCTATGCGATAATACGCATCCGCAGAGACGTCAAACAGTGTGCACCCAAGAAATAATTGCCGCTGTAGAACAAAGTGTTGAAGAGGACCCGAATCAATCGATTCGCCACCGCCCACAGCAATTGGACCTTTGTCCATCAACTTTGTGGAAGATTTTGCGCAAAGATCTTGACTTACGACTTTACAAGATCCAGCTTGTACTTACTTACTTAAGTGGCGCTACAGTCCGGGATGAACCTGGGCCTCAACCAACATGCCTCTCCAATTAGCCCGGTCCTTAGCTAACTGCCTCCAGTTGCGCACCAAAAGTTGGTTGAGGTCGGTTTCTACTTGTGCGCGACACTTAAGGCGAGGTCTTCCTCTACTGCGTCCGACGTCTGGCTGGGAATCGAAGACTCTGCGAGCCGGAGTATTGGTGTCCATTCGTTCTACATGTCCTAGCCATCTTAAACGTCCAATGCGGAGTTTTTTTGACCAGGGGCATGTCGCTGTACAGCTCGTATAGTTCGTGGTTGAATCTTCGTCTCCATAGCCCGTCGCAAACGGGACCGAAGAATTTTTCTCTCGAATCGACCAAGGATTTCTTCATCCGCTTTTGATACGGTCCATGCTTCAGCGCCGTAGAGCAGGACTGGGATGATCAGGGTCTGATATAGGATCTCCTTAGTAGTTCAAGTGAGGACTTTACTACTAAATTGCCTTCTTAGCCCGAAGAAACAGCGATTGGCAAGAGTAATTCTTCGGTTGATATCTGACGAGATGTTGTTGTCAGAGTTGATAGCGGAGCCGAGGTAGACAAAGTCCCGTACTACCTCAAAGTTATATCTGTCAATGGTGACGTTCTGTCCAATTCGTCGATGTTGTGTGTACTTTCGGGTTGACAGCATATACTCAGTCTGCTAAACCCATTTTGCCGCTTTTTTCTCTGTGCTAGCAAAGGTGGCTATGACATCACGTTGAGTCCTACCAATGATGTCAATATCGCCGGCGTATGCTAGTAGTTGCACCGATTTTTGGAAAATTGTGCCTCTGGTGTTGGCTCGGAAGTTTTGCACAATCCTCTCAAGAATCAAATTGGAAAAGTCACATGACAGCGCATCGCCTTGCCTAAATCCTTTTTTGGTATCGAATGTGTCGGTGAGGGCGTTTCCGACTTTGATGGTGCAGCGAGAATTCTCCATCGTCATCCTACACAAACGGACGAGTTTGGACGGTATACCAAAACTAGACATGGCTTTGTATAGTTCGTCTCTATAAATGCTGTCGTATGCAGCTTTGAAATCGATAAATAGGTGGTGGGTATCGATTTGGACTTCTTGGGTTTTTTTCCAGGATCTGCCGAAGTCTGAAAATTTGATCGGTTATGGACTTTCCTGGCCTAAAACCACACTGATAAGGGCCGATCAGGTTATTAGTTTCAGGCGTTCACATATTACGGCAGATAGGATCTTGTAGACGATGTTGAGCAGACTTATGCCTCTGTAATTGGTGCAGCTCAGAGGGTCTCCTTTTTTGTGGATCGGGCAAACGATGCTGAGGTTCCATTCTTCAGGCATATTTTCATCCGACCAGATTTGGCTTATGAGTTGGTGGATGTTACTTACCAAGTCATCTCCGCCGGCCTTATAGAGCTCAGCGGGAAGGCGGCCTTATTAAGCTTGAGTTTAGATATAGCTATCCTCACTTCACTTAGGTCGGGTGGTTGGCGGTTTTCGCTGTCGTTGCCAATAATAAATGGTTCGTTCTGACTGACAGCGGAATGTTGTTCGTCATCGCCGTTTAACAGCCTGCAGAAGTGGTTCTTCCACATCCTCAGCATCGACTGTGTCTCAACTACGATATTTCCTTGTTCATCTCGACAGGATTCTTCTCGAGCATTGTATCCTTGGCTTTGACGTTTTACACTTTGGTAAAACTTGCGAACATCGTTCCTGGAGTGGCACCTCTCTATATCCTCGATCCAGCTTTTGCTAGAATTAAAGCCCCGAGACCATGCAATGCGTCGATGCTGATTTTCATCGCAAAATTTTGTTCTGTGATGAGGCTCATTTTTGGTTGAATGGCTGCGTCAACAAGCAAAATTGCCGCATTTGGAGTGAAGAGAATCCTCATGAGACCCTTGAGACGCAATTTCATCTACAAAAACTGACTGTTTGGTGTGCTCTATGGGCTGGTGGACTCATTTGGCTATACTTCTTCCGAAATGATGCTGGAGAGTCAGTTACCGTTAATGGAGACCGGTATAGAGCCATGATAACCGACTATTTTGTTCCCGAATTGGATGGCATAAATGTGGATGGGATGTGGTTTCAACAAGACGGCGCTACATGTCACCCAGCGCACGTCACAATCGATTTATTGAAGGAAACATTCGATGAGCGCATACTTTCGCGGAATGGACCTGTCAATTGGCCACCAAGATTGTGTGATTTGACACCATTGGATTATTTTCTTTGGGGATATGTGAAGTCGCTCGTCTACGCCAACAAACCAGAAACGTTAGGGGACTTGGAAGCCAACATTCGTGGTGTTATTGCCGACATACGGCCCCAAATGGATAGATAGATGACATCTATTTTTCTTAAAGATATACAATTTATAAAATACAAAATTGAGCTTAAATATAAATACATATATACATATAAGAAAAAAGTGACGACATTCTGTATTTTATCATATAATAATGAAAAAATAGTATAAAAATTACACAATTTAAACATGAAGTGAAATCATAACAATATTTTAAGAAGAGAATTTTAGCTATAAAATGTAAAATAAAATAAACAAATAAATTAAATTGACAATAATAAATAAATTAAATTAGGTAAATAAATAAATAAGTAAGTCAAATTAAGTTAAACCAGAACATAGGTAATGAGACTAAACAAGATGATCAGTAATAAATGATTCAAGACAAGAACTGTTAAAAGTAAACAGCCACATTTTTACTTGTTTAATAAACATACCAGACATTGAAATAGCTCTGATTTGCTGAGGAAGTTTGTTAAAAAAGCGATATGCTGAAATGGAATAAAACTTACGATAGGCAGTGGTACGAAAAGTGGGCACAGATACCATATTAGAAAAATTTCCACGTAAATTATGAGTTGAAATCAGTCGGAAATTACGATTACCAGACTTCATAACGAAAGTCTTCAAAACCTTAAAACAATACAAATGGCGGACTGGAAGGATTTTCATGTCACAGAACAAGGGAAAACTATGATATCTTCTGGACTTTTGGCATATTTTTCTTAAGACATATTTTTGCAGGGTAAACAAGGGATACAATTTATTAAAATAGACACCTCCCCAACAAGCAATTCCGTATTGTAATTTGGAATGGAAAATTCCATAGAAGATCGTTTTAAGGAGTATTTTGGAGCAGATATTACGCAAATAATAAAAGTGTCTGAGAGTGCTACGAAAATAATTCCTCAGGGTCTCAGTATTGTTCAAAAAGCTCATTTTGGAGTCAATTATGAGACCCAGATATTTGAATTCATCAACTTTATCTATTAGAAAACACTTATTACTACAGATATGACTTCTACAAAAAGAGGGAGAAGAACAACCAGACATGCAGTTACAAGTAAACAATTTAAATCTTTGACAATAAGGTGCATGAAAATTAACATTTATTGTCAAGTTATTTAACGTTGACAAACTGAAAAACATCGAACCATTTTCTCAGAAAATGTAGATCAAAGTTTATATCGGAAGACAGATCTAAGGGACTGTTACAACCATACGAGAACCCAACATCATCAGCAAAAGCAGTAGGTGAGCCTTTAAAATTAAGTGAAAGAAGTGAATTTTTGTATATAAGGAACAAAAAAAGGGTCCCAAAACTGAGCTTTGGGGTACTCCCAAATTAAAATACTTTACTTCACTCCTAACGTTGTCTATCTTGACTCTTTGATATCTATTTCCTAGATACGACCTGAACCAATTCAACATAAATCCACGAAAACCAGCCCTTTCCAGTTTTATTACCAAAAGATTATGGTAAACCATATCGAATGCTTTGGTGATATCAATAAATAAACCAGCCGTACATTTTTTCCTATCGAGATTTGACATTATCTATTTGAGAACAAAAATGAAGTAATGCATCTTCAGTCGATTTACCTTTCTGAAATCCATATTGAAACACATGGTCGAAAAAGTGGTTGAAAATTGGACCGCTAGACTTGGCTTTATTCGAACCAGCCGCGGCGGCAACATGCCCGAAATCATATTTAACCATTAATGTCATAAAATTATCCTTCCAATAAAGCCAAATTGATGGACATTAAAACGACTTTCTTGTGTTTTATTTCAATTCGAAGTTCTATACCTCTAAAAAAAACACACCCTTTATTAGCAAAAAACAACGCACCTATTATTAAAAGTTAAAAATGTTATAAAACATCATAATAATGGCATATTTCGTTATAAGAGCCATTTGAATTGTTTCTTCAGAAATAGCATTTATAATATGATTGCTGGTAATGCATGCCATAAAGATAAGGCTGTTCTGCCAAATTTCGAAAACACACATAAATACTCTAAAGTGCAATCTTGCCTGCTTATTTCATTTTCAAAAATAAAATATTTATATACCTACACATGAAACATAAAAGTGTGTTATACCCAAACTTTTGACGAGCCTATCTAAAAAAAATCTCCCTGCTTTAAAATTAAGTGCTCCGACCCATTAACTGTGTGGATTTCATTTTAGAAATATGCATTACCAGCATAAACGATGATGACATAATCGACAAATTACCACGCAATATATGTTGATAAACCTAAAAATAAACATTTTACATTATTTGCCATCAATTAAGGCCTTTGCATGCCTCTTATACCTCTTGCCGGTGGCCATTCAAATTCCATTGTGATAAGCAAACGTGACTCATGCACTTAAAAAAAAATTCGGTACACCATTTAAAAAACCAAACCACCCTGTGACTTCTCAGAAACTGACGTTTTATACATTTTTTTTTTTAGTTTTAGGATATGACAAATAAGTATTTCTCAGACAATTAGATTACCATAAAGCGCGATAAGAATAATTGAAGACAATTAATAAATAAATAAATTAACAACTAAACAAGAATATTGTCAGTTTATTCTTGAAGCACTTTACACGTAACAATGTGACAGGCACAGCATGATTCATCTCTGACAAGTGGTCATTGAACGCGGAGGTGTCATTAAAATCTTATATAAGAGCAGATTGCTGATATTCCTCCAAAACCACTTGACCCGATTACAATTGTCAAACAATAGTGAAAGAACCAAAAAAAAAAAATGATTCACTTTTATTTTATAGTAGAGAATCGACTGACACTTGTTCCAAATCGCTTTGAATTAAGATAAAAACCGATTAAAATGTCATGGAAACAAAGGAAACCCACAAGACAACAACAGATGGTTGCAAGCATCTGAAGCGATTAGGTTCAATGTCTGTCTTAAAATTTACATTGCCACCGGCTCTCGGCCCACCGCAGGCTGCCGACGACGACAACAACATTTCGAGCCGACAGCGTTTGTTCAACAAGCGTCAGGTATGTGTGTACCTCAACGTACGTGTGATGAATTTCTAACGAGGATTTGGATTCGTTTTTTTTTTTATTTCAAGGTGATTGGCAATGATTTGTGTATTTCTGCAAAAATACACAAAATCTGTTTAAAATAGAAAAAATCCGAATCCGAAACGAGTTTTACTCAGGCCTTAATGCTAAATAAAATATAATTTATGAATAAGTGCATAAAAATTCGCTGATAAGACCCCGGCTAACCGGTTACACTTGGCGCAAAACAACCCAACGACAGCTACAACGGCAGCGACGATGACGACGACGACGACGACAATTCGCGACGGTAAACTAGCCCCGATCGCTGCGCAGACTCGTAAACCCGATCGCCTATAAAAGAGAATTTTTATTACTCACGGGGTGAGTGGGTTTTCTGCATGCAGGTAGCTTGAGGTTGAGAGATACAACATCCACAGATACAAACGACAGGCAACGGTCTTAGCGGATTCGTAATCGAGAAACCATCGCATCATTGGGTTGGGGGTATCTCGAACTCGGCTTGAGACAGCCGTCGCGCGGAGAGTTAGGGGCTCTGAAAACCAGAGGAGGATTAGCAGTCATAGGTGGGATTTTCGTATGAAATTTGCTTTTGTTTCGTTGATCGTTTTCTGGGACAAATTACTTCCCGGAATGGTGTGGTGAAAGTACCGCCGATGCTGAGCGAGGGGTACCATCGTTAAAACGGTTTTTAATGATGAACCGTGTCAAAGTGGCATCGTTGTTGTGACGCACATGAGGATTTATTTCGTCTTTCGTTCTCAAAATTATATTGATTGCTTGGATAGTTGGAGGATGTGTGAAGGCATTAATCAGATCTTTGCGAGGAATGTTTGTCTTAGTCACTGAAGTAATTCTTTGAATTTTTTTCAAAAACAAGATAAACAACAACGACGTCTATGTGTTTGTCGTTTAATTAGATAGTGGCGTGTTGCAGTCACTATAATTGATATGAAAAATATTTACTAAAAGTGATTAAACAGTTAAGTCAATTATTCTAGGAATTGTAGTAAAAAGGTGAGTTTTCAAGTTAACTCGAATGAATGAGAAAACAATTTCAAAAATAAAAAGTTGAGAGGCAAATGATTGATCTTTGTTTGTTGACGGGAAATAGATTCAAACGGAAGTATGTGACAAGGATACATCCGGTGTGTGGAAATATCCTATTTTATACCGTTTTTAATATAATCAAATCACGTATAGTCTCAGTTCTTTCTTAGTAGTTTTAGTAGTTTTGTCGGTCATTAAAAATGATCTCCCAATAAGGGCATTCGAACTTTGACAGTTGATAGCGGCCATATTGTTGAAGTAGCATCTGTCAAATTGGCAGTCATTTATTCTATCTGTTTGGTCAAATCACCATGGACGGATATAGCGTTCAAAAACACGTCCAAATTATGAAATTGTTTTAACAAAATAGGTGTTCTGTTCGAGTAACGTTCCGCACACTTCCCCCATTTTATGGTCGCCATGATCGTTCTATCGAGAGGACTCTTCTCAGTATGGTGAATAAATTTGAGTCCACTGTTTCAGTAAACGATAAACCAATACCCTACGTCGACGAAACGATAGATCTGGCAATTGTCACTGTCCGTGCGATTGTGCAGGAGAATCAGAGGTAGTCGATTTCGTGTCGTTCACAAGAACTCGGCCTTTCGCAGAATTTTGCAACGTGACTTCAGCCTGTACCCCTAAAAAATTCAGCTGACTCAGTAGCTGAAGGTTGGAAATTGGTTTCGCAACCAATGCTCAAATGAAATAGCCAGCTGCATTCCTCCCATTCAACAATTTAGCCGCAATACTCGTTACGCTATGAATGCAAATCAGTTTACCCTCAAGCCTATCTTCAGACGAACGCTGAAATACAGAGATTCGTACATAAACCGAAAAACACGAATGTGGAATGCTCCACCAAACTCTGTTTTTCCTTTCCATTATAACTTACAAACATTTAAAACCAATGTGCATTCGGAATTTCGGAATCCCGGTCAAACTAATTCAGCTGTGTCTGACGCTGGAAAACTCGCGATGCAACGTGCAGTTTGGAAGTATCTCCTCCGAACTATTCCAAACATGCATCGGATTTCGGTAAGGAGACTGTCATGTGACTTCTTCAATCTCGTACTGGAGCAGATAGTGCGCAGGGCAGGTGTTAACACGGAAGGCACTATTTTCAACAGGTCCGTCCAGCTGCTGTGCTATGCGGACGATATTGACATCATCGGTCGCACCCAACATGCCGTGCTAAAAGCGTTCACGGAGATGGAAGAAAAGGTTGGCCTTGAAGTAAATGAGGATAAGACTAAGTACATGACCTGTACCAAGATGTGGATGTAGTCCAAAAACACGTCCACTACATTGGCTCGGCCACATCGAGCGAATCGACAATAATGCTCCAGCTAAGAGGATCTTCGAATCCCAGCCCCCAGGTTCGAGAAGGCAAGGAAGACCGAACCTCCGTTTCAAAGACCAAGCCATCGCGGATGCCAGAGCACTTGGTCTAGACAAATGGGAGCAGCGAGCCAGGGATCGTAGAGATGGAAGCCAGAGACTTTTCACGGGTCTGGAGCCCGATAAGTCAACCGCAATACTCGCCGTGCCATAAATGCTAATCCATTTATCGCGAATGGTCCCAAAAGCGATTCTTCGGACATGTTATGAAATTCAGAGATTAAACCAAACAACATGAATGTGGTAAAGCATGTAATAATCATTCAATGAATGTTCCTTACGCACACCATCCACCATTTCCTGGACTCCGTACATCCAAAGTGATAAAGCTCATAAAAGGCTGTCTTCATCTTTGACAAAGGAATAGCCGTAACATTTTTCTTATTAATATTAAAAATTTCCACCGCCTTTTTCTAAATGTACAGCATCAGGTCACCCGCCCAAATGATAAGCGGCTTTCGCACACTTAGGTTAGGTTAGATGGGCTGTTGACGGTCGAGTGAATCGTCAGGCTCGCGTAGGCCTACGTGGGCCCATAGCGATACCCTTCGTAGAAAGTACCCTGAAATAGAGAAAGAGGATACCTGGTTAAGTTCGCTAGTGATACTTATGCGGTACTGGTCTGTGTTGCTCCTTCAGCCTCAAAGAGGTAGTTTCTCCATCCTGATCTGCTATATAAGCGGACTATCAGCGCTATTGGGATTGTCGTTAGGTCTCTTAGGTCGTCGAAGTATAGGCTACCTAGCATTTTTAAACGACTGCCACTGATCGCAGGGCAGTGACATAGTAGGTGTGAGACCTCTTCTTCGACGTCTGTGTCGCTGCATTTAACACACTTTTCAGTCCGAATAAAACAGAAATATCCCCTTCCTCATTCCACGCACGCCGTGTTGGTCAACCCGAATTCTCAGTGCCAGGAAGAGAAAAAATAAGGAAGGGATGGAATTTTGGTTATCTACATAATTGAATGTTTCAACATTTCCGCCCTTTCTGTCTTGCGATGAATGGCAGCTACTCATGCAACCCTTCTTATTTTACAGACAGTTTTCGACAACAATGGCAATTTTTGTTTATCGAGGGTAAGGGCATATTCTTGGATTTTTCATGTTATTAGAGATTGACTGGAGAAGACTTTTTTTTATGGAAATGGACGTGACAATCAGTGTATGGATTCTGAAAATGCTGATACTCATGATTTGACAAACATTTCGTGACAGGAACAGGTACAAATGGGGGAGGAAAATCGCTGCAATAGCCGAAGCGGGTAGGTCCTTAATATAATGTTTACAGACAACTCATTACAATATACTCTGAAAGGCATGTGACCGGCCTTTTATAAAACCCCTACTATCCACCCAATATTTAATGTTACTCGTCGCTCAGAAATTCTACACCACTTGGTTACAAAACGACTTTCCTCATCTAAAGACTTTCCTTGCCAACGTACCATCCTTCCAAAGCGATCTTATCAGGCCTAGTTAACTTTCGTAACCATGTTAATTATCTACTCGCATAAATTTTTAAATCACCGAATCTTCTCCGTGTCCAACATTTCACCACGCTCTTTCATTCTTGTCACCCAACAATAGCAAAAATTATTTTATTTTTTTTTTTTAAATTCTGACTTGCCTAAGCAGTAAGATACACATCGACCTGAAAGATCTGTTGTGCTTGCCGTCAGATGTAGCGCTTCTACTATCCTAATGTAGCTGAAAATACTTTCAGTCGAAGATTTTCTCAGTTCTTCGTGACTTAAAAATTCCCTGAAGAAAGATTCCCTTCTCATACCGTAAAGGGCCGGGCATTCACATATGATATGTTCGGCTGTTTCGTCTTCTTCTAGTCATAGTCTGCACTCCGGTGAGTCGACTAGATGCATTTTATTTAGGTGATATCGCAGACCGTGATGACCAGTTAGGTAGCCTACTAAGTTTTTGATATCGTGCCTGCGAAGATTTAATATCTTATTGGCATCTGCTTTGAAGGGCTGAACAGCTCTTTTGGCCTGTCTTAGGCCTGGGATGTTTTCCGAGTATGAAAAACATTTGTTTTGTTCCCAGTTTTTTTATAACCAGATTTATGGCTGATTTGGGATTGCACAAAAGGGTTCAGGTCCAATGAAGCGGGTTTCCGAACCTTTTCTGGCTAGTTCATCAGCTTTTTCGTTACCTTCAATCCCCTTATGTCCGGGGACCCACCATAGTCTGGTTTTGTTCCTGGAACTGAGTGTTTGGACGGAATTGAAGCAGTGTAGTACTGATTTGATAGCAAACATTAAGTCTAACGACTTATTTAATAACAACATCCAAAATGACTTCTATCCACCATTGCCAGATATATTGCAAACGCAACTATGATGTTTATGTCAAAATTGTATTGAAAGACCCTACCGCTCAACGTCTACAGGTGTCAACAAGAAGGGATCTTCTATTCAATGTTACACTTACAACAGAGTTTATGTATTACTAAAGTGTCAACCCTTGTGCCATGGTTATCTGTGGGATTACTATTCCCTGAAATTTAATTAAGGCCCTGTGGTAATTGCGTTAACATTTTAACCAACGGATCATTTTTGACATTAGTGTGGTGAGTATAGACGACAATTTTTTAACCTTCTCTTGCTTAAAACATATCTAATGGGTAATTTTTGATGCTTAGTACATCTACTGAGGATTTCGAGGAAGGGAGAGCACACATTTGGATTTTTCCTCATTGACAATGTTCACATCTGTCGGAAAAACATAACATCGTGTTTTTTATGTCAACGCAATGTGTAAAATAAACTAAAATTGCCAAATTGGTTATCAATGCATTTTCCCTATTCAATGAGTAAAACGCTGCTCAGCGAATAAGTTTCGGTTATAATCACGGTTAATACGGCGGTAAAAGTATATCTAACTGAAAGTTGTTTTGTAAATACTTTTACCATCGACAAAAATCTAGAGACAACAACGCTGGAACATTCCCTCTTAATTAAACAAACCTAATTCTATTCCACCACTCCTGTCAACAAACTGACGTTTGCTGTGGCTTGCAAATATATGAAAAAGTGCTTCACACCTTCTAATATATTGCGTGTTCTCATTGCATATTTACTGTCGCTGGCTATCTATTTGTAACAAAGACTGATAAGAACTGTTTGCATAGCGTTTAATTTATTATTAAATCGTTCAAATTTAAGTGTGACCCCTCTCCACTCCAAGTCCATTCTACTAAATGCACCACATTATCAAAATTCTCGAAAATTAACCACAAAATCATTTACAAACTCATAAACGTCATACCAAAACGTCATCGTAAAATTCCGTTCCACTCATTTCTATTTCACGCCACATAGAAACGAGCGCGCTTTCATTTAACAAATTACATGGCAATTCAGAGGAAATCGAAAAAAAAAAACAAATTCATTTCGAGGATGGAACTAATTTGTTTTCATTCCTCCCCCCGTAAAACAAAATTCAATGTATACAAACATATTTCCTAGCAGCACCCTATTTTTCCACCGAAAATTATCGAAAACAAATGGCAACTCGTCAGAGTGGGGGGTGCGTTCGTTATGAACAACAAAAAATATACAAACACAAGGGGGAGACATTAGTCGGCGTCGTTAAATACATATCGAGACGACAGCGAGGGGGGAAATGTTAATGAAAATACACTTGTGGAATAGCAATCGCTGTTTCGTGGCTCGGTGGTGGCGGCATCTGTCTGTAGCTCGGTGACCTGCCTCAATTACCCCAGAAGCGCCACACGATCGGCAGGCGGCAGTGCACTGATTGTCATTGCATTCACATCGCAATAGAGAAATATCACACGGAAAGAGTCTGACGTTGTCGCGCGAATTGGCAGTGGCACTAGCACGACTTGCCATGATCTGTGTATGTCGTTTCGTCCCGTCGATAGGTGCCGTTGATTCGTTTTGTCCAATTGTGTCATTGAGGCATCACATTACCGTGTTGTGACTCAACGTACTCCGTCCGCACTCTCGGCGCTAGGTGCATTTCAACTCGATATTTCTTTGTTTCTCGAGACAATTAATTCGTTGAATTGAAAAACGTATGTGGACGAGATGCCAATGGAACGATAACGGTTTGGGTGATGTTTAAATGGGTTCTCATGGCCAAATGAATTCTAAAAAATTTCAATTATTTTCTCATCTCTCATTTTAGACATTACTTTGATTACTTCCTAGCACGTTTAATGTTTGCTTTATGTCTTCCGTTTTTTTTTTTTTTCGATAGGTAGGTGCCTACCTAAATCTTAAACTCCAGTCGGTGATATTTTGGTGGAAGCATTAGTTTAAGTCAAGTGACAGCTGACGTAACGTGACGTGTCGGTGTGTTTGCATTTTAATTATTATTAAATCTCAAGTGTAGCTTTTGATGGTTTGGGGTTTTGTATTGCCAATGTAAATTTGTATTCAAAGGGCGCAGCTTGAGAATACTTACATATGCATATTTGATTTTGGGATTAGCCGAAATGTTTGGGCGGTTAAATGCTTTTTACATAATTGGTATTTATTTACATATCGCGTTACCTTGACGTGGTGTCTCGGTACATGGGTGGTAATTCCGTAAATGGATTATAACAATTTTTTTTCTATTTTTTGACAGCTTATGGATTATGGATTTCGATCGTGTTCAGATGTTTTGTCATTTCCTATTTGATAAAAATCAAACGGTTTCTTTTTTGGAAGACAATTTTAAGAGCTTCTGAATGTTTTAAAGTGAAAGGCACTAGTTACAGCGACATGGAACGAGGAACATGACATTTGAAACGTGCATTTGATGAGAATTTATTGAGAAATGGATCGGTTTGCATATTTTTGCGGCACAATGTTGTTTTCCATTTCCTATATAATATTGAGTTCAGTTGGTATTCTTTGATAAAAAGAAGAAAAAGTTTGTTTGTCTCGATAGTTATTTTAAAATGACATATAGGTGGCGCAAAATTTCATAATCTTATCGATAGGAATTTTAATTTTGCGAATTTACATTTACATGGCAGGGAAGCATAGGTATTGTAAAAAGTAACAATTGAACATGCAATGAATTCAAAATCTAGGGAATGTGGGGACCTTTGCACGATAAGATCAATAAGCTACAGATTTCGGACCCACGTTTATGGCGAAACTAAATTGGCGGGATGTCGAATTAGACGTTTCCACTCACTTATCATTCTCTCAGTCACGATTTCATCTACAGATCAGTGCTGTGATGCACTGATGACGTGCTAAAATCGGTGGTCAAATAGTTTAGCCACCACTACCGCTTCGCCTAAATACAAGCTTTCGCCGCAGAATGCTCTTATGCTCTTTAGGACCCAGGGCATATAGCTTTTTCCCATAACCATTCAAGTACGATGCAGCCAAGACCGAGGCCTACAAGGCTAAGCTGCAGGTGAAGACGAGAGCTGCCATTGAGAAAAGCGCGCGATCGAGGATATAGAGAGGTGCCACTCCAGGAACGATGTTCGCAAGTTTTACCAAAGTGTAAAACGTCAAAGCCAAGGATACAAGGATCGAACAGAATCATATCCAGATGAACAAGGAAATATCGTAGTTGAGACACAGTCGATGCTGAGGATATGGAAGAACCACTTCTGCAGACTGTTAAACGGCGATGACGAACAACATTCCGCTGTCAGGCAGAACGAACCATATTGGCAACGACAGCGAAAACTGCCAACCACCCGACCTAAGTGAAGTGACGATAGCAATATCTAAACTCAGGCTTAATAAGACCGCCGGAAATGACGCCCTTCCAGCTGAGCTTTATAAAGCTGGCGGAGATGACTTGGTAAGTAACATCCACCAACTCATAAGCCAAATGTGGTCGGTTGAAAGCATGCCTGAAGAATTTAACCTCAGCATCGTTTGCCCGATCCACAGGAGACCCATTGAACTGCGCCAACTACAGAGGCATAAGTCTGCTCAACATCGCCTACAAGATCCTATCTGCCGTAATATGTGAACGCCTGAAACCGTTTACCAACAACCTGATTGGCCCTTATCAGTGTGGTTTTAGGCCAGGAAAGTCCACAACCGATCAAATTTTCACACTTCGGCAGATCCTGGAAAAAACTCAAGAAGTCCAAATTGATACCCATCACCTATTTATCGATTTCAAAGCCGCATACGACAGCATTTATAGAGACGAACTATACAGAGCCATGTATAGTTTTGGTATACCACCCAAACTCGTCCGTTTGTGTAGGATGACGATAGAGAATTCTCGCTGCACCATCAGGGTCGGAAACGACCTCATCGACACATTCGATACCAAAAAAGGATTTAGGCAAGGCGATGCACTGTCATGTGACTTTTTCAATTTGATTCTCCCGAGCCAACACCAGAGGCACAATTTTGCAAAAGTCGGTGCAACTACTAGCATACGCCGACGATATTGACATCATTGGTAGGACTCAACGTGATGTCATAGCTACGTTTGCTAGTATAGAGAAGAAAGCGGCGAAAATGGGTTTAGCAGTAAATGAGGGTAAGACTAAGTATATCCTGTCATCACGAAAGGACTCACAACATAAACGAATTGGACAGAACGTCACCATTAACTTTGAGGTAGTACGTGACTTTGTCTACCTCGGCTCCGCTATTAACTCTGACAACAACATCTCGTCAGAAATTAAACGAAGAATTACTCTTGCCAACCGCTGTTGGCAAGAAAAGGGCTAAGTGGCGCGATGGTTAGTGCGATGAACTGCCGCGCAGGAGGTTTGGGTTCGATTCCCAGCCGTAGCAACACCTAAATGATTTTTCACTGGCCCTCCTCTCGTGATGATCTGACAAATCATCCGGGTAGTATCAATTGTCAAGAATAGCTTATCTCAACTTAGCCGTTCGGAGTCGGCATAAAACAGGAGGTCCCGCCATCGTGCAAGAAGTACACACGCACACATGAATGGTTGTGAGAAAGCTAGGCCCTGGGTACTAACGAGCCTGTTGCGCCAAAAATTTGTATTTGTAACCGCTGTTTCTTCGGGCTAAGAAGGCAATTTAGTAGTAAAGCCCTCACTCGAACTACTAAGGAGATCCTATATAAGACCCTGATCATCCCAGTCCTGCTCTACGGCGCTAAAGCATGGACCGTATCAAAAGCGGATGAAGAAATCCTTGGTCGATTCGAGAGCAAAATTCTTCGAAAAATCTTCGGTCCCGTTTGCGTTGACGGGCTATGGAGGCGAAGATTCAACCAAGAACTATACGAGCTGTACAGCGACATGCCCCTGGTCAAAAAACTCCGCATTGGACGTTTAAGATGGCTAGGACATGTAGAACGAATGGACACCAATACTCCGGCTCGCAGAGTCTTCGATTCCCAGCCAGACGTCGGACGCAGAAGAGGAAGACCTCGCGTTAAGTGGCGCGCACAAGTAGAAACCGACCTCAACCAACTTGGAGTGCGCAACTGGAGGCAGTTAGCTAAGGACCGGGCTAATTGGAGAGGCATGTTGGTTGAGGCCCAGGTTCATTCCGGACTGTAGCGCCACTTAACTAACTAACTATTCAAGTACGATGGCGGGATCTACAATTTTATGACAAATCCTAAGGTGTGAGTGCGATAAGCTTCTCTTGACAGTTGATACTACTAGGATGATTTGTCAAATTAACATTATAGGGGAAATCGAACCCAGACCTTCTGTTAGGTATTTTATCGCACTACCTGTCGTGCCACTGAACCCGTTCTAGGTAAGTATTGACAGGACTCGTCCATTTCGCCGCAAGTGTGAAATCAAATGCTGGAGCTTTTGCATGTGTGTGCTCGAGTTAAAAATCTCAAATCGAAATAAACGTCCACAATCGAGCTAAAAATCGGTTGATTGGTAAACTCTTCTTGGTGTCGTTCTTTGGGTTTCCTTGACGTGAAGGCTTCTTCGACACAAAAAATCTCAGCTGCAAGGTGACTGCGCATTGGTTCAAATTAAATTGTCCCATCTCGTTGATGACACCTACCGTGGCGATAATTTGCAAGCTGTCAAAATTAAAATACAAATTTTTAAATGATTTGGTTGTGACTGAAAATGAATTGAATCTGACTTTGAGAAATACGCCGAATACGTCTTCAAACAATTTATCACTTTCGTATCATTTTTATTCTGAATGCAAACACTAGCGAATTTTGAAGCTTTTCGAGTTACTGAATGACATTTGAAGACTTGGTTGATTGATTGAATATGACTTTACCGAGATCTTCCACGGAAGTCTTTATTTTAATGGCTTTGAGAAAGTATGTGATTCTGGATATAAGCCCCATTGAATTTTGATTGACCTTCTGTGTTGTCAAATGAATTGAAGTGAATGAACGCATTTAGCAATCTGAAATCAACTAGAAAATACCTGGTGAAAAGTGGTCCTAAATAATAAAAAAATAAAAAAGATTGCCTTTTTCTGTGATTCAAATCCAAGGGCGTTTTTCAAATGACTTGAACATGGTTTATGTCTTCCTAATTTGAAATACAAATGAATTAATGTGTCTACAATGTGATCCATCTTCCCACCCCTCTTTCTATTATTAAGGATATGTAGGATATTTCCAGTGAATCCAGCTCATGAACTACAATTATGACAGCCGTTCGGTATTTTAGAAAGGCTTGAAATAACTGACATTCGTTTCCAGGCCTGTTGCAGTGCTAAAGGATTGCAACAATACAAGTCCGAGCGATACCTAAGTGACTTGCAATTACTTCAAATGAGTTAAAGTGACAAAAACATGATCTAACGATGATATAAGCTCTTAAACTCCAGTTTTGAACGATAGTTAGTGTTTTCCGACCGATTTTCGTGCCACATTCGATGCCTTTAGGTATTCTGATTTAAAATTCAGAGATTCAAGTTAGTTTTAATCGAATATCTGAAGTCAGCCGAAAATCCAAGTTCGATAACAAGAAGAAATCCCAAAACCTTATAGTTACAGATATTTGACATCTCTAAAACTAAACCCAGGTTAGGTTGGTTTGTTGGTTTTTAAGTTTCGTTGTTCGTCCTTTCTCGTCGCACATTGTGATGTTCATTGGTGGTTATAATGTGTCGTCGATGTCTATTCAGGAACTTTATACTTATGTCAAATCTGGATTTAATTTTTACAACATTCATTTGACAGTTCAAATGTCAAAAAAGTTGTTGCAATTGGAAACATTCAAACTAATCAGTTGCCACATTGCACCTAGGTTATGGTGTACTGTACGCAGCCATTTGCAAGACCTGTTTATTTTCCAAAATGCATGATTAAGGTTTTATATAAATTTATAATTGATAACGTTTACTGTCACTACCTACAAAAGTGACACCGACATATTATTATAAATTCCCAATTGTAGGACTGTGTTGAAGAGGAAACATCAATCACCTCTTGTTTATTAGAATAATCGTGTTTTTTTTTTTGTAACGTCAGACTGCAGTTTGACAGCTAGCAAAGTGTCATACAGAGATGATCAATTTAAAACGCGTCAAAATGAAAACAAGATATCGTTAATTCCGACTCTAGATTATGTACATTTTAAGGCGTGTGGGTGTTAAGCGATATTTCTATTCCCATCGGCTAGTGAATATAGTTTTGTTTTCATATTTCTTAAATGTCAAACGCAATGTCATCTAAATTATTCACCCAACAGTTGGGTTGTGGTGAGGAATACATTTAACGTGAAACCGTCAGTATGGTAATTGATTATGTAAATATCTGCGCATATAAATTCGAAAATTGTACCCAAATATGGTCGTTTATAGGAATCGTCTGGCCATCGCATCGGTGGTGACAGAAGAAAATCGGGACAAATAATATTGGTTTTTCGATTTTTGTTTGTTTGCTAAATGAAGATAATTAATGCAAAATATTAAACGACGAGCATATTAATGCGGACACAGGAATGGTTGCTTAAATTGTCTAGATCAATAAAGGTCATAAAAGAGTAGAAGTTAATGGTTTTTGCCGCTATGAATCAGTGGTGCTAGTTGTATTTGCAAAGCAAATTAAGTTGTTTTGACCGATTTAACGAAAAAGGAAAAGCATGTTCAAAGAACTAAAAACGAGATGCCATAGATATTATGTAAATATTTGAAGGGATTTTTTTTTTCTTTGTTATCGGGGTCAACTGTCAATACTGTCAAATTGCGACTAGTGAATTAGTAAACTCTGTCTGCAGACGGACATATATTTATAATGATGTTGATTTATATCCTTTGGTGTCAGCTGTAGCTATTTATAACGTAATGGATTGTGAGGTGGGAAAACCCGGCCCAATGACTTGAGATAAAAAAAAAAACGCAATCGGTCTCCAATTTCCTAGCACCTCAAAAGAAACGACTTGTTTTGAGGAGACAATATCATCGGATATTGGATTCTTTTAAATGGCAACCAGACATCGAATGCCCATCGACAATGACCTACAACCTACACATGGAAGGTGTGCATATTAAATGGATACTTTTGCGAAATCACAATCATAGTACCGTGTTGCCAACGAAAAAAAAAATAACAATGTGACAGCTGACATTTCGGGGTTAGTAAAAAGGAAGCGCTTTATGAAAGAACAACGCATTTTCATTGTTGAGCGTTGTTCTTTCGTATGCGCTCCCTTTTTACCAGAGTATATCTACTTACAGTGAGTAGGGACACTCTCGACGATTTAATAATTTGAACTATCGCTATGCCTAACATACACGAGAAATAGACGGTAGTAAGGAAGACTTGCAGTGAAAGAGAGATAGAAAAGCAGTAGAACTTTTTCGAATTGTGATACAGGGTGTGATGTAAACAAAATAGCAAAATAATATATATTTTTAATATTTCTGTTTATTGCTAGTTTTTTTTGTTTCCTTATTAAACTGTTTAATTATATGATTGACTTGTTCTGGAACACACAATTTTATGAAAAATTTCATTTCATTTTTACAGCAAATAAACAATTTTTTCAAAATGAAAATGCGAAGTTTTTAAGGAAATACATATTTGGAAACCAGGATTTAAATTATCGTTCAAGATTCTATAATTAGTTTATGAATTGTTTAGAATGTCGTGGAAATCTCGCACCCTCATATTCTTTAAAATCGGTAAAATAATTGGAAACATTTTTAACTCACAGCCCTAGTTTAGGCTTTATTTGATTTTTTTTTTTTTTTTTTTTTTCAAATTATAACCTGCGAACTAGTTAAACGCATTTTCAATACTGAGCCGACAGTTTTATTGTTCGACTTTGAAAGCGAAATTCGTGATTTCAGTCGAAATGCGAAGCATTCTGCGATATAATTTTACATTCTTAAATTCGGAATCCCGCTAAAATGCTAAATTTCCAATGACGGCCAACCGAGTTATGTCAAATCAAACATTACTTTTTTCCCCTACAAAAACTTTTTTTTTCTAGAAACGTCAAATTGCTCTGTAAATTGTTTTAGAAAAATCGTTTAGAAAACAAATTTAAAATTAAGAAAAAAATGCATTAATGAAGAATCGTGTAAATGCCTATTGTTATTTCTTTTCAAATAGCTTCTGCAAATGTCATATCTTCGGATTAAGAAGACGGCTCCGTAAAATCGCAACGTTCTGTTCCAAGCAATCTAGATTAAGATTTCTTGTTAAGAGAAATTTAACACAGTTTTCTTTATTTCACTAAATATTCATTTATTATATTTTATGAAATGCATTTTTTAGTTGCAATTTTTGCAGCTTTCAAAAATGGTCTTCTGAACTTTTTACATTCTCGAAATAAGGATGAATTGAAGACATCAAATTACAGAGGTAATCTTATTAGCAGTTGAACACCAGCCAGCGTTACCAGATTTAGCAGTTTCCTGCGATTTTAGCAGTTTTTGATCATGAAAATGACCTGCAGCAGTTTTTTTTAGCATTTTCTTTAATTTCAGCAGTTTTTGGCAGAGTTAGGGTCAGAAAGCAAACAAAGTAAACACATCTGTTTATGGGTGTGGTGTCGGTGTGGTGGATACCTATTGATGTATGGAAGGGGTGCAGATAGTTATTATATTATTTACATAGGCATTACTTGGACAATGGACATAGTTGGGTGCTGTAGAACGAGGGTAGACTCTGATTGGCGTTAACTTGGCAATGCCCAGTGTTGTAACTCTGACTACACATCAAATGTGCTTATCTTTACCTCCAAGTGGTAACCATCGGGTACTGGTCTCATCCAACCGGATTTGACTTGCTAAACGATAAGTGCGAGTGTTGATAACACGACGAAAAACAGCAACACTATAAACACCCTGGTGAGAATGACACGGATGAATACCCGGCCTGCTGTCCCAGGCGAACCTAGATGAGCTGCTCTGACATATTCGGACAACAGGTTGTCTAGGAATTTCAAGGGTTAGTCAGGCCCCTTGAACAGAGATGGTGGCGGATGAACAGAGATGGTGGCGGATGAACCGAAAGGCCAACGGCAGCGCTCAATCCCGTAGTGGATACTGATGGCCCCGTGTCCTAGGGGTATCTAATAAATTGGAACTGGCCATCCAGGTTGGGGGTTGTGCTTTGGGTTAACTACCCACCCACAAAAAAAAAACATGGTTACGAAGCAACCAATAGCCTCGGAAAGGACTGATTTTATTGTTGACGACCCTGCTAAACGAAAAAAGGACAACGACTTTCGTATCTGCACCTGGAATGTGAGAACATTAAACAGGAGAGGTGCAGGCGAACAACTAGCGGAAGCCCTAAACTGCTACAAAGCAGACATTACTGCCATCCAGGAAATACGATGGGATGGGCCGGGCAAAAAAAGGATGAAAAACTGTGACATCTTCTACGGACCGTGTTATAGTGAGCAGAAACAGCGACTATTCGGATGCGGATTTGTTATAAGTGCCAGACTTAGGCAAGAAGTCTTATGTTTCCAAGACATTAGCGAACGCATAGTAACAATCCGCATCAATGCCAAATTCGCCAACATAAGCCTTATATGCGCTCACGCTCCGACGGAAGAAAAAGATGATATAGCTAAGGATTGCTTCTACGAGCTCCTTGACAAAACCTATGAGCGACTACCGAAGTACGATGTTAAAATCGTGCTGGGAGATTTTAACGCAAAGGTAGGAGAGAGGTAAGAGAATACCTCTGTTGCAGTACTGTCGGAAAACATAGCCTACACGACAACACGTCTGCTAACGGACTTAGGCTAATTGATTTCGCTACGGAACGAAATGCCACTATAGCCAGCACACGGTTTCCTCACCTCGATATCCATAAGGGGACATGGCGGTCTCCAGATCAACGAACGGTCAACCAAATTGATCACATTGCGATAGATAAAAGGCACGCATCCAGTATTTTGTCCGAACATTCCGAGGAGCTAACATCGACTCGGATCACTACCTTGTAGCAGCCAAGGTAAGAATGCGGATATCCACCACGCCACAACAATCCAGAAATACTGTGAAAAAATTTAATGTCGGAAGACTGCAATCGCAAGAGACCGCCAAGACCTTCGCACAACACGTATCCCTTAACCTCTCGATTAACACCATACCACCAGCATCGAATGTCGAAGAGCAATGGCAACGATGCCAACAGGCCATTAGATCAGCCGCAACTGATGTGCTAGGTTTCTCGCGCCCACCAGCAAGAAACCCCTGGTTTGATGAGGAATGCCGACAGATGCTCGCAGCCAAGAACGAGGCCTACAAGGCTGAGCTGCAGGTGAAGACGAGAGCTGCCATTGAGCTCTATAGGCAAAGAAGAAGGGAAGAACATCGGCTTTTCAGCAAGAAGAAAAAAGAACAAGAAAAGCGCGCGATCGAGGATATAGAGAGGTGCCACTCCAGGAACCATGTTCGCAACTTTTACCAAAGTGTAAAACGTCAAAGCCAAGGATACAAGGCTCGAACAGAATCCTGTCGAGATGAACAAGGAAATATTGTAGTTGAGACACAGTCGATGCTGAGAATATGGAAGAACCACTTCTGCAGACTGTTAAACGGCGATGACGAACAACATTCCGCTGTCAGGCAGAACGAACCATTCAATATTGGCAACGACAGCGAAAACTGCCAACCACCCGACCTGAGTGAAGTGAGGATAGCAATATCTAAACTCAAGCTTAATAAGGCTGCCGGAAATGACGGCCTTCCCGCTGAGCTCTATAAGGCCGGCGGAGATGACTTGGTAAGTAACATCCACCAACTCATAAGACAAATCTGGTCGGATGAAAATATGCCTGAAGAATGGAACCTCAGCATCGTTTGCCCGATCCACAAAAAAGGAGACCCTCTGAACTGCGCCAACTACAGAGGCATAAGTCTCCTCAACATCGCCTACAAGATCATATCTGCCGTAATATGTGAACGCCTGAAACCGTTTACCAACAACCTGATTGGCCCTTATCAGTGTGGTTTTAGGCCAGGAAAGTCCACAACCGATCAAATTTTCACACTTCGGCAGATCCTGGAAAAAACTCAAGAAGTCCAAATCGATACCCACCACCTATTCATCGATTTCAAAGCCGCATATGACAGTATTTATAGAGACGAACTGTACAGAGCCATGTCTAGTTTTGGTATACCGCCCAAACTCGTCCGTTTGTGTAGGATGACGATGGAGAATTCTCGCTGCACCATCAGGGTCGGAAACGACCTCACCGACACATTCGATACCAAATAAGGATTTAGGCAAGGCGATGCGCTGTCATGTGACTTCTTTAATCTGATTCTTGAGAGAATTGTGCAAAACTCCAAAGCCAACACCAGAGGCACAATTTTCCAAAAGTCGGTGCAACTACTAGCATACGCTGACGATATTGACATCATTGGTAGGACTCAACGTGATGTCATAGCCACGTTTGCTAGTATAGAGAAGGAAGCGGCGAAAATGGGTTTAGCAGTAAATGAGGGTAAGACTAAGTATATGCTGTCATCACGAAAGGACTCACAACATCGACGAATTGGACAGAACGTCACCATTGACAGATATAACTTTGAGGTAGTACGGGACTTTGTCTACCTCGGCTCCGCTATTAGCTCTGACAACAACATCTCGTCAGAAATTAAACGAAGAATTACTCTTGCCAACCGCTGTTTCTTCGGGCTAAGAAGGCAATTTAGTAGTAAAGCCCTCACTCGAACTACTAAGGAGATCCTATATAAGACCCTGACCATCCCAGTTCTGCTCTACGGCGCTGAAGCATGGACCGTATCAAAAGCGTATGAAGAAATCCTTGGTAGATTCGAGAGGAAAATTCTTCGAAAAATCTTCGGTCCCGTTTGCGTTGACGGGGTAAGGAGACGAAGATTCAACCAAGAACTATACGAGCTGTACAGCTACATGCCCCTGGTCAAAAAACTCCGCATTGGACGTTTAAGATGGCTAGGACATGTAGAACGAATGGACACCAATACTCCGGCTCGCAGAGTCTTCGATTGCCAGGTCGGACGCAGTAGAGGAAGACCTCGCCTTAAGTGGCGCGCACAAGTGGAAACCGACCCAGGTTCACTCCGGACTGTAGCGCCACCTAAAAAAAAAAAAAAAAACATAGGATTCTGCGCCACTAAGATTTATGCTTACTGACATCTAATACTGCTTGTGAAACAATATTTTCGCAGGTAAATTCGTTAAAAACTAAAAACCGTAATCGCTTCAGTAACGAAAATGTTTCTTTGCAAGTAGGGTTTCTTAAGGTGAAGGCTGTTATAACTTTGTTCCAACAAATAAAATGGTAACTTTAAAAATTCAAAAATTCTCTATAAAGATTCTGAACGATTTAATTTAATAACTTTGTACATATTTAAATTCAAAAAATTTCATCTTTTATAAATTATCATCTTATATAATAACAAATGTAACTGTATATGTATTTTTTGAACTAAAAAAAACGTATTTCTCAAGGAAAAATCGAGCGCAGTTTTTTTTTTAGCATTTTTTACATTTTCGTCTAGCAGGTTTTGCAGTTTTTCGTCCTAGCTTTAGCAGGTTTAAAAAATTTATCTGGTACCGCTGACACCAGCACCTAAACTAGCTAAAGTATAAATTCCAGCTGAAACTGATGTACTCATCATTTGAGCGGCAAAGCCTCATCTTAATATTTCTAAAATTATTTGGAAAAATGTGCTCATCTGTCAATTTGGGAGCCATTCTAAATGAATTATTTTTCTCCCTCAAAGAGAGAGGATTTCAGAGAAATTTAAGATATTTTAAAATATATTTTAAGAGACCTGCGCAGTAGATTGGCCAACTGATTTGGTACGGACTATAGATATACTCTGCTTTTTACTAACCCCGAACTGTCAGCTGTCACATTGTTATCTTTTTTCGGTCGGCAACACGGTAATATTAAATGGCGGAATTTAAATTTTTACACAATTCAATAGTTTGTACACAAACATACAAAGTCGAGAAGCACTTTAATAATCATTTTCGCCTGCTTTCGTTTTGAGATTAACCAAAGCGAAGATGGTCAAAATTGAGGTATCGCTTTCGATATGAACCGCCCGCGCTTTTAGCAATTCCCAAAGCTTATAAATCGATTCTCTGAACCGGCAGAAGACACTCTCAATTCCATTTTTCCAATTAAATAAATAAAAAAACGAATCGATTCTTTAATTAAATTTAATCACAAAGAAGAAGCAAAAAAGCGAACAAAAATAAATAAAAAATGCACCAACTAATTAAAATGAAATTAGTCAGGTTCTGTGGAACTACAAGTCGACTTCCAAGCGCAAGAAGCTTCCCAGCAAAATAAAATGACTCTCTCCTCGTAAAATATTTAAAAGGAATATCCTCAACCGTTCCAATGATTATATTGTAATTAATTACGAGATTAATTATCCTAAATATAGCTTATGCATGAACATCACCAGAGGGCGGCTGCTGACGGTGGGTGACTAAGTCTGCCTGGATATCTGATTGAATTCAAGTTGGAGAACTTGTTTGCTGGATGGTGCCACTGCTGAATCCAGTGAAACACAAGCACAAAATTCCAAACTTCTTTGGGACGACGATAATGGGCGATTGCTGATTGCGCGATGAAGCGTTTTAGTTTTGATGATCGTTATATTCCGCCGCGGACCGGTAATTGTGTGCGGCATGAGTAAGAGCGGTAAATACAGTTTTTATATGAATAAATTACCAATTGAATTTTGTTGTGTGCTGTTATCTCGGGCGCGCAAACAGCGCGATGAATTTCGAAAGTTGTATACGAAAACGAATATTACAATCGATTGAGCTCACGAAGTTGTGTTTTTATCAAGAGCCGGCGATTGGAGGAGGAGGAGAACTATTAAGTGGAGTAACTTTGTCAATCTTATCGGATGTTGAATCATTTCCCGTTAATTAAATATTTTGTCTTTGTCAACAACGATATAATATCACAGAGGTAGCTTTATACGAAACGAGTGTTTGATGAAGGTAATGCGCGCACACGTCTTATTTCGTAAGAGGATTGTTTGTGGTTTGCAGTTGGAATTTCGTTGAGATGATTTGTCCATAGAAGGCGATTGCAAGCCGAGCCAGATTGTGTGTACATTCCGTTGAAATGATGCAATGCGATCTTGACAATGTCAAGTTGGAATATATGCAAGTGCGACACGTAATATGTGTGTGCGATACATCAACAAAATTTATTTCTTTTTAAGGATTTTAAATGGAATTGGTATATGGAGTCAACCTAGGGGCTATATATGCTGGGAACTAAGCGTAGGAATTGCCTTTTTATGCCAGTAGGTTGGCGGTTAAAACCAAAAATAACGCTATCGATGTACACTGCCGTAGGTCTCCGATACTTGCTTATGTTTTCACTAGTCAGAGGCCTTCGCATAAGGGGAACATAATCGACAAAATAAAAAGGTTCAAAGAACTGCTAGAATCGACACCACTAAGGCCACTGGGGCATGCCCTACTAATGCTCTTACGCTAATCAGCTACCTACTCCCTCTTGACCACCAAACGTTGCAATTTGCAGCCTTGTCGAACTCAAGGAATCATAGAAAAATCCGCACATAGAAAAACGCTTGATTACCTCATGTCAGCAGGATTGGTCAAGCCTCTCAGCGGCTTGGCTTCCATAAACTCTTCGCCGCTTATTTTCGAATAAGAGAAGTTTGTAAAAATGCATTTACACCTACATAAGGCATGTTCCACTCACGAACCCCTAAGTGAATTTCCTGCTGAAATTTGTTGGTTAAGTGGAACAACATTATCAGCTCTTTATATGTCAATACGTGGTGCAGTGGTCTAGTGGTTAGTGCGTTGGAGTACTAAGAGTCTCTGAATCAAATCCCGAAAATGACGAACACCTAAGTTATTTTCAGTGTTCCACCTCTTGCGAAAGTCTGACAAAAATCCAAGAGTAACACTGCCATGAGAAGATTCTCAAATTTGTAGTTCGGATTATTAAGAAGTAGGTCCACTTTTTTGTGGCAGAAATAATAACTTCACACACAAAAATGTTTGAGTCCCTGTATGGACCGCTTATATCTACCAAACTTTTCATTTTCATTTTATTTTTTTTTTCTGTCAAAATAATAATTTTCTTACTTTGCAGCTTTGAATAATGTTAAATTCTCTTCATGATATATAGACAATAAGGAGTGGTACTCTTTTAGCAGAGTCTCAGCATAATGCAGAAAATGTCCGCTTTACCAAGCGAGGAATCGCGTTCCACTTACGGAGAATGCGTAGATTATGGCGGCATCACCTATTTAAACTGAGGGTTAAAAAAAATTAAAGTCATCCTTTCACCTTAATCACCCGCCCTATTTCAGCGGATTTACTGGCTATAAGGATTAAATGGATGTTTGGAAGAGAATAGAAAAATCATCCCAAGACTCGTCTTATTTTAAGAACCTACAAGACACGCAGTTTCAGATCACTGTCCATTTAACAACGACACGAACAATGCAGTACATAAGTTCTTCTTGTTTTGAAACAGCCAACAACTATTTTTTTGTTTTTAGATAACTGCACCCTAATAGATAGCCAACACAAACAACACTCCCATATTCGACCCAAAAGCATTTACTGGACTAGCGAAACCCAGCGAACTTTTACCGCTTTATTTCATTAGTGGTTTTAATACACAATGTCAGACCTATACGTCAAGCGGTTAAGTCTATGATGTATCTGTCATTTTCAACATTTTTTTTTGCAAAACTACCAAAATTTGGAATCACCAAAATTCAGATCTTACTACGTTTTTCTTTTGAAATTAAATGTAAATAACTAGCATTGACGGCACATACATTCTTCCAAACCTAGCTTCTCCATGCGAATTAAAGTTTTTGCACAAAAACCTACCAGAGGCTTTTGTTAACAATATTTGACATCACAGCCACTGTTAGTTATTTTAGCGTTAATAGCAAATGACCTGAAGATGTGTTCCTCCTGCAACGCAAAATTAACTAACGCTCCCTTATTTTCAACAGGGACGCTACAAAAGTAGAGCGACAGGGACAGCAAACGACGCCATATTTCTTGCCGCTCTTTTGACATTTCTCTTCAGTAAGGTTTGCCATTTCATGATGGAAAGATATCTGAGCCAACAACGAGTCGAAATTATAAAAAATTTACTACCGAAATTCGGAGTCAGTGGCCTCAACGTTAAGGGCCTGCTCAGAATGCATATCTGTAGCTGGTATCTTGCATCGCTGTCAAAAGAGATACATTTTTTGCATGAAGTTGCCCTCTATTTAACTTCAAGCTACAGATTCACGAAGATACACATTGTGTAAGCGCTTACGGGTTGCCTTGATTTTGACTTTTCATTCAGCCACAGATACGCATTCTGAGCAGGCCTTAAGAGCGCTACGTCCAATTTATGGTCGTCATAATCGCCCTAGCAGATCAATTGAGCGTCTAGTGGAAAAATTTGAATCCACAGGCACAGTACAAAATGTTCCCGTGCCAGTGAGACAAAGAAGTGCCCGTAGTGTCGAGAATATTGCTGCCGCTGAGGCTTCAGTTGAAGAAAGCCCAAATGTGTCTGTGACGTCGTTGTGCCGAATTTTGCGAAAAGATCGTAGGCCATCCTTACAAGATTAAATTGACGCAAGAACTGAAGCCGCTTGACCACCAGAAGCGAGATATGTTCGTGAATTGGGCTGAGCAACAACTTGAAACTTGATTCGGATTTTCATCGAAAAATCATCTTCAGCGATGAGGCTCATTTCTGGCTGAATGGCTTCGTCAATAAACAAAATATGCGGTATTGGTCAGGCAGCAATCCACACGTACTCCATGAGTCATCATTGCATCCCGAAAAAATACGGTTTGGTGTGGTTTATGGGCCGGCGGCGTCATTGGGACGTACTTCTTCCGTGATGAAGAAGACCGGCACGTTACTGTGAATGGGAATCGCTACCGTTCAATATTTTTGGCCCCAATTGGATGATATGGACTTGGAGGAAATGTGGTTCCAACAGGACGGCGCCACAAGCCACACAGTGAATGTCACAATCAATTTATTGGAAACCAAGTTTGGAGAACGTGAATGGTCCAGTCGCTTGGCCGCCTCAGTCGTGCGATTTGACGCCGTTAGACTATTTCCTGTGGGGCTACGTCAAGTCTATGGTCTATGCCAACAAGCCAGCGACGATTGATGAACTTCGTACGAATATCGAAGGTGAAATTGCAGCAGTATCGGCCGATTTATGCTTGAAAACCGTCGAAAGTTTGGTTCAGCGTATGGACTTCTGCCAGTGCCCGTGGTAGCCATGCAAAAGAAATCGAATCCCATATACAAGGTGGCGCAAAAGTAATCCTCCTATCAGAAAATGCTATAAATTTTGCGATTGGCCCCTAATGTCAGTTCTGTTTTGACATTTGTATAGTAAACACATGCGAAATACACGTTAATAAACAATGTTACGCTACACTACTCCAGAAAAATTATCCACAAAAAGAATCAAAGTTTTCATTTTTTTTTTAAATAACAGCCAAAAAACATCGGAAGGTTATTTTTGCGCCACCTTGTATAATGGCATCGAACGTACTTTCACAGGAATAAAGAATTTCATTGATATCCAAAAC
The DNA here is from genome assembly GCA_932526625.1 of Rhingia campestris. NCBI lineage: Eukaryota > Metazoa > Arthropoda > Insecta > Diptera > Syrphidae > Rhingia > Rhingia campestris. The sequence continues at coordinate 21,195,577 of OW052184.1, forward strand.
AGTTTTTGTTTTATTTAAAAACAAAACTTTTGTAGCGCTCTTATTGAAAAACCCGATACATTTACAGTGGTTCTGGATGCAGTTCAGCAAGCAAGACACCCGAGCAGAATTTGTTTGACATACATGCATACAAGCACTGTCATAATATTCAGCTTTCAAAATTGTTTTACTGTGATGTTGAGTGATATATTTATTTGAGCATTTAGTACAAACAGTAACTTTTGTTGGATATGTCTTTACTTTGTGCCTTGTGGTTAGCAATAGGGACATTCGTGAGTAATTTCGCCGCAAAGTAAAAGATTTGGTTGAGTTGAAAAAAATTGTCTTCCATTTTTGATACTTTTGTTTTGTTTTAGCCTTTATTTGTTTTTTTTTTTATACGAAATAAACGTCATAATCCAATGATGCCAAATATCTTATAATTGATTTTATTCTTTTCTGTTGTGGTGACCTTGACTTTTGCAGTGGATTTAGATATAGAGACAACTTACAGAACTTCAACGCTTCCGCATTTTACGTGTGTTCACTCCCATCGAAAACTGTGTGTTCTATTTTTTTCTGCAAAGAGAATTCTTCACGTGTGTCTTAGCTTTAAGTATTCATGATCACTTCTTGGGTAAACTCAATGATACTAACTTGAGCTCTTCAGATATGTAACTCTTTTTTTAAATATTTTTGTTTAGTTAACAATGAAAGTATGTATTATCTCCCACCGAACCGAAAACTGCGTTTTCGAAAATTATTTATAGGTACTCTCACACCAGCGATCGAACAGGTTTGACGTTTCAAAAAAAAAGTGCCGATGATACAGATTTATGCAGGAATTTAATTTTTAAATCATTCTTGAAGGCATAATCACGAATTTCCTGTCGATTCATGTATTTACTTTCATAGCTGGTCAAGGATTTGTGGAACGCGTGAAACACATATGTGGAATGTAAAAAAGGTGTGTTCGCTCCAACGACTAACGACATACAAAATGATATATGGGAAGTGATTTTAATAGTGCTTACACACCGAATCATAAACTGAGTTTTTGGCAAAGAGTTTACGTAAACCACTGGATGCTTTCACACCGAACTCTGACCAGGTTCGTTTGACATTTCAATCAGCTGTGAATTGTGATTTGTGATACTAACTGCAACATTTGTGTATGAAAATATTGTAATTGAATAATAAAATGAATTCTAATATAATCAAACTAATATTAGCATTTGAAGTTCAAAATGAAAAAAATCTAAAATCTCTCAAGCCCGTCGCTACGAAAAAAAACGCAAGCAAATGCTTCTTCTTTTTTTTTTTTTCAATATCCATTTCAATTATACAAAATTAAAATGGATAATGGATATGAAGAAAATTTTTCTGAGACCTGAAAAAAAAAAAACATTTGTTTTGACAGCGAGTTCATCAGCTGTTCTGTTGTACGTGTGGAACACGTGTAGAATGTATGAAAAGGTGTGTTCTTTCCAACAACCTGCAACGAGATGACGTCTGCGAAGTGATTATAAGAAGGATACGTCGTAACCTACTAGGTTTTGAGAACTGACAATATATGGGAAAACTCGGTTTTTGATAAAGGTTTCAGGGGTTTTTGCGAAAACTCAGTTTTCGCTTCGGTGTGAATGCACTATATACTGTTACGTCGTAACGTACCTACCTACTAACATTCCAGAATTAAAAATGTATGAAAAAAATTTAGTTCTCGATGATAGTTTAAGGTGTTTTAGAGAAAACTCAGTATTCCGGTTCGGTGTAAAAACCGTAAATTTAGTTTGTAGTCCCTAAGCATGATTGGTATAGGTAAGTTGGTAGTTTTTATAAAAAAAAAAAACAAAGTAACCCAAATCAGGATCTCGCAATAAACAACATGGCTTCATGTCTTGTTCCTCCTGGTTTCACTAATTGCAGATAAAAAAATTCCCACCCTTGTCCATTATGTTCTTGAATTTAATACGACCATTATTTCACAATGTCCACAAAAGACAAAAAAGACTTTTTGGCATAATTCCCAACTACAAATAGGTAGGTTGGTACCTACATACGTAAACCATTTCCAAGGCTTGGCCTCTGCCAGCTATTGTTTGGCCAACAACACTTGCGACATAGCCCCTTGTCCTGACAGTGAAAACATATCGATTCGTTGTTTTTTTTTTTGTTGTCTCCCCGAACAGGACATTATAAGCCAGCGCACGTCACAAAGCTCACATCCACATGGAGACAAAGGACACTCTGTCACAGTCAATTTCAGTACGCGGCCACTGTTTCTGACAGTGGCCATGACAACACCAACCCGCCATAGAATCAATAAAGCACTTACCTTGTAGACTTGTCCATAAGTTCCATTGCCAACAACTTCAATTAGCTCAAATATTCCAGCAGGGTCCTGCAAATACAAAGGAAGAAAAAGTTATTCGTCGTTTTTTTTAAATCCATGTACGATTTACAAGTTCAAGTGTACTTAGGAAACAGAACTAAAGAGTCTCAATTTTGATGTGGGTTAACACAACCACAACAATAAAGAGACAGATCCACCCTATTGGTGGAGAATACAAATGTTGGGGGGCCAGCAAATAACAACAACAACAAATATCTTATCAGACTTGTTCTATTGAATAATTAATTTCATTATTGCCACTTCGAGGGGTCAATGGCCGAGGGCAATGAAGAAGAAGAGTCAGTCAGCCAGTGCAACAACATACACTACCGCCGAACGCAAAAGAGATTCCATTCATTCATACATATACACTATACACACATCGACGACCGATTACGATTTACACACAGAGAAGCGCCGCATAGCCACAGACTCTTTATAGTTTCCAACACTCCTCCTGCTCCTTCCTTCATCTCCTATGCTTTTCCATCATTTCCATCATCAGCACCAGCATCGTGAAAAATATGTCCACAGAGGTGTGGGTATATATCTTTCATCTTCTTCAGGTCATAAGCATGTGAAAATGCTTTTTCCCCCTAGCGGCTGGCAAGCGCGTGTACATTTTTTCGGAGGTGAATACATTCCAACGGTAAATCACCTACAAAATTCCACCTTTTTTTTTATCAATGAACCTGCGAACGACAAGAGAAAGAGAGACCAGACGAGGACAATGAAGTTGAAGACGATGAAAACACAGTCATCAACATCATCATCGTCATTGCGCCGCGTCGTCATTATGATGATTGTCCGCCGTTTGTTGTGTCAAATGGCAAAATTCTGTGGAAATGCACAATAAACCATAAGGGGTAGGGAAATTGAAATAAACGAGAAGAACAAGGCAGAGAAAGGAAAGAATGAAATTCTCTTTATTTTGTTTTTTATGTTAGTTTTTCTCTTGCGTTTGTGTATTAAAAAAAAAACAGAAACACTGGGAAATGTCATTTCTCGCGACAACGGACAACCAGAACGAGACAACGACTGCATGTTGCCAAATTTCCTTAACAAAAGTCTACCGTTGTTTGGGGATTGAAAGAAAAGAACACAACGAACACTGGACAATTCGCCATTTTTGTTATATTTCTTTGCCCATTTTGTGTTTTATGTTCTTTCGAATGTGTAGTCGTGTACTTCGTTTAATTTGTATCTGTCTCCCTTAGTTTATTTGATTGAGGTGGAAATTCACTATCAAAATAACAATGGTGGTGGGATGGCAGTGACAGGCAGGCACGGGGTTTACATATGGGTGTTATAAAGTGCGAAAACTATTTGACGTGGTTTTTCAACTGTTAACAATTTTTTTTAAACATGGAGGAAGGTAATGAAAACAAAAATAATATAGCGATAGGGATTGGATTTTTTTTTCGTTAGTACAACTCGCCTATTACCTATAAAAAGTTTGATATAAAATCTGTCTTTATACAAAACTTTTTATAGGTAATAGGCGAGTTGTACTAACGAAGTTGAACAATACTCTCATCGTATGCGAAATAGGGTAGAGTTGCCTATTGCCGGCCCCTTAACGCGATTTTCCTACAAAATGTCATTGAGGCTTGAAAACAAAGTTTCCAGTATTTGGCCATCTTGTTTTTATAATAGAAACAGGGGGCCGAATACTGGAACCATACTCTATACTACGATTTTGTTTGCTCAGAGAGCTTTATAATAACGCAGTCATTTATTTTGTGCTCTTCACTCAAAAAACAAAAAAATGTTGTGGTTTCCTATCTCCGGCCGGGGTGGCCGAAAAAAGGCAACACGGGTTTTTTGTGTGTCCTTTTACCGGCCCCCTTGAAAATATCGCAAACATAAATATTTGTTTACTTTTTAAGGTAAATTTATATAAAATATATCTTAATAAACAAATAAAAACTCATAAAAAACACTTACCCAACAATATTTCAAAACAAACACTTATTCTGGAACAATGTCTCACTAAAACTTTTCGGTAGCAAAACTTAACACAACCGTGTCCCAACGAAATAGCACAACTAATGACCTAAAAAGTGTCATAGTATAGGTGCATAATGGAACGGAAAATGTTGAAACTAACAAAAGAGAGATGACAGATCATTTTAGAATTCGAACCAGAGAAGTACGACAACAGTTTCACTAATTACGACGCTTTTTATGACAGGTGGCCGAAAAGTGGAGACGGCCGGAATAAGGCAACTCTACCCTATATCTATAAAACAAATTGTTTTTTTCAATTAACCCAAGAACACATGTTATGTCTGTTTCCGTACTTTTCATTTTCCATAGAGCGACAAAATTCCGAAAAACTACAGAAACGCCTGTCAAAGCAAAAAGTAGTCAGCTTTAGGTTCAGATACCCAGTCCTACCGAGCTATCCGTTCGAAAGAAGCCCTCCTCTCCGGCATCATTGACACATTAGTGGCTTATCTTGACTCGCACCAAAGAAATGTGATTTTAGCAGAAAAAGTCAGAAAATGAATTCAACAAATGATGGTCTCAGGCAATTAATAAAAACTTTCGGTTTATAGGTGAAGTATCACGTTCCACTTACGGACTTTGCAGAGCTATCGCAGTGATCCGTAAGTGCAACTGAGTTAAGTTAATTAGCTTAAGCTTTAAGAGTTTGACGAATAATGCCGACAGATAGATGCTCGAAAAAAAAAATGAAGCCTACAAGGCAAAGCTGCAGGAGCTTTATAGGCAACGTAGCAGGAAAAACACCGGCTTTTCAGAAAAAAGAAAAGTGGGCAATCGATGGAGAGAGGTGCCACTTTAGGAATGATGTTTATAAGTTTTCGCAATTTTAAAATGTCAAAGCCAGGGATATAAGGCCTAAACAGAATCCTATCGAGAAGAACAAGGAAAAATCGTTGTTGAATCACTGTCGATGCAGAAATGTATGAACTACTTCCGACGCAGAACGAACTATTCAATATTGGTGACAACAGAGAACATAGAACTGCCCCCCGACTAGTGATGGCACGATTAATCGAACATTTTATTATAATCGATTATTTTCTTTCGATTAACGATTACTTTGTATCGATTTTTTCCTTTCGATTAATCGACAAATTAATCGATCTATTCAAAAAATAATCGAAATAAAATCATCATTGCTAAAGCAATAATGTCAAAAAATAGTTAAAAATTCGGCGCGTCAAAAATGTTTGTGGTTTTCTTTAATATTTTTGACATGATTTAACAAAAGGCAATTAAGAATTTCAAAGAAGCTGTAATGAAGACACAACGTCAAGCAGCCAAGCAATAGCCAGCACCAGCAATTCGACGTCAACCGGCCCAGAAATAGCCAGCACCAGCAAGGGGACGTCAACCTGCCAAGATATAGCCACCACCAGCAAAGCAAGTAGTAGTCAGCCCAAAATTCAGGCAATTTTATCGAATGAACAGATCTACGCATCAGGTGGTTCTAAGCAGCAAAAATTGACTCAATCAATAGTGGAAATGAATGTCACAGACAGTCTACCATTTTCTCATGTTGAAGGTATTTTAAAATTTTGTGACTACATAAGCAATTATTGCTAATTTTGCATTTTTATTTCTACAAGAAAGGGCTTTTTAAAGTTAATGAAGCAGCAATTTCCACTATATAAAGTTCCATCTCGCAATACTGTAAAAGTACAAATGGAAACAATGTACGACATGGAGAAGCCAGACACTTTCAAAAAAAAAAATTTTCGCAAGTGCCGAATCTGTGTATGAACAGCTTGCTGGGTGTGACAGTTCTTGGCTTGTTCGAAAGGAAACAGATTTGTGGAACTATTGGCGTTTTTAGTCTGACTGAAGCCCACACAGCTGTGCACATAGCCGAAGTGCTAATAAATTCGCGAATGTTAAAGCGAATGATAATATGCGGCAATTACAATCTTCTGATGGTATATCGGAAGGTAAAATGCTGACTTGGTGAAGTGGAGGCGGAATCTCCCCCAAGAGGTCTATCGCCGTGAAAATTCGCAAACATGGGTGCGTATCGTTATATGCAAGAACTTTATCGCAGGAAGCAGAGCAATGTTATGCGCTACTTGCTTCGTATTCGCGTGTGGCAATACCGTCAATTGTTGCACCGATGCCCAAGGTCAACCCGCCCAGACAAGGCTCGCCGTTTGTGATACAAGAATGAGCAGGGTTACGTTACCAACAGAATTCGTGTACGCCGTGGTGGTCGCAAACGCCCAGTGCCGAAGGGCAGCACCTATGGCAAACCCAAGAGCCATGTTGTCAACGAATTGAAGCCATACCGTTGTTTGCAATTCATTGCTGAGGAACGTGTTGGTCGCAGATTGGGAGGATTGAGGGTGCTCAACTCATACTGGGTTGCCCAGGATGCTTCATACAAATACTTCGAAGTCATCCTAATCGACATCCACTATAACTATAACTGTGCGTCGCGATCCCAAAATCAAATGGATCTGCAAGCACGTGCACAAGCACCGCGAATTTCGTGGCCTCACATCGGCTGGCAAGAGCTCCCGTGGCATCGGAAAGGCCTACAGGTAATCTCAGACAGTTGGAGAATCACGTCGCGCTGTCTGGAAGCGCAAGAACTGTCTACAATTGCACAGGAAGCGATAAGCTGTATGATGAAAAAAGTTAAAAGCAAATATTTTGAGCCAGTTTGACCGTCGATTTGGACAGTTGGAAAAACTCCTTTCTACTAGCAGCATTATTCTTGACCCACGGTTCAAAAAAAATCCATTTCCAGGATCCCATAGCTTTGTCCAAAGTAATGGGAACCATACGAAGCGAAATGGCTGCAGTTGGACGTGGAGACGAAAGCAATGAGAGGTGGAAGTGAATCGTCTTCCACTGGTAATAATGAATTCGATTTATGGGCTCACCATTAAAAGAACGAAGAACGGATAATGAATCAGCACATCCGCAAGACGAAGACGAATTAAGCTTCATCCTCAATGCTCCGGTTCTCGAGTTGAAAAGAAATGTAGTTGATGCTTGGAAGAGATGAAATCCGTTTACCCTAAGCTATACACTCTCTCCCAAAAATATTGCTTCTTAATTGGAACTTCTGTATCATCCGAACGGCTTTTTTCCAAAGCAGGTGTAATTGCTACGGAAAAACGAAATCGTTTAACGACGAAACGCCTTTCAAAACTCTTGTTTTTGAATTCTGTTTTCAATTAATAATATATTTTCTTTCTTTATGTATAATTTAGTGAATTAAGCGCTTAATAAATTATTTTCAAACTCAGCAAACTATTTATTTTTCATGACAATATCAAATTTTAATTGAAAACACCGATTAATCGGTTAATCGATTAATTTCGTTGCAATTAATCGCAATTAATAATCGATCACTTCGATTAATCATATGATCGATTAATCGATTTATAATTTTTTATTGCCATCACTACCCCCGACCTAAATGAAGTTAGGATAGCAATATCGAAACCTAACCTCAACAATTCTACTAGAAATGACGGCCATCCTGGTGAGCTATATAAAGCCGGTGGAGATGTTTTGGTAAGTAACGTGCACCAATTCATTAGGAGAATTTGATCCGATGGAAGTGTGCCTGAATAAAGGAACTTTAGCGTCGTTGGCCCTGATGGGAAGGAAACTCAATAACCGATCAAATCTTCAGACTTGTGCCAATTCTGGACAAAAAACGCAAATCATCAACTTCAAATTCAAATTTATAACTTGACCGTCTGCACAAGACGACGATAGAGACTTCTAGCTGCTCCATCAGGTTCTGCATTTAGCTGGGCTACAGAGAATGGGCTAATTCATTCCGAACTGTAGCGCTAATTAAGTAAGTCAGTATATTGTATGATATGCTTAAAAACTGTGATCCCTCTTATCCAGAATAATTTTGTTTGGGTACCAAGAACTGTATTCCATTAACCCTAAGAGGAATTAGTGGTCCAGTTCTTGGTGTGATGAACCGTTGAGCAGAATGTCTGGGTTTGATTCTCAACCGTTGCAAAACCAAAACACTAGCACTAGCCCTCGTCTTGCAATTTGAGACCACTACCTTGGAAAATCTTATTTCAACTCAGTTGTTTAGAATCGGCATAACATTGTAGATGCTCGCAGCCAAGAACGAGGCCTACAAGGCTAAGCTGCAGGTGAAGACGAGAGCTGCCATTGAGCTCTATAGGCAAAGAAGAAGGGAATAACATCGGCTTTTCAGAAAGAAGAAAAAAGAGCAAGAAAAGCGCGCGATCGAGGATATAGAGAGGTGCCACTCCAGTAACGATGTTCGCAAGTTTAACCAAAATGTAAAACGTCAAAGCCAAAGCTACAAGACTCGAACAGAATCCTGTCGAGATGAACAACGAAATATCGTAGTTGAGAAACAGTCGATGCTGACGATATGAAAGAACCACTTCTGCAGACTGTTAAACGGCGATGCCGAATAACATTCCGCTGTCAGGCAACACGAACCATTTAATATTGGCAACGACAGCGAAAACATCCAACCACCCGACCTTAGTGAAGTGAAGATAGCAATATCTAAGCTCGCTTAATACGGCTGCCGGATATGACGCCCTTCCCGCTGAGCTTTATAAAGCTGGCGGAGATGACTTGGACATACAACATCGACGAATTGGACAGAACGTCACCATTGACAGATATAACTTTGAGGTAGTACGGGACTTTGTCTACCTCGGCTCCGCTATTAACTCTGACAACAACATCTTGTCAGAAATCAAACGAAGAATTACTCTTGCCAATCGCTAATTCTTCGGGCTTAGAAGGCAATTTAGTAGTAAAGCCCTCACTCGAACTACTAAGGAGATCCTATATAAGACCCTGATCATCCCAGTCCTGCTCTACGGCGCTGAAGCATGGACCGTTCAAAAGCGGATGAAGAAATCCTTGGTAGATTCGAGAGGAAAATTCTTCGAAAAATCTTCGGTCCCGTTTGCGTTGATGGGGTACGGAGACGAAGATTCAACCACGAACTATACGAGCTGTACAGCGACATACCCCTGGTTAAAAAAAACTCGCATTGGACGTTTAAGAGGGCTAGGACATGTAGAAAGAATGGACACCAATACTCCGGCTCGCAGAGTCTTCGATTCCCAGCCAGACGTCGGACGCAGTAGAGGAAGACCTCGCCTTAAGTGGCGCGCACAAGTAGAAACCGACCTCAACCAACTTGGAGTGCGCAACTAGAGGCAGTTAGCTAAGGACCGGGCTAATTGGAGAGGCATGGTGGTTGAGGCCCAGGTTCATCCCGGACTGTAGCGCCACATAAGTAAGTAAGTAAGTAAGGATCATGGGGTCTTTTTGCAGCGTTATAGGTTTGAAACTTAAAAATAAGTCGAAAGCGATCAATTTTGACTCGATAGTTCCACATCATGTTTGCATGATGATTAAATAGCAAAATTTCTAAAGAAATATAAATAGAATGGTACATTGTAGTGCGTTAACACTAATAGGCGATTAAAATTTGTTTATTTCTTATTTTAATTTTAAAACCACGAAATCATGCTCACCCTCTCATCTTTCAACGCACAAAAGCAAACGAAAACATTTTCGAGGTTAAAATTGCACTTGTGGAATTCGTTTAAAGTTAGACAAGTTGTGGAACACATTCGTTTATTTCGGTACCTAATGCACTAAAAATCGACTGTACATTTCTCAACACGATCGGGTCCTCGTGCATGGATACATTACAAAAAGTGCTAATTCATAGAAATCACCGTCGACGTAGCATATGTCATCATAATAGTTGGAAATTTGACATTCATTCCTTATAAACGTCAAAGCCAGTTATCTATCAATTCTCAGTATTTCTTTAGTACTTACATAGACAAGTTTAATTATACTCCCAACCTTAAATACACTTTTGACAATTATAACACTATAATGTGTCACGCCACGCAATAGGGGCAGAATGCATTAAAAACGAACCCCTTTTGTAAACCCATCATTTAAGAGGTCAACCTTTCATGACAAACATCATTCTTGTATGACACGCACTTATTCGTAGGATAAAAAGTATCTCCATCCCGCAGAAAATTGTGGAAAAGCTAAAGTGCATTGACTCTGTCCCATTCAATTAATTTATCAAATTACACACAAAGAAATAGAGTGCACAATGAAATTGATAAAGAACCAGATACAAAGCCGGCACACAAGACTTGGACAAGTTGTGTACTCTACAGTGACCAATTGATTGCATGATGAGACATGTTCGTCCATGATCGATTGCGTCATCTAATAAAAAAAAAAACAATAAACCAACCGAACGTATATGTGTATTCATGGTCATAAAACAAACTCACGGGAAGCGATATTGATAATAGAGCCCATATCATGGAATGATCGGTTACCGACCGCCATCATGGTAGGGTTCAGCGGATCACCCCCTCGACAACAACAATGGGTGGTTGTGAAATCACTTTTCGTATAGGATTAAGTGGTTGCGAAGCAAAGGTCAAGAATTTCCATTCCCCTGGACCGTTTCGTTCAATTAAAGGAAACTTAAGAATAGAGTCATCTGTCTGTAACGGATGTCAACCCCGAAGGGATCAGAATAATTTAGACGCAAGTAGACGATTCTCTACCGAAATTGAGCAACTGGTGAACTGTGTGGGTTGTTGGTTTTATTAATGTCAAAATGGAATTTTTAATTTTTGTAACGGTTAAGTTATTGTGCAATGATCAATAGGTGGATGTGTTGTTTTTTTTTTTTTGATAATTTACTTCTTTTATCCCCTTTTGTTGGAATTTATAGCAAAATGTAAATAAATGTAGCAGTCATCAAGTTTTATAGAATCCAAATTGTAGATGGCTCTGCAAGTCATTAGCCAAAACGATTCAAGAGTCCAGTCTGTCATACTTTTGAAAAAAAAAAAATGCAACTGTCATACTTATAGGAAATCGGACCTCAGCAATAAAATACACTATCACCCCTATCGATGTATCCGTTCGGACCAATCTCCGAAACGAATGTCAGTTTCAATCTTAACTCAATTTGCTTTCGAGGTATCCGTTGCGGAACAAAATAAAAAAAAAACACACAATCGCGTTCGTTTGATTCCGCAGCAATTCTGTGTCGGACAAAATCGGAAGAAATTCAACGCATAGCTGTCAAAAATTTTAGACTAAAGGGCCGATCAGAATGCGTATCTGTAGCTGAGTGAAAATTTAAAAACAAGGCAACCCGTAAGCGCTTACACAATGTGTATCTTCGTGAATCTGTAGCTTGAAGTTGAATAGAGGGCAACTTCATGCAAGAAATGTATCGTATCTCTTTTTTGACAGCGATGCAAGATACCAGCTACAGATATGCATTCTGAGCAGGCCTTTAACGCACATCGCCAATGTGCGATCACGTGCATTGCATTTCATCGGAAGGTGTGTCCGAAATGCTAATCGGAACGGATACCTCTCCAATTTCGAACAATTCGGGGAAAAATGTCTTCCGCACGGATACCTCGATAGGGTTGTATAAGCACCGAGCAACGGCATTTACTAATAAAGGGTGATCCAATTCGAGGTTTCCTACTTTTTTAAAGAAAAAACACAGAAAATTCAAATTTAATGGAGAATGTTTATTATCATTTGAAAGAACATTCTTTGGCATTTATTTTTTGAAGATTATGTCTATCAAATGTTGGCCGTTGCTACGTCGCAGATGGTCCATCCGTTGAGTCCAATTTTCGATCACTCGTTCGAGCATTTCGACTGGTAACTGGCGAATGACACGCGTGATGTTTTCCTCCAAGGCCTGAATCGAAGCGGGTTTGTCGGCATAAGCTTTTGACTTTACATATCCCCACGGGAAAAAGTCTAACGGTGTGATATCACACGATCTTGGTGGCCAATCGACCGGCCCAAAAACGTGAAATTATGTGCTCACCGAAATGTTCTCTCAATAAGTCCATTGATTGATGCGATGTGTGGGAAGTGGCGCCGTCTTGTTGAAACCAAATGTCGCCGAGATCACGAGCTTCAATTTCAGGTTTCAAATAGTCGGTTATCATGGCACGATAACGGTCGCCATTGACGGTTACGTTCGCACCGGCATAATTTTTAAAGAAATATGGACCGATGATTCCACCGGCCCACAAACCACACCAAACCGTTGTTTTTTCTGGATGAAGTGGCAGTTCTTCAATCTCTTCAGGTTGCTCTTCGTCCCAAATGCGGCAATTTTGTTTGTTTACATACCCATTGAGCCAGAAATGGGCCTCATCGCTAAACAAAATTTGCCTCGAAAACGTCGGATCTTCTTGGAACTTTTCAAGAGCCCATAGAGCGAAGCGATGTCGCTTGGGAAGGTCGAGCGGCTTCAGTTGTTGCACAAGCTGTATTTTGTACGCTTTCAATTTAAGATCTTGACGTAAAATGCGCCAAGTCGTTCCATACGTCAGTCCGAGTTGCTGCGAACGGCGCCGAATCGACTCTACGGTCTTCGTGTACACTCTCAGCTACGGCCGCTATATTTTCTTCACAGCGTGCTGGACGTGGTTTATTCGGTGGAATATTATCCAATAATGAATGCTGGGTCTCAAAATGGGTGATGGAGTTGCGAATAGTACGCTCAGTAGGCCGATTATGTTGACCATAAGTTGAGCGAAGTGCACGAAACACATTCCTCACAGAACGTGAATTTTCATAATAAAGTTGAACAATTTGTAAACGTTGTTCACGCGTAAGTCTTTCCATTATGAAATGCCAAACAATACTAAACAAAAATAACATGACAGCATGACATGACTCACACGTGATCTGTCAAAAAAGGCTATTGAAAAAAGTATCTCTACTTGGATCACCCGTTATTAACCAGAAATATTTGCAAAACATCCCTTTGGCAGGGGGTTTAGCAGCAAGTGATAACAAGACCTAACATATGCTGTCAAGAAGAACTAAAAACGCCGACGAATTTGGCAGAAGAACTGATGACTATTTATAGCCTCAACCCCGCACTATTAATTCCGGCAATGACACTCGGCAAACGAATAGTTGTAATTATTTATCAACTGGCTGGTCTCTATGATTTTTGTGTTCAGTATATGCATTGCCATTTCACCATGAATAGACTTAAGCTGGAACAACGCTTTGTAATTGTTGTTGTTTAATTAGTAAGCGTTATTCCGGCGTAAGTCAGTGGCGCGATGGTTAGTGCTATGAAATGCCGCGCAGAAGGTCTGGGTACGACGAACAGACGTACCAAAACCTAAATAAATTTTCACTAACCCTCCTCTCGTGATTATCTGACAAATCATCCGAGTAGTATCAATTGTCAAGAAAAGCGTATCTCAACTTAGCCGTTCGGAGTCGGCATAAAACAGGAGGTCCCGCAAACAGTACACACGCACACATGAATGGTTGTGAGAGAAAGATAGGTCCTGGGCACTTAGCATGTTGCGCCAAAAATTTGTATTTGCATTTTGGCTGCGCAATAAGCAAAATAACCATATTTGAGAACAGCTGGAGTCATTCCAACAGCTACCAATGCACTGTCTGGTGTGGTTTATGCGCAGGCGGCATCATCGGACCGTATTTCTTTTAAATTATTGAAGGAGCGCGTGTTACTGTCAATGGAGATCGCTGATCAATGACTTTTTTCTGCTGAAAATAGAAAATATTGGTGTAGCTGACTTGTGCTTTCGACAAGATCGCTCTACCTACAATACAACTAACAAATCAATCACTTAATTGACAAAAAAACTTTCAAAGAAAACATCATCTCAAGAAATGGTCCTGTCAATTGGACGCCAAGCTATTGCGATTTGACATCATTGGATTACTTTCGATGGAAATCTTTTGTTTAAGACGATTCACCCGAAATCATTGAATACATTGATTTTTTTGTGTTCATTTAAAAAAAAAAGTAAGTATTGGATCACCCTTTATTATTCATGCTTTTGTATGAAATATGTTCGTTATTAGCCCTATCGAGGTATCCGTCGGAGTGGAAAATTCTCCGATTTTGTACGATTAGGAAGATTTTTGCTTCGAGGTATTCTTCCGAAGAGCTGTTCAGAATATTTCCCCGACATTTTGTAACGCATTCCGGCAAATTGCGTTGAAGTGCGTTCAGGAGCATTTTTCGAGAAATTTTTGAAAGCTAAGTGCATTTTTTTCCGATTTCCTCCAACACAAATTCTTCGCGGAATTTATTTACGAATTGTAGTGAAGTGAAGCCGTCGCATTTGTGTAGTATTTTTTTTTCGATGATACAAGGTGCCTTCCGATGTTTTTTTTGGCTGTAATTTAAAAAAAAATGAAAAACATTGATTAGTCACCAATATTCCGCGTTCTGGAGCAGTGTAGGGTAGCGTAACATTGTTTATTAACGTGTATTTCGCATGTGTTTACTACACAAATGTCAAAACAGAACTGACATTAGGGGCCAATCGCAAAATTTATAGCATTTTCTGATAGGAGGATTACTTTTGCGCCACCTTGTACATACCTCCGACGAAGTATGCTTTGCGGAAAATTGTCCGCTCCGACGGATACCTCGATAGGGCTGATTGTTTTTTTTTTTCTGTTTAAAGTTAGAATGCATCTAAAAATGGTCCGCTCTGTCAGTGATGACGTTTGCGAAGGATATTTATATAAACATTTCAATAACTGCGTCGACTAAGTCGACTGAATATATTCTGCGCACTCAAAAACAAATAAAAAAGAAATGCGATTGTACTTGCGCAGATTTTGGATGTTTGTGAACACACCCATACTAAAATGGAGTCAAAATAATTACATGTAAAATTTTGAATTATAAAAAACAATAAGAGTCCTCCTTTTGGTAAAAAAAATTTGACCAAAGGATGACATATGAAATAATTTCCTGTTTCTTATGGTGTTTTCCATTGGTAAATTTAGATTTTGATGTGAAATTTGATTTGTTTTGTTATCAATGGAACACGATTTCAGATTGATTTGGTATACCCTCATCCCATGTATTAGTTTTGATACATAGTTTGTAAGATAGAGAAAGAATTTAGGTAGATATAACTTAAAGTAAATGAATCTCTAGCTTTATTCTTACAACGAATTATAATTAACTAAACAAATAAATTATTCAATCCTACCTCGTTATACAAGATATTTTTCAAATACAAAATTATATTTAAATGAAATACTACTCAAAGTAGTATTCAAAGTTCGAAAGGACATGATTACGTATGTGTAGCTCAGCCCATACGCTTAAGTGCTTTCTCGCACATAGCACATAGCTGAACAATTTTATTTCTCACATTCCTCTTTTACCAGACACTTGTCGGAAACATGAGTAACAACATCTTCAACTTTGACCGGATCCAATGGACAAAGTCCTTGCAAAGAGTGCGTACTCAGAGTGTCCTCGTCAAAAACTGATTCCATTAAAATTCTTGTACATTTTTCTTCGTTCTCCCATGGAATAGTTGCATAGATTATTGAAGGTACCACAGTTCCATTTAGACCTATGAAGAGGTAATCTTCGTTTGAAGATATGGGTCTTGGAAACCAATGAGCGCGAAGTTTTCTTTTCGAAAACGGTTGATAATCATCGAGTTTTTCCGCCAGTCAATTGTCTATTCAGCCATGTCTGTTCGTCCGTCTGAGATTCACCGATTTTTGGGCCATAAATTTTGAGTTAGAGTGATGAAATTTGGTATATAGACGCTCTATCCGGCGAAGCAGAACAAACGTAAAAAATTTCAAAATGCGACCACTTTTCACTAAAACGTTGTTTAACCCACGCCCATTTTTTTTGGGCGTTTAAGTAAAAAAAAAACATGTTTATACTCTACCCCATAGCATATGCAATAGAAAAACGTTTTTTTTTTCGAACCTTAAAGACTTTGATAAACTTTCTGAGAAATATATTGTGACAATGCCACGCCCACTTTTTAGGTACATTTAATTTAAGAATGGAATGGGAAAGGGTATACAACGATCCGCACAGCAAATTGAAGCCTTCTCATATGTTTTTGTCTTTATATTCGTGTAATTTCTTGTGAATGAAGTTGAAGCTGTCAAATTTTCAGTCACATAGGTTTTTTGTTGATTTAATTGATATTTGACTTAAAACTGCTACCATTTTAATGATTTACAATAATAATAAATCAAATCGAAAAACACTCTTGTCAAACTGACGACTATCAATTGTATTGCTGTCAGTTGAAAAATGGGTACATCTAGCCAAAAATCCAGGGGTAGAATCACGTAAGGTGATGGTTGACTGTCACATTTTTGATTGCCGTTTTTTACTGTGCACTATTTTTTACTATATGTAAAGTGATCAACAAAAATGTTTGTTTTGTAGGCATCAAATAAAATTCTGTCAAAAATGAAATGTCATTTTGGGTGCCTGAGTTTTGTTTCTTCTCGATCCTGGATAATTGTTTTGTTTATTTGTGTAAAAAGTACGTTTTTGAATATACGTTGGTACGTTCTTAAGCATTTGACAATGACCTGGCTGGAACTCTGGATTTGGTTTTCAAAAATATAAAAATATTTTCCATAGACATTAAACACTACTATCCCGTTAACACCGAGAAGGCTGTATAAAAGGAAAAAGAAAGAAGAAGATGACATATTTATCAGACAGTTGGTGCTTCAAAAAGATTCGTTCAACTTATACTCTTTAAGTCTTTACAAAACAAACTTTCATTGTAGTAACATACACTTTTTTTGATTATAAAGATTTACTTTCTTACGGAGTTAAAGGGAACCATGCAAAACCTCTTATAAAAATGTATGGAAATGGCACCTAAATAGCTGTCATTTGAATTCAATTTTAATAATCACCTTACGTGAAGCAAAATTAACTATCACCTTACGTGATTCCACCCCAGGTATTTGACAGATATACAGCCCTATCGAGGTATTCGTCGGAGCGGACAATTTTCCGCAACGCATACTTCGTCGGAGGTTTACATTTCATTCGAAGTGTGTGTCATCAGAAATAAATTCTACAAAAATGCGATGGCTTTACTTCACTACAATTAGTAAATAAATTCCACGAAGAATTTGTATCGGAGGAAATCGGAAAAAGAATTTCACTTAGCTGTCAAAAATTGAACGAAAAATGGTCCTGAACGCACTTTAACGCAATTCGCTGGGATGCGTTACAAAATGTCGGAGAAATATTCCGAACAGCTTTTCGGAGGGATAAATCCTCCGAATCGTACAAAATTGGAGAACTTTCCGCTCCAACGGATACCTCGATAGGGCTGAGAGATTATATAAAAAAAATTTACCAATGAAAAACACCATTAATGGTTTGATCTTGATGTAAATAAATAATACATTCCCACCGAACCGAACCCAACATTTCATAAAACCCAGTTTTTCATTAAATGCATTACCACTGTAATTTGCGTTTCAGCAAAACTCCGCGTTTTAGAATGTAAACTTGTATGACAAAATCCACCGCATTAGGTTTGAAATCACACGTTTGACTGGAATGACGCATTTCGGCTCGGTGGAAATGTAGACAATGAAAAATGTTGCTTACAGCTATTGATTTTTACTACCGTAATGAAAGTCTGGTTTCAAACAGTAACCAAACTGTGGTTGACAGTTTAAGTCAGAAAAACCTGAATCATTGCTTACATGTGTTCAAAAAAGTATCCAAACAGCTGTTTTGTATATAAAAAAAAATGTTCTGAAAGTTCCAAAACAGCTGGTTTTATGTTTATGAATTCGTAAAGTAATTATTTTCCATCTCTTACTCATCCTTGCTCCTCCCAACATCAGCAACTAAGGATACTTTGCTACGAGATAATAAAAACAACCATTGGCGTGTGACAGTTTTATAATTGTATTTGTACCCACCTTCACACACACATTTCTAATTTCGCTTTATGACATTTCTCTAATTACATTTATTTGTTTAGATGTCATTTCCAGTGACTCTTAAAATACTTTTCCATTCTTTGTAATCTTTTCACAGTTGCCGGCAGTATGTCTAAGCTTGATTTCAAATTAAAAAAAAAACCACAAATGCATTTCCTGTGTAATAGATATTTGTTTCGCTTGAATGGCAAAAAATAGCCTTCTGACGAAACAACGCCAAAGTAAATGCAGCTAGACCATTCGGATTCGTTATCGACTTCTGAATGAGCTAGTGCGTTTCTGGAAAAAAAAATTGTTTTCTGATAAGAAAACCGCATAAGACTGCAACTGCAAGTAAACTTTGTGGAAGGTCTTTGTTAGGGCTTGAAGAATACATAAGACAGTGTTCAATGACCTTATCTGGGGATTTTATTTTGAAATGCAATAAGGTGGACATTGACGTATGGTGGTTTGAATTGGCCGTGGAGATATTGCTTGGCTATACCTGTTAAATATGTGTCATCACATGCATAATTCGGTGAATTCCATGAGTAGGAATGTAGATAAGTTGGAGGGTCAGGTCAGGTTAGAGAGGTTGCCAGCCATTCGATAGCACACAGTATTGGATCATTGTGTTTCCATCTACTCACTTTCAACTTTCTGAATTGCTAAATAAAATGGAGGTTCACTTCAATTTGAACAAAACACAGAGATTTTAATTGCTGTATGCTCCAACAATTCAAGCTTCTCTCTGTTTAAGAGGCCTGAGCAATTTAAAATAAGATAAAGTATTCCGCCCTATCGAGGTATCCGTCGGAGCTGAAAATTCTCCGAATTTGTACGATTCGGAACATTTTTGGTTCAAGGTATTGTTCCGAAAAGCTGTTCGGAATATTTCTCCGACATTTTGTAACACATCCCGGCGAAGTGCGTTCAGGTGCATTTTTCGTGCAATTTTTGACAGCTAAGTGACATTCTTTTCCCGATTTCCTCCGATACTAATTTTTCGCGGAATTTATTTACGAATTGCAGTGAGGTGAAGCCGTCGCGTCTGTGTAGTATTTTTTTTTTTCGATGACACATAACTTGAATGGAATTTGAACCTCGGACGAAGTATGCGTTGCGGAAAAATGTCCGCTCCGAAGGATACCTCGATAGTCGATAGGGCTGATTGTCTCTTAATTTTCCTCATCTAATTGTTTGTGGAGAAGTTGTTGTGAGTCAGGGTCGGGCCACAGAGGCATCTTCAGTGTAGGTGAGGAGGGCATGGCACGCTTGTTGTTGCTCAGCTAAGCTCGTCGTAGTTCTTGCCCGCTCACCACACACCACCTGCTCGGCAAAAATTTTGTTCGCAAAAATATCAAAAGAAAACAAATAAGAAAATAGGAAGCTACGTTACGTTCTCAGTATTGTCGTCAAAAAGTTTAAGTCTTGTCGCGTTTTGACTGGTGTCTCGAATTTCTAGCGAGTATTGGATTATATTCCTTCGTTCCTCAACACACTGGCTATCCGGCTGTACCGAACACCAGGAGGCTGGGTCCCCAGAATGCTCTCCAATACGGTCAAAGTTTCATGGTCTACCGCTCACGCCTTACTAAAGATTTGACCGAAGTCAATCTCTTTGGCCAGCAGCTAGCAGTTCGACCCTTCCATTTGACCCGCTCTCGAATTCAATGTAGACCTCTTAGGATTGGAAAGCTGTCTTCGTTCTGCACTAAACCCGAGAGCCTAAACAGTTCATGAGTAGTGTTAAAGAAGGATAGGGAAGTAAAAAAAAAATTGAAAAGAAAGAAAAAAAAATTAAAAATCGCGTTAAGGCTATTAAAAGTCCAAGGCAACGACTTTCGAAAATGGAAAATCGTCCCCTTGGAATCTTAATTTGGCCTGTAAGCTATAAAAATGTTGGGCGCCATTAGACAGTGTCCATAGATACCACCTACCAAGATGTTTTAAAAGACTTTTCTGATCAATCTTAGACAACATTTGGTTGGTGACCTGACACTTGCTGCCACTGCTCCATCTATGGTTTTACCTGTTGTTAGAATGGATTTTAGATGAATGACCGTTTTTGGATGACCCTTAAATAAATCAAGATGTTATTCTGCGGCCTATCTTGCTGTTTACTATTTAGTCTTATCAAGTGCTATCCATCATACTACAACCTCGTGGCTCGTATCGGTTCTAACGGGTCCGCCATCTAACGTTTTTTTTTCAACTAGTGCTTTGTTCGTAAATGGTAACACTTAGCTCATGTCTGATTTGACAGATAACTAGTTTTATCCTTCCGCTGAACGAATATGGTTATGTGTACGCTTGAATAACGCTGGGAAATATTGCGACATTACTTTGAAAATCATGGTAATGTTGCAGAATGTGTGCGAAAATTGCGTACGGATTTTGGAAGAAGAGAAGCACCGTCAGCTCCGTATGTTCGTTATCTTGTGAAAAAAGTGAAAGAAACTGGCATCCTCATCGATAAACCAAAGCGTGAAAAGCCAAAAACAGTGCGTTCACCCGAGAATATTGCTGCTGTGGCAGAAAGTGTGCGTGAAGCGCCATCAATATCAATTCACCGTCGTTCTCAACAATTGAACATTTCGGAGACATCATTGAGACGAATTTTGCATAAAGACCTTGGTATGACGCCATACAAAGTCCAATTGGTTCAGGAGTTGAAGCTCATTTTGATCTTGGCGGGCATGTAAACAAGCAAAATTGTCGCATTTGGGGCACAGAAAACCCGCACGCATACATTGAAAAGCCGATACACCCAAAACGAGTCACTGTTTGGTGCGGATTTTGGTCCAGAGGCATAATTGGGCCATTTTGCTTCGAAAATGAGCAAGGAGTGGCCGTTACAATCAATAGCGATCGTTATCGGGCCTTGTTGAACGAATTTTTGTTCACAAAAATTGAAGAGGAGGATATTGGCAACATTTGGTTTCAACAGGACGGCGGTACGTGCCACACAGCCGAAGCTACACTCGATGTTTTACGCCCTGTTTTTGAAGATCGCATTATCAGCCGCAGAGCTGCGATTTGACACCGTTGGACTATTATTTGTGTGGTGCCGTAAAAGATAAGTGTTACGCTGACAAGCCAGAGACAATTGACGCTTTAAAGGACAATATTCGTGAAGCCTTTGGTGAAATACAGCTGCACACAATCGATAATGTGCTTACAAATTGGACCGATAGTGTAGGCTACTGCATGGCCAGCCGAGGCAGCCATTTGAATGAAATTATTTTTCATTATTAACCGGAAGGATTGTACTTTCAAATAAAAAAAGAAATTTGAGAAAATATTCAGTAGTTTTTTTTAATAGCATAATATTTGGCGGACCCTTTATAACTGAGATGTGGAGCTAGTACAAAAGTGCTACAAAGTTTCAGCTTTCCATATTATCAACAAAAAAGTAAGAAATAACCAAAATAAATCCATAATATTGGGTAATGCTGCTGAAACCAAAAACATCTTCATGACAGTTTCTGTTTCACTCATATCTGAGTGCCCATTTGTAAATTTTGAACTTGTTTCGCCAGTTATTTCCACTCCAATGTCACGGGACTAAAATGGTCGATTAACCATTGAGAACAGTGCACCGGCAAAGTTAACTTCGTAAAACTTAAACCAGGAGCACGGCCAATGGCACACTCGAATACCATAAATTATGGCAGCCTTTATATTTGACTTCCATTTCATTCAAAGAAGACTTTTACCCTTTGTCTAGGAAGGAAAACGCTGCGTCATTTATTAATATTCATGCCGGAATCATGGATTTTCTAGTAAAGAGGATTAGTTTTGTTTGGACTGACTTCCATACTACTTCTATCTGAGAAGGCTTTATGTACTTTGTAGTGAAGAAGACCCGTTTGGTTCTGTGAAGATTGACTCCTAGAACACACCTAATATGGAATGTTTTTGTTGTGGATTTTGGACGAGTTTTTGGAATATTTTTTATGTTTTCCTAGGATTAAAATAGCAACGTGATTCGCATAGATAGTCACATAGAAACTTTGAGATTCCAAGGGAGTGGATGAGTTCTGTTTTCATTTCTTTGAAACCTATTGGGGTTTTATAGAAATTGGGAAAAACACACCTTGAAGCAAACAAGCTTATATCCCTTAAGGCCTGCTCAAACCGAATATCGCATGGTAAAGATGAGGGAGCGGGAACTACTATTCATTCACACCAAACGCGAAGCGTTTTTGTTATTTCCAAGATCTTTTCCACCGACACCATCTTCAAAGTACAATAACACACGCGGGAATGTGAAAATATAGTGCATGCAGCGAATCAGCGAAATAACGCTACAATCCCGCTATAGCCTCTCTGAGTACGCAGCTATTTCCATGACGCCATATCCCGCCATGTACTTATTTTCCGCGGGAATTTCGCTCCCGCTCCCCCGCACTTAAGTTTCGCGTTGGTTTGAGTAGGCCTTTAATAGGGCATCATTTTACAGCCTATTGGGTAAGCACTTTAGTTCATTGAGGTTGACTAGGATCTATCCCTTATGAAGGAAATGTAGAAGAAAATATCATCTGCTGTGTTACTGCCCTGGGATAAGAACCAGCTGAAGAAAAATTCATGTCAGCCACCACTACAACGATATACTTGATCTGTTAAAGACCCCTATGGTCAAGATCATCCGCATCTAGGATCATGCTGAAGCACCAGACCATAATCCAACCTAAGTAGCAATATACCCCGTCAACATTTATTCTTTTCAGGAACGGTTATAACTAAGGGCTTGCGTGCTATGTGAGCTTGACGTCTCATTAGTACTCCAAAAACCGATAAAACCTAACTTACCTTAATGTGTGATACAAATGTTTTGTTCCATTTACGGATTCAAAAATTTTACTCCGTTTTCCCTGCTAAGCTTTTTTAATGAAGTTGAAAAACCTTTTCAACAGAGGATAACTTTTTCTGTCAAACATTGGTATCCTTACTTTGCAGCTTATCATAATGATAAACTCCTTTGATGATACACATCAAAAACGACTAGCTGTACTCTTTTAGCAGGGAGGCTAAGGACAAGAATCCAAAAAATGTTAGTCGCAGCATATTGGAGAAAATCTCCACTTTTTCAAGAAAAGGAGTAGTGTTCCACTTACACATTTTTCGGGAATCATTGAAGGTTCCGTGAGTGAAACACGTCTTGAAATTGAAATCAGTTGTTTCATACTTCACACAATAACCTGCGGTAAATGCAAGTGTTCTTCTTAAACGTATAAAAGTCACCCAAACTTACAAATCCCGAAATATTTTAAATATTTTGTTGATCTGCAATAAGGCCAACAAATTCTTATAAAAATTTTATTTAAAAAAAAAATCCCCCAAGAACCTACTGCTACTATTCATCAACAAATTGCCATTTACCATTCGCATATGGAAACACTATTCACCACTTCTAGTGCTAATTGGTAAACTAAATGACAGATAAGAGAACATTGTTACCATACCAACCGACAAATCAGAAGAGAACACTGAAAATGTGGGAAGAAATTAGATGTGTGGAAAAAAGTCAAACACGTCTCTCTTTCCTGTTGTTGTCCCCTTTTAAGATCTAATTTGCCGATTCCACAGAATTTCGTTTCGGTATTTTCTGAAAATGCACTTTCAAACAAAATAAAAAAAAAAAACCTAACTGACCACACCTTTCGAAAAACAGAATAAAATCTCAGCAACAATGATTCGAAATTCCACCTTTCCGAACAGGAACACCGATTACCGACCCTGCCCCAAAGAGAGAACAAATAACAAAAAAAAAAGAAGAAATTCCCCTCAAATCCGGTATCAAAAAAGGAACAAAAAAAATTACCTTTAGAGCATTCAAATCGATATCGTCTAACGAGCAATTCACCGATGGGGCCAGTTGGTGCGCCATTTTGATTTATTATTTTCTGCTTTGCTTTTTGTTTGTTCTTCTCACAGCGACGGCGACAACGACAACGACGGCGACTACGGCCTCCTCTCTATTTTTGCCCTTTTTCCTTTTCACTTCTCTCACCGGACGACGACGACGACTATTCCACACTTTGCCTGTGTGTATATGTATAAAATTCCTCTTTAAATTTATATTCTATATATTTTTTTTTTTGCTTTTCGTTTTCCTTCACTTTTCTCACAATTGAACACACAAAAAATAAAACTAAAAATATTATTCGTTTAAAAAAAATTCAATTTCCAGAACAGCTATTCGGATTCTAATTCACTGAATTTCCACCGCAAAAGAACACAAAAAATGTTTTCTCCAATTTTCTTTCACATTTTCCACAGCAGCAATGCAGGAGTGGTAACTTTTTTGCACTTCATTTTCCTTCTTCGGCGAGAATTGGGAATTTTTTTTTTTTTTCGTTTCTGCCGGACAAGAAGTGGAGATTTCTATTTTCCGCGAAAGAGATTTCGGACGCTAATTTGATGGTGGAAAAACGAGCGACGACAACTAAACAAGTTCGAGTTCCGGTTGGAGGAAGAAAATAAAATTTATTTGCTGCGTTCGCCGTGAAGAAATTGAATTTTCTTCTTTTTTTTCCACGCCCGACTTTTTTCCTTTCACACCACGACACAACTCACAAAACACACCATGGAGCGAATATTGCTTCACTATGGGATTTTTTTTTCACTTTGGCTATTCTCTGATTCTCTAATTTTCTTCTCTGGAGAGATTTTTTTTTTTGTCGGTGATTTTCTTTTTGGGTTCTGTTTTACCGAGAATTGGGAATTTGTATGTTTTTATTTGATGGGAAAATTCCGGGTTTTCGGGTGTTTTCCGAACGGAAATTTGTTGGAAATGCTGCAGGTCGATTTAAATTGTATCTTTATGCGATGGAGAGTTAACGGAGAATGGTAATTCCGACGACGGCGACAAGTTTTGCGACAGCGACGACGGTACACGATACATTTCAAAAGGCTGACGCACCCTACTGCGAATGGGATTTGTGAACAAAGTGAATTTGATTTTGCTGCTTCGTTTTGGATGCGGTGAAAATCAATGGAGAGTTCTCTTAGAATTGGGAAATTTTTCTCTTAAATGGTGGGGATGGGTGTGGTGGGATTGGTGGTGGTGTTTTATTTTGACGGTTGAGAGGTGTGTTGATTGTCATTGGAGATTGTTGGTGAGATTATGAGTGGAACTGAGAGTGTCGGGTAGATGGCGGTAGATACGATTGAGGAGAAAGAAAAACTAAGGCTGATGCCACATTTGAGAATAGTTGGCTTATGTTATGCTAGGGTCACATTAAGCGTTACAAATAATCATTTTTTTTTTTTTATTATTATTATTATACAATGATAATAAAATATTGGCAAACAAGTTCAACAAGTATTTTGTAGACAGCATAACACAAATAAGTAACTCGATCCCCTATAGGCCCTTTTTAAACCAAATCGAAAGAAATGTTTCTTCATTTAATTTTTGTGAAATTCGCTTACCTGATTTAAGAAAAGTGTTCGATAGGATCAAAAACAAACGTGACCCATACTATTTAAATGTTAACATTTTTAAAGATCTGATTGAAATTATAGCGCTTCCGTTGATCAAAATTATAAATCAATCGTTCGAAGAAGCCGTTTTTCCGAATTCGTGGAAAGTGTCCCAAATTTCTCCGATACCAAAAGTGAACAAATCAATTAATTGTGAAGACTTTAGACCAATTAATGCCCTCCCTCTCTATGAGAAGGTACTTGAAAAAGTTGTTCACGTCCAACTGGAATTATTTTTTGACTTGCATAAGTTGATAATTGAAAATCAGTCGGGGTTTAGAAAACAACATTCATGTGAAGGTGCACTTAATATGGTCATAGCCAACTGGAAACAACAACTAGACACGAAAACTAAAATAATATGTGTTTTTCTTGATTTAAAAAGGGCTTTTGAAACAGTGGACAGACAAATTCTATTTGAAAAACTTGAAAGATATGGAGTGCGCAATAAATCACTAAACTGGATGGTGTCATATCTATCCGGTCGAACACAGAAGACTAAAGTGAATAATGTACTATCAGATGAGATTATAATCGACATTGGTGTGCAACAGGGATCTATTTTAGGCACTTTCCTCTTCAACGTCTATATTAATGACATTGGTAGTGTAATACGCCATAGTGAATACGCGTTATTTGCAGATGATGGGCTATTCTATGTAATTTGTGATAATATTGAAGATTGTACAGCAAAAATTCAACAAGATATCGATAATCTTAGTGTATGGCTAGAAGCAAACAAGCTTAAACTTAATGTTTCTAAAACAAAAATGATGGTGATCGGAAACAATGTGTTAAATAATATCTAGTGTGATAAATATGAATGTAGATAACCAAAACCTGGAAATAGTTTCTGAAATTAAATACCTTGGAATAGTAATAGACAATAAATTAACATTCAATAAACATATTGACTACATTATAAAAAAATATCTAACAAAACCAATTTATTAAGAAGAATCAGAAAAAACATTTCAATCATCAGTGCAATAAACATTTTTAATAGTATAATTAAACCTCATTTTGAATACTGTTCTTCAATATTATTTTTATGCAATCAGGACATGATAAATAGACTTCAACTCTTACAAAATAAAGCAATGCGAACAATTTTAAAGTGCAATATTTATACTCCTATATGTGTCATGTTAAATATGTTGATGTGGCTAAGTGTTAAACAAAGAATTTTAATGAATGTTTTATTGTTTATTTTTAAAATCAAAAATAATCTTACACCCGCTTATCTGTCTCGTTTAATACTCTATGTAGGTAATGTGCAACCATTTACTTTAAGAAATAACCAAGACTTCCGACTTCCACTTGCACGAACAAATAGAGCCCAAAACAGCCTATTCTATAAAGGACTAAGACTGTTCAACACCTTACCAACAGAACTTAAATCAGAAAATAATTATAATAGTTTCAAACATCAAATTATAAATTTTGTTAAACTTTAAATTTATTTATTTTTAATATTATTTAGTTTTTAATATTATTAAAAAAAAAAATTATCTTGTTGTTTAAATTATTTATCTTCTTGTTTAAGTTATTTATTTGTTTAAATTATTTATTTGTTTTAATTATTTATTTGTTTTATTTATTTATTTAAAAAAATTATTTATTTTTAAGAATTTCTTTGTCTTTTCTAAACACGCAAACACAAACAGTAAATTGTAAACAATTAAAAATGTGCACTAATAATAGTTAAATAATACTAAATAAACATACATACATACAAACATACATACATAATGCCCACGCCCCCTTCCCCGTCCAAACCGCGCGTGGGACGGACCTTTTATATTATTTATTTATATGCACAATTTTAAATTCATTATTGTATTAGAAATTATTATTATTTAGATTCGTTAGGTTGGGTTGGTTTGGGTTAGAGAGTGCAGAGTTATTATTTGGCTTAGAAAAGCCATTTTAAAAATTGATTTTTTATTTTTAGATTTAATTAAAATTGAATGTCTGATTTTATAATATCTTTTAATTCTTTTTTAAATTTGTTTAAATTTGTTAGTGTTTTTAATTGATTAGGAAGTGCATTAAAAAGTTTTAGTCCTTTAAAATTCACAGTATTTTGCGCGCGCACCGATGACCTAAATTGTAGTCTAAAGTGTTGACCACATCTTAGTTCATATGGCTGAACATCACTAATATAGTTTAAATTGTTTGATAAATATTTAGGAAGCATTTCATTTTTCATTTTATATATGAACACTAGTACATTCAAGTTAAATTGTTGCCGTATGTTTAACCATCCGAGTTTGTTTAGCATGCCATTTATGTGTGTTCATCTTCGGTATTTTAAAATCACTCTCATCGCCTTATTTTGCAGTCTCTGTAATCTTAATATGTCAGATTCTGTTGATAAATATAAAATTGTCGAGCAATACTGGAAATGTGGTCTTATTAAAGCGTTATACATATTAATTGCTGTTTTTATTGAAAGTTTTTCCCGGATTCTACTAAGGAAATATATCTTTTTTGAAACCTTTTTACACACATAGTCAATATTTGATTTTAAATTAAGTTTTTGATCAATAAAAACACCAAGATATTTAAATTCATTAACTAATTCAACCTTTTCCCCATCAAGATTTACGTTATTAACTTCACTAGTATTTATATTCATATATTTGGTTTTTTTAATATTTAATTTAAGTTTATTAATTTTGAGCCAGCTGTTCAATCATTTGAGATCATCATTTAATTTATTAGTACACTCAGTAATGGAATTACCACTAATAAATAAAAGTCCATCATCCGCGAACATACACAATTTACTATGCTTCACTACAGAATGTATATCGTTTATATATATTAAAAATAAATATACCCCCAGGACAGAACCTTGAGGTACTCCTATATTTATTTCACTCGCGTCGGCTATTTTGTTGTTTATAATTGTTCGTTGTTTTCGATCACTTAAATATGACTTGAACCTCTTCAACTCACTATTTTGCAAACCATATTTGTTCCGACCGTAAAAAAGACAAACTTTGTTTTTTAATATACTTTATTTCGGCAGAAAATAATTTGGAATAACGTGTTTCAAATTTGATGTTGCCTTCATCTTTCTTTTTATCTTTTTAGTTGGCTGACATGGTTGGCTGGCATTGTTGATTTGTAGGGTTGGCTGCCGTGGTTGTCATCTTGCGGCTTTGTTCGTTTGGTACGTTACGTCATGATCACATCCACAATATTTATTCAGCTCTTTTAGAAGAATTTCACGATCCACGGTCTCAAAAGCTCGTTTAAAATCAAGAAAAACTGCTACTATGATTCTTTTCTTATTTATCCAGTGGCTAATTTTTGACATTTGGAGTCAGGAGTGAGAGTGATAAAAATCACACCAGTGTTCACATGTGTGGGAAAATAACACACTATTCAGATTATTAAATAAAGAGCAAAGAATGTGTATCAGAAAATGTAAACCAAGTTGTAAGGTAAACATAAGATGGTTACAGAAATGTTATGATTGCATTTGTTTCGCTATATTTTATATGAACTGCGTTATTTAAAGGACTTCGAGGATGACATTTTTCAGGCAGATGGATTGACTATTAAATCATGAACACAAATAGTACAAAAATATTTTTGTTACTGCTAATAATAAATAATTAAGGGTATTTTTTGATGATCCCTCCGAACTCTATTCGGTCTTTTTTTTAATACAAGAAAATATAAACAAAGGAATTTTGTTTCAATTCTCTTGGGAAATTACTGAAAATAGTATTAAATTAATATCCCATTTAATCCAATTGACACAGCAAAAAGCTAAATTTATGTTAACCCCTGCATGAATGTCAAAAAAGTGGATACAATTTAACTCCCATTTTAACGCAATTGACACACGGCCTTAAACGATAATATTCATACTTTTCAAAAATCCTTTACCAATAAATAAATTTACTTCCTCTGACTAGGGCTAGCTCATTTGTTATTTTGTAAGTTACATCGAAGTCATAAAGTAGTGATAAAGTTGTGCATTAGTCGCCATTTTGTAGGTTTATCGTATATGTCATGTGAATATTGTTTATTGTTTGCAAACATTTTGAAGTTATGGAGCGAAAACCTTAAGGCGGCTATCCCTCTGAGGTAACAAGCAACTCCCAACTAACAATTTCGCATCGATAAAGGACTATCGAAGCTATTTCCCCTCCAGCAATATTACTTATAGGAAGTCTTATGGAAAAACATTTGGTGCACTTTTAGGAAAAAAAATACTTCTATAAGACTTTTTTAAATACTTCTAAAAAGCCTTAAAGAAATAACTTTGTTTGCTTATAGGCTTCGCAAAAAGTCATTCCGAAAATATTCGCAAGCCTTGTCGAAGTTCAAAAATAACAATATTTTTTTATTATTTTCTTATATTATTTATTTTTATTTATTTGTTCAATTTCAATCTCTTATAATTATTAAAACCCAATTCATTATTATGAAAGTATGAAATTCAATGCAATTAATTATATGTTTAACTCCCATCTTACTGGGATTCGAACTCGCGTTCTCTCGCACGGTAGTCCAACACGCTATCCACTAGGCTGCATTCTCGAACATGAAAGACGTGTAAATACAACGCAGTACTTGAATCGTGTTGACTCATTCTCCGGTAGGTTCCCGATTTGTTCACCTTTTTTCCAATCTTTACACCTTGTCCCGATCTTTTAACCTTAGCTTTTTCAAGCCTTCATTTGTAAGCTCTGTACATGCTATGCTTCGGATTAACTTCGTGCGAAGTTCTACCGAAACATCTTAACTTATGGTATATGTACACACATATCCGGAAGCTTAAAAACAACCTTACGGAATAAGGTTTCGGTTATGCTTGTGAATTTTCCAGCATAATGTCTTAAACAAGCTTCTACCTAAACAATCGACTGCCAAAATGCTCAACCTCCGCGCACAAGTACTATATAAGGCCTATAGAAATAATTGCTTTTGGGAATTAAATATTTGTATCTTATAGAAGAATAATTGTTAGTTGGGCTGGCAAGTGGAAACATGCGTCGTAGTATCTTCAGAGGCTTTTGCACTTACTACGTTTTTTTTAATTTGGTGAATATGTCGGACTATTCAGGTTACAATAGAGTTTTTAGAAATATTGTTAAAAAATGTCCTGAAAGTGGCAACACTGATGCTTCAAAGTGAGAATAGGTTAAAATAAAAGTTGCGTATTGCTTATTTCTAGTTGCTTATTGCTTGTTGGACCCAGGAGATAAAAGGTCTTTTTGTCTTATTAGTAAGATCATCGATGGAAGTAATCGATAGTAAAATGAATTAAACGGCTACGATTTCGAATAAAATGGAAGCTTGAGAATAAGTGCGGTCAGGCATTTAAAAGAAATAATTTTGATTTGACATCAGAAATTGGAAAACAATAAAAAAAAAAGAAATTTGCTTTGCCACTTTTTTTGATTTATATACGAGTTTCGATTATTGGTAGAGTTTGAATTCGTTACTTTCTAAACAATAATCGTTTACGATAGTGATGGAAACTTCCTGGGGGGTCATTCCGTAAATTTGAAAACGATTGTCTCTCTGACGGTAGTCGAGACCTCATGCGCAATCGCTCAATAATCGTGTGGGATTATTGAAATGTCTTTACTTTGTATTTTTAAATGTAAGCGTCTTAAGGTTTCTAATCATACTTACTTACTTACTTAAGTGGCGCTACAGTCCGGAATGAACCAGGGCCTCAACCAACATGCCTCTCCAATTAGCCCGGTCCTTAGCTAACTGCCTCCAGTTGCGTACTCCAAGTTGGTCGAGGTCGGTTTCCACTTATGCGCGCCACTTAAGGCGAGGTCTTCCTCTACTGCGTCCGACGTCTGGCTGGGAATCGAAGACTCTGCGAGGCGGAGTATTGGTGTCCATTCGTTCTACATGTTCTAGCCATCTTAAACGTCCAATGCGGAGTTTTTTGACCAGGGGCAGGGTCGTATAGTCATGTTGAATCTTCGTCTCCATAGCCCGTCAACGCAAACGGAACCGAAGATTTTTCGAAGAATTTTCCTCTCGAATCTACCAAGGATTTCTTCATCCGCTTTTGATACGGTCCATGCTTCAGCGCCGTAGAGCAGGACTGGGATGATAAGGGTCTTATATAGGATCTCCTTAGTAGTTCGAGTGAGGGCTTTACTACTTAATTGCCTTCTTAGCCCGAAGAAACAGCGGTTGGCAAGAGTAATTCTTCGTTTAATTTCTGACGAGATGTTGTTGTCAGAGTTAATAGCGGAGCCGAGGTAGACAAAGTCCCGTACTACCTCAAAGTTATATCTGTCAATGGTGACGTTCTGTCCAATTCGTCGATGTTGTGAGTCCTTTCGTGATGACAGCATATACTTAGTCTTACCCTCATTTACTGCTAAACCCATTTTCGCCGCTTCACTCTCTATACTAGCAAACCTGGCTGTGACATCCAGTTGAGTCCTACCAATGATGTCGGCGTATGCTAGTAGTTGCACCGATTTTTGGAGAATTGTGCCTCTGGTGTTGGCTCGGGAGTTTTGCACAATCCCCTCAAGAATCAAATTGAAGAAGTCACATGACAGCGTATTGCCTTGCCTAAATCCTTTTTTGGTAACGAATGTGTCGGTGAGGTCGTTTCCGACCCTGATGGTGCAGCGAGAATTCTCCATCGTCATTCTACACAAACGGACGAGTTTGGACGGTATACCAAAACTAGACATGGCTCTGTATAGTTCGTCTCTATAAATGCTGTCGTATGCGGCTTTGAAATCGATAAATAGGTGGTGGGTATCGATTTGGACTTCTTGGGTTTTTTCCAGGATCTGCCGAAGTGTGAAAATTTGATCGATTGTGGACTTTCCTGGCCTAAAACCACACTGATAAGGGCCGATCAGGTTGTTGGTAAACGGTTTCAAGCGTTCACATATTACGGCAGATAGGATCTTGTAAGCGATGTTGAGTAGACTTATGCCTCTGAAGTTGGCGCAGTTCAGAGGGTCTCCTTTTTTGTGGGTCGGGCAAACGATGCTGAGGTTCCATTCTTCAGGCATGCTTTCAACCGACCAGATTTGGCTTATGAGTTGGTGGATGTTGCTTACCAAGTCATCTCCGCCAGCTTTATAAGGCTCAGCGGGAAGGCCGTCATTTCCGGCGGCCTTATTAAGCTTGAGTTTAGATATAGCTATCCTCACTTCACTTAGGTCGGGTGGTTGGCAGTTTTCGCTGTCGTTACCAATATTAAATGGTTCGTTCTGCCTGACAGCGGAATGTTGTTCGTCAACGCCGTTTAACAGTCTGCAGAAGTGGTTCTTCCATATCCTCAGCATCGACTTGTTCATCTTGTTCATCTCGACAGGATTCTGTTCGAGCCTTGTATCCTTGGCTTTGACGTTTTACACTTCGGTAAAACTTGCGAACATCGTTCCTGGAGTGTCACCTCTTTATATCCTCGATTGCGCGCTTTTCGTGCTCTATTTTCTTCCTTCTGAAAAGCCGGTGTTTTTGCCTTCTTCTCTGCCTATAGAGCTCAATGGCAGCTCTCGTATTCACCTACAGCTTAGCCTTGTATGCCTCGTTCGTGGCTGCGAGCATCTGTCGGCATTCCTCATCAAACCAGGGGTTTCTTGCTGGTGGCCGCGAGAAACCTAGCACATCAGTTGCGGCTGATCTAATGGCCTGTTGGCATCGTTGCCATTGCTCTTCGACATTCGATGCTGGTGGTATGGTGTTAATCGAGAGGTTAAGGGATACGCGTTGTGCGAAGGTCTTGGCGGTCTCTTGCGATTGCAGTCTTCCGACATTAAATTTTTTCACAGTATTTCTGGATTGTTGTGGCGTGGTGGATATCCGCATTCTTACCTTGGCTGCTACAAGGTAGTGATCCGAGTCGATGTTAGCTCCTCGGAATGTTCGGACATACAAAATACTGGATGCGTGCCTCTTATCTATCGCAATGTGATCAATTTGGTTGACCGTTCATTGATCTGGAGACCGCCATGACCCCTTATGGATATCGAGGTGAGGAAATTGTTTGTCCGTTTATATGAAAAATCTTCATGAATCGATTTGCTCTCGTTAAGTGCAATCCGCCAGGATTCTGTCCATTCATTAACTTCGTTAAGAGCGTCCTGTAATTTTATATTTGTTTCCTCTATTGTTGTCCCAACTGCTGGTATAGCAGTATCGTCAGTAAACGTTGCAACTATTGTATCGTTTGTTTGTGGGATATCACGTGTAAATAGGAGGTACAAGAGTGGTCCAAGGACGCTTCCTTGCGGTACTCCTGACATTATTTCTTTGAACTCTGAATATTCGTTTCCAAGTTTCACACGGAAGAGTCTATGCTCAAGATACGACACGAGGATTTTATATAATTTTTCAGTCAGAACTTGTCTTAATTTGTATTGAAGGCCTCTATGCCAAACCTTGTCAAGAAATACGGCTGAGCAAATTTTCTTTTCTTTGAAAGCCTTCTCAATTAGATTGGTAATTCGATGTACTTGGTCCACAGTCGAATGTTTACTTCTAAACCCAAATTGATGGTCAGGTAAAAGGCGTTTCTGATCAGTAATGGGGTGTAAGCGCCCGAGTAATATCCTTTCAAAAACTTTTGAAATTATTGGAAGAAGTGAAATTGGTTTGTAAGATTTTATTTCATTTGGTGATTTTCCTGGTTTTAGAACCATAATCACTTCGGCGACTTTCCACTGTCTTGGTATGTACTCTTATCTAATCAAATTGATTTACATGTCCTGGCATCTTAAACGTCCAATTTTTATTTATTTTATTTATTTATTTTTACCAGGTATATGAGGCTGTACAGCTAGTATGATTTAGGTTGAATATTTGTCTCCATAGCCCGTAAACAATGGATTTCTTCATCCTATTTTGACACGGTCTTCAGCATTGCAGAGCAGGACTGGGTTGATCAAGGTATTGTATAGGATCTCCTTAGTATTTCGGGTGAGGACTTCACTAATTCTGAAAATATGTTGTCAGTGTTAATAGCGGAGCGAAGGTAGATAAGGTCCCATACTACCTGAATGTTATATTTGTCAATGGCGACGTTTTGATGAATTCGTCGATTCGGTGGTTAAATTTTAAGGGCCGATGTTGATTTTGAATAAAACACAAATTATTTAGAAATAATTTGGCGGTATACCTCCATCCGATGGTCCAAATTTTCGATGAAGCTGAGGCATAATTGAGGTTCTATGCCGTTAATGTGCCGAATTATCTCATCCTTAAGCTCTTGAATCGTTGCTGGTTTATCGACGTACAGCTTTTCTTTCAAATAATCTCAAAGAAAGAAGTCCAACGGTAACAAATCACATGATCTTGGCGGCCAATTGACATCGCCAACACGTGAGATAACACGGCCATTGAATGTGTCGCACAAAAGAGCCATTGTTTCTGGCAGTATATGGCTCCAAGTGGCACCGTCCTGTTGAAACCACATATCGTCAACATTCATATCTTCCAATTCGGGCCATAAAAAGTTCGTTCATTCACAGTAACTGCCTGACCGGCCTCATTTTGGAAAAAAAATACGGCCCGATGATACCGCCAGCCCATAAACAGTCACTCTTTGTGGGTGCATTGGGTTTCGACAATCACTCTTGGATTATCATTCGCCCAAATGCGTCAATTCGGCTTATCGATGAATCCACTGAGGTGAGATGTGCCTCATCACTGAAGATGATGATGCAGACGAACGTCGTTGTGCTTTCGTTTAGCAGGGTCGTCAACAATAATATCAGTCCGAGGCTATTGGCTGCTTCGTAACATATAGTTTTTTCTATCGGTGGGTAGGTAACCCAAAGCACAACCCCCAACCTGGAGGGCCAGTTCCAATTTATTAGATACCCCTAGGACATGGGGCCATCAGTATCCAATACGGGATTGAGCGCTGCCGTTGGCCTTTCGGTTCATCCTCCACCATTTCTGTTCAAGGGATTCCATTTCTGTTCCTTGAGATTCCTATATATAACCTGTTGTCCGAATATGACGAAGCAGCTCAGCTAGGTTCGCTTGGGACAGGAGGCCGGGTTTTCATTCCGTGCTTTTCTGACCGGGCTGTTAGCAGTATTGCTGCTTTTCGTCTTGTTATCAACACTCGCACTTATCGTAAGCAAGTCAAATCCGTTTATATGAGAACAGTACCCGATGGTTACCACTTGGAGGTAAAAATAAGCACATTTTATGTGAAGTCATTTACAACCACTGGGCATTGCCAAGTTAAAGCCAATCAGAGTCTACCCTCGTTCTACAACAACCAACCACCCAAAAAATCCCGCTCTGGCCGAACAAAAATCTGGCAACGATGTTCAAGAGGTTACGGGATACGAGTTCTGCGAAGGACTTGGCGGTCAATTAGACTTAGACTTAGTCCGTTGCTATACGTGGTGTGTGTATAGGCTGTCTTTTCCGAAAATATTGCTGAAGATGTGTTCTGTTCCTGCTTTTGCATTTAAATCTCCCAACACGATTTTAACATCGTACCTTGGTAGTCGCTCATAAGTTTTGTCCATGAGCTTGTAACGGGTGATCCAAGTAGAGATACTTTTTTCAATAGCCTTTTTTGACAGATCACGTGTGAGTCGTGTCATGCTGTCATGTTATTTTTGTTTAGTATTGTTTGGCATTTCATAATGGAAAGACTTACACGTGAACAACGTTTACAAATTGTTCAACTTTATTATGAAAATTCACGTTCTGTGAGGAATGTGTTTCGTGCACTTCGCTCAACTTATGGTAATCGGCCTACTGAGCGTACTATTCGCAACACCATCACCCATTTTGAGACCCAGCATTCATTATTGGATAATATTCGACTGAATAGACCACGTCCACGGCACGATGGTTGGGTGCTGTAGAACGAGGGTAGACTCTGATTGGCGTTAACTTGGCAATGCCCAGTGTTGCAACTCTGACTACACATCAAATGTGCTTATCTTTACCTCCAAGTGGTAACCATCGGGTACTGGTCTCATCCAACCGGATTTGACTTGCTAAACGATAAGTGCGAGTGTTGATAACACGACGAAAAACAGCAACACTATAAACACCCTGGTGAGAATGGCACGGAAGAATACCCGGCCTTGTGTCCCAGGCGAACCTAGATGAGCTGCTCTGACATATTCGGACAACAGGTTGTCTAGGAATTTCAAGGGTTAGTCAGGCCCCTTGAACAGAGATGGTGGCGGATGAACCGAAAGGCCAACGGCAGCGCTCAATCCCGTAGTGGATACTGATGGCCCCGTGTCCTAGGGGTATCGAATAAATTGGAACTGGCCCTCCAGGTTGGGGGTTGTGCTTTGGGTTAACTACCCACCCACAGAAAAAAAACATGGTTACGAAGCAACCAATAGCCTCGGAAAGGACGGATTTTATTGTTGACGACCCTGCTAAACGAAAAAAGGACAACGACGTTCGTATCTGCACCTGGAATGTGAGAACATTAAACAGGAGAGGTGCAGGCGAACAACTAGCGGAAGCCCTAAACTGCTACAAAGCAGACATTACTGCCATCCAGGAAATACGATGGGATGGGCCGGGCAAAAAGAGGATGAAAAACTGTGACATATACTACGGACCGTGTTATAGTGAGCAGAAACAGCGACTATTCGGATGCGGATTTGTTATAAGTGCCAGACTTAGGCAAGAAGTCTTATGTTTCCAAGACATTAGCGAACGCATAGTAACGATCCGCATCAAGGCCAAATTCGCCAACATTAGCCTTATATGCGCTCACGCTCCGACGGAAGAAAAAGATGATATAGCTAAGGACTGCTTCTACGAGCTCCTCGACAAAACCTATGAGCGACTACCGAAGTACGATGTTAAAATCGTGCTGGGAGATTTTAACGCAAAGGTAGGAAGAGAAGACATCTATAGAAGTATTGTCGGAAAACAAAGCCTACACGACAACACGCCTGGTAACGGACTTAGGCTAATTGATTTCGCTACGGAACGAAACGCCACTATGGCCAGCACACGGTTTCCTCACCTCGATATCCATAGGGGGACATGGCGGTCTCCAGATCAACAAACGGTCAACCAAATTGATCACATTGCGATAGATAAGAGGCACGCATCCAGTATTTTGGATGTCCGAACATTCCGAGGAGCTAACATCGACTCGGATCACTACCTTGTAGCAGCCAAGGTAAGAATGCGGATATCCACCACGCCACAACAATCCAGAAATACTGTGAAAAAATTTAATGTCGGAAGACTGCAATCGCAAGAGACCGCCAAGACCTTCGCACAACGCGTATCCCTTAACCTCTCGATTAACACCATACCACCAGCATCGAATGTCGAAGAGCAACGATGCCAACAGGCCATTAGATCAGCCGCAACTGATGTGCTAGGTTTCTCGCGCCCACCAGCAAGAA
Organism: Rhingia campestris; assembly: GCA_932526625.1. NCBI lineage: Eukaryota > Metazoa > Arthropoda > Insecta > Diptera > Syrphidae > Rhingia > Rhingia campestris. The sequence goes on from OW052184.1 coordinate 21,233,623, forward strand.
ACCCCTGGTTTGATGAGGAATGCCGACAGATGCTCGCAGCCAAGAACGAGGCCTACAAGGCTAAGCTGCAGGTGAAGACGAGAGCTGCCATTGAGCTCTATAGGCAAAGAAGGAGGGAAGAACATCGGCTTATCAGCAAGAAGAAAAAAGAGCAAGAAAAGCGCGCGATCGAGGATATAGAGAGGTGCCACTCCAGGAACGATGTTCGCAAGTTTTACCAAAGTGTAAAGCGTCAAAGCCAAGGATATAAGGCTCGAACAGAATCCTGTCGAGATGAACAAGGAAATATTGTAGTTGAGACACAGTCGATGCTGAGGATATGGAAGAACCACTTCTGCAGACTGTTAAACGGCGATGACGAACAACATTCCGCTGTCAGGCAGAACGAACCATTCAATATTGGCAACGACAGCGAAAACTGCCAACCACCCGACCTGAGTGAAGTGAGGATAGCAATATCTAAACTCAAGCTTAATGAGGCTGCCGGAAATGACGGCCTTCCCGCTGAGCTCTATAAGGCCGGCGGAGATGACTTGGTAAGTAACATGCACCAACTCATAAGCCAAATCTGGTCGGATGAAAATATGCCTGAAGAATGGAACCTCAGCATCGTTTGCCCGATCCACAAAAGAGGAGACCCTCTGAACTGCTCCAACAGAGGCATAAGTCTGCTCAACATCGCCTACAAGATCCTGGCTGCCGTAATATGTGAACTCCTGAAACTGTTTACCAACAACCTGATCGGCCCTTATCTGTGTGGTTTTAGGCCAGGAAAGTCCACAACCGATCAAATTTTCACACTTCGGCAGATCCTGGAAAAAACTCAAGAAGTCCAAATCGATACCCACCACCTATTCATCGATTTCAAAGCCGCATATGACAGCATTTATAGAGACGAACTGTACAGAGCCATGTCTAGTTTTGGTATACCGCCCAAACTCGTCCATTTGTGTAGGATGACGATGGAGAATTCTCGGTGCTCCATCAGGGTCGGAAACGACCTCACCGACACATTCGATACCAAAAAAGGATTTAGGCAAGGCGATGCGCTGTCATGTGATTTCTTTAATCTGATTCTTGAGAGAATTGTGCAAAACTCCAAAGCCAACACCAGAGGCACAATTTTCCAAAAGTCGGTGCAACTACTAGCATACGCTGACGATATTGACATCATTGGTAGGACTCAACGTGATGTCATAGCCACGTTTGCTAGTATAGAGAAGGAAGCGGCAAAAATGGGTTTAGCAGTAAATGAGGGTAAGACTAAGTATATGCTGTCAACACGAAAGGACACACAACATCGACGAATTGGACAGAACGTCACCATTGACAGATATAACTTTGAGGTAGTACGGGACTTTGTCTACCTCGGCTCCGCTATTAACTCTGACAACAACATCTCGTCAGAAATTAAACGAAGAATTACTCTTGCCAACCGCTGTTTCTTCGGGCTAAGAAGGCAATTTAGTAGTAAAGCCCTCACTCGAACTACTAAGGAGATCCTATATAAGACCCTGATCATCCCAGTCCTGCTCTACGGCGCTGAAGCATGGACCGTATCAAAAGCGGATGAAGAAATCCTTGGTAGATTCGAGAGGAAAATTCTTCGGAAAATCTTCGGTCCCGTTTGCGTTGACGGGCTATGGAGACGAAGATTCAACCAAGAACTATACGAGCTGTACAGCGACACGCCCCTGGTCAAAAAACTCCGCATTGGACGTTTAAGATGGCTAGGACATGTAGAACGAATGGACACCAATACTCCGGCTCGCAGAGTCTTCGATTCCCAGCCAGACGTCGGACGCAGTAGAGGAAGACCTCGCCTTAAGTGGCGCGCACAAGTGGAAACCGACCTCAACCAACTTGGAGTGCGCAACTGGAGGCAGTTAGCTAAGGACCGGGCTAATTGGAGAGGCATGTTGGTTGAGGCCCAGGTTCATTCCGGACTGTAGCGCCACTTAAGTAAGTAAGTAAGTAAGAATAGACCACGTCCAGCACGCTGTGAAGAAAATATAGCGGCCGTAGCTGAGAGTGTACACGAAGACCGTAGAGAGTCGATTCGGCGCCGTTCGCAGCAACGCGGACTGACGTATGGAACGACTTGGCGCATTTTACGTCAAGATCTTAAATTGAAAGCGTACAAAATACAGCTTGTGCAACAACTGAAGCCGCTCGACCTTCCCAAGCGACATCGCTTCGCTCTTTGGGCTCTTGAAAAGTTCCAAGAAGATCCGACGTTTTCGAGGCAAATTTTGTTTAGCGATGAGGCCCATTTCTGGCTCAATGGGTATGTTAACAAACAAAATTGCCGCTTTTGGACGAAGAGCAACCTGAAGAGATTGAAGAGCTGCCACTTCATCCAGAAAAAAACAACGGTTTGGTGTGGTTTGTGGGCCGGTGGAATCATCGGTCCATATTTCTTTAAAAATTATGCCGGTGCGAACGTAACCGTCAATGGCGACCGTTATCGTGCCATGATAACCGACTATTTGATGCCTGAAATTGAAGCTCGTGATCTCGGTGACATTTGGTTTCAGCAAGACGGCGCACTTCCCACACATCGCATCAATCAATGGACTTATTGAGAGAACATTTCGGTGAGCACATAATTTCACGTTTTGGGCCGGTCGATTGGCCACCAAGATCGTGTAATATCACACCGTTAGACTTTTTCCTGTGGGGATATGTTAAGTCAAAAGCTTATGCCGACAAACCCGCTTCGATTCAGGCCTTGGAGGAAAACATCACGCGTGTCATTCGCCAGTTACCAGTCGAAATGCTCGAACGAGTGATCGAAAATTGGACTCAGCGGATGGACCATCTGCGACGTAGCAACGGCCAACATTTGATAGACATAATCTTCAAAAAATAATTGCCAAAGAATGTTCTTTCAAATGATAGTACACATTCTCCATTAAATTTGAATTTTCTGTGTTTTTTTCTTTAAAAAAGTAGGGAACCTCGAAATGGATCACCCTTTATAAACAGTCTTCCACAATATTATCACTTTCCTACGTCGGAGCGTGAGTGCATATAAGACTAATGTTGGGGAATTCGGTCTTGATACGGATTGTTATAATGCGTTCGCTAGTGGTGGATATCCGCATGATGAACATTCTTGCCATAGCTCGTCGGTAAAAATGATTTTCGGCCAAAATTTGGATCGTTTTGAAAAGCCGAAATTGGGCGACCTGTTCCTATTGAAAAACTTCATATTTTTCTATAGAAATGCTTTGCCACATCTAAGAGGTATAGAATTACAAACGCATCACAGCTAAAAATATTGTAGCGGTTTTAGGCGCGGGCGGTAAGTGCAAAATTTTCGTTGTATGAGATGCGCACTCTCTGTAGTTGTATACTCTTTGGCCTCATCTAAGTCAATAAAAAATACGCAATGAAAAATCCAATTCGTCAATTCTTTAAAGACAAATGCCAATTTCGACTTGTCCTATTGATTTTGATGTTTTCTATTATCTTCCCGTAAATGCCAACGTTATATTGTTTTGCTCATTAAATTAAAAAAAAAATCGTGGATAAATCACACACAATTTACGTTGTTAAGATTTAAAAAAAAATCAACCGTTCTTATAAAAAGATAAAACATCTCCGCAAGTAGACAAATAAAAGACACTTTCTACATTTTCGTTGAAATATTTTTGTTCATATTTATTCACTTTACCAGTATAGGGTTTCGCCATGATATATAACAATTTTTATATTTTTTTGTATTTCTTTGGTTTTGTTTAAAATACAAATAAAAACAAAAATTCAATTCGGGAGAGTAAGCATAAAAAATGCATCGCCTTATTAATTTTAAAAATCTTTTCTAAAAAAAAATAAAACAATTATACTAAGGCTTAAAAAAATTTTAACAAACAAAATCATTATAGGAGTTATTAAAGCACTTATACAAGTATAAATATATAAATAGATAAATTTAATTTAGTATATGTATATATATCTAATATTTTTTTTTAATTTCTTCTAAATTTTATTTTTTAAATGCATTTAAATAAATTTTAATTCGTCTGCATCAACGAGATAAGGTTTTAGCAAAATGTTATAACAATAAGAGAGTTTTGTTTTTAGTTTTATTAGATAATCATTTCATTTAAATATATGTGTTTATGTATAAAAAAAAACAAACATGAGAAAGTTTTTCTAACAAATTCCCAAGTCTTTGGCCATTCAAATTTTAATTTTGTTTTATAATTAAAATTAAAACTAGAAAAAAAAATGCAAGATTGGAAATTCTGGTCTAGTTTTTTAGGTCGGTATACTTAAAAATTCTTTGTTAGTAGATAGAGTATAGATAGGGGTTATGTTGAAGAATACGTGTGTTTGTTTTTTTTGTGTTTTAGTTAAACTATCACCAATAGGAAAGGAGTTTTTTTTCTAAATATAGATTTAAGTTAAATTTGTTAATTATAATTAAATCACAATAGGTATATATAATATATTTGTTTGCTTGTTTAGGGGTTTTAGGTTTTGTTTAAGTTTAGTTTGAATTGTTTCTAGTAATTTGATTTAGTTTTAATTTATGTTTAGTTGTTTTTTTTTAAGTAAAAGAGGTTAATATTAAATATGATGAGTTTCGTTTGGTGCATTAAAGAAAATTTAAAAGCTTTAGTTTGTTTATCTTTTTTTTTTGTTGGTGAAAGATATTTCTTAGCGAGTTAATAAGATTGAGTACTAAAAATGTATTTTTTTGTCTTGTTATGTATAATATAGAAAGTTTTGTTCCGTTTTAATATTTTTTTTTATCATATTACTTACACAACCAACAGTTGAATGTTAATTGTTTCTGTACAATGTTTTTATTTTAATTTTTTTTATTTTCTAAATTTATGTTAACTAACAACTTACCTAGATCGTAATCAAATTTAGTTTTGTTAAATATTTTTACACAACATTTTTGTTTTTTTTTAAATAATTTTAAGTAGTTTATAACTGAAAGACAGACGGCTATACGTGTTTTGAAGGTACATTTGTATCTTTACAAATTCATAGCATAAAGATGTATTTCACTTATTCGTTGCTGATTGTCAACATAAAAATTTTATTGGCAAAGTTAAACGTTTGTACAAAAAGTGATTTAATGATTGTTGGTTTATATCGTTGTACATAAATTAAATGCAAAAATTAAATAAAATCTTAAATAGAAAATAAAACTTACCACGATAAAAAATGAAAGCTATGCATGTTCGTTGGGTGAGCCAACGGTGTCTTTTATTTCCCCTTCACACTATCGTTGGTCCACATTTTATAACGGGTGATTTTTTAAGAGGTTTAGAACTTTTTTTAAAAAAAAAAACACAAAAAATTCGAAAAAATGAATGAAATATTTATTTGAATCGATAGTTTGAACCTTGCAATTTAATGTTTAAAGATAATTTCATGCAAATGTTGATCGCGGCTGCGTCTCAGGTAGCCCATCCGCTGTGTCCAATTTTGGCATACTCTTTCACACATATCGGCCGGTATCTCACGAATGAATGCATGGATGTTGGCTTCCAGTGCGTCAATCGAAGCGGGCTTGTCCCTATAGACATTAGCCTTGACATACCCCCACAAAAAATAATCTAATGGTGTCAAATCGCACGATCTAGGCGGCCAATTGACCGGCCCGAAACGTGAAATTAACTGTTCACCAAACTCGCCTCGCAATTGCGCCATTGTTTCGCGTGCTGTGTGGCATGTGGCATCGACTTGTTGAAACCACATATCATGCAAGTCAAGAACTTCCATTTCGGGCAAAAAAAAGTTTGTTATCATCGCTCGGTAGCGTTCACCATTGACAGTAACGCTGCGATTCGCATCATCTTTGAAGAAATATGGCCCAATAATGCCGCCGGCCCATAAACCGCACCAAACAGTGGCTTTTTCGGGATACATTGGTAGCTGTTGCAATGCTTCTGGCTGATCTTCACTCCAAATGCGGCAATTTTGCTTATTTACGTACCCATTCAACCAAAAATGAGCCTCATCGCTGAACACAATTTTTCGATAAAAAAGCGGATCCTCGGCCAGCTTTCCAAGAGCCCATTCACCAAAAATTCGGCGTTGTGGTAGGTCGGCTGGCTTTAGTTCTTGCACCAGCTGTATCTTAAAAGGCTTTACGCCCAAATCCTTCCGCAAAATTTTCCACGTAGTGCTGTAACAAAGGCCTAACTGCTGGGAACGGCGCCGAATCGACATTTCGCGGTCTTCTGTCACACTAGCTGATACGGCCGCAATATTTTCTTCACTACGCACAGTACGTAAACGTGTTGGTGGTTTAATGTACAACAAAGTAAATTTGGTGCTGCTACAAAACAGACATTACTGCCATCCAGGATATACGATTGGATAAAAAGGGGATGAGATGTGGGGCATATACTACGAATCGTGTTATATTGAGCAGGAACAGCGACTATTCGGATGTGGATTTGTTATTATTGCCAGTCTTAGGCAAGAAGTCTTATGTTTCCAAGACATTAGCGAACGCATTTTACCAATCCGCATCAAGGCTAAATTCGCCAACATAAGCGCTCACGCTTCGAGGAAGGAAAATAGCAAAAGACTTCTACGAGCTCCTTGACAAAACTTATGAGAGACTACCGAAGTACGATGTTAAGATCGTGCTGTGAGATTTTAACGCAAAGGTAGGAAGAGAAGACATCTTTAGTAGTATTGTGGCAAAACAAAGCCAACACGACAAAACGTCATCCAACGGACTATCTAATTGATTTCAATGAGGAACGAAATGCCACTATAGCCAGCACACGGTTTCCTCACCTCGATCACCTCGATATCGATAAGAGGACATGGCGGTCTTCAGATCAACGAACGGTTAGTCAAACTGATCACATTGCGATAGACAAGAGGCACACATTCAGTATTGTGGACGTCCAAACATTCCGAGAGGGTAACATCGACTCTGACCACTACCTTGTTGCTGCCAAAGTAAGAATGCGGATATCCACCACGCCACAACAAATAACAAATACTTGGGAGAAATTTAATGCCGAAAGATTGCAATCGAATGACACCGCCAAGTCTATCGTTAACACCACATCACCAGCATCTAATGTCGAAGAACGTTGGCAACGATGCCAACAAGCAATTAGATCAGCCGCAACTGATGTGCTAGGTTTCTCGCGCCCACCAGCAAGAAACCCCTGCTTTGATGACGAACAGGTGCTGGCAGCCAAGAATGAGGCATACAAGGCTAAGCTATAGGTGAAGACGAGAGTTGCCATTGAGCTCTATAGGCAAAGAAGAAGGGAAGAACATCGGCTTTTCAGAAAGAAGAAAAAGGAGCAAGAAAAGCGCGCGATCGAGGACTCCAGGAACGATGTTCGTAAGTTTTAAAAAAGTGTAAAACGTCAAAGCCAAGGATACAAGGCTCGAACAGAATCCTGTCGAGATGAACAAGGAAATATCGTAGTTGAGACACAGTCGATGCTGAGGATATGGAAGAACCACTTCTGCAGACTGTAAAACGGCGATGACGAACAAAACTCCGCTGTCAGGCAGAACGAACCATTTAATATTGGCAACGACAACGAAAACTGCCAACCACCCGACCTAAGTGAAGTGAGGATAGCTATACCTAAACTCATGCTTAACAAGGCTGCCAGCAATAACGGCCTTCCCACTGAGCTTAATAAAGCCGGCGGAGATGACTTAGTATGTAACATTCACCAACTCATAAGCCAAATCTGGTCGGTTGAAAGCATGCCTGGAGAATGGAACCTCAGCATCGTTTGCCCGATCCACAAAAAAGGAGACCCTCTGAACTGCGCCAACTACAGAGGCACACGTCTCCTCAACATGGCCTACAATATCCTATCTGCCGTTATATGTGAACGCCTGAAACCATTTACCAACAACCTGATCGGCCCTTATCAGTGTGGTGTTAGGCCAGGAAAGTCCACAACCGATCAAATTTTCACACTTCGGCAGATCCTGGAAAAAACCCAAGAAGTCCAAATCGATACCCACCACCTATTTATCGATTTCAAAGCCGCATACGACAGCATTTATAGAGACGAACTATACAGAGCCATGTCTAGTTTTGGTATACCGTCCAAACTCGTCCGTTTGTGTAGGATGACGATGGAGAATTCTCGCTGCACCATCAGGGTCGGAAATGACCTCACCGACACATTCGATACCAAAAAAGGATTTAGGCAAGGCGATGCGCTCTCATGTGACTTTTTCAATTTGATTCTTGAGAAGATTGTCCAAAACTCCCGAGCCAACACCAGAGGCACAATTTTCCAAAAATCGGTGCAACTACTAGCATACGCCGACGATATTGACATCATTGGTAGGACTCAACGTGATGTCAGAACCACCTTTGCTAGTAAAGAGAAGGAAGCGGCAATAATGGGTTAAGCAGTAAATGAGGGTAAGAAAAAGTATATGCTGTCAACACGAAAGGACACACAACATCGACGAATTGGACAGAACGTCACCATTGACAGATATAACTTTGAGATAGTACGGGACTTTGTCTACCTCGGCTCCGCTATTAACTCTGACAACAACATCTCGTCAGAATTCAAACGAAGAATTACTCTTGCCAATCGCTGTTTCTTCGGGCTAAGAAGGAAATTTAGTAGTAAAGCCCTCACTCGAACTACTAAGGAGATCCTATATAAGATCATCCCAGTCCTGCTCTACGGCGCTGAAGCATGGACCGTATCAAAAGCGGACGAAGAAATCCTTGGTCGATTCGAGAGAAAAATTCTTCGGAAAATCTTCGGTCTCGTTTGCGTTGACGGGCTATGGAGACGAAGTTTCAACCACGAACTATACGAGCTGTACAGCGACATACCCCTAGTCAAAAAAACTCCGCATAGGACGTTTAAGATGGCTTGGACATGTAGAAAGAATGGACACCAATACTCCGGCTCGCAGAGTCTTCGATTCCCAGCCAGACGTCGGACGCAGTAGAGGAAGGCTTCGCCTTAAGTGACGCGCACAAGTAGAAACCGACCTCAACCAACTTGGAGTGCGCAACTGGAGGCAGTTAGCTAAGGACCGGGCTAATTAGAGGCATGTTGGTTGAGGCCCAGGTTCATCCCGGATTGTAGCGCCACTTAAGTAAGTAAGTGGTGGCTTATTTCAAGTGGCGAAGGAATATTATGTCAATCAAATGCCTGCCTTCGCCAACTTTTTTAACAAGGTAACAGCCATTGGAAAATACTAAGCAGTGATCTATAGCCTTTTTTTAAATGAAACCAACAGACCGTCCAGCCTTAATTTGTTTGTACACTCTAAGATCTCTGCCGTAGCGAGCTTAATAAAAAGTGTTTTAGCTATGGGGATAGCTGTCATTTAATGAAGAGTGGTTGACTTTTTTTTCAGTAAACTTTGGCAAATCACCATGGAAAGACTAACCAGCACAACGTGAGGTTAAGTTAGAGTGGCTGCCAGCGAGTTCGCCAGTACACTTAGACCATTTGTTGGTCCTATTGTGATACCACGTGGATACTCCAGCTCCTTGATATCTGTGAGAAAACAAATCCGAGCTATTATTGCAACGGAGGAGCTATTAATGTCAAATCGCTGTGATTTTGAAAGTAGTAAGCTCCAAGATGGAGCTTCCTTTTGTTTGATAGTGCCGGGCACTGGGCAGTGACAAAGGAGATAAATTATTGTTTCCAAAGACTAGGCCTTTTCAGAAATGATTTCTGTAGAAGTTGCTTGGACGAAGAAGAGGAGAAAAATATTACTCACCTTCTCTACTCTTGTCCAGCTATAACAGGAAATAGGAAACTTCATCTGGGAGACCACTTCTTCGATAGTCTAGGTGAGCTGGTTAATATCAGCGTCAGAAACCTCCTACGCTACATAGTAAGCTCTGAATGGTTCAATTAGGTGAACGAATATAGGGAAGTCGATGAATCCATGTGGTACCACAACGGACCTTTATGGTAGTAGTGGCTGCACGCGATGCGCGTTTGTTTTTTCTTACTCTTCCATGCAGCTCCTACAGAAGTCGCTTGAGTGGAGATGTAGCCTTTCTGTGTGACTGTCTATTTAACAGTGTCCACTGTCCAGTGGTGACACCTATGGTGGCGCTAATGTATGATCTATCGAGAGAACAACGTTAACAAATCATGGAAATTTATTTCCTAAATTCGCCCTCTGTTCGCCAAAATTATTGAGCACTTTGTCCAGTCTAAGGTGTGCATAATTGTCCTTCTGAGGTTATACCCAATACTATGGACCGGTTCATGAGCACATTTACTCTTTTTGATAATATTCATCCAAATAGAGCCCGTACCATGCGTACAGAAGAGGCCATCGCCGCTGTAGACGTGAGTGTGACAGAGGACCTGAATTTATCGATCTGACGAGGTTCTCAGCAACCCGTCCACCACTTGGAAAACTTTTACGAAATATCTTGGCCTACATCCATAATCCATATAAGATCCAACTGGTGCAAAAATTAAAGCCATCGGACCATCAATTGCGTCGTGTGTTCGGTGAATGGCCCAAGAGTCAACTGAAAGTTGAATCAGATTTTTATCGTCAAATCATCTTCAGCGATGAGGCTCATTTCTGGCTTGACGGGTATGTAAACAAGCAGAATTGTCGTTTTTGGAGTGAGGATAATCCTAATGAGACTCTTGAGAATCCATTACATCCCGACAAAATCATTGTTTGGTGCGGTTTACATGCCGAAGGCGTTTGCCTTTAAATCCGAAACGGGTGCCATGCCAACATTACCGTGGCGTGGGCTACAGGTAATTTCTTCGATATTCGATGATTCCTCATGTCATTGGAAATCATTTGGAGGGGAAATTGTTCCAATGAGACGACGCAACATACCATACAGCGCGTGCAACCATGACTTTGTTGAGCCAAACGTTTGGTCATTGAATCATCTCAAGAAATGGGCCTGTGAATTGGCCACCGCGTTCGTGTGGTTTGACACCTTCGGACTACTTTTTGGAGGGGTACGTCAAATCTCAGGTCTATGCTGATAAATCCGCAACGATGGGAAATTGTTCCGAAGGAACGGAACAACTTACCGTACAGCGCATACAACCATGACTTTGTTGAGCCAAACGTTTGGTCATTGAATCACCTCAAGAAATGGACCTGTGAATTGGCCACCGCGTTCGTGTGGTTTGACACTTTTGGACTACTTTTTGGAGGGGTACGTCAAATCTCAGGTCTATGCTGATAAACCAGCAACGATGGGAAATTGTTCCAATAAGACGGAACAACATACCGTACAGCGCATGCAACCATGACTTTGTTGAGCCAAACTTTTGGTCATTTTGTCACCGCATTCATGTGGTTTGACACCTTTGGACTACTTTTTGGAGGGGTACGTCAAATCTCAGGTCTATGCTGATAAATCCGCAACGATGGGAAATTGTTCCAATAAGACGGAACAACATACCGTACAGCGCATGCAACCATGACTTTGTTGAGCCAAACTTTTGGTCATTGAATCATCTCAAGAAATGGACCTGTGAATTGGCCACCGCGTTCGTGTGGTGTGACACCTTCGGACTATTTTTTGGAGGGGTACGTCAAATCTCAGGTCTATGCTGATAAATCCGCAACGATGGGAAATTGTTCAATAAGACGGAGCAACATACCGTTCAGCGCATGCAACCATGACTTTGTTGAGCCAAACGTTTGGTGATTGAAACATCACAAGAAATGGACCTGTGAATTGGCCACTGCGTTCGTGTGGTGTGACACCTTCGGACTATTTTTTGGAGGGGTACGTCAAATCTCAGGTCTATGCTGATAAATCCGCAACGATGGGAAATTGTTCCAATTAGACTGAACAACATACCGTACAGCGCATGCAACAATGACTTTGTTGAGCCAAACTTTTGGTCATTTGGTCACCGCATTCATGTGGCTTGACACCTTTGGACTACTTTTTGGTGGGGTACGTCAAATCTCAGGTCTATGCTGATAAACCAGCAACGATTGATCCAATATTCGACGCACTATTGAAGAAATAAAACCGGATATGCTCGAAAAAGTAGTGCAAAAGCTTGGACTGTCAGGATGACTTACATAAAGCGCAGTCGTGAAGGCCATATGCCAAAAATGCTATGAAATTTCTGAGCTAATAAAGCCAAAATGATCGTCAATCCATTGAATGTGTTCGGTTTTATTTAAAAAAAAAGTTTATGCCTCTAAAAAACACATCCACGAGCAGGAATGCTGATTCGTTTTGATTTCAAAAATCTTTCAATCAGCTATGTGGGTCTCTCGTACAAGGTGCTTGTCGAACACTAATCAACTGAGTCTCAGCTTCCAAAAAATAAATTTTAAACAGAAAAATACATGCTTACCAAAGTATAAAACAAAAAAGAAACGCGTTAACACTCATAATGAATTTATTTGCTATATAAACGATAAATGATGCACAAAAGTAAAATGTTTGTCAAACAGAAAATGGTTGACTCCTCTCCAAGGCTACAAACGAAAATGCGATTAATTACAATTCAAACGAAAATCCTTACCAAAAACCAAAATACAATTCACAAACACAAATTAAAATCAAATATTTCATAGTATTGTGCTGCGTGTGCGCTTGTGTGTGTTTACATTGAAAAATGATATGAACATCTCGATATAAATACAATTACAACTAAACAGAGGATAGACTGTGTCCCACCAAAGGACAATTCTCTTAACAATACTCTCGAACAAAAATACCACACACACACACATAACAAATAGTCAAGCTCAGGAGTTTACATGATTAAAGCCTAGCACAGGCAAACAAAATTAAAAAAAAAAAACAAAACAAATATAACAGTTTCTTCCATGAAAAGGATAATTAAACCTATTTTCACGTTTTTGTTGCTCTGCTGATCCTTCGTTTCCATCTAGTATTGTGTTGTGCATTTGTGTTGTTTTCGGGCAACAAGGGGGGGAAAAGGACACTTAAAATGAATTCTCTTCGTTTGTTTTTGTTTGTTTCCGGCGAATATACAAACAAAATGAAACAAAACAAAACAAAAAAATTGGTTAATTGGTCTATTGGTCGGTCTTTTTCCGAGTGGTTAACGACAGGAGATCCTTGAATGTTCTCGTTACTGTGCGCGTTGATTTTTCTGTCAAAATTATATTACTAGCCATTGGAGGTAGACCGACCTCACCATCAACATGATCGTTGGATGGGTATGACGATGTTTTGCGATTCGGTCCCTGTTCCATGTTCGGTGCAAGCTGAAGGTGGAGCGGATCACGCAGGCGTTGCAAATCGTATTCGACATCGGCGATCTGACGCTTCAGCAAGTTGTAGGCGTCGACATCGAAACGCTTCTTTTTGGCACGTTTGTGTAACGAGAGGAGGTAGTGGCGGTCTTTAACATCCGGGTAATTATATTCCTGCAATGAAAGGACGCGTTCATGATGGCATTCGAATCCGTTTAATTGTGCACCACTTACCGTTTTAGTTGTACAATAGTAGGCATATCCAGCCATCGCTGTACCGTATGTAACAAAGTAGGTGACGGGCTCCATAATATCCCAAGAGTACTCCCACCAGGTGAGGCGAGCTAGAATACCAAATTGCACTGACATAAAGCCGAGACCGGCCCAGGTCAGCAGATTGGCTCTACGTGATGCCTCTGTGCTCAGTTCTGTTTTTTGCTGCAAAATAAATGATTGGTGGGTTTGATTAAATTTTGTTTCTAACAAAACGAATAAAATTTTTGAATTTTATTTGATAAATAAGCCAATTGAACTGAATCAACGCGATGATGGATTGTGGTTGAGGCTGAGGTGGTGGCAGCTGTGATTAATGGTAATTAGTGGCGATAAACAAACACAAGGCTATCGATAACGGTTGGAGGGGAGGGGATGTATTGAACAGATAATTAGTTGCAATTAAAAAGGATTTCTGTTCCTATTATGTGTGGATGAATGCTCAGGGTGGACATAGAGATAGTCATCTGTCATTTGTTTAAGGATTGCATGAGAGGGTAACATTTGCTGTTGCAAAATCTGTGTTTTGATAATTTAATTGATTAATTCTATTTGTATAGGAAGTCGGCAACAGCATCAATTCATGCGTCCTTTATGAATGCATTACTCATACTAAGAGGAAAAATATCCTATGGATTCAAAGCTTAGTTTGTCTGCAGACTTTTTGTCGGACGTATTAGCCACAGCGAAGATTTCAACGCAAAGGTAGGAAGAGAAGACAGCTTTAGCAGTATTGTCGGAAAACATAGCCTGCACGACAAAACGTCATCCAACGGATTATCTAATTGATTTCACACACGGTTGGCAACGGACTAAGGCTACATGCCTTCGCTAAGGAACGAAATGCCACTATAGCTAGCACACGGTTTCCTCACCTCGATATCCATTATGGGACATGGCGGACTCCAGATCAACGAACAGTCGACTAAATTGATCACATTGCGATAGACAAGAGGTACGCATCCAGTATTATGGATGTCCGAACATTTCGAGGGGCTAACATCTACTCGGACCACTACCATGTTGCAGCCAAGGTAAGAATGGATATACACCACTCCACAACAAACCAGAAATACTGTGAAAAAATTTAATGTCATCCAAAGAAACCGCAAAGACCTTCGCGCAACGCGTATCCCTTAACCTCTCGATTAACACAATACCACCAGCATCGAATTTCGAAGAACAATGGCAACGGTGCCATTAGATCAGCCACAACTGATGTGCTAGGTTTCTCTCGCCCGCACCAGCAAGAAACCCCTGGTTTGATAAGGAATGTCGACAGATGCTCGCAGCCAAGAACGAGGCCTACAAGGCTAAGTTGCAGGTGAAGACGAGAGCTGCCATAGGCATAGAAGAAGGGAAAAACACCGGCTTTTCAGAAAGAAGAAAAAGAGCACGAAAAGCGCGCAATCGAGGATATAGAGAGGTGACACTCCAGGAACGATGTTCGTAAGTTTTACCAAAGTGTAAAACGTCAAAGCCAAGGATACAAGGCTCGAAAAGAATCATGTCGAGATGAACAAGGAAATATCGTAGTTGAGACACATTCGATGCTGAGGATATGGAAAAACCACTTCTGCAGACTCTTAAACGGCGATGACCAACAACATTACGCTGTCAGGCAGAACGAACCATTCAATACTGGTGAGGACAGCGAAATCTACCAATCACCGGACCTAAGTGAAGTGATAGCAATGTCTAAACTCAAGCTAAACAAGGCTGCCGGAAATGACGACCTTCCCGCCGAGCATTATAAATCCGGCGGAGATGACTTGGTAAGTAACATTCACCAACTCATAAGCCAAATCTGGTCGGATGAAAGTATGCCTGAAGAATGGAACCTCATCATCGTTTGCCCGATCCACAAAAAAGGAGACCCTCTGAGCTGCGCCAACTACAGAGGCATAAGTCTCCTGAACATCGCCGACAAGATCCTATCTGACGTAATATGTGAATGCCTGACACCGTTTACTAACAACCTGATCGGCCCTTATCATTGCGGTTTTAGGCCAGGAAAGTCCACAACCGATCAAATTTTCACACTTCGGCAGATCCTGGAAAAAACCCAAGAAATCCAAATCGATACCCACCACCTGTTCTTCGATTTCAAAGCCGCATACGACAGCATTTTTAGCGACGAACTATACAGAGCCATGTCTAGTTTTGGTATGCCGCCCCAAACTCGTCCGTTTGTGTAGGATGACGATGGAGAATTCTCGCTGCACCATCACATTCGATACCAACAAACGATTTAAGAAAGGCGATGCGCTTTCATGTGACATCATTCTTGAGAGGATTGTGCAAAACTCCCGATCCATCACCAAAGGCACTATCAGGTACAATCAGAGGCACGCCGCCGATCATTTGACTCAAAGTGATGTCATAGCCACTTTTGCTAGAAGAAGAAAGCGGCAAAAACGGGTATAGCAGTAAATCAGGGTAAGACCAAGTATATGCTGTCAATACGAATGGACACACAACATCGACGAATTGGACAGAATGTCACCATTGACAGATACAACTTTGAGGTAATACTGGACTTTGTCTACCTCGGCTCCGCTATTAACTCTGACAACAACATCTCGTCAGAAATCAAACGAAGAATTACTATTGCCAATCGCTGTTTCTTCGGGCTAAGAAGGCAATTTAGTAGTAAAGTCCTCACTCGAACTACTAAGGAGATCAAATATAAGACCCTGATCATCCCAGTCCTGCTCTACGAAGCTGAAGCATGGACCATATCAAAAGCGGATAAAGAAATCCTTGGTCGATTCGAGAGAAAAATTCTTGGAAAAATCTTCGGTCCCGTTTGCGCTAACGGGCTATTTAGACGAAGATTTCACCACGACCTTTACGAGCTGTACAGCGACATACCTCTGGTTAGGACATGTAGAACGAATGGATACCAATACTCCGGCTCGCAGAGTCTTCGATTCCCAGCCAGACGTCGGACGCAGTAGAGGAAGACCACGCCTTAAGTGGCGTGCACAAAGAAATCGACCTCAACGAACTTGGAGTGCGCAGCTGGAGGCAATTAGCTAAGGACGGGGCTAATTGGAGAGGCATGTTGGTTGAGGCCCAGGTTCATTCCGGACTTTAGCTCCACTATAGTAAGTAAGTAAGTAGCCCCAGCAAATTGTGTGTTATTTGTGATCAATCAAGAGGTATGTTTTCGAAAGGGGTTTATTGACATATGGCACGTGAGTAGTGTCAAGTTGGCATATGTTTTTTATTCAGTATTTATTGACATTTCAACATGGATAGACTTACACCCGAACATCATTTTCGTTATTGTGATCATAGTGGAACTTTTTTTTTACAGATGTTGCAAACGTTTTTTGTGTGCTTATCCAGCCCAGGATGTGTTCTTGAGAGACTTGCTGAAGATCCACTATTTTTTAGACCAACATTTTGTTTAGCGATGAAGCCCGTTTCTGGCTCAATGAATACGTCAATAAGCAAAATTGCCTTATATGGGACGAAGAACAATTGGAAGAGGTTTAAGAACTGCAATTACATCCACTCAAAATGTGGTGTGGTTTATGGGCCGGTGGAATCATCGTTCTGGGGCTCGCGTCATAATAACAGACTATTGCCTGAGATCTCGACAACATTTAGTTCCAACAAGATGGCGCTATTTGCCACACAGCCCATGTTAAGAGACCGCTTCAGTGAACAATTATTTTTATGCATCGGACCAGTGAATTGGCCAGCAAGATCATGCTATATCTCACCGTTAGACCTTTTCCTTTAGGGCTACGTAAATTCTGAGGTGTTTGTGGATAAGCCAGCTACGATTAAAGTATTGGGGGCCGACATTACCCGTGTTATTCACGAGATACCGACAAACGCGTCATCGAAAATTGGAACCTTTGCATAGACGAGCTACGTTGCGGTCAACACTTGAAATGGATGATCTTTAAAAATTGAATGTCAAGAATGGTTCTTTAGATTATTAATAAATATCTCAGGATACATTTGAGTTTTTTGTGTTATATCGCATTTAGAAAAAAAATACCAATTGATTGATCACCCTTTAGAAAATAAAATTCCTATCCCTGACCACCAGTTTTGGTTCAGAAGTAAGCATTCGTCGATTGACCAGGTGCACAGAATTACTGATGTAAAGGAGAAAGCATTCGAAGAAAAAAAATTATATGCTCAAGCACATCCCTGGAAGTCGGGAATATACTTTTCCGTGTTAGACATAAAAACGAATACTCGGAGCTAAAAAAAAAGCTCGGCCGGCGTACCGCAAGGAAATGTTCTCGGACCGTGATATAGCGAAAGTAGATGCCACGTTTGCCGATGACACCGCTATCCTAGCAGTAGGTAAAACGATCGATGAAACGACTACAAAACGCACTGAACAAAGTGAATGAATGGACGAGGAAGATCCCCTGAACGAAACTAAATCTGTTTGCCTGAATTTTACCTTTAAAAAAACCAGGGAATTGTGTCAATTTCCCTTAGCTCGGTCCGAATACCTTTGCAACCGAAGCCAAATACAGACACACGTCCCAATGTTAAAATTCGCAAGTGAAAATGAAACGTAATGATCCCGAAATTAAATACATATAGAGAAATTCCCAACTCAGTACCGAAAACAAACTGCTTTTATACAAGCAAGTGCTTAAGCTGGACCTACGGTATATAAATTTAAGATTGCCTTGAGGTCTTTCCTTACTGACTTGACAGCTTCAAAATTTTGAGTGTTAAACCGATTTACGAACTGTCAATGTCAAAACATTCAGTATAATCAACATTTTAGAAAATAGGCAAGCAAATCATAGTCAGTGAAAAATTTGAGTCAGAATATTCGCTGCTTGTGTTGCCTTGTCTGAGACTACGTGTAACAATCGAATTATTGAAGTCTCAGTTCGGTGAACGTGTTATCTCGAGAAACGGACCCGTCGATCGGCCACGAGATCGTGTGATTTAACGCCTCTAGACTTTTTTATGGGGCTAATTAAACCACTGGTCTATGCCAACAAGCCTTCTCTAACGAGTTCAGAGCCAATATTGAACGAGAAATAGCGGCCGTATCGGTCGAAATTAAAAATGGGGTCAACGTATCGACCGCTGCATAAGTTCCTGTGGTGGACTTATGAACGAAGTGGAAGTCCATTAAATGTCCCACCGACACTGAGTGAAATTATGCAAAGAAGTCTCAATATACTCAGCAAGTGGGCAAAGTCTTGCGGGCTGGGTGTAAACCCAAACAAAACAGAACTGGTTCTCTTTACTAACAGGAGATCGATCCCAGCATTTCCGACACCGTCTTTGGAAGATTCGACTCTCTCATTGTCATCAAGCGCGAAATATCTGGGGATGGTACTTGATAGTAAACTGAACTGGAATCTAAACGTTAAAGAAAGAGTAAAGAAAGCAAATACTGCCCTCTATAGCTGCAACAGAATCTGCGGCAAAAAATGGGGCCCATCCCCGAAGGTCACAAAATGGCTATACACAGCCATTGTCAGGCCAATCCTAACATATGGTTGCTTGATCTGGTGGAATGCTATGAAAAAAGCAAAACATATGACCAAGCTTATGAAAGTTCAAAGGACAGCATGCATAGTCACGACAGGAGTCATGCGCACTAGCCCTACAGTAGGGTTAGAAACAATCCTAAACATAACACCAATTGACTTACAAATCAATGACACAGCAGCAAGACTCAAAGAAACGGGCAATCTACTCACGAAGCCTTTTGGCCATAGCTCAATATTAAACTCAATGGCGTATGCGGATGTAGCATCTGACTTCATTATCCCATACCACGACTTTGATACTAATTATTCTATCAGAATACCAAGCAGAGACGAATGGTCTTCAAGCAATGTGTTATCTAACACTGAAATAGCAATCTATACCGACGGATCCAAAATGGAAGTCGGAGTGGGCTCTGGTGTCTACTCTGAAAAGATCGGGCTAGCTACATCCTTGAGATTAGCAAACTCGTGTAGTGTATTCCGAGCTGAGATCCTGGCCATACTCGAAGCTGCCGAATCGGCTAGGGTATTAGACATATCACATGAGGATATCTCCATCTACGTGGATAGTCAAGCGGCCATTAAAGCTCTGGCATCCAATATAGTAAAATCACGGGTAGTTGGACGCTGCCGCGAAGAGCTGAAGGCTCTTTGTAACCAGAACAAAGTCCAAATTATCTGGGTGCCAGGACATAATGACATTATAGGAAATGAGAGCTAGCCAGACTAGGTCCAGTTGCATTTCCCTAGCTGATAAAAGGGTCAATCCCCCGCTAGCATCTACAAAACATGTAATAACCAAGCACACTCAAAAAGCAACCATAACAAGATGGCAAAATACAATCACTTGTATACACACAAAATCTCTCTGGCCGGAGTTAAGCGGCAGCAAATCAAACAAGATAGCTTTGAACAGAGCATCCATTTCTATAGCGGTGAGAGTGATAACAGGTCACAACCTGTTGGGTAAGCACTCCAATTAGATAAAACTGACTGGTGCGAACCAACTTTGCAGGAAATGCAGCGACCCTGACGTCGAAGAAGAGGTCTCACACCTCTACTTTGCCACTGCCCTGCGATCAGTGGAAGCCGTTTAAAAATACTAGGCAGCCTTTACTTCGATGACCTAAGTGACCTAACGACTATCCCAATAGCGCTGATAGTCCGTTTTTGTAGCAGATCAGGATGGAGCAACTACCTCTTTGAGGCTGAAGGAGCAACACAGACCAGCACCGCATAAGTATCACTAGCGAACTTAACCAGGTATCCTCTTTCTCTATTTCAGGGTACTTTCTTCGAAGGGTATCGCTATGGGCCTACGTAGGCCCATGCGAGCTTGACGACTCACCCGAGCGTCAACAGCCCATCTTACCTAGCCTAACCTAAATGTCTTGAAAGTAATTCAACCCAATGTATTTATGTTTGAGATATCTCAAGTAGTTCGCATTTTATTTAAAAAAAAATTGTCATGTCCTAAATGAAAGACCCTATACCAAGAAAACAAATTCAAATATGTTACAAACTTTTCAAAATAAGGTGCTTAGAGAAATTGTCCGAGCACCGTGGTATGCTATAAACGTTATTTATAGGGATCTCGAAAGCTTACAATCGAATGTTCGCACGAAAGCATAGAAACCGACCAACAACCGAAACATATCAACAATACTGTCCTATAAATTTTGAACGATAGCACCGACTAAAAAGAACGAAACCTTTGGACTTGACGAGATAAGGACTAAATTGCGTAACATTCTGGATATATCAATGGAAAATAACCTGCCAAACGTTTTAAATTCGTAATTGAAAAATTGTTTGATAAGATTTATCTAAATCTAAACAATTTAAATCGAAGGTAGGTGTGTTTTTAGTCAGTTAGAATCGTATACTACTATGACACTACTCTCAAAGATTCTATGAAAGTTAACACCTAAGACACAGACCACCTGGTAACTTCACAGAATCATCTACCCAGAAAATAACCCGCACGTCAATCAGGAAGGAAGAAGAATGTTAACCCTTTGATAATTTGGTTACAGTTCAATTGACTTGACTCAAAGCTGTATACAAAGAAATGAAGTCTGACTTACCGCTTCCATAGGACTTAGCTGATATTTAAGTTGTTCTAATTTACCTACAAGTTCTTCTTCTTTGTGCAAATGATATTCCCCTACGTGCAGTGCTTCGTATAACTGGAAAAAAAAATCCTGTAAGTTTAAGAAAACGCATATAAGACGATTAACATACCTGACCGACTAAAGATCTAACATCGCCTAGTTTGGATAAATCTTGTCCAGAGATTCGTGCTCTTTCTGGAGGAACTACTTTATATTTTTTATCATTAATGTGTAACCTATAAAAATGGAAAAAAGGATTAAAATTCAATTTAGTAAATAAAATCTATTTTAACCCTGCGTATGTATCTGTGATATCCTCCTGCCCCCAGTGAACATTTTTTTTTTTTTTTTTTTATTTATTCGTATATTCATAAAGACTTTACAATTTTATACATGTTTCTGCGAAGCCTAGTGGCTTGTCTGCAGAAGGTTGTGTTTCTGTAGGTTTAAATTATTTAAGTAGGCTTTAAAGTGAAAGATGTAGATATTTTCAAAAACAAAGATAGGACATACAATTACTTTATCATTTAATGACTTGAGTTTAATAAGAAAAGTTTAATGTTTTTTTTTCTTGCCTTGTAATCCTCTATGTTCACAAGTTCTCGAGGTAATTCGTTGATTGTTGCAGGAACGCTGTATTGGAGTTGTCGTCTACCATAAACATTATAATTTCTTGGCAATTGAAGCATACCTTGTGCACGTCTTCTGGTGTTGATACCATGATTTATTGGTCAGATAAAACGGTCACCGTCAAAGTACTCCAATATTAGTGTCATCTTATAAATTTGTTTGACCTGAAGAACTTTAAACGTTCTTTCATCGTTTCGCGGATAGATTGAGTTTATTTGTTTCAGCACTGAGTTTTGAAGGCTTTGTAAATTTTTGATGTGGGTTGTGGCTGCGTTGCCCCAGGCAAGTATTCCATAACGTAACTTGGACTCGACTAGGGAATAGTATACTTGTTTTAAGACAGGAACCGTGGCATAGTGCCGCAAATGGGCCAATGCGTATAACGCCTTCTTCAGATCCATGCGCAGCTTGTCGATGTGTTTGCTCCATAGAAAATGAGAGTCAATGATAACTCCAAGATATTTGTAGCTTTCTACTAATTCAACGGTTTCGTTTGCAGTGTTCGGACAGGCATCATTTCTCAAGTATATTCTACTCTGTATAGGCATGAGTTGTGGACTCCGAATATGTATCATCTTGGTTTTTGATGCGTTGATAACTAGACCGTTATCGTGGCACCATTTAACTGCAGCATTCAACTCCTCCTGCATAATGCTCGACGCTGTGTCCAGAGACCTGTGGCGTACCACGATCGCCGTATCGTCAGCGAAGGCAAATGGAATGCTTTGCTTAAAAACGCGAAGTAGTTCGTTTGTGTAAAGGATGAAGAGAATTGGACCTAGTTTTGATCCCTGAGGGACTCCATACTGCAAGTCCTTTTTCTCACTCATCACGTCCTTAATTTTTACACAAAACAGCCTGTTGTGTAAATAATCCTTGAGCCAATCAGCCATTACTCCTCGTATGCCAATCCGTTTAAGCGCTTCTAGTAACTTCGAATGGTTAAGAGTATCGAAAGCTTTACTGAAATCCATGAACAGGACTAGGACATGATGGCTTTTGTTTAAACTTTCATTGATAAAGTTAACGAATTCACCTAGTAGTTTGCCTGTATTCCTAACTTTTTGAAACCCGTATTGGCTTTTATGAATAAGAGAGTGCTTTTCAATAAAACTCTGCAATCTTTGCGAAATTACGCCTTCCAGACACTTTTCAATTTCTGGAAGTATTGATATCGGTCTATAATTACTCAGTTGATTTTTAACTCCACTCTTATAGATCGGCCTCACTACAGCGGTTTTCAGTGTTGACGGGATTTTTGACTGTGTCCTCAGGTTAAACAGTTTGCATAGGATAGGAGCAAAAATGTCGGCGTGTCTTCTGATATCCACGGCTCTAATTCTATCAATTGCTGGCGATTTGTATTCACCAAGAGAACTTATAATGTCGCTCATTTCTTGGATATTTGTAGCATTAGCAAAAATTGAGTTCTCTAATCTTGCATTTATATGGTTCGATGTGATAGAGTTACAGTGATGAATAATTTGCGATGTCTGTGTAAAGAAAAGTTGTGCACAATTGTTTGACAATGTTTTGATTTCAGTTGAAAAATGTTTAATCATCGTTTCATCTATATTTGGCATTTCTTTCCTAATATTTGGTTTATTAATCCCCAGGTTTTTCTAGGATCGGTCTTAAATTGGATGAATTGGTTCTTATAGAAGTTTGATTTTTGTGCTGCTATCAATTTATTTGTTTTGTTCCTGTAACTTTTGTACTCTCTTTCATAGGTTTTGTTGCCTCTATTATTTTTCCTCCTTCTATAGAGTTGATCCCTTTTTTTGCATTCAGTTATCAGGTAAGGGGTTGCCCAGGGGCTATTTTTTCGTTTGTTCTTTATTGATTTTGTGTAAGTTGATCTTTTATAAATATCACTTAGTTTCCGTACCAGGTTTTTATATAACTTCTCGGCATCTTCTTCATTACTGACTTCTGTCCAGTCTACTTCCAAAATTAACTCATTTACTCTGCCGTTGCATATAACGGGTGATTTTTTAGCTGGTTTGGTTTTGGCAACACTGGTTTTGACAGCTGACGTGTGTTTAGTACCTTGTGTCACTGTCAAACAGCTTTAGTTTGGTTTGCAATTTAACCATGGATCGTCTTACAAATGAACAACGCTTGCAAATTATTGAATTTTACTATCAAAATTCGTGCTCGGTTCGAAATGTTCATCGCGCGCTGCTTCCATTTTATGATCGGCATTCTCGACCTTCTGAGCAGTCTATTCGGAAGATTGTGACCAAATTTCGCACCAAATTTACTTTGTTGGACATTAAACCACCAACACGTTTACGTACTGTGCGTAGTGAAGAAAATATTGCGGCCGTATCAGCTAGTGTGACAGAAGACCGCGAAATGTCGATTCGGCGCCGTTCCCTGCAGTTAGGGCTTTGTTACAGCACTACGTGGAAAATTTTGCGGTAGGATTTGGGCGTAAAGCCTTTTAAGATACAGCTGGTGCAAGAACTAAAGCTAGCCGACCTACCACAACGCCGAATTTTTGGTGAATGGGCTCTTGGAAAGCTGGCCGAGGATCCGCTTTTTTATCGAAAAATTGTGTTCAGCGATGAGGCTCATTTTTGGTTGAATGGGTACGTAAATAAGCAAAATTGCCGCATTTGGAGTGAAGATCAGCCAGAAGCATTGCAACAGCTACCAATGCATCCCGAAAAAGCCACTGTTTGGTGCGGTTTATGGGCCGGCGGCATTATTGGGCCATATTTCTTCAAAGATGATGCGAATCGCAGCGTTACTGTCAATGGTGAACGCTACCGAGCGATGATAACTAACTTTTTTTTGCCCGAAACGGAAGTTCTTGACTTGCATGATATGTGGTTTCAACAAGACGGTGCCACATGCCACACAGCACGCGAAACAATGGCGCAATTGCGAGGCGAGTTTGGTGAACAGTTAATTTCACGTTTCGGGCCGGTCAATTGGCCGCCTAGATCGTGCGATTTGACACCATTAGATTATTTTTTGTGGGGGTATGTCAAGGCTAATGTCTATAGGGACAAGCCCGCTTCGATTGACGCACTGGAAGCCAACATCCATGCATTCATTCGTGAGATACCGGCCGATATGTGTGAAAGAGTATGCCAAAATTGGACTCAGCGGATGGGCTACCTGAGACGCAGCCGCGGTCAACATTTGCATGAAATTATCTTTAAACATTAAATTGCAAGGTTCAAACTATCGATTCAAATAAATATTTCATTAATTTTTTTGGATTTTTTGTGTTTTTTTTTTTAAAAAAAGTTCTAAACCTCTTAAAAAATCACCCGTTATAAGAAGTACGGACTATGTGGTTCTCTGATGTTGCTAAGTCATCTGTGGAGTAAAGAGTCGGGTAATGGTCGTTTGTTTGTCTACTCTGCTTACAAGGATGTGATCAATTATTGATTTCGTCCCCTTCTTAGGATCTACCCTTGTGCATTCAGTAATGACATTCATAAGTCTCAATGATGCTAACATCTCCAAATATTCTTTCACATAGCTTGAGTTAGAATCATGTATATTAATATTCATATCCCCCATCACAATCATTTCTTCATTCTTTCCTATTTGACCTAGATTATTTGCAATTTCATCAATAAATGACTTTTTACTATAACCTGGTGGTCTATATACTCCAACAACGTGCTTTGTAATGTTTTTTTCCGTGAAGCTAATTTTAATATTTTCATATGATATAGTTTCCGAAGGTATTCGTTTGTGGGCTAGATTGTTCCGGACAAACATCATAATCCCTCCACCTCTCTTGTTATTTCGGTTTTCAAATTCCATATAATTCCATCGATCTCATAAAAACTAGTTTCTTCATCTTCTATGTTCGTTTCTACTAGAATAATTATTTTTAATGCACTTAAAAAGTGATTTATATTTAAAAGAAAGTTATTCCAATGTAAACGCAATGATCTTATATTACTTGACAAAGTTCGAGAGTCAAATTGTACTCCTAGAACCATTTTTATTTTTTTGGGAATTATTACGTGTCGTCCATGTATTCAAAGTTTTATGAAAGGCAAAACTTTGTTTTCGAAAATACACACCCTCCTAGAGATTTGCATTTCTAACTATTCAATAACAATTATGTACGAACGAGTATCTACTTGTGTTTGGATATATTTTTCAAAAATAAAAAAAATCCTTCAGAGTGTTGTCTCGATGAGAACTTATCTCGAGTCAGGAATTTTCCAATAACAAGGATAACTGCTATTTAACATGAAACAACTGAATAATGGAAATTCCTTACACAAAAAAAATGAAAAAAAAAGTTATCTTGTTTGTTTCATCTGAATGGAGGACATTCAAAAGTCCTTCGAAATGGCATAGCAAGCTAAAAAGTTATTCCTTTCGATATTCTCGCAAGTACCTGAAAAGACAGTCCTTAATGTATACCCAGTGGAATGAGGACCTGAAATTCAAATCTAATATTCTGCTTGAATATTCATAAATTTAAGACGTCCTTCACACGACACGGCCATATTATTCCACCCATTCGAGTTGGTATGAGTATCGAAAATTGATTTCGAAATGACGAGATACAATCTGAAATCGGAAATTTCCCTTGCGGAATGGCATAATAAAAGGTCGCGTACATTTGCTAGGCCCATCCTTGGGTGGGGGGGGGGTGTATATCGTTGATACTCTATCACCTGGGGAGTCACAATTTATCCTGATTCGTAACAAACAAAGATAAATGCCTTATCGGCGTGTGAAGTCATCAACGAAAAGGTGACACAAACACAGACATAACGAAAGAAATACCAACTTACCAAAACGGTTCATCCATTAGGCTTTCTATGCTACAAGTGGATGCTATCCGCACTCCTTCGTCGTTCAGGATTATCGCTCTATCAACTCCACGGTCTTCCAATTTAAGCATTTCAATTAGATTAAAGACTTTGTGTGAGACAGGCTTCAGGGCGAAACGACATTTTTCGTTTCGACTTGGCAGCGGAACGGTTATGTGTGGCAGGCCATGGATATATTTTACGGTTACTACATCTGCAAAGATAAGTTGAAAGATTTATTAGTAGGTATAGGTTTTGGGGCAAATGTCAAGAGAAATATGTCAAAATGTACGATCTAGAGAGCTAGGGGACATCGAAATACCTTTTAGATTCCATAACCACAGGTGAATTTCTTTTTTAAATGCGCAGACTTCATGCCGTCCGACTTGGCATCGTAAATATGTATCTCTCTCTTCGATAAACATTTTTAATCCAATTAATTTGAGTTCGTTTAGCGAGGTTTAAATATTCATTAGACGGTGCCATACAATTTATACTTTTGCCCATCAAAAAAGTGCAAAACCATGGATATGCGAGGAGCATTCAATTTATTTTCAAAGTGGTTTCACATGCATCTGTTCCAGCGATGTATGGAACCCTGGGTGTGCATAGTATATGACCAAAGGCACTGCAGTTCCAAGTCAATCCCCTTTGGAATTTGCTTCACCTTTGCTGTGTTTAAACTTTCATTACCTCGGTTCATGTTCATGACGATTTAAGGATAATTTATACATAATGCACAGTCTGTTGCGCAAGTGTGGTTATGCAAATGTATCATAGAATACTAAAATCTAGAATTCTAGGTCACGCTATGCAAACATTGAAAAACTTTGACATTTTTCAAGCGATTGCCTTGAGTAGACATTTTTATGAAACGTCAATTCATCACAATTTTACCAATGAGTTGCTTCATAGCGAAAAAAAGCACTGAAATAGCGACGCTGTGCATTGAAGTCGTTCAGTTGTGTTAACTCAACGGGGATATCGTCGAAAATATCGTGGGCAATAAGCACCGTCTGACAACACTATTCGTCGTTTGGTGTCGAATTTTTGATGACCACGGTACAGTGAGAGAACGTCGACATGCGGTTCACCAACGCCCAAGACGTTCTAATGAACTGGTTGGTGGGGTTTTTCGAAAGGCAAAGGAAGTCTTAGACCATTGACGAGCTCAAGGCAAACATTTGTGCCAAAATCATCGGTTTAACCCCGGAGATGCTCGAAAAAGTTATGGAAAACGCAGTATAGAGGATACATTTGGTCAATAGAGGGGGTCCAAATAAAATTTAACCTACTAAAGTGACGCAACCAACATGCCTTCCAATTAGCCCAGTCCTTAGCTAAATGCCTCTAGTTGGGCACTTCAAATTGGCTGAGGCCGGTTTCTACTTGTGCGCTCCACTTAAGGCTGGGTCTTCCTCTACTGCGTCCATGCGCTCTATATTTCTTAAACGTCGAATGCGAGAGTTTTTTGTTTACCAGGTCTATGTTGGGGGGTTTGATTTCTGACGAGATGTTGTTGTCAGAGATAATAGCGAGGCCTAGGTAGACAAAGGCCCGAACTAAATACAAATACAAATTTTTGGAGCAACTGGCTCGTTAGTACCCAGGGCCCAGCTTTATCAAAACCATTCATCTGAGCGTGTGTACTCCTTGCACGATGGTGGGACCTCCTCCTGGACTCCAAACGGCTAAGTTAAGATAAGCTTTTCTTGACAATTTGTACACGGGTGATTTGTCAGATCATCACGAGAGTGGAGCCAGTGATAAATCATTTGCACAGCAGTTCATTGCACCACTGAGCCCACTATAGACCCCAACTACCTAAAAGTTATATCAGCCAATTGTGACATTCTGTTCGAACCTTGTATCCCTGACTTTGACGTTTTACACTTTGGTAAAACTTCCCGAAATCACTCCTGGAGAGGCACCTCTCTATGTCTTCGATTGCACACTTGTCTCGCACTTTTGTCTTCTTTCTGAAAAACCGGTGTTCTTCCCTTAGTCTTTGCCTTTAGAGCTCAAGTGTAGCTCCCGTCACCTGCAGCTTTAGGCCTTTTTCTTGGCTACAAGCATCTTTCAGAATTCTTCATTAAGCCAATGTGGGAGCGAGAAACCTAGCACATCAGATGCGGCTTATCTAATAGCTTGTTGACATTGTTGCCATTGTTCTTCGACATTTGATGCTGGTGGTATATTAATACGCGTTCTGCGAAGGACTTGGAGTTCTCCTGCTATTACAGTCTTTCGACATTAAATCTTTTCAAATAATTTCTCATTTGTTGTAGCGTGGTAAATATCCACACACTGGAACCAGGTAATGGTCCAAGTCAATTTTAACCCCCCGGAATATTCGGACATCCAAATTACTAGATGTAGTCCTCTTGTCTCTCGCAATATAATCAATTTGATTGAGCGTCTTGAGATCTGGAAACCACCATATCCATCTATGAATATCGCGGTGAAGAAACCGTGTGCTGGATATAGTCGCATTTCGTCCTTTAGAGAAGTCAATTAGCCTAAGTCCGTTGGCAGACGTATTGTCGTATAGGCTTTATTTTCCGATAATACTGCTAAAGTTTTCTTCCCATCCTACCTTTGCGTTAAAATCTCCCAGCACGATTTTAACATCGTACTTCGGTAGTCGCTCATAAGTTTTGTCAAAGAGCTCGCAGAAGCAGGCTTTAGCCTTTTTCCTCCGTCGGTGCGTGAGTGCATATAAGGCTTATGTTGGCTAAATAAGTCATATGACTTCTTGCCATAGTCTGGAACTTATAACAAATCCACATCCGAATAGTCGCTGTGTCATTTCGCTATAACACGGTCCGACGTAGAAGTATCAGTTTTTCATAATTTTTTCCCGCCCTATTCCATCGTTTTTTCTGAATGGCAGTAATGTCTGCGTTATAGCAGCTTAGGGCTACCGCTAGTTATTCGCCTGCCCCTCTCCTTATAATAATCTCACATTCCAGGACTAACGTCGTTGTCCGTTTTTTATTTAGCTTGGCCGTCAACAATAAAATCAGTCCTCTCCGAGGCTCTTGGTTGCCACTTTCCGTAAGTGGGTAGTTAGCCCAAAGCATTACCCCCAACCTGGAGGACAAGCCTTATATATTAGATACGCCTAGAGTACAGGTCCATCAGTAGCCACTACGGGATTGAGTGTTGCTATGGCGTTGGCCTCTCGGCTATCCCGCCATCATCTCTGTTCAGCCACTAACCCTTGAGATTCTTAGATGACCTGTTGTCTTAGTATGTCGGCGCAGCCCAATATGTTGTTTACTTTGTCCATCCTAATTGGGACTGTAAACGTCACCGTTGACTACATCTGGGGTATTATTCCGATGCCGTCCGAATGGTTACACGATTTATAAATAAATTTCTACCTCCTACATATTTTTCAGGTATTGATACCAGCGGCACCTATTGGCCCAAAACTACCCATTTTTTGTTGTACAGCATGTTGAACAGCATTAGTTCTTAAACAATTTAAAATCTTCTCATAGCTTTTTCAGTTTGTCTAAGGATTGTGACGGTTAACTCAAATTGATTTAATTTAGAATAAATTTTAAGGCCACACGTTATCACCTCATGTTCAGGCAATCATTCAATGAAAATCTAATTATACACTACTACGACCTAAGTACATTCAATATATCTCACCAATCCTTCCACCAACACACACATTTTCTAATTAACCATTTTGGATCCATCATTATTCAAGAACGCTTACATAAGGTTAAGGTCCTTGTATGTTCTAAATCCCTCTTGGAAAGTGTGTAGGCGTACGGGCTCTTGAAATGTTCAAAAGGTGGTTGAGTACGTTTCAAGGATTCTTATGAAATGTCAACTTAGGTCTATTTGAGGATGTTTTTAATTTTTAGTTTTAACACAGCGTAAGGAGGCACGTTTGTAACGTAGTAGTTGTGGACATGCGTTTAAGATAACATGCGAGTTAAAGAAATTTTCATGTGCTGATGATTTTTTGAGTTTTTCATTGAAGGGGTTTACGTTTAGGAGGACAGGTTGTAAAGTTCTTAAATATCTATAAAAAGGAATTTCATTAATTTACTGCACAAAATAGGGTGATTGTTCGACCAAGTATTATTGGCATATAGAGGGTGTTTTTTTTTAGAGGTATAGAACTTCGAATTGAAATAAAACACAAGAAAATCGTTTTAATGTCCATCAATTTGGCTTTGTTGGAAGGATAATTTTCTGCCATTAATGATTAAATATGATTTCGGGCATGTGCCCGCCGCGGCTGGTTCGAAAAAAGCCAATTTTCAACGCCAATAACGCCACGAATGTTGGCTAAAAGTGACAACCCCTAACGTGTCTGGTTTGTTGGCGTAGACAAGCGACTTCAGATATCCCCAAAGAAAATAATCCAATGGTATCAAATCACACGATCTTGGTGGCCAATTGACAGGTCCATTCCGCGAAATGATACGCTCATCGAATGTTTCCTTCAAAAAAACGGTTGTGACGTGCGCTGTGTGGCATGTAGCGCCTTCTTGTTGGAACCACATCTCATCCACATTCATGCCATCCAATTCGGGAACAAAATAGTCGGTTATGGTCATGGCTCTATACCGATCTCCATAATCTCCGGTAACTAACGCTCCAGCATCATTTCGTAAGAAGTAGGTATGGCGCAATGACTCCACCAGCCCATAGAGCACACCAAAAAGTCAGTTTTTGTGGATGTAATGACGTCTCACATGGATTTTCTTCACTCCAAATGCTTCAATTTTGCTTGTTGACATAGCCATTCAACCAAAAATTCCTGAACAAAATTTTGCGATGAAAATCAGCATCAATCTCATTTTCGGCCCATAAACCAAAATCACGACGCATTGCATGGTCTCGCGGTTTTGATTCTTGTAAGGTCGTAAGCCAAGATCTTTGCGCAAAATCGTCCATAAAGTTGATGTGGACAAACTCCAATTGCTATGCACGGTGGCGAATCGATTCATTGGGGTCCTCTTCAACACTTTGCTCTACAGCGGCAATTATTTCTTCGGTGCGCACTGTTCGACGTCACTGCGGATGCGTATTATCACATAGAGTAAACGTAGTGCGAAAACGATCCGTAACCGAATTAATTGCTCTGATGGACGATTATGGCGACCATAAAATTGACGGAGCCTGCGGTAAACTCCGCGAACTGAAACTTTATTTTCGAAATAAATTTGCACTATTTGCAAGCGTTGTTCATTTGTCAACCTGTTCATCATGAAATGGCAAACCAAATTGGACATAAATGACATCAGAGTTGCCCGATTTGACCACAAAATGTCTGTTTTATCTCTATTCGAAAAACCAACCTCTAAAAAACACCCGTTACTGATAGGTCTGTTCCCGTACAAAAAAATATTTACTGATTCTTACTGATTTTTACTTATTGCCGTTCCGTACGCAAAAATAAGTAAAAGAGACAGCTCACGAGAGTGCAAAAAATAAATTTACTGAAGAAATTTCTGTTGGTAAAAATCAGTAAACTGTCAGTTGGTATCTAAAAGTGACAACTCGCTTATTTTGACAGGTGATACTAACGGGTGATTTTTTAAGAGGTTTAGAACTTTAAAAAAAAAAAAAAACACAAAAAATTCGAAAAAATGAATGAAATATTTATTTGAATCGATAGTTTGAACCTTGCAATTTAATGTTTAAAGATAATTTCATGCAAATGTTGACCGCGGCTGCGTCTCAGGTAGCCCATCCGCTGAGTCCAATTTTGGCATACTCTTTCACACATATCGGCCGGTATCTCACGAATGAATGCATGGATGTTGGCTTCCAGTGCGTCAATCGAAGCGGGCTTGTCCCTATAGACATTAGCCTTGACATACCCCCACAAAAAATAATCTAATGGTGTCAAATCGCACGATCTAGGCGGCCAATTGACCGGCCCGAAACGTGAAATCAAGAACTTCCATTTCGGGCAGTGGCTTTTTCGGGATGCATTGGTAGCTGTTGCAATGCTTCTGGCTGATCTTCACTCCAAATGCGGCAAATTTGCTTATTTACGTACCCATTCAACCAAAAATGAGCCTCATCGCTGAACACAATTTTTCGATAAAAAAGCGGATCCTCGGCCAGCTTTCCAAGAGCCCATTCACCAAAAATTCGGCGTTGTGGTAGGTCGGCTGGCTTTAGTTCTTGCACCAGCTGTATCTTAAAAGGCTTTACGCCCAAATCCTTCCGCAAAATTTTCCACGTAGTGCTGTAACAAAGGCCTAACTGCTGGGAACGGCGCCGAATCGACATTTCGCGGTCTTCTGTCACACTAGCTGATACGGCCGCAATATTTTCTTCACTACGCACAGTACGTAAACGTGTTGGTGGTTTAATGTCCAACAAAGTAAATTTGGTGCGAAATTTGGTCACAATCTTCCGAATAGACTGCTCAGAAGGTCGAGAATGCCGATCATAAAATGGAAGCAGCGCGCGATGAACATTTCGAACCGAGCACGAATTTTGATAGTAAAATTCAATAATTTGCAAGCGTTGTTCATTTGTAAGACGATCCATGGTTAAATTGCAAACCAAACTGAAGCTGTTTGACAGTGACACAAGGTACTAAACACACGTCAGCTGTCAAAACCAGTGTTGCCAAAACCAAACCAGCTAAAAAATCACCCTTTAGTATGGTTTTGGGACAGCAATGCTTAAAACTGCTTTACTTTACACTTCTACAGATCACAAACGTATTCATCGATTTCGAAGTCACATTTGACAGCATTTGTAGAGACGAACTATACAGAGACATGCCTACTTTTGGTAAATCAATCTCCAACAAGGTCGGTAACGACAAGCTCCGACTAGATTTTTCTCTTACTTTTTGCGTTTTTTTTTTGTAAATTAGTGAGTTGATGTCATTCGCGGAATATTACTTTATTCAATGATCACCATTGATCTAAAGGTAAAACGAAAAATCAATGAAACAACTTGTGCAACTTTTTTAGTACGGGAACGCTAGTATAGAGGCTTACATCTAAAGCTTATGCATATATTCGCTTCCACATGTATGGACGACGGAATTATATATTCTGTAACGGTAAATTGAATTCACTAGGAAAGACAAATCAAAATAATTTGCTTATCTTGTCTGTCCTTTACGGAATATCGGTAACGTAGTTCATGGATAGGTTTTCGATATAGGGAACTACCTGAGTGAGTTCATATATTTCCCCAAAATAATGAGAGGAAGTACCAATATAACAGCTCTTCCTAAACTAAAGGATAATACCCATTTCAACACAACAACTCATCCAACTGATAACATTTATTGCATTCCATTCAATTATGGATTACCCCACTAGATGCAACTTTTGCGATTGGGAATTACATCGAATAATCCCACCCACAAACCTAACCCACGATACTCGTTTGTATCGAAACATTCCAAGGAGTTTGCTGTCAATAAAATCCATTTATTGCCTTCGCATCCTTTATCCATGTTAACATGGTCCTTTCTACCCTCTCAACGCAGATGGGTGAAAAGATAAAGAATGCACTTAATAAAATTGTTATGGACCGCTGAACTGTTGGTATCGATCGTTTAACGGTTATCTCCTTAAATAGCAGGAAGATCCGTTTTCCCTCGTCCTGACATTTCATTCATTATATTGAGACTTCCCCAGTTGAAGTTGAGATAACCATGATGACTATATTGACACGTTGTGAGAACATTTTCTGAACGCTTCTCCTTTAAGGAGACGTCCGGAAGGAAGCGATGAGGATGAGAAAAATAAAGTCAAAGCAACAGTATGTAATGCGTTACGAGTTGACTTTTAGTCCTGTCTGGAGTGCTGAGTAATTGTGCTTACAAATTGTGTGGAAATAGGAAAATGGGATTTCCTGGGATTACCGGAATAGTTTTCAGTTTGTTTTATTGTCTTGGAAAGGTCAGGTCGTTTAGATTTTCCTTTGATTAAGGGTCATCGTTGGACAAAGAGAGATTGATAGTCTTTTGTTGAATGTTCCTTTGTTACAAAAATAAATGTACGGTTAGAAAATGTTTTTTTTTTGTGTTTTTTAAGTATTTCAGAGATGTTCTTTCGCTCCACCAGCTAAGATTTTTTAGTGGAACAATATTCTCAGCAGAGGAGAATTTTTTCTGGTTTTCCTTACTTCGCAGCTTGTAATAATGATGAATTCTCCTATTACACATACAAAATCACCTGATGAACCCTTTTATCAAAATGGATGAGGAGACGAATCCAAAACAAAATTTTATCTCAGCATATTGCAGAGCGAGGAATTGTATTCGTCTTAGGTTAGGTTAGGTTTACGGGTTGGTGGAGTAGAGGATCCTCTATTCTGCCACACTTAGGTCCATGTGGACCCATTGTGATACCCTTGGTGAGATTTCGTCCTTCCTTATCGTTACTTTGGGTTACTCCACTCTATCCAGCCATCCTGATGTTCGTAGGAACCTGTGAAGATAGGGTAATGGAATATCAGAAAGTTTTTGGCTGTCTTGGAAGTAGTAGCTTCCAAGTGTTCTGTTCCTCAGGTGACAGAGACTCGGCAGTGACAGAGGAAATGAGGTGTATTCTCGTGTGTTTCTTCATCACCACAGCCTCTACAGATATCGTCATCCTTGAGATTTAGTTTCATTGTGGGGGTTCTGTGAAAGTTATCACCAGTGAGAGCCCCTACCAGTTGTATTCGACTTACAAAGATCTCGGAGATATCGGATGGGAAGTTTTCGTCTACTGCGTCCGACGTCTTGTAGAGAATTGAAAATTCGATCTACATGGCCTAGCTTTCTTAAACGTCCAACGAGGAGTTTTTTTGTCACTATACTGCTAATAGTTTTTGGTTGAGTCTACGTCTCCATAGCCTGTCATCACAATCGTGAACAAACATTTTTCACCCAAAATAGGTAAGGATTTCCCATCCGCTTTGGATACGTTCCATGTTTCAACGAGCGCCGTAGAGCAGGACTCGTTTTTTATAGATGTCAATATCGTCGATTTATTCTAAAAAATAGTTGGACTGTTTAATGGAAGATTGTGGCTCTGGTGTTGGCTCGGGAGTTTTGGACAATCAAGAATGATGTCACATGAGAGTGTGTCGCCTTGCCTAAATCCTTTTTTGGTATCAAATGTGTCGGTGGGGTCATTTCCGACCCTGATGGTGCAGCGAGAATTCTCCATCGTCATCCTACACAAACGGACGAGTTTGGGCGGTATACCAAAACTAGACATGGCTCTGTACAGTTGGTCTCTATAAATGCTGTCATATGCGGCTTTGAAATCGATGAATAGGTGGTGGGTATCGATTTGGACTTCTTGAATTTTTCCAGGATCTGCCGAAGTGTGAAAATTTGATCGGTTGTGGACTTTCCTATTTGGACCAGTTGGTTTTTTTCTGGATCTGTCAAAATGTGAAGTTAAAAACTTTGCTGGCCTTACGGTTGCGCTGACATTTTACGGAATATAAGATCTTGGTTAGCCATAAGGAGTTGGATTTTTTATGAAATGGACAAACGATGCTTAGTTGGTAAATGTTGCTTACCAAAACACCTCCTCTTGCTTTATATATCATTGCAGGAATGTCATCATTTTCGACAGCCTTGCTAAAAGCTTAATTTTAGATTTTACTGCCCTCACTTTATTTAGGTCGTTTCTCTGGTAGTTTTTGCTATCGTCGTGAATAGTAAATGCTTCGTTCTGCTTGACACCGGGAATTTGATTACCATCGGCCTTTAATGGTCTGCAGATGAGGTTCAATCATATACTCAGCATTGACTGGGGTCCAGCTACAATGTTTCCTTGTTCATCTCGACATGATTCTGCTCGGGCTTTGTATCCCTGTCACTTTAGTGACACTTCTCTATATTTTTGATCGCGTCTTTCTTCCTTCTTTTTCCTGAACAGCCGGTGCTCTTCCCTTTTTCTTTCAACTTCTTCAGCAGCTCTTGTCTTTGCCTGCAGCCTTATTTTTGGCTATAAGCATTTGTCGGCATTCTTCGTCAAATAATCGGTTACTTGCTTACATTGGTCTTCGACATAAGATGCTGGCGCTATGGTGTATTCAAGATCTTGAAGAATGCGCTGTCGGAAAAGGTCAGAAGAGTACCTTTCGATTGTAGTTTTCCGACTTAAAATAATTTCGCATTTCACATTCACACCTTGGCTGTAACAAGGAGTCAATATGGTTACTTCGACTGTCCTTTGGTTGGTCCGGAGACCACCATCTCCCCTTAGGTTGTCAAGGCGAGAAAAGCGTGTGGTGGATATAGACGAATTGCATTTCCCATCGAAGTCAAAGTTGTATCTGCTGGGATTTCTTTTACTACTGCTAAATGCTGCTTCTTTTTCCATCTTGACCTTAAAATCCTTCAGCTCAATTTTAAAATTCTACCTCGCCAGTCCTTAGTGGTATCGTTGTAATCGTAACGCGTTCACTGATTTTGTCAAAGCATATGAATTTTTGGTTAAATTTGTCGGTTCCTACTATGGGCGATAGTATTTCCTAGATTGCAGTAATGTCTATTTTGTAGCAGCTTAGAGCTTCAAATATTCGATTTGCTGATATGGGCATCGTTGTCCTTTTTGTTCGTTTCGCATGGTCGTCAACCAATACAATCAGTCCCACCTCAGACCCTGCGAACACAATCAATTGCGTTCCCAATGTCATTAAATCACATAGGCACATGCCAGTAGTACTTGGTTAAACAATCACCCTATTTTGTGCAGTAAATTTATGAAATTCCTTTTTATAGATATTTAAGAACTTTCCAACCTGCCCTCCTAAACGTAAACCCCTTCAATGAAAAACTCAAAAAATCAGCAGCACATGAGAATTTCTTTAACTCGCATGTTATCTTAAACGCATGTCCACAACTACTACGTTACAAACGTGCCTCCTTACTCTGTGTTAAAACTAAAAATTAAAAACATCCTCAAATAGACCTAAGTTGACATTTCATAAGAATCCTTGAAACGTACTTAACCACCTTTTGAACATTCCAAGAGCGCGTACGGTTACACACGTTCCAAGAGGGATTTAGAACATACAAGGACCTTAACCTTATGTAAGCGTTCTTGAATAATGATGGATCCAAAATGGTTAATTAGAAAATGTGTGTGTTGGCGGAAGGATTGGTGAGATATATTGAATTTACTTAGGTCGTAGTAGTGTGTAATTAGATTTTCATTGAACGGTTGCCTGAACATGAGGTGATTATGTGAGGCCTTAAAATTTATTCTAAATTAAATCAATTTGAGTTAACAGTCCCAATCCTTAGACAAATTGAAAAACCTATGAGAAGCCTTTAAATTGTTTAAGAACTAATGCTGTTCAACATGCTGTACAACAACAAATGGGTAGTTTTGGGCCAATAGGTGCCGCTGGTGTCAATACCTGAAAAATATGTAGGAGGTAGAAATTTATTTATAAATCGTGTAACCATTCAGACGGCATCGGCATAATTCACCAGATGGAGTCAACGGTGGCGTTTACAGTCCCACTTAGGATGGACAAAGTAAACAACATATTGGGCTGCGCCGACATATTCAGACAACAGGTCATCTAGGAATCTCAAGGGTTAGTGGTTGAACAGAGATGATGGCGGAACAGCCGAGAGGCCAACCAAACAGCAACACTCAATCCCGTAGTGGCTACTGATGGACCTGTGCTCTAGGGGTATCTAATATATAAGGCTTGCCCTCCAGGGTGGGGGTTATGCTTTGGTCTAACTACCCACTTACGGAAAGTGGCAACCAAGAGCCTCGGAGAGAATTTAATTGTTGACGGCCAAGCTAAATAAAAAACGGACAACGACGTTCGTTTCTGCCCCTGGAATGTGAGATTATTATAGGGAGAGGGGCAGGCGAATTACAAGCGGTAGTTCTTATCTGCTACAACGCAGACATTACTGCCATTCAGGAAATACGATGGAATAGGGCGGACAAAAAAATTATGAAAAACTGATATTTCTACTACGGACCGTGATATAGTGAATAGAAACGGCGACTATTCGGATGTGGATTTGTTATAAGTTCCAGACTTAGGCAAGAAGTCTTATGACTTATTTAGCCAACATAAGTCTTATATGCACTCACGCTCCGACGGAGGAAAAAGGCGAACGACTGCTTCTATGAGCTCTTTGACAAAACTTATGAGCGACTACCGAAGTACGATGTTCGAATTATTGTGCTGGGCGACTTTAACGCAAAGGTAGGATGGGAAGAAAACTTTAGCAGTATTGTAGGAAAATAAAGCCTACACGACAACACGTCTGGCAACGGACTTAGGCTAATTGACTTCTCTACGGAACGAAATGCCACTATAGCCACGGTTTTCTCACCTCGATATTAATAGAGGGATATGGTGGTCTCCAGACCAATATACGCTCAATCAAATTGATCACTTTGCGATAGACAAGAGGACCATATCCAGTAATTTGGATGTCCGGACATTCCAAGTGACTAACATCGACTCGGACCACTACCTGGTTACAGCCAAGGTAAGAATGCGGATATCCACCACGCCACAACAAACAAATTTATTGTCGAACGATTGCTATCGAATGAGACCGCTAAGGCCTTCGCGCAACGAGTATCCCTTAACCTCTCGATTCACACCAACCACCAGCATCGAATGTCGAAGAACAATGGCAACGATGCCTAGAAGCCATTAGATCAGCCGCAACTGATGTGCTAGGTTTCTCGCGGCCACCAAGCAAGAAAACCCTGGTTTGATGAGGAATGCCGACAGATGCCCGCAGCCAAGAACGAGGCCTACAAGGCTAAGCTGCAGATGAAGACGAGAGCTGCCATTGAGCTCATTAAGGCAGAGAAGATGGTAAGGACACCGGATTTTCAAAAAGAAGACAAAATTGCATGAAAAGCCCTCGATCGAGGATATAGAGAGGTGTCACTCCACGAATGATGTTCGTAAGTTTCACCAAAGTGTGAAACGTCATGAACAAGATCGTAGTTGAGACGCAGTCGATGCTGCGAATATGGAAGAACCACTTCTGCAGACTGTTAAACGGTGATGACGAACAATTTTTCGCTGTCAGGCAGAACGAAACCTTCAATATTGGCGACGATAGCGAAAACTACCAATCACCCGACCTAAGTGAAGTAAGGATAGCCATATCCAAACTTAATCTTAACAAGACTCCCGAAAATGACGGGATTGGACAGTCGGGCTCTAAACTTGGCTGCTACGAAAAAGTGGTCAGAGTCGACGTTTGACCCTCTGAATGTGTGTACATCTAGGATGTTGGATGCGTGCCTTGCTTCTATGAGCACATGGTTGGTTTGGTTTGCGATTTAATCATCTGGAGACCGCCAGGTTGTGGTGATTCGAAATAGTAGGAACCTGCCAACCGATGTTTCATTTGGCTAAGAAGGCAATTAAGAAGTAAAGCCCTCTATCGAACTACTAAGGAGATCCTATACAAAACCCTGATCATACATCCCAGTCCTGCTCTATGAAAATGAAGAAATCTCTGTCGTTTTGGGAGAAAAATTCTTCAATATATGTTCGGTCCCGTTTGAGTTGATAGGCTATGGAGACCAAGATTGAACCAAGAACTTTATGAGATATACAGCGATATGAATCTGGTCAAAAAAAATCAGTATTGGACGTTTAATATGAAATGAGACATGTAGAGTGAATGGACACCAATACTTCATTAATGTTGAAAAGTACTTTTTAAGAACCAATCTTTAAAAGGCACAAAAGTCGAAGGACCTGGGAGTCCACATCAAATTGAAAACTTCTGTCTTCAATGACTGATCACCACATCGCCACCCAAACCACAAGCTATACCTCCTCCAACATCAACCAGAAAACAGCTCCCCCTCCCACCATGCCATAAAAAGTTGGCATAATTTTTAATTTTTTTTTTCTAAATTTATCTCACTGAATTATGCATGTCGTGCTCGTACTGTGTATACTCGTATCTATCGCATATTAAAATGCCTCAGCACGGTAAATTGGATAAAACTTACCGAGTAACGATACAGATACGAAAATAAACTGCATTCTCGTTTCATATCACCAAATATCACACTGTACATTGTTCCAGAAACGCTCCAGAGCATGAAGTTGGACAGAAAGAACAAAACAGCAACAACAACAAAAAAACAAATAAAAAAATATTTCTCTCGCCTCCTAATCAGGCACCAGACACGGGACTTCTACGATGCGCCATCTAACTCATGTATCCACCAGATACTGATGAGATTCTGCAAAATTGTTATGAAGTGAGTGTGCCACAAAGTATCTGTACATGGTTAACACTTTTTAGCCACAATTATTCTAGCTTTATGAGCTATTATGTGAATGTATGTGTGTGTGTTTTTTTTTGGATATCCGTGGATGATTTTCGATTATAATTGCAAGTGGTAGAGTGGTGTGCGAGTATGCCGCGACTTGGGATGATGTTTTAGCTCGCGCTGTTTAGCTTCAATTGTGGGTATTTGGATCTTTCGTGACAGCATAGAGAACGCATAAATCGGTCATAAAGCGCAACTCTCAACTGGTTGCAGTTGGAAGCAAGCATTCAAGCAAAAGTGGATTTTTTTTCTAAACAAACAAAAAAAATTTATATTGATGAATTAAGTGGAAGAGTACTCCCATTAATTAGGTGCTACTGAACAGTGGGGTTGGATTGGGAACTTTAAAAAGGTTAGTAAAAGTTTTTTTTTTAATTTGTGATTTACTTTTAGTAAAATTAGTTGTTTTGAGAACTAGAAAATGTTTTGAATAGCCTTTCCTATCTTTTTACGGATATGACAAAATCGATGAACATCGTTTTTCTGATATTAACATTGACACATGTACAGAAGACCCGTTTCTAAACATAAGGCGGCTCAAGTCATCATTCTATTGGAAGACTCACTCATTTCGCAGAGAGCAGCTTTGCCATTCGGACATGAACATTTTCGTATATTTGTTCAAGGTGGTCCAAAAGTTGTAAACCTATCTGAAGATTATGTTGTCAAATGGAGTCTTATCGGACTTTGACATTTGTAAGTCAATATTAGGTTAGGTTGGTGGGTTGATGAGGCAGACGGTGTGTGCCTTACCTCATCGCACTCAGGTCATAGACCCATTGTGATGCCCGTTGGGGGTCCACTTGTGTGGTTGGTTCATTCATTGTCCCGTTACTGTCCATTGTTGTTAGCCTCTTTCCAGTCATCCAGATGTTGTTGCAAGCCTGAAAAGATTAGGGAGAGAGATTTCGGATAGATCCGTGAGGTCATGGAAAAAGTATTTTCCTAAGGTTCTCATTCTTAATTGGCTGATGCCTGGGCAGTGGCACAGAAAGTGGAGGGTATCCTCGTGTATTTCTTCATAACCGCAGCCTCTACAGAGGTCATCATCTATGAGATGCATTTTCAGTTTGTGGCTTTTTAGTAAGTTGTGTCCAGTAAGAATCCCAACTAAAGTAGAGACAAATTTCCTGTTTCTATGAAGTAGTTTATGGGTTCTGGCTTTGTCATACTCGGGCCACATCCTTTTGGAAGTTTCACAGGTGGGAAGGGAGTTCCACCTGTTTTTGGCGGTGATCAGTGTTTTCTGTCCCACCCGAGATTTGAGGTCGCATAGTGGTGGTTTGACAGACTAGTCTGCTTGGTCAATGCTGGAGGCAGATCCTTTTCTCGCCAGTTCGTCAGCGATTTCATTGCCCTGTATGCCTCTGTGTCCGGGGACCCAGCAGAGCTTAACATTATGTTGGACGCCAAGAACCTTTAGCTCTTCATAACGTTTCACAAGCCGAGATTTTATTTCGACAGCAGAGATAGCTTTTATTGCAGCCTGACTGTAAATAAAGATGGTGATATCATCTGGTGGTATCGCCAGCATTGAGGTCGTTTGGCTGCCTCTGCTACCGCCAATATTTCGGCTTTGGAAGACACTGCTGTGCTCAGGGAGACGAAAGGTAATGTTTAGCTTTAGTGTTTCTGAAAACACTCCAATCAATATTAAAATAACCTACTTTTGCTTCCCCTCTTTTATATCCACTGGTGCTGGAAATGTTCCGACTGAATGCTGGCGTTTTTTCTTAAAATTCTGATCAGATACTGTTTAACAATTTTATGTTTCCATTTTTTAAAAACCCTTTTAGTAATATTTGGAAAATTGTGATTTTGAGCACGTAGAACTTATAGATGATGGTGAATAGTTTTGATTGAAATAATAACTTCGCACACACACAAATAAAGGAAAAAGCAAGGTGTGGGACCCCCAGTATGGGCCGTAAATGCCAGATATTTTTATACCCCATCCCATCCCCTATCTTAGTTTTGACATTCAGTTTGTAAAATAGCGAAATAATTTCAACAGATATAGTTGTTAAGTGGCGCTACAGTCCGGGATGAACCTGGGCCTAAATCAACATGCCTCTCCAATTAGCCCGGTCCTTAGCTTACTGCCTCCAATTGCGCACTCCAAGTTGGTTGAGGTCTGTTTCTACTTGTGCGCGCCACTTAAGGCGAGGTCTTCCTCTACTGCGTCCGACGTCTGGCTGGGAATTGAAGACTCTGCGAGCCGGAGTATTGGTGTACATTCGTTCTACATGTCCTTGCCATCTTAAACGTCCAATGAGAAATTTTTCGACCAGGGGTATGTCGCTGTACAGCTCGTATAGTTCGTGGTTGAATCTTTGTCTCCATAGCCCGTCAACGCAAACGGGACCGAAGATTTTCCGAAGAATTTTTCTCTCGAACCGACCAAGGATTTCTTCATCCGCTTTTGATACGGTCCATGCTTTAGCGCCGTAGAGCAGGACTGGGATGATAAGGGTCTTATATAGGATCTCCTTAGTAGTTCGAGTGAGGGCTTTACTACTAAATTGCCTTCTTAGCCCGAAGAAACAGCAAGAGTAATTCTTCGTTTGATCTCTGACGAGATGTTGTTGTCAGAGTTAATAGCGGACAAAGTCCCGTACTACATCAAAGTTATATCTGTCAATGGTGACGTTCTGTCCAATTCGTCGATGTTGTGTGTTCTTTCGTGTTGACAGCATATACTTATTCTTACCCTCATTTGACATCACGTTGAGTCCTACCAATGATGTCAATATCGTCGGCGTATGCTAGTTGTTGCATTTTTTTTTTTGGAAAATTGTGCCTCTGGTGTTGGCTCGGGAGTTTTGCACAATCTTCTCAAGAATCAAATTGAAAAAGTCACATTACAGCGCATCGCCTTGCCTAAATCCTTCTTGGTTTCGAATGTGTCGGTGAGGTCATTTCCGACCCTGATGGTGCAGCGAGAATTCTCCATCGTCATCCTACACAAACGGACGAGTTTGGGCGGTATACCAAAACTAGGCATGGCTCTGTATAGTTCGTCACTATAAATGCTGTCGTATGCGGCTTTGAAATCGATAAATAGGTGGTGGATATCGATTTGGACTTTTTGGGGTTTTTCCAGGATCTGCTGAAGTGTGAAATTTTGATCGACTTTGGACTTTCCTGGCCTAAAACCACACTGATAAGGGCCGATCAGGCTGTTGGTAAACGGTTTCAGGCGTTCCAATATTACGGCAGATAGGATCTTGTAGGCGATGTTGAGCAGACTTATGCCTCTGTAGTTGGCGCAGTTCAGAGGGTCTCCTTTTTTGTGGATCGGGCAAACGATGCTCAGGTTCCATTCTTCAGACATTCTTTCAACCGAACAGATTTAGTACATAAGACTTTAGTACTAAATACCCTTTAGTACATAATATTTGGAAAATTGTGATTTTGAGCATGTAGAACTTATAGATGATAGATAACTTCGCACACACAAATAAAGGAAAAAGCAAGGTGTGGGACCCCCTGTATGGGCCATAAATACCAGATATTTGTATACCCTATCCAATCCCCTATATTAGTTTTGACATTAAGTTTGTAACATAGAGAA
Source organism: Rhingia campestris (assembly GCA_932526625.1). NCBI lineage: Eukaryota > Metazoa > Arthropoda > Insecta > Diptera > Syrphidae > Rhingia > Rhingia campestris. The sequence goes on from OW052184.1 coordinate 21,278,014, forward strand.
ATAATTTCGACAGATATATACCTTAAAGTATAAGGATCGACTTAGAATCGCTAGCTAAGTCGATCTTGCTATATCTGTCTGTCCGTCCGACTGTGTCACCGATTTTTAGGCCTTAAATGTTGATCTGAAGTTATAAAATTTGGTATAGTTCTGTCCGAAAAAAGTAGAACAAGTGTAAATTTTGTTTAAATCCACCCACTGCCACTCCCTTTTTAAGTAAAACGTGGCCAAACGATCAAGAATTTTGAAAAAAAAAGTTTCTTAATAGCATATTTAGACAATCGCAATAACTATATTACTTCCTTATAAAGTTGTTTTTTGACACGTCTACTTTTTGGGGACGTTATCAGTAAAAAAACGTTTTTCGGTAACATTTTAATAAAATCGAAAAATCTTTCGATGCAAAATCATTGGTTATGATAATATAAACATTTCGTCAATAGATCATTTTTACCCACGCCCACTATTTGGAGGCCTTTTTCTATTAAAACCATTTGTATACCCTACCCCATAGCTTATGCAATAGAAAAACCTTGTTTTTTTGTTCGAGCCACAAAGTTTTCTGAACAAGATGTGGTGACAATGTCATTTTCTATATTTCATTCAAATTCACTTTTTAGAATCGCCCACTTTTTGAATACATTCATTTGAAGGATGGGATGGGGTAGGATATTCAACTATCAAACAATATTTATTTATTTATTTATTTCATCTACTGAGCTTAACTCTAACAGATTACTAACAATATTGTATTAACTTAAGGTATGTGTAATAATTTCAGTATTAAATATTTAAAATTCATTCTATTTAGTGTTAAATCTATTTCATTTGGAATTAGCAAAGGTAATTCATTAAAAAGTTTAATACATCTTGATATGGGTTCGTTACATCCATAATTATATTTATGCCTCTGAGCTTTCAAAAAATGACGCTGACGCAAATTCATTTCGGGTACATATATATCAAATAACTCAAGGATATCTGGACATTTCACACGACTCGAGAATACATCATGTACAAACATTATACATTGAACACACCGTCTCATTTCTAAAGTTTCAAGCCCTATAATGGCGCATCTTTCTAAATATGAAGGCATTTTTTCAATATTAGGGCTTAGTTTTCTTATAACAAAACGAGTAAATGATTTTTGAACTTTTTCTATTCGAGTTATAGCATTATAATGGGAGGGGTACCATATAATAGAACAATATTCAAGTAAAAAACGTACCAGAGACATATAAACAGATTTAAGGGCATACATATTGGTGAAATCAGAACAATTACGTTTTACGAAACGAAACATAGAATTAGCTTTTGCTATAATATAGTCCATATGAATGGAAAATGTAAATTTGGTGTCAAAAATTATTCCAAGGTCCTTAACATCATTTTTTCGTTCTAACATTATATCTGCAATATTATAGATAAAAATTGTTGGAGTTAAAAGACGGTTTGCAGTAAAGACATAACACTTATTTGTATTCAATTTCAAAGCATTATTTTTACACCAATTGACGACTACATTAAGATCACTTTGAATTTTAGTGCAGTCAAAAACGTTTTTCACTCTACAAAATAGCTTTATATCATCTGCATACATTAAACATTTAGTATATTTCAACAAAGACGGGATTTCATTTATGAATATATTAAATAAAAGAGGACCAAGATGGCTACCCTGTGGAACACCCGACGATACATTTATGTACCTTGATAAAATATTGCTAATTTTAACGCATTGTTTCCTACATTTGAGGTAACTTTGGATCCAATTTAAGAGCATCCCATGTATACCAAATGATTCAATTTTGACAATCAATGTGTTATGACAGATAGTATCAAAAGCTTTTATAAAATCTGTGTATATTACATCGACTTGATAGCCGGATTCAAATGCTTCTATGACATATTTCGAAAGCAGTATAAGGTTGGTTGTAGTGGATTTACCAGCTACAAACCCATGCTGTTCAATACAAATATGCTCTTTAAAAAAAAAGGTAAGATTATCAGAGACGATCAACTCAAAGAGTTTTGGGATTGCAGATAGCTTTGATATTCCACGATAATTTTCAATATTACTCTTTGGACCAGCCTTGTGTATTGGTGTTATAAAGGAAAGCTTCCATTCATCCAAGAAAATCCCTGAAGACAATGATAAATTAAAAATTATTTGAAGGGGAATGGCCAAAGCAAATTTACATTGTTTTAAGAAAAATGATGGAATTCCATCGGGGCCAGGATTCATAGAACAATTCAATTTTGTTATACCTTTTATGATCTCGATTTCAGATATTAAAATAGAGCTTATATTAGTATGGCCAATATTTGAATGTGCAACGTACGATGGACTAACGACAGAATGATTGATATACACTGACTCGAAAAAGGTTGCGAAAAGTTCACATGTGTTTTCAAGATCAATTGATGATTGCCCATTATACTCCATGCATTCCTGAAGAGAAACCGATTTCCTTTTGCCATTTAGAAATACCCAAAATGCTTTCGGATCATTTGTTATGCGAGACTGTATGTTCAAAATATATTGTTTGTATAAATATTTGTTTAAAAAATCATATTCTCTTCTCAATTGACAAAAACGCTGCCAATCAACATCCAAATTCGATTTTTTATATATTTTATAAACTTTGTTTTTGATATTTTTTAAATTTACAAGTCGTTTGTTATGCCACGGTAATTTAAAGTTACGTTGATTTCTTTTTTTTTGGAATAAATTGTGAAAATCCACAATGTAGTACATTCTGGAACTTATTGTATGTACAGTGAACCAAAAAAAAACTGGGACACCCATTACCCTTAAGTTTAACTTGAAATATCTCAGCCATTTCTTAATATATTAAAACAAAATAAATTACACAATAAAGCATATTTTATTGCAATTTCAGTAACATAAACACATTTTATTTCCTATTTTTAATTTTAACAAAAATAAAATAAAACAAAAAAATTCATAAATTCGTCAGCCAAAAAAAAACTGGGACAGTTGTTTTACAAGGCCACTGTTGAAGTCCCGTTGCTTTGTTTTCCGTATCTTAGATTAAATATTACTTCCGCTAGTCAAGTAGTTAGCAATTGCATATTGATATCATCAAGCGTTGTTGTGGAAAAAATGGAAAATAAACAGACGTCTCGCGATATGAAAGCTTTAATAATTGATTATTACGAAAAAAATCACAGTATTCGTGAAATTTTAATCAACCGTTTTTAATATTGTGAAATCTTTTAAAGAAAACGGTTTTCTTCATCGTGCTTCGGGAAGTGGAAGGCCTTCTAAAATGTCCACGGAAAAAACCAAACGGAGGATATTAAGAATTATAAATGGAAACCCGAAGGAATCAGCTGTCGAAAACCAAAACCTTGAAAAAAGACAAAATTACAGAAGTTCATCCGCAAACGGTGCGCAATTTCCTACATAAGGAAGGTTTCAAAGCCCGCACACCTCGCAAAGAAATATAAAGAAGCGACTGGAATATGCAAAGGAGTACGTGCAAAAAACGGATGACTTTTGGAATCAAGTGATTTTTTGTGATGAGTCCAAATTTAACATTTTTGGAAGCGATGGTCGACGTTTTGTGTGGAGGAGGGACGGAACCGCATTGGATCCAAAAAATGTTACTCCCACCGTTAAGCACGGTGGTGGAAACATAATGGTTTGGGGTGCAATGGCAGCAAACGGAGTTGGTTCCCTTCATATAATTGAAGGCAATTTAAACAAATTTGGATACATTGACATCCTGAAACGTTATATCCCCGAAACGAAAGAAAAATTGGGACTACCACCAGGTGTAATACTGTTGCACGATAACGATCCAAAACACACAGCTGGTGTAACAAGAGATTGGTGTGTTTGGAATATAAAAAAGGTGTTGCCGCATCCTCCGCAAAGCCCGGATCTAAATCCCATAGAGCACCTTTGGGCAGTTTTAGAAAAAGAGGTACGAAAAAGGACAATTAGTTCCAGAGAAGAGTTGAAGATAGCGTTATATGATGAATGGCAAAAAATTCCAGTGACTGTCACAAAAAACCTGGTCGGATCGATGAATAGAAGATTACAAGAAGTTTTGAAAGCAAAAGGGCATCACACAAAGTATTAAAATTTATAATTATTTTCATTTTTAGTTACTGTCCCAGTTTTTTTTTTGGCTGACGAATTTATGAATTTTTTTGTTTTATTTTATTTTTGTTAAAATTAAAAATAGGAAATAAAATGTGTTTATGTTACTGAAATTGCAATAAAATATGCTTTATTGTGTAATTTATTTTATTTCAATCTATTAAGAAATGGCGGAGATATTTCAAGTTAAACTTAAAGGTAATGGGTGTCCCAGTTTTTTTTTGGTTCACTGTATCTTCTAATGAGAGCCCGAAAAGGATTTGATTCCAATCAACAGAGTCAATGTAATTATTGAGTGCCACGAAATCACCTTTAGAAAAGTTATATGTTAGACTATTTGAGTAACTTAATGATGTTTTTAAACTATTTTCAAATTTTAACATAGAACATATAGCAATGTGATGGATAGAATTTCTTAACAATGGATAAATTACTTCAGAAACTTTATAAATTACGTGATTGTTTATAAAAATTAAATCAAGAATTCTATTTAAAGAGTTTCCAATGTGGTTAATTTGTATTGGCAATCAAACAATTCAGCAGACGTAAAATTTGAGTTCAGCCATGTTTCCGTAATAATAATGACATCATATTCATGTATAGAGGTGGCTAGGAATAAGTCATACGTTTTTGTACGGAGCCCACCTGCGTTTTGATAATAAATCGCAATCTGAGATGGGTCAGTTGTAGAAATCATATGTTTACGCAGATGGTTTGCATTATTGTCCGCAGATTCTAATTCGACTTCTTCTCTATTGGAACTACGGCAACATTCCCGTTTTTTGAAAACGGACGAAAATTTCTTACATGTACATCCATTGGCCACTTCGATGAATCAAGGGCAATGTCATACATTTGCGCCGGAATATCCGCACAGCGGATTGTAGCCTTCTCATATATTTTTTATAAATTAGTTTCTAAGTTGACGTGTCTTTAACCACAACTTACCTAATCCAGATTTTTGAAAGGTTAAGGTCTTTTTGACCAAGTAATCCAAAAAAGTGCAAGATGCAGTTGTTTTGAATGCCAATTTCCATTACAAATGCCTCAAATTTATGAATCATTAGGACTTACCTTTTTTATCACAACTGTTCATGTATACCTCATTCTAGACGGCGAAGCAAACAATTTAATGCCTAAAAGAACGCCTGTATTGAAATAACCTTTTCCTGAGGATCGATACTGCTAGAATGGCTTGTCAGATCATTTAGAGGCCGTATTTGATTTCAGCACGTAAGGTGTTCGAGCCCGAATTTCTGCGTAGTTGTTCATCGTACTAACTACCACAGCCCAATGAGGCCAAACTTGATATATAAAAATTGGCAGTGCCTACATTTTTTTCAAATCCTTATTCTTACCTTATCAAATACAGTTTTATGGTTTAGAGTTCAAGACTGGAAAAATTAAAGTAAAACCTATTTCCAGACCTAAAAGTGCAATAGAAAGAAGCACAGCAAATTAAAGCATCTTCCAATAGGGTGATGACTTTTGCGCCATCTTGTGTATGTGTAAGTCCGCAGCACTTGACGTTCTGTTAAACCGACTAGCCTTTCATATTTTTGACAGGCAAATGATTGCATGATGGTCTGAAAAATCATCCGAGTAGTATCAATTGTCAAGAAAAGCTTATCTCAACTTTGCTGTTCGGATTCGGCATAAAACAGGAGGTCCCGTCATCGTGCAAGAAGTACAAACACACACATGAATGGTTGTGAGAAAGCTCGGCCCTGGGTACCAACGAGCCTGTTGCGCCAAAAATTTGTATTTTTTGTAAATAACTGCAACGTCAGTCTTTCGACCTTAAACCATCCAAGAATAGTTGGCGGTTGTCAGACCGATATGTTCTATACGTATATATACAAATTTCTCCAAAGCTGGATTTGAACCGTTCCAAGAAATTGATCTCGCTTAAAAAACGACATATTAGTGCAACCATAGGTGTAATCACTGGAAAAACAAAACCTGGCCTTTTGGGACATGACTTCTGCAGGAGGTGTATGAGCAAAGACAAGGAAGCCCAAGACACTCTTTACACCTGGCAAGCTTGCTTTGTTACTTCAGTGGCGCAAAAGTCCGGGGTGAATCTGAGATTGGACCAGCCCGTCCTTGTACATCAACTTGTACAGTCCAAGTTGGTTGTGATCGGTTTTTAAATTGTGACTTGATGATAGGTCTTCAATAACGTCCTCACTGGAGCTATTCTCTTATCGAGTTGGGTATAGAGGAATTTATTAGTCAATGGATAGTCTCTATGATTGGAACAAGAATTATCCAGGCAACACTTGGCAACAGTCACTTAACCAAATGTCCCCATAGAGGAACACCACAGGGCGGCGTCATCACTCCTCTACTCTAGCTAATGGTTATGAATAAAATTCTAGATAAACTAGACGAGGGACAGGTCAAAGTTGTCGCGGATGCGGATGACGTGTTGATACTAGTGTCACAAAAATTCTCCTCCGTTATAAGCGAAATCATGAGGGCTGCGGTGTAAACCCGAGCAAAACGGAATTGGTGCTATTCACTAGGAATTTGGGTATCAAAACTTAACTGGGAACACAACATCGAACATAAGGTAAGAAAGGCGTATGTTGCCTTCAATGCTTGCAGCAAGACCTTTGGAAAGAAGTGGGGACTTCAACCAAGGTTTACCTTGTGGATGTACACAGCTGCAGTACGTCCAATTTTCACATATGGCTCACTAGTATGGTGGCCCGCATTGAGTAAAGGCTACAACCTCATAAAACTAAAATAAGGCTGCAAAGAACAGCCAGTATAGGCACCACGGGAGCACTGAGGTCGTCGCTAACGGATGCCCCTACTGTGCTACTGCATCTCTTGCCTCTCGACCTACACATTAAAGATACCGCTTTATGTAGCTCAGTAAGTCTCAAGGAGTCAGGATGCTGCACTGCAAGGCCGTATGGCTATAGTAATATCCTGGATTCGTTACCAAACGGCATGGTCACGTTTCCAACAGACTACATCACACCTACACTAAGCTTCAAGAAAGGCTTCCAAGTAGGCTTTCCTACCAGAGCTCAGTGGAAGATGAACGAACTAGTAACAGGTTTCTACACGGTCGTCTATACCGACGGATCTAAGATGAACTGTGGTGTGGGGTCCGGAGTCTACTCGGAATCACCGAAAATATCAGTATCATACCGCCTACCGGATTTTGCCAGCGTATTCCAGGCGGAACTACTGGCTATCCGAGAGGCTTGTACGCTACTGGGGCGTGACACTACGAAAAAGCAAAATATTGCTATCCTCATGGATAGTCAAGCGGCCATTAAGGCCATCAACTTGGCTACCATATCCTTCAAGCTGGTACAGGAAAACCGGAACGAATTTGACCACCTGGGCGAACGCTTCAAGGTATCACTTCTCTGGGTTCCAGAGCACAGTGACATTAAAGGAAACAAGCGTTCAGATGAGCTGGTCAGGCAAGGCTCAGCGCTACAAGGCTCACTTGCGGCAAGGGTCCATATCCCGCTAGGGGGCGGTTAAGGGACAAATCCACTCATACTTCCTGATGAAGGCCGACTCCAAATGGAGAAGGTTAACGAATTGCGTCATATCGAGGAAGATATGGCCTTCCTAAGACAACAACAGAACAAACGATCTAAAAAATAGAACCCGCCCAGCTATCGCAAGAATTAAGACGATGGTCACGGGGCACTGTCCAGTTGGAGACCATGCCGCCAAATTAGGGATCCCATATCACCCCCAATGACGGAGTTGCGGGAATACAAATGAGAGGGAAACCCTCTCCCATTTCATCTGCAAATTTCTCGCCCTGGCAAGAGCCAGATTGCGTGCAGTAGATCAACCATTCTTCGACAACCAACCAAGCTTTTGTCGAGATTTTTTTTTTGTCAAATCAGGGATTTTTTGCTCATGCTGATCTGCTTGTGACACCTATCACATATAGTTGCGGCCGATCTTTTGGCTTGTTGACATCTTCACCATTGATCTTCGACATGAGATTCTGCAAAGATTTGGGCGGTCTCTTGCGGTTGTAGTCTTTTGACATCATGCTTGGCTGCGAGAACCATTCGTGATTATATTTTTCGTTACACAAAGTTTTCTCAACATTGAAGTAAAATTCGAACAAGTGCGTCGAATAATTTTCGAGTCTCCTTGGAAGAGTCGCTTACCAAACAAGAAGATTCATACCAACTAGGCTCAAGCATGATGCAGAAGAACCCGCTTACATGTTCGAGTTGGATTCAAGTTTTGGGCGAACTATGATTTATAGATACTAGCTAAATGGAATTCAAACGATGTTTCCAGCGATCTGAAAACATGCCTGCTAGGTACAACAGAAACTTACTTCATTACTTAACGGGCTCCCGAACCGTAAAGATTCTCTGCCTGATACACTGCAGCCTTGCATCCTCTACGATCCCGGGCTCCAGTTGTCTACACCAAGCGCTCTGGCATCCGCGATGGCTTGGTCTTTGAAACAAAGGTTCGGTCTTCCTTGCCTTCTCGAACCTGGGGCTGGGATTCGAAAATCCTCTTAGCTGGAGCATTTTTGTCCATTTGCTCGATGTGGCCGAGCCAATGTCGTCGACGTGTTTTGGCTTTTTGGACTACATCCACATCTTGGTACAGCTCATAGAGTTCGCGCACAGGACCAAAAATCCGCCGAAGTATTTTTCTTTCGAAGGAGCTGTGTCAGCTCTCCCTTCTTACTTATCGTCCAGCACTCGGCACCATAAAGCAGAACTGGCAGGATAAGGGTTTTGTAGAGCACACATTTCGTCCTTCGAGTTAGGAGTTTTGGGCCCAGTTGTTTCGCAGACAGAAGTAGCAACGGTTTCATAGGCTAATTCTTGGCCGGATCTCCAATAGGGTGTCATTCGTGGAGTCTATGTTTACTCCCAGGTAGGTGTACTCCCTAACTACCTCGAAATTACTGCTATCAATAGTGACGTTTGGTCCTAGGCGGTGGACAGATGCTTGTTTGTTTGTTGATAGCATGTACTTGGTCTTGTCCCCATTTACTTCAAGGCCAACGGATTTCGCACGCTGGAGCCGTTGATGTCAATATCGTCCGCATAGCCCAGCAGCTGGACGGACCTGTTGAAAATAGTGCCTTCGTGTTGACACCTGCCCTGCTCACTATCTGCTCCAGTACGAGATTGAAGAACTCACATGATAGCGCGTCGCATTGCCAAAATCCGGTGCATGTTTGGAACAGTTCGGAGCAGCTACTTGCAGCGCGTATTTTCCAACGTCACGCGACACAGCTGAGTCAGATATGCCGGGATTCCCTATTCGGCCATCGTCATATAGAGCTCCTAACGATGTATGCTGTCATAAGCGGCTTTGAAGTCGATGAATATGCGGTGAGTTTCGACTTGAAATTCGTTGGTCTTTTCCAGCAACTGCCTCTGTGTGAAAATTTGGTCTATAGTCGATCTGACGAGCCGGAAGCCACACTGGTACGTGCCGATTAGTGTCTTGCAGAACGCTTTTAGACGTTCCACAGTACGTTGGATAGGATCTTGTATGCGACGTTTAGCTGGGATATGCCTTGCAAGACATAGGATCGCCTTTTTTGTAGATGTGGCATACGGAACTGATAGTCCAGTCATCGGGCATGTTTTCTTCCACCCATACTTGGTTGATGATTCGGTGGATGCTCCCTATCAAAATATCACGACCGTTTATAAAAAGCTCCGCTGGTAAGCCATCCGAGACTTCGGCCTTGTTGTTCTTTAGCTTTTTTATAGCTAGGCCAACTTCTTCTATACTAGGTGGTGGAACTAGTTTTTCATTGACTCGAAGTGGGTTCTCTTCTTGCCCTATCACTCTCTCTACATGATTTCCATTTAGCATCTGCGCTGCTTAAACACATCTACTATTCCCTGCCCTTCGGTGACTAGGTTTCCCTCGCTGTCTCGAAGAGCCTGCGTTCCGATTTTGTACCCAGCAGCCAGTTGCTTGGCCTTTTTATAAAACCTCCGGATATTGTTACGATCGCGCGACTCTTCGATCTCTTTGAGCTGGGACGATGCGTAAGCCCTCTTCTTTCTACGCAGGGATTTCTTTTCCTCCCTTCTCCTGGCTCGATACTCTTCTCTCGCTGCCCTTGTTTTGCGCTGCAGCGCTTTCTTCTGTGCATCTTCTATCACCTTTTTCCCTTACACGCATTCATCATCATACCACGGACAACAGAAACAGTTTGGTTAAAAGTCAGCGCAGAACAGAAGAACACCTCTCCAGACCAAGGGAAGGAATTCCATTTTGATCTCATACAGAGATACAGATTGCGACTCGATCCGCTCGGGTTCGCAAAAATGAATAATGTACCAGATTCAGTAAATATTGCAAAGAATACGTAATAGGTGGTCTCTAATTTTGTTTCCCAAATTTTAAATTTCACTTTCAATCTTCATTATCCACCATGACAAAGTCTAAAAAAATATCTCCACCGCCATTCGTTTTTCCCTACCTCAGTCGGCACCACTGTCTAATCCGTCAAACTATGCTAAGTACAATCAATCTACGAACCGTTTTCCTCTAATTTTAATTCGTTTAGCTCTGATTTGTTTTACCACCTCCTCATCTCCTCTCCTCCATCATGCCGTTGTCTTCTTCGGCGGGTCTAAGCCTTTCATTGTAATTAAACACGCAACGATATGCCACATCCAATTGCAGCCCAGACACCAGCAAGTGGCAGGCAGGCAAGCTACACCAGCCAAAAGCATTTAATTAAGATTCTTGAGCCGAAAGAAAAGTTGGGCTTGGAAATTTCTTTGCACGTCTTCGTGTGCAGTGTATGGTGTGTATGATTTGGCACTTAACTCGCTCGCGCTGATCGCATGGTCTTGGTCTTGGTCTTGGTCTCTGGTTCGATGGTAGTTTCTTCGATGCTCTACCCAATTGAATATCAGTTAAGTTTTTGATTTTAATGATTCCGGTTGGCTTCTTGCTTGGCCTGCCATTGTTGAACGTTTCCAAAAAAAAAAAATCGAGAAAAAGAAATTTAAATTCCGGAACCGAAATTGGCACGGATACTCGTATGTGAAGTGGAAAACCGAGATAACAAGGTCAACGCCAAATTATGTAGTGGCCTACGGGCATCGGACACAATCGGCTTTCGCAGTTTCGAAAATCGCAAAAAATCCTACGGAACCCCTCCGACTTTGGTCGGATTTTCTTTTTTTTTGTGTTCGTGATAGTGTATCCCTTGTTGGGCAGCGGACCCTCGTGTATGTGTGATTAATTTTGTTTTTGTTCCGTTCGGTGGACAAGTCCAATCGTTTCGTGTTAAATTGAACACATAATCCTTTCGGACGGGTGCACGAGTGAATTTTCCACCATTGAATTGCATTTCCGCCGACGGCAAGGACACTTGCATTTGGTGAGCGGGTGTGTTCGTATGCGGTTTTGTTTAACAACAACTCGGTTACTGGCAATGTCGCAGGAAGGAAATTGATATTTCCAAACGCAGTGTGTGTATGTGTTACAAAGCTATTGGGGGTGGGGGAAATTGAAAATTGCTTACTAATTGAAAGTCCTTGGGGGCTGGCTGTATGCTTGTACAAAGTTCGGTGACATTATTTTCGTGGAGAATTTCTGCAACGTTCATATACCTCTAGTGACCCGGGGACAAGGATACATCCCATACGTAGAAGGTAATTTCATAAAAAAAATTGTTTAGTTAAAATTTAAAATACAAGAAGGAGGAGAAAATTAATTAACAAACGTGGAAGGATTGAGGAGATTTTCCGCACTCCACATGAGTGGTGGCAGAGGACAGAAAAAAAAAGGATTAAAGGATGAAAAATCCATTTAATTTCAAGAGTGCCTCAGATGCATCTGATGTCCGATGATGATATTGATTTTTTCGTCCAGTTATTGCATCTATATCTGCAATCGGTCGGATGTAGTTGTATATGGTCAGGCTTGCTGGAGTGATGGGGAGCTTAAGAAACGGAAGTGTCTGGTGAATGTTTTGTTTGGCTAATTGCTCTTCAGTTTCCTTTTAGAGAACTCATGGGGAAAAAAGAATCGAAAACGTTGAAAGACACTTATAAACGTTTATGAGGGAAATTGAATTTATATGCTTGGTCTTGTGTTGGACGGTATATTGGCTTGAATCAACCTTATGTCATCCTGCCTTGATAAATTCCGACTTTTTTTATCTATCCCTCTCGAATGAAAACCTAACCCTTTGATTCGAGTGGGTAGATACACATGTTGGTTAAGTCTAATGATGTCTATCAAGGCGGGATGTATGATAAGGTCTGCTTCAAACGGACATAATGTCCAAAACCACGCTGTCAGAAAGTTCAATAAAAATATGTGGAATATTGGTCGACAATTAAGGGAATCTGCATGTCAGGCCAGGGGTATTCGAAATTTCCCATGAATGCTTGAAATCAGCAAGTGCGATTGTAGCGAACCACGCACTTTACCTCCGATCATTACATTCAAACCAAACATGTGGGTATTGGTCCTATTATTGATCCTATTATTGGTCCTATTATTACATGGTCATCAGCTGCAGCCTTAACATTTGGATATGAAGCCATACCAGTTGGCCATTTAAATCGAAACGGATCGTCAGGCTTGCGATTTTAGCGCTTGACATCCACCAGAAAGTCTTCTGCCAAGGGGTCTTCTGTAGGACTCAGGGCACGGCAAAGCATTGCTAACTTACTTAAGTGTCGCTACAATCCGGAATAAACCTGGATCTCAACCAACATGCCTCTCCAATTAGCACGGTCCTTAGCTAACTGCCTCCAGTTGCGCACTTCAAGTTGGTTGAGGTCGGTTTCTACTTATTAAGGCAAGTTCTTCCTCTACTACGTCCGACGTCTGGCTAAATCGAAAACTCTACAAGACGGAGTATTTGTGTCCATTCGCTTTACATGTCCTACCCATCATAAACGTCCAATGTGGAGTTTTTGACCAGGTCTGGTGGGTGCAGCGGCCTAGTGGTTGATGTGTTGGACTACAAAGGGCGGGCTTTTTGGTTCAATCCGGATAGTGACAACACCTAAGTTTTTTTCATTGCCCCACCTCTAGCGAAAGTCTGACAAACATCCAAGAGTAACACTGCCATGAAAAGCTTCTCGAATTTGCCGTTCGGAGTCGGCTTTAAAGATGAGGTCCTCTTCTGTGTGGCAAAAATAATTATTTCGCACACACAAATGAAGGGAAAATCTAGGTTTGAGGCCTTCTATGGGTCGTTAATGCCAGATATATCATTTTTTCGATGTCCCTGAACAGCTTGCGTAGTTCGTGGTCAAATATTCATATTCATAGCCAGTCGACGCAAACGGGACCGAAGATTTTTCGAAGAATTTTCCTCTCTAATCGACTAAGGATTTCTTGGCCCGCTTTTGATACGGCTTCAGCGCCGTAGAGCAGGACTGGTATGATCAGGTTCTTATATAGGATCTCCTCAGTAGTTCGAGTGATATCTTTACTACTGAATTGCCTTCTTGCCCGAAAAACAGCGGTTGACATGAGTAATTCTTTGTTAAATTTCTGACGAGATGTTGTCATGGTGCGAGGAGCCTGGGTAGACAGAGTCCCGTACTACCTCAAAGTTATATCTGTGGTGACGTTATGTCCAAATCTTCGATGAAGTGTGTCCTTTGGTGTTGATAGCATATACTTAGTCTTACCCTCATTTACTGGTTAACCCGTTTTTGCCGTTTCCTTCTCTATACTAGCAAAGGTGGCTATGACATCCCGTTGAGTCCTACCAATGATGTCAATATCGTCGGCGTATGTTAGTAGTTGCACCGATTTTTGTAAAATTGTGCCTCTGGTGTTGGCTCGGGAGTTTTGCACAATCCTCTCAAGAATCAAATTAAAGAAATCACATGACAGCGCATCGCCTTGCCTAAATACTTTTTGGTATCGAACGTGTCGGTGAGGTCGTTTCCGACCTTGATGGAGCAGCAAGAATTCTCCATCGTCATCCTATACAGACGGACAAGTTTGGGCGTTATAATAAAACTAGACATGGCTCTGTATAGTTCGTTTCTATAAATGCGGCTTTGAAATCGATGAATAGGTGGTGTGTATGGATTTGGACTTTTTTGGTTGTTTCCACGATCTCCTGAAGTGCGAAAATTTGATCGGTTTTGGACTTTCCTGGCCTAAAACCACACTTCCAAGGGCCGATCAGGTTGTTGGTAAACGGTTTCAGGAGTTCACACATTAAGGCAGATAGAATCTTGTCGGCGATGTTCAGGAGACTTATGCCTCTGTAGTTGGCGCAGCTCAGAGGGTCTCTTTTTTGTGGATCGAGCAAACGATGCTGAGGTTCTATTCTTCATGCTTTCATCCGACCAGATTTGCCTTATGAGTTGGTGGATGTTACTTACCAAATTATCTCCACCAGTTTTATAGAGCGGGAAGGCCGTCATTTCCGGCGGCCTTATTAAGCTTGAGTTTAGATATTGCTATCCTCACTTCACTTAGGTCGGGTGGTTGGCAGTTTTCGCTGTCGTCGCCAATATTAAATGGTTCGTTCTGCCTGACGCCGTTTAACAGAAACGGTTCTTCCATATTCTCAGCATCGACTGTGTCTCAACTACGATCTTTCCTTGTTCATCTCGACAAGATTTTGATCGCGCCTTATATCACTGGGTTTGACGTTTCACACTTTAGTGAAGCTTGCGAACATCGTTCCTGGAGTGGCACCTCTCTTTATTCTCGATCGAGGGCTTTTCTTGCAATTTTGTCTTCTTTCTGAAAATCCGGTGTTCTACCCTTATTCTTTGCCTAAACAGCTCAATGGCAATTCTCGTCTTCACCTGCAACTTAGCCTTGTAGGCCTCGTTTTTTGCTGCAAGAATCCTTCGGCATTCTTCATCAAACCAGGGATTTCTTGCTGGTAAGCAAGAGACACCTAGGACATCGGTTGGGACTTATCTAATGGCTTGTTGTCATCATTGCCATTATTCTTCGACGTTAAATGCTGGTGGTACGGTGCTAATTGAGAGGTTAAGAGATACGCATTCTGCTAAGCATTTGGCGGTCTCTAGCCATGGATAAGCGACATTGTGGATATCCCCATTTTTAGTGGTCCGAGTCGATGTCAGCCCCTCTGAATGTTAGGTCATCCAAAATATTAGATGCATGCTGCAGTCTTTCGCTATATCAGGCTTATGTTGGCGAATTTGGTCTTGATGCGTTTTGTTACAATGCGTTTGCTAATGTCTTCAAAACATACGATTTCTGGCCTTAGTCTGACACTTATAACAAATCCTCATCCGAATAGTCGCTGTTTCTGTTGACACGGTCCGCAGTTGATGATCCTCTTTTTGCATGTCATCGTATTTCCTGGATGGCAGTAATGTCTGCCTTTAAGCAGCTTAGGGCTTCCGATAGTTGTTCGCATGCACCTCTCCTGTTTTATGTTCTCACATTGCAGGTGCATTTACGAACTTCGTTATCCTTTTTTCATTTAGCATAGTCGTCAACAATAAAATCAGTTATTTCCGAGGCTCACCTGCAGCTTAGCCTTGTAGGCCTCGTTTTTTGCTGCAAGAATCTGGCTGTGCATTTTTCATCAAACCAGGGGTTGCTGGCTTCGCAACAATGTTTTTATACCCTATTCCATAGGGGTATATTAGTTTTGACATTAAGTTTGTAACATAGAGAAGTAATTTCGATACATATACCTCAAAGTATATGGATCGATTCAGAATCGCTAGCTGAGTCGATTAAGCCATGTCTGTCTGTCTGTCCGTCCGCCTGTGTGTCAGCGATTTTTGGGCCTTAAATTTTGAGCTAGAGTGTTGAAATTTGGTATATAGACTCTCTGGCCGCCGAAGCAGAACAAATGTAAAAAGTTTTGAATTCCGCCCACTGCCATGCCCCCTTTTAGAAAATTGTAGTTTTAAGCCTAACCGCAAGGAATTTCAAAATAGTGTCTGAGCAACATATTTAGACAATCCTAATATCTGTATTTTGTCCATACAGAGTTTTTTGCCACGCCAGCTTTTTGGGGGCGTTTTTAGTAAAAAACGCTTTTGCCCAAATTTTAAAAAGTTCGAAACAAATTTTGGTGCAAATACTTCCATAATGATAAAATAAACATTTTGTCCATACAATATTTTCACCTACATCCACTTTTTGGGGGCGCATTCTTACAAAAACCATTTGTATGCCTTACCCCAAGGCATATGCAATAGAAAAACGTTGTTTTTTTGGCGAATCACAAAAGGTTTTGATAAACTGTTGTGACAATGTCATTTTCTGTATTTCATCGCCACAAAGCCTACATTTTGAGGATACTAATTTTAAGGATGGGATGGGATAGGGTATTCAACGATCATCACAGCGGATTGTAGCCATCTCATATGTTTTTTCGTGAGTTGGTAGTTAACCCAAAGACACAACACTCAATCCGGAGGGCTATGTTTTCACCTAAGGACAGCAGACCGGATATTCCCCACCAGCTGCAAACATAATCGAGAATAAATCTAACGCTTGATACACTTTTAAACATTCTCGTAGCCCTACATGGTATTCGTCATTATTAACCAAAACACACTCCATTTTAACATATCCTTGAAGAACGACCACCAACACATGTTTTCCTTTAACAAATGTAACGCAAAACCCTTTCCCCAATTATTACCCTGTGCTTGCAAAACCTCTCCTACTTTGTAGAGTACCATTGCCCTTCAAACTTCTTGTTGGTTGTAAATTTCAACACATAATTTTTGGTATGCTACCGGATGTCCGCCAGCCAACCCGTTAGCAAAACCAAACTTTTCAAAGTTTCCATGTTGATATATTTTGTAAACAGTTATACTTGCCGTCAAGTATGCCATCAGGATATATTCACGAAACTATGTTTTGCGATAACGGTGTAGTTTATGATAGTCAAACCTTTTATTTGCTAAATAAAGTTCAGCTAAACTTGTGTTGGAAAATGTTAATTGCGTGTCATTTTATTTGCATTTTTGGTCATTTGGTATTTATTTAGGGACACAGAATAAAGTTCGAGATCTGGATAGTTTTTTTTTTTTTTTAATGTACCCTAGACTTTAGACCATATATGTGGGGTTTGGTACACATATATGCCAGTCGATTTGAAAGGTAAAGAAATAAGTGGCAATCAGGTTCGTGAAAAGTATCGAAACCCACTTATGGCGTTGAGGCCCAGGCTCATTCCATTCATTCCACTGTAGCGCCTAGCTCAAAGGCAAATCGGTAGAAACTGCCCTGCATGAGGCAGTTCAAACAATAGAACAATCACTATATCATAAAGCAGCCTTCCTAGACATAGAAGGAGCCTTCAACAATGTAAAAACGGAAGCAATCGAGAAGGCACTTGAAAAAGTAGGAATGGATATGGTCATTAGCATATCATCCCCACTGGGCGATTGTACCAAAAGAATTATAACTACGAGAGGTACTCCACAGGGGGTGTTCTTTCTCCACTTCTCTGGCTACTGGTAGTCAATAAAGCATTGAGGAGATTAGAAACCACCGCTATAAAAACAGTGGCTTACGCAGACGATGTGGTTCTCACGGCATGAGGGAAATTCCCATCGAAGCGCAATTATGCAAACAAGCCTAAAGATACTCAACAGTTGGTCAGAACCTTGCGGCCTGTGTGTAAATCCAAAGAAAACTGAATTAGTCCTCTTCACTAACAAGAAATCAATCACAGAGTTTGCGGCACCGACTCTGGGGGAGGGGTCCATTCTTCCACTGTCAGGTAGTGCCAAATACCTTGGGGTGATACTCGATAGCAAGTTAAATTGGAACCTTAACATCAACGAAAGGGTAAAGAAAGCTAATATTGCACTATACAGCTGCAGTCGAATCTGTGGTAAGAAATGGGGTCCCTCCCCGAAGGTCACGAAATGGCTATACACAGCTGTCGTGGTTGCTTAGTCTGGTGGGACTCAGTGAAAAAAACGAAACACATGACTGCACTGACAAAGGTCCAAAGAACAGCATGTGGAAAATGGAAATAGGAGTGGGCTCGGGGATCTACTCCGATAGAATCGGGTTAAACATAATAACATATCCATTCGAGATCCTAGCCATACTCTTAGCTGCCGAATCGGCTAGAGTATTGGACATATCACAAGAGGATATCTCCATTTACGTAGATAGCCAAGCGGCCATAAAAGCTCTGGCATCCAAAACAATAAAATCACGAGTAGTTGGACGCTGCCGCTCAGAGCTAAAGGCTCTTTTTAACCAGAACAAAGTCCAAATAATCTGGGTGCCAGGACATAGTAACATCCCAGGAAATGAAAAAGCAGACGAGCTAGCCAGACTAGGATCGTCCACCTACATCTCCTTATGTGACAACAGGGTTAGACCCCCATTTGCTTTAAAAAAAGAGAAAATAACCACATTCACGCAAAGTAAAATAAAATCTATGTGGCAAAACATTAACACCTGCCGACATACTAAAGACCTTTGGCCGGAAGTAAACGGCAGTAAATCTAACAAGCTTATAGCTCTGAATAGAGCTCCTATTGCCATAGCGGTGAGAGTCATAACAGGCCACAATCTGCTGATGGGTAAACATTCCTACAGGATTAACCTAACTGACTCACACCAACTTTGCAGGAAGTGCAGAGACCCGGACGTCGAGGAGGACATCGTCCACCTATTATGTACCTGCCCCGCGATCAGCAACAGCCGTAACAAACTCCTCGGTAGCTTCTACTACGAGGACTTGACGGAGCTAGCTACAAGACCTACAGCGTCAGTTTCTGCTGCAAGTCGGGTTGGAGCAACTACCCCTTTGAAGCTAATGGAGCAGCACAAATCACCTAAGTATAACTCCCTTCACTAACGCAGCTTTCTTTTCAGGTACAATAAAGGGTATCGCTATGGGCCCACGTAGGCCTATGCGAGTTTGACGACTCAACTGGACGTCAACAACCCATCAAACCTAACCTAAGCACCCTCTTATGCTGATAACACCTCAGTGTTCTATTTAGATTATAAAAGTTTTAGAGAAGAGAAGGTGAGGAATATTTTCCTCTACTCATCTTTGTCCAAGCAGCTTCTACATAAGTCATTGCTAAAGAGGACCGCAGTCTTGCATGTAGGCCTATAAAACAATTTCCTGTAAGGCCACCGATTATGGTGCTGATGTTTGATCTGTTTGGCATTGTCAAGCTGATGCAGAGATTCTGATTATAACGGGTGTTTGAGTGTTTTATTCGATTTAAAAAAAAAACTCCGCTTAAAATTACCCGTTATTTAGTTAGACTAGAGTTACCTGGATATTTGACACGCTGTGACGTTTATCCATCTGCGGTTTGCTTTCTTGATCGCATCTTGATCTGTAATTTACATACAGCGAGGGGCATGCCTAACATATCTACTGGCGGTAGGATATCAAGCTCCTCCGCCTTGCGGTTTCCTGGAATGTCTCTGTGGCCCGGCTCCCAAAAGAGGCGAATTGTGAAATGCTCTGCCATCTTGTTAAGAGATAGTCGGCATTCGTGAGCTGATTTCGAATTGAACGAGATGGCTTCCAGGGATTTGATGGCCGCTTATCTGTCGCTGAAGATGCTAATATACTTCGTGGATATTACATTCCTTTTCAGCGTGGACAAGGCTTCTTTGATTGCCATTATTTCAGCCTGAAAAATGCTATAATGAAAGGATATGATTACGTTAAGCACGAGAAAACACCTCCACCCACTCCAAATTCTGTTTAAGACCCATCCGTGAAGATGTGAATCGAGTTTTTGGTTCCGATCGAATCCGACTCCCATTCGAAGCTTTTGGGAATGGTTGTCCTGAAGTTCTACTCAAAACTGAGTTGGGTTGTGATGTGGTCGGTGTTTTCTGAAATTTCAAGGTGATTCAGAATCTTTGTGTGTTCATCTTGATTGATTCACCCATTGTGACGAGGCTCTCAGTCTCACAGCTGCACAAGCTGCGGTCTGTTTGCCGTAAGTATCTAAGGCCACTAGATGTAGGATAGCATCTAGGGCTGCGGAGGGATTGTTCTTAGAGGTCCGCTAATGCATATGCAAGCTGATCTTTGAACTTTACCTAGAAGGTTGCGGTTGAAGGCTGTTACTACAGCCGTCCACCTACAGCCGTCCATTTCTTTCCGATTGCCTTTTTATAAGAGTATAAGGCTACGGTGGCTACAATTTCTTATCCAAAACCAGACCCAGGTATTTTTCGTAGCTATCTAAATGAACCTTTCGGCCAGGTCTGTTTCTCTAAACAGCTCGAATAGATCTTGCTTTAATCTTCGCCTCCATATCCCGTCCATACAAATGAAACCGAAGATTTTCTTAAGAATGGTTTGCTCAAAACGACCTAAAATGGTTTTAT
The DNA here is from genome assembly GCA_932526625.1 of Rhingia campestris. NCBI lineage: Eukaryota > Metazoa > Arthropoda > Insecta > Diptera > Syrphidae > Rhingia > Rhingia campestris. Next base: position 21,298,469 of record OW052184.1, read on the forward strand.
CTGCGTTTGATAAGGTCCATGATTTAGTTTCGTAGAGCAGGACTGTGCTGATCAAGGTCTTTTGTAGGATCTCGCTAGTAGTTCGGGTGAGGGTTTTATTCCCAATTTGTCTTCCTAGTCCATTTAGAATTGTTCGTTTGATTTCCGACTAGATGTCATTGTCCGAGTTAATAGCGGAGTCGATGTAAGCAATGTCGCTTACTACCTCAAAGTTCTAGTAGTCAATGATGACATTTTGTCAAATTTTTCGAGATTTAGCATCCTTTCTTGTTTACAGCTTATTCTTGTCCTTGTACTAGTTTTCTTTTTAACCCACTTCCGCCGCTTCCTTCTCTATCCTAGCAAATGTGGCGGTGACATCTCCTGGAGTCGTCAGCAGAAGATAGTAGTGAAACAGAGTTATGGAAGATTGTAACCCTGACGTGGTGAAAGGGCTAAAGTAGTTTCAAATTAACCAAAGAGCGAAACCGGAGGCTTCTCATAAACATTCAGGGCTACCCATACCGGTAAGGTGTTGGCTCGCGAATTTAGCATAATCCTCTCAAGAATTATGTTGAATGTGTCACCTTGCCTAAATCTGTTTTTGGTAACGAATGGCCCTTTATAGTTGCCTTCGCTATGGTCACCAATATTGAACTCTTCCTTCTGACACGGTAGGTTGTTCACGGACTTTAGTAGATGTCACAGCTTTTCGTATAAGTTTTGCCCGGCCCATCCCAAAGTATTTCCTGGGTGGGAGTGATGTCGGCATTGAAGCAGTTAATTGTAATTAACCACCACTTGGGGGGCCAGCTCCAATTTATTAGTTACACCAGTAGAACACGGGATCATCAGTAACATCTACGGTATTGAGCGTTACCGTTCTCCTTTAAGCACTTCCGCCAACATCTCTGTTCAAGGGACCTGACTAACCCTTGAGATTCCAGGATGACCTGTTGTAGGAATATGTAGGAGCAACTCAAATAGGTTGCTTATTTCGACCATCCTAACTAGGGCTGTAGACGCCACCGTTGACTCCATTTTGGGAATTCTTCCGCTGCTGCTGGTAAGGTTTTTTGATAGGGGACCTCCCCTAGATAGTTTTGGTCCACGAGTGGTATTTTATTTCCCACCTACCCTGCATATCTGCAGAGAATTTTTCTATCCGCCACCCAAGGACGCGTCCGAAGGGAACAACACAAGTATCGCCAATAAAACTGTTCAGTTGCCATTTGACCCAATATATCTCTACAAATTAAAAACCAACAAATTAGTACCGAAAATCCATTCAAACATGGCCCCCTCATTATGGTGGACAAATTACCCTTCTCAGCTAATAAATATTCCAAACAATCTGACTAACTAGAGTCTCGTGTCCTTTAGTGGAAATATACACGAGCCACCGTACCACCTCCATCTTTCACTGTCGCAGGTGTATAGATATTTTGTGCAAATGTCACTGCATCCAACACGAGTGGAATGTATCCATAAAGGACTACAATTAGCCTCCAACCAAAACCACGTACACTACACGACTACTCGATTGTATTTCAATGTCATTGGCGGCGAGTACTTCATTTAGCTGCAATTTACCCACAAATTTCATCTGTCTGCACAACCCGCAACGTATCGGGTTGTAGATTTATTTATTCCCCAAAGAAGATGCCGCCTTAATGTCCTGCCATGTTCTATACCTATACCCAGGATACACACATTACCATTCCGAATGAAAGAACCTCCATGGTCTTCTTGGGACTGGTATTGAATAATTTTTTTTGGGCAGATTGCCAATTCAGCGCGGATATTGCCAAAATAATGTTTGAACACCCTGCACAAGGGTAGGATACCTATACATAGGCAATTCACCATTTTTTTTGGAATTTATTATGTTAGCACACGTGTGTAGCTACGATGTGCTGCTCTTTCAAATAGGTCGCCTCCTTTTTGCAGCTCGAGAGCGATAATGAAGCATGACGTGAGATTCTGAAAAGATTGTAAAGATTGAGAGGTTTTTTTTAAGCTTAATTTCCATTCAAGATTTTATTCTGTTATACTGTGTGAGTTGCTATTTGCTCGAGGATACGTATTCCATAACGGAATAGTGGCCCGCATTCAATTTAATTCCGTAAAGTTTCTATGAGCATTCATGGTCATTACATTCTGGGAAAACTTTAAGCAAACTTAAACGTGTATATGTAAGAAATCCTTTATGAAAACAAACTGTCCTCAGAAACGGACTATGAAGTCTGTTGCCTTGATGTCGGTTCTGTGGTTAACGTTAGACACAAACTTTGTGCACATAAAGCCCTGCAAACTTTTTCAAAACTTTGAATGAGCAGAGTGTGTTAAATGGACGAATAATTGAGATACATTCAATAGAATACAAGTTGTCTATTTATTTTTCAGTTGTATAGGGGTTTTTGCAGTTGCTGAAAGCATATTAGATTGGCTGGACTATTTGAGATGAGGACACCTTTGAATGAATTGCGAATGATATTTCCATGCAAAGCATCAATATACGGGCAGAACCTACGCAGAGTTCAACGATCTAGGAGAAGGAATGTTTTTCATGAACGTTCGGACACATTCCGTTTAGCAAGAGAAGACCTTTAAAAGGCTATCAATGAAAGCAAAAGTAGATTCTTCAAAAGTTTATGTGATGAAGCCGACACTTAATGGCACGGTGTATAGAAATGTAATAGTTAAGCTCAAAGGCCACCGGGCTCCATAAGCAACATACCCAATAGTCCTGAGGTAATTAGTAGAAAATCCATATATTCCCAAAACGCCTATTCAACCACTGTCCCGTAATAAGGGTGTGCAGAGAGGCCATCCCAAGTGGCATGCGGAATGAACTGTTTAATGCATGTGGCGAAAAGATAAGCCACCAGAAGGCGCCGGGACCTGATGGCATCCTTAACAAAGCTTTTTTTCAATAAAGACCGGACATACAAACCTTTCCAGGGGTTGTAGTTTTCCTAGACCCATTCAACCTGTGAAATTTGGTACAGTTACCGACATGAAACAAATCAACCTCATCATATCGCTTAATACGCCTACTCGACTACTAGAAAATATCCTCAAGCGTAGGAGATGAAAGAGAGTTCAACCGTTGCGTTGGCGCCTCAATAGCGGTAGTCAACATAGCACCGGAAACAGACATATGAAGCATCTGGCCATTGCACCTCTTTTTCTCGGCCCTACCCACAGTATCAGGACCAAAGAAAAGTGTTGATCAACTACACAATCAGTGATCATCAAAAAGGATGATCACCATCCTCGTTGAGGACCGAAATCCACCTAACATCCCTAACATTTCTATGGATCACAAATACTTAGATGCGTATATGTGTATATCTCCACTATTTTTGTTAACCACAACCAGCACGTTTTTCTAACTTGGAGGCCTACCTTCCAAAATAATGAGTCATGCATTCCACAGACTAGTCATATCATGGGCTCCTGTCTTGGTACCAGAATATAGCCTCTGATGAAGTTTCGCTGACCAACCCATCAGTGTCAGAAACGTCCTTACCGACACATTCGACACGATTGAGACAAGGTGATGCACTGTCATACAAGATCCTATCTGCCGTAATATGTGAACGCTTGAAACCGTTTACCAACAACCTGATCGGCCCTTATCAGTGCGGTTTTAGGCCAGAAAAGTCCACAACCGATCAAATTTTCACAATTCCGCAAAAACCCAAGAAGTCCATATCGATACCCACCACCTATTTATTGATTTCAAAGCCGCATACGAGAGCATTTATTGAGACGAACTATACAGAGCCATTTCTAGTTTTGGAATACCGCCCAAACTCGTCCGTTTGTGTAGAATGACGATGGAGAATTTTTGCTGCTCCATCAGGGTCGGAAACGATCTCCCCGACAGATTCGGTACCAAAAAGGATTTAGGCAAGGCGATACACTGTCATGTGACTTATTTAATCTGATTGTTGAGAGGATTGTGTAAAACTCCCGAGCCAACACCAGAGGCACAATCTTCCATAATTAATTGGTAAATCATTGGTAGGAAGTGATGCCACGTTTGCTAGAAAAGCAGCAAAATATGTCAACACAAAGGGACACACAACATTTATGGATTGGACAGAACGTCACCATTGACAGATATAACTTTGAGGCAGTACGGAGATCCTATATAAGAACCTTATCATTCCAGTCCTGCTCTACGGCGCTGAAGCATGGACCGTATTAAAAGCGGATGAAGAAATCCTCTGTCGATTCGAGAGAAAAAAAATCTTCGAAATATCTTCGGTCCCGTTTGCATTGACAAGCTTTACAGCGTCATACCCCTAGTAAAAAAAACTAGGAAAACATTGGACGTTTAAGATGGCTAGAATGGCACCAATACTCCGGTGGTTCAAGCAAAACATCCAATCATCTGTTCATTAGGCATAACTAGACTAAGAGTAAGAAGACCACCCATCTATAGTCAACGTATCGAGATCCTCTGTTCATAGCATATCAGTGATCAACGCAGGTTTCAAAACAGAAAAATTTACGCCGGTTCCGAGGGCAAATACGCAAGTGATGCAATGGTAAGGTGCTTATAATAAATCATCTGTCCCGTCTACCAGAAAGGCGATCATATTTCATATGTTTTGCTACACCTATAGAGGCGTGCGTCGCTAGTTAAATATCTTACGATATTGTCGGAGTCGGAATCCATGCTGGATTTATCAGAATATACCCGAGGTAAGGCATGCCTGTCGTAGAAGGCGACTAAAATCCACTCCCCGTATACCGAGTGTAAAGCGTATACAAACAACAAAAATGCAATGAGTACAACAAAAAGATTTAATACCCCAGGTGGCAAAATCCACCCTCTACGGAGGACGGCTCTACGGATTCTGGGGAGAGCCAATTTTTGCAATGTGTAACCCTTTCGGGAAAAGTTCAACGGTAACGAGGTCACCTACATCTGGATCTCAAAATATATATGTGTCTCAAGGAGCTCGACAACACCAAAAGTGTCGGCCCACGAAAAACGAGACTCAATGAAAAATAAGAGCCTAAAGGAAGAAAACGACGTTCTTCGACAAGGCTTAACAATGTCGAACTGCTCTGCGAAGAGCTTCGTAAAGAAATTCTCCATCTAAAGGAAGAAAATATGACCCTGAAGAGTTCATTTAAAATACCTTATGAGCCAAAACCAAGTTCAAACGGCCCCGTAAATTCGGAATACCACACGGATGAAGAAGAACTCAGTCGCGAAACTGACTGGATCTTAAAGAAAAGACCAGTTAAAAAGAGGAAAGCTGTATCCTCTCCTGAAAGAATAAACCGCGACAAAGAGATTATTAATAAAGCGAAACAGCTAAAACAACGTCCCCCACCTCCAATTAATGTGATCGGTATTGACGACTTTAACAAGTTGCATTCCTTGATAAAATCGTTGCCATTATCGGGCTACCAAGTAACTTCGCTAAGAAAAAATACATGGAAAGTCTGCGTTGAAGACCCTTGCGAGATAATAGACGGTAATGTTGTTGTAAAAATTGAGCCTATGCGTAAGGATTCCAAATTAGTTCCCCATGATATCTTCTATTTACTGCCCACAACGATGCAAGGTTATTTTGAAAACTTGCTTAATTCCCTTGGACAACGTTTTGTCATCTACTTACTTAAGTGGCGCTACAGTCCGGAATGAACCTGGACCTCAACCAACATGCCTCTCCAATTAGCCCGGTCCTTAGCTAACTGCCTCCAGTTGCGCACTCCAAGTTGGTTGAGGTCGGTTTCCACTTGTGCGCGCCACTTAAGGCGAGGTCTTCCTCTACTGCGTCCGACGTCTGGCTGGGAATCGAAGACTGCGAGCCGGAGTATTGGTGTCCATTCGTTCTACATGTCCTAGCCATCTTAAACGTCCAATGCGGAGTTTTTTGACCAGGGGCATGTCGCTGTACAGCTCGTATAGTTCGTGGTTGAATCTTCGTCTCCATAGCCCGTCAACGCAAACGGGACCGAAGATTTTTCGAAGAATTTTCCTCTCGAATCTACCAAGGATTTCTTCATCCGCTTTTGATACGGTCCATGCTTCAGCGCCGTAGAGCAGGACTGGGATGATCAGGGTCTTATATAGGATCTCCTTAGTAGTTCGAGTGAGGGCTTTACTACTAAATTGCCTTCTAAGCCCGAAGAAACAGCGGTTGGCAAGAGTAATTCTTCGTTTAATTTCTGACGAGATGTTGTTGTCAGAGTTAATAGCGGAGCGGAGGTAGTCAAAGTCCGGTACTACCTCAAAGTTATATCTGTCAATGATGACGTTCAGTCCAATTCGTCGATGTTGTGTGTCCTTTCGTGTTGACAGCATATACTTACCCTCATTTACTGCTAAACCCATTTTTGCCGCTTCCTTCTCTATACTAGCAAACGTGGCTATGACATCACGTTGAGTCCTACCAATGATGTCAATATCGTCAGCGTATGCTAGTAGTTGCACCGACTTTTGGAAGATTGTGTTGGCTTTGGAGTTTTGCACAATTCTCTCAAGAATCAGATTAAAGAAGTCACATGACAGCGCATCGCCTTGCCTAAATCCTTTTTTGGTATCGAATGTGTCGGTGAGGTCGTTTCCGACCCTGATGGTGCAGCGAGAATGCTCCATCGTCATCCTACACAAACGGACGAGTTTGGACGGTATACCAAAACTAGACATGGCTCTGTAAAGTTCGTCTCTATAAATGCTGTCGTATGCGGCTTTGAAATCGATAAATAGGTGGTGGGTATCGATTTGGACTTCTTGGGTTTTTTTCCAGTATCTGCCGAAGTGTGAAAATTTGATCGGTTGTGGACTTTCCTGGTCTAAAACCACACTGATAAGGGCCGATCATTCCCGGAGTGGCACCTCTCTATATCCTCGATCGCGCGCTTTTCTTGCTCTTTTTTCTTCTTTCTGAAAAGCCGATGTTCTTCCCTTCTTCTTTGCCTATAGAGCTCAATAACAGCTCTCGCCTTCACCTGCAGCTTAGACTTGTAGGCCTCGTTCTTGGCTGCGAGCATCTGTCGGCATTCCTCATCAAACCAGGGGTTTCTTGCTGGTGGCCGCGAGAAACCTAGCACATCAGTTGCGGCTGATCTAATGGCTTGTTGGCATCGTTGCCATTGTTCTTCGACATTAGATGCTGGTGGTATGTTGTGAGTCGAGAGGTTAAGGGATACGCTTTGCGCGAAGGTCTTAGCGGAATCGCCGTCTTTCGACATTAAATTTTTTCACAGTATTTCTGGATTGTTGTGGCGTGGTGGATATCCGCATCCTTACCTTGGCTGCAGCAAGGTAGTGGTCCGAGTCGATGTTAGCCCGTCGGAATGTTCGGACATCCATCCAAAATACTGGATGCGTGCCTCTTGTCTATCGCAATGTGATCAATTTGGCTGACTGTTCGTTGATCTGGAGACCGCCATGTCCCCTTATGGATATCGAGGTGAGGAAACCGTGTGCTGGCTATAGTGGCATTTCGTTCCGTACCGAAGTCAATTAGCCTTAGTCCGTTATCAGGCGTGTTGTCGTGTAGGCTATATTTTCCGACAGTACTGCTAAAGATGTCTTCTCTTCCTACCTTTGCGTTAAAATCTCCCAGCACGATTTTAACATCGTACTTTGGTAGTCGCTCATAGGTTTTGTCGAGGAGCTCGTAGAAGCAATCCTTAGTAAAATCATCCTTTTCCTCCTTATAAGCCTTATAAGCCTTAGGGCTTATATTGGCGAATTTGGCCTTGATGCGGATTGTTACAATTCGTTCGCTAATGCCTTGCCTAAGTCTGGCACTTATAACAAATCCGCATCCAAATAGTCGCTGTTTCTGCTCACTATAACACGGTCCATAGTAGATGTCACAGTTTTTCATGCTCTTTTTGCCCGGCCCATCACATCGTATTTCCTGGATGGCAGTAATGTCTGCTTTATAGCTTAGGGCTCCCGCTAGTTGTTCGCCTGCACCTCTCCTATTTAATGTTCGCACATTCCAGGTGCAGATACGAACGTTGTTGTCCTTTTTTCGTTTTTGGGGTATGAGCGCTGCCGTTGACCCATTGAGGGCTCCTCTGTCACCAACTCTTTGCCAATACCCTGGCTCAGTATTGGAAATCCCTATAGACCTGGTGTTCAAATATGTCGGAGCAGCTCATATAGGGATTTCACTACCAGTTCGATCAAACTGGAGCTGTAGGCGCCACCGTTGACTCCATCTAGGGAATTCCTCCGCTGCAGCCTGAGAGTGAGTGCCTTAGTGAGAGGACACTCCTCCCCCTCTCTCGTTTGCTGCCACACCTTCCACAGGGGTTTAATACCCCATCTCCAGTCGAGGTACTAGGCACCCACCAGTCACCAGCATGGAGGTGAGAGTAGGAGTTGATAGTGAGAGGCTAGGGTGAGACCGCTCGTGTCCTCATATAATCGCATCGCTATCCTTAAGCACCGGCAGTTTGGGCATTAGTGCAGCGAAAAATCATATTTTCTGAGCAGGCGCATACGCTAACAAACAAAATTGCCGATTCTGGATCTCGAAAAATCCGAGAAGCCTATGCATCACAAAGAGTTACAGTTTGCTGCGGATTGTGGATAGGTGGTATCATTGGACCATTTTTCTTAGAAAATGAGGCTGGGAATTTTGGTCAACGGTGGCCGTTTCAGAGCCATATTAACCGACTTTTTTTTTACTCAAATTGCAGAATTACTGAAAAATGCCACACAGCCCATGCCATAATCCTTCTTTTGCGCACCAAATTCCCAAATCGTGTTACCAGCCGTCTTGGCGATGTCGATTGGACGCCTCGGAGCTACGATTTGATTCATTTTGAATTTTTTTTGTGGGGAACCGTAAAGGATCGATGCTATGCCATTAATCCGGAAACGATTTAAGCATTTAAGTCGATGTCATGCAAGTAATGCGTGAGCTACAGCATGAAAGCATCAACAAGGTCTTGAAGACTTGGAGTAACGGAATGCGGTAAGTACTGCGAAGTCTGCGGAGGCAGCCACTTGAACAACGTTGTGTTCCATAATCAATGGGAATGTTTGCTCTTCCTAATGAAGTCATAATACATGCAAACAATTTAATTTTTCTTCATTTTATTGCATTTAAAAAAAAAAACTTATATTTGGCCCACCCGTTATATTTTTGAAATCTCAAAAGGACGCCAAAATGTCGTTTTTTTTACTATTCCCTTTGAGTTATTATTTAGTTTGCACTTGTTCCTGCAACTGTTCCATACCGTTGTAAATTGCCTTCGTTTAATAATTTATTAAAAGAAAAAACTTCCCAAAAGGGATACAACAACTCCTTACCAACATAAAGAGCAACAGTTGTCCGTACAACATGTGTCAACAAAAAACAATATGTCGCCAACAATTTAGTCCTTGCTTTCGGGCGTTGGCTAACATCCCGACATTTGCAAGTAAATAAAAAAAAGAAAAACTTGAAACAAAAGCGTGTATACATCCTTGCCACGCGAACGAAAAAGGTCTTCAAGGACTCTAACAAAAAAGTCGGCGTAATTTCGTTTTACGATTTTTTCCTCTTTTTTTGTCGTTTTATAAGCATAACGGTCTTAAATTATTCTAAGGACTCTGGAAATGATTTTTCCGCTTGGTCATGCCGGGGATTGTGTCAGCAACTCTAGAGGCGGGACATGTATTTCCCGGGATTGAATTGGCAATTTATGCTGAAGTCATATCTGCACCTCAAGGGAATAATATCCTTTAACGAACGTGTGTGTAATTATTATGAATAGAGTTGAGAGAATGTGTTCGTGTGTGCGAGTGCGTGTGCGTGTGTGTATCCAATCGCGAGGCGCACATTTGTAAAATGGTTTAACGCAGAAAATTGCTTAAGGGCACTTGGGAGCGGCCTCATTATGTTATATTGTAGACATTCAGTAGGCGATTTAAAGTAGGCTTCGTCACGTAAATGCAAAACTTTAAGGACACGGGTGAGGCAAGTGGTGTGAGAAAGGTCATCGTTTGCTCATAAATGAGTTACTGCCACACGAGGGTGTTGTCGATGTTTAAATAAAAACCTTATGAGTGAGTGGTCCTTTGTAATTTGTTCAGTGAACTTGGCAATTGTGAACATAAGCTGCAGATGAACTTTGTCGTGGATAGCTCGCAGCAGCGTGTCAAGGCGCAGTTGTCAAATTTCCTCATTTTTTGGGCAAAATACTGCACGTGCCGATGTAAATCTTTTGGATGCATGTAAGCACTGAGTCTTTATGTGTCTGTTGCGCCTAATAGTTGGCTGTCATGGGAGTTTTTTTTATATTCAAACGGGTTTTTCCAAGATGTATCATCCCTCACGTGACCTGGTTTTCATTTTTACGTTTAAGTTGAATGTCTGTAAAAAGTCATAAGGGAAGGAGGGTTTAAATATTATCTGGATTAGGGTTTACTTACCTCGTAACAGCATTCTTACACAAATTGTTTGTTGGTAGTTAAAAATGCGGTTAACACTGCGAAGGACTTAATGGCCATTAGTCTTACATATTTCAAACTGGTCTCCGACCAAACAACAATTCACCCAAGAAAATTCCAGAAAAATCCCCGAAAAACAAAATATTTTGTCATACATCTTGTATGGAGCGATTTTATGACGCCATCTTCATGGTAGATGATGTTTACGTTACGTTGTGAAAATTTTATTTTTGATGCATCAGGTGGAACTGGCAAAACATTTCTTATTTCGCTAATTCTCGCCGAAATACGATCAAATAATGGCATCGCATTGGCCGTTGCATCATCTGGCATTGCAGCAACTTTATTGGATGGAGTCAGAACAGCTCATTCAACATTTCAGTTGCCTCTGAATATTCGAAGTAACCCAGATGAAGTGTGCAACATTTAAAAAAAAACAATTGTCGAGGGCCAAAGTGCTGAAATAATGTAAAATATCTGGGATGAATGCAACATATTCTCGAAACAATTTTTAGATATCGGCAATGAAACAGTTGCTGTCCATTAAAATACTGATTGCATAAAATTGCTCACCTTCTACGAAATTTGAAAGTCGGATCTCCGGTTATTTTACCTCGGAATATGAACCCCAAGTGTAATCCCTATATGAGCTGCTTCGACATATTTGAACACCAGGTCTATAGGGATTTCCTATACTGAGCCAGGGTGTTGGAAAAGATTTGGTAGCGGAGGAGCCCTCAATGGGTCAACGGCAGAGCTCATATCCCAAAATGGGATACTGATATCGGTTGTTTTTCCGGCCCACTGTCAAACAAAACAATGGCCTTGCCCTCCAGGTTGGGGGTTGTGCTTTGGGTTAACTACCCGTCCACGGAAAAAAGCATATGTTACGAGACAACCAATAGCCTCGGAAAGGACTGATTTTATTGTTGACGACCATGCTAAACGAAAAAAGGACAACGACGTTCGTATCTGCACCTGGAATATGAGAACATTAAACAGGAGAGGTGAAGGCGAACAACTAGCGGAAGCCCTAAACTGCAACAAAGCAGACATTACTGCCATCCAGGAAATACGATGGGATGGGCCGGGCAAAAAGAGGATGAAAAACTGTGACATCTACTATGGACCGTGTTATAGTGAGCAGAAACAGCGACTATTTGGATGCGGATTTGTTATAAGTGCCAGACTTAGACAAGACATTAGCGAACAAATTGTAACAATCCGCATCAAGGCCAAATTCGCCAACATAAGCCCTGTATGCGCTCATGCTCCGACGGAGGAAAAAGATGATATAACTAAGGATTGCTTCTACGAGCTCCACGACAAAACCTATGAGCAACTACCAAAGTACGATGTTAAAATCGTGCTGGGAGATTTTAACGCAAAGGTAGGAAGAGAAGACATCTTTCGCAGTACTGTCGGAAAATATAGCCTACACGACAACACGTCTGGTAACGGACTTAGGCTAATTGATTTCGCTACGGAACGAAATGCCACTATAGCCAGCACACGGTTTCCTCACCTCGATATCCATAAGGGGACATGGCGGTCTCCAGATCAACGAACAGTCAACCAAATCGATCACATTGCGATAGACAAGAGGTACGCATCCAGTATTTTGGATGTCTGAACATTCCAAGGGGCTAACATCGACTCGGACCACTCGGACCAAATCGTTGCAACTACTAGCATATCTACGCCGATGATATTGACATCATTGGTAGGACTCAGCGTGATATCATAGTCACGTTTGCTAGTATAGAGAAGGAAGCGGCAAAAATGGGTTTAGCAGTAAAAAGACACACAACATCGACGAATATGACAGAACGTCACCATTGACAGGTATAACTTTGAGGTAGTACGGGACTTTGTCTACCTCGGCTCCGCTATTAACTCTGACAACAACATCTCGTCAGAAATCAAACGAAGACTCTTGCCAATCGCTGTTTCTTCGGGCTATTAGTAGTAAAGCCCTCACTCGAACTATTAAGGAGATCCTATATAAGACCCTGATGATCCCAGTCCTGCTCTACGTCGCTGAAGCATGGGCCGTATCAAAAGCGAATGAAGAAATCCTTGGTCGATTCGAGCGAAAATTTCTTCGGAAAATCTTCGGTCCCGTTTGTGTTGACGGGCTATGGAGACGAAGATTCAACCACGAACTATACGAGCTGTACAGCGACATACCCCTAGTCAAATAACTCCGCATTGGACGTTTAAGATGGCTAGGACATGTAGACAGAATGGACACCAATACTCCGGCTCGCAGAGTCTTCGATTCCCAGCCAGACGTCGGACGCAGTAGAGGAAGACCTAACCTTAAGTGGCGCGCACAAGTAGAGACCGACCTCAACCAACTTGGAGTGCGCAACTGGAGGCAGTTAGCTAAGGACCGGGCTAATTGGAGAGGCATGTTGGTTGAGGCCCAGGTTCATCCCGGACTGTAGCGCCACTTAAGTAAGTAAGTAAGTTTACGCATGCCCAGTCTGGTCAGCTTGTAGAAAAGCCCCTCTAACCATACTGTGTCGAAGGCCTTCTCAAAGTCAACCAGGCAGGCCCCTGTGTACTGTTTTTTGGACTTATTCCATTGAATGTCTGACACTAGTTTCGACGCGGCATGAATGGTGTCATGCCTCGCTCGAAAACCAAACTGATTTTCCGTGATAATTTTATTTTCCTCGACTTAAACAGAGCTCTATGGACTATCTTTTCGAATACCTTGCTTACATTCGGCAGAAGGCTTATTGACCGAAGATAAGCTGGGTTTATTTTGTCCTTGTTCTTTGTTAGGGATAGGATGTACCACCGCCGTTTTCCATTGCACCGGATAATGTGCATTATTCAGTGCATTGTTAAACAGGGTGGTGAAAATGTCAACTGCTTCTATTGGCAGGTGTCTCAATACGACGTTTGGGACACCGTCCTCTCCATTATATACGTTGAAACCATTTATCCTTCAAATATTCAAACCAACGTTTATTAAAACAAAAGTAATTAATTTCAAAAAAAGAAAATGAACCCCACATACCACAATATTTAACAAATGCTGTCCGTAATAAAATCGGTTATTAAAAAAATATCCTTATTTATAGTTTTTCACCTCAGTTACCCTTGGGAATATTTATATTTAAATGTTGCACCCTTATATGAATAAAAGATAATTAATAATAAATCACCTCCTGAACATGAGCAATTAAATGTAAATTCAACTGAATAAAAAAAAAATCCGCATCCTGCAACATAATTTCATCATTATTGCGATTAATTCCCTCAACCACAACAATTTAATTTTATTTTCAGATTTTTTTTGTTGTCAAGCGAATATTCTCATCGATTTGAGATTCAAAATAGGCTCCGGACAAAGTCACAGTCTCTGCTATGGCGGCACAATGGTTAACGGTTATTCTCGGTCATCTCAGACACGAAAGGATAAACGGTAAGTTATGGACACAATTCAGAGATTGAGCAATGAAAAATGATTTAATTAACAAGGATATACGTGAGCGGAAATTATTATTTCCCTTCTTTCCTTGTTGTTTCATTAATTCCGAAAGGATTTACGAGTATATGCATGTTTAACATTCGATAAGTGATTGGATGTAATTTTTTTGATTACAGGGTGAAACAAATTTAATTACAAAATACAGTCACTGGACAGCATTTTTTACACTTTACAATGCCTGCTTCTTGAAAAGCCTTTAAAGCTGCAGAGCTTTTTAAAATAATTTAAAGTCTTCCAACAAATAATAAGTTACCGTTAAAATCGTAAGAAAATAAGTGGCACAGTATTATTTACACATCCATTTTTATTTGAGTGAAACTTCTTTGAAAACGGTGGGGATACGATTTTATGAAACGAAAATGTGTAACGAAAAAGAGTATTTATAGGGTTAAGGTTGTGAGAGCATAAGATAAAATGCGTTTTGAAGTGAACATTTTTTGGGACGTTGTGAATTGGATTTTATGAAGCGATAAAAACATCACGATGCCAACAAATACGGGGTTTGATCAGGGCCTCCAAGTACTTACCGCAACCGACGCTGCTTTATGTCGGTGATCGCGTGATGTTGGTTTATTTTGTTTCTTCGAAGTGAAACTTCTTTTTGACTGCTTTTGTTGTTGTTATTTTATCGTTAATGAACAGATGGATGCATGGACTTGTATCTCAAGCAACACGTACTTTCGTTTGCAAAAAAGGGATGGTTTCGTGTTGGCATGTTGGTTGGAGAAAGGACTTTTTTCTGTTCAATTTTTTTTTCTACATCTTAAACTGAACTTACATGCTAGACAAACATTTATTAAAAACTAGCCTACTTATCAATAACTTAACTTACTTATTGGCCCTACGCGGGCGCTCTATTGTTTCACCTAACCTAGCCTAAACCTTAAACCTTAAAGCTATGTAAGTCGGTCACACCATACATCAATATCTAGGTCAATTGTCTATAACTAATCTTGTAGCCACCACAACAGGTTCTCCTGTTGCCATCTACTCCGACAGTCCCAATCGGACACGCTCTTACAGGCGCTCTCCTCCACATTGAGCGACGACGCGACGCGACAGGAGACACCTGTCCACAGTTCGTCGGAAGACGTGGTAGATTAGCCGAACCGCCGATTTATTTTGCATCAGCCGACTATCCAAAAATAGGAAAGCTTCAGGCGGAATGATGACGCTTAAACGCGCACTTTCAAAATATTCATCATTGGGGTAGAACGCCCCAAAGATGAGACTATTGGTCGAAACCGAATGAGTTTCACCAGAAAATTGTCGATTCTTTATATAGGTGTATAGGACCTGGTTGGAATAATATATTGTGTACCCAGATACTAGTGTTCTGTGAAGTCCAAGGCAGCTTTTCCGCCTCTCAAACACACGTATCTTTTCCATTTGAGATGGTGCAACGTTGAACCACACTGGGCACCCATAAGCAATCATCGGCCTGATAAGGGACATGTAGCAAATCACCTTCACCTTGCTGTCAAGACGACTGCTATAAAACAATCGTCTTGAAAGGGCAAACGCTTCCCTAGCTCTCGCCAAAGCAGCATCTACATGTCTTCCGAAATATAGATACTGATCCAGCCAGATGCCAAGGTACTCGCCAGTGGCAGTCCATTTGGTCCAACGATCACCAGCTTGTGCCAGTTCTGTCCTAAACAGCATCTACATGTCTTCCGAAATATAGATACTGATCCAGCCAGATGCCAAGGTACTCGCCAGTGGCAGTCCATTTGGTCCAACGATCACCAGCTTGTGCCAGTTCTGAAAGTTGATTTGCAACTTCCAGTCATCACAATATCTCTGGAAGTCCCGCTACAAAGGAGTTCGAATGACCTCGATAGTAAGGGCTGTCCTGTACACGATAAGATGAAGAGAATCGGCGAGTTTACGGCTTCCTGTTGCAGACCTTTTTTTATGAAAAATTCGTTGGTAGAAGTTAAATTGCCACTTTTGACAACAAACGTTTTACCAGTCAACGGTGTCGAAAGCCTTCTCCAAATTAACCACTGTTTTTTGGCTTTGTTCCATTGTATATCAGAGAGTTTGGAGGCGGCATGAATACAGTCATGTCCGGCCTTGAAACCAAACTGGTTCTCTGGTATGATAAATATTTTTGTCCTCAGAAGACTTGAACAGAGCCTGATTGAGAATCTTTTCGAAAACCTTGCTGATACTGATAGGAAGGGGACTTATCGACCGGAAGTTTGCCGGATTGGAGCTATCCTTTCCTTTGTTTTGGGAGAGGATGAACCACCGCCATCTTCCACCGCCCTGGATAATATGCATTATTCAGGGCGTTATTGAACAGCGTGGTGTAAATGTCCATAGCTTCAGAGGATAAGTGTCGAATCAAAGATGATCTGGAGTTCCACCTTCGAGATTAACAGGGGACTAGAGCCTCTTCGCTCGGCGACTATGGCGTTTACCAAGTTTTCGTCATTGAACCGGCTAAGATCGCGGTTTTAAGATCGCCATTGCTTAATGTCACTTTGGAGATGGAAATGATGGAGCAGGGCATTGTTTTCCAAGACGCGATTCGGGCTAATGCATTCATTCTTTCTGAAAGACAGCCCTAATAGTCCCCACTTTCTCCTGAGTATCTTTAATAACATAGAAATCGTCGTCGATGACGGCTTCCCCCGGATCGATGCCTGCTGTCAAAAATATTTGCGATCAGAATTGGCCATCCAGATTTAACGCATTGGACTTTTTTCTTTGGTTTTTTTTTTAAGTCGAAGGTCTATGTAAATAGGCCATCGACCTCCAACACCTTGAAAGAGGAAATTGGGCGGTGTATTAATGAAACTAAGCCACATTTATACGAAATAGTCATAGGAAATTTCAGTAAAAGAGTACGTACTTGCCAGCAAAGCCGTAGCGGCCATTAATCCGATGTGCTATTCCATACATAACCCCAATCTGTATACTCTATGAATCAATAAAAAAATTAAGCTTTCTGATTAAAAATCCGTATTTTCTATCAACATTACTTTTTGCGTGAATTATCGGACACACCCTTTAAATATCTGTGAAAAATCGGTCGAGTAGTTTCGAATCTTTAATTATTTTTGTTAAAATTAGTTTATCAAGGTTCTTCTAACTATGTCCTCGCATAACCTAATGATCGCTATAACCTCATTCTCGTTCGATTTCGACGCATCCTTTTTGCTCTCCTTCCCAAAAACGTACCTATACGGTACACATTCCGACGATATAAAGCCCAACAAATACACGTTCCAAAGTTTGTTCTACATGAATGCATTCCTTTAAGTCCCCCTAAAGACATGCACGAGGGAAGTATGCGCACCATTGAGTCGAATTCCCTGCTAGCATTTTCATCCTGCCACCATGTGTCACCTTGTAAAATACCGTGAAACGCCTATTAATGCACAATTTGTGAACACCGCCCGATTGTTCCGCTTGAGGGTTTTATCGATTGTCGAATGTGCAAATTTGCTAATACCCCTGCATACGGAGGGGCTAACAACTTGCTCGTTTTATTTGCAGATACAAATAAGTTCCATCCCAAGGGTCCTTTAAACTTTTTTTTGTTTACTCACGCATTTGGAATGTTTTTGCCGCATACATCGACATGTGATGTTTTTCTAATTATTTTTTATGTACAACGGAACAGTTCCGCACTTACCAGGCCATCAGACAGGGTTTTCTGTTCCGTGTCCTGTATGCGAAAAGATGTGCTTTTTCAGTACCATAGCCAATTGACTTGGCTCGAGATCACACATAACAACACACATACATTGGGAAGGAGTTGATGTTGAAGTGACCTGAAAGGATTCTCACAGGATTAGATAAATCCAAAGGGGAAAGAACGGAAAACACATATCAGGCGGAGACGACTGACCTCCATCTGTCTGATGGATATTTGATTATGACCGCAAAGGGGAAGGGGGATGAGAGTGCTTGTTTGCCTTGGGATGTGGTGGTGAGAGGTTTTATTTTTTTTTGTCCAGAAAACGTGCAATGATTGCATAAAAAAATATCTTTTGCTGAGTCTTCATAAATGGAAATGTGGGAGTTATTTTTAGAGTTCCTTGAAGGTATCAGTAAAGGAAGATGTAAGATAATATCGCACAGTCAGGGGGTTTTTCTTTAATGTTTCCAATTAGGGCGGTAATATCCTTAATAGGTTTACTTATCGATAATCTCGATTGCGTGGATATTGCAATTATCGAATTTTTGGTATGAGTCGAGAGGAGAGGATATTTTGGATGTGCATTTACCGCTTTTAAAATGATATAGATACTGTTTTAGAACTTACTTACTTAAGTGGCGCTACAGTCCGGGATGAACCTGGGCCTCAACCAACATGCCTCTCAATTAGCCCAGTCCTTAGCTAACTGCCTATAGCTGGGCACTTCAAGTTAACTGAGGTCGATTTCTACTTGTGCGCGCCACTTAAGGCGAGGTCTTCCTCTAATGCGTCCTACACGTCTGGCTGGGAATCGAAGACTCTGCGAACCGGAGTATTGGTGTCCATTCTTTCTACATGTCCTAGCCATCTTAAACGTCCAATGCGGAGTTTTTTGACCAGCGGTATGTCGCTGTACAGCTCGTATAGTTCGTGGTTGAATCTTCGCCTCCATAGCCCAGCAATGCAAACGGCACCGACGATTTTTCGAAGAATTTTTCTCTCGAATCGATCAAGGATTTCTTCATCCGCTATTGATACGCTCCATTCTTCAGCGCCGTAGAGCAGGACTGGGATGATCAGGGTCTTATATAGGATCTCCTTAGTAGTTCGAGTGAGGGCTTTACTACTAAATTGCCTTCTTAGCCCGAAGAAACAGCGGTTGGCAAGAGTAATTCTTCGTTTAATTTCTGACGAGATGTTGTTGTCGGAGTTGCTAGCGGAGCCGAGGTAGACAAAGTCCCGTACTACCTCAAAGTTATATCTGTCAATGGTGACGTTCTGTCCAATTCGTCGATGTTGTGTGGCCTTTCGAGATGAGAGCATATACTTAGTCTTACCCCCATTTACAGCTAAACCCATTTTTTCCGCTTCCTTCTCTATACTAGCAAACGTGGCTATGGCATCACGATTAGTCCTACGAATGATGTCAATATCGTCAGCGTATGCTAGTAGTTGCACCGATTTTTGGAAAATTGTGCCTCTGGTGTTGGCTCGGGAGTTTTGCTCAATCCTCTCAAGAATCAAATTAAAGAAATCACATGACAGCGCATCGCCTTGCCTAAATCCTTTTTTGGTATCGAATGTGTCGGTGAGGTCGTTTCCGACCCTGAAGGTGCAGCGAGAATTCTCCATCGTCATCCTACACAAACGGACGAGTTTGGGCGGTATACCAAAACTAGACATGGCTCTGTATAGTTCGTCTCTATAAATGCTGTCGTATGCGGCTTTGAAATCGATAAATAGGTGGTGGGTATCGATTTGGACTTCTTGGGTTTTTTCCAGGATCTGCCGAATTCTGAAAATTTGATCGGTTGTGGACTTTCCTGGCCTAAAACCACACTGATAAGTGCCGATCAGGTTGTTGGTAAACGGTTTCAGGCGTTCACATATTACGGCAGATAGGATCTTGTAGGCGATGTTGAGGAGACTTATGCCTCTGTAGTTGGCGCAGTTCAGAGGGTCTCCCTTTTTTGTGGATCGGGCAAATGATGCCGAGGTTCCATACTTCAGGCATACTTTCATCCGACCAGATTTGGCGTATGAGTTGGTGGAAGTTACTTACCAAGTCATCTACCCCGGCTTTATAAAGTTCAGCGGGAAGGCCGTCATTTCCGGCGGCCTTAGTTAGCTTGAGTTTAGATATGGCTATCCTCACTTCACTTAGGTCGGGTGGTTGGCAGTTATCGCTGTCGTTGCCAATATTGAATGGTTCGTTCTGCCTGACAGCGGAATGTTGTTCGTCATCGCCGTTTCACAGTCTGTAGAAGTGGTTCTTCCATATCCTCAGCATCGACTGTGTCTCAACTACGATATTTCCTTGTTCATCTCGACAGGATTCTGTTCGAGGCTTGTTTACTTGGCTTTGACGTTTTACACTTTGGTAAAATTTGTGAACATCGTTCCTGGAGTGGCACCTCTCTATATCCTCGATAGCGCCCTTTTCTTGTTCTTTTTTCTTCTTTCTGAAAAGCCGGTGATCTTCCCTTCTCCTTTGCCATTCGAGTTCAATGGCAGCTCTCATCTTCACCTGGAGCTTAGCCTTGTAGGCATCGTTCTTGGCTGCGAGCATATGTCGGCGTTACTCATCAAAACAGGGGTTTCTTGCTGGTGGGCTTGAGAAACCTAGCACATCAGTTGAGGCTGATCTAAAGGCTTGTTGACATCGTTGCCATTGTTCTTCGACATTCGATGCTGGCGGTATGGTGTGAATCGAGAGACTAGGGGATACGCTTTGCGAAAAGGCCTTGGAGGTCTCTGGCGATTGCAGTCTTTCGACATTAGATACATTTTTTACAGTATATCTGGTTTGTTGCGGGGATATCCGCATTCTTACCTTGGCTGCTACAAGGTAGTGATCCGAGTCGATGTTAGCTCCTCGGAATGTGCAGACATCCAAAATACTGGATGCGTGCTTCTTGTCTATCGCAATGTGATCAATTTGGTTGACTGTTCGTTGATCTGGAGACCGCCATGTCCCCTTATGGATATCGAGGTGAGGAAACCTTGTGCTGGCTATAGTGGCATTTCGTTTCGTAGTGAAGTCAATTAGTCTAAGTCCGTTGCCAGAAGTGTTTTCGTGTAGGTTTTGTTTTCCTGCAATACCGCTGAAGATGTCTTCTCTTCCTACCTTTGCGTTAAAATCTCCCAGCACGATTTTAACATCGTACTTCGGTAGTCGCTCATAGATTTTGTCAAGGAGCTTGTAGAAGCAGTCCTTCGGTAATTCATCGTTTTCCTTCGTCGGAGCGTGAGCGCATATAAGGCTTAAGGCCTTCTCAGAATGCATATCTGTAGTTGAGTGAAAAGTTTAAATCAACGCAACCCGTAAGCGCTTATACAATGTCTATCTTCGTGAATCTGTAACTTGAAGTTGAATAGAGGGCAACTTCATGCAAGAAATGTATCTCCCTCTTGACAGCGATGCAAGATACCAGCTACAGATATGCATTCTGAGCAGGCCTTAAGTTGGCGAATTTGGCCCTGATGCGGATTGTTACAATGCATTCGCTAATGTCTTGGAAACATAAGACTTCTTGCCTAAGTCTGGCACTTATAACAAATCCGCATTCGAATAGTCGCTGTTTCTGCTCACTATAATACGTCCCGTAGTAGATGTCACAGTTTTTCAACCTCGTATTTTCTGGATGCCAGTAATGTCTGTGGGTGGTTAACTCAAAGCACAACCCTCAGCCAGGAGGTGAGCTGGCTTATATTAATGTCAGAAACCGCCTTTTTATAGTCAGCTCTGAATCGTTTAATTAGGCAAACGAATATCAGGAAAAGTCATCAGATCCACATGGAACCACAACGGACCTTTGCTGCTCTAAGTGTGGACGCGTATCGCGTGCAGTTACTATAACCTTACCTAACCTAACCTTGTAAGAGAAAGCTAAAAACATAGATCCAGGGCTCGAGCGCGTTTTTTCTTTTTTGGTAATTTCAGTAATAGTGCCATTGAGCCTTATGTGGGATGGCTTTTTGGATTCTTTTGTTTATTTTAGCTGGGTCTTTAGTCAGGCCACGGCCTCTAGCAGAAAAGACGATTTGCATTATTTCTGATGGTGTCTGTTCGTGTTTACCTGGCACAGAGTTAGACACTTCATCTGCACACAAAACCACCCCTTGCAAACCTCTATGAAGGAACCCTCCAAAGCATGGATAGAAAATTTTAAGTAAAATCGCCTAGTGGTCCAATAAGAGCGTGTCTAGAACCGACTACAAATGACTTTTTGTAGTTCTTGACAACCTCAGTTAAAGTTCTATGCACAGACATCGTTGCTTCTATTGAAATAATGTATATTATGTGAAAATAAGGTTAGAAACTTGGACACAGAGGGTTTTGACTTTGAACATAATTCAACATTTTCCTGATACAATGACCATACTCTGCATATACCCTGGGGAAGCAAAATAAGTGCAAATTCAACGCGTTTGGTAACGACCCTTCCCCACAGGTAAGTCAAATCCACAGAGATCCTTTATTAAACATCTTTCCGTGGCATAAATGTTACCTTCCAGCTGAGGTGCACATATGAACACCATCACAGATTATAATATGAAAAGTTACGACTACACCCGGCGCGCCGCTGCATGGATGAAGACTTCATTATAAATGCATTCCTGCACAAGCTTAGTTGTTGAAACAGATGCTTCAACAACCCAAAAAAAATCAACCATCCATGGGTTACATTACATCCAGCTCTCACCTTCAGGGTAAACTAAAAACATTCCATCTCCTCCATCCAACGA
This sequence comes from Rhingia campestris, assembly GCA_932526625.1. Classification (NCBI taxonomy): domain Eukaryota; kingdom Metazoa; phylum Arthropoda; class Insecta; order Diptera; family Syrphidae; genus Rhingia; species Rhingia campestris. Next base: position 21,320,789 of record OW052184.1, read on the forward strand.
TGTTATGCTCTGCACATGTTTTCTCCTTTCTAAGGAACGCCGCCTGCACTGGCACATTGACCCTCCTAACCCACTATCGAGTTTAAGGTGTCATCGCCCTCCGGACGACCTAGGAAAATCATCTTCACCTAGAAAGCAACCACTTAGCTTCATGTCTTGACACTGAAAGTTGAAAAATTGAATGCTCGACTTTACAACACTACCACGACGAAGACGATGATGATGATGAAGACCATAAAGTTCAAGAACCTAATAAAAGCGTTTTCTAAACAATTGCTGATTACACTTTAATTGTATAATTGGTGAGCGCAATTACCAATCTCCCAGCACAGTACAGGCCTTAGTCGGTACTTACCACACTTTCGTAGTCAGAGTTACCCCATGACACCAGAAACTACAATACAACCCAATTATCACACACTGACCTGAAAATAGAAGAAAAAAATAAAATTAAAGCTTCAATTAGGAACTGCACAATTAAAAAAAAAATTAAAAATTACAACTTTATGCAACAAGTCATACCTGCCTGCCTTCAGTGATAAATCAAAGCCTTGAGCGCAAAACTAGACTACGACTAGAGTTGGACACTTGTCTTAAGCTAATTAATTTATGTAATCGCCAACTGAGTGTGATGGCTTGACAAATCTGACGCCGCTCGTGGCATCAGCCATTTTTTTTTTTTTTTTTTTGGATTTTGTGTGCAACTATTGCCACACCAGTCATGAGCCGGTGGGAATAGAAATGCTCGCTGCATGATGATGAAACTTTTTTAATATGAACGCGGGGGGAGAGATGGAGATAGAAGTGTGCTTGGTGCTTGGGGCATGGCACTGGGAGTTGGGAGTTGGGTGCCAAATGCGACAACAAGTGCATTTAGCTAAATGGACGGAATATCGCTCAATTAAAAAAGAAAAGTTTCATGCGTTCCGCTGGGATTGAGTGCACTTAAAGTTTATAACTTTCAGGGAAATTGTTTGCGTCTGGAAGGGACAGAGATTGACAATCCATTTCAAGTTGAGGAGACGAACGAGATGGGGAAGAATTGATTCTTTGACCGAGACGATGGGGCGACTAATTGCTTGATGGCGTTGAGTGGAGAATGCGGTGATTTGCCAATCAGTTGAGTGAAATTTTTCTCGGGGGGGATTTTCGAAATGGGTGACTTTTGATCGGAGATATTGAGATGTGATTTGGTTTGTTGATGTTTTTTCTTTAAATTCGTTGGAAAGAACCCAGTTATGACTAAAACTGGGACCAATTTAAGTAACTTACATGGCTGCATAGAAAACGTTAAAAAAACCTCCCGTCTTTGCAATATCCTCTGCACTTATCCGTATCTAGTTACTTATTAGGACCAGATGGTTAATGGATAAATTTCATAATGGAAACCCAAGACCTACACTAATTTTCTTGGTAGCTCCTCCAACCCTATAGGCGCTAAACGAAGCTCAATTAAAACGGCCATTACACATATTCAACATTTCATCACCAAAGAAAACGGTGCAGTGCGGAATTAGGCACCATGGGGCTAAATTCCTCCAAAAAACGGAAACAGTTTTCGAATAGGAAATAAGCCCCGACCATGTGCTAATCGATGCGAGGCGCGCATCCAACATCCTCGACGTATATACATTTAGAGGGGCAAACGTCGACTCTGACCATTTTCTTGTCGCGGCTAAATTAAGAGCTCGACTTTCCAACGAGAAGAAGCTGCGAACTGCCCAGAAGAAAAAAAAATCGACTTTGGACGCCTTAGCACACCTGGAGTATCCAGAGCCTACAGTGAGCGCCTGATTAGCAAGAGCCTACAGTGAGCGCCTGAGTATGTAATCTCCTTTGTGCACTCACCAACCACAGACGCCAACAATCAGCGGTGCCAGTATCGCGGCATCATCAAGGAGGTAGCCGAAACCATTGTAGGGTACCAGCCACCCCCGAGAAAGAGCCCGTGGTATGTTGATGAATGCGTGTACAAGAATAAGGTGACAGAAGATGCACACAAGAAAGCGCTGCAGCGCAAAACAGGGGCAGCGAGAGAAGAATATCGAGCCAGGAGAAGGGAGGAAAAGAACACCCTGCGTAGAAAGAAGAGAGCCTACGCAGCCTCCCAGCTCAAGAAGATCGAAGAATCGCGCGATCATAACAACATCCGGAGGTGTTTTAGAAAAAAAAAGCCAAGCAACTGCCTGCTGGCTACAAAACCGGAATGCAGGCTCTTCGAGACAGAGCAGGAAACCTAGTCACCGAAGCGCAGGGAATAGTAGATGTGCTTAAGCATCAATTCCAACAGCTGCTGAATGGGCATCATGTAGAGAGAGTGATAGAGCAAGGAGAAAACCCACGTCCAGTCAATGAAGAACTAGTTCCACCACATAGTATAGAAGAAGTTGGACTAGCTATAAAAAAGCTTAAGAAGAACAAGGCCGCAGGTTCTGATGGTCTACCAGCGGAACTTTTTAAATACGGTGGTGATGCTTTGGTAGGGAGCACGCACCGAATCATCAACCAAGTATGGGTGGAAGAAAACACGATGACTGGTCTACCAGCTCCATATGCCCCATCTACATGGGGCATATCTCCTATGTCTTGCATGAACTATCGAGGCATATCCCTGTTTAATGTCGCATACAAGATCGTATCCAACGTACCGAACGTAAGACCGTTCTGCAACACACTAATCGGCACGTACCTGACCGCGACTATAGACCAAATTTTCACACTGAGGCAAATCCTGGAAAAGACCAACGAATTTCAAGTCGAAACTCACCACCTATTCATCGAATTCAAAGCCGCGTATGATAGCATACATCGTCAGGAGCTCTATATGGCGATGGCCAAATTCGGAATCCCAGCAAAACTGATTCAGCTGTGTCGCATGACGCTGGAAAACATGCGCTGCAACGTGCAGTTTGGAAGTAGCTCTTCCGAACTATTCCAAACATGCATCGGATTTCGGCAAGGAGACGCGCTATTATGTGACTTCTTCATTCTCGTACTGGAGCAGATAGTGCGCAGGGCAGATGTTAACACGGAAGGCACTATTTTCAACAGGTCCGTCCAGCTGCTGTGCTATGCGGACGATATTGACATCATCGGTCGCTCCCAACATGCCGTGATAAAAGCGTTCACGGAGATTGAAGAACAGGCGAAATCCGTTGGCCTTGAAGTAAATGAGGACAAGAAAGTACATGCTATCAACAAACAAACACCGCCTAGGACAAAACGTCACTATTGATAGCAGTAATTTCGAGGTAGTTAAGGAGTTCACCTACCTCGGAGTAAACATAGACTCCACGAATGACACCCTATTGGAGTTCCGGCGAAGAATTACATTTGGAAACCGTTGCTACTTCGGTTTCGCAAAATAACTGGGTTCAAAACTCCTAACTCGACGGACGAAATGTGTGCTCTACAAAACCCTTATCCTGCCAGTTCTGCTTTATGGTGACGAGTGCTGGACGATAAGCAAGAAGGGAGAACTGATACTGGGCTCCTTCGAAAGAAAAATACTTCGGTGGAGTTTTGGTCCTGTGCACGAGGAGGGCGAATGGAGGAGAAGATCCAACCGCGAACTCTACGAGCTGTTACAAGATGTGGATGAAGTCCAAAAAGCCAAAACACGTCGACTACATTGGCTCGGCCACATCGAGCGAACGGACAACAATGTTCCAGCTAAGAGGATCTTCGAATCCCAGCCCCCAGGTTCGAGAAGGCAAGGATGACCGAACATCCGTTTCAAAGACCATGCCATCGCGGATGCCAGAGCGCTTTGTCTAGACAACTGGAAGCAGCGAGCCAGGGATCGTAGAGGATGGAAGGCTGCAGTGTCTCAGGCAGAGACTCTTCACGGGTCGGGAGCCCGATAACCAACCAACCACATGCAACTGCACTTGCAAACCCAAATCCAAGGAGGGGGATTCAGGCACGCAGCATGCCCCGCGGTTGTTAACGCCTTTTGGTTGTGGGGCTTATTTTCTTTACATGCATCCGAACTTACAGGTAACCCAAGTCGAACAGTGGGCCAAGCAGGGGGGTTCAGGCGCGCAGCATGCCCCGCGGTTGTTATAGCCTCTTGGTTGTGGGGCTTATTTCCTTTACATGCATCCGAATTCGCACGCAACCCAAATCCAACATTGAGCTAAAACAGGGGGGTTGCATACACTCAAACTCGCATTCTGATGTTTGCAAAGTATGAACCCCCCCTGTTCGGGCGAACTCTTGGGATGGTAGCGAAATTGGATGCAAAGTTTAAGTTGGGATTGGGGGCATTCTGCCCTCTTTCAACCCCCTTGCTTGGGCTCTTTCTTGTATTCACGTTTCTTTTTCCCAAAACTTTTAGGTTTATAATTAGCTTTCTTTGAGAGTTTTGACCAACAACCGCGGGTGTTAATGCTTATTTGTGGTGGGGCTTTTTTCCATCTTGATAAAGAAATAAGCCCCATGGGGGCTATTTCCATTTTTTTGGGGGAATTTGGCACCGATGGGCTTAATTCCTCACTGCACGAAGAAAACTTCTCTTGGGTCAACCAATAGGGACTTCTGAACTTTGACATAGTTGATAGCGGCCATATTGTTGAAGGCACATCTGTCAAATTGGCTGACATTTATTCAGTCCATTTTGCCAAATCACCATCGACGGACATAGCGTTCAAAAACACGTGTAAATGATAAAATTGTTTTATCAAAATGGGGTGTTCTGGTGGTGCAACGTTCAGCGCGCTTCCTCATAATCGTCCTATTCGTCATATTCGCAGTGTGGTGGATAATTTTGGGTCCACTGTTTCAGTAAACGATAAAGTAACACCCATACGTCGACGATACGCATCGTCACTGTCCGTGATACTTTGCAGGGGAATCCGAGAAAGTCGATTTCAAACTCGGCCTTTTGCAAACTACAACTTGATGAATTTTGCCTCGCGGCTTGCGGAAAATTCAACGACCCTACCCACCGACCGACGTGTGTTCGCTGGGCTCTGCAGCAGTTCGGAACTGACCCTAATTTTCATCGAAAAATCATCTTTAGCGATGAGGCCCATTTTGAAATGAATGGGTACGTCAACAAAGAAAATTGTCGAATTTTGGACGAACCAATCCACATGAGATCCAAGAGTGTCCAATACATCCAAAGTTACTGCTTGCTGTGGATTTTGGGCTGGCGGCGTCATCGGTCAGTAATTCTTTGAGAACGACGTTCACCCTTTCATCAGCTTCAATGGCAAGAGCTTTAGGTCGACGATTCTGAGCTGAACGTTCAAATAGCATCACTATTAGAAGGAATCTGATGAGGACACTTGGTAATGTCCCAAAAAGCTATAAATCCAATCAAATAGTGTTGTTATATACAAGTTGTTGTTGTAATTTCAATCATTCAATATTGGTAATCAGCCATTTGTGACGGGTCGGCCCCCATAGAGTTAGAATCGTTGTTACTCCTGCCTCAATACTACCACATACGATTATGAACTTCTTTTGCCCTGAAATGGATGATATGGACCCCAACGGAAGGCGTTACGAGCCGTTCAGCTTACGACACATTGGAAATTCTGCGATTCGAGGGCATGAGGGCATCTCACGTGCAGGTTATGTAAACTGGTCACTGAGATCGTGCGATTTGACCCTGTTAGACATTTTCTTGTGGGGTTTTCTGAAGTGGCAGGTCTATGCGAAAAAGGCACAAACCAAAGCGGCCCCCAAAACCAATGTAACCCGTGTCATCGGTCAAATTCAGTCTGATTTCTGCGTCAGAGTCATGGAAAAAAATATATTTAAGATCTTCAAAGCAAACGGAACCGAAGACTTTTCGAAAAAAAAACAAATTCTTTCAAATCGACCAAGGATAACGTTATCCGCTTTCGATAAGGTCCATGCTTCAGCGCCGAAGAGCAAGACTGAGATGAATATTATCTCGTTAGTAGTTCGACAAAGGGCTTTACTACTAAATTGCCTTCAGAGCCCAAAGAAACAGCGGGTTGGCAAGACTAATTCTTCGTTTAATTTCTGACGAGATGTTGTTGTCAGAGTTAATAGCGGAGCCGACAAAGTCCCGTATACAACTTCAAAGTTATATCAATGGTGACGTTCCGTCCAATTCGTCGATGTTGTGTGACCTTTCACGTTGACAGCATATACTTGGTTTTACCCTCATTCACCGCTAAACCAATTTATGGCGCTCTTTCTCTACACTAGCAAACGAGGCCCGACGTTGAGTATGACGAATGATGTCAATATCGTCGGCTTATGCTAGTAGTTAGTTGCACAGATTTTGGGAAGATTGTGCTTCTGGTGTTGGATCGGGAGTTTTGCAGAATCCTCTCAATCAAATTAAAGAAATCACATGACAGCGCATAGCCTTGCCTTAATCCTTTTAAGGTATCGAAAATGTCGGTGAGGTCGTTTCCGACCCTGATTTAGCAGCGAGAATTCTCCATCGTCATTATGCACAGACGGACGAGTTTGGGCGGTAAACCACAACCAGACATGGCACTGTATAATACGTCTCTGTAAATGCTGTCGTCTGCGGCTTTGAAATCGATGAATAGGTGGTGGGTATCGATTTGGACTTCCAGGATATGCCGAAGTGTGCAGATTTGATCAGTTGTGGACTTTCCTGGCCTAAAACCACACTGATAAGGGTCGATCAGGTTTTTGGTAAATGGTTTCAGGCGTTCACATGTTACGGCAGATAGGATATTGTAGGCGATGTTGAGGAGACTTATGGCTCTGTAGTTGGCCGATGTCAGAGGGTCTCATTTTTTGTGGATCGGGCAAACGATGTATTCATCAGGCATACTTTCATCCGACGGAATTTTGCTTATGGGTTGGTGAATATTTCTTACCAAGTCATCTCCGCCGGCTTTATAAAGCTCAGCCGGAAGGCCGTTGTTTCCCTTAGCCTTGTTAAGCTTGGGTTTAGACATTCATCACTTCATTCAGGTCGGGTGGCTGGTAGTTTTCTTTGTCGTCACCAACATTGAACGGTTCGTTCTGCCAAGCGGGACATTGTTCGTCATCTCCGTCTGAAGAAGTGGTTCTTCCATATCATCAGCATCGAATGTGTCTCAACTACGATATTCCTTCTTCATCTTGACAGGATTCTGTTCGAGCCTTGTATCCTTGGTTTTGACGTTTTAAACTTTGGTGAAACTTGCGAACTTCGATCCCTCGATCGCGTGCTTTTCTTGCTTTTTTCTTGCTTCCTGCTTTGCCTTTAAAACTCAATGGCAGCTCTCGTCTTCAATTGCAGTTTTGTAGGCCTTGAAGGCCTCGTTCTTGGTTGCGAGCATCTGTCGGCATTCCTCATCAAACCAGAGGTTTCTTGCTGGTGGGCTTGAGAAACCTAGCACATTACTTGCGGCTGATCTAATGGCTTGTTGACATCGTTGCCATTGTTCTTCGACATTAGATGCTGGTGGTATGGTGTGAATCGAGAGGTTAAGGAATACGGGTTGCACGAAGGACTTAGCGGTATCTTGCGATTGCAGTCTTTCGACATTAAATTTTTTCACAGTATTTCTGGTTTGTTGTGGTGTGGTGGATATCCGCATCCTTACCTTGGCTGCAACAAGGTAGTGGTCCGAGTCAATGTTAGCTCCTCGGAATGTTCGGACATCCCAAATACCGGATGCGTGCCTCTTGTCTATCACAACGTGATCAATTTGGTTGACTATTCGTTGATCTGGAGACCGCCATGTCACCCTGTGGATATTTAGGTGAGGAAATTCTGGTAGTAATGTATAATCAGCTGCTCATTCTGCAGTCCTGTATTTTGTTTTTGTTTTATTTTTTGTCATAAAAACGACCATTTTGATTGAGACAATTACTGAATACTTTCCACTTACTTGGAGTAACTCTGAAAATAAATTGCGTGGGCCTTAGTACCCAATCTTCATTCTTCTTCAAAGCTGTATCAATCAAATTTTTAAAAAAATTCATTTACTGAAGGAAGGTAAAGGGTGATCCAAGTAGAGATACTTTTTTCGCTTGCCTTTTTTGACAGATCACGTGTGAGTCGTGTCATGCTGTCATGTTATTTTTGTTTAGTATTGTTTGGCATTTCATAATGGAAAGACTTACGCGTGAACAACGTTTCAAATTGTTCAACTTTATTATGAAAATTCACGTTCTGTGAGGAATGTATTTCGTGCACTTCGCTCAACTTATGGTCAACATAATCGGCCTACTGAGCGTACTATTCGCAACACCATCACCCATTTTGAGACCCAGCATTCATTATTGGATAATATTCGACCACGTCCAGCACGCTGTGAAGAAAATATAGCGGCCGTAGCTGAGAATGTACACGAAGGCCGTGGAGAGTCGATTCGGCGCCGTTCGCAGCAACTCGGACTGACGTATGGAACGACTTGGCGCATTTTACGTCAAGATCTTAAATTGAAAGCGTACAAAATACAGCTTGTGCAACAACTGAAGCCGCTCGACCTTCCCAAGCGACATCGCTTCGCCCATAGACTCTTGAAAAGTTCCAAGAACATCCAACGTTTTCGAGGCAAATTTTGTTTAGCGATGAGGCCCATGTCTGGCTCAATGGGTATGTAAACAAACAAAATTGCCGCATTTGGGACGAAGAGCAACCTGAAGAGATTGAAGAACTGCCACTTCATCCAGAAAAAACAACGGTTTGGTGTGGTTTTGTGGGCCGGTGGAATCATCGGTCCATATTTCTTTAAAAATTATGCCGGTGCGAACGTAACCGTCAATGGCGACCGTTATCGTGCCATGATAACCGACTATTTGATGCCTGAAATTGAAGCTCGTGATCTCGGCGACATTTGGTTTCAGCAAGACGGCGCCACTTCCCACACATCGCATCAATCAATGGACTTATTGAGAGAACATTTCGGTGAGCACATAATTTCACGTTTTGGGCCGGTCGATTGGCCACCAAGATGGTGTGATATCACACCGTTAGACTTTTTCCTGTGGGGATATGTACAGTCAAAAGCTTATGCCGACAAACCCGCTTCGATTCAGGCCTTGGAAGAAAACATCACGCGTGTCATTCGCCAGTTACCAGTCGAAATGCTCGAACGAGTGATCGAAAATTGGACTCAACGGATGGACCATCTGCGACGTAGCAACGGCCAACATTTGATAGATATAATCTTCAAGAAATAAATGCCAAAGAATGTTCTTTCAAATGATAATAAACATTCTCCATTAAATTTGAATTTCCATGTTTTTTTCTTTAAAAAATAGGGAACCTCGAAATGGATCACCCTTTACAACTTTGGTCATGCCGTGGAAATGCTATTTTTGACGTTTATGTTAAATTGTTGGCATTAGGCAGAATTATTTTGTATGCGTGTGTTTTCAGAGAGTTTTGACAGAAACCAAAGTTAGATATTTAGCCTATAAACGCCCGACCGCAGAATATTTATCGATAACTTCCAAGCAAAATGTACTAAGGGACTATTTTTCAGCAAATGCCCTTGTAAGTTGTGCCAAACGCCACGTTTTGGTCTTGGTTTGAGGTTTTTACCGTTGAAGGTATCGTAATGTTTTGAAATGTCGACCCATCTGTATATTGCTCAATAGATGTCGTTAGTACCTACAACAACTGGATGCAATTTATATTGTTTCTATGTTTCCATATTCTTGTTAGAAAATTATGGTTGGTAAATATATCCTAGTGGCATTTGCTCAATAGGTGGCGCTATTACCTGCGCCATTCAAATGCACTGAACTCGTTGTTTTAATATCTAATTTGAGAGATTTCATGCTGCCTCCTCGTATAATTAACATGCACACACTTTTCCTCCCATATCGTGGCTCTACGACCCTAATCAGCCGGAATACACGTCACGTTGTCGAGATCCATCAACATTGTCGTCGGTCTGCAAACAAAGATCCCCAAGATAATTCAGCGCACACGATGGCTTCCCGTCATCCATTTATGCATACCATGCTCGCATGTAATCGCAGCTCTTAATCTCCTGATTTAATTACCACTCTCTGTTGTTTTTTTGTCCCGAAAAAAAAAATCCAAAGATTTAGTGGTAGCTAAATCATTTCTTCCTCTTAATCTGCAGCTGATTCGTCTTCATCTGGAAATCTTCAAATTGAATGAGTACACTCACACACGCGTGCTGTTTTGTTGTTCCTTTTGAAATCATCAAAAATTTATACACAGACACAGCCATACAAAGCATTAAATGTACCAAACTTCCAGAGCCGTGTCGTGTCAGTGTCGGTACCGGATGTACCCTTGAAGAGGAAGTATGCTCATTCATACGTGGTTTTCGGAGCTGCGGTCGGTCGGGTTGAGGGGGCGCGAAAACAATGGACTAATACCTCTTCTTCCCGCAACTACACTCCGTACATGTGTAATATTCTTTCGGACTTTAATGATGATGGCATGCATGCAACGAACTTGTGGCTCAGCACACTGTCGGGAGAGGCAGAACCCTATCTGTCATGGTATCGTTACGGATTCGGTCAGATGTTGTGGGCAGAGAGTGATGGAAGCAAACAAAAAACAAAAATCGGTACTGGTTGGTAAATTCCAACCCTTTTCACGCATTTGGCGTGGCTATAGCGGCGGAACCAATGGGGTTTTCGCTTTATCGGGCTTGTAGGATGGTGCGGCGTGGTTCTTTGTCAATGTGGATACTACCGGGTTAAGTGCGCTTAGTTATAGACTGATCTGCATTGAACGAGAACTTGCGTTCGGTGATGAATTTTCGCGATTATTTGCGATAGTTTTATGAGAGGCTATTGCCTCTAGCCATTGGATTGGATAGGGTTTAGTGTCGAACCGAATTAATTGATTTCCATGCAGATTTCTCGTTAGAGGCTATTTTTTATGTCGGTGTACTTTACGCACGACATGGTTCCATTCCGATGTATAAATTGGATGTGACGAATATTTGAACAATTGAGTGACTAAAAATGTAACTTTTAACATCTAAATTTGTGCTGTGGGTGGATTACCCACTCACTGAAAAAATAATATGGGTACGAAACAACCAAGAGCCTAGAGACGTTCGTATCTGCACCTGGAATGTGAGAAAAATAAATAATAGAGGTGCAGCCGAACACTAAAGGAAGCCCTAAGCTGCTACAAAGCAGACATTACTAACATCCAGGAAATACGATGGGCTGAGCCTGGAAAAAAGAGGATGAAAAACTGGGACACAAAAACTTTTCGGATGTGTATATGTTATAAGCAAATACTTAGGCAAGAATTCTTATGTTTCCAAGACATAAGCGAACGCATTGTAACAATCCAAATCATGGCCAAATTTGCCAATATAAGACTTCACGCTCCGACGAAGGAAAGAGGTGAAGGACTGATTCCAAGAGCTCCTTGCTCATAAGCGACTACCGAAGTATGATATTAAAATCGTGCTGGGAGAAGACATCTTTAGCAGTATTGTCGGAAAATATAGCCTACACGACAACACGTCTGGTAACGGACTAAGGCTATTTGCTTTCACTGCGGAACGACATTCCACTATAGCCAGCACATGGTTTCCTTACCTCGATATCCATAAGGGGACATGGCGGTCTCCAGATCAACGAACCGTCAACCAAATTTATCACATTGATTGCACGGATCCAGTATTTTGGATGTCCGAGCATTCCGATGGGCTTACATAGACTCCGACTACTAAATTGTTGCAGCCAAGGTAAGAATGCGGATATCCACCACGCCACAACAAACCAGAAATACTGTGAACAAATTTAATGTCGAAAGACTGCAATCGCAAGTGACAGCTAAGGGCTTCGTGCAACCCGTATTCCTTAACCTCTCTATTAACACCATACCACCAGCATCTAATGTCGTAGAACAGTGGCGACTATGCCAACAAGCCATTAGATCAGCCGCAACGGATGTGCTAGGTTTCTCGCGGCCACCAGCAAGAAACCCCTGGTTTGATGAGGAATGCCGACAGATGCTCGCAGCAAAGAACGAGGCCTACAACCAAAAAAGAGCCAGAAAATCGCGCGATCGAGGGTACTGCCACTCCAGGAATGATGTTCGCAAGTTTTGCCAAAGTGTAAAACGTCAAAGCCAAGGATACAAGGCTCGAACTGAATCCTGTCGAGATGAACAAGAAAATATCGTAGTTGAGACACAGTCGATGCTGAGGATTTGGAAGAACCACTTCTGCAGACTCTTAAACGGCGATGACGAACAGCATTCCGCTGTCGGACAGAACGAACCATTTAATATTGGCAACGACAGCGAAAACTGCCAACCACCCGACCTAAGTGAAGTGAGGATAGCAACGTCTAAACTCAACCTTAATAAGGCTGCCGAAAATGACGGCCTTCATGAGTTCCCGCTGAGTTTCATAAAGCCGGCGGAGATGACTTGGTAAGTAACATCTACCAACTCATAAGCCAAATCTGGTCGGATGAAATATGCCTGAAGAATGGAACCTCAGCATCGTTTGCCCGATCCACAAAAAAGGAGACCCTCTCAACTGGGCCAACTACAGAGGCATAAGTCTCCTCAACATCGCCTACAAGATCCTATCCGCCGTAATATGTGAACGCCTGAAACCGTTTACCAACAACGCGATCGGCCATTATCAGTGTGGTTTTAGGCCAGGAAAATCCACAACCGATAAAATTTTCACACTTCGGCAGACCCTGTAAACAACCAAAGAAGTCCAAATCGATACACACCGCCTATTCCCGATGGTTACAACTCTTATTTCCATGATCTCATAAAGGATGAACTTATTTTGGCAAGACATCAGAGCCTCACAACAGATGTATCGAGATGAAGTTTTTTTTCCACAACAATGAACGGAAAAAACTACAAATGTTTGCTGAAACGGTCATTTGCAAAAGTAAAATTTTTGTCATCTCCTTGTATCTGAAATTGGCCTCTCATATTTTCGTATCCTTGGTATCAATATTGAGGTGAAGGAAGTGAAACGTTCATGTCCATACCGTCAATCCAGTTTGACACTCAGTTATTTCTATGGAATATTCCTTTCTCTTTTTGGCTCACATATTGTCCGTTGGAAGAGACTTTCCATTTGACTTAGACTAAGGGGGGACAACAGATATTGAAGTCATTTATAGATTGCGTTTCACATATATCAAAAGCAGGCAAAATAACAAAAATTATACTCTTCAAATAGTATTTTATAAAATCAATAGATGGCGTTAGTGTATGCTATCATAAAATATAGATTTTTGCAAAATTTGGATTTAGGGTTAGATGGCCTGTTGACGCTCGAGTGAGTCGTCAAACTCGCATAGGCCTACGTGGGCCCATAGCGGTACCCTTCGAAGAAAGTCACCTGAAATAGAGAAAGAGGATACCTGGTTGACTTCGATAGTGATACTTATGCGGTGCTGGTCTGTGTTGCTCCTTCAGCATCAAAGAGGTAGTTGCTCCATCCTGATTTGCTACCAAAGTGGACTATCTGTGCTAATTGGATAGTCGTTAGGTCTCTTAGGTCATCAAAGTATAGGCTGCCTAGTATTTTCAAACGGCTGCTACTGATCGCAGGGCAGTGACAAAGTAGGTGTGAGACCTCTTCTTCGACGTCTGGGTCGCTGCAAAGTTGGTTCGCACCAGTCAGTTTCATCTTATTGGAGTGCTTACCCAACAGATTGTGACCTGTTATTACTGTCACCGCTATGGAAGTGGATGCTCTATTCAAAGCTGTATACAAGTGATTGTATTTTGCCATCTTGTTATGGTTGCTTTTTGAGTGTGCTTAGTTATTTCATGTTTTTTAGATGCTAGTGGGGGATTGACCCTTTTATCAGCTAGGGAAATGCAACTGGAGGATGCTAGTCTAGCTAGCTCGCCTGCTTTCTCATTTCCTATAATGTCATTGTGTCCTGGCACCCAGATAATTTGGATTTTGTTCTGGTTACAAAGAGCCTTCAGCTCTTCGAGGCAGCGTTCAACTACCCGTGATTTTACTATATTGGATGCTAGAGCTTTAATGGCCGCTTGACTATCTACGTAGATGGAGATATCCTCATGTGATATGTCCAATACCCTAGCCGATTCGGCAGCTTCGAGTATGGCCAGGATCTCAGCTTGGAATACACTACACGAGTTTGCTAATCTCAGGGATGTAGCTAGCCCGATCTTTTCAGAGAAGACACCAGAGCCCACTCCGACTTCCATTTTAGATCCGTCGGTATAAATTGCTATTTCTATGTTAGATAACACATTGTTTGAAGACCATTCGTCTCTGCTTGGTATTCTGATAGAGTAATTAGTATCAAAGTCGTGGTATGGGATAATGTAGTCAAATGCTGCATCCGCATATGCCATTGAGTTTAATATTGAGCTATGGCCAAAAGGCTTCATGAGTAAATTGCCCGTTTCTTTGAGTCTTGCTGCGCCTTTTTCTGCTGTGTCATTGATTTGTAAGTTTACATCTTCATAAACAAAATATACTCCATATAATTATAATGACATGATGATTTGTTCTCTATCATAAAACTCAACTGTCACGCCAGGACTCTTATTTTATGTCCTTCCAAAACCAACATGAACGTGTTGCATTGCTTTTAATCTCAATTACTGTTCCATATGCGACAGGGGATATTTCTGTGGTAGTGTGGTCATCATTCACTCACACTCACCTTATGTCAAAGTCAATTTAACCAAAAGCGAAAAAAATTATGTGTCTCACACGTGACCGCAATTTTATTTTTTATTTTCATATTATGACGTTCATATGTGAGCTTAGTGAAAGAAAAAAAAAAGATTTTTGATCATGCAATGCAAAGGGATTATCCTTTGTCTTACGACAAGGAATGTTCTCCTTAATTATTCCGAGATTCATCATTATTTTTTCTGGATGATTTTAGCTCTTTTCACTTTGGGATTGGTGTTGGTTTATGTCTAAAGCGAGATTTACACTTTCTATTTGTTGTAACGGGTCCGCCATCTAACGTTTTTTTTTCAACTAGTGCTTATTTCGTGAATGGTAACACTTAGCTCATGTCTGATTTGACAGATAATTAGTTGTATCCTTCCGCTGAACGAATATGGTGTATACGATTGAAAAACGTTGGGAAATATTGCGACATTACTTTGAAAATCATGGTAATGTTGCAGAATGCGTACGGATTTTGGAAGAAGAGAAGCACCGTCAGCTCCGTATGTTCGTTATCTTGTGAAAAAGTGAAAGAAACTGGCATCCTCATCGATAAACCAAAGCGTGAAAAGCCAAAAACAGTGCGTACACCCGAGAATATTGCTGCTGTGGCAGAAAGTGTGCGTGAAGCGCCATCAACATCAATTCACCGTCGTTCTCAACAATTGAACATTTCGGAGACATCATTGAGACGAATTTTGCATAAAGACCTTGGTAGGACGCCATACAAAGTCCAATTGGTTCAGGAGTTGAAGCCAACTGACCATCCAATGCGTTTTCGCTTCGCTAAGCCGATTTTGCCAAAAAAAATCATCTTTTCAGATGAACCTCATTTTTATCTTGGCGGGTATGTAAACAAGCAAAATTGTCGCATTCGGGACACAGAAAACCCGCACGCATACATTGAAAAGCCGATACACCCAAAACGAGTCACTGTTTGGTGCGGATTTTGGTCCAGAGGCATAATTGGGCCATTTTTCTTCGAAAATGAGCAAGGAGTGGCCGTTACAGTCAATGGCGATCGTTATCGGGCCATGTTGAATGAATTTTTGTTCACAAAATGGAAGAGGAGGATATTGGCAACATTTGGTTTCAACAGGACGGCGCTACGTACCACACAGCCGAAGCTACACTCGATGTTTTGCGCCCTATTTTTGAAGATCGCATTATCAGCCGGAGAGTTGATGTCGTTTGGCCACGTCGGAGCTGCGATTTGACACCGTTGGACTATTGTTTGTGGGGTGGGGGTGCCGTAAAAGATAAGTGTTACACCGACAAGCCAGAGACAATTGACGCTTTAAAGGACAATATTCGTGAAGCCATTGGTGAAATACAGCTGCACACAATCGATAATGTGCTTAAAAATTGGACCGATCGTGTAGGCTACTGCATGGCCAGCCGAGGCAGCCATTTGAATGAAATTATTTTCCATTATTAACCGGAAGGATTGCACTTTCAAATACAAAAAAAAAACAAATACAAATTTTTGGCGCAACAGGCTCGTTAGTACCCAGGGCCTAGCTTTCTCACAACCAATCATGTGTGCGTGTGTACTTCTTGCACATTGCCGGGACCTCCTGTTTTATGCCGACTCCGAACGGCTAAGTTGAGATAAGCTATTCTTGACAATTGATACTACTCGGATGATTTGTCAGATCATCACGAGCGGAGGGCCAGTGAAAAATCATTTAGGTGTTGCAACGGCTGGGAATCGAACCCAGACCTCCTGCGCGGCAGTTCATCGCACTAACCATCGCGCCACTGAGCCCCTCATTGTACTTTCAAATAAAAAAAGAAATTTGAGAAAATATTCAGTAGTTTAGCATTTTCAAAAAAAATTGGCGGACCCTATAGATAGAACGGGTGGTTAAATTTTAAGGGCCGATGTTGATAAAAAGGAATGTTTATGTAAAGTTCATACTTCTGAAGGGCTTTCAATCCATAAATAAACAGACCCTGCTAGAGCGTCATTTTTGGTGGCACACCTTGTCTGGGTACTCATTCCATAGTTCTTAAAATGATAATCGTTGACGACAGTGTAGAAGACTTGTTAGATACGTACAGTGTTATTTGTATGCCCATGTAAAGTGTGGTTAAATTTTAAAGGCCGATGTTGAATGTGAATCACACCTAAACGTCAAGATTTTTTCTGCATTTCATTTGACATTTCTCAGTTTCAGACTAACTAAATTTGAACCATGGAAAGATACACAATCGAGCAACGAGTTAAAGTTATTCAGGCTTATTATGGAAATGGGCGTTTGAATCAAAATGCATATCGTGCACGTCGTGATTTTTTCGGTCAATTTAATCGTCCAAATGTGCGTACAATCGGAAAAATCGTGCAAAAATTTGAGCAAACCGGGTCTGTTGGAGATGTGAAAACACCAGTGCAGCGTGCTCGTACTGCAAAAAAAAAATGTTGCTGCTGTTCGCGATTGTGTGACTGAAGAGCCGTCCACCTCAACTCGTCGTTGTCCCCAACAATTGCACCTCTCACGCTCATCGTTGATGAACATTAGGCATAAAGACCTGCATTTGCACGCTTACAAGGTGCAACTGACTCAAAATCTAAAGCCTCTTGACCATTTCAAGCGTCGTCGTCAATGGTCAGAATGGTGGCAAGAAATGGCAACGATGATCAATTTTCGAAGAAAATCATCTTCAGTGATGAGGCACATTTTCACCTCAGTGGATTCGTCAATAAGCAGAATTGCCGCATTTGGGCGAATGTTAATCCAAGAGTGAATGTCAAAAAACTAATGCACCCAGAAAGAGTGACTGTTTAGTGCGGTTTATTGGCTGGCGGCATCATCGGGCCTTATTTTTTCCAAAATGAGGCCGGTCAGGCAGTTACTGTGAATGGTGTTCGCTATCGTGAGATGATAACGAACTTTTTATGGCCCGAATTGGAAGATATGGATGTGGACGATATCTGGTTTCAACAGGACGGTGCCAATTGCCACACAGCTAACGAAACAATGGCTCTTTTGAGCGACAAATTCAATGGCCGTATTATCTCACGTGGTGGCGATATCAATTTGCCGCCATGATCATGTGATTTGACACCGTTGGACTTCTTTCTGTAAGGTTATTCGAAAGAAAAGATGAACGTCGATAAGCCAGCAATAATTCAAGAGCTAAAGGATGAGATAACTCGGCACATTAACGGCATAGAACCTCAATTATGCCTCAGCGTCATCGAAAATTTGGACCATCGGAATCGGATAGAGGTGTGCCGCCGTTTTTTCCAAAATTGTAAATTAAATTTTCACACTCACTATCCTGTGGAATGGAACGTTTCACTGCGCCTTCACTCTGGATGAATCATCCGTTTGGTATGTGGAACGACTCTCTTTAATCAAAAGTTGTAATGGGGTCAAAATATTTCATCGTTCTTCTTCACCTTTGAGTGAAATTTCTTAGTTCCACAGAAAATTCTAACATCCGTCGATTTCGATGAAAATATACAATTTTTCGTTCTATCACTAATCATGGCGTTTTGCTGGTTGAAGTAGGTATACAAGCGCAAGTTGGTGATCTTATGGAACTAAATTGGTGTAATCTTCAATGAAACGTTGTGCACTAAATAATGCCTTTAGAATGAGTTTTAAGCTGGATCTCCACCTGTGTTTAAATTGGCAGTTAAAGCTTGACAGTCCTTGTCGCTGTCAATAACCGACACTTCTGTCACTTAATTTCTACATAAGTCAATTATTGGCAAAAAAAAGTTTATCAGTTGATTGATAAAAAAATGTTGGCAAATCCCTTAGTCTGTTCAAAGACATTTGCACTTTCAACTGGCGAATGAAAGATCTTGTCTACACAGCCTGGTGACAGGTTTTAAACTGAACTACCGATTGCCGTTAGTGAAACGAACAAAATCTACAAGTTTTCGATCAAGGATCAATGCGTCAAACAAAGATTGACTGTTTGGTGAGGTTTATGACATGATGGCATCATCGGAACTTATTTCTTTTGAGGAAGGAGAAAAAGTTACCGTCAATGGTCGCAAGTATATAGAGCGATGTTGTCGAGCTGTAGGCCTAACCTTGACAACATTGATATATCCGAGCTGTGGTTGCAACAAAACGGAACTACATCCCATTCAAGCAATCTACTTACTTTGGTGGAGCTACAGTTCGACATGAACCTGGTTCTCAACCATCATGCCTCTCCAATTAACCTAGTCCTTAGCTAACTGCCTTCTGTTGCGCACTTCAAGTTGGTTATGATCGGTGTCTACTTGTGCGCGCCACTTAAGGCGAGGTCTTCCTCTACTGCGTCCGAAGTCTGGCTGCGAATCGAAGACTCTGCGAGCCGGAGTATTGGTGCCCATTCGCTCTACATGTCCTAGCCATCTTAAACGTCCAATGCGGATTTTTTCGACCAGGGGTATGTCGCTGTACAGCTTGTATAGTTCGCGGTTGAATTTCGTCTCCATAGCCAGTCAACACAAACGGGACCTAAGACTTTTCGAAGAATTTTCCTCTCCAATCGCCCAAGGATTTCTTCATCCACTTTTGCTAAGGTCCGTGCTTCACCGTCGTAGAACAGGAATGTGTTGATCAGGGTCTTGTATAGGATCACCTTTGTTCGAGTGAGGGCTTTACTACGTAATTGCCTTCTAAGCCCAAAAAAACAGCGGTTGGCAAGAGTAATTCTTCGTTTGATTTCTGACGAGATGTTGTTGTCAGAGTTGATAGCGGAACCGAGGTAGACAAAGTCTCGTACTACCTCGTGTATCCTACAAATGATGTCAACATCGTCGGCTATACTAGTAGTTGCACCGATTTTTGAAAGATTGTGCCCCTGGTGTTGGCTGGTGAGTTTTGCACAATCCTCTCAAGAATCGAAAGAAATCACATGACAGCGCATCGCCTTGCCTAAATCCTTTTTTGGTATCGAATGTGTCGGTGAGGTCGTTTCCGACCCTGATGGTGCAGCGAGAATTCTCCATCGTCATTCTACACAAACGGACGAGTTTGGACGGTATACCAAAACTAGACATGGCTCTGTATAGTTCATCTCTATAAATTCTGTCGTATGCGGCTTTGAAATCGATGAATAGGTGGTGGGTATCGATTTGAACTTCTTGGGTTTTTTCCAGGATCTGCCGAGGTGTGAAAATTTGATTGGTTGTGGACTTTCCTGGTCTAAAACGACACGGTTTCAGGCGTTCACATATTACGGCAGATAGGATCTTGTAGGCAATGTTGAGGAGACTTATGCCTCTGTAGTTGGCGCAGTTCAGAACGTCTCCTTTTTTGTGGATCGGGCAAACGATGCTGAGGTTCCATTCTTCCGGCATGCTTTCAACCGACCAGATTTGGCTTATGAGTTGGTGGATGTTGCTTACCAAGTCATCTCCGCTGGCTTTATGAAGCTCAGCGGGAACTCGGGAAGGCCGTCATTTCCGGCAGCCTTATTAAGCTTGAGTATAGATATTGCTTTCCTCACTTTACTTAGGTCGGGCGGTTGCTGTCTTCGCCATGGTTCGGTGGTCCGTGAATGGTTTATTCTGCCTGACAGCGGAATGTTGTTCGTCATCGCCGTTTAACAGTCTGCAGAAGTGGTTCTTCCATATCCTCAGCATCGACTGTGTCTCAACTACGATATTTCCTTGTTCATCTCGACAGGATTCTGTTCGAGCCTGGTGTCCCTGCCTTTGACGTTTTACACTTTGGTAAAACTTGCGAACGTCGTTCCTGGAGTGGCACCTCTCTATATACTCGATAGCTTATGAAAAGCCAGTGTCCTTCCCTTTTCCTTTGCCTATAGAGCTCAATGGCTGATCTCGTCTTCACCTGCAGCTTAGCCTTATAAGCGTCGTTCTTGGCTTGGACAAGGGGTTGCTTGCTGAAGGGCGCGAGAAACCTAGCACATCAGTTGCGGCTGATCTAATGGCTTATTGGCATCGTTGCCAATGTTATTCGATATTCGATGCAGGTGGTATGGTGTGAATCGAGAGGTTAAGGGATACGAGTTGTGCGAAGGCCTTGGCGGTCTTTTGCGATTGCAATCTTTCGACATTAAATTTTTTCACAGTATTTCTGGGTTGTTGTCGCATGGTGGATATCCGCATCCTTACCTTGACTGCAACAAGGTAGTGCTACGAGTCGATGTTAGCCCCTCGGAATGTTCGGACATCCAAAATACTGGATGTGTGCCTCTTGTCTATCGCAATGTGATCAATTTGTTCCTTGATCTGGAGACTGCTATGTCCCCTAATGGATATCGAGGTGAGGAAACCGTGTGCTGGCTATAGTGGCATTTCGTTTCGTAGCGAAGTCGATCAGCCTATGTCCGTTACCAGACGTGTTGTCGTATATGCTATGTTTTCCGACAATACTGCCAAATATGTCTTCGTTTCCTACCATTGCGTTAAAATTTCCAACTCATCCTACAACCCATTCAAATCCTTTGAGAAATCACAAAGTTTTCAACGCTGGTCCTTTTACATTTGTGTGCGTTACTTTTACGCCACTGATAGCCCATTAAATAATTCTTTAGAGCGTTTAAAAATGGGAATCACTAGCCAGCTTGTTCCCATATCCCTAGTCTTTTCCAAAACTGGAGGGCTTTCTCATTCCACCTAACCACCATTTGCTTATTGCTAGAGCTGACTATAATTTATGTACTTTTTCACATTCAGTAGGAGCTCTTGGAAATTGAACCTTGAAAACCTATTCACCTGAAATACTTTTACAACTAATCAATGAAGTTAATGAGTTCGAGACTTTTACTCATTCATCTCTGGCTGCAATCTATTGAATCGCTAGTTCAAACGATTCGACAGATCGTAACTCCATTTCTACCATATTTGTCTTTCACAGCCCCTATTCTTACTTCCAGAACAATTCGAAGAAGTCAATGTTACCTCCCTGCGTCCCGCTATCCTTAAATATCAAACGTCTTCTATTACATCGCTCACGAAATCTTCCATCAATTCTTTAAGGATCAAGTCCCTGTGCACCCATCAACTGAGCATAAAATGAATCCAATACCTTTAAAGGACACGAAGCGCCGAAGACCATTGCTGCAGTCACGTAGTATCGCAAATTCCAATTCCCAAAGTGCGCAAGTTGAATGACTATCTTGATGGGGGGTTCTCATTTAAACCCACCCCGTTTTGAATTGGGTTCACAGTCAGCTGTGAAATGATACTTCTCTCAATGTACGTAATTCCTTATTTAGAGGTATAAACTTGCACACAGGAGCAAAATTACATTCACCATAACGAGTTTAGTTCCAAGTACACATGGACGAAAATATCGCACAGGGATATGGGTGGATGGTGAGGAACTATGATTGTTCATCCTTGATAATGGGAGAATGAGACTGCTTTTCTCAGAAGGAAAGCTTTTTATTTTCATTTTAGAACTCTGGACCGATGGGGAGATGTCAATTAACAATTTGTGTAGCAGAACAAGGCAAGGAATGTAGGGTACTTTACAAGGACACCTGGGGGTTTATTGGTTTTGAAAAAAAAATTCTTTGACAGTTCTCGTCTTTTGGTGTTGCAACTTTGATTGATGACAGAATGACTTTCTTTCCGAATAAAGTGCCATTTTTATTACATAAAGGGAGTCCTTGAGTGGACAACGATTATGTCCCCTACCCTACTTACAATAAGTTGTAGAAAAACGGGAACAATCTAAGCCTTCAATATTTGAAATATTCTGATTAAAAAAATTAATCAATCGAGTTTTTTGAACGAATAAGGTTCTTTGACAGTTCTCCTCTTGGGGTGTTGTTACCTTTACTTAGCAGTGATTGATGACAGAAAGACTTTCCTGCCAATAGTGTCATTTTTATTAAATTAAGGGGGTCCCAGGCGAACCTAGCTGAGATTTTTCGACATATTCGGACAACAGGTTATAGAGGAATTTCAAGCGTTAGTCAGGCCCCTTGAACAGAGATGATGGCGGATGAACCGAAAGGTCAACGGCAGCGCTCAATCCAGTAGTGGATACTGATGGCCCCGTATCCTAGGGGTATCTAATAAAAAAGCATATGTTACGAAGCAACCAATAGTCTCGGAAAAGACTGAACTTGTTGTTGACGACCTTGCTAAACGAAAAAAGGACAACGACGTTCGTATCTGCACCTGGAATGTGAAAACATTAAACAGGAGAGGAGCAGGCGAACAACTAGCGGAAGCCCTAAACTGCTACAAAGCAGACATTACTGTCGTACAGGAAATACGATGGGATGGGTCGGGCAAAAAGAGGATGAAAAACTGTGACATCTACTATGGACCGTGTTATAGTGAGCGGAAACAGCGACTATTCGGTTGCGGATTTTTTATAAGTGCCAGACTTAGGCAAGAAGTCTTATGTTTCCAAGACATTAGCGAACGCATTGTAACAATCCGCATCAAGGCCAAACGGCAACATTATGCGCTCACGCTCCGACGAAGACAAATGGTCATATAGCGAAAGACTGATTCTACGAGCGCCTTGAAAAAACCTATGAGCGACTAACGAAGAACGATGTTAAAACTTTGCTGGCAGATTTTAACGCAAAGGTAGGTAGAGAAGACATCTTCAGCAGTATTGTAGGAAAACACAGCCTATACGACAACACTTTTGGTAACGGACTTAGGCTAATTGACTTCGCAACGGAACGAAATGCCACTATAGCCAGCACACGGTTTCCTCACCTCGATATCCATAAGGGGACCACCTACAAGATCCTATCTGCCGTAATATGTGAACGCCTGAAACCGTTTACCAACAGCCTGATCGGCCCTTATCAGTGTGGTTTTAGGCCAGGAAAGTCCACAATCGATCATATTTTCACACTCCGGCAGATCCTGGAAAAAACCCAAGAAGTCCAAATCGATACGCACCACCTATTTATCGATTTCAAAGCCGCATACGAGAGCATTTGTAGAGACGAACTATACAGAGCCATGTCTAGTTTTGGTATACCGCCCAAACTCGTCCGTTTGTGTAGGATGACGATGGACAATTCTCGCTGCTCCATCAGGGTCGGAAACGACCTCACCGACACATTCGATACCAAAAAAGGATTTAGGCAAGGCGATGCGCTGTCATGTGATTTCTTTAATTCGATTCTTCAGAGGATTGTGCAAAACTCTCGAGCCAACACCAGAGGCACAATTTTCCAAAAATCGGTGCAACTACTAGCATACGCCGACGATATTGACATCATTGGTAGGACTCAACGTGATGTCAGAGCCACCTTTGCTAGTATAGAGAAGGAAGCGGCAAAAATGGGTTTAGCAGTAAATGAGGGTAAGACTATGCTGTCAAAAGGACACACAACATCGACGAATTGGACAGAACGTCACCATTGACAGATATAACGTTGAGGTAGTACGGGACTTTGTCTACCTCGGCTCCGATATTAACTCTGACAACAACATCTCGTCAGAAATCAAACGAAGAATTACTCTTGCCAACCGCTGTTTCTTCGGGCTAAGAAGGCAATTTAGTAGTAAAGCCCTCACTCGAACTACTAAGGAGATCCTATATAAGACCCAGATCATCCCAGTCCTGCTCTACGGCGCTGAAGCATGGACCGTATCAAAAGCGGATGAAGAAATCCTTCCTCGATTCCAGAGAAAAATTCTTCGAAAAGTCTTCAATCCCGTTTGCGTTGACGGGCTATGGAGACGAAGATTCAACCAAGAACTATACGTACAGCGACATACCACAAGTCAAAAATCTCCGCATTGGACGTTTAAGATGGCTAGGACATGTAGAACGAATGGACACCAATACTTCGGCACGAAGAGTCTTCGATTCCCATCTATACGTCGCGTCGGACGCAATAGAGGAAGACCTCGCACAAGTAGAAACCGACCTCAACCAACTTGGAGTGCGCAACTGGAGACAATTAGCTAAGGACCGGAATAATTGAAGAGGCATGTTGGTTGAGGCCCGGGTTCATTGCTTCACCTTTAGGTCACCTACTAGGTCAGTTGACACCACAATGCGAATACTCCTTTCGGTAGGACGTTTATGGCAAAGTGCTCATAGCCCCAAACAGAACACCCATTCTGGTAAAACAATTTTATCATTTGCACGTGATGTTGAACTGTATGTCCGTCCATTATGATTTGGCAAAACAGACTGAAAAAATGACAGGCACTTTGACAGATGTAGCTTCATTAATATGGCCGCTATCAACTGTCAAAGTTCGGAAGTCCTTATTGGAAGAATTTATTTGTCCAATGAATATTTTTACTGAAGAGATTTATTTTACGAACCTTATCAATATTTCGCATTCCTTTGGAGACAAGAAAATATCTGCCTCTTCTTTAAAATTATGTCATCCCTGATAGTGGAATCTTAAAATTTTGAATTAAGATGCTGTGGTCCAGAAAAAGAATTATAAAAATATATCCTTCATCTTTGAACGTTTTAAAGGCAAATTTGTTTAGTTAATAAAACGCTTTGGGCCACAAAAAGGCATTGTAAACTTGTAGTTTCTAAGCCTAAAACGGTCTTTGGCTACGGAAGGTTAGTTCAAACACTGTAATGGAATTCATTGGATATTAGCGTAAGATTTTTTTTTTAAATAATGAACATGAACCAAGTACTTATGATTTATTTTAATTTGTAACCCCAAAAGCCTTAATCATTGCCAAAAATTTAAAAAAAATAATTTACCAGTACAAAGTTTGTTTTTAATATTAAACATATGATAAGGCTACAATCCGCTGTGCGGATCGTTTAATACCCTATCCCATCCCATCCTTAAAATTGATATCCCCAAAATATGGTCTTAATGGCCATAAAGCATTGAAAATGACGTTGTTACGACAGATTGTTCTGAAGGTTTATCAAATTCTTTTATGGTTCGACAAAAAACAACGTTTTTCTTTGCATATGCCTTGGGGTAGGGCATACGAATGTTTTTTTTTTGTAAGAAAACGCCCCCAAAAAGTGGGCGTGGGTTAAAATGGTATATTGACGAAATGTTGGTATTAATACTGCCAATGATTGTGAATCAAAATTTTTTTTCGAAAATTTTAAAATTTGACCAAAAAACATTTTTTATAAAAAACGCCCCAAAAAGTGGGAGTGGCAAAAAACTTTATATTGACGAAATATAGATATTACGATTCTCTAAAAATGCTCCTCAGACACTTTTTCCTAAAAAGGGGGCGTGGCAGTGGGCGGATATCAAAAATTTTTACACTTGTTCTGGTGGCACAGACAAGGATCCTATATACCAAATTTCATTATCCTAGCTCAAAATTTAAGGCCCAAAAATCGGTGACGAACAGACAGACGGACGGACGGACAGACAGACATGGCGTAATCGACTCAGCTAGCTATTCTGAGTCGATCCATATACTTTGAAGTATATCTAGCTAAATTATTTCTCTATGTTACAAACTATGTATCAAAATTAATATACCCCTATGGGATAGGGTATAAACATTAAAAATTTACGACTAAAAATTCTGATTGTATCTCATAGTTAACCCTTCCTGCATCTATTGTATTTAATGCAACTATGCAATGTTCATAGTGCATGACATTATGGTCGAACACTTAAATAAATTACGGAAGTAATATTTTTTTCTTGAATATCTTCCTGTTCATTTAAAAGAATAATTCGCTGATTTAGGTTCAAAGCGATAGTATCTACCTACTTCTCACAGCCGCATATAATATATGCACATCCTTTTTGAATATTTGCCTAAACAAAGAGATGAATTCGTTTAGATAATTAGGACGATTTATTGACAAATTTTAGGGCTACATTTATCTTCTGTATAATACCACAGCCAATCCATCTGGATGATGAATAAGAATGATGGCTTCCAAATTAAATTCAAATAAAATGTTAACTAGCTATGTGCCAGGAGACTATGTATGTCTGGAAGTAAAATCAATAGAACGTATCCTTGAATTGTTATGGTTGCCGGAATGCGTAGAAAATTGTTGAAGACATAGGAAAACTCGGCTGTGTCATGAAATGTATTTTATGTGATGATAGTTGTTTAATATAACGTATCAAAAGGAAAAGAAATTAAATTTTCGTCTAACAAGCAAAAATATATATGTAAGTTTCGACACCATTATACAAGGTGGAGCAAAAGTAATCCTCCTTTCAGAAAATGCTATAAATTTTGCGATTGGCCCCTAATGTCAGTTCTGTTTTGACATTTGTGTAGTAAACACATGCAAAATACACGTTAATAAACAATGTTACGCTACACTGCTCCAGAACGCGGAATATTGGTGACTATTTATTAGAGCAATAATCGGTCGGTGACTATGGCACAACGTGAATTTCGTCGCAGATTTCCTAGCCGTCCAACGCCTACTGATGAAACACTGCGACGTTTAGCCGCTCGCCTCGAAGAGACTGGCACAACACGAGATGCTGCCAGGCGTGGCAGACTCCGGAGTAGCCGTTCTGCAGAGAATATTGCTGCTGTAGACGAAGATGTCATGGAAGCGCCGTCGACATCGACCAGACGACGTGCCACGCAAATGGGTATCAGTCGACGGTCTTTACAGCGAATTTTGGTACAAGATTTGAAGATGTTTCCGTACAAAGTCCAGACGGTGTATCAGCTGTTAGCTGCTGACCACCAATCGCGTCTAACATACGCTCAAGCCATCCTTAATCACCACCAAGAGGAAGATGATTTTTCATCAAAAATAATCATGAGTGATGAGGCCCATTTCCATCTTAGCGGGTACGTAAATAAGCAAAATTTACGCTTCTGGGGCACTGAAAATCCGCGTGAAACCCACGAAGAGCCATTACACCCGCTCAAAGTCACTGTATGGTGTGCTGTTTTCGCTGGAGGAGTCATCGAAGACGTCGCGGGCCAAACGGTTACTGTGAATGGTGAGCGCTACAGAGCAATGATCAACGAGTTCTTTTTGCCGCAACTTGATGAATTGGGATTGGAAAACATGTGGTTCCAACAGGACGGTGCAACGGCATACACTGCACGTGCCACAACCGATATGCTGAAGAATGCATTTCCCGGGCGCCTACCCTCCCGTTTTGGCGATTTGCACTGGCCAGCAAGATCGCCTGATTTGACCGCTCCAGACTTCTTTTTGTGGGGCTTTTTGAAGTCGCGGATTTATGTCAACAAGCCTCAGACTCTTGCAGCTCTTAAAGACAATATCCGTCAAGAATGTGAGGACCTATCGCCGAAAGTTTTGGCCAAAGTGATGGAAAATGCCATAAAAAGGGCTCAAATGACAATCAACTGTGGCGGCGGCCATTTACATGACATCATATTCTCGACTTGATGTAAAAAAGAAATTAAAAGACCAAATAAAAATAATCCACAAGAAGAATCAAAGTTTTTCATTTTTTTTTTTAAATTACATCCAAAAAACATCGGAAGGTTATTTTTGCGCCACCATGTTGTTATAATGAATTACAAAAAAATGTGTAAATGTAATTTCATAAGAAGAACACCTTTTTCTCAGATTTCGTTACACTTTTTCGTTTCATAAAATTTAACTGACACCGTCCCAAAGAAGTTTCGCTTAAAAAAAAGTTAAAACGCACAGCACATATTAACAAGATTGATAGGATCAACATTAATCTTTAAATTTATACGACTTTATTAACTAAAAATAACTTTAAAAAATTCCCCTCAATAATATCAGCAGCATTTTTAAATAAAAAAAAAATATTCATATACCCGATGATAATGAAAGCTTTAAATTTCATTGGTGGCAGAATTACATACCTCCTTCCATTTCACAGAGAAACAATTCATAGCCCCACAGCCTGGAGTAAAGTATTTGAATGAATAATGTCAAGTATTTGCCTTTTGCAAGTAAAGCACGATGTTCATTGTAAAGGAAAGTTCCCAACTCATACCTTCGAACAAGGACTATGGACAAAGGGAAGGAAAATTCCACTCCAAGGATTATAAATTAAAACGCTACAATAAATTCGCTTGGAATATATTTACCTCTGTATGTTTTCTGATAATTTGCATATGGCTCGTGGCTTTCAGAACAGGTACACATCGACAACGATGTAAGTGATGACTGATGAAGAATCCAATGCAAGGACAATTAGGAAAATGTTGCGATATAGTGAAGAAAATGAATGAGGATTTCGTGATATTCGTTGTAGATATCTACAAGTTGAACATTGGTAAATACATGCCTTGATCTGGACAGAATTGTCAACCTTGTATCCTAACTAATTGCAACGTAGTCGTAACGTGATCAATTTGGTTGGTGATAGTTTGACAAAGTCACTTTCAAGTTGTATTGTTCAAGGATATCGCATTGACATTAAAATTTCAAGTAGCATAGCGTATAACTTGAAAGTCAATTTGTCAAATTACACCTAAATAACGTTACGATTACGTTACGTTCTGATCAGTATTATACAAAAAGATAAAATCACAGCATAAATTCATGTAATATCAGGCATTAACGGCCTATAGAAGACCTAAAAGACAGATTTACTTACTTACTTACCTAAGTGGCACTACAGTCCGGGATGAACCTGGGCCTCAACCAACATGCCTCTCCAATTAGCCCGATCCTTAGCTAACTGCCTCCAGTTGCGCACTCCAAGTTGGTAGAGGTCGGTTTCTACTTGTGCGCGCCACTTAAGGCGAGGTCTTCCTCTACTGAGTCCTACGTCTGGCTGGGAATCGAAGACTCTGCGAGCCGGAGTATTGGTGTCCATTCGTCTTACATGTCCTAGCCATCTGAAACGTCCAATGCTGAGTTTTTTGACCAGGGGCATGTCGCTGTACAGCTCGTATAGTTCGTGGTTGAATCTTCGTCTCCATAGCCTGTAAACGCAAACGGGACCGACGATTTTCCGAAGAATTTTTCTCTCGAATCGACCAAGGATTTCTTCATCCGCTTTTGAAACGGTCCATGCTTCAGCGCCGTAGAGCAGGGCTGGGATGATCAGGGTCTTATACAGGATCTCCTTAGTAGTTCGAGTAAGGGCTTTACTACTTAATTGCCTTCTTAGCCCGAAGAAACAGCGGTTGGCAAGAGTAATTCTTCGTTTGATTTCTGACGAGATGTTGCTGTCAGAGTTAATAGCGGAGCCGAGGTAGAAAAAGTCCCGTACTACCTCAATGTTATATCTGTCAATGGTGACGTTCTGTCCAATTCGTCGATGTTGTGTATCCTTTCGTGTTGACAGCATATACTTAGTCTTATCCTCATTTACTGCTAAACCCATTTTTGGCGCTTCCTTCTCTATACTAGCAGACGTGGCTATGGCTCGGGAGTTTTGCACAATCATCTCAAGAATCGAATTGAAGAAGTCACATGACAGCGCATCGCCTTGCCTAAATCCTTTTTTGGTATCGAATGTGTCGGTGAGGTCGTTTCCGACCCTGATGGAGCAGCGAGAATTCTCCATCGTCATCCTACACAAACGGACGACTTTGGGCGGTATACCAAAACTAGACATGGCTCTGTATAGTTCGTCTCTATAAATACTGTCGTATGCGGCTTTGAAATCGATGAATAGGTGGTGTGTATCGATTTGGACTTCTTGGGTTTTTTCCAGGATCTGCCGAAGTGTGAAAATTTGATCGGTTATGGACTTTCCTGGCCTAAAACCACACTGATAAGGGCCGATCAGGTTGTTGGTAAACGGTTTCAGGCGTTCACATATTACGGCAGATAGGATCTTGTAGGCGATATTGAGTAGACTTATGCCTCTGTAGTTGGCGCAGTTCAGAAAGTCTCCTTTTTTGTGGATCGGGCAAACGATGCTGAGGTTCCATTTTTTAGGCATACTTTCATCGGACTAGATTTGGCTTATAAGTTGGTGGATGTACTTTACCCAGTGATCTCCGCCGGCTTTATAAAGCTCAGCGGGAAGGCCGTCATTTCCGACGGCCTTATTAAGCTTGAGTTTAGATATTGCTATCCTCACTTCACTTAGGTCGGATAGTTGGCAGTTTTCGCTGTCGTTGCCAATATTAAATGGTTCGTTCTGCCTGACAGCGGAATTTTGTTCGTCATCGCCGTTTGATATTCTGCAGAAGTGGTTCTTCCATATCCTGAGCATCGCCTGTGTCTCAACTACGATGTTCATCTCGACAGTATTCTGTTGAAGCCTTGTATCCTTAGCTTTGACGTTTTACACTTTGGTAAAACTTGCGAACATCGTTCCTGGAGTGGCACCTCTCTATATCCTCGATCGCGCGCTTTTCTTGCTCTTTTTTCTTCTTTCTGAAAAGCCGATGTTCTTCTCTTCTTCTTTGCCCTATAGAGCTCAATGGCAGCTCTCGTCTTCACCTGCAGCTTAGCCTTGCAGGCCTCGTTCTTGGCTGCGAGAATCTGTCGGCATTCCTCCTCAAACCAGGGGTTTCTTGCTGGTGGCCGCGAGAAACCTAGCACATCAGTTGCACCTGATCTAATGGTTTGTTGGCACCGTTGCCATTGTTCTTCGACATTAGATGCTGGTGGTATGTTGTGAGTCGAGGGGTTAAGGGATACGCGTTTCGCGAAGGTCTTGGCGGTCTCTGGCGATTGCAGTCTTTCGACATTAAATTTTTTCACAGTATTTCTGTTTTTTTGTGGCGTGGTGGATATCCGCATCCTTACCTTGGCTACAACAAAGTGATGGATGTGGTGAATTAAAATAGTTCACTGACGTTATTTGAATCATGACACTTTGGACCGCCTCCCTTACAACCCTAGGTACCCTATACGTATCTAGTTTGAAAAACCCATCTGCCAAATTTATTTTACAAAAGAAAGGACTACGATTTTTACAAGATTTGCAGCGACCTAGTCAAAAACAAATCCAGGGCATAAGGTTATCAGACCCAAACCTGAGATACCACATAAAAGGGCGGGTGGAAGCTGACATTCAACTAGAAAACGAACATCAACTCTGGAACAAAATCATTCAGAATAGTTATAGTTGTTCCATAATGGAAGTCGGGAAACATAACCGACCGTGACGGAAAAAATATGCGACAAGGACACTACATAGCGACAGCTATGCCCTCATTTTCTTTTAATTTCTTTAATTCTTCAAACAGACCTACCCATCTCCTCCTACATAATGAATGCCAGACATAACTTTCGTGGACTTCTTCTTCATCTCAACCTTGTTATACTCAACTATAGACAAAGAACCTTGTCGACATCGAGTAATTGTTTTCCTTTCATCCCGTTATTTTTTTTTTATTTCTACTTCAATAATAATTCATTGCAAGTTTAAAAAGCAAAATGGTTCCTTAAATTCTTTTCATTTCTCCAAAGGATTCCTTGTCTCCCATCAAATGCCCAACACGTACTATAGACGCTCATTCAATTGAAAAAAAAGAAAAACAAATCCTTGCAGCAACGTCAACGTGACTGAAAACTTTCGAACTTTTCTTGTTCCGACAGTTCGACATAAAAAAAAAACTGAAAAAAAAATCTAAATCTGACACAAGAAGTTTGTCTCCTCCCCATTTTGTTGGCTTCCTTTTGTGTCACAAAATGGAGATGTTTTATCGCCTGCGATATATTCCATTGTCCTTGCAATAACAAGCGCAGATAAAGCACTGGGTTGTATATGTGTACATGGTGTATATTGTTTACAGTTTTAGATTGCGGTGTAAGGATGTCTTAAGTGTTTCTTTTATAAATTTGCATTAATTCCATTAATCTCCGTTTAACAGGATGTCTTCACTTGTCCTTGTGGAGCGTTGCAAAAATAGTCGCATTGAACATATTCAAATGATGTTAGTTGGGCTAGGAGGTTGGTGAAGGGTCTATATGATATATTGCGGTTATTTTTGGAACACAGGATATGTTATTTATGTGTGAAGCAAAATAATGGATTTATCCTGGTGGTATCATCGGGTGGAGACATAATGTTAGTCAGAGAATGGTCGAATCCATTAGGAAACTTTTAAGGATCATAACAAAAGAGATAAAAAAATGCATGTATCTGTAAAATATCGTATCCTATTTAAATATTTATTTATTTCTAAAATGGAATGTAGTGGATGAGCATAATCTAACCTCTAAATAATAGATTTGAAAGGAAATGAGTAGAATAAGGAAAAATCTCGTAACTGCTAGGATTTTATTTTCTCAAAATGACCTAATCGATGGTTGGATGTTGTAGAACGAGGGCAAACTCTGATCGGTGTGAACTTTTCAATGCACAGTCGTTGAATATTTGACTGCGCATCACGTCTCCATTGAACCGTATTTAACTTGCTTAACTTTTAAAAGCCTATTCCGAATGACTTACACGGAATATCTTCTGTCCTCAAGTGAACACATGGGGCTGGATGTCCAGTTTGGGGGTTGTGCTTTGGGTAAACAATCCACTTACGTAAAAAAACATTGTAACGAACCAAGAGCCTCGGAAAGAACTGATTTTATTGCTGACGACCATGATAAACGATAAACGAACAACAACGTTCGCATCTGCAAAGGAATGTAAGAACATTAAACAGGAGAGGTGCAGCCCTAAACTGCTACAAGGCAGACATTACTGCCATCCATGAAATATGATGGGATGGCCCGGTCAAAAAGAGGAAGAAAAACTGTGACATCTACTATGGACCATATTATGGAGAGCAGAAACAGCGACAATTCGGATGCGGATTTGTTATAAGTTTTAGACTTAGGCAAGAAGTCTTATGTTTCCAAGACATTAAGCAACGCATTGTAAGAATCCGCATTATGGCCAAATTCGCCAATATAAGCCTTATATGCCCTCACGCTCTGGTGAATGAAAAAGGTGATATAGCGAAAGACTGCTTCTACGGGATCCTTGAAAAAACCTATGAGCCACTACCGAATTAGCTGGGAGATTTTAACGCAAAGGTAGGAAGAGAAGACATCTTTAGCTGTATTGTCGGAAAAAGCGGCTACGCGACATCACGCCCATCAACTGACTTAGGCTGATTGCCTTCACTGCGGAACGACATTCCACTATAGCTAGCACACGGTTTACTCACCTCGATATTCATAAGGGGACAATGCGGTCTCCAGATCATTGAACGGTCAATCAAATTGATCCCATTGCGATAGACAAGAGGCACGCATCCAGTATTTTGGATGTCCGCACATTCCGAGGGGCTAACATCGAATCGGACCACTACCTTGTTGTAGGCAAGGTAAGGATGCGGATATCCATCACGCCACAAAAAAAAACAGAAATACTGTGAAAAAATTTGATGTCGAAAGACTGCAATCGCCAGAGACCGCCAAGACCTTCGCGCAACGCGTTTCCCTTAACCTCACGACTCACAACACACCACCAGCATCTAATGTCGAAGAACAATGGCAACGATGCCAACAGGCCATTAGATCAGCCGCAACTGATGTTCTAGGTTTCTCGCGGCCACCAGCAAGAAACCCCTGGTTTGATGAGGAATGCCGACAGATGCTCGCAGCCAAGAACGAGGCCTACAAGGCTAAGCTGCAGGTGAAGACGAGAGCTGCCATTGAGCTCTATAGGCAAAGAAGAAGGGAAGAACACCGGCTTTTCAGAAAGAAGGAAAAAGAGCAAGAAAAGCGCGCGATCGAGGATATAGAGAGGTGCCACTACAGGATCGATGTTATCCAATTTTTCCAAAGTGTAAAACGTCAAAGCCAAGGATACAAGGCTCGAACAGAATCCTGTCGAGATGAACAAGGAAATATCGTACTTGAGACACAGTCGATGCTGAGGATATGGAAGAACTACTTCTGCAGACTGTTAAACGGAGATGAAGAACAATGTCCCGCTTTCAGGCAGAACGAACCGTTCAATATTGGTGATGACAGTGAAAACTACCAACCACCCGACCTGAGTGTCTGAACTCAAGCTTAACAAGGCTGAGGGAAATGACGGCCTTCCCGCTGAGCTTTATAAAACTGGCGGGAATGACTGGGTAAGTAACATCCACCAACTCATAGGCCAAATCTGGTCGGATGAAAGTATGCCTAAAAAATGAAACCTCAGCATCGTTTCCCCGATCCACAAAAACGGAGACCCTCTGAACTGGGGCAACTACGGAGGCATAAGTCTCCCCAACATCGCCTACAAGATCCTATCTGCCGTAATATGTGAACGCCTGAAACCGTTTACCAACAATCTGATCGGTCCTTATCAGTGTGGTTTTAGGCCAGGAAAGTCCACAACCGATCAAATTTTCACACTTCGGCAGATCGTGGAAAAAACCCCAGAAGTCCAAATCGATACCCACCTCCTATTTATCGATTTCAAAGCCGCATACGACAGCATATATAGAGCCGAACTATGCAGAGCCATGTCTAGTTTTGGTATACTGCCCAAACTCTTCCGTCTGTGTAGGATGACGATGGAGAATTCTCGCTGCTCCATTAGGGTCGGGAACGACCTCACCGACACATTCGATACCAAAAAAGGATTTAGGCAAGGCGATGCGCTGTCATGGGATTTCTTTAATTTGATTCTTGAGAGGATTGTGCAAAACTCCCGACCCAACACCAGAGGCATCATTTTCCAAAAATCGGTGCGAATACTAGCATACGCCGACGATATTGACATCATTGGTAGGACTCAACGTGATGTCATAGCCACGTTTGCTAGGATAGAGAAGGCAGCCGCAAAAATGGGTTTAGCAGTAAATGAGGCCAAGACTAAGTATATGCTGTCAAAACTAAAGGACACACAACATCGACGAATTGGACAGAACGTCACCATTGACAGTACGGGCCTTTCTCTACCTCAGTTCAGCTATTAACTCTGAGTACAACATCTCGTCAGAAATCAAACGAAGAAATACTCTTGCCAACTGCTGTTTCTTCGGCAAAGAAGGCAATTTAGTAGTAAAGCCCTCACTCGAACTACTAAGGAGATCCTATATAAGACCCTGTTCATCCCAGTCCTGCTCCACGTCGCTGAAGCATGGCGGATGAAGAAATCCTTCGGCGATTCGAGAGGAAAATTCCTCTCAAAATCTCCGGTCCCTTTTGCATTCACGGGCTATGGAAACGAAAATTCCACCAAAAACTATACGAGCTGTACAGCGACATACCCCTAGTTAAGTTTTGAACTTTTAAGATGGCTAGATGGGCACCAATACTCCAGCTAGCAGAGTCTTCAATTCCCTGACAGACTGTTAATGCAGAAGGGAAAGTTTTAAAGCAAGGCGTCCCAACTGTCGGATTTCGTAAGTGAAATTTAAACAGAACGATCCCAATCACACCCAGTAGTACCTACCTTAAGTATTTTTTCCTGCAGAAATCTGCGAAAGTCTGACATCCAAGATTATAAAACCATCCTGAAATGATGAGAACAATCCCAATTTTCCCATTCATTTGTTCCAAAAATGATATTATTAACTGAGCCACTAAAGCCGTACCTACATGAGTTTTATTTCTTTAAGGAGTCGAACCGAAGAAAATCTGTGACCTAAGTCCCATAACGATTTAGTTAAACCTCCCGAAAAATTGAATAAAATAAACTTTTTCACACATCAACCAAAGTTTCGGAACTAATGCCAGTCAAATTCATTCCGTAAACCAATTTTTCACAATTTCCCACCCAAAAACAAATAAACACTCAAATTTACACCATTTATCAATTTCCTCCTCCACACTTCAAAACCGAAATTAACTTCCCTTTCATGCAAAAAATAAAAATCAAAACATTAATCACAGCTTTCAGCTGATGTCAAATAAAGCACCTACTCCACCCGACACTTACTCCCTCCTTACTCCTGGTACACAATTATGGTCAATTCTGTGCTAATCCATAACATTACTGTGGAGACCAAACCATTACCCAACCCCACCATCCATCCAGACACTTGTTGAGTAAGGGTCAAGCAACCTAGAAGACCCATTTTATGACTGCAACGAATCAATTACATCCCCCCCTTGTCACGGCCATAACTTTATTAAAAGATTGATTGGCAATTTTATTCATGAACCTTGCCTAAACGGAATCACGTCACAATTTGATTCATTACTCAATCAATAAAAGCCACTACCTAACTAACGGCAAAATTTGTTTATGGGCCAACGCCATTAAGTGACAATTAATGGAACGCTTTCGAAAACGAATTCAAATTCAAACTTAAAATCGAATATCTCACACCAAAAGTGATGGAGTATCTCATGTAGAAAAGCCAACCAACCGTCTCACTCGAAGACATATTTCAAAACCTTCCAACAGGCTAGACAACTATAGGTCATGCATATACACATCAATCTTTTGTTAATCCAAAATCCCTGCCAAAACAAAAACAATGATAACGAGATTTTGACAGGCGCGCATATAGATGAAACAAATTAGGCAACCGCCATACAATTCGGAAGGCATACCGTCCCAACCGTCAAAAGTTCACTCAAAACTGACACAATTATCTGAGAGGAAAAAAAAAATATTCGAGGGTAGCCGTAGCGTATGTCGGTATGACAATGACAAAGATTCCCCTCTCCGGTAATGCCCATGAATGGATATTGTACCTGTATACTCGGGGTAATGTATCTACACCAAGTGCAGGGAGGAAAAATTATTCAAAAAACCTACAACCAGATGCCCCCAGCTTTGAGTATAATTATTCATAAAAAAAAACACACTCTACCGAACCACACCACACTACGCGTCACGTCACAACAACGCTGGAGTTGAGTCAGGAGAGTTGCCAAACATGCGGCATCAACTCAGCTGTATGCGCATGGGTTTTTAGTTTACATCCGAACTCGACCGCGAAAACACACATAGATACGTGGTATCCGTATGGCCATAGATGGTGTAGATACTGTTGTTGTGACCTCTTGCACGAGTAGATACGCGAAGATATTTTCGGTTTAATGTTGTTGGTACATAATTTGAATTTAATTGTCAGTCGGTCATTAAGTCTGACTTAAGTTAAGCAGAAATTTAATATTCAAAAAAGTATCTATTTGTACCGGTATTATAAAGATACATTTACAAATGTGTCACTGAAACAAAAAACCCGCTGTCCCGGTGATAGTTCCAATCCCAACACATGTCATCCAAATGTTTTGAGCTCAAAATAAATATTTTTCCAACCATATCGGTTTTGTGAGTTTCCAAGTGCAGTAAGGAAATCTTGGATTTGTGTGTTAGATACTTCCATGTTTGTACAAATTGTTGTTGTGGAATTTTGCGGTTGAAAAAAAAATCCATTATTCATTAGTGCTGTGTCAATGTTTATTCTTTATCGCAAGGAACAAGTGCCGATAACGAACAAATTAAATAATTAATGGGATTTCGAGTGCAATTTGGATAATACACATGCTGCGAGAGGTAATTACAAATTATCGTCGATTTATGTTGAAAATCAAAAAAAAACTGTTTGGTATGTGTCCATGTCCACGAGGAAATGTAAGTACTCAGTGGAGTGGGAAAATAATCATTTGCTTGGATAGGCAAGACGACTGACCTTGTGTGTACTTGTAAAGTCAGTGGAACACGAATTTCTGACGAAAAAAAATTATTCGCCACAACATAGTGGAGAGATGTTAGAGATACATAGGCTGGTCTTTCTTTTTTTTGCAAAACAGCATTGATGTTAACCCTGATGGTAGATCCGTTCACTGATCACGGGAAATGGGAGAAAAACATGAAACTATTGCAACATGGTACGGTTTTCATATATAGGGCGTTTTTTAGAGGCATAAAATTTTTTTTTTTAAATAAAACCAAACAAATTCAATGCAATGACCAACATTTTGGCTTTATTAGCTCACAAATTTCATGGGATTTTATGTTTAATAACAATTTCTGGCATATGGCCTCCGTGACTGCAGCTTATGAACGACATCCTGTCGGTCCAATTTTGCACCACTTTTTCGAGCATAGCCGTTTTTATTTTTTCAAAAGTGCGCAGGTTTATCAACATAGACTAGATTGTTGACGTACCCCCACAAGAAATAGTTTAAAGGTGTCAAATCATACGAATGAGGTGGACCCAGGCCCCGTTTTTATTTTGTCAAAAGTGCGCTGGTTTATCTACATAGACCAGATTTTTGACGTACCCCCATAAAAAATAGTTTAAAGGTGTCAAATCATACGAATGAGGTGGACCCAGGCCCCGTTTTTATTTTGTCAAAAGTGCGCTGGTTTATCTACATAGACCAGATTTTTGACGTACCCCCACAAGAAACAGTACAAAGGTGTCAAATCATAAGAATGAGGCCATTTTTTGAGATGATTCGGTTCCCAAACGTTTAGCTCAACAAAGTCATGGTTGCACGAGCTGTATGGCATGTTGCGCCATCTTGTTGGAACCATTTCTCCTTCATATGATTTCCAATGACATGAAGAAATAGCTTTTGCCATTGACGGTAATGTTGGCGTCGGTTTTGGATTGAAAGATAAATGGGCCGATCACGCTTTTGGCATGTAAACCTCACCAAAGATTGATTTTCGGGATGTAATGGATTCTCAGTCTCATGAGGATTGCGCTCACTCCAAAAACGACAATTCTGCTTATTTACATACCCGTCAAGCCAGAAATGAGCCTCATCGTTGAAGATGATTTGACGATAAAAATCTGGTTAAACTTAAAGTTAATTCTCAACGCATTCACCGAACACACGCCGCGATTGATGGTCCGCTGGCTTCAATTCTTGCACCAGTTAGATCTTATATGGATCTAGGCCAAGATATTTCTTCATCATTTTCCATAGTGGACGGGCAGAGACCGAGTTGCTGAGAACGGTGTCGGATAGATAAATTCGGGTCATCTGTCATCAGTCACAGCGGCGATGGCTTATTCTGTACGTACGGAACGGGCTCGATTTGGATGAATATTATCAAAAAAAATAAGTAAATGTGGTCATGAATCGATCCAAATCGATCGTATTAGCTGCTCAGCTGGACGATTATGTGCAAGGTAAACTTGACGAAGTGCTCTATAAATTTGCAGAACAGAGCGCGATTTTTGAAAATGAATTT
Organism: Rhingia campestris; assembly: GCA_932526625.1. Taxonomy (NCBI): domain Eukaryota; kingdom Metazoa; phylum Arthropoda; class Insecta; order Diptera; family Syrphidae; genus Rhingia; species Rhingia campestris. The sequence continues at coordinate 21,360,268 of OW052184.1, forward strand.
CCACGATTTGTAAACTTTGTTCTGGTGTAAGTCTTCTCTCAACAAGGTACAACGGCTTGCCTGTCTGGGCATTACCGGAGCTATGCGTACCTCTCCCACAGCGGCTGTAGAAGCCTTAATAGGACTAACACCCCTCCACATTTATATAAAAAAAAGTGGCAATTCGCAGCTCAGCAAGTTTGAAACGGAAGAGATAAACATTAGCGTACACCTAAAACTAATTGAACTTCTATCCGAACTTCCAGAACTTGACATGATCTGTGCGGTTACAGACCGCTTACCAAAGACACTATGCTTCGACAAAAGATTCTCAACGGAGATCACAACCAGAGAAGCATGGTGTAGCAATAACCCACCAAACTGCCAAAACGGCCTAAAGTGGTATACGGATAGTTCTAAAATGGACTCAGGGGTAGGAGCTGGCATACATGGACCAAATAGAAACATCTCAATACCTATGGAAAAAAACCCTAGTGCATTCCAAGCTGAGCTCCATGCCATAAAAGAATGCGCAAACCTAATACACAACTCAGGTATTAAAGGCGCAAACATCCATATATTCACGGGCAGTCAAGCAGCTATAAAAGCGCTTAGCTTACAATCAGTACTACACTGCTTCAACTCCCTCCAAACACTCAGTTCCAGGAACAAAACCAGACAATGGTGGGTCCCCAGACATAAGGGGATTGAAGGGAATGAAAAAGCTGATGAACTAGCCAGAAATGGTTCGGAAACCCCCTTCATTGGACCTGAACCCTTCTGTGCAATCCCCAAATCGGCCATAAATCTGGTTATAAAAAACTGGGAACAAAACAAATGTTTTTCATACTGGGAAAACATCCCAGGCATAAGCCAGGCCAAAAGAGCTATTCAGCCCTTCAAATCAGATGCCAATAAGATACTAAATCTTCGCAGGCACGATATCAAAAACTACCTAACTGGTCATCACGGTCTGCGATATCACCATCAAGTCGACTCACCGGAGTGCAGACTATGTCTAGAAGAAGACGAAACAGCCGAGCATGTCATATGTGAATGCCCGGTCTTTTACGGTATGAGAAGGGAATCTTTCTTCAGCGAATTTTTAAGTCCCGAAGAACTGAAGAAATCTTCGGCTGAAAGTATTATCAGCTACATTAGGAAAGTAGAAGCGCTACTAAACTAAAAAATATCTTACGGCAAGCACAATAGATCTTTTTGGTCGATGTGTATCTTACTGCTTAGGCAAGTCAGAATTTAATAAAAAAAAAAGTCTTCTCATGGTGATTTTCCAAAGTAACGGGTGATTTTTTAAGCGTAGTTTTTTTTTATAATCCAATAAAACACTCAAATTTGCATCAAATTTACATTTAAGAGACAACTTCATGTAAATGTTGCCCGCGGCTCCGTTTCAAATGGCCCATTCGGAAGGTACAATTTTGCGTCACTTTTTCGAGCATTTCGGCCTGCTTTCCACGAATTACGCATGTTATCCTGTAAGGCTTCAATCGTGTTTGGCCTGTCCACATAGACTAACGACTTTACATAATCTCACAAGAAATAATCAAGAAGCGTTAAATTGCATGATCTTCGCGACCAACTCAGGGCCATTTCGAGAGATAAACTGCTCACCAAATTCATCCTTCAACATTTCCATTGTTTCACGAGCTGTGTGGCATGTGGCACCGTCTTGATGAAACCACATGTCAACCAAGTTAAACTCAGCCAACTGGGGCAAAAAAAAGTCGCGTATTGTGGCTCGATATCGTTCGTCGTTGACGGTAACGTTTCTTTCACGGTCGTCTTTGAAGAAAAATGGACCGATGATGCCACCAGTCCATAAACCACACCAAAATGTCGTTTTTTTCGGAATGCATCGGGAATTCTTGTATGGCATGTGGCTGTTCATCACTCCCAGATGCGACAGTTTTGCTTATTTAAAAAGAGCTTAATCGCTGACTACAATTTTTCGATAAAACAGCGGATTTGCACATTTTCTACAGAGCACGAATTTTGATAAATGTTTATTATTTATTTGCAATCGTTGCTCGCTTGCAAACGAGAGAGGGGGAGGAATGTCCTCTCACTAAGGCACTCACTCTCAGGCGGCAGCGGAGGAATTCCCTAGATTGAGTCAACGGTGGCGCTTACAGCTCCAGTTTGATCGAACTGGTAGTGAAATCCCTATATGAACTGCTTCGACATATTTGAACACCAGGTCTATAGGGATTTCCAATACTGAGCCGGGGTATTGGAAAAGAGTTGGTGGCGGAGGAGCCCTCAATGGGTCAACTGCAGCGCTCATATCCCAAAATGGGCTACTGACATCGGTATTTTTTTCCGGCCGACTGTCCTAGGGTCAAAACAAGGGCCCTCCAGGTTGGGGGTTGTGCTTTGGGTTAACTACCCATCCATGGAAAAAAGCTTATGTTACGAAGCAACCAATAGCCTCGGAAAGGACTGATATTATTGTTGACGACCCTGCTAAACGAAAAAAGGACAACGACGTTCGTATCTGCACCTGGAATGTGAGAACATTAAACAGGAGAGGTGCAGGCGAACAACTAGCGGAAGCCCTAACCTGCTACAAAGCAGACATTACTGCCATCCAGGAAAAACGATGGGATGGGTCGGGCAAAAAGAGGATGAAAAACTGTGACATCTACTATGGACCGTTTTATAGTCACTAGAAACAGCGACTACTTGGATGCGGATTTGTTATAAGTGCCAGACTTAGGCAAGAAGTCTTATGTTTTCAAGACATTAGCGAACGCATTGTAACAATCCGCATCAAGGCCAAATTCGCCAACATAAGCCTTATGTGCGCTCATGCTCCGACGGAGGAATAGGATGATATAACTAAGGATTGCTTCTACGAGCTCCTCTACAAAAATATGAGCGACTACCGAAGTATGATGTTAAAATCGTGCTAGAAGATTTTAACGCAAAGTTAGGAACAGAAGACATCTTTAGCAGTACTGTCGGAAAATATAGCCTACACGACAACACGTCTGGTAACGGACTTAGGCTAATTGACTTCGCTACGGAACGAAATGCCACTATAGACAGCACACGGTTTCCTCACCTCGATATCCATAAGGGGACATGGCGGTCTCCAGATCAACGAACAGTCAACCAAATTGATCCCATTGCGATAGACAAGAGGCACGCATCCAGTATTTTGGGTGTCCGAACATTCCGAGGGGCTAACATCGACTCGGACCACTACCTTGTTGTAGCAAAGGTAAGAATGCGGATAACCACCACGCCACAACAAACCAGAAATCCTGTGAAAAAAATGTATGTCGAAAGACTGCAATCGCCAGAGACCGCCAAGACCTTCGCGCAACGCGTATCCCTTAACCTCTCGATTAACACCATACCACCAGCATCGAATGTCGAAGAACAATGGCAACAATGCCAACAAGCCATTAGATCAGCCGCAACTGATGTTCTAGGCTTCTTGCGGCAACCAGCAAGAAACCCCTGGTTTGATGAGGAATGCCGAAAGATGCTCGCAGCCAAGAACGAGGACTACAAGGCTAAGCTGCAGGTGAAGAGAGCTGCCATTGAGCTCCATAGGCAAAGAAGGAGGGAAGAACATCGGCTTTTCAGAAAGAAGAAAAAAGAGCAAGAAAAGCGCGCGATCGAGGATATAGAGAGGTGCCACTCCAGGAACAATGTTCGCAAGTTTTACCAAAGTGTAAAACGTCAAAGCCAAGGGTACAAGGATCGAACAGAATACTGTCGAGATGAACAAGGAAATATCGTAGTTGAGATACAGTGGACGCTGAGGATATGGAAGAACCACTTCTGCAGACTGTTAAACGGCGATGACACACAATATTCCGCTGTCAGGCAGAACGAACCGTTCAATTTTGGTGATGACAGTGAAAACTACCAACCACCCGACCTGAGTGAAGTGACAGCAATGTCTGAACTCAAGCTTAACAAGGCTGAGGGAAATGACGGCCTTCCCGCTGAGCTTTATAAAACTGGCGGGAATGACTGGGTAAGTAACATCCACCAACTCATAGGCCAAATCTGGTTGGTTGAAAGCATGCCTGAAGAATGGAACCTCAGCATCGTTTGCCCGATCCACAAAAAGGAGACCCTCTGAACTGGGACAACTACGGAGGCATAAGTGTCCTCAACATCGCCTACAAGATCCTATCTGCCGTAATATGTGAACGCCTAAAACCGTTTACCAACAACCTGATCAGCCCTTTTCAGTGTTGTTTTAGGCCAGGAAAGTCCACAACCGATCAAATTTTCACACTTCGGCAGATCCTAGAAAAAACGCCAGAAGTCCAAATCGATACCCACCACCTAATTATCGATTTCAAAGCCGCATACGACAGCATTTATAGAGACGAACTATGCAGAGCCATGTTTAGTTTTGGTATACCGCCCAAACTCTTCCGTCTGTGTAGGATGACGATGGAGAATTCTCGCTGCTCCATTAGGGTTGGAAACGACCCCACCGACACATTCGATACCAAAAAAGGATTTAGTCAAGGTGATGCGCTGTCGTGTGACTTCTTCAGTCTCATTCTTGAGAAAATTGTGAAAATTCTTCCAAAAATCTGTGCAACTACTAGCATACGCCGACGATATTGACATCATTGGTAGGACTCAACGTGATGTCATAGCCACGTTTGCTAGTATAGAGAAGGAAGCGGCGAAAATGGGTTTAGCAGTAAATGAGGGTAAGAAGTATATGCTGTCATCACGAAAGGACTCACAACATCGACGAATTGGACAGAACGTCACCATTGACAGATCTAACTATGAGGTTGTACGGGACTTTGTCTACCTCGGCTCCGCTATCAACTCTGACAACAACATCTCGTCAGAAATCAAACGAAGAATTACTCTTGCCAGCCGCTGTTTCTTCGGGCTAAGAAGGCAATTTAGTAGTAAAGCCCTTACTCGAACTTATAAGGAGATCCTACAAAAGAACCTGATCATCCCAGTCCTGCTCTACGGCGCTGAAGCATGGACCTTATCAAAAGCGGATGAAGTAATCCTTGGTCGATTCGAGAGAATCCCGTTTGCGTTGACAGGCTATGGAGACGATGATTCAACCACGAACTATACGAGCTGTACAGCGACATACCCCTGGTCAAAAAAACTCCGCATTGGACGTTTAAGATGACTAGGACATGTAGAAATAATGGACACCAATACTCCGGCTCGCAGAGTCTTCGATTCCCAGCCAGACGTCGGGCGCAGTAGAGGAAGACCTCGCTTTAAGTGGCGCGCACAAGTAGAAACCGACCTCAACCAATTTGGAGTGCGCAACTGGAGGCAGTTATCTAAGGACCGAGCTAATTGGAGAGGCATGTTGGTTGAGGTCCAGGTTCATCCCGGACTGTAGCGCCACTTTGTAAGTCTTTCCATGATTAAATGGCGGAGTATACTGAAAACTTTTCACTTTGACAGATGACGTTTGGACGCCATTATTAACCAGTGCTGCCAACCTGAAAAACTTGACTCTAAAAAAAATATCCGTTACATATGCAATTTTTGACGTATGTGTATGAGCACAAGAAGATTTTAATTTAAGTGGCATATACCGCAAACTCATTTTGAAATAAATTAAAAAATATTTTATAAACTAAAAGTGATTTAGAATAACTTTTAACATTTTTCAAAATATGATTTCCGTATGAATATCGTGTCGAAAAATTAAAAAAATCACAGCTTTTGGTTTTCATAGAATAGGTTGCCAAAACTTTAAATGTGATTTCCCAAAAACATTAAAATGGCGTTTCCGGCAACACAATTTTGGGGCGACGATATGGTTCTTTAATAAAATGTTACAACAACAGATCACGTAATACTCTCATTCATAATATTAAACCCGTCATTAAAGCAACTTTAGAACTCGTTCAACAACATCTCTATATGTCCAGATTGCATAACACCTACGGCCTTAGACATCTAGTATAATGCACTCTGTTAGGAAAAACTAGATACTTCCAACTACAATATCAATTAAATTCTATACCACTACACACATAAATCTATAACTTTGTTTACAAACAAGATTTCATCTATTAGATACGACGATAATTACTTCAAAACTACCACACAAAAGATTGCAGATCTTCTCATAAATTAAATCATTTCCCTCCGAACACACAGCATCAACACATGCAGGTATCTAGAATCTAATTAACATCTTGTTGGTAATTTAAATCTGAGATTATGAAATCTCCACTGAAGTCGTATGATTTAAGTAATTATATGACTCCTTGATGACCTTTATGAACGTCAGAGTTTACGATTCAAAATTTTAAACCACTCTCTTTGTTTTTTTAGTACTCAAATTGAACAAAAATCACGGTAATTTCCGGGTAAAAAAAAACCCGACTCTCATTAAAGGTGCTTCAAACCGAAAATTAGTTTCCCTTAAAGCACAGGAGCCACAAATTTAATTAAAACCTCCAGCTTGGCAGAAAAAAAAAATTAAAAACAAAAATAAATTTATAATGAGTTCGTTTTTTTTTTTGCTAAAAAATGCGGTATTTCCCAGATAAAATGATTCACTTGATCACGAATTTAATTAAGCAAAATCACACTGAGTACGTATCTTTAGTCTTTACCTAGTTATCTCACCTACAGAGACGATGCGATACAAAATTCCATCCACTGTTTATATTTTGTAGCCTCATCACGAAATGGAGGCTTATCGGATTTGCCGGAATTTTAAATGTCATTTACTACAAAGTGACACTTAAGCTATAAGCTATTTTCGGAATTAATTCCGCGGTTTAATGCCATAAAGCTGAATGAACAACGAAAACGCTTTTAATGAGTTCTAAGTGTGTGGCTACATAAACATCAAATTGCTGCAATTGCCGGGTTGAAATAAAAACACAGGTCAGCTCGAATAAATGATTTTATAGCGGTGGGCTGTACACCTGTAAATTCCCCGGATCGCCATCAAATTCGATTGCAATAATGCCGCACGTAAATGTTTAGTGCGGCAATAAATGATACAAGTGCCATCAGTTGCTGTTGGGGAATTGTCCGACTTTAAGGATGAATTGGATTTTTCAACAATATCCTTGGTATCTACTTACTGCACCTGCAATATACCAAACCCATCGCACTTGCTAAAACTTTTCTAAGAGCGCAAATAATCCTTGGAAATTCACTTAGTACTTCTTAGTCCATGTTAGGGTAGTCCTGCCAGATGGAGTTACTTTTCTGGTAAATTGTGCACAATCGAGAGAGGTTGATGTTAATCTAGTTAAGTGGTAGCCTCACTGTGAAAATCTGATTAGGAGCAGAGAAATGGATACAGGTGGTCTGGAATTGAAGGTCTCAGAAGTTTTCAAAAATATATCCTGACTGGGAAAAGTGTTTGAAGAAATGTATTCCATTGATGGACAGATGATATTGAGCTACATTTCAGGTGACATGGAATTCCTTGAGATGGGTGTTGGTTGGTCAAGTTTGGCACTTTGACTGTCTAATAAAAGTGGGTGCAAAACGCCATGATGTCCAGATATAAAGAATTTCGGGGGGTAAACTTGTCTCCCATTGGAATCATAGTAACGGGTGATTTTTTAAGAGGTTTAGAACTTTTTAAAAAAAAAAAAACACAAAAAATTCGAAAAAATGAATGAAATATTTATTTGAATCGATAGTTTGAACCTTGCAATTTAATGTTTAAAGATAATTTCATGCAAATGTTGACCGCGGCTGCGTCTCAGGTAGCCCATCCGCTGAGTCCAATTTTGGCATACTCTTTCACACATATCGGCCGGTATCTCACGAATGAATGCATGGATGTTGGCTTCCAGTGCGTCAATCGAAGCGGGCTTGTCCCTATAGACATTAGCCTTGACATACCCCCACAAAAAATAATCTAATGGTGTCAAATCGCACGATCTAGGCGGCCAATTGACCGGCCCGAAACGTGAAATTAACTGTTCACCAAACTCGCCTCGCAATTGCGCCATTGTTTCGCGTGCTGTGTGGCATGTGGCACCGTCTTGTTGAAACCACATATCATGCAAGTCAAGAACTTCCATTTCGGGCAAAAAAAAGTTTGTTATCATCGCTCGGTAGCGTTCACCATTGACAGTAACGCTGCGATTCGCATCATCTTTGAAGAAATATGGCCCAATAATGTCGCCGGCCCATAAACCGCACCAAACAGTGGCTTTTTCGGGATGCATTGGTAGCTGTTGCAATGCTTCTGGCTGATCTTCACTCCAAATGCGGCAATTTTGCTTATTTACGTACCCATTCAACCAAAAATGAGCCTCATCGCTGAACACAATTTTTCGATAAAAAAGCGGATCCTCGGCCAGCTTTCCAAGAGCCCATTCACCAAAAATTCGGCGTTGTGGTAGGTCGGCTGGCTTTAGTTCTTGCACCAGCTGTACCTTCAAAGGCTTTACGCCCAAATCCTTCCGCAAAATTTTCCACGTAGTGCTGTAACAAAGGCCTAACTGCTGGGAACGGCGCCGAATCGACATTTCGCGGTCTTCTGTCACACTAGCTGATACGGCCGCAATATTTTCTTCACTACGCACAGTACGTAAACGTGTTGGTGGTTTAATGTCCAACAAAGTAAATTTGGTGCGAAATTTGGTCACAATCTTCCATATAGACTGCTCAGAAGGTCGAGAATGCCGATCATAAAATGGAAGCAGCGCGCGATGAACATTTCGAACCGAGCACGAATTTTGATAGTAAAATTCAATAATTTGCAAGCGTTGTTCATTTGTAAGACGATCCATGGTTAAATTGCAAACCAAACTGAAGCTGTTTGACAGTGACACAAGGTACTAAACACACGTCAGCTGTCAAAACCAGTGTTGCCAAAACCAAACCAGCTAAAAAATCACCCGTTAGGTTGGCTCAATCCCAGCGTAAATCCATGAAATTCATGGTTCCATATTGAAATTCTTTAGTGGGGGTTAGTTGCCATAGTCACCCAAAAAACAACTTTAAATAAATTAAACAAGGTACAACGGCTTGCCTGTCTGGGCATTACCGGAGCTATACATACCTGTCCCACAGCGGCTATAGAAGCCTTAATAGGACTAACGCCCCTCCACATTTATATAAAAAAAGTGGCAATTCGCAGCTCAGCAAAATTGACATATGCGGAAGAGTGAAAAATTAGCGAACACCTAAAACTAATTGAACTACTATCCGAACTTCCAGAGCATGACATGATCTGTGAGGTTACAGACCGCTTACCAAAGACACTATGCTTCGACAAAAGATTCTCAACGGAGATCACAACCAAAGAAGCATGGTGTAGCAATAACCTACCAAACTGCCAAAACGGCCTAAAGTGGTATACGGATGGTTCTAAAATGGACTCAGGGGTAGGAGCTGGCATACATGGACTAAAAAGAAACATCTCAATACCTATGTGAAAAAACCCTAGTGCATTCCAAGCTGAGCTCCATGCCATAAAAGAATGCGCAAACCTAATACACAACTCAGGTATTAAAGGCGCATACATCCATATATTCAGGGACAGTCAAGCAGCTATAAAAGCCCTTAGCTCACACATCATTGACTCCAAATCTGAACTACACTGCTTCAACTCCCTCCAAACACTCAGTTCCAGGAACAAAACCAGACTATGGTGGGTCCCCAGTCATAAGGGGTTTGAAGGGAACGAAAATGCTGATGAACTAGCCAGAAAAGGTTCGGAAACCCCCTTCATTGGACTTGAACCCTTCTGTGCAATCTCCAAATCAGCCATAAATCTGGGAACAAAACAAATGTGTTTCATACTGGGGAAACATCCCAGGCCTAAGACAGGCCAAAAGAGCTATTCAGCCCTTCAACGCAGATGCCAATAAGATACTAAATAATCGCAGGCACGATTTAAAAAACTTAGTAGGCTACCTAACTGATCATCACGGTCTGCGTTATCACCTAAATAAAATGCATCTAGTCGACTCACCAGAGTGCAGACTATCTCTAGAAGAAGACGAAACAGCCGAGCATATCATATGTGAATGCCCGGCCCTTTGCGGTATGAGAAGGGAATCTTTCTTCAGGGAATTTTTAAGTCCCGAAGAACTGAAGAAATCTTCGGCTGAAAATATTATCAGCTACATTAGGAAAGTAGAAGCGCTACTAACCTAAAAAATATCTGACGGCAAGCACAATAGATCTTTTAGGTCGATGTGTATCTTACTGCTTAGGCAAGTCGGAATTAAAAAAAAAAAAAAAGTTGCCATCTTAATCAATGGATCATTTAACTATACCCAGCCATATAGATGTCCTCAACAACTAGATGTCAAAAACTGGATATCTTGAAAGCAGAAGCTTCCAAGTCTTCTGTTCCTCACGTGACAAGGACTCGGACAGTGACAGAGGATGTGAATGGTGTCCTCGTGTGTCTATTTGTCACCACAGCTTCTATAGAAGCCACACTAACATTAGATGGTTGTATTTCAAGTGGTTCGTTCATATCTTGTAATATACATTGAGATGGATCGGGTGGGCTAGATACAAGATTCTTTTTAAAATGCAATAATATGAACAAAATTATTTTTTTTCCATGTATTTTGGATTTATAAGTAAGAGCTAAAATTCCCATTAATTATGGAACGCAACGTCGTTCAAGTGGCTGCCTCGGCTGGCTTCGCAGTAGCTCATTCTGTCACTCCCATTTGTCAAGACCTTTTTAATGGTTTCGGACTGTAACTTGGATGATAGTGCTTGAACCGTTTCCGGATTTTTGGTATAACATCAGTCCTTCACGGTTCCCCACAAAAACAGTCCAAAGGGGGAAATCGCAGGTCCGAAGCGGCCTATTGACATTGCCAAGACGGCTGATAACACGATTTAGGAATTTGGTGCGCAAAAGATAGATTGTAGCATGGGCTGTGTGCTATAGCGTGCCATCCTGCATGAACCACGATTCCACCAAATTTTGTCGTCAATTTCAGTAAAAAAAAATAAGAAGTCTACAATTCGCTGTGTGGATCATTTAATACCCTATCCCATTCCATCCTGAAATTTAGCATCCCCAAAATTGGGCGTGGTACTGTCATAATATATCGCTCAAACAATTTATCAAAATCATAAATGGTTCCGCAAAAAAACAACGCTTGTCTCCTGCATGAAGGTACTATGGGGTAGGTAATACACATGGTTTCTATCAAATAAACGCCCCAAAAAGTGGGAGTAGGTTAAAATGTCATATAGACGAAATGTTCACATTAACATTATCAATGTTTTTGCATCAAAAGTTTTTTTTTCTAAAACGCCCACAAAAAGTGGGAGTGGTAACAAGCTATTTATGGACGAAATATAGGTATTGAGATGGCCTAAATATCTTATTCAGTTACCTTTTCAAAATTTCTAACCGTTTGACCAAAAAGAGCGTTTTTCTAAAACATGGGCGTTGCGGAGGGCGGATTTTAAAAATGTTTACACTGAATTCTGCAGCCTCGGATAAGGATCCTATATACCAAATTTCATTATCATAGCTAAAAATTTAAGGCCTAATAATTGGTGACATACAAAATGACGGAGGGATTGAAGGACAGGGTAGGTATAGGGTATAAAAAGTCAACATGGCAACTGTTAACCGAAACGTTGTTCCTGATTGTTGTTGTTGTTGAAATTTTTTTTTTAATTCAATCTAGGTACAAACAACTTGACGTTTCACAAATTTTATTTTGAATTGACATTGATTTCGCTTCTCGCAATACCACGACTAGAGATATTCGCTAAAATGGTCGCCTTAAGCCCGTAATTTCAAATCCTTCTACCTTATCCGCATACATGGAGAATAAATGAAAAGCACAACGAAAGGGACAGTTTAGTGTAATTGTTATTTACTTTACGTATTTATCCAAGTCTTCATTGTCCTAGAATTGCAATTTTGAGTTCTTCTACTCAATATGAGTATTCAGAAAGTGAAGATGAAAACAATAGCGAGACATCAAGCGATCTTTACCCTTCAAGTTCAAGTAGTAATCACAGTTAGTAAAGAAGACAAAGTACGTAAGGAATTTTGAAGAAGTGTCTGAAGAACATATTTAAATATGTTGCTCAGACACCTCTTCAAAATTCCTTACGGTTTGACCATAAACAACGTTTCTTCGATAAATATTCCATAATTCTCTTTAAAAAACTAATTTTGGTGAAATTTAAAAAAAAAATTATAGTTTCAATGAAAATACTACAAAGGTTTTAGCCACACTAAATTTTTGGCTGCGCCATCTTTCATGTCGGTATGTGAATTTCAACCCATTTTAACGTTGAGGTATTTTTATTTTATTGGTCCTTTACAAAAATTGTGCATTCCATAAAAAGAGAGTTAACGCAGCTTAGAGTCCTATACGCAAATGTCCATTTTTTCCTTAACGGTAGTTGGATTAGGCATTTTTTTATCATAAGAATAAAAAAAATTGTTACCATTGTAGCCAGTGGTTGTTGCACAATACTTACATTTTTTTTAAAAAAAAAACTATGCCTGTGACCATATTGTATCCATTTTAAAAAGGTCAATAAGATTACCTGAAACGAAAAAACAAAGTTATATTTAAATTATTGTGTACAAGAAAGAAAAGAAATCGGTTGATGCATAAAAATGAATATTCCCGTTTTTTTTTTTTTTTTAAATTGAGCTATTATTACTTTATAAAATGACTAAAACGGCCATATTTTCTTAAACCAAACCTTCTATGAACTATGTAACATAATAACTGATAAGTAACTTTAAAATCTCCATGTTATGATTTATTTTATCGGTGAGGTTATGATCATTTACACTTACCTGCATCCCTACTTTGACCTATGACAGATAAATATATATCTGTGGCAGTACGACAGAGTAGCTTAAGTCGACATAAACGAATTTTCAGTTTTGCAAGTGGTAGTAATCTACAGTATAAGAGTTACCTTTCCCCTTTTAAAAGGATGTTCTGTTACAAAAATAAAACAGTTTTCGTAACCATATATGTTTCATTGATAAAATAAGCATTCGATAACACAGCTTAATTTTTTTAAGTCTTAAAAATTCAAATTTTACTTTTTAACAGCAACACTTATTTTGTAATAATTCGCGCGATTTTTTTTTAAATTTTTGTTGCGTTTAAAAAAACATATGTTGACTAAGATGTTTTCTTAAAATTTTAAGTAAGTTTTTTCGTACATTAGAAGACATTAAGATCACAACACTTATTTACTTACTTAAGTGGCGCTACAGTCCGGGATGAACCTGGGCCTCAACCAACATGCCTCTCCAATTAGCCCGGTCCTTAGCTAACTGCCTCCAGTTGCGCACTCCAAGTTGGTTGAGGTCGGTTTCTACTTGTGCGCGCCACTTAAGGCGAGGTCTTCCTATACTGCGTCCGACGTCTGGCTGGGAATCGAAGACTGCGAGCCGGGGTATTGGTGTCCATTCTTTCTACATGTTCTAGCCATCTTAAACGTCCAATGCGGAGTTTTTTTGACTAGGGGTATGTAGCTGTACAGCTCGTATAGTTCTTGGTTGAATCTTCGTCTCCATAGCCCGTCAACGCAAACGGACCGAAGATTTTTCGAAAATTTTTTCTCTCGAATCGACCAAGGATTTCTTCATCCGCTTTTGATACGGTCCATGCTTCAGCGCCGTAGAGCAGGACTGGGATGATGAGGGGGTTATATAGGATCTCCTTAGTAGTTCGAGTGAGGACTTTACTACTAAATTACCTTCTTAGCCCGAAGAAACAGCGGCACGAGTAATTCTTCGTTTGATTTCTGACGAGATGTTGTTGTCAGAGTTAATAGCGGAGTCGAGGTAGACAAAGTCCCGTACTACCTCAAAGTTATATCTGTCAATGGTGACGTTCTGTCCAATTCGTCGATGTTGTGTGTCCTTTCGTGTTGGCAGCATATACTTAGTCTTACCTTCATTTACTGCTTAACCCATTTTTGCCGCATCCTTCTCTATACTAGCAAAGGTGGCTATGACGTCACGTTGAGTCCTACCAATGATGTCAACATCGTCGGCGTATGCTAGTAGTTGCACCGATTTTTGGAAAATTGTGTCTCTGGTGTTGGCTCGGGAGTTTTGCTCAATCCTCTCAAGAATCAAATTAAAGAAATCACATGACAGCGCATCGCCTTGCCTAAATCCTTTTTTTGGTATCGAATGTGTCGATGAGGTCGTTTCCGACCCTGATGGTGCAGCGAGAATTCTCCATCGTCATCCTACACAAACGGACGAGTTTGGGCGGGATACCAAAACTAGACTTGGCTCTGTATAGTTCGTCTCTATAAATGCTGTCGTATGCGGCTTTGAAATCGATAAATAGGAGGTGGGTATCGATTTGGACTTCTTTGGTTTTTTCCAGGATCTGCCGAAGTGCGAAAATTTGATCGATTGTGGACTTTCCTGGCCTAAAACCACACTGAAAAGGGCCGATCATTCCTGGAGCGGCACCTCTCTATATCCTCGATCGCGCGCTTTTCTTGTTCTTTTTTTTTCTTTCTGAAAAGCCGATGTTCTTCCCTTCTTCTGTGCCTATAGAGCTCAATGGCAACTCTCGTCTTCACCTGCAGCTTAGTCTTGTAGACCTCGTTCTTGGTTGCGAGCATCTCTCGGCATTCCTCATCAAACCAGGGGTTTGTTGCTGCTGGCCGCGAGAAACCTAGAACATCAATTGCGGCTGATCTAATGGATTGTTGGCATCATTGCCATCGTTCTTCGACATTAGATGCTGGTGGTGTGGTGTGAATCGAGAGGTTAAGGGATACGCGTTGCGCGATGGTCTTGGTGGTCTCAGGCGATTGCAGTCTTTCAACATAAATTTTTTTCACAGGATTTCTGGTTTGTTGTGGCGTGGTGGATATCCGCATCCTTACCTTGGCTACAACAAGGTAGTGGTCCGAGTCGATGTTGGCCCCTCGGAATGTTCGGACATCCAAAATACTGGATGAGTGCCTGTTGTCTATCGCAATGTGATCGATTGGTTGACTGTTCGTTGATATGGAGACCTGGCTAAAGTGGAATGTCGCTCCGCAATGAAGGCAATCAGCCTAAATCAGTTACCAGACATGTTGTCGTGTAGGCTATAATTTCCGACAGTACTGCTAAAGATGTCTTCTCTTCCTACCTTTGCGTTAAAATCTCCCAGCACGATTTTAACATCGTACTTCGGTAGTCGCTCATAGGTTTTATCAAGGAGCTCGTAGAAGCAATCCTTAGTTGTTTCATCTTTTTTCTCCATCGGAGCATGAGCGCATATAAGGCTTATGTTGGCGAATTTGGCCTTGATGCGGATTGTTACAATGCGTTCGCTAATGTCTTGGAAACATAAGACTTCTTGCCTAAGTCTGGCACTTATAACAAATCCGCATCCAAATAGTCGCTGTTTCTGCTCACTATAACACGGTCCATAGTAGATGTCACAGTTTTTCATGCTCTTTTTGCCCGGCACATCACATCGTATTTCCTGGATGGCAGTAATGTCTGCTTTATAGCAGTTTAGGGCTCCCGCTAGTTGTTCGCCTGCACCTCTCCTGTTTAATGTTCTCACATTCCAGGTGCAGATACGAACGTCGTTGTCCTTTTTTCGTTTAGCATGGTCGTCAACAATAATATCGGTCCTTTCCGAGGCTATTGGTTGTCTCGTAACATATGCTTTTTTCCGTGAATGGGTAGCTAACCCAAAGCACAACCTCCAACCTGGAGGGCCAGGCCCTTGTTTTGACCCTGGGACAGCGGGCCGAAAAAAATACCGATGTCAGTAGCCCATTTTGGGGTATGAGCGCTGCCGTTGACCCATTGAGGGCTCCTCCGCCACCAACTCTTTGCCAATACCCTGGCTCAGTATTGGAAATCCCTACAGACCTGGTGTTCAAATATGTCGAAGCAGCTCATATAGGGATTTCACTACCAGTTCGATCAAACTGGAGCTGTAGGCGCCACCGTTGACTCCACCTAGGGAATTCCTCCGCTGCCGCCCGAGAGTGAAAGCCTTAGTGAGAGGACACTCCCCCCCCCTCTCTCGTTTGCTGCCACCAACGACCTTCCACAGGGGTTTATTACCCCATCCAGTCGAGGTACTAGGCACCCACCAGTCACCAGCGTGGAGGTGAGAGTAGGAGTTTATAGTGAGAGGCTAGAGTGAGAACGCTGGTGTTCTCATGTATTCGCATCACTATCCTTAAACTTACTACTTACTTAAGTGGCGCTACAGTCCGGAATGAACCTGGGCCTCAACCAACATGCCTCTCCAATTAGCCCGGTCCTTAGCTAACTGCCTCCAGTTGCGCACTCCAAGTTGGTTGAGGTCGGTTTCCACTTGTGCGCGCCACTTAAGGCGAGGTCTTCCTCTACTGCGTCCGACGTCTGGCTGGGAATCGAAGACTCTGCGAGCCGGAGTATTGGTGTCCATTCGTTCTACATGTCCTAGCCATCTTAAACGTCCAATGCGGAGTTTTTTGACCAGGGGCATGTCGCTGTACAGCTCGTATAGTTCTTGGTTGAATCTTCGTCTCCATAGCCCGTCAACGCAAACGGGACCGAAGATTTTTCGAAGAATTTTCCTCTCGAATCTACCAAGGATTTCTTCATCCGCTTTTGATACGGTCCATGCTTCAGCGCCGTAGAGCAGGACTGGGATGATCAGGGTCTTATATAGGGTTTCCTTAGTAGTTCGAGTGAGGGCTTTACTACTAAATTGCCTTCTTAGCCCGAAGAAACAGCGGTTGGCAAGAGTAATTCTTCGTTTAATTTCTGACGAGATGTTGTTGTCAGAGTTAATAGCGGAGCCGAGGTAGACAAAGTCCCGTACTACCTTAAAGTTATATCTGTCAATGGTGACGTTCTGTCCAATTCGTCGATGTTGTGAGTCCTTTCGTGATGACAGCATATACTTAGTCTTACCCTCATTTACTGCTAAACCCATTTTCGCCGCTTCCTTCTCTATACTAGCAAACGTGGCTATGACATCACGTTGAGTCCTGCCAATGATGTCAATATCGTCAGCGTATGCTAGTAGTTGCACCGACTTTTGGAAAATTGTGCCTCTGGTGTTGGCTTTGGAGTTTTGCACAATTCTCTCAAGAATCAGATTAAAGAAGTCACATGACAGCGCATCGCCTTGCCTAAATCCTTTTTTGGTATCGAATGTGTCGGTGAGGTCGTTTCCGACCCTGATGGAGCAGCGAGAATTCTCCATCGTCATCCTACACAAACGGACGAGTTTGGGCGGTATACCAAAACTAGACATGGCTCTGTACAGTTCGTCTCTATAAATGCTGTCATATGCGGCTTTGAAATCGATGAATAGGTGGTGGGTATCGATTTGGACTTCTTGAGTTTTTTCCAGGATCTGCCGAAGTGTGAAAATTTGATCGGTTGTGGACTTTCCTGGCCTAAAACCACACTGATAAGGGCCAATCAGGTTGTTGGTAAACGGTTTCAGGCGTTCACATATTACGGCAGATAGGATCTTGTAGGCGATGTTGAGGAGACTTATGCCTCTGTAGTTGGCGCAGTTCAGAGGGTCTCCTTTTTTGTGGATCGGGCAAACGATGCTGAGGTTCCATTCTTCAGGCATATTTTCATCCGACCAGATTTGGCTTATGAGTTGGTGGATGTTACTTACCAAGTCATCTCCGCCGGCCTTATAGAGCTCAGCGGGAAGGCCGTCATTTCCGGCAGCCTTATTAAGCTTGAGTTTAGATATTGCTATCCTCACTTCACTCAGGTCGGGTGGTTGGCAGTTTTCGCTGTCGTTGCCAATATTGAATGGTTCGTTCTGCCTGACAGCGGAATGTTGTTCGTCATCGCCGTTTAACAGTCTGCAGAAGTGGTTCTTCCATATCCTCAGCATCGACTGTGTCTCAACTACAATATTTCCTTGTTCATCTCGACAGGATTCTGTTCGAGCCTTGTATCCTTGGCTTTGACGTTTTACACTTTGGTAAAACTTGCGAACATCGTTCCTGGAGTGGCACCTCTCTATATCCTCGATCGCGCGCTTTTCTTGCTCTTTTTTCTTCTTGCTGAAAAGCCGATGTTCTTCCCTTCTTCTTTGCCTATAGAGCTCAATGGCAGCTCTCGTCTTCACCTGCAGCTTAGCCTTGTAGGCCTCGTTCTTGGCTGCGAGCATCTGTCGGCATTCCTCATCAAACCAGGGGTTTCTTGCTGGTGGGCGCGAGAAACCTAGCACTTCAGTTGCGGCTGATCTAATGGCCTGTTGGCATCGTTGCCATTGCTCTTCGACATTCGATGCTGGTGGTATGGTGTTAATCGAGAGGTTAAGGGATACGCGTTGTGCGAAGGTCTTGGCGGTCTCTTGCGATTGCAGTCTTCCGACATTAAATTTTTTCACAGTATTTCTGGATTGTTGTGGCGTGGTGGATATCCGCATTCTTACCTTGGCTGCTACAAGGTAGTGATCCGAGTCGATGTTAGCTCCTCGGAATGTTCGGACATCCAAAATACTGGATGCGTGCCTCTTATCTATCGCAATGTGATCAATTTGGTTGACCGTTCGTTGATCTGGAGACCGCCATGTCCCCTTATGGATATCGAGGTGAGGAAACCGTGTGCTGGCTATAGTGGCATTTCGTTCCGTAGCGAAATCAATTAGCCTAAGTCCGTTACCAGACGTGTTGTCGTGTAGGCTATGTTTTCCGACAATACTTCTAAAGATGTCTTCTCTTCCTACCTTTGCGTTAAAATCTCCCAGCACGATTTTAACATCGTACTTCGGTAGTCGCTCATAGGTTTTGTCGAGGAGCTCGTAGAAGCAATCCTTAGCTATATCATCTTTTTCTTCCGTCGGAGCGTGAGCGCATATAAGGCTTATGTTGGCGAATTTGGCCTTGATGCGGATTGTTACTATGCGTTCGCTAATGTCTTGGAAACATAAGACTTCTTGCCTAAGTCTGGCACTTATAACAAATCCGCATCCGAATAGTCGCTGTTTCTGCTCACTATAACACGGTCCGTAGTATATGTCACAGTTTTTCATCCTCTTTTTGCCCGGCCCATCCCATCGTATTTCCTGGATGGCAGTAATGTCTGCTTTGTAGCAGTTTAGGGCTTCCGCTAGTTGTTCGCCTGCACCTCTCCTGTTTAATGTTCTCACATTCCAGGTGCAGATACGAACGTCGTTGTCCTTTTTTCGTTTAGCAGGGTCGTCAACAATAAAATCAGTCCTTTCCGAGGCTATTGGTTGCTTCGTAACAATAGTTTTTTCCGTGGATGGGTAGTTAACCCAAAGCACAACCCCCAACCTGGAGGGCCAGTTCCAATTTATTAGATACCCCTAGGACACGGGGCCATCAGTATCCACTACGGGATTGAGCGCTGCCGTTGGCCTTTCGGTTCATCCGCCACCATCTCTGTTCAAGGGGCCTGACTAACCCTTGAAATTCCTAGACAACCTGTTGTCCGAATATGTCAGAGCAGCTCATCTAGGTTCGCCTGGGACAGCAGGCCGGGTATTCATCCGTGCCATTCTCACCAGGGTGTTTATAGTGTTGCTGTTTTTCGTCGTGTTATCAACACTCGCACTTATCGTTTAGCAAGTCAAATCCGGTTGGATGAGACCAGTATCCGATGGTTACCACTTGGAGGTAAAGATAAGCACATTTGATGTGTAGTCAAAGTTGCAACACTGGGCATTGCCAAGTTAACGCCAATCAGAGTCTACCCTCGTTCTACAACACCCAACCATCAACTATCCTTAAACACCGGATGTAAAAACCATGTTTAAATAAATTTTTCTAACCATACGGTTGGGACAATATATCCCATATTGAAAAAAAAAACGGATGGGATCATATATATCCCAAGCGATTACAGCGCCCCCAGTGAAAAAAAAATAAAAACAAACGATGGAAAATTTCACTTTTTCCCTTTAATTTAATATTTACTTGACAGCAAACTCAAATTTCTTTCGGGGCATTTTCGGTTCGAAAGGGTTATAGAAAAAAGTCCCATTTAACATTTATCTAAAATAAAATATTTATATGCAATAAATAAGTGGAATGTTAATTCGAAATTTGGTATTCAAACAAAATACTTTGCTTAAATCGCATTTTAATTGTTTTGCAAAAATAAAACACTATGTCCTCCAATTAGTAGTTCACGATCAAACAATCGGATTTTTGAAATACTTTTTCTTTTCTTAAACTTTTTAAAATATGTAAATAGAAAATAAAAGAAACACAAGCCTGCGTTAATATTGCCAATTAATTTAATATGCACATACATTATGCAGGCATGGAGTTTGAAGCACGCACGATTAAAACCCACTTTGCATGCAATCATATCTGATTGGCCCTTGAATTGGTGAAGTCAAGTATTTTAAATTAAATGAATAAAACTGCATTCATTCCGCTTGAATAATTATAAAAAGCATTTGGAAAGGACCAATATTGGCAAAAGGTTTTAATTAATATTGTTGAATGTTTTTGATGGTTAACCAAACTATTTTTTGGGGTTAGGATTTGAGTGATGATTTGCAAAAGCAACATTTTATTGCTTATCGGCATCAATTTGGTTATTTTTTGCGTGATTCGATTAAATTATAAACTCACGATTTACCTACATATAGCTGAAATAATGCCCAGTCATACATGACTTTATTTACATTTTTTTAATATCCATCACAAAATATCGCCGACACATTCTGTCAGCATTTTATGACAGCGATAATCATCTTTTGACATATTTCATGTTCTCTCTCTGGCGGTAATCTGGTGTGAACCCATGATCTTGTCAAAAGTAGGCTATACAATGATGCTAATGACGTGTTTTTGTCTTCAAAAAAGAAGAAAGAAAAAGATAAATATTCTCGTGGCATACGTTATGGAAAAAGTGAAACTTCTAGTCGAGATGAAAGAAAGCAACCCATTGGAGTTCTAGTTCAATAGGTAATTTGACGCCTTCATCTTCACTTTTCTCTTAATCCGTAATTAGTTGCAAATTTGCGAAATGAAATTCACAAGTCCGTCGACTTGAACTATATTTAAATTTTCGCATTGTTTTGCTAATTTTTTTTTTAAGTTTTTTTACACCTTTATGACAATAAGCTCTAACGATGCGCTCATGTTTGTTTGTAGTATCGATCAGTTTAGAAAATGTAGTAGATTATTGTATTATGAATAAATTTTAAAAATGAAAAGCTTGAATGATTCATGGAGAATTGAGCAACTAACAGAAATTAAATATTTGGGTATTATAACCGATAAGCAGTTCAAATTTTATTAGGTTAACTTACTTAGGTTGCAGTGCACAGTGGTTTCTCCCATACGACAAAAATAAAAAAAACTAGCAGTATTTTTTTTTGCATTTGGTAACTTTTTACAGTAGAGAAATATTCTGTTTTTACAATTACACACTTTTCGTCGTTAATATCACTTATTATCAGTTCTGTTTTCTTATCTGAAGTGAGCGTATCACGTGTCTCTCCATATAGCACCATAAGTGAATAATATTGATCAATTAAAAGTGCAAGCAAATTAGGCGAATAGTTAAATTTACGCATATTTTTTTGTAATGGAATTTCAAGTCCTAGAACCTAGATGAGCTGCTCTTACATATTCGGACAACAGGTTGTCTAGGAATTTCAAGGGTTAGTCAGGCCCCTTGAACAGAGATGGTGGCGGATGAACCGAAAGGCCAACGGCAGCGCTCAATCCCGTAGTGGATACTGATGGCCCCGTGTCCTAGGGGTATCTAATAAATTGGAACTGGCACTCCAGGTTGGGGGTTGTGCTTTGGGCTAACTACCCACCCACAAAAAAAAACATGGTTACGAAGCAACCAATAGCCTCGGAAAGGACGGATTTTATTGTTGACGACCCTGCTAAACGAAAAAAGGACAACGACGTTCGTATCTGCACCTGGAATGTGAGAACATTAAACAGGAGAGGTGCAGGCGAACAACTAGCGGAAGCCCTAAACTGCTACAAAGCAGACATTACTGCCATCCAGGAAATACGATGGGATGGGCCGGGCAAAAAGAGGATGAAAAACTGTGACATATACTACGGACCGTGTTATAGTGAGCAGAAACAGCGACTATTCGGATGCGGATTTGTTATAAGTGCCAGACTTAGGCAAGAAGTCTTATGTTTCCAAGACATTAGCGAACGCATAGTAACAATCCGCATCAAGGCCAAATTCGCCAACATAAGCCTTATATGCGCTCACGCTCCGACGGAAGAAAAAGATGATATAGCTAAGGATTGCTTCTACGAGCTCCTCGACAAAACCTATGAGCGACTACCGAAGTACGATGTTAAAATCGTGCTGGGAGATTTTAACGCAAAGGTAGGAAGAGAAGACATCTTTAGAATAGCATAGCCTACACGACAACACGTCTGGTAACGGACTTAGGCTAATTGATTTCGCTACGGAACGAAATGCCACTATAGCCAGCACACGGTTTCCTCACCTCGATGTCCATAAGGGGACATGGCGGTCTCCAGATCAACGAACGGTCAACCAAATTGATCACATTGCGATAGATAAAAGGCACGCATCCAGTATTTTGGATGTCCAAACATTCCGAGGAGCTAACATCGACTCGGATCACTACCTTGTAGCAGCCAAGGTAAGAATGCGGATATCCACCACGCCACAACAATCCAGAAATACTGTGAAAAAATTTAATGTCGGAAGACTGCAATCGCAAGAGACCGCCAAGACCTTCGCACAACGCGTATCCCTTAACCTCTCGATTAACACCATACCACCAGCATCGAATGTCGAAGAGCAATAGCAACGATGCCAACAGGCCATTAGATCAGCCGCAACTGATGTGCTAGGTTTCTCGCGCCCACCAGCAAGAAACCCCTGGTTTGATGAGGAATGCCGACAGATGCTCGCAGCAAAGAACGAGGCCTACAAGGCTAAGCTGCAGGTGAAGACGAGAGCTGCCATTGAGCTATATAGGCAAAGAAGAAGGGAAGAACATCGGCTTTTCAGCAAGAAGAAAAAAGAGCAAGAAAAGCGCGCGATCGAGGATATAGAGAGGTGCCACTCCAGGAACGATGTTCGCAAGTTTTACCAAAGTGTAAAACGTCAAAGCCAAGGATACAAGGCTCGAACAGAATCCTGTCGAGATGAACAAGGAAATATTGTAGTTGAGACACAGTCGATGCTGAGGATATGGAAGAACCACTTCTGCAGACTGTTAAACGGCGATGACGAACAACATTCCGCTGTCAGGCAGAACGAACCATTCAATATTGGCAACGACAGCGAAAACTGCCAACCACCCGACCTGAGTGAAGTGAGGATAGCAATATCTAAACTCAAGCTTAATAAGGCTGCCGGAAATGACGGCCTTCCCGCTGAGCTCTATAAGGCCGGCGGAGATGACTTGGTAAGTAACATCCACCAACTCATAAGCCAAATCTGGTCGGATGAAAATATGCCTGAAGAATGGAACCTCAGCATCGTTTGCCCGATCCACAAAAAAGGAGACCCTCTGAACTGCGCCAACTACAGAGGCTTAAGTCTCCTCAACATCGCCTACAAGATCCTATCTGCCGTAATATGTGAACGCCTGAAACCGTTTACCAACAACCTGATTGGCCCTTATCAGTGTGGTTTTAGGCCAGGAAAGTCCACAACCGATCAAATTTTCACACTTCGGCAGATCCTGGAAAAAACTCAAGAAGTCCAAATCGATACCCACCACCTATTCATCGATTTCAAAGCCGCATATGACAGCATTTATAGAGACGAACTGTACAGAGCCATGTCTAGTTTTGGTATACCGCCCAAACTCGTCCGTTTGTGTAGGATGACGATGGAGAATTCTCGCTGCTCCATCAGGGTCGGAAACGACCTCACCGACACATTCGATACCAAAAAAGGATTTAGGCAAGGCGATGCGCTGTCATGTGACTTCTTTAATCTGATTCTTGAGAGAATTGTGCAAAACCCCAAAGCCAACACCAGAGGCACAATTTTCCAAAAGTCGGTGCAACTACTAGCATACGCTGACGATATTGACATCATTGGTAGGACTCAACGTGATGTCATAGCCACGTTTACTAGTATAGAGAAGGAAGCGGCAAAAATGGGTTTAGCAGTAAATGAGGGTAAGACTAAGTATATGCTGTCAACACGAAAGGATACACAACATCGACGAATTGGACAGAACGTCACCATTGACAGATATAACATTGAGGTAGTACGGGACTTTTTCTTCCTCGGCTCCGCTATTAACTCTGACAGCAACATCTCGTCAGAAATCAAACGAAGAATTACTCTTGCCAACCGCTGTTTCTTCGGGCTAAGAAGGCAATTTAGTAGTAAAGCCCTCACTCGAACTACTAAGGAGATCCTATATAAGACCCTGATCATCCCAGTCCTGCTCTACGGCGCTGAAGCATGGACCGTATCAAAAGCGGATGAAGAAATCCTTGGTAGATTCGAGAGGAAAATTCTTCGAAAAATCTTCGGTCCCGTTTGCGTTGACGGGCTATGGAGAAGAAGATTCAACCAAGAACTATACGAGCTGTACAGCGACATGCCCCTGGTCAAAAAACTCTGCATTGGACGTTTAAGATGGCTAGGACATGTAGAACGAATGGACACCAATACTCCGGCTCGCAGAGTCTTCGATTCCCAGCCAGACGTCGGACGCAGTAGAGGAAGACCTCGCCTTAAGTGGCGCGCACAAGTGGAAACCGACCTCAACCAACTTGGAGTGCGCAACTGGAGGCAGTTAGCTAAGGACCGGGCTAATTGGAGAGGCATGTTGGTTGAGGCCCAGGTTCATTCCGGACTGTAGCGCCACTTAAGTAAGTAAGTAAGGAATTTCAAGTCAGAGGTCTGTAGAGTAGTTTGTTACCTCGTTAGTGAATGTTGGTTTTTTATTTCTAATGTTATACTGTTACAACCCAGTGGAGTTTTAAGTTGCTCCTTTTAATTTTTTCGTAACTTCACCTTAAGTTTTAATATATCCCTGTTCCTATCCTAATGATAAAACGGGGTCTAAAATATTCACACAAGATCCAGTTTTTGGAAAAAAAACAAACTTATCACCCACTAACGTTACAATTTCGTATTTATTGTTGCGTAGACGTATACGTTTTTTTTTAATTTGTTATTTTTACCATTTTTCTTTAGGCACATCGTATACCTGTTCTTTGTCTAGAAAGAGTATATATGACATTTGGGTGATGAAAAATGGCAGTGTGTTCGAAAAATCTATGCAAGTATTTAACATCTTGATGGAAACTGTAAATACTCCAAACAAAGAGAATTTGAACTTTGATTGCCTGAAATCACGCATTTCTTATATTTGTGACCGACTCAACACTTTATTTAAGGAATGTCGACACAACAAAATATATTTTCTTAAAAAATATTCCGACTGGTTAAGTAATGTTGACGAAATATCCTATTCGTCGGAGAAATTTATGAAATCACGAAAACGTGGACGACCACGAAAGGTTTTTTTCGATTGTAGCGATAGAACAAAACAAAGAAGAATAGCTGAGGTGTCTAAGTTTGACGAGTCAATTGGTAGTTCTATGCGTGAAAATACATCCATTTTCAATACGGATTGTACTCCATTTGACACGAAGGAAATTTTGTCACTCGTTGTGGAGGCGAAGTTGAGAAAGCATCAATATTTGCTTATAAAAGAATTTGTTAACACTAAGCTATCTGCAGCTGCTTTTCCATCCTACAGTAAACTTTTGCTAGCTAAGAAAGAATGCGCTATCCAAAAGATATTAAAGTTACAGAAACTACAGCTGAAATTGAGCTCCAGAGTCTTCTCGATCACACTGCTTCTCGACTAGCAGAATCTCAAAAGGCAGTACTAAACAAAATACCTAGAACATCCTTGGATAGCCTAGTCTTGATTGGCAAGTGGGGATTTGACGGTAGTAGTGGTCATAGCGCGTAACAATCATTTTCTAATTCTGAGAGTAAAGATGAAAGTTTATTTGTAACTTCTTATGTACCTTTGCGATTAATTAATTCTTCGAATGACCAAATTATTTGGAGAAACCCGCGTCCCTCCTCAACCAGATAAGAATTCAATTTGAAAAAGAAACCACAGCCGTCTCTATTAAGGAAGAGAGATATTACAAAAATAAAATAGGCTCTTTAGCTTCAACTGCGATCAAGCTTAATGATCACAATTTCTCTATTTGCCACTCTTTTCAGTTAACAATGATTGATGGAAAGGTCTGTTCAGCTCTCAGTAACACTAGCTCCTCCAGATGTTACATTTGTGCCGCAACACCATCTGAAATGAACCAAATCGACAAATGTTTAGAAAAGCTAGTGCATACTTAAAACTTTGAATTTGGTCTGTCTCCCCTTCATGCATGGATTCGTTTTTTTGAATATTTCATTCATATTTCATACCAACTTGATGTCAAGAAATGGCAAGTAAGAACTAAGGAGGAGAAAGAAACTCTTTTACAAAATAAAAAACACATTCAATCCCAATTTAGAACAAAATTGGGCTTGATTGTAGATCAGCCAAAAACGGGTGGTAGTGGCACATCTAACAATGGGAATACTGCAAGAACATTTTTTGAAAACAGTGACATTTCTGCAGAGATAACAGGTCTCGACAAGAGTCTTATCGATAGATGTGCTACTATATTAAAAGCCATGAATTCGGGGTATAATATTGATGCGTGTAAATTTAGAGAATTTGTCCATCTGTCCATGAGATACTTATCCACGGATCAGATGTTATTGAGAATGCTCTCTTGCCTATAGGCGAATTATCTGAAGAGGCGGCTGAGGCTAAAAATAAAGATATAAAGGCTTTTAGACTAAATAACACACGGAAAACTTCCAGAATAACGACTAACCAAGACTTGTTGAATCGTTTGCTTTTAAGTTCTGACCCCTACATAACAGGCTTAAGAAAATTACCCCAAAAAAAGAAAACAAGCTTATCCAAGGATGTTCTAGCTTTGCTTTCTGACAGCTATGTATTTTTGTAATTTTATTTGCACAGTTACTAAAAAAATATAATCATACCTCTGCGCTATCAAACATATTTTTTAAACAAAAAATATATACTTCAAAATATTCTGTACACAAAAGTAATATTAAAAATGGTTCTTATTTCCTTAAGTAAAGCGTTGACTTAAACCTGTATACTTTAATTTTAGTTTGTAGACCTGAATTCAATTTTTTTTATTTATTATGAATTGTTTTTCAAATTTCCTAGAAATACATTTTTATTGCATTATTATAATTTAATTTCTATTATTTTTCATTGTAACTGTGCCTATGTAATTAAGTTTTTATTCTATTTTTCAAATAAAATTTAATGTTTTGTTTACGAATCTGTCGCTTTTATTTATCAAAACCGATTATTTCAAAAGATATGCATTTTTGACGCATCTCCCATAGAACAAAAACCACTGTGTAGTGACTGTACGCGATGAGCGTGCACACTTAGACCATTGTGGTCCGTTGCGGTACCACGTGGATCTGTCGACTTTACTCTATTCGTTCGCCAAATTGAACCGTTCAGAGCTAACTATGTAGCGTAGAGGTTTATGACATTGATGTAAGTTAGCTCACCTAGATTGTCAAAGAAGTAAAGGGTCCGCCAAATAACTTGT
This sequence comes from Rhingia campestris, assembly GCA_932526625.1. Classification (NCBI taxonomy): domain Eukaryota; kingdom Metazoa; phylum Arthropoda; class Insecta; order Diptera; family Syrphidae; genus Rhingia; species Rhingia campestris. The sequence goes on from OW052184.1 coordinate 21,387,826, forward strand.
TTTTTTTTTTTAAAATGCTACAAAAAAAACTACTGAATATTTTCTCAAATTTCTTTTCTTATTTGAAAGTACAATCCTTCCGGTTAATAATGGAAAATAATTTCATTCAAATGGCTGTCTCGGCTGGCCATGCAGTAGCCTACACGATCGGTCCAATTTTTAAGCACATTATCGATTGTGTGCAGCTGTATTTCCTCAGTGGCTTCACGAATATTGTCCTTTAAAGCGTCAATTGTCTCTGGCTTGTCGGTGTAACACTTATCTCTTACGGCACCCCACAAATATTAGTCCAACGGTGTCAAATCGCAGCTCCGAGGTGGCCAAACGACATCAGCTCTGCGGCTGATAATGCGATCTTCAAAAACAGGGCGCAAAACATCGAGTGTAGCTTCGGCTGTGTGGGACGTAGCGCCGTCCTGTTGAAACCAAATGTTGCCAATATCCTCCTCTTCAATTTTTGTGAACAAATATTCGTTCAACATGGCCCGATAACAATCGCCATTGACTGTAACGGCCACTCCTTGCTCATTTTCGAAGAAAAATGGCCCAATTATGCCTCTGGACCAAAATCCGCACCAAACAGTGACTCGTTTTGGGTGTATCGGCTTTTCAATGTATGCGTGCGGGTTTTCTGTGCCCCAAAATTTTGCTTGTTTACATACCCGCCAAGATAAAAATGAGCATTCAGTTCGACCTGTAATTTACATGTAGCGAGGGGCATACCTAACATATTTACTGGCGGTAGAATATCGAGGGTATAGTGCTTCCCTGGTATGTCTCTGTGGCCCGGTTCCCAAAAGAGGTGAATGGTGAAATTCTCTGCCATCTCGTTAAGAGATAGTCGACATACGTGGGCTGATTTCGAATTGAACGAGATTGCTTCCTTGATGGCCGCTTATATGTCGCTGAAGATGATAATAAACTTCGTGGATATTACATTCCTTTTCAGCCAGGACAAGGCTTCTTTGATTGCCATGATTTCAGCCTGAAAAACGCTATAATGATCGGGAAGGCGGAAGGATATGATTAGGTTAAGCATATCGGAGAAAACACCTCCACCCATTTCAAATTTTGTTTTAGACCCATCCGTGAAGATGTGAATCGAGTTATTGATTCCGATCGAATCCGACTCCCATTCAAAGCGAATGGTTGTCCTGAAGTTCTACTCAAAACTGAGTTGGGTAGTGATGTGGTCGGTGTTTTCTGTAATTTCATCCTGATTGATTCACCCATTGTGACGAGGCTCTCAGTCTCACAGCTGTTCAAGCTGCGGTCTGTTTGCCGTAGATATCTAGGGTAAACAACCTAGCTGCTCCGACATATTCGGACAACCGGTCATCTAGGTTTAGTCAGGCCCCTTGAAGAGAGATGATGGCGGAAGAGGCCAACGGCAGTGCTCAATTCCGTAGTGGATACTGAACTGATGGACCCTTGGAGGTGGCCCTCCAAGTTGGAAGTTGTACTTTGGGCTTACTGCTTACTCACGAAAAAAAGAGTTGTTACGCAGCAAGCAAGAACATCCGAAGAGACTGATTTTATTGTTGACTAACATATTAAACGAAAAAAGGAAAACGACGTTCGTATCTGCATCGGGATTGTGAGGACATTAAAAAATGATGTGCAGCCGAACAACTAGTCATCCAGGGAATACGATGGGATAGGCCGGGCAAAAAGAGGATGAAAAACTGTGATATCTACTATGGACCGCGTTATAGTGAGCAGAAAAAGCGACTATTCGGATGTGGATATGTTATAAGTTCCATACTTAGGCAGAAGTCTTATGTTCTCGAGATATTAGCGAATGCATTGTAACAATCCGCATAAAGGCCAAATTTCATAACATATCCTTATATGCGCTCACGATACGACGGAGGAAAACGTTGATATAGTGAAAGACTGCTTCTATGAGCTACTTGACAAGATTTAGGAGCGACTGACAAAGTACGATGTTCAAATCGTGCCGGGAGATGTTAACACAAGGGCATGAAAAGATATCATTAGCAGTATTGTTCGAAAGCGATAACACGCCTGGCAACGGACTTAGGCCGTTCTCTGCGGAACGATGGCACTATAGCCAGCACACGGTTTCCTCCTTTCGAGGGTGGTCTCCAGATCAACGAATGGTCAATCAAACTGATCACATTGCGATAGACATAAGGCACGCATCCAGTATATCGGATGACCGAACATTCCGAGGGGCTAACATCGACTCGGACCTTGTTGAAGCCAAGGTAAGAATGCGGATATCCACCACGCCAAAACCAATCAGAAATACTGTGGAGAAATTTAATATAGACCGCCAAATCCTTCAAGGAACAAGTATCCGCATTATCCTCTCTATTAGCACCATTACACCACCATCTTATGTCAAAGAAAAATGGCAACGATGTCAACGAGCCATTAGATCAGTCCCAACTGACGTGCAAATTTTCTAGCGCCCACCAGCCAGAAATCCTTGGTGTGATGAGGCATGCCGATGCTCGCAGCCAAGAAGCTACAGGTGAAGACCACTGTCATTGAGCTCTATAGGCAAAAAGAAGGGAAGAACACCGGCTTTTCAGAAAAAAGAACAACTATCAGGAACAGGCCCTATCGAGGATATGCAGAGGTGCCAGTCCTGGAATAATGTTCGCCAGATTTTCGAAAGTGTAAAACGTCAAAGATAAGAATATAAGGCTCGAACAGAATCTGGTCGAGATGAATAAGGAAATGTTGTAGTTGAGACACAGTCGATGCTGAAGATATGGAAAAACCACTTTTGCAGACTGTTAAACGGCGATGACGAATAATCACCTGCTGGCGATGGCAGCGAAAACTATCAACCACCCGACCTAGCAATATCTTTACTCAAGCTTCACAAGGATGCCGAAAATGACTCCTCCCCCCTGAGCTCCATAAAGCCCGCGGAGATGATTTGGTGAGTAACATCCACCATTAGCAAAATTTGGTCTGATGAAAGAAAGTCATAAGATTGGAATCTCAGCATCGTTTGCCGGATCCAGAAAATAGGAGACCCTCTGAACAACATCGCCTACAAGATCCTATCTGCCGTAATATGTGAACGCCTGAAACCGTTTACCAACAACCTGATCGGCCCTTATCAGTGTGGTTTTAGGCCAGGGAAGTCCATAATCGATCAAATTTTCACACTTCGGCAGATCCTGCAAAAAACCCAAGAAGACTTAATCGATACCGACCACCTATTTAACTATTTCAAAGCCGCATACAAAAGTATTTATAGAGACGAACTGTATAGAGCCATGTCTTTGGTATACCGCCCGAACTCGTCTGTCTGTGCAGGATGACGGTGGAGACTTCCCGCTGCTCTATCAGGGTCGGAAACTGCCTCACCGACACATTCGATACCAAGGCAAGATGCACTGTCATGTGACTTCTTTAATCTCATGCTTGAGACGATTGTGCAAAACGCTCTGGCCAACACCTGAGGCACTTCCAGGAATTGGTGGAACTATTAGCATACGCCGACCATATATACATCATTGGTTGGACTAAACATGATGCCATAGCCACGTTTGCTAGTATAGAGAAGGAAGCTGCAAAAATTGGTTTAGCAGTAAGTGGACACACAATATCAACGAATTGAACAGAAAGTCACCATTGACATATCTAACTTTGACGTAGTACGGGACTTTGTCTACCTCGGTGCCGCTATTAACTCTGACAACAACATCTCGTCAGAAATCAAACGAAGAATTACTCTTGCCAATCGCTGTTTCATCGGGCTAAGTTGGTAGTAAAGCCCTCACTCGAACTACTAAGGAGATCCTATATAAGACCCTGATCACCCCCGTCCTGCCCTACGGCGCTGAAGCATGGACCGTATCAAAAGCGGATGAAGAAATCCTTGGTAGATTCGAGAGGAAAATTCTTCGAAAAATCGTCGGTCCCGTTTGCGTTGACGTTATGGAGACAAAGATTCAACCACGAACATACGAGCTGTACAGCGACATGTCCCTAGTCAAAAAACTCCGCATTGGACGTTTAAGATGGCGAGGACATGTAGAGCGAATGCACTCTAATAGACCGGCTCTTCGATTTCGAGCTATACGTGGGACATAGTAAAGGAAGACCTCGCCTTAAATGGCACGCAAATGTAGAAAACGACATCAACCAACTTGCAGTGCGCAACTGGAGGCAATGAGCTAAGGATCGGGCTAATTGGAGAAGCATGTTGGTTAAGGTCCAGGTTCTTTCCGGACTGTAGCACCAGTTAAGCAAGAAAGTAAGTACAAATTTTAGGCAAAGAGAAGATGACTTTGATATTCAAAACGCTCCATTGATAGAGCTATCCTAGCCAAAAAGATAAATAAAACGAAATACCCCGGATAGCCCACAATCAATGGCTATCTGAGCTGAAAAACCCCAGCCACACTTAACTTTAGTTTGATAGTTATTAAGCTTTCCTTAGATGATTCTCATTTTAATTGGGGAAAATATTTGAATTTCTTTGCTGTTCAAATTAGTTTTTCAAGGCTTTGGCTTGCAACTATTGCAAAACTTTTTATTGTAGACCACACAGAAGTTTCAAATAAAGTCCATAGATCGACTTAATCCAAGAAATCACAACAAGCCAACGCATCCCTTTCAGTGAATAGGAGCCTCTGGAATTCCAGCTGTCCTTATATGTCCTTATACAACATACAAATTCCATTGAAAAATAGTTCTGCGAAGAACAAAGTCCAATTAAAACCATTTCACCACACTCGTGTGGTGAAGGGTTTTCCTATTCAAATATGCAAAAGGAGATGCATTTAGGTTTCATATCCTTTAATACGCATTAGCATATTCGGTTTTTTTTTTCATGCAAATGTAAGTGAGCCGTAGTCATTGTGGTATATAAAACGTGTTGCGAGGAAGTCCTTTGCTAAATGGAATTCTTAAAGTCTAATAAAGTTTCTCACTCGTAAGTGAGAAAAAAAGGACGATTTTCATATTATAGTCAACATATTGTTTGCAGAAGAAGGTGAATGCAATTATGGGTAATAAAGATTATACCCACACACATAAGGCGAATGTCCTTTTTGCGGTCGCAAGGGGAGGGTTTGGTTTAAGCTTTTTTTTTTTTGCTGCAATACAAGGAGAGGGTTTGGCGTAAGGTTATTTTTGTTGCAACAATTTGATCACCGATGGTAAACGGAGGTTAGTCCATTTTTGGATGACTCTGAGCTGCGGGTGATTTAGCACTTTGATTTTATGATCGGTATAAGCAGGGACATTGTTAAGTGTCACCTTAGATGGGCGTATAATATTGCACCTTAAAGACTTTAGGAGCATTTACCTTATTGTGAAGATTAACTGTTTATGGAAATGTTAAGTATACTCGTTAAAGGCCCCTGGTGTGTATATCGACCCATTTTAATAAAATGTATAAACAGTCCGGGTGTCTTACAACGAGGGGGTTAGAAAATCATTGCAGCACTTCCGGACTTTCGTTTCGTTAACGGAAAGATGGGAGAAGAAATGGCAACATGGCGTTTTTAACATTCATGTAAGCTAAACGAATGTTTTAACATAAATCTGTGAAACTTGAGGGTAAATTGATAAGCATTCATGGCTTGGTTGAAGGTTTGAAGGGGCAGAATGCAACTGCCTGTTTCGTTTGAGCATTTCCTGTTATAAAAGGAGTACAAGAGTACTTGGAAGGATATCTGACAGAACGCGATTGGCAGATCTTATTAAGATGGTAAGGTGGTTGACGCGATTGCAATATTTTGTTTAGCAGTGCTTAAGTTCTAAGTTTAAAAAGATTTCCAAGAGTAACGCCATATACATCTTTGGAGAATTGAGAAATGTGTTCATACCCTATATATACCAGGCTATGTTGAACGCAACATTGAGTTTACGCTTGTACGCAGAATCACAATTGTAAAAGAGTTGACAACCGTCAAGCAGAAAAGGGATGAGTAATGTTTTGGCTAGTACGAGTCTTGGTTTTAAGGGTTTAATTTTACACTTGGTCCACAGCATACGAAGCCCTAAATAAACTCTCCCAATGGGCAATCTGATATGGTATTCCAAGGTTGTGCTTTGGGTTAACTACCCATCCATGGAAAAAAGCTTATGTTACGAAGCAACCAATAGCCTCGGAAAGGACTGATATTATTGTTGACGACCCTGCTAAACGAAAAAAGGACAACGACGTTCTAATCTGCACCTGGAATGTGAGAACATTAAACAGGAGAGGTGCAGGCGAACAACTAGCGGAAGCCCTAAACTGCTACAAAGCAGACATTACTGCCATCCAGGAAATACGATGGGATGGGCCGGGCAAAAAGAGGATGAAAAACTGTGAAATAAACTATGGACCGTGTTATAGAGAGCAGAAACAGCGACTATTTGGATGCGGATTTGTTATACGTGCCAGACTCAGACAAGAAGTCTTATGTTTCTAAGACATTAGCGAACGCATTGTAACAATCCGCATCAAGGCCAAATTCGCCAACATAAGCCTTATATGCGCTCATGCTCCGATGGAGAAAAAAGATGATATAACAAAGGATTGCTTCTACGAGCTCCTCGACAAAACCTATGAGCGACTACCAAAGTACGATGTTAAAATCGTGGTGGGAGATTTTAACGCAAAGGTAGGAAGAGAAGACATCTTTGGCAGTTCTGTCGGAAAATATAGCCTACACGACAACACGTCTGGTAACGGACTTAGGCTAATTGACTTCGCTACTGAACGAAATGCCACTAAAGCCAGCACACGGTTTCCTCACCTCGATATCCACAAGGGGACGGGACATGGCGGTTTCCATATCAACGAACAGTCAACCAAATTGAACACATTGCGATAGACAAGAGGCACGCATCCAGTATTTTGGATGTCCGAACATTCCGAGGGGCTAACATCGACTCGGACCATTACCTTCTTGTAGCCAAGGTAAGGATGCGGATATCCAATACGCCACAAAAAAACAGAAATACTGTGAAAAAAAATTAATGACGAAAGACTGCAATCGCAAGAGACCGCCAAGGCCTTCGCGCAACGCGTATCCCTTAACCTCTCGATTCACACCATACCACCATCATCTAATGCCGAAGAACAATTACAGCGATGCCAACAAGCCATTAGATCACCGGCAACTGATGTGCTAGGTTTCTCGCGGCCACCAGCAAGAAACCCCTGGTTTGATGAGGAATGCCGAAAGATGCTCGCAGCCAAGAACGAGGACTACAAGGCTAAGCTGCAGGTGAAGACGAGAGCTGCCTTTGAGCTCCATAGGCAAAGAAGGAGGGAAGAACATCGGCTTTTCAGAAAGAAGAAAAAAGAGCAAGAAAAGCGCGCGATCGAGGATATAGAGTGGTTTCACTCCAGGAATGATGTTTGCAAGTTTTACCAAAGTGTAAGATACAAGGCTCGAACAGAATCCTGTCGAGATGAACAAGGAAATATCGTAGTTGAGACACAGTCGATGCTGAGGATATGGAAGAACCACTTCTGCAGACTGTTAAACGGCGATGACGAACAACATTCCGCTGTCAGGCAGAACGAACCATTTAATATTGACAACTACAGCGAAAACTGCCAACCACCCGACCTAAGTGAAGTGAGGATAGCAATATCTAAACTCAAGCTTAATAAGGCCGCCGGAAATTACTGCCTTCCCGCTGAGCTTTATAAAGCTCGCGGAGATGACTTGGTAAGCAACATCCACCAACTCATGAGCCAAATCTGGTCGGTTGAAAGCATGCCTGAAGAATGGAACCTCAGCATCGTTTGCCCGATCCACAAAAAAAGGAGACCCTCTGAACTGCGCCAACTACAGAGGCATAAGTCTCCTCAACATAGCCTACTAGATCCTATCTGCCGTAATATGTGAACGCCTGAAACCGTTTACCAACAACCTGATTGGCCCTTATCAGTGTGGTTTTAGGCCAGGAAAGTCCATAACCGATCAAATTTTCACACTTCGGCAGATCCTGGAAAAAAACTCAAGAAGTCCAAATCGATACCCACCACCTATTCATCGATTTCAAAGCCGCATATGACAGCATTTATAGAGACGAACTGTACAGAGCCATGTCTAGTTTTGGTATACCGCCCAAACTCGTCAGTTTGTGTAGATGAATTCTCGCTGCTCCATCAGGGTCGGAAACGACCTCACCGACACATTCGATACCAAAATAGGATTTAGGCAAGGCGATGCGCTGTCATGTGACTTTTTCAATTTGATTCTTGAGAGGATTGTGCAAAACTCCCGAGCTAACACCAGGGGCACACTCTTTCAAAAATCAGTGCAACTACTAGCATACGCCGACGATATTAACATCATTGGTAGGACTCAACGTGATGTCATAGCCACGCTTGCTAGTATAGAGAAGGAAGCGGCGAAAATGGGTTTAGCAGTAAATGAGGGTAAGACTAAGTATATGCTGTCAACACGAAAGGATACACAACATCGACGAGTTGGACAGAACGTCAGCATTGACAGATATAACTTTGAGGTAGTACGGGACTTTGTCTACTTCGGCTCCGCTATTAACTCTGACAACAACATCTCGTCAGAAATCAAACGAAGAATTACTCTTGCCAATCGCTGTTTCTTCAGGCTAAGAAGGCAAATTAGTAGGAAAGCCCTCACTCGAACTACTAAGGAGATCCTGTATAAGACCCTGATCATCCCAGTCCTGCGCTAAAGCGCTGAAGCATGGACCGTATCAAAAGCTGATGAAGAAATCGTTGGTCGATTCGAGAGAAAAATTCTGCGGAAAATCTTCGGTCCCGTTTGCGTTGACGGGCTATGGAGACGAAGATTCAACCACGAACTATACGAGCTGTACGGCGACATACCCCTGGTCAAAAAACTCCGCATTGGACGTTTAAGATGGCTAGGACATGTAGAAAGAATGGACAGGCTAGCAGTCTTCGATTCCCAGCCAGACGTCGGACGCAGTAGAGGAAGACCTCGCCTTAATTGGCGCGCACAAGTAGAAACCGACCTCAACCAACTTGGAGTGCGCAACTGGAGGCAGTTAGCTAAGGACCGGGCTAATTGGAGAGGCAATTGGAGAGGCATGTTGAAGTAAGTAAGTATTACTGGGATTAGAAGTCGGGTCCCTTGCATGTTAGTAGTTGAAACGTACTCTGCAAAAACAATAGTTAACAGCATCGCACTATCAGTCCTATCATTTGCGAACTGCACATTCATGTTTGTAGTTACAAATCATAGGCATCAGTTATAGTACGAAAAATGGGGAATATGTCATATACGTAGACCTTCTGCGTTGTAGTTCATAGTACTCAAAGCTCACAGCTCTACTAAAGGCTTAAAATCTTCAGTCAAGAGCTCTAAACAGGTCTTGCTTCTATATTACTTTAGCAGAAGCTTTACCAAAACACCTTTTCAAATGTCACGTGTACACACATCCCAAAAAACTTTATAGAAACCTTACAATTGATACACCATCTCAACTTCTATAAAGCCTGTGGATTTACCGCCAAGAGCTATTAAAGACGCTGAACTTCTGAACTTCTGTCAAGTTCAAAAAGAAGGTCATTAGAAGAAATTGCTTCTGGAAACTGCAAATTCTAAGTTTTTAGAAGAAACATTTTAAGTTGGGCTTGCGAGTTTATTAATTTTTTGTTTAACTGATCCTGGTTTAACTATTTACCTTATGGATCACCACACCCATTTCAAATTCTTTAGGTCAAATTAATTAACTAAGAGTGGCAAGAACTATATTTTTATAAAAATAAATATTTTTTTGTCACTTAAAATAAACAAATTAATAAAAAATAAATATCTTTCTAAATTATTTCTTTACGTTACAAACTATGTATCAGAATGAATATACCCCTATGGGATAGGATATAACTATCCGGATGTTGCTGAACAGATCTGCTTGAGAAAATAAATCTTTTAGAACCAAAAAAAATGCTTCATACGCATCCATTCTATACTTCTTAAGACCCTTTCAAAACTGCCAATCTATTCACCCTCCCCTCCATTTTCGATCTCATTGCAGCAAAATTAAAGAGCACACTTACAATCACGTGGATCGCGTACGTTTGGGTCAAAGTTCGCTACAAAGTGGCAAGCACTACTATCCGCCGCCACGCGGTTCTGGTTGGCGTCAAAAGTCCATCTCAAGTCTAGACCTCTCCACAAATCATCACTCATCAGCGCCGTACCTCGAAGAGGACATACCACTCCGTCCAAGTCGCTCGCTAGACTATAAGCGTACCTCACACCAGGAGGACAACTTTGACATCGCTGAGTTTTACTGGCGTATCGATCCCGATAAAGATTACGAACAATTATCGCATAATTACGGTAAGTCGTAAATGCACACCCATTTTTTTTGTGTTAGATATACGCTGGCTTCACTTTCATGTGTCATGCTGCCTTGTGTCAAAAAGAGGGTAATTATCTCGATACCATCTGTCATCAATCATTTCGCTGACACTTTGCCGAATAAAATTAATAAATTTACAGCCCCCACCCTCTCTAATTTTATTGGTCATTCACGTAATTTGAATTTTTTTTTGTTGTCTATTTCTCATAGTTGACGAAAGTGGTTATCACTCGACGAATTTATACAATCAACCGTTTGACATTGGAAACGAGTCATGCAGCTTACGTCGCTCGAGAAGTTTGGCGGTTATTCGTGAGGAGACGTTTAGTGATTTACAAATTTCATCGACAAACAGTCATCACCGACGCTCACAATTGATACCCCGTGCGAGGCTAGTGAATCGAGGCTTTTTCAAAGAAAGGTAAATGTTTTGCAGTACACCGAATGTATTAGAACCGGGCTTGACCGAAGGGTGTTGACACAACTCATTAGAGTTGAACAAATCATTTATTTCTGTTAGCGGTAAAGTGCGCGCTGTCAGAGTGACATGAGGAGGGGGTTTTTTTTTTATTTTTTTTTATTGGCAAAGTCAAGTTGAGGGTGTGAGACTTATTTTTGAAATTTTTTTATTTTTGCCAAGTTTAGTTGGGTCTTAGTCGTCGTTTGGGATAAGCTTGTTTGGTGGAGATTGCTTTTTTTTTTGTTTTTTTATTGGTTAATCGCGTTTTTGTTTTTGTTTTGTGAATTATCCGATAATTAAAAGTGTTTTATGAGATTTTCGGTAATTACGTTTTTTTGTTGTTGTTGTGAAAGTGTACGTTTATGTCAATTAATCAATCACGTGCCTGTTTTGTGGTTGTTGTAAGAAAAGTTTTATTTTGTGTAATATTACGTAAGTGAGTGGCAATGGGGAGGTGGTGAATTCCGTCAGGTTGGAGGGACTTGGGGAAAATGATGAATTTTGTTAGTTTTTATCAATTTTTTGTTAAAAAAAATGAAAAATAGAAGTTTTCTTAAAGGCACTCAATGAATACTTTTTGAATAAAATATGTCTGATTAAATATGGCGTCAAACATGACTGCACGAGAAGTAGAGATGATGGTTTTCAGTGAAATGTTTCAGAAAATGTTTTTTTTTAAGATCATTTGGGTGAGATGAACGTATATCGCCTTGAGATGATGTGATATAGAATATTTGATCGACCCTTTAAAAGAAAATTAAGTTCAAAACAGTTAACGACGTTTTAGGTTGGAAGTTAATTGACTTACGAAAATGTTACGTATACGCCACATACTTCAAAATTATTCAGGTGTACACCAATAAACTTTTCTAGGGATATTTTTAAATTAAAAAATAAATCCGGCCAAGAAAAGCTAAATGTGTTTCAGTATGACCCTGCTCGCAGTCCGTATAAAGGCGGTTTCTCAAAGAGGCACTTTGAAATAAAATAAAACAAAGATGATTCTGGCATTATAATTTAAAAATGATTTTTGGCATATGACCGCCATGGCTGGCTCGGACGTACCTATTTTAACCTGAAGGTCCAATTTTCGTTGACTTTTTCCAACATTTGTGGCCGTATATCGGCAATAACGCGGCGAATTTTGCCCTCCAAGTGGTCAATCGTTTCGGGCTTATCGGCTTTGACTTACTTACTTACTTACTTATGCGGCGCTACAGTCCGGGATGAACCTGGGCCTAAACCAACATGCCTCTCCAATTAGCCCGGTCCTTAGCTAACTGCCTGCAGTTGTGCACTCCAAGTTGGTTGAGGTCGGTTTCTACTTGTGCGCGCCACTTAAGGCGAGGTCTTCCTCTACTGCGTCCGACGTATGGCTGGGAATCGAAGACTCTGCGAGCCGGAGTATTGGTGTCCATTCGTTCTACATGTCCTAGCCATCTTAAAGGTCCAAAGCGGAGTTTTTTGACTAGGGGTATGTCGGTGTACAGCTCGTATAGTTCTTGGTTGAATCTTCGTCTCCATAGCCCGTCAACGCAAACGGGACCGAAGATTTTCCGTAGAATTTTTCTCTCGAATCGACCAAGGATTTCTTCATCCGCTTTTGATACGGTCCATGCCTCAGCGCCGTAGACCAGGATTGGGATGATCAGGGTCTTATATAGGATCTCCTAAGTAGTTGGAGTGAGGGCTTTACTACTAAATTGCCTTCTTAGCCCGAAGAAACAGCGATTGGCAAGAGTAATTCTTCGTTTGATTTCTGACGAGATGTTGTCAGAGTTTGACTACCGACTTCACATATCCCCACAGAAAATAGTCAAGCGGCGGTGCACAGATGCTTTTTTGTTTGTTGATAGCATGTACATACTTAGTCTTGTCCTCATTTACATCAAGGCCAACGGATTTCGCCTGTTCTTCAATCTCCGTGAACGCTTTTATCACGGCATGTTGGGAGCAACCGATGATGTCAATATCGTCCGCATAGCCCAGCAGCTGTTGAAAATAGTGGCTTCCGTGTTAACACCTGCCCGGCGCACTATCTGCTCCAGTACGAGATTGAAGAAGTCACATGATAGCGCGTCACCTTGCGAACTATTCCAAACGTGCACCTGGTTTGGAATAGTTCGAAGGAGCTACTTCCAAACTGCACTTTGCAGCGCGTGTTTTCCAGCGTCATGCGACGCAGCTGAATCAGTTTTGCCGGGATTCCGAATTCGGCCATCGTCATATAGAGCTTCTGACGATCCATGCTATCAAACGCGGCTTTGAAGTCGATGGATAGGTTGTGAGTTTCGACTTGAAATTCGTTGGTCTTTTCCAGGAATTGCCTCAGTGTGAAAATTTGGTCTATAGTCGATCTGATGGGCCAGAAGCCACACTGGTACGTGCCGATTAGTGTCTTGCAGAACGGTTTTAGACGTTCACACAGTACGTTGGATCTTGAATGCGACATGAAGCAGGGATATGCCTCGATAGTTCTTGCAAGACATAGGATCGCCTTTTTTGTAGATGGGGCATATGGAGCTGATAGCATAGTCATCGGGCATGTTTTCTTCCACCCATACTTGGTTGATGATTCGGTGCATGCTCCCTACCAAAATATCACCATCGTATTTAAAAAGCTCCGGCCTTGTTGTTCTTAAGCTTTTTTATAGCTAGGACAACTTCTTCTATACTAGGTGGTGGAACTCGTACTCAATCTACACCTGAGGATTATAGCCAGCTTCATCGCTAAACAAACGCTAAACGCTAATGAAAATTGGGATCAACGGCAATCTTGTTTTGGGCCCATTCACCGAATCTACGTCTTGCAAGGTGATCCTTTGGCTTCAATTCTTGCACGAGTTGAATTTTGTAAGCACGCAAACCAAGATCTTTCCGCAAAATCTTCCATAAAGTGGACACATATCCAATTCCTGTGCAGGATGGCGGATAGACTGATTCGGGACTTCCTCTGCGCTACGCTCTACAACTGCAATGACTTCCTCTGTACGACGTCTCTGTGGATGCATTTAGAGTTAATGTGGTGCGAAAACGTTCCACATTTAATCGAATTAATTGCTCTGATGGACGATTATGATGACCGTAAAATGGACATAGTGCGCGATACTTATTTCGATGATTTTCAAAATAAATTTGCACAATTTAGAAGCGTTGTTCAGACGTCAGTACCCAAACTAAAAATAAATCACTTGACAGCTGACAAATGGCCGCCAGTTAAAATAGTGTTGCCAACTTACGTATTTCGAACAGAACCACGATTTTCAAAATAAATTTGCATAATTTGGAAGCGTTGTTCAGACGTCAGTCTATTCATGTTGAAATGCCAAACCAAACTAAAAATAAATCACTTGACAGCTAACAAAATGGCCGCCAGTTAAAAAAGTGTTGCCAACTTAAAGTTATATACCTTGATACACGCGACAGATGTAAAATGAGTGCCTTGTAACAATGGTCACCGTTTCAGGAGGAAACACAGTGATCTCAAAAAGCTTAGACATTCCAGAAAACGTTTTAGGCCGATTCAGTTTTTAGTGTAACTTCATTTGTAGGTGGAGTGCCCTGGTGGCTAGTGCGTTGTACTGATGGTCGTTAAAATGCAACGTGTCTAGGGATGATTTCTCTAAGCCCCAATATAAATAGCCTGAATGGAACATGGTAGGTATGACTAACAGAATCACATGAAGCTGTTGATAAATATTTCAAGATCCGACAGAGTTATCTCTACCAGCTAAGTTGTCGAAGTACCCTACATCCTTGCAGGTTCAGTGACATTTCTGTAGATCTGGACAGTGGCTAATAAGATGTTTTTGAGACCCTATTTCCTCTTAGTCTCTGCCGCTTTTGGAAAAGTCATAACAGTCGAACGTAGAGGCTCCTAGCTTTTTAGCCATCTTTACTTTGACGCAGTGTTCTGTAAAACAAGACTAGGGACTTAATACCTTTTGTAGTCAATGACGGCTTACACGTGTCATGGCCAACTTAACCTCCAGTAATGTTCCATTGTGACTTAGCAAGAATTATTGTGGTATTTCGGTAAACATGACTCCTAGCATTTTTGCAATATTAACTTCTACGCAACAAACAACACTGGAGCCTAAATATTCTTTGTTTTCAAAGTCGGTCCAAACACATGTGTCATGACGCAACCTCCAGACCGTTTTATTGTGCCTTAGTTAATCCGTCCGCTAGTTAAATTGGTCGAGAACCCCAGACAGTAGCGATTTCTTATAGCCCTCAGTGCCATGAGGCAATCAGTGATGGTCCTTAGGGGACGTCTTTCTCAACTACGTCTACGGTCTGACTGGGAATCTAAGACTTGATGTCAACATTGGTGTCTATTCTATATGTATTATCCATCTTAAACTATCTTATTTGAGGTTGACAAGTGGTGATGTCAGTCCGTGTGGCCTAGGCACATCAGCGATCCGCATGTTCATATGGGGTAATGAGATGCAGTTAGAAAAAGTGATGGCGGATTAGAAACAGAAAAAGTTCTTAGTTTTGTTAAGAAGCTAATTTCGAGGTCCAATTTTGTAACACTAATTTACTTAAGTGGAGCTACAGTCCGGAATGAACCTGGACCTCAACCACCTTGCCTCTCTAATTAGCACCGTCCTTAGCTAAATGCCTTCAGTTGCGCACTTCAAGTATTACAAATACAAACTTTTGGTGCAACAGGCTCGTTAAAACCCAGGACCTAGCTTTTTCACAACCAAACATATGTGCGTATGTAATTTTTGCACGATGGCAGGACCTCGTGGTTTATGCCGCCACTGATAGCTGATAATACTTTCAGCCGAAGATTTCCTCAATTCTTCGGGACTTAAGAATTCCCTGAAGAAAGATTCTCTTCTCATACCGTAAAGAGCCGGGCATTCACATATGATATGCTCGGCTGTTTCGTCTTCTTCTAGACATAGTCTGCACTCCGGTGAGTCGACTAGACGCATTTTATTTAGGTGATATCGCAGACCGTGATGACCAGTTAGGTAGCCTACTAAGTTTTTGATATCGTGCCTGCGAAGATTTAGTATCTTGTCGGCATCTGATTTGAAGGGCTGAATAGCTCTTTTGGCCTGTCTTAGGCCTGGGATGTTTCCCCAGTATGAAACACATCTGTTTTGTTCCCAGTTTTTTATGACTAGATTTATGGCTGATTTGGGGATTGCACAGAAGGGTTCAGGTCCAATGAAGGGGGTTTCGGAACCTTTTCTGGCTAGTTCATCAGCTTTTTCGTTACCTTCAACTCCCTTATGTCCGGGGACCCACCATAGTTTGGTCTTGTTCCTGGAACTGAGTGTTTGGAGGGAGTTGAAGCAGTGTAGTACTGATTTGGAGTCAATGATGTGTGAGCTAAGGGCTTTTATAGCTGCTTGACTGTCCGTGAATATATGGATGTTTGCGCCTTTAATACCTGAGTTGTGTATTAGGTTTGCGCATTCTTTTATGGCATGGAGCTCAGCTTGGAATACACTAGGGTTTTTTCCCATAGGTATTGAGATGTTTTTATTTGCTCCATGTATGCCAGCTCCTACCCCTGAGTCCATTTTAGAACCATCCGTATACCACTTTAGGCCGTTTAGGCAGTTTGGAGGGTTGTTGCTACACCATGCTTCTCTGGTTGTGATCTCCGTTGAGAATCTTTTGTCGAAGCATAGTGTCTTTGGTAAGCGGTCTGTAACCGCACAGATCATGTCAAGTTCTGGAAGTTCGGATAGAAGTTCAATTAGTTTTAGATGTTCACTAATGTTTAATTCTTCCGCTTGTGTCAAACTTGCTGAGCTGCGAATTGCCACTTTTTTTATGTAAATGTGGAGAGGTGTTAGTCCTATTATGGCTTCCATAGCCGCCGTGGGACAGGTACGCATAGCTCCGGTAATGCCCAGACAGGCAAGCCGTTGTACCTTGTTTAATTTATTTATAGTTGTTTTTTGGGTGACTTTGTTCCACCATACTATTGAAGCGTATGTTATAATGGGCCTGACCATGATCGTGTAGATCCAGTGTGTGGTCTTTGGAGAGATTCCCCAGGTTTTACCATACATGCTTCGGCAAGCCCAGAAAGCTTTGGTTGCTTTTTGAATTTTGTTGTTGATTTGGGAGTTCCAGCTTAGTTTTTTATCGAGGATCACTCCAAGATATTTTACTTCGTTGGAATACTCAATGTATGTACCATTTATTGAAATTTGGGTAAGATTTAATTTCCTCCTTTTTGTAAAAGGGACGATGATAGCCTTGCTGGGGTTTATAGAGAGACTTTCTTTATTACACCAGTCTATGACTATCTTAAGGGCGTTTTGCAAACGTGTTGTAACTTCGTTTGGTTCTTTGCCCTTTATTATGATGACTAGGTCATCGGCGTATCCAATTATATTGAAACCTGCATTACTTAGGTCTTGAAGTAGGTTATCGATAACCAGAGACCATAGTAGGGGTGAGAGTACTCCTCCCTGAGGGCAGCCTTTAACGGCTGTTACTGATACTGAGGTCTGTGCTGATGAAGCAGTTATTTTCCGACTTTCAAGCATCGCTTTGATCCATTTGATGGTGGGATGATCTATTCTTCTATGAGTCAAAGCATTTGATATGGAGTCATATCCAGTGTTGTCAAAAGCGCCCTCTATGTCTAGGAAGGCACATAAAGCTACTTCTTTGTTTTCGTATGCACTTTTTATTTGTGATGTTAAACTTAGAAGTGCTCCTTCCGTGGATTTACCTTTTTGGTAGGCGAATTGACATGGGTGCAGAGGAGTGCTTTCATTTAAGCACTCTCTAATGTGTACGTCAAGTATTCTTTCCATTGTTTTCAGGAAAAACGATGTTAAGCTTATTGGACGGTATGATTTAGGTAGTTCTATTGGTTTGCCTGGTTTGGGGATAAATACCACGTTTACCTCCCTCCAGGTTTGTGGTATGTAGCCCCAATTGAAACTAAACCTAAATAAGGCTACCATAGTGGGTAGGAAAAAGTCCAAGCCCTTTTGCATAAGAGCAGGAAAGATTCCGTCTGTCCCTGGTGCCTTGTATGGTTTAAATGAGTTGATCGCCCATTTGACCTTATCCGGAGTAAAAAGTTTGCCGGATAAACTATTAATCCTTTTCAGGTTTATAGGGGGTGAGTTATCTATCATGTGTTCATGAAACTCACTTGTGATTGTAGAGCCGGGAAAGTGTACCTGAAGAAGTGTGGTCAACGTTTCTTCCCGGTCGCATGTGATTTTACCGTCAGCTTTGACTAGTAATCCCATGCAGTTTGTTTTATCTTTCGAGAGTGCCCTCTGGAGACGCGCCACCGCCGGAAGCTCTTCGAGTTCCTCACAGTATTTGCGCCAGGACGCTCTTTTTGATTTTCGCAACTCTATGTTGTATTGGGTAAGTAGAGATTTATATTGGTCCCACTTTCCGGTGCGTTTGGCTTTATTGAAAAGTTTTCTTACTCTTTTACGGAAACTTTCTAGGTTATCGTTCCACCATGGTGTGCACCTCTTTGCCACAGTGCGTTTAACCTTACAGCTATTTGTAAAAGATGAGATGATAATGTCATTTAGTTGACATTGTGCGACTTCCGCTTCACTTACACATGAAGGTTTTTCTGGAAGTATGTCACATTTAATCGATAGATTTTCTCGATACGTTCTCCAATTTGTGAGTTTGTTGTCGTATTTAATCGGCGCATCCTCGGTGTTGCATCTTAATTGGAAACTTATGTGCATGTGATCCGATAAAGATGCCTCACCAGAAACGTGCCAATTTTCGACGGTGTTTTGGACAAACGGAGAAGAGATGGTAAGGTCTAAAACTTCTTCTCTTAAAACGTTTCTAAACGTGGGTTTATTACCCTTATTTAGTATAACTAAATTGTTGCTATATAGGTATTCTAATAAGGACTCACCTCTTTTGTTTGTATCTCGACTGCCCCATATTGTGTTATGCGCGTTGGCGTCGCAGCCGAAGATAAGATGTAGTTGCTGGGTCTGGCAGTACTGGACAAGTTCCTGTACTGGGCGAGGTGGTATTTCGTCATCTCCAGCAAAGTACGCCGATGCGCATACAATTTTTTGTAGCTCTCGGCCGTTGCGTCTTTCTAAAAGGACAGCCACCAGATCTTTGGTAATGAAACCTGGAATGGGAGAGAATTTTATATCTTTTGCAACTAAAAGAGCTGCCCTTGGTCTAAAATTTCCCCGGGCGAAGATGAGCTCTCTGGTTTTACTTTGTAAACCAAATATCTTACCCTCTGTTGCCCATGGCTCCTGGATTAAACCTAGAGCGATGTTCCCTTCGGCACATCTTTGGTTGTAGGTGTCCGAGGCACCTATAGCTCGGTGCAGGTTTGCCTGCAGCACATTTAGTAGGGTGGTCATCGCTTCCTACCGTGCTCAGGGTTTCGTACCCTATAAGGCTTGTTATCGCCTCTTCTGCGTACGATACCCTGTTGAGAAAGACCTTCGTGTCTATCTCTCGGACCGTTTTTACGCTGTCCGTGTTTTTGCCGTTCACGCGCCCGTTCCGCAGCTAGCTTTGGTCTAAACTGTTGCTGGCTGATGTTAACGTTGCTCGTACTAGGGGCGTTTGGCGATAAAGTCGTAGGCAGTGAACCAGTCTTCTTTGTATAGGAATATGTCGCTGCACAGCTCGAATAGTTCGTGATTCAATCTTCGTCTCCATAGCTCGTCAACGCAAACGGGACCAAACATTTTTCCAAGAATTATTCGCTCAAAACGACCACGGATTTCTTATCCGCTTTTTATAATAATTGGTCCATACTTCAGCGCCGTAGAGCGGTATAGTTCGGTTCCATAAATCGATGAATAGATGGTGGGTACTGATTTGGCCTTCTTGAGTTTTTTTTTTCCAGAATCTGCTAAATTGTGAGCATTTGATCGGTTGTGGACTTTCCTGGCCTTAAACCACACTAATAAGGGCCGATCAGGTTGCTAGTCAACGGTTTCAGGCGTTCACATATTACGGCAGATAGGATCTAGTATCCGATTTGAGGCGACTTATGCCTCCGTAATTGGCGCTGCTCAGAGGGTCTCCTTTTTGGTGGATCAAGCAAACGATGCTGAGGTTCCATTCTTCGGACATTCTTTCATTCGACCAAATTTTGCACATTAGTTGGTGAATGTTACTTTCCAAATCATTTACACCGCCTTTATACAGCTCGGCAGGAAGGCCGTCATTTCCGAAAGTCTAGTATACCTTAAGTTTAGATATTTCTTTGCTCACTGCTTTCAGATCGAGTGGTTGGTAGTTTTCACCGTGGTTGTCAATATTTAATGGTTTGCTCTGCCTAACAGCGGTCGATTTTTCGTCATCGCCGTTCAAATGTCTGCAAACGTAGTTCCTCCATATCCTCAGTAATATGCATCAACTATTATAAAGGGTCCGCCAAATAACTTTTTGAAAATGCTATAAAAAAAAAACTATTGAATATTTTCTCAAATTTAATTTTTTATTTGAAAGTACAATCCTTCCGGTTAATAATGGAAAATAATTTCATTCAAATGGCTGTCTCGGCTGGCCATGCAGTAGCCTACACGATAGGTCCAATTTTTAAGCACATTATCGATTGTGTGCAGCTGTATTTCACCAATGGCTTCACGAATATTGGTCTTTAAAGCGTCAATTGTCTCTAGCTTGTCGGCGTAACACTTATCTTTTACGGCACCCCACAAATAATAGTCCAACGGTGTCAAATCGCAGCTCCGAGGTGGCCAAACGACATCAGCTCTGCGGCTAATGCGATCTTCAAAAACAGGGCGCAAAACATCGAGTGTAGCTTCGGCTGTGTGGCACGTAGCGCCGTCCTGTTGAAACCAAATGTTGCCAATATCCTCCTCTTCAATTTTTGTGAACAAAAATTCGTTCAACATGGCCCGATAACGATCGCCATTGACTGTAACGGCCACTCCTTGCTCATTTTCGAAGAAAAATGGCCCAATTATGCCTCTGGACCAAAATCCGCACCAAACAGTGACTCGTTTTGGGTGTATCGGCTTTTCAATGTATGCGTGCGGGTTTTCTGTGTCCCAAATGCGACAATTTTGCTTGTTTACATACCCGCCAAGATCAAAATGAGCTTCATCTGAAAAGATGATTTTTTTGGCAAAATCGGCATCTTCTCTAAGTCGATCGCAGGCCCAATTAGCGAAGCGAAAACGCATTGGATGGTCAGTTGGCTTCAACTCCTGAACCAATTGGACTTTGTATGGCGTCATACCAAGGTCTTTATGCAAAATTCGTCTCAATGATGTCTCCGAAATGTTCAATTGTTGAGAACGACGGTGAATTGATGTTGATGGCGCTTCACGCACACTTTCTGCCACAGCAGCAATATTCTCGGGTGAACGCACTGTTTTTGGCTTTTCACCCTTGGTTTATCGATGAGAAAGCCAGTTTCTTTCACTTTTTTCACAAGATAACGTACATACGGCGCTGACGGTGCTTCTCTTCTTCCAAAATCCGTACGCAGTTTTCGCACACATTCTGCAACATTACCATGACTTTCAAAGTAATGTCGCAATATTTCCCAGCGTTGTTCAACCGTTTACACCATATTCGTTCAGCGGAAGGATTAAACTAATTATCTGTCAAATCAGACATGAGCTAAGTGTTACCATTCACGAAATAAGCACTAGTTGAAAAAAAAAAACGTTAGATGGCGGACCCGTTATTTCCTTGTTAATTTCGACAGGATTCTGTTCGCTCCTTGTATCCCTGGCTTTGACGTTTTGAATGTTTGCAAAACTTTCAAACATTTTTTGGATAGTGCGCTTTTCTTCTTCTTCATCAATAGCCGGTATTTTCCCTCGTTCCTTGTGAAGGAGCTCGTAGAAGCAATCCTTAGTTGTATCATCTTTTTCCTCCGTCGGAGCATGAGCGCATATAAGGCTTATGTTGGCGGATTGTTACAATGCGTTCGCTAATGTCTTGGAAACATAAGACTTCTTGCCTAAGTCTGGCACTTATAACAAATCCGCATCCGAATAGTCGCTGTTTCTGCTCACTATAACACGGTCCATAGTAGATGTCACAGTTTTTCATGCTCTTTTTGCCCGGCCCATCGTATTTCCTGGATGGCAGTAATGTCTACTTTGCAGCAGTTTAGGGCTTCCGCTAGTTGTTCGCCTGCACCTCTCCTGTTTAATGTTCTCACATTCCAGGTACAGATACGAACGTCGTTTTCCTTTTTTTTTTGTTTAACAGGGTCGTCAACAGTAATATCAGTCCTTTCCGTGGCTGTTAGTTGCTTCGTAATAATGGTTTTTTTTCCATTGGTTACCACTTGGAGGTAAAACAGTTCAAGTGTAGTCAAAGGTACAACGAAAAGTTATCCCCGATCAGGGTTCGTCCTCGCTTTACAACTTCCAACAAATAAGGCAAAGTTTAATGCATTTACTATTAATTCGGTGGGTCAAATCCCAAAGTTGACAACTCTAAGAGTCATTTGGATAGGACTATAATATAACAATGTCACAGTTTTTACACAAAATAACTATTTTACGATAATATTAGTTTTTTGTTAAACATTTTTACTCCACTGTGGAATTTCCCCCCGAGTCCTGTTTTTGTTTCCGCATTTTAACCAATCACGAGAACTGCCTATCACATGTCGGTACATTTCCAAAGTGTATTTCCCACGTCTGCAAACACTCCCATAACAAAAATAGCAACACAAGTCGATAAATTAATTCCCCCCAATCAATTAGCAACTCTGCCGGCAATTTGCTATAAATGCGTTTACTTATTGGCATAAACAAAGTTTAATTCTTCGTTGATGACTTCATGAAATGTTAATTCAATTCCCATACACCGAACTGTTCTTTTTTTTTGAAAATAAAAATACAGCCGTCATTCAACAGGGAAATAGTGCTCATTCCTCAATTCACAATAACAAATAAGTTAATGTTGCTAATTAATAATTTATTGGCCAGAAATGTGCTGCCAATTGAGCGAGTAATGTTATCCGAAAAGTCAAAAATAATTAACTGTTTAAAATTTCATATATTCCATTGGGAAGCCTAGAAATACAAACAACTCACCGGCAAGGACATTTAAAT
This sequence comes from Rhingia campestris, assembly GCA_932526625.1. NCBI lineage: Eukaryota > Metazoa > Arthropoda > Insecta > Diptera > Syrphidae > Rhingia > Rhingia campestris. The sequence goes on from OW052184.1 coordinate 21,410,671, forward strand.
TTTTTTTCAAATTTAATTTTGAAATTCTATGACATCTGCAACGACGAGACTTTATACACTCCACTCGGAGAGAGAAGAACACAATTTAATTGCCAAAAAGGACTTTTTGTCATAATGGAAATGAATTTGCCAGCAATTTGCCGTCGAATATTCTAAATGCAAATGTAATGAACAATTAGCCGCCTTGCCTTGCCTTGCCTAACACATTCAAATCACGGCTTCTCTAGCTCGAATTCAAAGGATTTTTTTTTACTTTTAATGGAATTGGGAAAATCCTTTGCACAAGGAATTCAGAGAAAAAGGAAAATAAATCATTGATTGAGTGGGATTTTAATTCAAATATACTCGTCGTGTGAAATGAATATCCTGCATTTGAACTCATTTGCTTTATGGTGATTGAAAGGACTATTGCTCGCCAGCTATTGTGTATGCTAATGGGCCTCTAATAAACATCCGACTGTGTGTGTTTTATGGATCGTCGGAATATCAATGGGGGAATGCTGTTCTGAGAGTATCCTGACATTTGTTGAGAGTTGTGTGAGTGTGTTTGCTGAATGAATAGCGTTCACCGGTAAAGATGTAAATAAATTGAGTTCAAGGATATTTTTTTTTTTTGGGGAGCTATAAACGTTTTTATTGATGGGAATGGTAGGGAATTATTTAGCTGGAATAAAGGACTCAGATTGATCTTTGTAAGTTGCCTATATGTCGAATAACGTTTTATGTTTTAGTTTGAAAGGAAAACATTCACAAGGGTGGCTACCAACCATTTGCGAACTTTTGTTTATAAGTCTTAAGGGTTCATTGGAAATTTTGTGTCCTGGAGGGAATTGGTTTTTGGTATTTATATACAAAAATGAATGGCTTTGCTGCACGAGATTTAATAGAACTTTGTGGTCGATTAAGCAGAGATTGCAGGTTGGGTAATGAAGTGGGGTCATAGATTTTTTTCAACCTCAGTCAAGAACAGTAAATTGACTATGAAATTCGGGATTTCTTTGTGAATTATAGTGATATCCTCTGATTCTATTTAATTTTTCCTATTTTCGTTTCACTAGGCTACCTGTAGCTAATCCCAAGGTTTGGTTAGGTTACAGTGGTTGTGGTACCATGTGAGCTTTAAATGAAATGTAGGATGCTTTTCACTTCCGTTTCTGTCAAATCACTGAGATTTTGAAAATAGTAAGCTTCAAGATGGAGCTTCCTTTTCTTTCATAGGGCCGGGCGGTTACAAAGGAGATGAAGCATTGTTTCTTCTTCCTCTTCGTCCATGTAGTTCCTACATAAATAGTTTGAGTAGAGGCCTAGCTTTTCTGCGTACCTGCCTACCAAAGAGTGTCCAGTGATGATACCTATGATGACGCTAATGTACGATCTATTGAGTGATCTTGATCTTCTCGAATCAAATCAAATTTGTTTGGTTATTTGACATGTCGTGCCAAGACTTCACCTGAGGTTTGATTTGGTGTTAGCATGTTGCGCTAGTGTAGCCGTGTCGGGAACAACTGGTAATTTAGTCCCATGTCTGGCGAGTTCATCAGCCTTATAATTTCCTGAAATGTCACTATGCCTAGGCAAAGATTGCCTGACATCTCCTGCAGAGATATTGCTGCTGTGGCAGAAAGTGTGCGTGACGCGCCATCAACATCAATTCACCGTCGTTCTCAACAATTGAACATTTCGGAGACATCATTGAGACGAATTTTGAAAATTTTGACGAATTGAAAAGCCGATACACCCAAAACAAGTCACTGCTTGGTGCAGATTTTGGTCCAGAGGCATAATTGGGTCATTTTTCTTCGAAAATGAGCAAGGAGTGGCCGTTACAGTCAATGGCAATCGTTATCGGGCCATGTTGAACGAATTTTTGTACACAAAAACTGAAGAGGAGGATATTGGCAACATTTGGTTTCAACAGGACGGCGCTACGTGCCACACAGCCGAACCTACACGCGATGTTTTGCGCCCTGTTTTTGAAGATAGCATTATCAGCCGCAGAGCTGATGTGGTTTGGCCACCTCGGAGCTGCGATTTGACACTGTTGGACTATTATTTGGGACGTACCGTAAAAGATAAGTTTTACACCGACAAGCAAGAGACAATTGACGCTTTAAAGGACAATATTCGTGAAGCCATTGGTGAAATACAGCTGCACACAATCGATAATGTGCTTAAAAATTGGACCGATCGTGTAGGCTACTGCATGGCCAGCCGAGGCAGCAAAAAAGAAATTTGAGAAAGTATGCAGTAGTTTTTTTTTTTAGCATTTTCAAAACAAAAAAGTTATTTGGCGGACCCTTTATTATCATAATGATTTTGCATCGAAAGTTTTATTGAACATTTTAAAAAGTGGGCGTGGCGAAAAACTTTGTATGTTCGAAATACAGATATTAGGATTATCTAAATATCTTCTTTCCATTTTTTTTTTTTTTTCAAAATTCCCTACTGTTGGACCAAAAATAACTTACTTACTTATCGGGCTCCCGACCCGTGAAGAGTCTCTGCCTGAGACACTGCAGCATTCCATCCTCTACGATCCCTGGATCGCTGCTTCCAGTTGTCTAGACCAAGCGCTCTGGCATCCGCGATAGCTTGGTCTTTGAAACGGAAGTTCAGTCTTCCTTGCCTTCTCGAACCTGGGGGCTGGGATTCAAAGATTCTCTTAGCTGGAGCATTGTTGTCCATTCGCTCGATGTGGCCGAGCCAATGTAGTCGACGTGTTTTGGCTTTTTGGACGTCATCCACATCTTGGTACAGCTCATAGAGCTCACGGTTGTATCTTCTCCTCCATTCGCCCTCCTCTCGCACAGGACCAAAAATCCGCCGAGCTATTTTTCTTTCGAAGGAGCCTAGTATCAGCTATTTCTTCTTGCTTATCGTCCAGCACTCGGAGCCATAAAGCAGAACTGGCAGGATAATGGTTTTGTGGAGCACACATTTCGTCCTTCGAGTTAGGAATGTTGAACCCAGTTGTTTCGCCAAACCGAAGTAGCAACGGTTTCCTAGGGTAATTCTTCGCCGGAACTCGACTAGGGTGTCATTCGTGGAGTTTATGTTAACTACGAGGTAGGTGAACTCCTTAACTACCTCGAAATTGCTGCTATCAATAGTGACGTTTTGTCCTAGGCGGTGGACAGATGCTTTTTTGTTTGTTGATAGCATGTACTTAGTCTTGCCCTCATTTACTTCAAGGCCAACGGATTTCGCCTATTCTTCAATCTCCGTGAACGCTTTTATCACGGCATGTTGGGAGCGACCGATGATGTCAATAACGTCCGCATAGCCCAGCAGCTGGACGGACCTGTTGAAAATAGTGGCTTCCGTGTTAACACCTGCCCTGCGCACTACCTGCTCCAGTACGAGATTGAAGAAGTCACATGATAGCGCGTCTCCTTGCCGAAATCAGGTGCATGTTTGGAATAGTTCGGAGGAGCTACTTCCAAACTGCACGTTGCAGCGCGTGTTTTCCAGCATCACGCGACACAGCTGAATCAGTTTTGCCGGGATTCCGAATTCGGCCATCGCCATATAGAGCTTCTGACGATCCATGCTATCATACGCGGCTTTGAAGTCGATGAATAGGTGGTGAGTTTCGACTTGAAATTCGTTGGTCTTTTCCAGGAATTGCCTCAGTGTGAAAATTTGGTCTATAGTCGATCTGACGGGCCGCAGGCCATACTGGTACGTGCCGTGCAGAACGGTTTTAGACGTTCACACAGTACGTTGGATAGGATCTTGTATGCGACATTAAGCAGGGATATGCCACGATAGTTCTTGCAAGACATAGGATCGCTCTTTTTGTAGATGGGGCATATGGAGCTGATATTCCAGAAATAACGTTTTTCTTAAAAGTGGGCTAGTCAGTGGGCTGATTTTGAAAATTTAAAAACTTGTCTGTAGGCACGGACAACGATCCTTTATTACAGATTTCATTATCCTAGCTCAAAATTTAAGGCATAAAAATCGGTGACATACGGACGGACGGACAGACAGACATGCCTTAATCGACTCAGCTGGCGATTCTGAGTCGATCCATATACTTTGAGGTATATCCAGATAAATTATTTCTCTATGTTACAAACTATGTTTCATAACTAATATACCCCTATGGTTTTGCGAAAGCAGAACTGACCAAAAATGGTCTCTAATGCAAACATGTCTTAGGTTTGTTTTAGCACTCATGAAATAATATTAATTGGCCTTTACCGCTACCAAGACCTGTCATGTAGTGTTGGCACACCCAGCGTTCTTTTTTTATTACCAAGATTTATATCCAAAAAAAAAGTTTACATTTCAGCTAAAGTTACCTTTAGTCTTGGAAATTTCTACTTCAGCAACATAAATCAATTTTACAACACAATTCAACGAAAAACTGCTCATGAACATTCAAAAAAAGCAAATAGCATGCCATTTGCTAGTGACATCAAACAGAGAGCTACGCCACTTTTTCTGCGCATTTTTGTAAGGATTGAAGTTGACAGCCAATTTAACCCTCTTTGGAATTTCGGTGACTGGAAAATAAAAATTGTCACTTGCCATTGATTGTAGAGAAAGCTATTTGTCTGTGTCAGTTACATTTTTGTTTTTCAGGGTGACACAAAGTGACAATGGGGAAATATTTTCATCTTGGCTTGGTGTCATTAAAAAAATGCATAGGTAGCGGTTTTATATTTTTTTGTGGGGTGGCTGGTAATATCCTTGCATGTGAATTGAATTGTTCAGGAGCGGAATGCAACTGGCAATTTCAATTGAGTATTAGTTGTTCTTAAAAGGTTTTTGTAAGGCAGGAGATATTTTTACGATGTTTAAGCGAAACTACGGATTTCGCTACGGTTGAGTCTCCTCTCCATGCTATCCACCGCTTTTGAATGCTATCCAGTGCGTGCAATGGTATGTTTGCTGTACTTGACCAGATCTGGCCGTCGAACTAACGATTTTTTGTACACTAAAGGGTTTATGAGTATCCTTATACTGTTTGAGCACAGGGTATTAAGGAAATTGAGGACACAAAAAGATGAGATACCGATGAGGGTTGGTATTAAATGTCTGTAAATCCTTATTTGGGGGGAGGAAAAACTGAGTTTTGTAAAGCATTCCACATATTGTTCGTTTAAGGAATTAATCTGGGTTTTTCATATTTCTTCCGAAAATAGGCTTGGGGATTAATTACTTAGCATTCATGGCAAGGAAAGTAATATCTGCTTATTACCAGAATGTGAGAGGCCTCCGAACTAAAACATCCTCCGTTTTTCTTAACTCTCAGAAGCTTCCCTATGGCATATTCGCACTTAACGAAACCAATTTGTCTTGCGAGTACCATAGCAGCGAACAATTCGCCACGGACTTCGTTGTTTTTCGGAACGATGGTCGTGATGATCTGACAAATCATCCGAGTAGTTATCAATTGTCAAGAATAGCTTATCTCAACTTAGCCGTTCGGAGTCGGCATAAAACAGGAGGTCCCGCCATCGTGCAAGAAGTACACACGCATACATGAATGGTTGTGAGAAAGCTAGGCCCTGGGTTACTAACGAGCCTGTTGCGCCAAAAATTTGTATTTTTTTTTTTTTGGTCGTGAGAAAGAAGATGATTCCTCTGGTCGCGGCGTTCTTTTAGCAATACACTACCGTCTAGACTCAACACTCTTCTCAACCTCGCACACCGCTGATTTTGAGTTCATTTGTGTAAAAATAAGTACATCTGGGCGCAACATCTACATCTTCTGCTGCTACATTCGACCATCACAGCCCACCCAACCCTATCAGCTTGCCATAGACGCGATTAATTGTCTGCTCAATGTTGTGGGGACATGAGAAGCTGTCCACAAACTTCATTAAACTCATTTGAAGTATCCGAGTCTCTCGTAGAAGCAAAGGTTAAGAAACTAAAGCGAGAATATTCCCGAGGGCATACCTTCTATAGTTCTGAAAAATTGTATAAACTATTTATCTCAACCCCTTACTGCTCTTATCCAACTCTCAATATTGCAGGGAGTCTTTCCTTCTCTTTGGAAGACCTCTTTCATAATCCCCTTACATAAAAAAGGCCTTAAGAACGAAATTTCGAACTACCGACCAATTGCTAAACTCTCTGGCATACCGAAGCTATTTGAAAGCATCGCTTATGGTATATTTTTTAATTGCAAATCCATCTTTTCTCCTAACCAACACGGATTTCTTAAAGGTAGGTCTACAACCACCAACCTAATAGACTTTGTATCTAACACTCTGTGCGCATTAGAGAATGGCAACGAAGTCGATGTTATTGCCACTGACTTTAGTAAAGTTTTCGATAAAATTTCACATGAAATCATTCTTTTTAAACTTAAAGCCCTAGGTTTTCAACCGAGCTTTATTGTTTGTATTAAATCCTATCTTCTTGAACGCCAATACAAAGTTCTGTTTAGATCCTCTGTATCGGGCCCCTTTTTAGCCACATCCAGAGTGCCTCAAGGTAGCCATCTTGGTCCGTTGATATTTATGTTGTCTATCAATGACGTTGACTGTATCATTGAAAACTCATATTTATCTGTTTATGCCGATGATTTGAAAATATTTAGGCATATTTCCTCCTCCCCTGACTCTTACCCACTTCAAAGAGATTTAAACAACTTTTCAACCCGGTGCCAAAAAAACTTCCTGGAGCTCAATGTCATACTCCCGTAAGCGTCTCCCATCAGTCGCGAGATCCTATTTAATATTTAGTGAGCCCGTACCTAATGTACTGTTCATGCGTGATCTGGGTGTTATCTGTGACAGAGAATTTAACTTTCGCTTTCATATTGATAATATCATCAGCAGAGCCAACTCCGCACTTGGGTTTGTAAAACGCTGATCTAAGGAATTCTCGAACCCCTATGTTACAAAATCTCTCTTTTCCACATTTTTTAAATCCTATCCTTGAATATGATAGCTAAGTATGGTCGCCTTATCACAATACCCATTCCCTCCGTATTGAGAGTGTCCAACGCAGATTCATCCGCTTTGCTCTACGCGGTCTCCCCTGGGTAGATTGTTTTAATTTACCACCCAACGAGGATCGTTTGAAATTGATAAACCTTCAATCGCTTCAAAAGCGTCGTGAAATAGCCGACATTCTATTTGGACATCAGCTTCTAGCAGGAAATATTGATTGCCCCGCTCTGTTAGAAATTATATCCCTCAACAACAATTCCCGAAATCTAAGATCTGTTCCCCTCTTCCGACTAAACTTCCACCGAACCAACTACGGCAACAACGAACCAATCACTAGAATACTGCGCCTGGCTAATGGGCATAACTCCTTTGATTTGCACTGTAGCAAACTTGCTCTACGAAACTCCCTCATGTCCACCTCGTCTTCCAATACTCATTAACCCTTTTTCTAATAAATAATTTTAATTAGGTTAATTTAGTCTTAAGTTCAGCTTGTACTAAGCTTAAATAAAATAAAAATAAAAATAAATAAAATACAGTTGAACTATTGAAGGGTCGGAATGCATCTGGCTGTTTCGTTTGTAGATTTGTTGTTATAATAGCGGTAACAGAGTGTCAGGCAGACTAAAGCAGATAGTCCTATAATGTTCAAGCGAAACTATGAAGTTCGCACCGTTTAAGTCTCCTATCAGTTTTTTCGCACCCTGTTTTAAATCCTTAGGCGCAATTATGATTTGTCTCCACCTGGCCAATTGTAGGCGTCAAACTCAAGTTCTGAGCGTATATATTCCGGTCGACAGCCACGTCTAGTCAGAAGGCTTGAAATATTTCTTGCAGCGATAAAGGAAGCCTAGACATTTCGCAACTTTTCTGGCGATTCCATTTTCGAATATGTGGAAGCTTTAACGAATTGTGTTTACTAATACAACTTCGAGCATGAAAAGTCTCTCGGTTTCGACAATGCAAGTCACATTTATGGCTAAGGCTATCGATTTTGGTTTCGCTTTAATGAAAAAAGGTAACATTGTGCTTCGGGAGGATAAAATTAAAGTCTTTTGGACTTACTGCATTTCGCTATGCTGTCGAGGTCGGAATTTTATGTGCATAACATATTTTATCGCTTTTGTTCCACCTCCGAATATAAATAGATTGGTCTTGAAAACGATGGTACTGTCGTTAGTAACCAATGCAATTAATTTGAAGTTACATACGAGATCATGTTTCTAAAAATAAAAAAGATTACTGGAGTCAAAACAGAGTCCTTGGCACAACCACCATTTATTTGGAGAGTGTCAGATTTGAAACCACCCGAAAACAACTTGAATTGAACGTTTTGAGAGGAAACTTCCAATCCATAGAAGATGAGTTCAGACACTTTGGGCACAGGGGCTCTATGCCAAACCTGCCAATTGAAATATCAAATACAACGATCTGGTTTTCACCACTATAGTGTGGTGATTGGTTCAACTTTTTGGTGAGTTAAGACATCAAATAACCTGTGGACCTGTTGCTATGAAAACCGTTTTGACGAGAAGGCTGCATGATTCAAGAAATTTGTTAGCTTGCTTGCTCTTCCTTGATACGATCCTTCTTGAGTGATCTTATGTCGGCAGCAGACTGGAAGCGACAATGATTTATTCCAATAAAGACCGGCAACAATGATTTACGAAGGGTGATGACACTCTTCCTGACGGGCTTAGTGTCGCGATGGTTGCGATGAACTGTCGCACAGAAGGTCTGGTTTCGATTCCCAGCCATAAATGATTTTTCACTAGCCCTCCTCTCATGATGATCTGACAAATCCCTCGAGTAGTATTAGTTGTGAAGAAAAGCTTATCACAACTTAGCCGTTCGAAGTCGGCATAAAACAGGAGATCCCGCAATCGTGTAAGAAGTACACACCCACACATAAATGGTTGTGAGAAAGCTAGGCCCTGGGTACTAACGAGTCTCATGCGCCAAACAATTTGTATGACACGCTTCTTGGATAATGAAGAAAACCAGGTGTGGTTTTTGATGACTTTGGCACTGATGTGGATTCTAGCACGGTAATGGTAACCCTTCTGACCAGCACATGCTACAGTAAAGGCCATACGACTTAGATACCAAGCTCAAATTCAAGCATTCTTACCCAGGTCCTTGATCGTCTTGCGTGGCAATTTCTTTGTGTGCCACACGATCACACGATCGCGCGATCACACCCTTGAACGACGCAATCAACGACTTCATATTGTCCAAAGACATACGATACTGAGATGGCTACTTCCAAGTGTTCCTTGACCCACTTAAGCTTGTTATAATGCTCCCACTTCGTTCAATCGGATTCCCATGATGTGAGCCTCCTATTGGCGTTGCATGATCAAACAGAGCTGAGAGTGGACAATAACCCAGAAGACCTTGCAGTAGCGGACCATCTTCCTTAAGTCATTTTCTTGACAACATCATCGGCCCTTAGAGAAAGCCTTGTTCTTGCTCTTGTACCAGTTCTTGTAGAATCGATGGACGGCACTCCTCTGACCAACGCTCTGCCCATATATATTGGCTAAAACACACAGACCGAATGGAGTCTCGATATAGCCGATAGCTTCAAAAACCATCGTCGGTGGAGCGGTTTCTACGACTTCCTTCTTGATGATCTTTGATCCCAGACGGTCAGCTTCGCGGACGTTATGGGTCATACCGGTCTTGTAGCCAAAGAAGCATATTATGTACATGCACTGGCTTTGATGCGTCATTCTTGGAGGCTTTTCCCAAGAATGACGCGCCTAGCTGTACGTTTCTTGGGCTAAAACGACATGAAACCATGGCAAGGTTCTGAAAACTTACGATGAGACATTTCTAAACTATTTAAACGCGTCCTATCAGCCTATCAGCTCAGACGACGATGAGAGAAAAGGGAAACTGGCGACTTATCAGCGTTTCCATGACCTAAGAACATGCACTGGCTTTGAGGCGTCATTCTTGGAGGCTTTCCCCAAGAGTGACGGGCCCAGCTGTACGTTTTTTTGGGCCAAAACGACATGAAACCATGGCGAGGCTTTGAAAACGTCCTATCAGCTCAGACGACGATGAGAGAAAAGGAAAACTGACGACTAATCAGCGTTTCCATGACCTAAGAAAGAAGGGACGCACCTAGGCCCAATTGGGCGATAGATGAAGATTTGCCTTTTTTTGACAAAGTCCTGGACAAATTCTGATTTTCATCAATCTCTGGAAGAGTCCATAGGAACAGGACAGCTGTGAAATCTTACGAAGTGGTTTTGCCAACGTGAAAGAAAACCTCTTCAGAATGAGAGTGGAGATACCTTCGGAGCCATTAGAATGTGAAGATCAATGAATACTCTTGCGACAGTACGAGTCGATTGGTCCCATAGAATGTTCTTCGATCTTAAGTGCAGGATGAGATTCCACGATCTGACAGCGTGGAACTGGCTGGAAAATGAGGAGCAAAGTAGATTTGTTTTATATAGAGCGGTGACAGGTGGAATGTCATTGTAAATGAGCGTTGGGATGCATAATTCTGGATATCTTAGGGTATGGTTGAGATTGTTGTGAGCCAAGAGGTTTGAGCTCTTCGAGACAGCTACGAACTTGGCTGTCGATATGTAAGGTGACGTTATCACGTAATATTAGCATCATTGTAAGCTTAGGCGATTGCCAGGACCTCAGAATCAAACACACTGAAATACATCACCAATTCCTCTGAGGATATGCCAGCAGGGCACTAACCTAGGGGGTATTGGGTTGGAATACTAAGCGTGGGTTCCCAGGTTGGAGTCCGGAAAGTAATGAGTGCTTTTCACTACCCCACCTCTTCCAAATGCATAAAACTGTTCTGAAAAGCTTCTCAAATTTGGTGCTCGGAGTCGGAGTCGTTGGACTACTAAGCGCGGGGTCTCTGGTTCAAATCCCGAAAGTAACATGAAGTGGGACATTAAGTGCCACCGCATGCGAAATTCTGAAAAAATTCAAAGAATATAAAACTGTCCACAGAGGCTTCTGAAATATGCCATTCGAAGTCGGCGTTAAATATGAGGTCCTACCGTTTGCGACAAAAGCAGAACTTCAGACGTACAAATGAATGGAGAAGCTTGGTTTGAGCCCCTGTATGAGCCGTTCATGCCAGATATTTCATTTCATATGGAAGTCTCAGTTGCACAGTTTAGATATCTTTGATCCATCTGTCTCTGCTCAGAAATGAGTTGAAGAATGGTTAGTCAAACTGCAGCTAGGGAGATAGCAGTCAAAATCTGCGGCGTTACTTACAAATTTTTAGGATCTATGGATGTCGAAAGTGACTAGGGATCTGGCTTTTTTTATTGGCTAATCCTCCAGATGGTTTTTGCAGCGGATATCAAGATGCATAGGTGCTGGGGTACCAGATTTAGAGTCACCTCCAAACCAAGCGGCAAGGATCAGTTTCTTGGTACTGTTTGACACATCATAGTCCTTGTATTTTCCTTCCAATTGGTATCTCTGTTCGCAGCTTGTCACTACACTGTACTTAATGGTGTCAACCACATCATTTTGTAAAATGACCTATTATGCCCATAGAACCTAATTCAAGCAGTCTTGATAAGTTGTTCATTGCACTTAAAATTGTAAAATGATGATGATGCCCTAAGTACCTTTAAATTTCTTTTAAAGTGCACCCATATTGCCACACCAACTGACGTGCAAATGAGCATCAATCATTCCCCGTCTCAGTTTCCACCTCATTGCCATCAATTGTGTCCATAATAACTGACACCTGCCAATGTCAGAAAAACCTCCGCCATTGTTCGATTATCTGTCACTTTGAGAAGAATAATTAATTTCCACTCAACATCACTCACTGACAGTGGTAATCATCTCTCAATTTGATTCCCATCTACCTCTGGTCATGTCAATGTCAAAGAGCATTACCCAACCACCCACCTCTCGTGTCGAAAAATTCAAACGACAAATCACCCATATCCGCTTGGGGGCAAAACAATACTAGAAACGCATCAATTTGCGGTTTACCTGGTAATTTCTGTAAGACCCCATCATGCACAACAAATGCGCGGGAGCACACACTTTGCGTGACTTGTCTTCAACTTGAAAATGAAGGTCACTAACTCCAAATACCAACACACACTCACTAACTACCGATTAGCATTTTAATTGAACGCCATTTCCATTCCAATTACAGATTTACTGGCTCCAAACAGCCGACCTACTACCACCACCACCATCACCAACAACATCCACACCGTCACCAGCCGTCATCGTCGTCGACACTTGACCGTCCAGCGGAACTGCCGCCACCGGATGCAATCACACCAATAGCACCACCTCCCGAGACAACATCGATAATACGAGAATCTGACGAATACTACGAGAACCTGAAACGACTAGACGCCCATCAGCAGTCGATCTGGCAGAACGAGAAGAGCGACTTGGAGAGCTTGAACTCGGAGTACTTTAGGAACTCGCACCATCAGAGCGATTCGAACGGCGAGAAGCCGCGGTTGTATCAGAGTCGACACCACAAGTCGACAACCGTGCACAGAAAGTACTCATCGCAGTTCGAAGAATCGTGTCCCGAGCTTAGCCAAAGCAGTGTCTTTCCCGAGACAACAACCACCAGCAATTCGGACGATCAGTCAGACAGTCTGACCAATTCGGAGCAGGAGTACGACATTGAGCGAGTAGAGGAGATCCTCAGCAAGGTTTACGACGAGAAGTTCGAAGTGATCAGCTTGACCGAGGAGCAGAACCAGAAGAGAGCCGAGAACAGTGAGGAACAAGGTGCGCTTATAGCCTACGATTCGGTGTACTTGTCATCAGAAGAGAGCTCAGAGGGCACTGTAGTCGAGGAGAAACAGGAATCCACATCACTCCTTCATATCTCCATCGAAGATATCTACGACCCCCCAGAACGACCACAGAAAATCCGTGAAGTTGAGAATCCACTCTATTCCCAGATACTTAGAGTTCCCGGAGCGAATGCGCCGTCCATAATCGATTCCAAGCCAAAAATCCTTGCAGTTGTTGAGAAGAAAAAATTGAAACGCTTCTCCGACTACGCAATAGTCACGAACCAGAAGAGAGGAGCCCTGGAACATCTGACCTACATCTCAACGCAAAGTACTCACCATCAGCTCATCGATAACCAGTACTACAGTCTGCCGGACGTGAACATCGGCCAGAGTCTCAAGGTATCCGAACGTATCGATGCTAAATTGAGATCATCATACAACCTAAAGGAGGAAACCCACAAAGAGACAAGGACCACGAAGGAAACATCCCCAGCTATCTACGATTCGATAAATCGTTTCGGACGTGCCCACAAAAGAGTTCGCCAACGCGACGAGGAAACCAAACCAGTCAAGGACATCAATCGTTCCGAGACCGAGGAGGAAATCGAAAAACCAAAGGAAGCGCCATCAATTCAAGTCGAAACCGACTGCAAGGAGATAATTACCACCGACAAGGAGGTCACCAAAGAAACCACTCCTCCGCCGATTGAATTGGCCCAATTTCGGATAATTGTAACGGACGCCCAGAATAATGTCATCGAGGAGGACTCCATCGATGGACATATACCGAGCCTAATAGCCGAACCAGAACGTGTTCACGCCGACCACTTAAAGGACGAAACCAAATTAGCATCATCGGTCAACCCGAAGAGGACTTGCACCCTCACCCGAACCCCCTCGAAAACGAAGAGATTGACAGCAACCACTCACACAGAGGCGAAGGCGAAGGATCGACGTGTACACACTACGTACCGTGCACGACCTGTTAAGGTGAAGCCGCACGATTCATTGCGGTGTGTGGGTAAAATGTCCCGACCGCAAGTCATTCAAGTTGTCGACTCGAAACGTGCGTCCATGGAGTCGAAGCATCCACTCACCGGCAAGGCTGCGGAGAATGAATTCCTCCAGAAAGTCGATGCTATACGCTGCTACTGGTCCAAAATAAGCCAGGATGACAGTCAAACTGATGGACAACCGAAACAACCTCTGGAAGAGGTAAAACACATTCCCAAAAAGGATTTCATCATTGGTGAGGAAACTAGGTCATTCGCCCCGAGCAAACCACTCATCACAGACGAGGACTTTCAAAGCCTAATGCCGTCAATTGAAATCGTCGAACTCGAAGGCGACAAACATGCCACCATTGTCAAAGCGAATGCAGACGAGCCTGTGCCCGAATTCGATCACATTCGCTACAAAGTCATGAAGCCAAATCTGTTCCGCAACAATATGCTCAATCGCAGCAAGAAGGAAGCACAATTCGATGGTCTCATCCAGTATCTGCAGGAGTATAGCTTCCAAGAGTTGCTGACGAACAACAATGTGGTCATCGTCGAACCGGTGCGCACGAAAATTGAAAGAGTCCCATCCGAGGGAGGCCACACCAAGCCGGGAGTCGGAGGACATCATTGTAAAATCACCGGCGGTGCTGGAAACGGAAGCAACAAGGACTCGAATGTTATTTCCAACGCTGATATACCACAAACAAACACCACCTCAGACGGTCACAATAAGCTGAGCAAACGACATTTCTTCTACCAGCCGGTTCGTGTGAATAGGGAACTCCTCGAGGAGGAACTACCCACACCGGATACAGTGCGAAATGTTCGCAAATTCTTCGAGGAGAGTGTCCTACCAAATAGGCGAGGAGCAGGAACCACAACGAAAACCACATCAACAACAACACCTCCGCCCTCGCCCGAGGTGCCAAATAGCACACATCCATCATCGACCGAAGGACGAAGGACACAACGTAGCCGTTTTCGATATTTAACCATCGATACATCGTATGGCACTGGACAGCAGGCAGGACACGATGCACCAACATTGAGAAAATGGGATTCCGTTAGTCTGTCGAGTGGGATATCTAGCGGTGATTTATCTTCGCCATGTGAATGCAGTAACGGTGGTGGTGTAGGACCAAATGCAGCTACTGTCGATGACGGGCGATCATCATCGTCACAACAGAAGGACAACCAGCACAACGACGACTACGATAACGATGGATATGAGAGGAAACATCAACAACAACAACAACAGGATATGGAGATACGACGTGGTGGAATTCATGTTAGGGATTTCATAAGACGGCATAACGCCTGTGGTTCACAGGATTCAAATGGATTATGTGGTGATTATTTGGATGGTGAAGAGGACCCAGATCCGGATGACGACGACGATGAGGAGGATGATCTAGGGGATGATGAATTATGCGAATCGTACTATGTCAGTGAGGTAAGGGCAAATATTTTGTTTCTTTTTAATTAATTTTGGGACAGGATGCAGGATGTTTTTGTAGAAAATAAACTGTTTGCGAAAAACAAGCATAAACATGTAGGGGTTTTGAAATTTGTTACATAAGTGGCAGTGTTTGCCAGTCTTTGGTAGTTCATCTTTCGGTGATGGGATTTAATAGAAACTGACATATTCGATTTCCTCTCACAAGGACCACAAGGACATGCATTTGAGTTTCAATCATGGTTATGTCTTTCGATTTGTGTTATGACAAAATTGGCATTTATATAAACTGAATATGTAAAGTGGTTTAGATTTTAGCCACGCCCACTGCCATGCCCACTCTTTGCAGGGAGCTCGAATTTTAAAGATATTTTGGTATCGTCGGAAAGAGTGGACAATTTTATGTAGAAATACTTTAACAAACTTTTGACTTATTAGACTGGTCATCGTGGAATTCAAGGCTTTATCTCGGTTTATTACAAACAATCAGTAAAATGGGCATTTAAGCACTTTCTAGTCCTCAACGGGTTACATTAGTGAAATTTTTGTGTGCTTTTAAATGATCCGCTACAATTTGTGCTTTTAGGAGAGGTGTTCCAATTTCAACCAACCCTTGTGTCTTGCCAACTCTTTGCAGAATGTTTAAGCTTTTCAAGATTCTTTTGATTATTAGCGAAGTCTGGTCATATTTAAGTGTTAAAATAAATTGCAAACCTACTAATGTAGATTTACCAATAGTGTCGTCAAAACGGTTTAAGCCTGAACCCTAGCAAGTGCTAGCATATAATTACACTCTTTCGGGCATACTCTATATTTATTCTTAAGATCTAGCCTCCGTATTAATCAACGGTGAGCAGCTTCTAACTAACTTTGACAATTGCGCGAGTATTTCTTATGGGAAAAGCTGTTATGTTAGTAATTGATTAGCTAATCAGCGTTTAAATGGAGTTTATCGAACACATTACACTCATCGTAAAAAAAATTCAATTATAAGTTAGGATTCACAAAAAGATGGTTAAAAGATTCAAATTACCTTTTTGGCACTCTTTCACTATAGAATTGTCTCATTTGCGCTGATTTGCAGTAAGCCTCTTAAGTTAAGACAACCTTTTAATAGGTAAGGTTAAGTTGGTGGGTTGATGAGGTGGGCGGTGTACGTCTTCCCTCATCACACTCAGGTCAATATGGACCCATTGTGATGCCCGTTGGGGGTCCAGGTATGTGGTATGTCCTGTACCTGCCCATTGTTGTAAGTCCCTTTCCAGCCATCCACATATTATTGCAAACCTCCGAAGATTAGAGAGAGAAGGATTTCGGATAGATCCGTGAGGTCATAGAAAAAGTATTTTCCTAAGGTGCTTATTCTTGATTGACTGAGGCTTGGGCAGTGCCGCAAAAAAGAAGGGTATCCTCGTGTAATTCTTTATCAACGCAGCCTCTACAAAGGTCATAATATGACGAATTTTGTGGCTTTTAAGTAAGTTGTGTCCTGTAAGAATCCTTACTAGTGTTGAAACAGATTTCCTATTTCTTTAATATAGTTTGTCGGTTCTGCCTTGTCATACTACGACTTGGATGTTTCACAGGTGGTAAGGGAGTGCCACGTGTCTTTGGCGATATTCAGTGTTTTCTGTAGATCCCGTGATTTGAGGTCACATAGGGCGATTTGACAGACTGGTCAGCCTGATCAATGCTGGTGGTAGACCCTTTCCTCTCCAGTTCATCATCAATTGCATTGCCCTGTATGTCTCTGTGTCGAGCTTAACATTATGTTGGACGCCAAGGACCTTTAGCTCTTCACGACAATGTTGTACAAACTTGATTTATGTCGACTGCAAGATTGCTTTTATTGCATCCTAACTGTCAATGAGATGGTGATATCATCTGGTGGTAACGCCAGTATTGAGGTCGCTTTGCTTGCCTCTGCTTCTGCCAATATTTCAGTCTGGAAGACACTTTTGGCTAACTTACTTACTTAAGTGGCGCTACAGTCCGGGATGAACCTGGGCCTCAACCAACATGCCCCTCCAATTAGTGCGGTCCTTAGCTAACTGCCTCCAGTTGCGCACTCCAAGTTGGTTGAGGTCGGTCTCTACTTGTGCGAGCCACTTAAGGCGAGGTCTTCCTCTATTGCGTCCGACGTCTGGCTGGGAATCGAAGACTCTGTGAGCCGGAGTATTGGTGTTCATTCGTTCTACATGTCCTAGCCAGAGTTTTTTGTATAGGGGTATGTCGCTGTACAGCTCGTATAGTTCGTGGTTGAATCTTCGTCTCCATAGCCCGTCAACGCAAACGGGACCGAAGAATTTTCCTCTCGAATCGACCAAGGATTTCTTCATCCGCTTTTGATACGGTCCATGCTTCAGCGCCGTAGAGCAGGACTGGGATGATCAGGGTCTTATATAGGATCTCCTTAGTAGTTCGAGTGAGGGCTTTACTACTAAATTGCCTTCTTAGCCCGAAGAAACAGCGATTGGCAAGAGTAATTTTTCGTTTGATTTCTGACGAGATGTTGTTGTCAGAGTTGATAGCGGAGCCGAGGTAGACAAAGTCCCGTACTACCTCAAAGTTATATCTGCCAATGGTGACGTTCTGTCCAATTCGTCGATGTTGTGTGTCCTTTCGTGTTGACAGCATATACTCAGTCTTACCCCCATTTACTGCTAAACCCATTTTTGCCACTACCTTCTCTATACTAGCAAACGTGGCTATGACATCACGTTGAGTCCTACCAATGATGTCAATATCGTCGGCGTATGCTATTAGTTGCACCGATTTTTGGAAAATTGTGCCTCTGGTGTTGGCTCGGGAGTTTTGCAAAATCCTCTCAAGAATCAAATTGAAGAAGTCACAGACAGCGCATCGCCTTGCCTAAATCCTTTTTTGGTATCGAATGTGTCGGTAAGGTCGTTTCCGACCCTAATGGAGCATCGTCATCTTACACAAACGGACGAGTTTGGGCGGTACCAAAACTAGACATGGCTCTGTATAGTTCGTCTCTATAAATGCTGTCGTATGCGGCTTTGTAATCGATAAATAGGTGGTGGGTATCGATTTGGACTTCTTGGGTTTTTTCCAGGATCTGCCGAAGTGTGAAAACTTGATCGGTTGTGGACTTTCCTGGCCTAAAACCACAATGATAAGGGCCGATCAGGTTGTTGGTAAACGGTTTCAGGCGTTTACATATTACGGCAGATAGGATCTTGTAGGCGATGTTGAGCAGACTTATGCCTCTGTAGTTGGCGCAGGTCAGAGGGTCTCCTTTTTTGTGGATCGGGCAAACGATGCTGAGGTTCCATTCTTCAGGCATGCTTTCAACCGACCAGATTTGGCTTATGAGTTGGTGGATGTTTCTTACCAAGTCATCTCCGCCAGCTTTATAAAGCTAAGCGGGAAGGCCGTCATTGCTGGCAGCCTTGTTAAGCATGAGTTTAGTTATAGCTATCCTCACTTCACTTAGGTCGGGTGGTTGGCAGTTTTCGCTGTCGTTGCCAATATTGAATGGATCGTTCTGCCTGACAGCGGAATGTTGTTCGTCATCGCCGTTTAACAGTCTGCAGAAATGGTTCTTGCATATCCTCAGCATCGACTGTGTCTCATTCCTTGTTCATCTCGACAGGATTCTGTTCGAGCCTTGTATCCTTGGCTTTGACGTTTTCAACTTTGGTAAAACTTGCGAACATCGTTCCTGGAGTGGCACCTCTCTATATCCTCGATCGCGCGCTTTTCTTGCTCTTTTTTCTTCTTTCTGAAAAGCCGATGTTCTTCCCTTCTTCTTTGCCTATAGAGCAATGGCAGCTCTCGTCTTCACTTGCAGCTTAGCCTTGAAGGCCTCGTTCTTGGCTGCGAGCATCTGTCGGCATTTTTTTGTTGGCTTTTGGCTAAGGGAGACGAAAAGTGTTGCTAAGCTTTAGTATTGCTGAAAACACTCCAGCTCCAACGCTCATGTCCATTTTTGAATCATAAGTCTAGGTAGATATGGTTTCGGTGTTCAGTTTGGTCCACTTTCTCTCCTCTTTCATCTTTAGAAGTATGCAGGAGCATGGTCTTTGAAAGCCAGGGTGCGGCAGCATTTAGTCAGAGGATACAGCTGAGCACAGGTATCATTTAAGAATTTGAGCGTTTCCTCCTGACTTCATTTTCCAGCAGTAAAGCTGGCTGATTCTTAGTGCACTTTTGGCTGCAGATTCTTACATGAGCTAGGTCTTGTGGTAGCAGGTTGAGGATGGTTTTCAGCCCCGCTGTTGGTGTGATCATTATGTAGATCATCCAAACAGAATCGAAGCGGACCAACATAAAATCATTCGATTTGCAATAAGGGGAGTTCCATGGTATGATCCACACAATCTACCTTCGTAAAGGTGTCGAAAATAGAAGATTCAATAGTGCCATGTTTTTTTGAAACCAATTATCAGGCCAAATTGATGCTCCTGATCTTTTAGGTGCTCTTGGTTGTAACACCCGGGGGTGTTACTATTCGATACCCTTGGAAGACTAAATATTTTTTAGAGACCTAAGCATAAAAGAAACAAAAATAGTCCACCAGCAACCCTTGTGTATCCCACGATCGAAAATATGCATGGGCCTTTAAGTCGCAAAACGGGTTTAAGGGTTCATTCGGGAAGAACGTTAATTTTTGAGATGGAGTCTCTCATCAAACTTTTTTTTTATAAATTTTTATTTAAAGCTTCATAGGAAATTATAATGTATGAGGACTAAGCCATTTTCTTAGGCTATTAGAACCTCTTCCAGGACCTATAATTTTGGTTAAGAAAGCCAGGAACTTGGCATTTAAAAAAACCTAAAAATTCGAATGATTAGAAAAATTAATACCGCCCACTAACATGCCCACACTTTGTGAGGAGTTTGAATTTTAAATATTTTACGGTTTGCAAGTGAGGAATGAACATTTTTAAGTTGAAATCGTTTAACAAATTTTGGATTTTGTTGACAGATTTTCTTGAAAGACGTATAGATACTTTGGATTTTTTTTCAATTCTGAAAATTTATTTCGATACGAAGAGTTTGTTTGAACCTCTTAATCCATTTATAAAGGGTACACTAGTTGTGATACATCTATCCAGAAAACTTACGATATTAGGCAGATATTTCGTAGAAAGTGCGTATTAAAATGTTGAGATCATAGTTGAAAATTAGTCAATGTTAAGCTAAGAGTTGATATAGGATCCCTAGTAAGTTTATGCCTCTATAGCATGTCCAATTTTTTTATACAAGGATATGGGTAAACTTTGACAACGACATCTCGTAAAAAAAAAAAAAAGAATTCCTCTTGCCAACCGCTGTTTCTTTGAGTTAAGAAGGCAATTTAGTAATAAAGCCAACACCCAGTCCTGTTCTACGGTGTCGACACATGGACCGTATAAAAAGCGGATGGAGAAATCCTTGGTCGTTTTGAGCGAACAATTTATTCAGGCCTTTTGCGTTGACCCGATATGGAGGCGAAGATTCAACCAAGAATTTTCAAGACGTTCAGCGACGTAAACCTGGTCCAAAAACTCCTCATTAGACGTTTTAGATGGCTAGGACATGTAGACCGAATGGAAGCCAACATTCCACCTCGCAAAGTCTTCGATTCCTAAACAGAAATCGGACCCAATCGATGAACACCTTGTCTCAAGTGGTACGCACAAGTAGAAACCAATCTCAACCAACTTGAAGTGCGCAAATGGAGGCAGCTATTAAGGAACCAGGCTAATTGGAGATGCTCGTTAGTTAAGACCCAGGTATATTCCGGACTATAGTGCCACTTCATTTATTTGGTTTTATTTGCATTGAAAATATCTGTATCACGTACACAGTAAGAAAATCCATCATCAAATTCAGGGGACCATTACTTAGCCTGAGTGCTCAGAAGAAAACAACATCATGTCCTTCAACAATCCAAATATCTTTTCCATTACTCCAAATACAGTTACAAGCTATTTACATACTCGAATTGTCATGTCCATGTCATACCACACCCTTTCAGATAAAAATGTGTGTCCACCTCAGAATAAATTTGCTTTCTCTCCCCCCTACAGGATGTTCTTGAAAAGATCCGAGAATGTGGCTCAACTGTGACCTACTATGGTGGTCGTGTTACGATGCACAGTCCACCAGCAACCGGTGCAACCTTGCGTATCCCACGTTCGAAAATAGAATTCCTCACATGCAATTCATGTCAACCGAACGAATGCCCGCATAAGGATGAATTACACGACCAGCTCAACAAGCAGAACTACACGGGTAAGTGATACCGTACACAGTCGATGCATCAAACTAACTCACACACTTCCCATTTGTAGGTATCAAGTTTAAACTTGTCAAATCAAACAGCTGCAGCAGTCGCCTAGAATTGATTGGCACTCAGAGGCTTAACCGAGATGATACCCATCACCCGACTACCATCGGTGAAGATGAGTCCTTGGATGACACCAATCCCACAGTCGATGACGACGAGTACGATGATGGAGAGCCTGTTGTACGTCGACTGGTCCATCGTTTAGAGACAACTGGCAAGATAAACAGTTACACGGGACCGCGAATCATCGAATCCCAATGCATCGAGAAGACGGGACGTCCGACGAGTCTTATCGTCGAGCGACAGAAATTCGAGGCACCAGGCGCCCATAAACGTCTGTCGGAAGGATTTACAATTAACAACCAAATGCTGGGAAAGGGTGAAACCACCATACCGGATCCCCTCGCCTATGTGCAACTGCTCAAGCAGGTTACTGTCAACAATCATATCAGTGTCCCGACCGAGTCTCCTTGCTTTACATCGTCCGCCATGGATATCCGCTTGACGGAGAAGTCTGGTGCATGTGACACCCAGACAAATGGAAAAATCTGTCGCAATAAAAATGTCGATTTAGCGTTCACCATGAAGGGTGCCAATGGTACGATGAAAAAATCCAATGACGCCAAATCAATAGACACAAAGGTCGATGGGAAAACATTGACCAGCTCAGCGGAGAACACAAAGGATTCATCGAAAAATGTCACCATTGTCGAACACTTCGATAGCCACCTGCCGAAGGACGAGACTCTTACTGAGGGAAGCAATAGCAAGGTGGCTCCTATAGTCGCTGATATCATATTGGACACGTCTGTAGTGCGAAACTATGTGACAAATGACAAACGGTTGTTTGCCAAGCGCAAGTACGACGACATCGAGTTCGAGGAGTTTGAAGTATATGACCCTCTAAAGGATGCCCAGGCAAAAGCCGAGCAGTTAGTGGACGACTTGGCGGAGGATATAGCGAGGGCAGCATCGCTCTCCTCCTCTGCAACGGATGAACTTAAATCGAACACAGACGACTGTTATGACAGTCTGGACGATAAAATTTGAACCAAAAATTTGAAAAACCAACCAATAAGCAGCGAACGATGAACTTCATAGTGATAGTCATAATTTTTATTTGTTTTCTTTATATTTTATGTCCTTGTGTATCCTTATCGCTTTATATGTATTGTGTATGTAATCTCTGAATTTTTGTTATTTGTTATTGTACGAGGCGCAGCAGACATGGTCATCGGTTTCGGTCTAGACGCGGATCCGAGCGATTCCATGAACACTGTGAATGGCCAAAAATAAAGTAATTTATCCAAAGTATCTTATTTAGAAAAAAATACATCTAAAGCGGTTTTTTTTTTTTGGTTTCAAAGGATGTTGAAGCAACAGGGACTGAGTGGTTTTTCAGTGCTGATTACGGACTTTTGAAAAGGGTCCTCTGAACCCTATTGTAAATTAATTAAAATACGAAACAAATCGATAACGGGAAGCACCCAGAAGTATCGTGAATCCTTTATTCATAAAATGTATCTAACTAGCAATGATGGGGATTATCGTCATTTTGTTTATATAGCCAAAGTTGGATTGGGTACTCTAAAAGCGATAACAAATGTTGGCGGGATAATGTGTTTTGTAAAGGATGTTAGAGAAAGTTTTAGCAAGCGATAGGTATCTTTCGAATAACTTTGACCATTACCAACACAATTTTTTGTTTGTTAGTATCTAATGTCCTTTTGTTGAGCTTTTTGTGTTACAATATATTAATTTGGGGCCCGTTGCAGGGTATGATATTAAACCTAGATAATTTGGTATCTGTTGTTAGATATTTTTTTATTGAGAAAGTATCTTATTGGAGTGGATTGGGGAGAACATTTTACAGCATTAAGTATGTCAAATGTGTGCCGTGGCAAGGGGGTCCAATTTTTGATGATTTTGCGTCATAAATCAGGATGCATGTTATGACGACTTCGAAGGAATCTATTGTTTGTGGTTTAATGGCATAGACTTCACTTTAAGATAGCATCCAAAGGAGGAGGAAAAGGATCTTTCATTTAGGGCTTCCTATCTGTTAATTTAAATAAAACAAAGTGTGTGTGAGATATCATCGAAAGTTTTTATTCGTTTGAAAGCCTATCGATACCATTATGTATGGAACGCAACATCGTTCAAATTGTCCCCCGCGGCTTCTCTGGGTGGCGCGCATCCGAAATGTCGAAATTTCCATTACTATCAGCCTTATCCGAGGTGTGGCACATAAATCAGGCTGAATTTAACCGATGACATGGGTTAAGTGGGTTTTTAGGGCCACTATGCTTAGAGGCTTATCCACATAGTCCTTCGACTTCAGAAAACCGCACAAGAAATAGTCTAAGGGGGTGAAATCGGACGATTTCGGTGGCCAGTTCACATCACCTACACGTGAGATTACCATGCCCTCGAATCTAAACGGGAGGAAGGCTAGTGAAAAATAATTTAGGTGTTGCTACGGCTGGGAATCGAACCCAGTTCATCGTACTAACTATCGCATCACTGCCCTCGAATTGCTCGTGCAGAATTTCCAGTTTGGCGTGAGCTTTGTGGCATGTAGCCTTGAAACCACGTATCGTCGTTGTCCAATTCAGACCAAAAGAAGTTGGTAATCATCGACCAATAGCGCTCGCTGTTGATGGTGGTGGCCTGGCCATCGTAGTTCTCAAAAAATATGGACTGATGACGCCGTCAGCTCAAAATCCACACAAAACAGAGACTTTGGATGCATTAAGCCCTCTTGGATGTCATATGGATTGGTATTCCATATTGGACAATCTTGTTTGTTGACGTACCCATTCATCCGAAAATGGGCCTTATCGCTAAAGATGATTTTTCGATAAAAATTAGGGTCAGCTTCCAACTGCTCCAGGGGCTCTATTACATTAAACAAAACAAGCGATAAGTAAACGATAGTCACGACAAAGTTCGATTGTGTAAAATGAGAAATATTTATGACAACTCAACGAAAACGAAAGCTATACAACTGCCAAATACAAGTCGTAAGAAATTACGAGTATCGTAAAACCTAGAACGATACTCGTTTTATGTAATCGAATTTCAACGAGAACGAAGTGATTCGTTTTATAAAATATGGCCCCAGAGCTTATTTAACGAACACACGTCATTGTCTATGGTTATTTACCTCCAGCTCCTGGGTTAGCTGGATTTTGTATGGGTCGCCATGGTGAGCTCTGCGAGAGAGCGAGTTCTTGAGAGCGACTGCTTTGTATGCTCATGCAAAATTCTCATGGACAGTTCTTTTCGGAAGATCATGCGTTTCATCGACGTATGGGTTTTGGTTTATCTTTTACTGAACCCAGTGGACACACATTTTACTACCACACTGCGAACAGTCCTCTCTGTTACAGCTCTTGCGCCATATCTGGCGCTCTCCGTTTTATCCCTAGTCACTACGGGGTCTAGCCTGCCGCTTCTTCCGTGGGTGTTGCTATGGCTGGGAATCGAACCCAGAATCGAAGCCACTGAGCCTGTCAACACCCATTTGTATAAAACAATTTTATCATTTGCACGTGTTGTTGAACGCTATGTCCATCCATGGTGATTTGTCAAAACAGACTGAAAAAATGACAACCAGATGTTGCTTCAACAGCAAACGAGAGAGGGGGAGGAGTGTTCTCTCACTAAAGCACTCACTCAAAGGCGGCAGCGGAGGAATTCCCTAGATGGAGTCAACGGTGGCGCCTACAGCTCCAGTTTGATCGAACTGGTAGTGAAATCACTATATGAGCTGCTTCGACATATTTGAACACCAGGCCTATCGGGATTTCCAATACTGAGCCAGGGTATTGGAAAAGAGTTGGTGGCGGAGGATCCCTCTATGGGTCAACCGCAGTGCTCATATCCCGAAATGGGCTACTGACATCGCTACCCAGGAAGCTCAATTGGAAACTTAATGTCAATGAATGAGTTAAGAAAGCTGCAAATGCTTTTTACGCATGTAACCGAATATTCGGCAGAAAGTGGGGACCTAACCCCAAAATAATCCTGTGGATGTATACGGCTATCGTGCGACCAATACTCACATATGGCAGTATAGTCTGGTGGCAAGCCACAGACAGAGCAACCAACTTGAAGCAAATGACAAAAATACAAAGACTAGCGTGTATAGGGACAACCAGTGCGATGAGAACAACCCCAACCTCTGGATTGGAGGTGATTCTGAATCTGCTGCCGTTAGATCTATACATGCAGGAATCAGCTGCCAAAAGCTCCTCGAGGATCAGCCAAACGAACAGCTGGATCCCGAGCCTCGCTGGGAATGCGCAGGTCCTAAAGAAATACGTAGGGAGCGTAGTAAACTCTGACTATCTATCTCCCTATCTAGACTTCGATCGACCCTTCACCTGCTCGTTTCCGAGCAGAGACGAATGCGACAAGAATGAACCTACAAAAAGGAAATCGATATTCATCTTCACAGATGGATCAAAGATGAACTGTGGAACAGGTGCTGGCATATTCTCAGAGGAAATAGTAATACACAAATCAATCAGGCTTCCTGATCATAGTAGTGTGTTCCAGGCTGAGGTGCTAGCAATCGCTGAAGCGGCTCATTTGGTGTCAACAATGGAAATACCACACAGTGATGTCACCATATTCATTGACAGCCAAGCGGCTATAAAAGCAGTATCTGCTATCGAAATTAAATCAAAGCTAGTTCGCCGCTGTCGCGAAGAGCTCAAGGTTCTCTGCTCACATCATGTTGCTGATCTCTGCTGGGTTCCTGGTCACAGGGACATAGACGGCAACGAGATGGCCGACGAACTGGCAAGAAATGGATCAGCTACAGATCATGACCAGGCACTACAAACGGTCGAACCACCACTCTGTAACCTCAGAGAAAGGGTGGAATACAAAACCCGAATAAAAGCCAATACCAGGTGGAAGTCATTGACTACCTGCGAAATATCTCGGAAGCTCTGGCCAGAATACAACGGAAACCGGACCAAAAAACTTTTGCGGCACGACAGAAGCTCCTTATCTAAACTGGTAGGGGCTCTCACTGGTCACAACTTTCTCAGAACCCATACAATGAAATTAAATCTCAAGGATAACGATGACGACGAGGATACACCTCATTTCCTCTGTCACTGCCCGAGTCTCTGTCACCTGAGGAACAGAACACTTGGAAGCTACTACTTCCAAGAGCTTTCCGATATTCCATAACCCTATCTTTACAGGTTCCTACGAACATCAGGATGGCTGGATAGAGTGGAGTAACCCGTAGTAACGATAAGGAAGGACGTAATCCCACCAAGGGTATCACAATGGGTCCGCATGGACCTAAGTGTGGCGGAATAGAGAATCCTCTACTCCACCAACCCGTTAACCTAACCAAACCTATCTCGAATTTCCATTATGGCTGTACTGTGCTAAAACATATTAAGGGTATTCAGAACCCCTTGAATGCTAAGTGGAGCACCGAAGTTACGTGAGCGGGACTGGTTACGAATGTGAAGCTGAAATCCTCGCAAAGCGCACCACAGGTAATGTTATTGAAAAGAATTGTTGTGATAGAGGTCTGTTAGACTACTGGACATATACTAAACTGGTCCACGAATTTGGTTAAGCGGGACTGGCCATGGAGGCCACACAGATAATTTTAATACGTTTTTAGCTCTCGGCGTTATTTTATGGCAACCGAACACCATGTAGCTCAGCCCACCAACTAACCTAACCTAAGTTACCGCAGTACTTTTATGAAAAAATGTATCTCTATGTACGATTACGGCGAACGTCTGTTTAAAGCTTTGTTGGGAATTTTTCAGGACAATACCTCCCTTCATATGAGCTCAATGTAGTAGTTTCCGCTTTTAGATAGTCTATTTCAGAAGAATAGAAACAAAATACAGACCTACAGACCTGGGATTAGCTTGATACCTAATTTAATTATATCAACTTGTGCCCAAGAATCAAAGAGGATTTACAAGGACTTTCAAATGAATTACCACAAAAACGAACAAAGTTCATCCACAATAAGTCCTCTTCGTCCTCACCAAAGTGGAACATTTCCTCTGCTCCCAATCCGAATCGAACCTTGCAAAATGTTACATTATCCTGTAATTTAATTTCCAATTCATTTATTGGAGAGTGCGAGACAAAGCCACCTTTGACAGGAAGTAATTGAATTTTCCATTACAGATTCCCCTCCGGCTTATCCTTTGTCCCTTAGTCGCAACAACTGTTCGCATTGACCCAATGTCACCATACATCTTTGTAGTTTCCAATCAATGAAGTCAATCAGCAAGGAAGCAGGACTTTTGCTACGCATTTCATTTGATTCCCCACATGGCAGGCTTAGGCTGACGAGGGGAGTTGTGAAAGGTTAATTGAATTGCCACTTACATGTACATTTGACCTCCTTTGATATTTTAGTACAACAGTACGACATTCACGTGGCAAATATACATTCAGTACTTTTCCAACATCCTGTTCAGCTGGCTTAAATATTTCTGTCGGTTGTGGTTTCTTCATATTTTTTTCTGTTTTAAAAATTCTAATCCTTGACGAGAAAATCAGAACAAGGTAAAGCCCACATAATGATTTCTCAATCCGATTATAAAGCGTAAGTTGGCTAATCCTTGCATTCCTGTAGATCCGTTTTTGCATAAATGTTACAAAGACAAAGTTCCAGTGAGAAGGTGAAATTACGGTTAAAAGAGAGTGGAATACCTGAAGTGGGTATTAGCCTTACATAGCTGAGGATGAAATAAATTCATGTTTGGCAGATGTTGGGTGGATTTGTTATCTTTGAATGGAATTGGAGGTTTTGGGGCAGATGCCTTTTCAGAGGAATTGAATGATGAGAATTTATGAAGTTTTTCCAAATCTAACCCTCATTTACAGGACTTTATTGAGAGAAGATATGCACATAAATGTCTACCTAACCATTCATAAAATTCCCAATAATATTGTTATCCTTTTCAGCAGAGGACTTTGTTAGATATTTCTTATGGGTCTTCTACATTTTTGTATGGGAGTTCATCCCATTCCTAATTTTTTATGCATAATACCTTCCAGCCTACAATTTACAAGGCTTTGCACGAAAACGCAATTTATCAATTAGACCGACAAAGGGACGCTGGTTTGGGGCGCCAGTTAAAGGTTATTTTATGTGCTATAGATATGAATAGTCCACTTAGGAATTTAATTTAAATTCAAGGACTCTCGACGGGACTGAATATAAACATGGCTTTTCAAATCAAATTGTCCTTGAAGTAGGTACTGTCTGAGGGATGAAAACAATTTTTCATTTTTTTGAAGGGTGCTCCTGCGGTTTCATATTTCGTTGAGAAAATATAAATTGAGGAGTGATGATATCTATAAAAAAAAAGCTGCAGAAGATGTTTTGAATCGTTTGAATCTAATATACACACAGGATGTTCACTGGGGTGGGGTTAACATGATGAAAATGAAAACAAATTCGTTTACTGGTAATAAATATTTTTATTGAATGATGGATAGGACGCCTGGAAGACAATGTCAGATAAATGGTGACTTTGATAGCTTTAGATATAAGGCTTATGCATATTTCAGGAGCACACAGTCAGCAATAAGCCAGATGGTTGAATTGTTTGCGACTCTTGGCTTGTAATAGATATCATCTGAATCCTTTGCGGTTAAAAACTGTTTATATCGTTAGATAAGTTTTTGGGAACTAACACCATCATTGGAGTATTTAAAGGTCTGGGATACAACACATATCGAGAATGGACAAGCCATTGGATTCCTCTACTTTAACTCATTTTATTTAAGTTTAGCTGCACTTGAATCCCGACTGGTCAAATTTATAGGCTATGCGATTATATGAAACCATTTGAGCTTTCATCTAGCTGATGCCTTCCAACTCTGACTCTCTTCCTTCACGAGGCGACCGCCCAGTGCATAATATGTTAAAAGTGGAGATAGAGAGTTTGGATCCCTGTGTAAAGTCATCTGAAATTAGTCTTGGCAGTCAGCTTAACAGTCAGCTAAATCAATGAAGTCGCCATCACTAAGGCACATATTGTTTCCCTAAGTCAGGTAAATCAACTAAGTCGCCAACACTAAGGCACATTTTCCTTTCCTTTCCTAAAACGGCAGCGGAAAAATTTCCAAGATGTAGTCAACGGTGGCATCTACAGTCCCAGTTAGAATGGACAAATTGAACAGCCTACATGAGTTTCTTCGACATATTCGGACAACAGGTCATTTTGTTGCGTAGACCTTCTGTGCCTTTTTGGGTCAGTGCTGGCACGCTTGTTCCCCTCTTAGCTCGTCGGTGGGTGTGGGACTTGACCCTTGGCCTAGCACAACAAAAAAATCATGCCAGTCTTCTCGTCTTAGATGGTATAACGAATGCGAGACATTTTCTCATAACCCTCCATACCATGGTTACCATACTCGCCTTAGTAACCCCTTTCACTTGCTTTACTTACTCCGTTTTGCCGCCATTATCGTCCTTCCCTATGCAGCCATTCTCATCCAAGGGTTAAGGCCTGCTCAGAATGTATATCTGTAGCTGAGTGAAAAGTTAAAAACAAGGCAACCAATAGGCGCATACACAATGTGTATCTTCGTGAATCTGTAGCTTGAAGTTGAATAGAGGGCAACTTCATGCAAGAAATGTATCTCCCTATTGACAGCGATGCAAGATACCAGCTACAGATATGCATTCTGAGCAGGTCTTTAGTCGGCTCCCTTGAACAGAGATGGTGGCGGATGAACCGAAAGGCCAACGAATGCGCTCAATCCTGTAATGACTAACTGAAGGCCAGTGTCCTAAGGGTAACTAAAAAATTGGAGCTGGTTTTCTGGGTTGGGGGTTCTGCTTTGGGCTAATTACCAACTCACAGAAAAAACGTTGTTACGACGCAACTAAGAGCATTGGAAAGGTCTGAATTTATTACTTACGACGATGGTCGTATCTGTACCTGGAAAGCTTGAACAATTAGCAGGAAAAAATATAGCCGAACACCTAGTTTAAGCCCTAAGCTGCTGCAAAGCAGACATTACTGCCATCCAGGAAATGCGATGGCATAGGCAAAAGGTGGATACAAAAACTGGTACTAGTTATATTGAGCAGAAACCCCGTCTATTCGGATGCGGAGTTGTTTTAAGCAACAGACTTAGGTAAACGTTTCGAAGACATTAGCGAACGCATTATAACAAGCCCAACTCGCCAACATAGGCCTTATATGAGGCGCTCACCCTGCGATGAAGAGTAAAGATGACGTTGTCAAGAAATGTTTCTACGAGCTCCTTAACAAAACTTAAGTCATTAAATCATACTCCGGACAGGCTCTGTAGGCTCCACCCAGGAGGTCTTAAACTCCTCTTTGATGGAATTTTCAGCCTCGTCGTTAGGGGCGTGTACACATATCAGGCTTATGTTTTGGAACGCAGCTTTGATGCGGATCACAGAAAGGCGATCACTTATCGGCTTGAAGTCGATGACTTTTGTCCTAAGCCGACGAATCCGCACCCTAACACATGCAATCTTTTGTTGCAGCTGTAATAAATGTCGCAACTTTTTCTCTTCATCATACCTGATCCTATTTATTGTATCTCCTGGATTGCGGATATAAATGCCTTGTACCGGGTGAGGACAGATTCAAGTTTTTGAGTAGCACCCGGGTTGTAGAGTGTTCGTACATTCCAGGTACATACTCTCATATCAAATATACGAACTGGCCACTCAAAAATTCTAAAAGGACATACAAAATTCCGAAACCGGAACCTTACCAGGTTAAACTTTGATAATAGTTTTCGGGTCACAATGGCCCCAAAACAAATGACGAAGTGGGTACTGGTGTCTTCTCTGACAGGCATGGTGATCAAGGAAGCCTTATCTCGGATCGAAGAGAATGTAATATATGCCAAGGATTTTAGCATCTTCTCGGACAGCCCAGCGGACTTCAAATCCCTGGAATCAGTCTCAACAAATTCAAAGACAACCCTAGATTGCCGCTCATCTCTTCAGAAGATGTCAGAGCAGTTAAGCAAGACATGGGAATAAATTACCAGTTGTACCCGACACGGGTGCACTTGCTTTTCCTATCGCTACATGCAAAAGCTTACTAGCTCAGCATGCTAACAGCAAATCAAATCTCAGCTGGAGTCTTGGCACGACATGTCAAATAACCAAATTTGGTCAAAGCCGGATTTAAGAAGATCCAAGGGACTGACTTCGTTCTCTAGACAATAGGTTAGGTTAGGTTAGATGGGCTGTTGACGCTCGGGTGAGTCGTCAAGCTCGCATAGGCCTACGTGGGAACATAGCGATACCCTTCGAAGAAAGTACCCTGAAATAGAGAAGGAGGATACCTGGTTAAGTTCGCTAGTGATACTTATGCGGTGCTGGTCTGTGTTGCTCCTTCAGCCTCAAAGAGGTAGTTGCTCCATCCTGATCTGCTACAAAAACGGACTATCAGTGCTAGTGGTATAGTCGTAAGGTCACTTAGGTCATCGAAGTAAAGGCTGCCTAGTATTTTTAAACGACTGCCACTGATCGCAGGGCAGTGGCATAGTAGGTGTGAGAACTCTTCTTCGACGTCAGGGTCGCTGCATTTCCTGCAAAGTTGGTTCGCACCAGTCAGTTTTATCTTATTGGAGTGCTTACCCAACAGGTTGTGACCTGTTATCACTGTCACCGCTTTAGACGTGGATGCTCTGTTCAAAGCTGCTACAAAGCAGACATTACTGCCATCCAGGAAATACGATGGGATGGGCCGGGCAAAAAGAGGATGAAAAACTGTGACATCTACTATGGACCGTGTTATCGTGAGCAGAAACAGCGACTATTTGGATGCGGATTTGCTATAGGTGCCAGACTTAGGCAAGAAGTCTTATGTTTCCAAGACATTAGCGAACGCATTGTAACAATCCGCATCAAGGCCAAATTCGCCAACATAAGTCTTATATGCGCTCATGTTCCGACCGAAGAAAAGGATGATATTACTAAGGATTGCTTCTACGAGCTCCTCGACATAACCTATGAGCGACTACCAAAGTACGATGTTAAAATCGTGCTGGGAGATTTTAACGCAAAGGTAGGAAGAGAATACATCTTTAGCAGTACTGTCGGAAAATATAGCCTACACGTCTGGTAACGGACTTAGGCTAATTGACTTTGCTACGGAACGAAATGCCTCTATAACCAGCACACGGTTTCCTCACCTCGATATCCATAAGGGGGCATGGCGGTCTCCAGATCAACGAAAAGTCAACCGAATTGATGACATTGCGATAGACAAGAGGCACGCATCCATTATTTTGGATGTCCGAACATTCCGAGGGGCTAACATCGACTTGTTGTAGCCAAGGTAAGGATGCGGATATCCACCACGCCACAAAAAACCAGAAATACAGTGAAAAAATTTTAATGTCGAAAGACTGCAATCGCCAGAGACCGCCAAGACCTTCGCGCAACGCGTATCCCTTAACCTCTCGATTCACAACACACCACCATCATCTAATGTCGAAGAACAATGGCAACGATGCCAACAGGCCATTAGATCAGCCGCAACTGATGTGCTAGGTTTCGCGAGGCCACCAGCAAGAAACCCCTGGTTTGAGGAGGAATGCCGACAGATTCTCGCAGCCAAGAACGAGGCCTACAAGGCTAAGCTGCAGGTGAAGACGAGAGCTGCCATTGAGCTCTATAGGCAAAGAAGAAGGGAAGAACATCGGCTTTTCAGAAAGAACAAAAAAGAGCAAGAAAAGCGCGCGATCGAGGATATAGAGAGATGCCACTCCAGGAACGATGTTCGCAAGTTTTACCAAAGTGTAAAACGTCAAAGCCAAGGATACAAGGCTCGAACAGAATCCTGTCGAGATGAACAAGGAAATATCGTAGTTGAGACACAGTCGATGCTGAGGATATGGAAGAACCACTTCTACAGACTGTTAAACGGCGATGACGAACAACATTCCGCTGTCAGGCAGAACGAACCATTTAATATTGGCAACGACAGCGAAAACTGCCAACCACCCAACCTAAGTGAAGTGAGGATAGCAATATCTAAACTCAAGCTTCATAAGACCGCCGGAAAAGACAGCCTTCCCGCTGAGCTTTATAATGCTGGCGGAGATGACTTGGTAAGCAACATCCACTAACTCATAAGCCAAATCTGGTCGGATGAAAGTAAGCCTGAAGAATGGAACCTCAGCATCGTTTGCCCGATCCACAAAAAAGGAGAACCTCTGAGCTGCGCCAACTACAGAGGCATAAGTCTACTCAACATCGCTTACAGGATCCTATCTGCCGTAATATGTGAACGCTTGAAACCGTTTACCAACAACCTGATCGGGCCTTATCAGTGTGGTTTTAGGCCAGGAAAGTCCACAATCGATCAAATTTTCACACTTCGGCAGATCCTGGAAAAAACCCAAGAAGTCCAAATCGATACCCACCACCTATTTATCGATTTCAAAGCCGCATACGACAGCATTTATAGAGACGAACTATACAGAGCCATGTCTAGTTTTGGTATACCGCCCATACTCGTCCGTTTGTGGAGGATGACGATGGAGAATTTCTCGCTGCTCCATCAGGGTCGGAAACGACCTCACCGACACATTCGATACCAAAAAAGGATTTAGGCAAGGCGATGCGCTGTCATGTGACTTTTTCAATTTGATTCTTGAGAGGATTGTGCAAAACTCCCGAGCTAACACCAGAGGCACAATTCTCCAAAAATCGGTGCAACTACAAGCATACGCCGACATCATTGGTAGGACTCAACGTGATGTCATAGCCACGTTGGAGAGGAAGCGGCAAAAATGGGTTTAGCAGTAAATGAGGGTAAGACTATGCTGTCAACACGAAAACACACAACATCGACGAATTGGACAGAACGTCACCATTGACAGATATAACTTTGAGGTAGTACGGGACTTTGTCTACCTCGGATCCGCTATTAGCTCTGACAACAACACCTCGTCAGAAATCAAACGAAGAATTACTCTTGCCAATCGCTGTTTCTTATGGCTGAGAAGGCAATTTAGTAGTGACGCCCTCACTCGAACTACTAAGGAGATCCTATATAAGACCCTGATCATCCCAGTCATGCTCTGAGGCGCGAAGCGGATGAAGAAATCCTTGGTCGATTCGAGAGAAAAATTCTTCGGAAAATCTTCGGTCCCGTTTGCGTTGACGGGCTATGGAGACGAAGATTCAACCACGAACTATACGAGCTGTACAGCGTCATACCCCTGGTCAAAAAACTCCGCATTAGACGTTTAAGATGGTTAGGACATGTAGAAAGAATGGACAGGCTAGCATTCTTCGATTCCCAGCCAGACGTCGAACGCAGTAGAGGAATACCTCACCTTAAGTGGCGCGTACAAGTAGAAACCGACCTCAACCAACTTGGAGTGCGCAACTGGAGGCAGTTAGCTAAGGACCGGGCTAATTGGAGAGGCATGTTGATTGAGGCCCAGGTTCATCCCGGACTGTAGCGCCACTTAAGGTAAGGTTATGGAAGGATGCCAGAGCTTTAATGGCCGCTTGACTATGGAGATATCCTCATGTGATATGTCCAATATCCTAGCCAATTCGGGAGCTTCGAGTATGGCCCGGATCTCAGCTTGGAATACACTACACGAGTTTGCTAATCTAAAGGATGTAGCTAGCCCGATCTTTTCAGAGAAGACACCAGAGCCCACTCCGACTTCCATTTTGGATCCGTCGGTATAAATTGCTATTTCAGTGTTAGATAACACATTGCTTGAAGACCATTGGTCTCTGCTTGGTATTCTGATGGAGTAATTAGTATCAAAGTCGTGGTATGGGATAATGTAGTCAGATGCTCCATCCGCATATGTCATTGAGTTTAATATTGAGCTATGGCCAAAAGGCTTCGTGAGTAGATTGCCCGTTTCTTTGAGTCTTGCTGCGCTTTTTGCTGCTGTGTCATTGATTTGTAAGTCAATTGGTGTTATGTTTAGGATTGTTTCTAACCCTACTGTGGGGCTAGTGCGCATGGCTCCTGTCGTGAGTATGCATGCTGTCCTTTAAACAATCGTAAGCTTGGTCATATGTTTTGCTTTTTTCATAGCATTCCACCAGACCAAGCAACCGTATGTTAGGATTGGCCTGACAATGGCTGTGTATAGCCATTTTGTGACCTTCGGGGATGGGCCTCATTTTTTTCCGCAGATTCTGTTGCAGCTATAGAGGGCAATATTTTCTTTCTGTACTCTTTCTTCAACGTTTAGATTCCAGTTCAGTTTACTATCAAGTACCACCCCCAGATATTTCTCTAGACCATACATTAGCGCTACCATAGGTGCCATCACTGGACACTGTTTATTAGGAAGGTACACAGAAAGGCAAGGCCTTCAATCAAACGACTTCTGCTGGAGCTTCATGGACGAAGAGGAAAAGCAACAAACTCTTGGTGTAACAAAGATACTCGACAAGCTGTATGTTTTTTTTATTTTATTCCGCATCGGATATCTCGAAATCAAATTGAGTTCCGATTGGAACTGACTTTCATTTTGAAAATTTTGCTGAACGGATACCTCGTATCTTCAATCCCATTTACGATGAAGGACTATGAAGACGAAAATTCAACTTTGGACTTTAAAAGCAGTACAGCGATATACACCTCATCAAAAAATTCCGATTGACGAATTGATATCAATATTCCAACACGAAGAGGTTTCGATTCCTATCCATAAAGTAGGCACCATCTAGAGTAACATCTTCGAAAACAATTTCGGCCAATCCAAATATAGCCAACTACTATGTAACTTTCAATAGATGCAAAGGTGACTGATGAATATTTAAAGTCCCATGTGTCGTGTCAAGATTATCATAAATGTTACCGCTACGCTCATTAAAAAAACAAAAATGTCCAAAAACTCTCCCAGACTATATAGAGTTCGATACCAGAATCCAGAACAGAATGTTTTGTACGTTGCAAACTAAAATGTTGAAAAAAAATACTCTTTTCCATTATTCAATCCACCAATCTTCCAAATTGTAGCATTTCATCATTTACTGCAGTTCCATAGATTGATACGCCATTTCATAATCATCCTTGACTGTTGTCATTGAAGAAATATTCCAAATGTAACCCTACATTGATAGTTCCTGAAGCTTACCTGTAATGTCTTCCTCCTGTGAAGGTGGTAGCGACGATTGTGTACTACAGTATCTTCCTCTCCCCACATAATCAGACCTTGATTCCTGAAAAAAATAAAAGGTAACACAAATTAGTTTCACTTCAAATGAAAAGCAAAGAAATGGCGCCCAACGTGAGGGTCTTCATAAGTTTTAATAATTTTGAGCAAAATCAAGCAAAAAATATCTTTTGGTGATCTTATTGAAAAAAAACAGCATCCATATGTGGCATTTCGATTTTTGTGAATACAAAATATTTGCCTCGATAAGTACATGGTGGTCCATAATCCATGGAACTTTCTGAAAGTCTAATCGATTTTTCAAATCGCGCCGGAAGTTTATAAGGTTATACAAATTATGATGGAAAAAATGTAACGCATTCCTTTTTATTATTTAGTTCTTATGTGTAGACTTGTATAAATTAGATCATAGGTTAGGTTATAATGCCTGAAAGCGAGCACACTTAGACCAGTTTTAGGTCCATTGTGATATAAAATTAGGTCATACCCTTATACAAGGTTGGCCAAAAGAGATCACCCTATTGGAAGATGCTCTTTTTTTTGCAAATGGCAGCCAATGTCAAATCTGTTTTGACATTTGTGGACTAAACAGATGTAGAATACAAGTGCACAAGTAATGGAGCATCACACTCCCCAAGAAAGCGGAATAATCGTGTCTATTTTTTTTTTGCGTAACAATTCGTCTGTAGGGGTGGCGCAGCGCGAATTCCGTCGCCGATTCCCCGGCCGTCCGACACCGACAGCGCAAACACTGAAGAGTATGGGACCACACGAGACGAGTAGAGTATGGGACCACACGAGACGTTGCCAAGAGTGGCCGGCCCCGGAGCGCCCGTTGTGCCGAGAATACCGCCGCTGTTGCCGAGGATGTCGAACTGTCGCCGGAAACATCGACCAGACTCGCAATTAGCCATCAGCCGGTCGTCCCTAAGGCGAATTTTGGTCAAAGACTTGCGCATGTTCCCGTACAAAGTCCAGTCCGTGCATCAGCTGCTGCCTGTCGACCGCCAAACGAGTGTAACCACGACCAAGCCATCCTCAATCTCGAGGACGATTTTTCGCCCAAAATCATAATGAGCGATGAGGCTCATTTCCACTTCAGCGGGTACATGAACAAGCAAAACTATCGCTTCTGGGGCACCGAAAATCCACAAGTAATGCAAGAGGAGCCATTACACCCGCTCAAAGTTATTGCATGGTGCGCTGTTCACGCTTGAGGAGTCATCGGGCCATTTTTTTCGAGAACGCCGATGGTCAAACGACAACAGTGGACGGTGCGCGCTAAAGGCCCATATTAACCGAGTTTTTTGTGTCGCAATTGGACGAATTAGGACTGGAGGACATGTGGTTCCAACATTACGGAGCAACAGCACACACTGACGTTTCATTTAGAAAAAAATGAGAGCCAAACAACATCGGATGACTTCTTTTGGCCCACCTTGTACCTTAATGCCAAGTACTCCGCTTACAGAGTTTATCGTCGCCTGCTAAAATGACACTTTGAAGTGACATCTACGCAGACGATCTTTGATCGAAATCGAAATAAATTTGAAAGAGTTGTCTAACTGCGACCTCATTATTAAAGGAAGTCCCCAGGGTGGGTAGAATTATTAAAGAACAATGACCCATTGGCGATCAAGCCGAGGTATACCCTTTATAGCCTAGACTGAGAGAGAAACTTTGGTCGGTTCTGAAAATACCCGCATCTTTATACAAGGCAAGGCCATCCATTGACAAACTTAATATGATTGGATTCTTAAAATAGAGCTTTTGAAGTCACTACCCACTCAAAATTAAAAATTTTCGCCTTAAGGCTCGGTAAGACCCAAAGCCTTACCTTTTTTTTACAAACATTGTACATCTTGCTCAAAGGCGGGACCTTTAGTTTTATACCGAATGCGAAGGGCTGGTGGTATGATTTGTCAGAACATTGTTAGATAATTTTGGTGTTTTTTCTGCACTGCAGTTCATCGCACTAATAATCACACTATGCTGAGCCCGTAATGTATAGAAACGCCGGTAAGGTTACTCATGAAACCAAATCTTTGCCATTTCAAAATATTTCAAAATATTTCAAAATAAATTCGCGTGATGGCCTTACCCACTCGATCTTGTATCACATTGATGGGCTATTCTTTGGATATGTGTCCGCCTGAGCTCGATTTGTAGCTGGGTAGGATAGGACCTTGAGTGTTAACGAGTCATGGTATAAACCTCATTGTTCAGAGCCTTAGTCAGATCAAAAATGATCTTCTGGATAATCTTTCGAATCGTCGAGGCTCAATCGGATACGCCTTAAACCACACCATGGACTAGTAAAGATGCATTTTGCCTTCCGTTAGTTTAAAGGTGGATCTGTCTGAGATATCCCAACTCTATTGACATATGCTCAGTGGAATTTCCCACATCGGGTCCTATTAAATGAAACGATCGTTGAAAATTCCGTGTTATTGTTTAAATACGTCAAGGTATGTAAAACGAGAATCGTTTTAGGTTTGACGATAGTCGTTTTAAGTTTGTTTCTCGTTTGGGAATTTTGAGCAGTTAAACAATTCAAGTTCAAGACCTTTGTTTCAGAATGAATGCGTCAAACTTCGGCAGATCCTGGAAAAAATACAAGAAGTCCAAATAGATACCATACGACAGAATTTATAGAGACGAATTAAACAGAGCCATGTCTAGTTTTGGTATACCGCCCAAACTCGTTGGCCTTTCCACGGAGAAAGGATTGTGCAAAACTCCCGAGCCAACACGAGAGGAACAATCTTCCAAAAATCGGTGCAACTACTAGCATACGCCGACGATATTGACATCATTGGTAGGAGTCAACGTGATGACATAGCCACGTTTGCTAGAATAGAGAAGGAAGCTGCAAAAATGGTTTTAGCAGTAAATTAGGTTAAGACTAAGTATATGCTGTCAACACGACAACATCGAAGAAATAGACAGAACGTTAACATTGACAGATATTAAAAGTAAGACGCAAAACGAGAATAGTTTTTTATTTAACGATACTCGTTTTATCTTCTACGACAGTCGTTTTTTTACAGACTGACATTTGATTGAAGTTAGTTACTCAAGTTGGTTGTACCTACAAATCGATGGACAATTAGCGCTAGGGTGTGCTCTTTAGACGGAAAACTGTACTTTTGACCCAAATTTGCATCAACTTGGTTACGCAAAATCGTTCATAGTCCTTTCTCATATTTCATTATCGCTCTGTGTGATGACTGACTATCGATTACATCGGTATCGTTTACTTTCGCTCGTTTCGGGTGTGCAATGGCCGAGTTGTTAGGGTACTGGGCTATTAAGAGCGGGGTCTACGATTTTTTGTACAGCCCCATCTTGTGCGGAAGTCTGACAAACATCCAAGAGTATAAAATCGTCATGAGATTCAAAGATTCTTAGATTTTTAGATTTGATATTCAGCAGGAGTTCCCATTCTTTAGTGCAAAAAAGTGACTTCACACACCAAAATGGATGCAGAAGCAGGTTTGTGGCCCTGTATGAGCCGTTAATGCCAGATATTTATTTTTTTTATTTTAGTATACGCAATGGGGATCTAGTTCTTCAGTCGGATTTTGTTGTGTCCTTCCGTTTGACAATAGTTTCACTTTCTCGGATAGGTTGCTTATCGTAATCATGGCATCAATGACTCTATTGTTGTCTAGATTTTCCATTACATTCCATTTCCGAATTCTACGACCCAAAGAAATTATTCAGTACTATCCGTACAGAAAAGCTTCTAACATTGTCAATGTAATGATGTCCTTACTTCACATATTGCTTGGCTATCATTCACACTTACTAGAAGCCTGACTCTAAATTTTCTAGGAAGATCTCTCATTAAGGTTCACTCATCTAACCCAATGAACGGGCGCTCGAAAACGACATATATTTCCATCCTCTCTAATTAGAGCTTCAAAATTTCCCAAACCTGCGCTAATAATAATCAGAAAGTGTCGCTCAACACATGTAATGGCCTCCATTATGATATCACATTTATTTCATGAGAGGCAGTTTCCCAGCACATATCCTTATTAGTGAGTAATAAACTTGAATGTCCTTGAACAAAAGTTCATTCATTCTACTACGTGTGATAGATAAACTTTTCGCAAAACACTTAATTGGCAGCGCACACACAATAACCAATCCACTCGTAACAATGTTAGTGCAAACTTATAATTTGTTTGTTTCCGTGCGACTCCATTTTCTCTTCGTTCCCTTATCCGTTATCTCATATCCGTTCGAACCTTTATCCCGCCCCCTCTAAAAACTAAAGTTTTCATTTCCATCGCAAACTTTGTAGCCAATCATGTTTCAAAACTTCGTTTCCTCTTCGCATATGCCTTTCGTCATATCCGACATCGACATAACCTCAACTAATATCCTGCACAGCACTCGAGGGTGTGAGGACGGCCTGTAATTATGGAATTTCTACCCATCTCCTTGGGTTTAGTTTTACCGATGATCCACATTCGATCCACATCCGGTAATTAATTATCCTACTGCGCATAGAGAGAATCCTTTGCAGCACAAAAACTCGTTAATAAAATTAATTACAACGGTATCTGGTATCACAAACACTGCAAAGCGTCAATGACTGACGGTCGGTTCGTCCTGACGAACATTGACCTTTTGGCGCCAGAGGTTACATTATAGACGAAATCCGATATCGTTAATTAGTCATAAAATCCTTTTGGTAGGGCTAATCAAAACAAAGGATGGGGCCGGAGTTCTTAACAACTAACATCCCTGTCCATGAATAGTTGACCTTCCTGCGGTAGGTCATAATGTGATGGGGGATACAAATTTTTGACAATAATTGTCAATTGCGGGTTGACAGGTGGGTGGGTGGTGGTTGTGAGAGCATGGAAACTTTTTTTTTACGAGCAGCAGCTGGTTTGATGGGAAAAGTTGCAAAATATCATTTTGTGGTCGGGCGATTTGTGACCCGAGCAGTGAAGAACCTTAAACCACACTTGTGACGAGGGGCGAAGGACTTCATGTTTATGTCGCCCAGTTGCGCCAAAATAAAATTAATTTCCGGATGAAATTGTCAATTTTGAGATTTATTTGCGGTAACTGGAAATTGTTCTGTTGAAGATTTTGAACACTCCGATGACAGATGGATCACATGCTGACAAGAGGGTTTTGGGAATTCCGTCAGCTAAGTTAGCAGAAAATTGCAAAGCAGATGTAAACGATGAGTCGCATCGGTTGGGTGGTTGACATGACAAGATGTAGACGTGGCAACTATTGACAATTTGAGTTATTTGAAAAATTGTATATTTAGTACTGAAGGGATGAATTTAAGGAAACAGAAATAAGACATGAGCAAATGTGTTGTCATGAATTTAAGGAACCTTCCTTAAAATTTCATTGAAATCTCGCATTCTACGAGGGTAGGGACTATTTGACTCGTGGCGAATATGTTGCCTCCTCCTCTTTTCGTAAAAAGGGCCATTTTTTTCGAAAACGCCGCTGGTCAAATGACAACAGTGGACGGTGTGCGCTATAGGCCCATGTTAACCGAGTTTCTTCTGTCGCAATTGGACGAATTAGGACTGGAGGACATGTGGTTCCAACATTACGGAGCAACGACACACACTGACGTTTCATTTAGAAAAAAAAAGAAAGCCAAACAACATCGGATGACTTCTTTTGGCCCACCTTGTACCTTAATGCCTTGTACTCCACTTACGGAGTCTATCGTCGCCTCCTCCTATTTTCGTAAAAAGCTTTCAACCAGAGCATTATTGGTGAAGAGGAGGTTATGAAAAGGAAAGCGATTGGTAAAATTAAACCCCAAGTGCTTTGAGAGCCACAAATTTGGAAGTAAAAGCCTATGCTTACAAAGGTCATTATTATCGTTGCCAAATCATCGTCTTCGACATCGACTCATGTGACCAAAATGTCACATCAGGGTGTAATTATTAAAGGCCGACATGAATCTGACAATTTCCAAGCTATTAAGAAGATCAGTAGTAGTCGTCATCATGAGGACGATTTTACCAACTTACGTCGTTTATTGGGGTTTCCAGAACAACACTTTAAAGGAGAACATATCCTTTTTTACCGCGATCTATTTCACGTTTTTTATTCAATCGCATCTATTTTAATTAGGCGTCCTAATAGGAGTCTCTATTTCGATGAGAGCGGAGGGAAGACGTGTTCTCACACTAATGCACATTAACCATTCCAGGCGGCTGCGGAAGAACTCCCAAGATGGAGTCAACGGTGGCGCCTACCGTCCCAGTCAGGAAGTACAAAGTGAAAAACCTGAATGAGCCGCTTCGACATATTTTGACAACATGTCAACTAGGCCGGTGCTTAAGGATAGTGATGCGATTACATGAGGACACAAGCGTTCTCACTCTAGCCTCTCACTATCAACTCCTACTCTCACCACCACGCTGGTGACTGGTGGGTGCCTAGTACCTCGACTGGAGATGGGGTATTAAACCCCTGTGGAAGGTCGTTGATGGCAGCAAACGAGAGAGGGGGGAGGAGTGCCCTCTCACTAAGCCACTCACTCTCAGGCGGCCGGCAGCGCAGGAATTCCCTAGATGGAGTCCACGGTGGCGCCTACCACTACAGTTTTATCGAACTGGTAGTGAAATCCCTATATGAGCTGCTTCGACATATTTGAACATCAGGTCTATAGGGATTTCCAATACTGAGCCAGGGTATTGGAAAAGAGTTGGTGGCGGAGGAGCCCTTAATGGGTCAACGGCAGCGCTCATACCCCAAAAATGGGCTACTGACATCGGTATTTTTTTCTGGCCCGCTGTCCCAGGGTCAAAACAAGGGCCTGGCCCTCCAGGTTGGGGGTTGTGCTTTGGGTGAACTACCCATCCACGGAAAAAAAATATTGTTACGAAGCAA
The DNA here is from genome assembly GCA_932526625.1 of Rhingia campestris. Taxonomy (NCBI): domain Eukaryota; kingdom Metazoa; phylum Arthropoda; class Insecta; order Diptera; family Syrphidae; genus Rhingia; species Rhingia campestris. The sequence goes on from OW052184.1 coordinate 21,454,188, forward strand.
CCAATAGCCTCGGAAAGGACTGATATTATTGTTGACGACCATGCTAAACGGAAAAAGGACAACGACGTTTGTATCTGCACCTGGAATGTGAGAACATTAAACAGGAGAGGTGCAGGCGAACAACTAGCGGAAGCCCTAAACTGCTACAAAGCAGACATTACTGCCATCCAGGAAATACGATTGGATGGGCCGGGCAAAAATCGGATGCAAAATTGTGACATCTACTATGGACCGTGTTATAGTGAGCAGAAACAGCGACTATTTGGATGCGGATTTGTAATAAGTGCCAGACTTAGGCAAGAAGTCTTATGTTTCCAAGACATTAGCGAACGCATTGTAACAATCCGCATCAAGGCCAAATTCGCCAACATAAGCCTTATGTGCCCTCATGCTCCGACGGAGGAAAAGGATGCTTCTGCGAGCTCCTTGACAAAAACTATGAGCGACTACCGAAGTACGATGTTAAAATCGTGCTGGGAGATTTTAACGGAAAGGTAGGAAGAGAAGACATTTTTAGCAGTACTAACGGAAAATATAGCCTACACGTCAATACGTCTGGCAACGGACTTAGGCTAATTGACTTCGCTACGGAACGAAATGCCACTATAGCCAGCACACCGTTTCCTCACCACGATATCCATAAGGGGACATGGCGGTCTCTACATCAACGAACAGTCAACCAAATTGATCACATTGCACGCATCCATTATTTTGGATGTCCGAACATTCCGAGGGGCTAACATCGACTCGGACCACTACCTTGTTGTAGCCAAGGTAAGGATGCGGATATCCACCACACCACAACAAACCAGAAATCCTGTGAAAAAAATTAATGTCGACAGACTGCAATCGCCAGAGACCGCCAAGACCGTCGCGCAACGCGTATCCCTTAACCTCTCGATTAAAACCATATCATCAGCATCGAATGTCGAAGAACGATGGCAATAATGCCAACATGCCATTGGATGAGCCGCAACTGATGTGCTAGGTTTCTCGCGGCCACCAGCAAGAAACCCCTGGTTTGATGAGGAATGCCGACAGATGCTCGCAGCCAAGAACGAGGCCTACAAGGCTAAGCTGCAGGTGAAGACGAGAGCTTCCATTGAGCTCTAAAAGGTAAAGAAGGAGAGAAGAACATCGGCTTTTCAGAATGAAGAGAAAAGAGTAAGAAAAGCGCGCTGTCGATAATATAGAGAGCTGCCACACCTGGAATGATGTTCGCAAGATTAACCGTGTAAAACGTCAAGGCAGGGATACAGCCATGAACAGAATTTTATCAAGATGAAGAAGGAAACATCGTAGTTGAGACACAGTCGATGCTGAGGATATGGAAGAACCTAGCGGACTGTTAAACGTCGATGGCAAACAACTTTCCGCTGTTAGGCAGAACGAGCCATTTAATATTAGCACCAATAGCGACAACTGCCAACCACCCGACCTCAGTGAAGTGAGGATAGCTATATCTAAACTCAAGCTTAACAGGTCTACCGGAAATGATGGCCTTTTCCGTGAGCTGCATAAAGCCGGCGGATATGATATAATCCAACTCATAAGCAAAATCTGATCGGATGAAAGTAGCCTAAAGAATAGAACCTCAGCTTCCGTTTGGCCTATCCACAAAAAAGGAGACCCTCTGATCTGCGCCAACTACAGAGGCATAAGTCTACTCAACATCGCCTACAAGATCCTATCTGCTATAAATGTGAACGCCTGAAACCGTTTACCAAAAACCTGATCGGCCATTATCAGTGTGGTTTTAGGCCGGGGAAGTCAAAAACCCATCAAATTTTCAGACTTCGACAGATCCTGGAAAAATCCCAAGAAGTCCAAATCGATACCCACCACCTATTTATCGATTTGAAAGCCGACAACGACAGGATTTATAGAGACGAACTATACAGAGCCATGTCTAGTTTTGGAATACCGTCCAAACTCGTCCATTTGTGTAGGATGACGATGGAGAAATTTCGCTGCTAAGTCAGGGTCGGAAACGACCTCACCGAGACATTTGATACCAAAAAGGATTTAGGCAAGGCGATGCGCTGTCATGTGGCTTCTTTAATCTCATTCATGAGAGGATTGTGCAAAACTACCGAGCCAATACCAGAGGCACAATCTTCCAGAAATATATGCAGGTACTAGCATACGCCGACGATATTGACATCATTGGTCGGACTCAACGAAGGAAGCGTCAAACATGGGTTCAGTAGTAAATGAGGGTAAGACCACTTATGTGCTATCAACATGAAAGGACACCATTGACAGATATAACTTTGAGATTGTACGGGACTTTGTCTACCTTCGCTATTAACTCTGAGAACCAAGTCTCGTCAGAAATTAAACGAAGAATTACTCTTGCCAACCGCTGTTTCTTCGGGCTAAGAAGGCAATTTAGTAGTAAAGCCATTACTCGAACTACTGGGATGATCAGGGTCTTAAATCATCCCAATCCAGCTCTACGGCGCTGATGCATGGGCCGTATTAAAAGTGAAGCGAACTTCGCTCGATTCGAGAAGAAAAATCTTCGGTCCCGTTTGCGTTGACGGGCTATGGAGACAAAAAAAATCAACAAGGCGATATGCCCCCAGTCAAAAAACTCCGCATTGGACGTTTCAGATGGCTAGGACATTTAGAGCGAATGGACACAATTACTCCGGCTCTCAAAGTCTTCGATTCCCAGCCACACTACGGACGCAGTAGAGGGAGACATCGCCTTAAGTGGCGAGCACAAGTAGAAATCGGCCTCAACCAACTTGGAGTGTCCAACTGAAAGCAGTTAGGTATGGACCGGGCTAATTGTAGAGGCATGTTGGTTGAGGGCCAGGTTTATTCCGCATTGGACGTTATAAATGGCTAGGACATGCAGAGCGAATGGAATCCGTTTTGCAGAGTCAGGTTTATTTCGGACTCTAGCGTCACTTAAGGAAGTAAGTAAGGTCAACTGTCGATATTACTTTCGGATGTTATGCAACGTTAGGGTCTATCTATTGATTTTCCGTTTATCGTATTCACCACTGGGAATCGTACCTTTATGAGCAAATAGACTTCCAATAGCTCATACTCAAACCAGCTTAATTGATCCTTAAACATCCACATCAAACTGCCACCATAAGAATCAATACAAACATATACACGAATTTCAATTAAATTTCAACTTGATCCGCCTGGAAACGTTCGTTCCTAGCCGCCCTAAAGCGCAAGTTCTCGATGCAATCATATCCGCATCGAAATGTTCCATATTTCTCGTTTCAAGAAACTTTCACCCGCATCTCTCATTGGATCTGGAGCGCTCAATTTGCACAAACTTTCACCACACCGTTTGCACTAATTCAACTTAATTATTCAAGAACAACTAACGTTCAACTGCCGCATAAACAAAGGCTTCCAACAAGGCCTTCCAACAAAAGTGGTCCTCCACTGGAGAATAAATTATACACAACAGACGAAGCCCAAGCCGCTCCTTGAAAGAAAATCGGCGCACCGAAAATTACCCAACACAACGGATATTCTTCGCTTTCAGGATTTTCCTTTACGCAAAACTCTCAACGGATATAACGCACAAACACACACAGAGGATGCCTTCCCACAATAGAGATACTATTTGAAGAAACAATACAAAATGTCGCTCATATTTTTGTCATAAGCATCCTCATCGTCCTCGTTATCCTCCTCCTGGTTATCCTCTCGTCAGGCAGTAGAATAATCGCTTGAGGATAATTGTTTGTCGACAAGTTGAGACTGAAGTGGGTTGGCGATCCACATGGTTATCCTGTGATAAAAAGCCTACTCTACTCCTGCTGTTGATGCATAAATAACAACAGTCATTGTCTGAGGAGAATGCCATCGAAAATGTGTGTATGTGGCTTCAAAAGGACATCGATTGTCTCCTTGAACTTTTGAGTAGCGACACCCGTTCACCGCGAATGTACACGAAAAAGAATCCTCATTTGAGTAAATTTCTGCTCCTGTTTCTCGAAATTACGATGCAAGTGCATTTGGAACAGGAAATCCATCTCATCTCGTAAAAAGTAACCCAACAGCATTTCCCGGTGGTGAAATGCTGGAGGAGGCATGCCTCGTCATGCTTCTGCACCTGGGACACATGCTGCTTCACAGTACCTCTTCCTCGTAAGGGTGTGTGAATGAATTTTTAAAGCTAAGTGAGAATCCAGGGATGAAGGCGCCAACACTATGTTTGTAGGGGATGTGTCCTTTAGTTGCGGAAATAATAGGACATGATGAATGAGTGGCGTCAGTCTGCCACTGGATATTGCCTTCGTTAGTTGTTGTTTATTGACGAGGCTGCTGGCTTGAAGGATGCTGATGTCAACAGGCGATAAGTGGATGATTTGGTTCATAATTTCAGGATTGTTTAAGGGCATGTGTTGGAAATTTCAAAGGAAATTTATTGATTGTTAGAAGGGGCACTTGAGGATGCTGGAGGCACGAGGCTGAATTTTATGTTTTCAAAGTAATTGACAAGTGGATTGTGCGGCGTTATTCATGAGCTTTTCGTAAATAACAAGATGTCACAGGACTGAAGTTTTAAGTGCTTGTTGTGACATTCTTTAAACAACTGGATAAAGTGTTTGAACGAGGACGTTTTTGCGCTACTCCTTGACTATATGATATGATTTGGTTGTATATGTCTTTTCTACTAAAAAACTACTGAACAGATGTTTGAACTTTTTTTTTAAAATGGCTTAAATCCTTGTAAATCCTTATACCATTATGGACTCTTTATTATGCGACCATATTAACGCTTTTTAACTAACAGGTGCGCCAAATACAAGTTTAGTTTTTTTTTAAATGCAATGAAATGGACAAAATGAAATTTTTTCGATGTATTGGACAACGTTGTGTTCCATAATTAATGAGAATATTTGCAAGAGCAAATATTCTCATTAATTATGGAACACAACGTTGTCCAAGTGTCTGCCTCGGCTGGCTTCGCAGTAGCGCATTACGTCACTCCAATTTTCCAAGACCTTGTTGATGGTAACAGACCGTAGCTCACGAATTGCTTGGATGATTTTAGCATTAAGTGCCTGAATCGTTTCCGGATTGTTGGCATAACATCGGTCCTTCACGGTTCCCCACAAAAAAAACAGCAAAGGGGCCAAATCGCAGCTTCGAGGCTGCCAATTGGCATCGCCAAGACGGCTAATAACACGATTTGGGCAGTCGGTGCTCAGAATATTGATTGTGGCATGGGTTGTGTGGCATGGCACGACATGCATGAACCACAAAATAACTTACTTACTTAAGTGGCGCTACAGTCCGGAATGAACCTGGGCCTCAACCAACATGCCTCTCCAATTAGCCCGGTCCTTAGCTAACTGCCTCCAGTTGCGCACTCCAAGTTGGTTGAGGTCGGTTTCCATTTGTGCGCGCCACTTAAGGTGAGGTCTTCCTCTACTGCGTCCGACGTCTGGCTGGGAATTGAAGACTCTTCGAGCCGGAGTATTGGTGTCCATTCGTTCTACATGTCCTAACCATCTTAAACGTCCAATGCGGAGTTTTTTGACCAGGGGCATGTCGCTGTACAGCTCGTATAGTTCGTGGTTGAATCTTTGCCTACATAGCCCGTCAACGCAAACGGGACCGAAGATTTTTCCTCTCGAATCGACCAAGGATTTCTTCATCCGCTTTTGATACGGTCCATGCTTCAGCGCCGTAGAGCAGGACTGGGTTGATCAGGGTCTTATATAGGATCTCCTTAGTAGTTCGAGTGAGGGCTGTACTACTAAATTGCCTTTTTAGCCCGAAGAAACAGCGATTGGCAAGAGTATTTCTTCGTTTGATTTCTGAAGAGATGTTGTTGTCAGAGTCAATATCGGAGCCGAGATGGACAAAGTCCCGTACTACCTGACAGTTAAATCTGTCAATGATGACGTTCTGTCCAATTCGTCGATATTTTGTGTCCTTTCTTGTTGATAGCATATACTTTGTCTTACCCTCATTTACTGCTTAACCCATTTTTGCCACTTCCTTCTCTATACCAGCAAACGTGGCTATGACATCACGTTGAGTACTACCAATGATGTCAATATCGTCAGCGTATGCTAGTAGTTGCACCGACTTTTGGAAAATTGTGCCTCTGGTGTTGGCTTTGGAGTTTTGCACAATCCTCTCAAGAATCAGATTAAAGAAGTCACATGACAGCGCATCGCCTTGCCTAAATCCTTTTTTGGTATCGAATGTGTCGGTGATGTCGTTTCCGACCCTGATGGTGCAGCGAGAATTCTCCATCGTCATCCTACACAAACGGACGAGTTTGGGCGGTATACCAAAACTAGACATGGCTCTGTACAGTTCGTCTCTATAAATGCTTTCATATGCGGCTTTGAAATCGATGAATAGGTGGTGGGTATCGATTTGGACTTCTTGAGTTTTTTCCAGGATCTGCCGAAGTATGAAAATTTGATCGGTTGTGGACTTTCCTGGCCTAAAACCACACTGATAAGGGCCAATCAGGTTGTTGGTAAACGGTTTCAAGCGTTCACATATTACGGCAGATAGGATCTTGTAGGCGATGTTGAGGAGACTTATGCCTCTGTAGTTGGCGCAGTTCAGAGGGTCTCCTTTTTTGTGGATCTGGCAAACGATGCTGAGGTTCCATTCTTCAGGCATATTTTCATCCGACCAGATTTGGCTTATGAGTTGGTGGATGTTACTTACCAAGTCATCTCCGCCGGCCTTATAGAGCTCAGCGGGAAGACCATCATTTCCGGCGGCCTTATTAAGCTTGAGTTTAGATATTGCTATCCTCACTTCACTTAGGTTGGGTGGTTGGTAGTTTTCGCTGTCGTTGCCAATATTGAATGATTCGTTCTGCCTGACAGCGGAATGTTGTTCGTCATCGCACTTTTAACAGTCTGCAGAAGTGGTTCTTCCATATCCTCATCTCGACTGGATTCTGTTCGAGCCTTGTATCCTTGGCTTTGACGTTTTACACTTTGGTTTAACTTGCGAACATCGTTCCTGGAGTGGCACCTCTCTTTATCCTCGATCGCGCGCTTTTCTTGCTCTTTTTTCTTCTTTCTGAAAAGCCGATGTTCTTCACTTCTTCTTTGCCTATAGAGCTCAATGGCAGCTCTCGTCTTCACCTGCAGCTTAGCCTTGTAGGCCTCGTTCTTGGCTGCGAGCATCTGTGGGTATTCCTCATCAAACCAGGGGTTTGTTGCTGGTGGCCGCGAGAAACCTAGAACATCAGTTGCGGCTGATCTAAAGGCTTGGCATCGTTGCCATTGTTCTTCGACATTAGATGCTGGTGGTGTGGTGTGAATCGAGAGGTTAAGGGAAACGCGTTGCACGATGGTCTTGGCGGTCTCTGGTGATTGCATTCTTTCGACATTAATTTTTTTCACAGCATTTCTGGTTTGTTGTGGTGTGGTGGATATCCGCATCCTTACCTTGGCTACAACAAGGTAGTGGTCCGAGTCGATATTAGCCCCTCGGAATGTTCGGACATCCAAAATACTGGATGCGTTCCTCTTGTCTATCGCAATGTGATCAATTTGGTTGACTGTTCGTTGATCTGGAGACCGCCATGTCCCATGCTATAGTGCCATTTCGTTCGTAGCAAAGTCAATTAGTCTAAGTCCGTTACCAGACGTGTTGTCGTGTAGGCTATATTTCCGCGTTAAAATCTCCCAGCACGATTTTAACATCGTACTTTGGTAGTCGCTCATAGGTTTTGTCGAGGAGCTCGTAGAAGCAATCCTTAGTTGCATCATCTTTTTCCTCCGTCGGAGCATGAGCGCATATAAGGCTTATGTTGGCGAATTTGGCCTTGATGCAGATTGTTACAATGCGTTCGCTAATGTCTTGAAAACATAAGACTTCTTGCCTAAGTCTGGCACTTATAACAAATCCGCATCCAAATAGTCGCTGTTTCTGCTCACTATAACACGGTTCATAGTAGATGTCACAGTTTTTCATCCTCTTTTTGCCCGTCCCATCCCATCGTATTTCCTGGATGGCAGTAATGTCTGCTTTTAAGCAGTTTAGGGCTTCCGCTAGTTGTTCGCCTGCACCTCTCCTGTGTAATGTTCTTACATTCCAGGTGCAGATACGAATGTCGTTGTCCTTTTTTCGTTTAGCATGGTCGTCAACAACAATATCGGTCCTTTCCGAGGCTATTGGTTGCTTCGTAACAAAAGCTTTTTTCCATGGATGGGTAGTTAACCCAAAGCACAACCCCTAACCTGGAGGGCCATGCCCTTGTTTTGACCCTAGGACAGTGGACCGGAAAAATACCGATGGCATTAGCCCATTTTGGGATATGAGCGTTGCCGTTGACCCATTGAGGGCTCCTCCGCCACCAACTCTTTTCCAACACCCTGGCTTAGTATTAGAAACCCATATAGACCTGGTGTTCAAATATGTCGAAGCATCTCATATAGGGATTTCACTACCAGTTCGATCAAACTGGAGCTGTAGGCGCCACCGTTGACTCCATCTAGGGAATTCCTCCGCTGCCGCCTGAGAGTGAGTGCCTTAGTGAGAGGACACTCCTCCCCCTCTCTCGTTGGAGGTTTGTTACCCCATCTCCAGTCGAGGTACTAGGCACCCACCAGTCACCAGCGTGGATGTGAGAGTAGGAGTTGATAGTGAGAGGCTAGAGTGAGAACGCTTGTGTCCTCATATAATCGCATCACTATCCTTGAGCACCGTGAATCAGTAAACTCCGATAAAAATGCAGCAACAGGCAGGTTTGGACCCAAGGCCCAGTTTCTTCCCCCTTCGAATGTGTACTTCTTCCAAGATGGCTGTTTTTGCTCAATCTGGATGATTTATCATAGCGGGTGATTTTTTAAACTTTTTTTTATATAGTCGAACAAAACACTCAATTTGCATTAAATATTCAATTTTTTTATTGTAATCGTTAAATAGGCCTTTGAAAGACAACTTCATATAAATGTTGTCCGCAGCTCCGTTTCAAATGGCCCATTCGGAAGGTGCAATTTTGCCTCACTTTTTCGAGCATTTCGGCCTGTATTTCACGAATTACGCGTGTTATGTTATCCTGTAAGGCTTCAATTATAGTCGGCTTGTCTACATAGACACACGACTTTACATAACCCCACAAGAAATAATAAAGAGGCGTTAAATCGCATGATCTTGGCGGCCAACTCAGGGCCATTTCGAGAGATAAGCTGCTCACCAAATTCATCCTTCAACATTTCCATTGTTTCACGAGCTGTGTGGCATTTGGCGCCGTCTTTATGAAACCACATGCCAACCAAGTCCAACTCAGCCAACTGGGGCAAACAAATTTTCGCGTATCATGGCTCGATATCGTTCGCCGTTGACGGAAAGTTTCTTCGTCGTCTTTGAAGAAAAATGGACCGATGATGCCACCAGTCCATAAACCACACCAAACTGTCGTTTTTTCGGGATGCATCGGTAATTCTTGTATGGCATGTGGCTGTTCATCTCTCCAGATGCGACAGTTTTGCTTATTTACGTATTCGTTGAGCCAGAAATGAGACTCATCGCTGAACACAATTTTTCGATAAAACAGCGGATTTGCACATTTTTCACAGAGTACGAATTTTGATAACAAATTCCAATAATTTGCAATAGTTGCTCGGTTGTAGGTCTTTCCATGATTAAATGGCAGAGTATACTGAAAACTTTTTACTTTGACAGATGACGTTTGGACGCCATTACTAACCAAGGCTGACAACCTAAAAAACTTTAAAAAATCACTGAGCCTGAGAGTGATAAGTTATTTAAAAAAAATTAATCCCAACGCCATTTAATTTATTTTTACCAACTTTAAATTTCTGGTCGCTCCGACTATGAACCACCTGATTGATGGGTTTATTGCCACCTTCACCTGACCTTTAAATTCTTTCAAAGCACTTTCTAGATCCATTCATGTGCATGGGAGTAGTAAGGTAGGAAATGCTTTCAAACCTTTTCCCGCAACTGTCCATACGGTCTTGTCATGATAATGAAAATGGTTCTCGAAAGTCCACATCTGAGTAGACGACGCAGGTTGTAGTCAAATACTGCAACGCTACCATAAGGGATTGGGACTCGTTTTTGTATTTGCATATCGAAGCAATTTGCATAATGCATCGTCCGGTAACGGCAGAGGGACAGCTTGTGGGTACCTAATGGAAGTCAGCCATTAGAATTTTGTTTTTGCAGACGGGGAAAGTTTCCTAATTGTACGACTAAGTCCTAACAATATACGAGGGGTGATATCTCCTGGCTATATGTAGATAGTTAGATACAGCATTAAAGTCCATTCGCTTAAAAATTAATTTTATCAAAAGTCCCACATCTGATTTCGCAATCTCATTGGATGTGTATCTTTCCACAGAAACTGTCATTACGCTTAATTCAAATCAAATTCACTTGGACACCCAACGAGTGCAATACAACTACTCGTCACGATTTTTGCACAGATAAACAAGTATCTAGCGTCTGTTCGTTGGTGAAAACATGAAAAAATTAAATGAATTTTTGATGAGCCGTAATAATTTAGTTTTGCGACACGACTCTGCATCGTTGGATCTCGACAAAAATGTCCCTCCAACAGACACTTACGGGTGGCAGCAGTGTCTATGAAAATATTTTTACTTTTGTCTAGTTTTTGTTTTGCCCCCCTACTCCTCCACCAAATGAATGATAATATTATACCTCAAGCCCCTGCCCCTCACAGACACCGCATTAAGCATACTCTTCGTTAGCTTAATGCTATTATAAAATTCGTGCAAGTATTAAAGTTAGATTCGTTCTGTGAAAGCATCCTCGTCATGAGAATGCCGTCGTCGTTGTAATCGCGGTCTCCCACGAAACTGAAAGTATTTTAAATTTTTTTCTTAGAATTTTTTTTTTTGAAATATCGTTCATTTTCTTGGCAAGATGTGGGGAACTATTTTTTTTTAAATAAGCGTGTGGTGTCGACAAAAATTAAAATTAGAAGACATTATGTGTGGGGGAATTTTTTGTATCTATGAGATACCTACTTGTGTTGTTTTATTCAAGAATAAACAAAACAAAAGTTTATAAATATTCAATGACGATAAAATTGTTCGGAGTTTAACGGGAAAATAATTTCAATTTGCAAATTTAAATGGAAAAGTCATTAAAATTTGTAAATTTTTATGTTTTTCCATAAAGTTGATTGATTACGTTGACACAGATACATAAATTAAATGAACTTCAAATTTGCACATAAAAAGTTTGCCATCAAAGAACAGGGGCTATCCTTCAATGGATATCTTAGCAATTAGAGGGTTGTTGTGGTAAGATAATGGGTGATCCATTTCGAGGTTCCCTACTTTTTTAAAGAAAAAAACACAGAAAATTCAAATTTAATGGAGAATGTTTATTATCATTTGAAAGAACATTCTTTGGCATTTATTTTTTGAAGATTATGTCTATAGTCTATCAAATGTTGGCCGTTGCTTCGTCGCAGATGGTCCATCCGTTGAGTCCAATTTTCGATCACTCGTTCGAGCATTTCGACTGGTAACTGGCGAATGACACGCGTGATGTTTTCCTCCAAGGCCTGAATCGAAGCGGGTTTGTCGGCATAAGCTTTTGACTTTACATATCCCCACAGGAAAAAGTCTAACGGTGTGATATCACACGATCTTGGTGGCCAATCGACCGGCCCAAAACGTGAAATTATGTGCTCACCGAAATGTTCTCTCAATAAGTCCATTGATTGATGCGATGTGTGGGAAGTGGGGCAGTCTTGCTGAAACCAAATGTCACCGAGATCAAGAGCTTCAATTTCAGGCATCAAATAGTCGGTTATCATGGCACGATAACGGTCGCCATTGACGGTTACGTTCGCACCGGCATAATCTTTAAAGAAATATGGACCGATGATTCCACCGGCCCACAAACCACACCAAACCGTTGTTTTTTTCTGGATGAAGTGGCAGTTCTTCAATCTCTTCAGGTTGCTCTTTGTCCCAAATGCGGCAATTTTGTTTGTTTACATACCCATTGAGCCAGACATGGGCCTCATCGCTAAACAAAATTTGCCTCGAAAACGTCGGATCTTCTTGGAACTTTTCAAGAGCCCATAGAGCGAAGCGATGTCGCTTGGGAAGGTCGAGCGGCTTCAGTTGTTGCACAAGCTGTATTTTGTACGCTTTCAATTTAAGATCCTGACGTTAAATGTGCCAAGTCGTTCCATACGTCAGTCCGAGTTGCTGCGAACGGCGCCGAATCGACTCCCTACGGTCTTCGTGTACGCTCTCAGCTACGGCCGCTATATTTTCTTCACAGCGTGCTGGACGTGGTCTATTCGGTCGAATATTATCCAATAATGAATGCTGGGTCTCAAAATGGGTGATGGTGTTGCGAATAGTACGCTCAGTAGGCCGATTATGTTGACCATAAGTTGAGCGAAGTGCACGAAACACATTCCTCACAGAACGTGAATTTTCATAATAAAGTTGAACAATTTGTAAACGTTGTTCACGCGTAAGTCTTTCCATTATGAAATGCCAAACAATACTAAACAAAAATAACATGACAGCATGACACGACTCACATGTGATCTGTCAAAAAAGGCTATTGAAAAAAGTATCTTTACTTGGGTCACCCGTTACTAGTAAACTTGGTTTTCAGTTGAAAAACTGTGGTGAGACTGTGCGACGTTTTGTTCGTCTTAACGTAATCAATACAGATTTCGTAAAAGCTTTTGGGTTCTTATGACAGGCCTTTTCCATTGGGTATTGTCAAAAATAATCCCTATTCCAAAAAAGGCAGTAAGGATGAGTACAGACCGATCGCAAATATAACATTTCTCTCGAAAATCTTAGATTCTCTCAAATGCGTGAGAATCTCTCAAGAAATAGCATGATTTGCCCTGAATAGTCTTGCTTTCATCCTAAATATAGCTGCACAACAGCTTTATTAAAAGTAGTGGAAGATATAAGGTAGATGAAAACCAGCTAACATTTCTTACTCTGCAAGATTTTTCGAAAGCATTCGACACTGTTAATCACGACATACCCTGTTCATACCCTATCCCATAGGGGTAAATTAGTTTTGACATTAAGTTTGTAACATACAGAAATAATTTAGATAGTTATACCTCAAAGTAAATGGATCGATTCAGAATCGCTAGCTGAGTCGATCTAGCCATGTCTGTCCGTCCGTACGTCACCAGTTTTTAGGCCTTAAATTTTGAGCTAGAATGATGAAATTTTGTACACGTGGTCTTTGTTGCTCCCAGCAGAACAAGTGTAAAAAATTTTGAAATCAACCCACTGCCACGTCCCCTTTTCAGAAAAACGTATTTTTTGGCCAAACCGTAAGGAATTTTAAAGAAGTGTCTGAGCAGCATATTTAGAGAATCGTAATATCTATATTTCGTCGATATAAATTTTTTTGCCACGCCCACTTTTTTTCTGGTCAAATTTTAAAATTTTCGAAAAAATTTTGATGCACAATCATTGGCAGTATTAATACCAACATTTCGTCAATAGACCATTTTAACCCACGCCCACTTTTTGGGGGCGTTTTCTTACAAAAACCATTTGTATACCCTACCCCAAGGCATATGCAATAGAAAAACGTTGTTTTTGTCGAAACATAAAAGATTTTGATAAACCTTCTGAATAGTGTTGTGACAACGTCATTTTCAATACTTTCAGGCCATAAAGACCACATAACCAAGACCAAGAACATAAGGCGTTCCGCAGGGCTTTTTTCTGGGACCGCTCTTATTCTCCCTCTACATCAATGAGCTACCAAAATATGTCAAATACATATGTATGCTGACGATGTTAAACCTTACAACAGCTACCGTCTTGGCCTGGTTGAAGATGGTGCGTGTGAAGTTAACCAAGATCTCCAAGCAATTTTTTTTTTGGGCAACAACAAATGGTGCACTTAATCCCACCAAATCGAAATGTCTTATAATTTCGAGAACTAGCGTAGGAGCACGCTTTTCCTGCCATTTTTTATGAGCTTTTCTTTTCCGTCTAACCAAAACTTTTATTTGCCGCTGGTATCCGTCAAGAATGCGAGGACTTATCGCTGGAAGCCATAAAACGGCCCAGAATGGTCATCAATTCTGGCGCCTGTCATTTACAAATATAGTACGATCGTTTTTTAGATTTTTTTAAATTGTTGGTCCTATGCGCGTGGAGGGTGAATGGAGGAGATGATACAACCGCGAACTCTATGAGCTGTACCAAGATGTGGATGTTGTCCAAAAAGCCAAAATACTTCGACTACATTGCCTCGGCCACTTCGAGCGAATGGACAATAATGCTCCAGCTAAGAAAATCTTCGAATCCCAGCACCCAGGTTCGAGAAGGCAAGGAAGACCGAACCTCCATTTCAAAGACCAAGCCATCGCGGATGCCAGAGCGCTTGGTCTAGACAATCAGGATCGTAGAGGATGAAAGGCTGCAGTGTCTCAGGCAGAGACTCTTCACGGGTCCGGAGCCCGATAAGTAAGTAAGTAAGTACGATAGTACCCAGGGCCAAGCTTTCTCACAACAATTCATGGGTGCGTATGTGTACTTTTCGCACAATGGCTTTAGTCGATATAATTTTCTCGACTTAATTAAAAATAAAACTAAGACATCAAGTAACATAATCCAAAAGAACAACCCACGTCTTTTTTTCTCAACCGCGTAGTTCTAATAATTGCCAAAAATTCTCATCAAATTTGGATCTTTCCCAAAAGGCAACCCACTTGATGTCACAACAGTATTGTATTCTTTAATTACCAATTTTATAACAATATTCCAATTAACCCTAGCGACACATTCAAACAGAGCTCTTTTTATGTGACCAAAGCACGAACGGCTTTTAGCTAGGACATGCCCATTCCAATCATGTATTCAATTAATAATTATTGTCCTGGCTGTGTTTTAACGCCATTATGCCGTGACAATTGCCATGAATTACAAAAACCAAACCTAATTGACCCTTTTCGACATATCCAAATACGTAATAGGAAAATGAAGTCCTATATTAGCGGTAAACAAATTAGGTCACATTAGAGGTGTCGACGAGTACTATTTAATAATTGAAACGGAATAATTTGGTTTAAAACACACGTTTGTCATCTGGATATTCATATGCAGCACAAGTAGGGTTTATGTTGGCATTTAAAAAATATCGGATCATCAGTCGATAAAGAAGACCGAACTTTTGGATTAAGGATTTCTCAAACGGGGGTGACAGGGCGCTTAGATTTAATAGCTGGAAGCATCTTGCCCAGGATAGATGAGAATGGAGGGCTACCTTGCCTCAGGCAAAGAATTTCAATGTATTCGGGATTTGGTGCAGTAAGTTAGTCGCCAATGTCAAACACTTCGGGTTAGGGTAAGGCATGTATGTCGTAGAAGGCTACTAAAATCCACACCCCGTATACCGAGTGTAAAGCAATGAGTACTACAAAAAGACTAAAAACCTCAACTTTCGGGAAAAGTTTAAGAGTAATATGGTCACCTACATGTGGACTTAAACAAAATATATGCGGCTTCAGAAGCTCGACAACGCCAGAAGTGTCGGCTCGCCAAACGAAGCTCAATGAAAAATAAAAGCGTTCTTCGAACAAGGCTAAACAAAGCCAAACTTCTTCGTAAAAACAAATCTCCACCTTAATTTTATGAATACATGACCCTAAAGAGTTAATTAATAATGAGCTGAAACCGATTGCAAACTGTCCCGTTAATTCAGAATACCATCCGGATGAAGAAGAACTCAGTCGCAAAACCGACTGGATTCTAAAGAAAAAACCGGTGCAGAAAAGGAATGCTGTATCCTTACCAGCAGTAACAAATCACGATATAGAGAATATTAATATTAACAGCTAAAACAACGGCCTCCACCACAAATTAATGTGATCGGTATTGACGATTGTAACAAGTTGCATACCATGATAAAATCGTTGCCATTATCAGGCTACCAAGTTACTTCACTTCAAAAATACACGGAAAGTCTGCGTTAAAGACCCGGAAAGTTACCATCTATTGTCTCGCAAACTAAATACCGATGAAATAGAATGGTAATCATATGAGAATGGATCTGAAAGGCATTTACGCGTTGTAGCTGGAGGGTTACATGCGTCGTGCTTATACACATAGAATGTGTTTCCCAGTGGCAACCATCGGGTACGGGTCTCATCCAACCGGATTTGACTTGCTAAACGATAAGTGCGACTGTTGATAACAAGATGTAAAACAGCAACACTATAATCACCATGGTCAGAATGACGCGGAATGAATACCCGGCCTGCCATCCCAGGCGAACCTATATAAGCTGCTTCCACATATTCGGACAACAGGTTATCTAGGAATTTCAAGGGTAAGTCAGGCCCCTTGAACAGAGATGGTGGCGGATGGGGGGATGGGGAGCACAACCCCCAGGTTTTTTTTTTCACCCATGGAAAAAAAGAATTGTTACGAAACATCTAATAGCCTCGGAAAGGACTGATATTACTGATGACGACCCTGCTAAACGAAAAAAAGACAACGACGTTCGTATCTGCACCTGGAATGTGAGAACATTAAACAGGAGAGGTGCAGGCGAACAATTAGCGGAAGCCCTAAACGGCTACAAAGCAGATATTACTGCCATCCAGGAAATACGATGGGATGGGCCGTGCAAAAAGAGGATGAAAAACTGTGACATCTACTATGGACCATGTTATAGTGAGCAGAAACAGCGACTATTCGGATGCGGATTTGTTATAAGTGCCAGACTTAGGCAAGAAGTCTTATGTTTCCAAGACATTAGCAAACGCATTGTAACAATCCGCATCAAGGCCAAATTCGGCAACATAAGCCTTATACGCGCTCATGCTCCGACGAAGGAAAAGGATGATATAACTAAGGATTGCTTCTACGAGCTCCTTGACAAAACCTATGATCGACTACCAAAGTACGATGATAAAATCGTGCTGCGAGATTTTGACGCAAAGGTAGGAAGAGAAGACATCTTTAGCAGTACTGTCGGATAATATAGCCTACACGACAACACGTCTGGTAACGGACTTAGGCTAATTGACTTCGCTACGGAACGAAATGCCACTATAGCCAGCACACGGTTTCCTCACCTCGATATCCATAAGGGGACATGGCGGTCTCCAGAACAACGAACGGTCAACCAAATTGATCATATTACGATAGGGAAGAGGCACGCATCCAGTATTTTGGATGTCCGAACATTCCGAGGGGCAAACATCGACTCTGACCACTACCTTGTTGCAGCCAAGGTAAGGATGCGGATATCCACCACGCCACAACAAACCAGAAATACTGTGCAAAAATTTATTTTCGAAAGACTGCAATCGCCAGAGACCGCCAAGACCTTCGCGAAACGCGTATCCCTTAACCTCTCGATTCACACCATACCACCAGCATCTGATGTCGAAGAACAATGGCAACGATGCCAACAAGCCATTAGATCAGCTGCAAATGATGTTCAAGGTTTCTCGGGGCCACCAGCAAGAAACCCCTGGTTTGATGAGGAATGCCGACAGATGGTCGCAGCCAAGAACGAGGCCTACAAGGCTAGGCTGCAGGTGAAGACGAGAGCTGAAGTTGAGCTCTATAGGCAAAGAAGAAAGGAAGAACACCGGCTTTTCAGAAAGAAAATCGCGCTATAGAGGATATAGAAAGGTGACACTCCAGGAACGATGTTCGGAAGTTTTACCAAAGTGTAAAACGTCAAAGCCAAGGATACAAGGCTCGAACAGAATCCTGTCGAGATGAACAAGGAAATATCGTAGTTGAGACACAGTCGATGCCGAGGATGTGGAAGAACCACTTCTGCAGACTGTTAAACGGCGATGACGGACAACATTCCGCGTCCGGCAGAACGAACCATTTAATATTGGCAACGGCAGCGAAAACTGCCAACCACCCGACCTAAGTGAAGTGAGGTTAGCAATATCTAAACTCAAGCTTAATAAGGCCGCCGGAAATGACGGCCTTCCCGCTGAGCTTTATAAAGCTGGCGGAGATGACTTGGTAAGTAGCATCCACCAACTCATTAGCCAAATCTGGTCGGTTGAAAGCATGCCTGAAGAATGGAACCTCAGCATCGTTTGCCCGATCCACAAAAAAGGAGACCCTCTGAACTGCGCCAACTACAGAGGCATAAGTCTCCTCAACATCGGATAATTTTATGCCATTAATGGTTAAATATGATTTCGGACATGTGGCCGCCGCGGCTGATTCGAATAAAGCCAAGTCTAGAGGTCCAATTTCAACAACTTAATCGAGCATTTGGGCCGTATGTCGGCAAAAACGCCACGAATGTTGGCTTCCAAGTCCCCTAACGTTTCTGGTTTGTTGGCGTAGACGAGCGACTTCACATATCCCCAAAGAAAATAATCCAATGATGTCAAATCACACGATCTTGGTGGCCTATTGACAGGTCCATTCCGCGAATTTATGCGCTCATCGAATGTTTCCTTCAATAAATCGTATTGACGTGCGCTGTGTGGCATGTAGCGCCGTCTTGTTGGAACCACATGTCATCCATATTCATGCCATCCAATTCGGAAACAAAACAGTCGGTTATCATGGCTCTTCACTAACGGTAACTGACTCTCCAGCATCATTTCGGAAGAAGTATGGCCCAATGACTCCACCAGCCCATAAAGCACACCAAACAGTCAGTTTCTGTGGATGTAATGGCGTCTCAAGGGTATCATGTGGATTCTCTTCACTCCAAATGCGGCAATTTAGCTTGTTGACGTAGCCCTTAAACCAAAAATAAGCCTCATCTCTGAACAAAATTTTGCGATGAAAATCAGCATCGAGATCAATCTCATTTTCGGCCCATAAACCAAAATCACGACGCATTGCATGGTCTTGCGGCTTTAATTCTTGCACAAGCTGGATCTTGTAAGCCAAGATCTTTGCGCAAAATCTTCCATAAAGTTGATGGACAAAGCTCCAATTGCTGTGCACGGTGGCGAATCGATTCATTCGGGTCCTCTTCACTTTTCGACGTCTCTGCGGATGCAAATTATCACATAGAGTAAACGTAGTGCAAAAACGATCCATGGTCAACCGAATAAATTGCTCTGAGGGACGATTATGTCGACCATAAAATGGACGGAGCTTGCGGTAATCTTCGCGAATTGATCCATTATTTTCGAAATAAATTTACAAGATTTGCAAGCGTTGATCATTTGTCAACCTGTTCATGATGAAATGGCAAACCAAACTGAACAAAAATGACATTAGAGTTGCCCGATTTGACTACAAAATGTCAGTTTTATCTCTATTTGAAAAACCAACCTCTAAAAAAACACCCGTTACATCCGACACCAAATGTACAAAAAAAGTGTACCCACTCTACAGTATCCGCTAACGCTTATAAAAATATCCCACCTGACCCAGTCTCAAACTTATTTTAGATTATTCCTTCAAAACTTCAGGAACAAAGCGAAACGAATAAAGTTATTTTCGACAGGCTAGTTAATCTTGAAAATAGTATTCGCAACAGACGTACTCCACCTTCAAAAGCCAATGACTTTTGGCAGAAACTTGGAGACCTAGCTTGAATTGTTTATGCAAGAAAAATATATCGACATCTGCTTAATATCTGAAACTCACGCAAAGAGTCGAAATTAAAGATAAAATGTTACCTCGACTATCATGCTCTACATCCATCAAATAAGGCTAAAGATGGAGCATCAATTCAAGTGGCTCAGTGGTGCGATGGTTAATGCGATGAACTGGCTCGCAGAAGGTCTGGGCTCGATTTCCAGCCGTAGCCACACCTAAATGTATTTTCACTGGCCCTCCTCTCGTGATGATCTGACAAATCCTCCGAGTTGTCAAGTAAAGCTTATCTCAACTTAGCTGATCGGACTCCGCATAAAACAGGAGGTCCCGCCATTGTGCAAGAAGTACAACCGTACACATGAATGATTGTGAGAAAGCTAGACTCTGGGTAGTAACGAGCCTGTTGAGCCTGTTGTATTTCTGGAGCATCACTTTATATAAAAGAGTGTATCGAACATTCGATTGATTTTAAATTAGAAGTCGAAACAATGCAAGTTGGCTCTTTACAATTCAAAAGCAGACAAACTTTTCTGATCCTTAACGGCCCACCACGATGCAAGATTGAGAAATTAGACTTTGAAATTTGAAAACCTCCTTAGTTCCTTGTTGGTAGAAAGTACAGTACTGAATTTTATTCTACGGAAAACCAACTAATATTACAAAAGTACCGAATTTGATCGATTTTTTCATTGTAAAAGGTCTGCCGTCCAATCGAATCAAAGTTGAAGAATTCTTTGATCTTTCCTCTGATCATTCTCCAGTCATTTTAACAACGATTATAAATGAAAAACCACCCAGATTAACAAACGGGAAAACCAACTGGGAAGGTTTCAAAAACGATATTGAAAATAATATCCGACTGGGTGTATCGCTTAGAACCCCATTGGAACTCGAAGTCGCGGTTGACTACTTTATCTATACCATCCAAAAAGCAGCATGGAATAATAGTCCTCAACAGAACAAAATTGTGAGCTATAGTAAAATTAGGTACCCCCGAGAAATACAAGATTTAGTAAGACAAAAAAGAAAAGCTCGTAAAAGATGGCACCAAACTCGTGCCCCGCAAGATAAAACACATCTCAATCGGTTGAGTAACTTGCTATCAAATTCGATTAAAATTTTTAAAAACCATGCAGTAGAAACATATCTGCAAAGCCTAACTGCTGGAAAGGAATCGAATTATTCGCTCTGGAAAGCAATTACAGTCATAAAACGGCCAAAAATCGCTGCCGCTAATTAGGGTAACTCAAGACGTTTGGCCAAAAAGCGATAAGGAAAAGCTGACGTTTTTGCCTCGCATCTTGAGGAAACATTTAAGCCATTTGATGGTCCAGCGCAAAATGAAAACATTAACATATTCGAGAGTACAACCGATAATAATATTGTAAGATATGCAAGTATTGCCGAGCTTAAACAGGAAATACAGAAACTAAAGCCTAAAAAAGCTCCGGGTTATGACCTGATTACAGGAGAACTTCTTAGAATGTTGCCTCGGAAAGCATTAACTAAGCTTCTTTTTTTATAAATGCGGCAATCAGATTAGAATACATACCAATACAGTGGAAAGTCGCGGAAGAGATTATGGTTCTAAAACCAGGAAAATCACCGAATGAAATAATATCTTACAGACCTATTTCACTTCTTCCAATAATTTTAAAAGTTTTTGAACGGATATTACTCGGTCGCTTACACCCCATAATTGGACAGAAACGTCTTTTACCTGACCATCAATTTGGGTTCAAAAGTAAACATTCAACGGTGGACCAAGTACATCGAATTACAGATGTAATTCAGATAGCTTTCGAACAAAAGAAAATTTGTTCAGCAGTATTTCTTCACGTGTCAGGTGTAACGAGGTAAATGAATGACTAAATCCTGGCGGATTGCACTTAATGAGAACAAATCGATCCATGTAGATTTTTCGTATAAACGGACAAACAATTTGCCTGTATTTCTAAATACGGTTCGAGTCCCGTTTGCAATGAAGCGAAAAATCTCGGTATGACGCTCGATGCAAAATTAAAATGGAAGTCGCATCTAAAAAAGAAATGCGAAGAACTTAAGAATAAATACAGAGAACTGTACTGGTTGCTCGGAAAATATTCGAAGCTTAACCTTGATAACAAGCTGCTATTATACAAGCAAGTGCTGGACATATGGTATACAACTATGGGGTTTTACCAGTGAAACGAATCTAAACATTTTTCAAACTTTTGAAAACAAAATGTTAAGATCATTCGTCAATGCGCCGTGGTACGCAAGGAATGAAGATCTACCCAGAGATCTGGGTATTCCCGCGGTTAAAGATGAAACAAAAAATTTTGCACGAAAACATAAAAAAACGTTTATTAGGATACGTTTACACAACAGTCCTCCAAATTCTTGACGAAAAACATATATTGCGACGTCTTCAAAGAACTAAACCCTTAGATTTGGCCCGATATAACAAACCTCGCTATTAATTGCGGAAAAGCAGAAACCCTCAAAGGAAAGTTACCTGCCAAACATATTATATACTCGTGATAAAAAAAAATTGTTAGAAAAGTCGAATGCTTAGTTGCAATAGAAATACAAAATGGGTGGTGGTTTTAGTGAGTAAAAATCTCACACTACTTTGGGCACGTGCTCATCGTGTCTATGAAGATTTCCACCAGCCCACGAAAAAAAAAATATTTTCGAGCCTTAATAGGAAATACAAAAACTAAAGCCAATCCCAAATGAGGCGACATATTCCATTCGAAGAAAACTAAAACTAGGCTAAGCCAAAACTATTGCATCACTGAACGAGATCAAAGAATTAGATCCTAAACTTTTTAGCCCATGGACTCCGGAAACGTAACAAGACCCCACGTGACAATTTTCAATGCCATCCCTCCCAGGGGGACAATTTTTCAACTTTTATGTTCACGAATAGATTTTCGTTTTTATAAACATCAGGTGACAACTTTGTACACCTAGACCTATTTGTTGGCATGGGGGTAATAAATTCTCCATCGTCACCAGGAAACACAATATTTTGTCCTGTATTGGAAATTCGAATATTTTTCCAAAACCCAATAGAGTAGAAATAAATAAATTCACAACCAACAGCGAGCTAATAAATATTTTACAACCCCAAACCAACGCAAACAGAATGACAACGTCTGACAATAAATCTCTTTGCAAATGTGGGCCGAGTGACTCTAGTGCAGTGGCGTGGCGTTTGTACAATCCGATTCCTATGGGCTTACCTTGTATTAGATACGAAAGTCGTCTGTAACTTGAAGAATTATTTAAGATATTTGTTTCGAACGTTTGTGTTGCTGTAAATTTAAGGCCTGCTTAGAATGCATATCTGTAGCTTGTATCTTGCATCGTTGTCAAATGAGAGATACATTTCTTGCATGAAGTTGCCCTCTGTTCAACTTCAAGCTACAGATTCACGAAGATACACATTGTGTAAGCGATTGCGGGTTGCCTTGTTTTTAACTTTTCACTTAGCTACAGAAACCAGCTACAGATACGCATTCTGGTCGTCCCCTTAGTCGCACCTACATTAATACCTTTTTTGGTTGATACCGATACCCAAATGTAAATTTCCGGATTTGAACTAAATGTTAAGGTTAGTATGCACCAACGAATTACAAAGTACTCATACATTTGGCCGACGGTTTGGAGCTATAGATACCATGTCTTCCAGAAAATCTGTGAACCATCAGCGAAAGGATTTTTCAGCGTAAAAATAAAAGGTTGTTACGCATTTGCGAGTTTAAAATTCGAAAAATATGAGAAGCTGCCATAGGACAAGAGGAAAACACCTGATAGTCATAGGAGGAGGTTTCAACGCGAGTACCATAGAATGCGGCAGTTGGACAACGATTGCGTTAACCTCTCGTTGGACATCGTTATACGCAGCAAAGCCACAAAAAATACCTTTCGGAAGAAAGCAGCTTCGGGTTTTAATATTGTTATAGCCTTTGCAAGAAGCACCCTAGGAAGAAGAACAAAATGGTGGGTTAGCGAAGATTACACCCATAGCGACCTCGAGGCTGATATTATTGAATTCAAAAAAAAAGAACGAGGAAAAGCCATTGGCCCAAATGGAAGGACACTGCCTTCGACAAAGAAGTGTTAAAGGAGCTCATAAATAATACTTAATTGAGGAAGGTAATAGCGGTTAGCCTTCAGAAGAGAACGGTTGACATCTGCGTGCGTCGCTTCTATGGTAAGGAAAAAGACTAGCCCACGCTGCTATCTTGTTTTTGGTGGAACAATGACATTAAAGCCCTGACTGAGTGCTAGTGCTAGGTGAGAGGGCAACGCTCCAAGTTGCAACCGAATTTCAATCATAATCTTGAAACCTTCAAAAACGCCAGGAAATCTTTGAAAATTGCCTCAAAAATAAGTAAAAGCTATTTTAGCTATTGATAAAGCAGGTATTAATTCCTGGGGAACTGCTTTAGTTAAAGTCCATAGATCACCATTTTAAAGTATATCGGAACGACAATCATCCCGCAAGGGTCACCGACGTACTTCCCATAGTTGTAATTGAAACTTCCAACGAAGAAGTTACAAGAGGAACTATTTTCGAAGTGCAAAAAGATTGGAGACAAGAAGACATCGGGTCCAAACAGAGCACTGTAAACGGCAATTAGATCCTGACTTGACATTCCCATGAAATGTAAAAGAAGACATATTCGCAGATCACAGGAAGCTGCACTGATTGTTGCTTTTTTCCATGGTAAATAATCCTCCTGGAGTCCACTCGTCCAATCGTCTTGTATGAGCGAGCTTAACCATCTACGTAGATGGAGATTATCACACCTATCGAGGTATCCATTTGAAGAGAATTTTCTCAATTGGTCAGCAAGATCATGCGATTTGACCTCGATAGACTTTTTTTGTGGGGTTTTCTGAAATCACAGGCCCATCGTCCCTGCTTTTATTGGCCTCCAAGGTCGTGCGGTTGGCCGACAAATTCCTGCAATTGGATAGCAGGATCGCGCGATTTGACCTCGTTAGACTTTTTTGTGCGGTTTTCTGAAATCACAGGCCCATTGTCCCTGCTTTAATTGGCCTCTAAGATCGTGTGATTGGCCAGCATGATCGTGCAATTGGCCAGCAAGATCGTGCCATTTGACCTCGTTAGATTTTTTCTTGTGGGGTTTTCTGAAGTCACAGGCCCATCATCCCTGCTTTAATTGGCCTCTTAGATCGTGCGATTGGCCAGCAAGATCCTGTAATTGGCCAACAAGATCGTGCGATTTGACCTCGATAGACTTTTTTTTGTGGGGTTTTCTGAAATCACAGGCCCATCGTCCCTGCTTTTATTGGCCTCCAAGATCGTGCGGTTGGCCAACAAGATCCTGCAATTGGCCAGCAAGATTGTGCGATTTGACCTCGTTAGACTTTTTCTTGTGGGGTTTTCTTAAGTCACAGGTCCATTCGTCCCTGTTTGAATTGGCCCCCAATTGGCCAGCAAGATCGTGCAATTGGTCAGCGAAATCATGCGATTTGACCTCGTTAGACTTTTTTTAGTGGGGTTTTCTGAAGTCACAGGTCCAATCGTCCCTGCTGGAATTGACCTTCAAGATCGTAGGATTGGCCAACAAGATCCTGCAATTGGCCAGCAAGATCGTGCGATTTGACCTCGTTAGACTTTTTTGTGGGTTTTTTGAAGTCACAGGTCCATCGTCCCTGCTTGAATTGACTGCCAAGATCGTGCGATTGGCCAGCAAGATCGTGCAATTGGCCAACAAGATCGTGCAATTTGACCTCGTTAGACTCTTTTTGGGGGGTTTTCTGAAATCACAGGCCCATCGTCCCTGCTTGAATTGGCCTGCAAGATCGTGTGATTGAACCTCGTTAGACTTTTTCTTGGGGGGTTATCTGAAGTCACAGGTCCATTCGTCCCTGCTTGAGTTGGCCTCCTAATCGTGCAATTGGCCAGCAAGATCGTGGGATTCGACCTCGGTAGACTTTTTCTTCAGAGGTTTTCTGGTTACAGGTCCATTTATCCCTTTTTGAATTTTCCTACATCGAGAAATTGCCAACCAAGATCGTGCGATTTGACCTCGTTACATTTTTCTTGTGGGGTTTTCTAAAGTCACAAATCTATGACAATAAGCCGCAATCGATCGGTGCCCACAACATTAACATAACGCATGCCATTGCTCAAATTCAACCGAATATATGCTGCAGGATACGTTAAAAATTAGACCTCTAGGATCCATGGAACCATACAAAACCGCGGTGGACATGTAAACGATATCATATTCTATACATAATGGCATACAGGGGCTTCAAATAAAAAAATAATTAATACCTCACACTCAGCTTGTTTCATTCGATTTCAACATCGACCCGCCCTTACTGGAAAACTCCTTTAGATAATAAAAAGAACACTTTTTGGTCCCAATAGAAACGCCTACGTTTCTGGGACTATTAGTTTGATATTCCTGCAACGTATTGCATTCCAGTTAAAGTATTCAAAAAGAGTAATTTATTCAGTATCTCAAAAGCTTTCTCCGGTATCCCCCCTTTCCAAAAATGTCACCCACGCCACTGCTCTACTGTAAGGAAAATTCATGAAATTCGCACAACAATCTCTCCGGTTGTATTTAGATTTTTCCACCCCCTCCGCCCGTCAAAAAAAATTGATAATGGTAGCCTCACTCATACGCCCCCACACCACACCAAACCACACTCACCCTCTACTTGACGCCCCCTACTAGAGCTTCAAGTTATATTTTGTCGGTCGTTTTGTATTCAAAAAATGTAACCAAAGCCAACTTTACGGTCGAGTGCTTCTGGTTGTGCTGATAATCGGGGGCACTCAAATAGATTTATCAAGACTTTGCCAACGCCCTACAGCGCCTATCGTCCTATCCTTCTAAAACCAACGGAATGCCAACTTGAGATGTAATGGTGTATTGTTGACAATGTCATTGACAGCAGGAAGCTATTTACTGTGTTTGTTGGTGGATGTGTGTGTGTCGATCTTTTGGTCTTAATCGAACAATAGCAGTTAGCCAGTCAAATTAGAAAGCAATTTACATCGATTTGCAGGACATTAGGAGGTGGTTGTTGCGAAAGGACTTGGTACACGCTCTGTGTTAGAGCTAATTGGATTTTTATCTCAATCGATTGTTTAGTTCGAGATACATTAGGGGCTGCTTTTATGATTGACAAAAGAAAACATCTGCCAGTGGCAGAATCTGTATGCCAAAAGCAATATCTGTCATTGGCGGTTTATTGTGTTTATAAACAAATCGGTGATGTGGGAAATATTAGTTTTCATCATGTCCATGATCTATATGAATTGACTTTGCTGACGTTTGATCTTGTTAGTGCGTGAGTATTGTTTACGATACACGACTTTACAATCGCATGCGTCATAGACCTATGCGGTTAGAGGATCTGAGTCATTTTAACCTATCAGATGCACACTGCAAGTGGTGTATTCTGAAAGCTACATCAGATGAAAACAAGATAGCAGCAGCTACCGACTTAAGCTCACTCGATTCGATGCCAAGGCAAACAAACAAAATGTTTATCTATACTAGTTTTCAGACTGTTATAAGTTCATAGATAAACTTTTATTTTGAAATACTAAAAAGCACTTTAAATGCATGTACTCAGCGGTCGATAGATACAATATATGTACTTTGTGTGAATATCAATATCATGTGGTGTGTTGTGTAACATTTTTTTGTGTTGAATAAACCTTGATGAATTAATTCTAAATAAATATTTTCATTGATGAAATACATTTAAATTTCGTTATAGACATGCAGGGTCCTTATGCTTATCGCTAAGGAAGGAGTTGTTACGAAATTCCGGGTTCGACAATGTAATCTCCTTTTTTGAATTGCGCGCCATTCATACTATAAGAGTTGAAAGGGGCCAGAGTGATCTTATTCGACAGACGAAGTTTAAACTTATTATTCCCTGTCCACGTCAGTCGCTATCGTGCGTTGAAACAGTGCGGAGCATGCGTTTGTCATCGAGACCAATGTTTTGAATGGATGCTCAGTATATGTAAACCAAGGAGCCTTTGTAAATTGCTTCAATGCGGACTCGTTGGTAGCTATCCCAGATCAGGAATCAATTGTTACGTTGAGACAAACTGCGAGTATGACAAGACGAAGGACAGAAGTCCCTCGGTGCATCAGATTACGTGGGAACATTGAGGTGGTGAGAGCTTCATGTTGTGCCGTTTATCCATATGAGATTTGATTTGACTTGATCGCATCCAGTTTGATTTGTAATTTACATGTAGCGACATATCTACTGGTATTTTGGATGTCCGAACATTCCGAGGGGCTAACATCGACTCGGACCACTCCCTTGTTGTAGCCAAGGTAAGGATGCGGATATCCACCACGCCACAAAAAACCAGAAATACTGTGAAAAATTTTAATGTCGAAAGACTGCAATCGCCAGAGACCGCCAAGACCTTCGCGCAACGCGTTTCCCTTAACCTCTCGACTCACAACATACCACCAGCATCTTATGTCGAAGAACAATGGCAACGATGCCAACAAGCCATTAGATCAGCCGCAACTGATGTGCTAGGTTTCTCGCGGTCACCAGCAAAAAACCCCTGGTTTGATGAGGAATGCCGACAGATTCTCGCAGCCAAGAACGAGGCCTACAAGGCTAAGCTGCAGGTGAACACGAGAGCTGAAATTGAGCTCTATAGGCAGAGAAGAAGGGAAGAACACCGGATTTTCAGAAAGAAGAAAAAAGAGCAAGAAAAGCGCGCGATCGAGGATATAGAGAGGAACGATCCAGGAACGATGTTCGCAAGTTTTACCAAAGTGTAAAGCGTCAAAGCCAAGGATACAAGGCTCGAACAGAATCCTGTCGAGATGAACAAGGAAATATCGTAGTTGAGACACAGTCGATGCTGAGGATATGGAAGAACCACTTCTGCAGACTGTTAACGGCGATAACGAACAACATTCCGCTGTCAGGCAGAACGAACCATTTAATATTGGCAACGGCAGCGAAAACTGCCAACCACCCGACCACGTGAGGATAGCAATATCTTAATAAGGCCGCCGGAAATGACGGCCTTCCTGCTGAGCTTTATAAAGCTGGCGGAGATGACTTGGTAAGCAACATCCACCAACTCATAAGCCAAATCTGGTCGGTTGAAAGCATGTCTGAAGAATGCCCGATCCACAAAAAAAGGAGACCCTCTGAACTGCGCCAACTACAGAGGCATAAGTCTCCTCAACATCGCCTACAAGATCCTATCTGCCGTAATATGTGAACGCTTGAAACCGTTTACCAACAACCTGATCGGCCCTTATCAGTGTGGTTTTAGGCCAGGAAAGTCCACAATCGATCAAATTTTCACACTTCGGCAGATCCTGGAAAAAACCCAAGAAGTCCAAATCGATACCCACCACCTATTTATCGATTTCAGAGCCGCATACGACAGCATTTATAGAGACGAACTATACAGAGCCATGTTTAGTTTTGGTATACCGCCCAGACTCGTGCGTTTGTGTAGGATGACGATGGAGAATTCTCGCTGCATCATCAGGGTCGGAAACGACCCCAGCGCCACATTCGATACCAAAAAAGGATTTAGGCAAGGCGATGCGCTGTCGTGTGACTTCTTCAATCTCATTCTTGAGAAAATTGTGCGAAACTTCTGAGCCAACACCAGAGGCACAATTTTCCAAAAATCGGTGCAACTACTAGCATACGCCGACGATATTGACATCATTGGTAGGACTCAACGTGATGTCATAGCCACGTTTGCTAGTATCGAGAAGGAAGCGGCAAAAATGGGTTTAGCAGTAAATAAGGGTAAGACTAAGTATATGCTGTCAACACGAAAGGACACACAACATCGACGAATTGGACAGAACGTCACCATTGACAGATATAACTTTGAGGTAGTACGGGACTTTGTCTACCTAGGCTCCACTATTAACTCTGACAGCAACATCTCGTCAGAAATCAAACGAAGAATTACTCTTGCCAACCGCTGTTTCTTCGAAGGCAATTTAGTAGTAAAGCCCTCACTCGAACTACTAAGGAGATCCTATATAAGACCCTGATTACCCCAGTCCTGCTCTACCGCGCTGAAGCATGGACCGTATCAAAAGCGGATGAAGAAATCCTTGGTAAAATCTTCGGTCCCGTTTGCGTTGACGGGCTATGGAGACGAAGATTCAACCAAGAACTATACGAGCTGTACAGCGACATGCCCGTGGTCAAAAAACTCCGCATTGGACGTTTAAGATGGCTAGGACATGTAGAACGAATGGACACCAATACTCCGGCTCGCAGAGTCTTCGATTCCCAGCCAGACGTCAGACGCAGTAGAGGAAGACCTCGCCTGAAGTGGCGCGCACAAGTAGAAACCGACCTCAACCTACTTGGACTGCGCAACTGGAGGCAGTTAGCTAAGGACCGGGCTAATTGCAGAGACATGTTGGTTGAGGCCCAGGTTCATCCCGGACTGTAGTGTTAGACCCATCCGTGAAGATGTGAATCGAGTTATTGGTTCCAATTCAAGGCGACTGGGAATGGTTGTCCAGAAGTTATGCTCAAAACTGAGTTGGGAGGTGGAGTGGTCGGTGTTTTCTGTAACGTAAGGTGATTCAGAAGCTTTTTGTGTTCACCCTGACTGGGTGTCCATTATGACGAGGCTCTCAGCCTCACAGCTGCACAAACTGCGGTCTGTTTGCCGTATATACCTGGGTCACTAGCATCTACGGCAGCGGAGGGGGTTGTTCTAAGAGCTCCGCTTATGTATATGCAAGTTGATCTTTGAACTTTACCTAGTAGGTTGCGGTTATAGGCTGTTTCTAAAGCCATCCACCGGACTAAGCCATACAGGAGTATGGGTCTAATAATAGACACGCAAAGCCAGAAAGAGATATGTGGTTGCATACCCCATTTCTTTCCGATTGCCTTTTACAAGAGTATAAGGCTACGGTGGATTTCTTAACGCTTTCTTGGATGTTGGCTTTCCTCTTCAGTTTCTTATCCAGACCCAGGTAATTGGCTGATTCTGCGAACTTGAGACTGACACCAGTTTCGGAGGGTCAATGTGCGGGACTTTGTATTTCCTGCTAAAAAGGACCAATTCGGTTTTTTGAGGGTTCGCGCCGAGTCCGAATCTGGCAGCCCATACCAACATGCAAAGTTCTCTCGACGCACAACCTTGGATAAAAGGTCACTCTTGATAGAAATCAATTTAAGGTAGGTAACGAGTTATTCTACTTCGGAGTCAACATCAACCCAACGAATGACAATGTTGTTGAGATATGAAGAAGACTGACCCCAGCAAACCAATGGTATGCCGGTTTATTGAAACAAATAGAACTACTCAGTAAGTTTAAGCCTGGGACACCTAGTCAGTAGTCAAACGCACAACAATTGGCCTCTGACTGAGAAGACGTAGTGATTTTCCTTGTAGCCGTGGTTTTAGCATTTTAACTAGATTTCAGTCTATTGACCTTTTCAACCTCGATTCTGAAGACCTCAATCAACTTGAAGACGCAAGACGAAAGAAGATAGGGGGCCCCTATGTGTATGTAAGCCTTACGGCTGGCATACTCGCAGGGCTGGTGGAAATATAAAATACCACCCGCGGACCAAAAATAACTAAAGTGCTGGATTATGGTGTTAATCGACCCGATAATCGACCATGCTGAAGGCCCTTTCTCAGTCGCTAACGGAGTATCCGGATACCAGGCAAACAAGCATATTGGTCTCATCGCCGCTAATGTAATGACTTTGAGACAGACTTGTCCAAACGTAGCAAATATGTGTCCACAGGTAAGTCATAAGTGCCATCGGAAAAGACATTGCTTTTGGAACCTGATCCATACCCAAGAAATGCGAGGGGTACACTCCCAACCGTATTCTGGCCCACCTGGGTCAACTTTATGTACGGCTTCGAGCTTGCATCTAGTTGACATAGCAATGTTTCAGGCTCGCATCAGGAAAGTAGGTATAGAGGTGACGGTTCAGCATGAACCCAAATAGCACTTATGTGCCTCGTGGTTGTTACCACGACTCGTGTGACCTTTGTTATGACTGTTGTGGATGTGATACAGGCGGTCTATCCGTGAAGATGTGAATCGAGTTATTGGTTCCAATTCAAGGCGACTGGGAATGGTTGTCCAGAAGTTATGCTCAAAACTGAGTTGGGAGGTGGAGTGGTCGGTGTTTTCTGTAACGTAAGGTGATTCAGAAGCTTTTTGTGTTCACCCTGACTGGGTGTCCATTATGACGAGGCTCTCAGCCTCACAGCTGCACAAACTGCGGTCTGTTTGCCGTATATACCTGGGTCACTAGCATCTACGGCAGCGGAGGGGGTTGTTCTAAGAGCTCCGCTTATGTATATGCAAGTTGATCTTTGAACTTTACCTAGTAGGTTGCGGTTATAGGCTGTTTCTAAAGCCATCCACCGGACTAAGCCATACAGGAGTATGGGTCTAATAATAGACACGCAAAGCCAGAAAGAGATATGTGGTTGCATACCCCATTTCTTTCCGATTGCCTTTTACAAGAGTATAAGGCTACGGTGGATTTCTTAACGCTTTCTTGGATGTTGGCTTTCCTCTTCAGTTTCTTATCCAGACCCAGGTAATTGGCTGATTCTGCGAACTTGAGACTGACACCAGTTTCGGAGGGTCAATGTGCGGGACTTTGTATTTCCTGCTAAAAAGGACCAATTCGGTTTTTTGAGGGTTCGCGCCGAGTCCGAATCTGGCAGCCCATACCAACATGCAAAGTTCTCTCGACGCACAACCTTGGATAAAAGGTCACTCTTGATAGAAATCAATTTAAGGTAGGTAACGAGTTATTCTACTTCGGAGTCAACATCAACCCAACGAATGACAATGTTGTTGAGATATGAAGAAGACTGACCCCAGCAAACCAATGGTATGCCGGTTTATTGAAACAAATAGAACTACTCAGTAAGTTTAAGCCTGGGACACCTAGTCAGTAGTCAAACGCACAACAATTGGCCTCTGACTGAGAAGACGTAGTGATTTTCCTTGTAGCCGTGGTTTTAGCATTTTAACTAGATTTCAGTCTATTGACCTTTTCAACCTCGATTCTGAAGACCTCAATCAACTTGAAGACGCAAGACGAAAGAAGATAGGGGGCCCCTATGTGTATGTAAGCCTTACGGCTGGCATACTCGCAGGGCTGGTGGAAATATAAAATACCACCCGCGGACCAAAAATAACTAAAGTGCTGGATTATGGTGTTAATCGACCCGATAATCGACCATGCTGAAGGCCCTTTCTCAGTCGCTAACGGAGTATCCGGATACCAGGCAAACAAGCATATTGGTCTCATCGCCGCTAATGTAATGACTTTGAGACAGACTTGTCCAAACGTAGCAAATATGTGTCCACAGGTAAGTCATAAGTGCCATCGGAAAAGACATTGCTTTTGGAACCTGATCCATACCCAAGAAATGCGAGGGGTACACTCCCAACCGTATTCTGGCCCACCTGGGTCAACTTTATGTACGGCTTCGAGCTTGCATCTAGTTGACATAGCAATGTTTCAGGCTCGCATCAGGAAAGTAGGTATAGAGGTGACGGTTCAGCATGAACCCAAATAGCACTTATGTGCCTCGTGGTTGTTACCACGACTCGTGTGACCTTTGTTATGACTGTTGTGGATGTGATACAGGCGGTCTATAGATCCAGCCTGTGAGGTTTACAAAACGGATAAGATCTTGCATCCTTTTACCCGAGATATCGCTAATGTTGTCGAAGAATTGTGGGTTTAATGCACGCAATCTGGCTCATGCTAGTGCCGCACATTTGCAGATGGAATCGGAGAGGGTTTCTCTCTCATTTGTGTCCTCGCAACTGCGGCATTGGGGGTTGTATGGGATCCCTAGTTTGGCCGCATGGTTTCTAATTGGCTAGTGCCCCGCGACTTTCACGTAATTCTTGCGATATATCAGCGGGTTCTATTCAGTAGGTCGTTCGTTATGTTCTTGTCGTAGGAAGGCCATATCTTCTTCGCTATGACTCAATTTGTTAACCTTCTCGATTTGGAGTCGGCCTTTTCCAGGAAGTAAGAGTGGATTTGTCCCTTAACCGAACCTAGCGGGATATGGATCCTTGCCGCAAGTGAGCCGTGTAGAGCTGAGCCTTGCCTGGCCAGCTCGTCTGAACGCTCGTTTCCTTCAAAGTCACTGTGCCCTGGAACCCAGAGAAGTGTGACCCTGAAGCGTTCGCATCAGACGGTCCCCTCAAAAATTATTATCAGACCAACTGTCATCTTAATCCAAGAATGTCAACCCTGGTAAAGCTGCTTATAGGGATAAACGGACACTTACTAATTGGCCGTATTCAACGTATCCCGATCGCATGTCGGACAGAAAAACAATCATCTTCCCTGAGCTGGCCCATGAAATATTTTCAATGTTTTGCCAGCTCCTTCAAGGATACCGCGTCCAAAAGGAAAAGGTACATAGAAGATATCCTGAGGAGCGCTAAAAAAAAAGGGCCTCGCACTTCAAAACCCCAACAGAACGTTCAGTCAGATGCTGAGAGCATCCGGAATTCGCGGTAGTTGACCGCAGTGATCCGGATGGAAGCATCACATCGGAAAAATTGAGGAAGATAAAGATAAAACATGTCTTCAGACTTTTTCAAATCCTCCGCTGTCACCCGGGCTCTGCGCCCACGTGCCGCGGATTAAGCCTCTATCAGAGGACTGCATGAACAAACTAAAGGTCTTAAGATTTTTAGAAGATCGCAGTATCCAGGGCCCGGCTAAATTTGGCCAAGAGCACCACTGAAGGTAGTGGAAAAGGAGCAGATTCTTAACCGACCTTCAGCCTTTTTTTTATAATTGGCGCGCGCTAAATGGATTGTTAATACCCTTATGGTGTTTAAGCACAGCGCGGGCATTAAGGAAATAGAGGAGTAGAGAAGAGGAGATACCGAGGTGCGTTGGTTTTGAATTTCTCTAAATTTTAATGGAGAGGAATAACTGAGTTTGGTAAAGCATTCCACATTCGTGTTGTTCGGTTAAGGAATGAATCTCTATATTTCATAGTACGTCCGAAGATAGGCTTTAGGGTGATCTGATTAGCATTCGTGGTACGGCCGCCAGATGTTCGAGCGAAACTATGGAGTTCGCTATGGTTGGATCTCCTATCAATTTTATCGCAAGCTTTTGTATCCTATCTAGTAGGTGCAATGATGTTTTGGCTGCACCTGACCATATGTGGGCGTTGAACTCAAGTTTGGGGCGTATGTACGCTTTATATATTGAGGTCAGATCAGAAGGGGTGAAGTATTTCTTACATCGATTGAGGAAACCTAGACATTTTGCTGCATTTTTGGCGATTTCGAATATGTGGTCGTTCCAACGAAGGTCGTTACTAACACACATACCGAGCATGGAACGTTTTTCGGTTTCGACGATGCAAGTGCCACTCATGGATAGTGGCTGTAAAGTTTGGTTTCGCTTGGATGACAGAAGACAGCATTGCGTTTTGGAAGCATTAAATTCCACTCTATTAGATTTACCCCATTTAATTATGCTGTCAAGGTCGGAATTTAATGAACTTAACATATTTTGTCGTTTTTCTTCCACAACCGAAGGTTGAGGGGCGTGAATTCGAGAACGAATATGAAAATCTGAGGGTACTGTCATCAGCGAAGGAATGGATTGGATTAGAAGTTGCAGACAATAGGTCATTAATAAAAATGAGAAAGAGTGTCGGAGACAAAGCTGAGCCTTTGGGAACACCAGCATTTATTTGGTGAGTAGCAGACTTGAAACCGTCCAAAACTACTTGAATTGAACGTTTCGAGAGGTAGTTTCTAATTCTTTGAAGAAGAGTATCATCGATACCAAAAGCACGCATTTTCGACAAAAGGGCTTGATGCCAAACCCTGTCAAATGCCTTTGAAATATCAAGTGCAACGATCTTGTTTTCGCCACCGAGGTGAATAGGTTGGTTCCACTTTTCGATGAGATATGTCATCAAATCACCAGTAGACCTGTTGCTGCGAAAACCATACTGCCGGTCATTGAGAAGTTTTCGTGTTTCGAGATATTTCATAAGCTGACGGTTTATCAGCGTTCCCATGACCTTAGAAAGAAGGGAGGTAAGTGCAATTGGTCGGTAGTTGGAGAGAGAAGAAGATTCGCCTTTTTTGGGGACGGGCTGTACAAATGCAGTTTTCCATCGACTCGGAAAGAGTCCTGATGAATAGGAAAGGATGATGGAAAAGCTTACGCAGTGGTTTTGCCAGCGTTGAAGAACACCTCTTCAGAATTATGGGGGAGATACCATCTGGACCAGACGATTTGTGTATGTCAAGATCGATTAATACTCTTGCGACTGTACGAAAGTGGATTGGTCCCATAGAATGTTCTACGTTCTCTTGTACAGGGGGAGACTGGGCACAATCTGGCAGCGTTGAATTGGCTGCAAAATGAGCAGCGAGCAGATTGGCTTTGTCTAGAGAGGTGACAGCTGGAATGTCATTGCAAATGAGCGTTGGGATGGAAGATGAGGTCGAATTCTTAATGTTTTTTACAAACGACCAAAAGTTTTTACTACCTTTGGGACATAGTAGAATTTTTTGCCTCAACTTTTGGTCGTGGAAGAATTTGACACGCTTAATGTGGGCATTGCAGTCATTTCTGGCTCGTTTGAATTTTAAACGGTTTTTCTCAGTTGGGTTGGCTTTATATGACCGAAAACATAACTCTTTCACCCTAACAACCTCTTTACAGCTCGAGTCATACCACCCGTTTACCTTCGGTTTGATACTCTTTATCCGGTGAGGGATACAGGATTTCATACCCAGGAGAATGGTGTTAGTTATCGCATCAGCCGTAGCATCCACGTCATTATCGAGGAAGCATAATGACCAGTTAAAATTCTTAAAGAAACCGTTTAGAGCTTCCCAGTTGGCTTTCTCGTAATGCCATACAGTTCTTTTAGGAATTTGTTCTTCAACTATGTGGTTGGAGTACGAGAAATTAGCTGATACGATACAGTGGTCTGACGTGCCTAGAGGCGATAATACATTTATGGTGTATTTGTCGGGGTGAGATGTTTAAAACAAGTCCAGGGTGTTGGCGGCTTGACTATCAATATCCGGAATGCGCGTTGGCTCATTTACAAGCTGAGTTAAGTTGTTTATGTCAGCAAATATCTCGACATACCTTCCTTCGGGTGTTGACTGTCCAGAATGTCGAAGCCACGAAGAATTGTTTACATTGAAATCGCCCGTAATGACGATTTCAGTGCGAGGGTGTAGGGATACAATTCTTGAGATGGAGTCAGATAGCGCATCAAACTCGTTAAAAGTAGATTTGCTATCCAGGTTCGGGCTTCTATAAATGAAACAGTAGTGAATTAATTAAAATTAGGGTTGAGCCCACTGACCCAAAGGACATTCTGGACATAATCAGGTTCAGCAATCCGCTTCGTCGAACCGATAATTGGCGAATTGGAAAGGTAAAAGGCGAAAGTTAGGTCAGCATGCAGTGGCTGTACGCGATCAAAGAGTATAGAACTACATAGAGTACTCCAAGTGCGAAGGGGAATTTTCGACGTTCGTATGCATCGGTTATGCTGTTGTCCGATGCCGGGGTAGCACTGTGAACACTGGGGTATCAATATCAGTACCCCACGTAGTAAATTTTCATTGTATGAGATGCGCACTCTATGTAGTTCAAACTCTTTGACGCGATGCGCATAAAGGTCAGCTCACCGAACAAGTAGTATCCCAGATGAAGCTTCCTTTTCCTGAGAGAGCTGGACAAGAGCATAGAAGGTGAGTAATACTTCCTCCTCTTCTTCGTCCAAGCAGCGGGGGGGCATACTTCACATATCTACTGGCGGTAGAATATCAAGGGTAGTGCCCTGTTTGGCAAGCCCATTTGCCCTGCAATTCCCTAGGGGCACTTGATATAGGATAGCATCTAGGGCTGCGGAGCGGGTTGTTCTTAGAGCCCCGCTAATGCATATGCACGCTGGTCTATGA
This sequence comes from Rhingia campestris, assembly GCA_932526625.1. Classification (NCBI taxonomy): domain Eukaryota; kingdom Metazoa; phylum Arthropoda; class Insecta; order Diptera; family Syrphidae; genus Rhingia; species Rhingia campestris. Next base: position 21,491,719 of record OW052184.1, read on the forward strand.
ACTGTACCTAGTAGGTTACGGTTGGAGGCTGTTTTTAAAGCCGTCCACCAGATTTAGACACCATACAGGAGTATGGGTCTAATAATAGACACGTATTGGCTTTCCTTCTAATCATGGCTATTTTACCCTAGATTCCATAACACCTCAACCAACTTGAAGACGCAAATGAAGGCAGTTATTTAAGGTCCGGGTTAATAGCGGAAGCATTTTTGTTAAAGCCCAGTTAAACATCGGACTGAAGCGTCATTAAAATCAATTCGAATGAAGTCACCAGACTAAAGTTTCTTCTTAAAGGTACTGCTCTCCGAGTATAAATCCAATTATTCATCCATTAGCTCAAAATATGGACACAAGCACTCCGCATCTGCAGCCATAGTCAAAGGATTTATCTGAAAATGTCCCCCAAAAATGAAAAGGGCCTTCTTCCCTAATGAATTGTCTATATAAATTCACTCAGTGTCGCCTTCCCTACATCGTAATAAATTATAAAATCCCAGCTATACCTTTCATAAATATTCAAAGTGCTTCTAGACGCATGCATACACACCGCAGGCCTCCAAAATTCTTGCCAAGAATATCTCTCGCGTGCCACCGAAATTCGTTTAACCCAATCCTTTCCAAAAAAAAAAATAATGCAAAACAAACGAAACACTCATCCAGCCTTTCCGAACCCCCGCCGCAGAGATAAAAGAAAACCACCACCCCCGCCACCCTTAAAATGAATGAGGGGAGAAAAATTTCCTGCATATTCCTGAAATGCAAATTCCGTGAAATTGGGCGCCCGTTGATTGTGGACCCGGCACACATAACAGGCCGTTTGATGTGGCCTCAAGCCAACATTCTACAGGCGTTCCGTTTTTTTTTGGATTTTTAGGGAACGAATTCCTGTCGTGAAGAATTAATCCATCAATTAAAGTTGAATATTTCATGAGTGTGCTTACGTACGACGGCCGTTAGCTGGGGTTTTATAATTTGATTTAGAACCGTAACTTCGTGACTTCTCACCAACAATATGAAGCACCGGCGTGGTAGTCCTTTTGTGTAATTACTTCCTTCGTCGCCATTCCGCCGTTAAAACAATGTTCCTGAGTAAAGGCGCCAACTACCTTTGTTTCGCAACTTGTTGGACGTGCATGAAATGGCATGACGAGGAAAATTGTAAACTGCACACCATACCCGAGAGTAGATGAATTAGACGTTAACACGTACACGCACAGGATAAAGTTACAAAAAGGAACTTTTTGCCGTCTAAAAACCGGGTGAATGGGGTCTGGGGAACGTAAAATGTCTTCAAGGCTGAAAGGATACCATTTCCACAACAGATAAGAAAATAATTTCCAGACTAATGCACATGACTCTCCTGATCCGCTCAGAGGGAGAAACTTCAAACTGTTGACAAGGATTCTGGTTGATGGAGGATTTGAGAAGCTGTCTATGACACAGGAAATATCTGTAAAGGACACGTTTCATATCTTGCGGTCCTGCTGTGGGTGGAAACATTGTTTCAATGTCAAATATCTTTAAACTATCGCCCGCCTCCTAATTCATAGCTGAGCTACATTGACCACTACAGGAAGAAAGCGGTTAATTCTCCTCGTCAAAATGTAACCACAATCCAATTTTGTAACACTGGGCGAAACTGGGGGAGGATAGGGGTTCCCAAGTGCTGAATTACTGAAACCAGTTTAAAGTTTAATCTCCTTGTAGAGGTTGGGTGGTTTTGTTTTTGAACTGGCAAACAAGCAGAGATCCTGCAAAGGAGCTTTGTAAAATGAACAGCAAATGTACTATGTCCTGTGGGCATGTGAGAAACGCAAATTTCAAGAGGATTATTGTGAGATAGACAGAGGATATTGTGTTTTGTTATGGTGAAGACCAAAGTGCTTATTGGATTGAAGTTGACAATGTTGATGGTAGAGTTGTAAAATTAAACGAACAGGAAGAAGGCGGTAAATATGATGTCGAAATGGCGACTAAAAAAAGAAAACATGTTCATTAAGGATATCCAATTTCCGTCAAACTATAGAAATACCCAGGAAATTGGGACAGCGCTCAACAATAGACAGCCACGTTATGGAGTTATCCTTAGCAGATATTTCTGTTCAAAAGGCTGTGATGTTGTGAACTTCACCGACTTATCATTTTTGCCGGCCACAGTTAATATTTATTGCTGTGGTTTTGTTTTACCCGTAAGGCTTTCTGTATCATTTGCGTATATAAACCATTGATACGCCATTTTGATTCGCATGTATACTAACGCCATCTATTGAGTGAAATATATAGAAAAGTGTCTCATTTTTCATTTAGAGTACGGTTTACTTCTTAGTACCCTTTTTTGACACCATCGGATATCTTGAAAAATCACACATTTTAGGCCTTCATAGGCTATGATTATTATTATACCGCTCAACCCCTATTTTCTGGAATAAATGATTCAAACACATGGATCTTGTATCGTTAGAAAGACGAGGCCTACGTATTTCCTTCCTTTCACCGTATGGGAAGACAACGAAGCAGGTTTCTGCGACTGATTGCAATCTTTCAAGCTGGGGGACCTAACAAGGAAAACATGAGCACCCACCCCAAGGTTGAAGGCAAGAACTTGTCTTGTCTTGTCTTTATAAGGAAATGCGTAGACAACATAATTTTTCGTGTTTGCAACTTTTCAAATCTTTGTACCTCTCGAACCATTAGGAGCAAGTAATAGAATTTGTTGCTTTACGTCAGTTTTCAAGCAGGATGACTGGGATAACCCTTGCTTGAAAAATGTCCTGAAGCAGCAAAATCTATTACATGCTCCTTAAATCTGGACAGGGAAACGTGAGTGTTAAAAATAACACGTTCACGTCCTAGAACTTTTATAGACCACAGAACTGTAAAGGGTCTTCCAATAGGTACTTCCGAACTTTGACATTTGATATAGCGGCCATATTGTTGAAACACATCTGCCAACTTGGCTGTCAAATCACCATGAACGGACATAGCGTTCAACAATTGGTGTTCTGTTCGGGAAATGTTCCGCCCGGTTCGTCTATTTTACGGTCGACATAATCGTCCTACCAAGAGGACTGTTAGCACTGTCAACTGTGGTGGATAAATTTGAGTCCACTGGTTCATTATACGAGAAAACCAACACCCGTACGTCAACAAAACGTAAGATTTGCCAAAAACCTCACCGCTGTCTGTAAGAGTGATCCAAGGCAGTCGACTTCGGTTAGCTCACATGAACTCGGCCTTTTGCAGACTACAGCTGGCGAATTCTGAGTCGTAACTTGAGCCGTACAAAATTCAACTGACCCAGGAGCTGAAGATAAACGACCATAGACAACGTGTGTTCGCTGAGTGGGCTCTGAAGCAGTTGGCAACTTACCCTTATTTTCATCGAAAAGACATCTTCAGCGAAAATGCCCATTTCTGGATGTATAGGTACGTGAACAAACAAAATTGTCGAATTTGCGACGATATCAATCCAAATGAAATCCAAGAGCGTCCAATGCATCACGAAAACGTCACTGTTTGGTGTGGTTCTGGGCTGGCGGCATCATCGGTCCATATTTCTTTGAGAACGACGTTGGCCAGACCATAACCGTCAACGACAAGCGCTGTGTGTCGATGATTACCAACTTGGTTCGGCCTGAATTGGAAAGTGGTTTTAAAAGGACGGGGCTACGTGCCACACAGCTCACACTAAATTGGAAATTCTGTACGAGCGATGGCATGGTCATCTCACGTGGAGGTTATGTGTAGGTACAGGCCATCGAAATTGTGCGATTTGAATCCGTTAGACGTTTTCTTGTGGGAATTTAAGAAGACGCAGGTCTATGCGAATAAACCACAAGCCACAGCGACCCTCAAAGCCAACGTAATTCATCTCATAGGTCAAGTGACCCATCCCATAGGTCAAATTCAGTCAAATTATGCGCCAAAGTCATTCAAATTTGGACATTTCGAATGCGCGTCACCTAGAGAAACAGAGACGGAGGCGGAAGAGCGGAAAAGCCACCGGTGGAGCGCAAGCATGTTAAGGATACTGATGGCCCCGTATCCTAAATTGGAGCTAGCCCACCAGATAGGCGATTGTTCTTTGGGTTAACTAGCCATACACGGATAAAATTGTTGTTACGAAGCAACCAAGAGCCTCGGAGGGACTGATTTTATTGTTGACGACCATGCGCTAAAAACGACGTTCGATTCTGCACCTGGAATGTGAGACATAAGTGGTGCAGCCGATCAACTATCGAAAGCCCTAAGCAGCTTAAAAGTAGACACTACTGCCATCCAGGAAATACGATTGGATGGGCCGTGAAAAAAAGGATGAAAAACTGTGACATCTACTACTGACCGTGTATTAGTGAGCAGAAGCAGCGACTATTCGAATGTGGATTTGTTATAAGTGCCAGACTAAGGTAAGAAGTTGTATTTGTTCAAGGCGTTAGCGAACGCATTGTAAAAATTGGCAACATTCGCTAATATAAGCCTAATATGCGCTCACGCACCGAAGTACGATGTTAAAATCGTTCTGGGAGATTTCACCCAAAGGTAGGAAAACAAGACATCTTTAGCAGTATTGTCGGAAAGCACAGCCTACACGACAATTCGCCTGGCAACGGACTCAGGCTAATTGACTTCGCTACAGAACGAAATGCCGCTATTGCCAGCACACTGAATTCTCACCTCAATCAAATCGATCACAATGTGATAGACAAGAAGCACGCATCCAGTATTTTGGATGACCTAATATTAAGAGGGACTAACATCCACTCGGACCACTACCTTGTTGCAGCCACGGTCAGAATGCGGATATTCACCACGCCACAAGAAACCAGAAATACAGTCGAATGACTGCAATCGCAAGACACCGCCAAGTCCTTTGCAGAAGACGTAACCCTTAACCTCTCGATTAACAACATCACCACCAGCTTTTAATGTCGAAGAACAATGGCAACGGTGTCAACAATTCAATCGATTAGCCGCAACTGACGTGCTAGGTTTCTCGCACCCACCTGCAAGAAACCCTTGGTTGGATGAATGCAACCAAGAACTTGGCCTACAAGGAAGGCTTCAGGTGAAGACGAGAGCTGCCATTGAGCTCTATACGCAGAGAAGGAAGGAGGACCACCGCCTTTTTAGAAAGAAGAAAAAAGGGCGAGAAAAGAGCGTTATCGAGGTCTTAGAGAGGTGCCAAAACGCCAAAGACAGGGATACAAGGAGCGAACAGAAACCTGTCGAGGAAAACAAGGAAATATCGTACTTGAGACACAGACGATACTGAGTATATGGAAGAACCACCTCTGCAGATAAACAATCTCCCGCTGTCAGGAAGAACGAACCATTCAATACTGGGCGACTACAGCGAAAACAAGCAACCTCCCGACCTTAGTGAAGTTTATCAGCATTAAAAACTTAAGCTTAACAAGGCTGCAGTCCGGAATGAACCTGGTCTTCTACCACCATGCCTCTCCAATAAGCCTAGCTAACTGCATCCAGTTGCGCACTTCAAGTAGCTTGAGGTCGGTTGCTAGTTACTTGTGCGCGCCACTTAAGCCGAGGTATTTCTCTACTGCGTCTGACCTCTGGCTGGGAATCGAAGATTCTGCGAGCCGGAGTATTGATGTCCATTCGCTCTACATGTCTCAACCAAATGAAACATCCAATGCGGAGTTTTTTTTTTTTGACCAGGTCTATGTCGCTGTACATCTCGTATAGGTCGTTGTTGGCTCCTCGTCTCCAAAGTCAACGCGAACAAGACCGAAGACTTTTCGAAGAACTTTTCGCTCAAAACGACAAATGGATTCTTTATCCGCTTTTGATACGGTCCTTGTTCGTCGCCGGCCTTGAGCAATCCGTGGTTATGACATCACGTTGAGTCCTAACAATGATGTCTATATCGTCGGCGTTAGCTAGTATTAGGTCTGATTTATGAAAGATTGTACCTCTGATGTTGACTCGGGAGAATCATATGACGCTGCGTCGGCTTGCCTAAATCCTTAACAGGGAGAATTCTCCATCGTCATCCTAAACAGGCGGACGAGTTTGGGCGGTATACTAGAACTCAACATGGCTGTCTCCATATATGCTGATGTATGAGTTTTTCAAATTGATGAATAGGTCGTGGGTATCGATTTGGACTTCTTTGGTTTTTCTAGGATCTGCTAAAGTGTGAAGATTTGACCAGTTGTGGACTTTTTTGTGTATACGCTTGAACAACGCTGGGAAATATTGCGACATTACTTTGAAAGTCATGGTAGGTAATGTGGCAGAATATGTGCAAAAATTGCGTACGGATTTTGGAAGAAGAGAAGCACGGTCAGCTCCGTATGTTCGTTATCTTGTGAAAAAAAGTGAAAGAAACTGGCATCCTCATCGATACCAAATCGTGAAAAGCCAAAAACAGTGCATACACCCGAGAATATTGCTGCTGTGGCAGAAAGTGTGCGTGAAGCGCCATCAACATCAATTCACCGTCGTTCTCACCAATTGAACATTTCGGAGACATCATTGAGACGAATTTTGCAGAAAGACCTTGGTAGGACGCCATACAAAGTCCAATTGGTTCAGGAGTTGAAGCCAACTGACCATCCAATGCGTTTTCGCTTCGCTAAGTGGGACTGCGATCGACTTAGAGAAGATACCGATTTTGCCAAAAAAAAATCATATTTTCAGATGAAGCTCATTTTGATCTTGGCAGGTATGTACACAAGCAAAATTGTCACATTTGGGGCACAGAAAACCCGCACGCATACATTGAAAAGCCGATACACCCAAAACGAGTCACTGTTTGGTGCGGATTTTGGTCCAGAGCCATAATTGGGCCATTTTTCTTCGAAAATGAGCAAGGAGTGGCCGTTGCAGTCAATGGCGATCGTTATCGGGCCATGTTGAACGAATTTTTGTTCACAAAAATTGAAGAGCAGGATATTGGCAACATTTGGTTTCAACAGGACGGCGCTACGTGCCACACAGCCGAAGCTACACTCGATGTTTTGCGCCCTGTTTTTGAAGATCGCATTATCAGCCGCAGAGCTGATGTCGTTTGGCCACCTCGGATCTGCGATTTGACACCGTTGGACTATTATTTGTGGGGTGCCGTAAAAGATAAGTGTTACGCCGACAAGCCAGAGACAATTGACGCTTTAAAGGACAATATTCGTGAAGCCATTGGTGAAATACAGCTGCACACAATCGATAATGTGCTTAAAAATTGGACCGATCGTGTAGGCTACTGCATGGCCAGCCGAGGCAGCCATTTGAATCAAATTATTTTCCATTATTAACCGGAAGGATTGTACTTACAAATAAAAAAGAAATTTGAGAAAATATTCAGTAGTTGTTTTTTTGGCATTTTCAAAAAAAAAAGTTATTTGGCGGACCCTTTATGTGTACAAGAAGCAACGTTAATTTTTGACTTTTAATGCTAAGTATTTACAATTTTATGTCAATTGGTCAGCTGTTTAGTCTTCAGATTCATACACAGACCGACCTGACAGACGGACAGCATCGTAAGACCTACTTTTTCGGATGTGGCCATCATCGTTATGTTAATTTTAATTATGATTTCGAGTTCGATTTAATACCTAAAGCCAATAATTTACTTTATTAGCTGCAAATTAAAAATTGGCAGGAACAACACATGCAGGACCTTAACCATTTGTGTGAAAACATTTTTTATCTTTTTAATTCCGTAATTAAACTAAATTAACGGTCCATATCACAGTCCTAACTATGCTGGTCACACTAATTTCTTTTGAAAAATCAATACTTTGCACGCAATTTTAGTTTTCTCCTGCAGCATCCTCCTACCTTCCTGGAACATACCGTTTTGATGGTAATTTCATGTAGGGATTAGAATACTGTCGCATGGAATTAATTATCCGTTTCTGTGTATAGTGGCAATAATTCCGTTTGTGGCGAAAACACTTTTCATAAGAGCGTCGACATTTATTGCCAAACTGTTGTCATAGTATTTGGGTTAATGTGACACATTAAATCAGGACCCGTAAGAGTTGAAAATAAAAAAAAAACTATTAGATGATACTCCTGGTTAAGTACCTTGCAAGTGATTGCCGGTGTTAGGGTGATATTTTCAAGTGTTGATCCATAAAGTTTTTGTTTATACCGTATGAAATAAATTTGTTTTAATAGTGCAGATAGTGGTTAATGGCTGCTGACAGATGGAAACCCTAAGGTGATATATGTCCTTTTTATTATTGCAACCATAAAAAATTATGATTCCCATCAAATATGTTGGTTTAGGTAGGTTTCAATGAGAGGATAAATGTTACATATTTGGATATCTACTTAATGGAAAAGTTCACAGAAAAAAGTGTTTAGTCACTATTTGCAGGATTTAGTTCACGCAATTCCATTAAATTATTCAAAACATAAATAGATGCTTATCATTGGTTTTAAGAAAGCTTAATTTTTATAAAAATGCTATTTTTTCAAACCTAGAAAAGCTATGCAAAGATTCCATTGTTGGCATCTTTGGTGTAGAAGAGAAGGGCTTTGCATGATCACTTAAAATAAGCCCTACAAAAAAATTCTTAAATACCATAGAAATAGCCTCAAACTAAGACACATACAACAAAATTATTTCCTGACATCCTTCCGCGGCAATGGTTCGTCATAAACCCGAACCATTCCATCTTTTGATGGCAACGGTTTGCTTGCCCACCCTATGTGTCAAATAACACTGGCTACCTCCTGGCGGAGACGTGAAATAAGGTCAAACGAAATAAAGCCAATTTTTAAGTTTGGCTTTATTTCACTTTAGATAACGAAATAAAGCCAATTTGGTCTTACTCCGATAAATTCCATAAATTCAAATATATAGATATGAACACAAGGAAATTAAGCATAAACCCAACCTCGCACAAAACCCAAATCCAACAGTGATCCGAAACAGGGGGCAGAATGCCACGCATCCATATTCAAACTTTGAATGCATCCAATTTCGCGGCACAACCAGGGGGTTCATTCTTTGCATACATCCGAATTAAAAGTTTGGGTGTATGCCAAGTTTGAATATGAGTGGGGAAAGGGCATTATGTCCCCCTGCAGCCCCCCTTCTTGGGCACACTGTTGGATTTTGATTGCGTGCGAGGCTGGATGTATGCAAGTCATTTTTTTAAGTCGAATCGACTGTTCGAATCAATGATAGCCATAAGATAATTTGGCGTTATTTTTTTGTTTGCCAATATTTTGGCTTACACATCGCAATAAAGCCAAATTGGTATTATTTCATTTTGAAAACCAAAATAAAGACTAATTTACAATTTGGTCTTATTTCGTTTGGCCTTATTTCACGTCACCCCTCCTGGCGAAGTCGATGAAGGAAAGCCCCTAAAAGTCCTTCAAGTCACAACCTGAAATATAGTGAAAGTCTGGATCCACCAATGGACGGGCCTGCCTATCATTCCCACAGCAAAGGAAAGGAAATTATCCACTCATTTTTAATTGAAGATTCCAAAAAATATAAAGTGCGACCCAAATCTAATATACAAGGTGAGCCACCATGCATGACCAAATTTTCCTAATCTGTATTTTGATATAAAATACAAATTTCGTTACTTATTTTGTTTCATCATAGTTTGAAAAAAAGCAAGAGCTGATAGATATACATTAAATGCGACAAGAGGTTTATTTAAATATATCGTATAGTAGTAGCCCAACGGACCTGATGAGACTAGCTGCGGGCTACATAAGACTGGGCAGTCTAAATACATCTATGGCTAAGAGAAGACCCTTCTCGACCCCAAAAAGATGCTGTCGGTTGGAGAAATGGAACTAACACATTAACGTAACCGCTCGCGTCATTTAATAGGTGCAAGCCGTCTCCTCTCTTATGATGGAGCCATAAATAAGCAGCGCAAATGTCTAAATGACACCCCTTTAACAAAGTCGCAATTTTAAATTTTGAAGGCAAAAACACGACGATCTCCTTTCCTATATCGATGAATCAACATAAAGGTAGAAAATGCATGGGGCGGACAGCCAGACATATAATATCTCGCCACAACACAATAAAACATGCTCGAAGCACAATAGATACCAAAAAACAATATTTCAATACAGAAATGTAGGGCCTTAGACAAGAACAGTTCATGTTAACTACAACAACTTTCAAAATATTCAACAACTCTATCTAGATTAGAAACATTGAATTCATCAACACAGACCAAAACAACAGCACTAAGCCTACACTTAAATCTGAACGCAAAACTATCAACAAAATTCGAGAACTCATCTCAAGATAATTGAGAATTGGAAATTGAGAATATGCCCTCTCAAAGAAACGGACAACTAGCCTGTCCGATATTTTTCCTGATATACACTATGTTTCTGGAAAACTATTGTTTTTCTGTCGAAACAAATGCACTGGTTTCGACAGAAAACCAACAGTTTGCCAGAATCGACTCAGAGTTTAGGTAGGCTTCAACAAAACTGTTGACCTTGGAAAAAACAAATTGTTACGTTGAGGAGCGACTGCTCAACTGCAGCTTAGAAATCGCAAGTTAAACATGGCATTACATATGGGAAGATATGAAATTGACATGCACCTGTAGTGCGGACGAATTCAATGGCGCGATGGTTAATCCGATGAATTGGCCAGCAGAAGTTATTGTTATATTCGATACCTAGCTGCAGATCATCAAGTGTCAAAAAACTTTTATCTCAACTTAGACTTTCGGATACGGCAAAAATCAGGAGTTACCACCATGCATTGGGAAAACGTCTGGTAAGTCGTACGTAATGCTTGTTATTTGTGAATGAGGGTAGGGCAGATAGAAAATTATGAGTTAGACTTGGTACTGCTGTATAAATAATGATTGCCAACAAGTTTGGACAAATAAATTGGCGAACAAAGGAAGCGTTATTTGGCTTCCCAGTGGCGAGTTTGCTTTTGTGTAAATGTTTGTGGTTGGAGGATAAGATAGGCAAAGTAAATTTTTAGGCGTCACTTACTGAATGAATGAATCTATTTTTATCCGATTTTATACGAATCGGAGAATTTTGCATCATGGTAATCGTTCCGATATGTTGTTCAGAACTTTTCGGAAAACGGATACCGTGAATAAAAATTCAGTCTCCGACTGGATTTGCGTTACGTAGAAAATAACCATGCCCATGATAGGGCCGAATATAAATAGTTTGTTTTATTTTTTATATTCAGCCCTATCGAATTATCCATCGGAGCGGACAATTTTCCGCAACGCATACTTCGTCAGAGGTTCAAAATCCATTCGAGGTATATGTCACCGAAAAAATGTACTACACAGGCGCGACGGCTTCGCTTCACTACAATTCGTAAATCAATTCCGCGAAGAATTTGTGTCGGAGGAAATCGGAAAAAGAATGGCACTTAGATGTCAAAAATTGCACGAAAAATGCACCTACACGCACTTCAACGCAATTCGCCTGGATGCTTTACAAAATGTCGGAGAAATATTCCGAACAGCATTTCGGAAGAATACCTCGAAGCCTCCGAATCGAACCAAATCGGAGAATTTTTCGCTCCGACGGATACCTCTATATGGCAGATTACCAGTTCCAGTTAACAACAGGGCTTAGAATGTATACGACACAAAACTCGATTTTGGAGAACCTTTGTCGACAAAAAATAGAATAATATCGGCGAATTGCGAGGCAAAGGAAAAATATGTTAAAAAGCAATGAAATCGAGTACTGCTGGTTACTCATTCCGTAACTTTTAAAACGATTATCGTTGACGATAGTGTAGGATAGGTACGTAGCGTGTAATTTTTACATTGTGTGTATGCGCATGTCACTCCAGGAACGATGTTCGCAAATTTTAACAAAATGTAAAACTTCAAAGCTAAGGATACAAGGCTCGATCAGAATCCAGTCGAGATGAACAAGGAAATATCGTATTTGAGACACATCCGATGCTGAGGCTATGGAAGAACAACTTCTGCAGACTGTTTAAGGGCGATGTCGAACAACATTCCGCTGTCAGGCAGAACGAACCATTTAATATTGGCAACGGCAGCGAGAACTGCCAACCATCCGACCTAAGTGAAGTGAGGATAGCAATAAATATAGGATGACGATGGAGAATTCTCGCTGGTTCATCAGAGTCGCAAACGACCTCACCGACACATTCGATACCAGAAAGGATTTAGGCAAGGCGATGAGCTGTCATGTGACTTTTTCAAATTTATTCTTGAGAGGATTGTGCAAAACTCCCGAGCCAACATCAGAGGCACAATTTTCCAAAAATCGGTGCAACTACTAGCAACTACAACGTGATGTCATAGCCACGTTTGCTACTATAGAGAAGGAAGCGGCAAAAATGGGTTTAGCAGTGAATGAGGGTAAGACTAAGTATATGTTGTCAACACGAAAGGACAAAACATTGACGATTTAGACAGAATATCACCATTGACATATATAACTATGACATTAATAACTTTATAACGCTGAAGCATGAACCGTATCAAAAGCTGATCAAGAAATCCTTGGTCGATTCGAGAGAAAAATTCTTCTAAAAATCTTACGTCCCGTTTGCGTTTACAGGCTATGGAGACGAAGATTCAACCACGAACTATACGAGCTGTACAGCGACATACCCCTGGTCAAAAAACTCCGCATTGGACGTTTAAGATAGCTAGAACATGTAGAACGAATGGACACCAATACTCCGGCTCGCAGAGTCTTCGAATCCCAGCCAGACGTCGGACGCAGTAGAGGAAGATCTCGCCTTAAGTGGCGCGCACAAGTAGAAACCGACCTTAACCAACTTATAGTGCGCAACTGGAAGCAGTTAGCTAAGGACCGGGCTAATTGGAGAGGCATGGTTCATCTAGGACTGTAGCGCCACTTAAGTAAGTAAGTAAGTTGCCAGAAAGTCTCCTTCACTCTTGTCAACGATTATCATTTTAAAGTTACGGAATGAGTACCCGGGATATAACCGAGCTAGTAATCAATTGTTCCACGGCCGAAAGTTAAGTATTATTCCTGAGAAAAGATACAACGCTCGTCGGTTATACTTTTTGCAAAAGGATTTGTTCTTAGCAGATTGTTTTTATAAATTCTGCAGTTGATCCGGAATAGACTTAGTTCATGCATCAACTGTAGTGAGTGGTAAAACCCCAACTACTCAGTTATGTAAAAAATTATTAGGTCTGCACCTAGAGCTTGGTTGAGTGAAGTTGATACCAGAATCATATTCACACATTCCACATCAACGGCTACTGGCGCTTGTTCGAGTTCGCAAATTCTGTAAAAAAAAGTGCGCCATCTTTAATGTCGGTATGTGAATATTAAATAACTTACCAAAAAAACAACCTTTTTTCATGTTTGAGGTATTTTTAGTTAATTTAGTTCTTAACAATTTATTTGAACTAATTTTTGAAGACAACATCCAACAAGTGGCCGCTTTTATTGACCAAAGCAAAGTGTGCCATTTTTGGCTGGTTTTCCATCGCTTTTTCGAGCATCTGGGGCGATATAGTCATGGTTTCGCCATGAATGTTTGTCTTGAACTTGACAATGTTCTGAGGCTTGCTGGAATACACTTTGCTTCTCAAATGACCCCATAAAAGGAAGTCAGGAGGGGTCGATTCTGGTAATCTGGGTGACCAGGAATTTTCGTTGCACAAACTGCATTGTTTGATTTGCTGTGCGGGATGGCGCACTGTCTTGTTGAAACAAGTAGCCTTCCAGACCTCTTTCATACATTTTTGGGCGGACATAATCGACGATTTCGCCTTCTCTGAAGGGCCACTGACAAGTTTAACGCAAACGACAGCCCAAATAGTCACTTTTTGGTCATGCAATTGTGTTTCATGGATCTCGTGGGGACTGTCAGTCCCCACGGATTCGGAATGCGGCCAAACAGTCGCTTGAAGGATTGTCACTGAAATTATTGTATTTAGAAGCAAATTTTGATGACCGACTAACGACACCAAAGAGTGTGAAATGGCCCTCGTCGGTCATGAAAATGTTCTTTCAAAAGTAATAGGTTCAGTGGCAAGCCCTCGAGCCACTGTTTGGCCGTATTCCAAGCAAAATTGCCGCATTTGGGTAACAGACACTTCACACGAGATCCATGAAGCACCATTGCATGACCAAAAAGTGAGAGTATGAGCTGGCGTTTGCATTAAACCTATCGTTTCGTATATCGAGCGACGTCGACGGTCTGTTGCCAATATTTGTTGAGCCAATTATTCAAGATGCGCCGGTAGTTAGTTCCACTGACGCCAAAACGCTGAGCGCGGTGAAGACATGACACACGTGAGTTCTCGGTAACACTCTCTCTTATCGCTTCAGCGGTAACGAACGTCTTGGACGTCGATGCACGCCATGTGGAAGATCTCCCCCTGTTCCGTGCTCAACAAAATTCAAAATCAAACGAAGAATATTGTTGACAGACGGTTCTTGTTGGGCAGGATATTTTCGACGATATGCACGTTAAGTTAACACTGTTGCACTATTTCCTTTCTTGCTGTGTTTTTTGGTGTAAAGCGATTCATGGTTAAAATTGTACTCAATTGGCGTTTCAAAAACATGTCTACTCACATCAATCGGTTGGTAAATGTCAAAGATATTCAATATTTCCATACCTACATAAAATATGGCGCACCTTTTATTTCAAATAAAACCCTCTGTGTTGACAGATTGTATACATAAAAAATGTATTTGTCAAACGTGAGTGTCAACTAAAGTGTACAGGAGACAGCTACCAGCGATATGGATAGTGGCAAACAAAACATGACAATCAATTACGCAAGTTGATTATACTAAGCTCTGAACTAAGCTCAGTATCTCAAGTATGTATATCGTATCTTGAGTGTCCATTCAACAATTTATCACACCCACCCAACTAAATCGTTATCAGCTTTAGATTGGCTGTGGGAATCAATATTGTGGTAGGCATCCCATCCCTATCTCTGACTATTTATAAACCAGAGTCCATAGGGGCTGTTAACTACATGTCTACCGCATGTGATATCGATTTTTTTTAAATATACAAAAAACGATTTTTTTTAAAGCTACACAAAGTCTTTTTACTCCTTCCACATGCAGGAACTACTTCCACTTCCATTCAGTCTCGACATTCATTATCTCACATCGGTTAATCGGCTGACAGACCCGCATGCGAAACACTTTTTTTTTTTTTGATGGCACTTAGCCAATTATTTTTAAACCCATTTTAGCCGCTTTCAGTTTCCGGATGATTTACTATTTGACTCGTTTTTTTTTTCAAATGGAACTGCAATAGCAATGTCCCGACGGCGCGGCGTATGCATGCCACTCCCTGGATTTTTTACATGGCGGCACTTCCCACGCCTTTTTGGCTTTTAGGCAATGTTAGGTCGTCAATTTTTGGAAAATTACAA
Source organism: Rhingia campestris (assembly GCA_932526625.1). Lineage (NCBI taxonomy): Eukaryota > Metazoa > Arthropoda > Insecta > Diptera > Syrphidae > Rhingia > Rhingia campestris. The sequence goes on from OW052184.1 coordinate 21,507,081, forward strand.
TTTGGGCTGAATGGGCGTATTATGAGAGGTAATTCTTTTTTAACAATTGTCTATGTAGATACACAATCTATGAATGTATCTATGATATCTAACGCCAGGAAAATGCTCCAAACATGAACTAATCCTTAATCTCTTTGTGATGAATTGCATGATTTATATTTTCCTGTTCTGTGTGTCCTTTTATTTTGAAGGGAAATTCATAGCATTCATGAATGTGCTATAAATATTTATACCCCAAGTTGAACATGGATTCAATGGAAATACAGACTCAATGGAAAAAAAGATACGCACACGACATGACAACAGATGGATACACGCACAATGTGTAGTAATGTGTTATTCTATGTAAAAATGTCCTCAGAATGTGTCAAATATTCAAAGGGATGTGTATCTTTTCTTTTATTGTTTTTTTTTGGTGTGTCATTTACCTATTCAAATGTTTTCCATTTTGTTTAAGAGCTTTTCTCTGTATATTGAGTTTTTTTATTTTCCATCAACCTCGGGACACCGTCCAATTAATTTATCTTCCTCAAAACCGTCAGGTGGTCACTTTGAATATTCAAATGCACGATGGCATGAATAAATAGTTTAGTTACACCCGGTTTTATGCTTGTCACGTGCTTTCAATTTCAGCGAAAAGTTTTTTTTTCTCCAATCATGTCGCTCGGAATGCAATTTGCAGATACATCTATAAAAAAAGTGTTACTTCCTGGTAGGAGTTTTTAACAAAAAAAAGAACATGTTTTCACTTTTTAGAGATTCACGGGAAAAAAATTGTATATTCCGAATTTTTGATGCAACGGATTTAGTTTCATCTACTTTTATGGGAATATGCCAACAATGTGGACCTGAATCGATAGGAGCTTGAGCACGTCCTGGCAGGATTATTCAAATTTCAATGATGTTACTGCGAAGAGTAATATGTTACAATTTGATTTATATCGAGAGGGGGTATGTTTTTTTTGTTTGTTGTTATAAATCCCTAAACACTCGACAGTGATTCGAGGACTAACGACGATGATTTTTCAAAGAATTCTAACGAAAATAGGATGAATGCTTTGACTGACGATCTGAATGTGCAGTTATTCATTTTACAACACTCGGAAAGAGATATGTGTGCCTGTTTTATAAGTAGGATTAGTATCCGTTTCGAAATATTACTCCTTTTCCATTTGCATAACAAGAATCGTTGGCAGAAAATGGATAATTTAAAGGTGTTAAAGGGTTAAAGGTGTTTAAGTTAATTTTCATCCACAATTATATTTTTCAAGGAAAAATCAATGGTGACCCCAGTTTCAATTAGACCAAACTACATGGTGAATATCTTTTTTCGGCTACTTGCATATTTTTGGACCGGAACCCAATAAGAACCAAACTCATCCAAGGGATGAAACAAATGACCTTTCGTCATTTGAGCCTTTGGTTTTGGGTAACTAAACTTCTACAATCTACTTATGAAGCTTTACAACCAATGGCATGGGAATGAACGAAATTAATTGGACAACGACATCCGCATATACCGGTGGAATATCCCTAACAAAAGGAGTGCAGACGAAAATGCTACGAAGGCCATAAGCTATTGCAAAGCAGATTTCATTGCCATTCACCAAATGCGATAGAATGTGCGAAAAAATGATATCTCCGACATTTTCAACGGTTAGTGTTACAGTTAGTTAGTATAATCAGCGATTAGTGACAAGCAACAGACTAACAAAAGAAGTAACAAACCACAAGACCAAATTTTCCTTAAGCTAAAAATCGACCAGTGGACAAGATAAATCACTAACGGCTATTTCTACCAGCCTCGAGAAAACTCTCTTAACTGACTTAAGAGATAGATTTTCAGAGAAAATACTTAGTAAGCTGGTTAATTTTAAGCAGTCTGGATTTATAATCAAGAGACCACCCAGACCTTTGCACAGTGAGTATCCCGTCAGCATCTAACGTCGGAGATCAATGACGAAGTGGATGAAAGGCTGAAAAGTCGTTGGCAACTAATGTAATGGGTATCTCCCGTCCACCAGTAAAAAGCTCTTGGTTAAACAAATAATGCTAATGAATCCCAGCAGCCTCAAGGCAACGCTGTTGACGAACGCGAGAGCTGCTCAAAAAGCTGCAATTGAGCAATATATGCAAAGGAGAAAGGAAGAACACCCACTTTAAAAATAATCCATGTTTTATGAAGGGTACAATCCGTGGGTGGTATCGAATGTGTCAGGGAGGTAGATTCCAACCCTGCTGAAGCAGCGAGAATTCCCCATCGTCATGCTGCAAAGCAGGACGAGTTTGGGCAGTATACCAAAACCAAACATTGTTCTGTATAGTTCGTCTCTATAAATGCTGTCGTATGTGCCTTTGAAATCAATGAATAGGTGGTGGGTATCGATTTGGACTTCTTGATTTTTTTTCCAGGTTCTGCCGAAGTGTGAAAATTTGATCGGTTGTGGACTTTTCTGGCTTTAGGCCCGCACTGATAAGGGCGATGTTGAGCAGACTTATGCCTCTGTAGTTGGCGCAGTTTAGAGGGTCTCCTTTTTTGTGGATCGGGCAAACGATGCTCATGTTCCATTCTTCACTTCTGCCGAAGTGTGAAGATTTAATCAGTTTAGACTTCCCTGGCCTAAAACCACAATGATAAGGGCCAAACAGGTAGTTGCTAAACAGTTTCAGGCGTTTACATATTACGTTCGTATCTGCACCTGGAATTTGAGAACATTAAATAGGAGAGGTGCAGGCGAACAACTAGCGGTAGCCCTAAACTGCTACAAAGCAGACATTAGTGCCATCCAGGAAATACGATGGGATGGGCCGGGCAAAAAGAGGATGAAAAACTGTGACATCTACTATGGACCGTGTTATAGTGAGCAGAAACAGCGACTATTCGGATGCGGATTTATTATAAGTGCCAGACTTAGGCAAGAAGTCTTATGCGAACGCATTGTAACAATCCGCATCAAGGCCAAATTCGCCAACATAAGCCTTATATGCGCTCATGCACCGACGGAGGAAAAAGATGATATAACTAAAGATTGCTTCTACGAGCTCCTCGACAAAACCTATGAGCGACTACCAAAGTACGATGTTAAAATCGTGCTGGGAGAATTTAACCCAAAGTTAGGAAGAGAAGACATCTTTAGCAGTACTGTCGGAAAATATAGCACACGACAACACGTCTGGTAACGACTAAGGCTAATTGACTTCGCTACGGAACGAAATGCCACAATAGCCAGCACACGGTTTCCTCACCTCGATACCCATAAGGGGCCATGGCGGTCTACAGATCAACGAACGGTCAACCAAATTGATCACATTGCAATAGACAAGAGGCACGCATCCAGTATTATGGATGTCCGAACATTCCGAGGGGCTAACAACGACTCGGACCAACACCTTGTTGCAGCCAAGGTAAGAATGCGAATATCCACCACTCCATAACAAATAAGAAATACTGTGAAAAAGATTTCATTTCGAAAGACTTAAATTGCAAGAGAACGCCAAGCCCTTCGCAGAACGCGTATCCCTTATTAACACCATACCACCAGCATCTAACCTCCAAGAACAATGGCAACGATGTCAACAAGCCATTAGATCAGCCGCAACTGATGTGCTTGGTTTATCGCGCCCACCAAAAACAAATCCTAGGTGTGATGAGGAGTACCGACAGATGCTCGCAGCAAATAACGAGGAATACAAGGCTAAGCTGCAGGTGAAGATGAGAGCTGCCGTTGACCTATATCAGCAGAGAAGAAGGAAAGAACGCCGGCTTTTCAGAATGAAGAGAAAAGAGCAAGAAAAGCGCGCTGTCTATGATATAGAGAGCTGCCACTCCTGGAATTATAGTCGCAAGTTTTACCAAAGTAAAAACGTCAAGCCAGGGATAAGTCATGAACAGAATCCTGTCTAGATGAAGAAGGAAACATCGTAGTTGAGACGCAGTCGATGCTGAGGATATGGAAGAACCACATATGGAGACTGGTAAACGTCGATGGCAAACAAGTTTCCGCTGTTAGGCACAACGAACCATTTAACATAAGCACCGATAGCCACAACTGCCAACTACCCGACCTCAGTGAAGTGAGGATAGCAACATCTAAAATCGAGTTTAACAGGTCTGCCGGAAATGAGGGCCTTCCCCGAGCTGCATAAAACCGGCGATTATGGCATCCACCAACTCATAAGCAAAATCTGATCGGATGAAAGTAGCCTGAAGAATGGAACCTCAGCATCCGTTTGCCCTTTCCACAAAAAGGAAACCCTCTGAGCTGCACCAACTACAGAGGAATAAATCTCATCAACATCGCCTACAAGATCCTATCTGCTGTAATATGAAGATGCCTGTAACCGTTAAGGCCAGAAAAGTCCACAACCGATCAAATTTTCACACTTCGGCAGATCCTGGAAAAAACCCAAGAAGTCCAAATCGATACCCACCACCTATTTATCGATTTCAAAGCCGCATACGACGGCATTTATAGAGACGAACTATACAGAGCCATTTCTAGTTTTGGAATACCGCCCAAACTCGTCCGGTTGTGTAGGATGACGATGGAGAATTCTCGCTGCACCATCAGGGTCCGAGTCAGGGTCGGAAACGACCTCACCGACACATTCGATATCAAAAAAGGATTTAGGCAAGGCGATGCGCTGTCATGTGACTTTTTCAATTCTTGAGAGGATTGTGCAAAACGCCCGAGCCAACACCAGAGGCACAATTTTCCAAAAATCGGTGCAACTACTAGCATACGCCGACGATATTGACATCATTGGTAGGACTCAACGTGATGTCATAGCCACGTTTGCTAGTATAGAGAAGGAAGCGTAAGTAAGACTAAGTATATGCTGTCAACACGAAAGGACACACAACATCGACGGATTGGACAGAACGTCACCATTGACAGATATAACTTTGAGGTAGTACGGGACTTTGTCTACCTCGGCTCCGCTATTAACTCTGACAACAACATCTCGTCAGAAATTAAACGAAGAATTACTCTTGCCAATCGCTGTTTCATCGGGCTAAGAAGGCAATTTGGTAGTATAGCCCTCACTCGAACTACTAAGGAGATTCTATATAAGACCCTGATTACCCCAGTCCTGCTCTACGGCGCTGAAGCATGGACCGTATCAAAAGCCGATGAAGAAATCCTTGGTCGATTCGAGAGAAAAATTCTTCGAAAAATCTTCGGTCCCGTTTGCGTTGACGGGCTATGGAGACGAAAATTCAACCACGAACTATACAAGCTGTACAGCGACATGCCCCTGGTCAAAAAACTCCGCATTGGACGTTTAAGATGGCTAGGGCATGTAGAACGAATGGACACCAATACTCCGGCTCGCAGAGTCTTCGATTCACAGCCAGACGTCGGACGCAGTAGAGGAAGACCTCGCCTTAAGTGGCGCGCACAAGTAGATACCAACCTCAACCAACTTGGAGTGCGCAACTGGATGCAGTAAGCTAAGGACCGGGCTAATTGGAGAGGCATGTTGGTTGAGTCCCAGGTTCATCCCGGACTGTAGCGCCACTTAAGTAAGTACATATTACGGCAGATAGGCTCTTGTAGGCGATGTTGATGAGACTTATTCCTCTGTAGTTGGTGCAGTTCAGAGGGTCTCCTTTTTTGGATCGGGCAAACGATGCTGAGGTTCCATTCTTCAGGCATATTTTCATCCGACTAGATTTGGCTTATGAGTTGGTGGATGTTACTTACCAAATTATGTTTACCGGCATCATAAAGCTTAGCGGGATTTTTTTTTATTGAAAAAGGGTATTTTTATAAAAATGTGGGGGTATTTTTTAGCGGCGCCATAATTTAAAAACAGCTTGACCGATTCAATTTTTTTTTTCAAATGTTGGCAGATGTTTAAGGACGGAGGAGAACATGAGAATGCAGTTGCTACATTGGTGATTACGATTTCGCCAACAAAGCATAAATATATTTTTATATTATAAATTTATCTTCTATCCAATTACACAATTACAGCCAAGGCAGAACAACGTCTGTCGAGACAGCTAATAGGCTTAGAAAAATCTAGCAAGCTTGACTGAAGGCATGGGCCAAGAACTTATATGCGAAATATTTTCTAATATAGAGAACAAGAAAAGCGCCACGATAGAGGATATAGGAAGATGAACTAGAAAAATTCAAATTACACTCGATATTGACAATGACGAGCAATTTCTCTTTACGGAACCCTCTGAATTACATCAACTTCAGAGCTTCAATGATCTGCCGTCAGATCCTGGGCCCCTGGGGACAAAAATTAATTAAATTAAAATTTAGATTTAGGCATGGTGACGCATTGTTGTCTGACTTTTTTAACATCAGTCTTGAGAGGATTGTGCAGAAATTCCGAGTCACCACAATTTTCCATAAATCGGTGCACAGATTACTAACATACGCTAATGATATTGACATCATAGGTCATATCATCGCCGCGTTTATAATATCGGGCATATGTACCGGCCCGGTTCCGCTCGACAAACGGTCGGTCCAAATTTCGACAACTTATTCGCACATATCACATATCGCTACAGAAAATAGTCAGATCACACGATTGAGGCCAATTTACTTGCCAAAACGATAAATATCACGGTCACAGAATATTGACTTCCCTAAGATTCAAGCGGTCAATGTACGGGACGTAGATCTATCATATTGGAATCAAAATTCTTCCGGGTCGATGTATATTAAAAAATCCTGTTCCATTTTTAAAGAAAAAAGGACCAACTATATGCGTTAAAACTAATAAAACTATAACATGCAGGAGATATACCATTTTTTTGTAACAGCTGATTGCATTGGAAGCATATCCTTATACCCAAAAAATTAAGAACTAAATGACCAAAATTGTTAATGCTAATAAAAGTTCGTTAAAGCCAGCTGAGCCTTCTACCGTATAGATCGTTAAACAACGACGAATAATTGAAAACCGTACAACGTCTGGTAACTGGTAATTCTGGTAGATAAACGTTAACCTTTCAAACTGAATTTCAGAATCTCAGATTTTTGTAATAACGGGTGATTTTTTAGCTGGTTTGGTTTTGGCAACACTGGTTTTGACAGCTGACGTGTGTTTAGTACCTTGTGTCACTGTCAAACAGCTTCAGTTTGGTTTGCAATTTAACCATGGATCGTCTTACAAATGAACAACGCTTGCAAATAATTGAATTTTACTATCAAAATTCGTGCTCGGTTCGAAATGTTCATCGCGCGCTGCTTCCATTTTATGATCGGCATTCTCGACCTTCTGAGCAGTCTATTCGGAAGATTGTGACCAAATTTCGCACCAAATTTACTTTGTTGGACATTAAACCACCAACACGTTTACGTACTGTGCGTAGTGAAGAAAATATTGCGGCCGTATCAGCTAGTGTGACAGAAGACCGCGAAATGTCGATTCGGCGCCGTTCCCAGCAGTTAGGCCTTTGTTACAGCACTACGTGCAAAATTTTGCGGAAGGATTTGGGCGTAAAGCCTTTTAAGATACAGCTGGTGCAAGAACTAAAGCCAGCCGACCTACCACAACGCCGAATTTTTGGTGAATGGGCTCTTGGAAAGCTGGCCGAGGATCCGCTTTTTTATCGAAAAATTGTGTTCAGCGATGAGGCTCATTTTTGGTTGAATGGGTACGTAAATAAGCAAAATTGCCGCATTTGGAGTGAAGATCAGCCAGAAGCATTGCAACAGCTACCAATGCATCCCGAAAAAGCCACTGTTTGGTGCGGTTTATGGGCCGGCGGCATTATTGGGCCATATTTCTTCAAAGATGATGCGAATCGCAGCGTTACTGTCAATGGTGAACGCTACCGAGCGATGATAACAAACTTTTTTTTGCCCGAAATGGAAGTTCTTGACTTGCATGATATGTGATTTCAACAAGACGGTGCCACATGCCACACAGCACGCGAAACAATGGCGCAATTGCGAGGCGAGTTTGGTGAACAGTTAATTTCACGTTTCGGGCCGGTCAATTGGCCGCCTAGATCGTGCGATTTGACACCATTAGATTATTTTTTGTGGGGGTATGTCAAGGCTCATGTCTATAGGGACAAGCCCGCTTCGATTGACGCACTGGAAGCCAACATCCATGCATTCATTCGTGAGATACCGGCCGATATGTGTGAAAGAGTATGCCAAAATTGGACTCAGCGGATGGGCTACCTGAGACGCAGCCGCGGTCAACATTTGCATGAAATTATCTTTATACATTAAATTGCAAGGTTCAAACTATCGATTCAAATAAATATTTCATTCATTTTTTTTTAAAAAAAAGTTCTAAACCTCTTAAAAAATCACCCGTTAGCTCTCAACCATTTATTCTTTGCATTGACGTTCTTTTTATGTTCCCGATGTCTGTCGTTGATCATTGCTATTATTCATTGCATCCCAAGTGCTGTTTGTAGCCCTCAATAGGAACCTTCCTATTACAAAATCTCTTAATATCGTCTTTTTGAACTTCGAACGTGATGAAGATATCCAACTTTAATTGCAATTTTTAGCAGTTACTTACCTGAAAATAAAGAGAAAAATTATTTTTTTTAAAAATGTGCTTAAACTTTATATAAATGTTATGTAAGAAAATTAATATAATTGCTACTTTATTACTTAAAAATGGTACAAAAAAAGGCTGCACAATCGCAGGTGCTTTATATTTTTTTTTTGCTACAAACGAAAATCGGATTTTTTCAAGTCTCATCAATTAGGGAGCTCATTGGTCCCAGACCAATGGATGCCTGTGTGTCGCCCTAATCAATCGACCAGATTTAACAACGAGTTGTTACGAGCTTCCTTATGGTCGAGTAAAATGAGTCAAAAGTTGCGTGTGTTATGCATTATTGGGTACACCGGTGGGCTTTTCACGAATCACCATTGGTATCCCTTAGAATAGAAACATATTCAGTCCTTTCGATGTAACCGTCGTCGGGACGTACAATTTCCCGCAACGCATACTTCGTCGGAGGTTCAAATTCCATTCGAGGTATGTGTCATCGGAAAAAAATACTACACAAATGCGACGGCTTCACTTCACCACAATTCGTAAATAAATTCCGCAAAGAATTTATGTGGGAGGAAATCGGAAAAAGAATTCCATTAAGCTGTCCAAAAATTTAACGAAAAATGCTCCTGAACGCACTTCAACACAATTCGCCGGGATGCGAAACAAAATGTCGGAGAAATATTCCGAACAGCTTTTCGGAAGAATACCTTGAAGCAAAAATCCTCCGAATCGTACAAAATCGAAGAATTTTCCGCTCCGACGGATTCCTCGATAGGGCTTTACATCTCTTCGCTGTCGGATAACCCAACAAACTTAAAGTCGTATGAAGGCTGGTAATAGATGGCTCTTTTCTTTAAAAAAAACTAGAAAGGTTTTTTTGTCTCCATGTCAGGACTCTCATTTTTAATATCTGCTCAGATTGGAATATCACAAAGAGCAACATAACTTCCAGGTTGGTTGATGGTGTATCAGAGTTGATACCTTTTTGTCTGAGAAATCGAATCTTGAGGCATAAAATTGAAAGACCGGTTCTGGTCAATCGCTGGTGGCTGGTGGGTGCCTAGTACATCGACTGGAGATGGGGTAAAAAACACCTGTGGAAGGTCGTTGGTGGCAGACAAACGAGAGAGGGGGAGGAGTGTCCTCTCACAAAGGCACTCACTCTCAGGCGGCAGCGGAGGAATTCCCTAGATGGAGTCAACGGTGGCGCCTTAGATCCACTTAAATCGAACTGGTAGTGTAATCCCTAGACATATGAGCTGCTTCGACATATTTGAACACCAGGTCTATAGGGATTTCCAATACTGAGCCAGCGTGTTGGAAAAGAGTTGGTGGCGGAGGAGCCCTCAATGGATCAACGGCAGCGCTCATATCCCAAAATGGGCTACATATATCGGTATCTCCGGCCCGCCCTCCTAGGGTCAAAAACAAAGGCCTGGCCCTCCAGGTTGGGGGTTGTGCCTTCGAGGTAACTTCCCGACCATGGGAAAAACCATTAGTTATGAGAGAGACACAACCAGCCTCGGATAATGAAACTCCTCATATGGCAACAAGACCCGGAACGTCAATGGACTATGATATGATAGTATGCACCTGGAATGTACGAACACTCTACACCCCGGGTGCTACTCAAAAACTTGAATCTGTCCTCACGCGGTACAAGGCAGATATAACCGCAATCCAGGAGATACGACGGATAGGATTAGGTATAATGAAGAGAAAAAATTGCGACATTTATAACAGCTGCAACAAAAGATTGCATGTATTAGGACAAAAGTCATTGACTTCAAGCCAATAAGTGATCGCCTTTCTGTGATCCGCATCAAAGCTACGTTCCAAAACATAAGCCTAATATGTGCACACGCCCCTACCGATGAGGCGGAAGATCCCATCAAGGAGGAGTTTTTTGACCTCCTAAATGGAGCCTACGGAGCTTGTCCGGAGTATGATGTTAATGTTGTACTCTGGGATTTCAATGCTAAAGTCGAAAAGGAAAACATCTTTGGCGGTTGAGTTGATAAGCACAGAATCCACGAAACGACAACAGCTACCGACTAATCGATTTTGCAGCAGCTCGTAATACGGTGATAAGTAGCACTATGTTCCCAAGGCTAAGGATCCATTCAGCAACCTGGCCAAGCTAACCAAATCAACCATGCCCTAATCGATGCGAGGCACGCATCCAACATCCTCTACGTGCATACATTCCGAGGGGCAAACGTCCACTCTGACGATTTTCTTGTCACGGCTAAATTCAGAGCTCGACTGTCCAACGAGAAGAAGCTGCGAACTGCCCAGAAGAAGAAATTCGACGTTGGACGCCTTAGCACACCTGGAGTAGCCAGAGCCTACAGTGAGCGTCTGAGTATGAAATTCACCTCTGTGCACTAACCTACCACAGACGCCAACAATCAGTGAGGCCAGTATCGCGACATCATTAAGGAGGTAGCCGAAACCACTGAAGGGTACCAGCCACCCCCGAGAAAGAGCCCGTGGTATGATGATGAATGCGTGTACAAGAAGGCGCTGCAGCGCAAAACAAGTGCAGCGAGAGAAGAGTATCGAGCCAGGAGAAGGCAGGAAAAGAAGACCCTGCGTAGAAAGAAGAGAGCCTACGCAGCCTCCCTGCTCAAGGAGATTGAAGAGTCGCGCGATCATAACAACATCCGGAGGTTTTATAAAAAACTCAAGCAACTGGCTGCTGGCTACAAAACCGGAACGCAGGCTCTTCGAGACAGAGAAGGAAACCTAGTCACTGAAGCGCAGGGAATAGATGTAGATGTGTTTAAGCAGCATTTGGGCATCATGTAGAGAGAGTGATAGGGCAAGAAGAGAACCCAAATCCAGTCAATGAAGAACTAGTTCCACCACCTAGTATAGAAGAAGTTGGCCTAGCTATAAAAAGCTTAAGAACAACAAGGCCGCAGGTTCTGATGGCTTACCAGCGGAGCATTTTAAATACGGTGGTGATGTTTTGGTATGGAGCATGCACCGAATCATCAACCAAGTATGGGTGGAAGAAAATATGCCCGATGACTGGACTATCAGCTCCATATGCCCCATCTTCAAAAAAGGCGATCGTATGAGTTGCATGAACTATCGAGGCATATCCCTGCTTAATGTCGCATACACGATTCTAGCCAACGTACTGTGTGAACGTCTAAAACCGTTCTGCAACACACAAATCGGCACGTTCCAGTGTGGCTTCCAGCCCGGCAGATAGACTATGGACCAAATTTTCACACTGAGGCAAATCTTGGAAAAGATCAACGAATTTCAAGTCGAAACTCACCACCTATTCATCGACTTCAAAGCCGCGTATGTTAGCATACATCGTCAGGAGCTCAATATGGCGATGGCCGAATTCGGAATCCTGGCAAAACTGATTCAGCTGCGTCGCGAGACGCTAGAAAACACGCGATGCAACGTGCAGTTTGGAAGTAGCTCCTCCGAACTATTCCAAACAAGCACCGGATTTCGGCATGGAGAGGCGCTATCATGTGACTTCTTTAATCTCGTACTGGAGCATATAGTGCGCAAGGCAGGTGTTAACACGGAAGGCACTATTTTCACCAAGTCCGTCCAGCTGCTGGGCTATGCGGACGATATTGACATCATGGGTCGCTCCCAACATGCCGTGATAAAAGCGTTCACGGAGATTGAAGAACATGCGAAATCCGTTGGCCTTGAAGTAAACAAGACTAAGTACATGCTATCAACAAACAAACAAGCATCTGTCCACCGCCTAGGACAAAACGCCACTATTGATAGCAGCAATTTCGAGGTAGTTAAGGAGTTCACCTACCTCGGAGTTAACATAAATTCCACGAATGACACCTCAGTGGAGATCCGTCGAAGAATTACCCTACAAAACCGTTGCTACTTCGGTTTGGCGAAACAACTGGGTTCAAAACTCCTAACTCGAAGGACGAAATGTGTGCTCTACAAAACCCTTATCCTGCCAGTTCTGCTTTATGGTGCCGAGTGCTGGACGATAAGCCAGAAGGGAGAGCTGATACTGGGCTCCTTCGAAAGAAAAATACTTCGTCGGATTTTTGGTCCTCTGAACGAGGAGGGCGAAAGGAGGAGAAGATACAACCGCGAACTCTTTGAGCTGTACCAAGATGTGGATGTAGTCCAAAAAGCCAAACCACGTCGACTACATTGGCTCGGCCACATAGAGCGAATGGACAATAATGCTCCAGCTAAGAGAATCTTCGAATCCAAGCCCTCAGGTTCGAGAAGTGGAATGAAGTTAGGACTTCACACAGCTGTAGTATGTCCATTCACACAGCTGTAGTATGTCCATTTCTCACATATGGCTCAAAAATGCTGCAAAGAACAGCCACAGAATGCCCTTACTGTACTATTGCATCTTTTGCCTCTCTTGCCTATCGACATATTAAAGATACCGCACTATGCAGGGCAGTAAGACTCAAGGAGTCAGGATGCTGGACTGCAAGGCCGTATGGCAACAGTAATATCCTTGACTCGTTACCAAACCGCATGGTCACGTTTCCAAATGGCTACATCACACCCCCAGTAAGCTTCAAGAAAGGCTTCCACGTAGGCTTTCCTACCAGAGCTCAGTGGAAGAGCAACGAAGTAGTAAGGGATTTTGACACGATCTTCTACACTGATGGATCTAAGATGAACTGTGGTGTGGGGTCCGGAGTCTACTTGGAATCACCGAAAATATCAGTATCATACCGCCTACCGGAATTTTCCAGCGTATTCCAGGCGGAACTACTTCGACTATCCAAGAGGCTTGCACGCAACTGGGCGTGACACTACCCAAATGCAAAATATTGCTATCCTCATAGATGGTCAAGCTGCCATTAAGGCCATCAACTCGGCTACTATATCCTCTTAGCTGGTACAGGAATGCCGGAACGAACTTGCCCACTTTGGCAAGTGGGTCATAGTGGTGTCAGGCTCACACTTCCCTACGTTCCAGGGCACAGTGACACTGAAGGAAACGAGCGCGCAGAGGAGCTGGCCAGGCAAGGCTCATGGAGACCATGCGGCCAAACTAGGGATCCCACATAACCCCCAATGCCGCTGTTGCGGAAACGCGAATGAAAAAGAAACCCTCTCTCATTTCATCTGGAAATGTCCGGCAGAAACAAGAGCCTGGATTGGTGCATTAGACCAACCACTCTTCAACGACCTTAGCGAAATCTCGGGTAAAAGGATACACGATCTTATCCGTTTTCTAAATTCCACAGGCTGGATCTAGATCTAGATGTAATGACCGAACGAATCAGATCGCAGGTCCAAACTGATGTATAACTTTCCGAAGTCGACTTAAGGTACAACATATACCGCAAGGAGGTCTATGGCGGTCAGGCATCCACTCTTTGATGGTTTGGTCCCAGAGATGGCTTGTCCCCAGATCTTCCTATACGTGTCACGAATGTTGTGATATATAATTCTCTTCGGATTTTAATTCTAACTGAGAATGCCATTCGATTATTTATGGTCGATGGCGAAGGATCGACATTTATAGAGTACACACCTGACCAAACCTTTATATGAATGACCGGGTACAAAACTGGAAGTAAGGATAACAATAGCTGTTCCAAGATATAATAAAAACCATCTAGGCCTTAAACAAATTGAACAAAAACATAGGTCAAGGCAACAGCCCCCTTAATGAAAAGTATTTGCCATCATTCTAGTAAATGATGGCTTTACTTCATGCTTCACGATGCAAATAACTGTTCAGCAATTCAAAATTAAAAAACCCCTTTTTCGGGGACAAACTTTCGCCCAAAAGGAGCAGCCCCATAAAACCCTACTAATCCGACAGTCTTTGTCCGAAAAAAAATCCTTTTCTCACCCCTAAAAGGAGCCACCACCATCAACAACAATTAAAGTTTCCTTATTACAGAGGGATACCGTTCATGTCTATCCCTCCCGCAAGGCTTGCCATCATTAAACCAACTTTTCATGGCGCATCGCCAGTGGAGACTTTAATGCCACGCTATGGTATGGTGGGTCTATAACCACCAACAGCCACTATTCACAAAACAGGATACACCCACCATTAAAAACACATAGGCTCGCCGGTTTTTTTTGTCCTTCTCCTTGTTGTATTTATTTACTCTCGCGTCGCGTTTTAATGTAGATAGGAATAGAGTCCTGTTTTGCGTTGCATAATCTAATTGAGATCAACCTCGGAAGGAGGACTCTTTTTTTTAAGAGCTGTTGTAGCCCAACGCCGGCAATTAGAATCCTCATTCATTACAATGTTGTTGTTGGAAGGATAATCGTGGCAGTGAATGAAAATGCTTTTGTTTTGCAATTAAAATTTTCCAATTGAATCATGAATTTGGGTTCAGATGGATGGTGGTGACTTGGAGAGGGTGGGTATGGAGAAGGGCGAGAGAAATAAATAATAGAGTTGGTAGGTGATTTAAGGACGAAGGAGTGTTGGTTTGTTTGTTTAATTTAAATTTGATTTACATGAGTAGGATGAAAGGAGGCCTTGGAAGGATCAATGGGATTTGACCTTAATTAATCGGCTTTGTGGGAGAAAATTGATTCTTGATGATGTTATAGTTCCTAAGAGGGAATTCGTCTTTTTTTTTAATTTGGTGCGTAGTTTGGTAGTTCATTAGAGGAACAAGATTGTGCCTTCATTTATCTAAGGGTATTTTCAGCAATAAATTATTAAATTAAAGTCTTAAATAACTTTTAAAAATAGTGTGGGTTAGGTCTCACGTTGGGCGCCATTTTTTATAGGGATCATTTATTTCAATTGTTCGTTCTTTCTTTGGTGAAATTACAATCTATGTACGAGGATCATAACACTTAAAGTTAATTGCATGCCTACTGGTGGTGCTTTTCTCCAATATCTGGTTCTGCATTCATTATTCCTTAAATTTTAAATGGATGATAATTTTAAAATTTAAAAGTATGTAAGCGGTCCAGTTGGATCCAAATTACATGCGATTACTTTTATACTGAAAACGAGGTATAGAACCTGCATTTGGATACGATTTTCAATGGTATCGAGGTTGAGGTTTATAAAACTGTGAACTGACATTGTCGGAAAATGTTCATTTATCTATGGATCAATGCGTAAAGAAATAGTAAGCTACGAGTTGACTGTCATTCTATAGACATATCATTTTTAATATTTGAAGGTCTGATATAATCCCATGTTCCATGTCTCCATTAATGTGAATCAAGATAATGGATGGATCAGACAGAACGTCACAATCCAAAGATGTAATGGGTGGTTACATTTAACGGGCCCATGTTGATTTTGAATGAAACACAAATTATTTAGGAAATTATTGTTATTTCTTTTTATTATGATAATATTGGTATGGTTCAATTATGTATGGAAAAGAATATCGGCCAATGGCCGCGACCTCCACCCGATGGTCCAAATTTTCGATGACGCTGAGGCATAAGCCGCTAATGTGCTGAATTACCCCATCCTTTAGCTCTTGAATTGTTTCTGGCTTATCGACGTACACCATTTCTTTAAATAATCCCAAAGAAAGACGTCCAACGGTGTCAAATCACACGATCTTGGCGGCCAATTGACATCGCCACCACGTGAGATAACACGGCCATTGAATTTGTCGCGCAAAAGGGCTATTGTCCACATCCATATCTTCCAATTTGGACCATAAAAAGTTCGTTATCATCTCACGATAGCGAACACCATTCACTGTTACTGACCGGCCTCATTTTGGAAAAAATACGGCCCGATGATGCCGCCAGCCAATAAACCGCACCAAACAGTCACTCTTTGTGGGTGCATTGGTTTTTCGACAATCACTCCTTGAATATCATTCGCCCAAATGAGGCAATTCTGATTTTGACGAATCCACTGAGGTGAAAATGTGTCTCCTCACTGAAGATGATTTTCTTCGAAAATTGATAATCCACTGTTGCCATTTCTTGCCACCATTCTGACCATTGACAACGAGGCTTGAAATGGTCAACAGGCTTTAGTTCTTGAGTCAATTGCACCTTTTACGCTTGTAAATGCAAGTCTTTATGCATAATGTTCATCAGCGACGAACGTGAGAGGTGCAATTGTTGGGCACGGCGACGAGTTGAGGTGGACAGCTCTTCAGCCACACTATCGCGAACAGCAGCAATATTTTCTGCAGCACGAGCTGTACGAGCTGTAAGAGCATAAACTGGTGTTTTCACATCTCCTACAGACCCGGTTTGGTCAAATTTTTGCACGATTTTTCCGATTGTACGCACATTTGGACGATTAAATTGACCGAAAAAATCACGAAGTGCACGATAAGCATTTTGATTTGAACGCCCATTTTCATAATAAGCCTAAATAACATTAACGCGTTGCTCGATTGTGTATCTTTCCATGGTTCAAATTGAGTTGGTCTGAAATTGAGAAATGTCAAATAAAATGCAGAAAAAAAATTGACGTTTAGGTGTGGTTCATATTCAACATCGGCCCTTAAAATTTGTATATCTCGAAATCAAACGAATGATTACTCTTGTCAACCGCCCTTTCTTAGACCTAAGAATGTATGTTAGGAAAGCCTGTTCTCGAACTACTAAGGAGATACTCATCCCCTGCGAGATAAGAATTTCCTCCGATTTGTTCAAAATCCGAAAATTTTATACAGAGGTATCCATTTTGATTTCCTCACCTCGATATCCATAATGGGACATGGCGGTCTCCAGATCAACGAACAGTCAACAAAATTGATCACATTGCGATAGACAAGAGGCACGCATGCAGTATTTTGGATGTCCGAACATTCCGAGGGGCTAACATTGACTCGGACCACTACCTTGTTGTAGCTAAGGTAAGGATGCGGATATCCACCACGCCACACGTCTGCCGTAATATGTGAACGCCTAAAACCGTTTACCAACAACCTGATCGGCCCTTATCAGTGTGGTTTTAGGCCAGGAAAGTCCACAATCGATCAAATTTTCACACTTCGGCAGATCCTGGAAAAAACCCAAGAAGTCCAAATCGATACCCACCACCTATTTTTCGATTTCAAAGCCGCATACGACAGCATTTATTGAGACGAACTATACAGAGCCATGTTTTGGTATACCGCCCAAACTCGTCCGTTTGTGGAGGATGACGATGGAGAATTCTCGCTGCACCATCAGGATCGGAAACGACCTCACCGACACATTCGAGACTTCTTCAATTTGATTCTTGAGAGGATTGTGCAAAACTCCCGAGCCAACACCAAAGGCACAATTTTCCAAAAATCGGTGCAACTACTACGTCGACGATATTGACATCATTGGTAGGACTCAACGTGTCATAGCCACGTTTGCTAGTATAGAGAAGGAAGCGGCAAAAATGGGTTTAGCAGTAAATGAGGGTAAGACTAAGTATATGCTGTCAACACGAAAGGACACACAACATCTACCAATTGGACAGAACGTCACCATTGACAGATATAACTTTGAGGTAGTACGGGACTTTGTCTACCTCGGCTCCGCTATTAACTCTGACAACAACATCTCGTCAGAAATCAAACGAAGAATTACTCTTGCCAATCGCTGTTTCTTCGGGCTAAGAAGGCAATTTAGTAGTAAAGCCCTCACTCGAACTACTAAGGAGATTCTATATAAGATCCTGGTCAGGGACTCTGATTATCTTCAGAAGATGTTTGTCAAGACTAGGACTTACATTATATTCAGAAGGTGTTTTTCAAGGCTAGACCATATAAAGGAACTAAGATTATCTTCAGCAGGTGTTTGTCAAGGCTAGACCATACAAAGGTACTAAGATTATCTTCAGCAGGTGTTTGTCAAGGCTAGACCATACAAAGGTACTAAGATTATCTTCAGAAGATGTTTGTCAAGAGAAAAACCAAAGGACTAACATTATCTTCAGAAGGTGTTTTTCAAGGCTAGACCATACAAAGGGACTAAGATTGTCTTCAGAAGGTGTTTATCGCAACAAAACAAAAAAAAAAACAAAAAAAAAAGTATCTTCCTTCTTTCGGAGCGCAGTCGTACAAGCCTGATTCAAGTCAAAGAAATTCCTTGCATCTTTTGTTAAACCCATGCTGAAATAAGCCTGTCGAATGGGTGGTTCACATCTCTACATAAAACCGATTCAATTAAATGAATACCATGATACCATAAAATGTTGATACCATGAGTGCGGCATTTTGTTTGCTTACTTTTCACTCACACTTCGTTTTACAATCACATTTGCCCATGAATCCAGCATAGTCCTTTTAATAACAAAATCCTCTCTCCATGCAAACGTAATTCCTACATGGCACCTACCGGAAATCCATAGATTTGTTTGTTGAACATGAAACACGCTCCTCATTCTAGACTCCACAATGTTTCCATCCTCCTTTTCATCAGAGAAAGACAAGATTATTTGGATACGTTGAGTGCCCTTCCTTAGAATATGAAAGGAAATTGCCAGGAACATAGGTGCAGTACAAGGTCGTGTAGAACTGATGCTCAGAAACACCTCAACTGCCTTCCCTCATCACGATGCCCTTTTGTAGCCATTTTTGTTTATGATTTCACCCAACATAACGAGTAAATGCAATTTTTAATGAACGGAATTTTCAGTTTTACTTCCATTTTTTCAAAGGACGAAGTGAGTTTAATTTTCCTGCCTGCATACTCTCGTTTTCTTTGATACATATGTAGTTGTAGTACTATAGCTTTATTCCTTGAATCAACCACTTCCATTTCGCTGTTATTTCAACTACTCCTTGCTGGGTTTTTTTTTCAACGCTTCCTTGATATAATTAAAAGTTTTCCTTTTTGAGATAATTTTCCGCTTTCGACCACCCTCCCGCCAAAAACCGTTGTTAATTCCTTGCTTTCTGAAAAGGAGACTTGATTTCAATTAAAAATTTAAATGCCAGCCAGCATTTTGTTCGAGTATCTGTACACTTGCAGTATAAAAGAAATTTGTATGCAGAATGGATTTCTCATTTCCGGAGAATTTCTATTGATGTATCTACTCCACTGGCCAAGTATACACAATCAGAACACTCCATTAAAGAGGGAAACAGCCTTGAAACAGTTCTTTGGAGATTCCAGAAATAGAAATAATCAGCTTCGCTAAATAGAATAAGAGGCGGGAAATAAGAAAAAAAATTGCCAGATACACGCCCACACGAACAGTATGACGTGTAAATGTGATAAGCAAACTTAGAGCGGTCGATTTAAGATATGAGTGCGAGTATTTCATGGATGCTTTCTATTTTTAACATCAAATGTTACGAGGAACGATATACTTGATAGAGATGCTTGCGTTTCGTTTTCCAAGAGGTTGAATAAGGTTGGGATTCTCTCAGGGATACTACATTTTGAGATTTATCACTTAAAGCGTATGTGTCAATGGACAAAAGCTTGTAGAGCTTGTGTCGTGAAATTAGGCCAACTATGGTTGACGAGCCTGCTAATCGAAAAACGGACAACGACTTTCGTATCTGCAGCTGGGGTGTGATAATACTAAACTGGAGAGGTGGAGGCAAACAACTCACGGAAGCCCTAGGCTGCTATAAAGCAGTCATTACTGCCATCCAGGAAATAGAATGTTATGGGCCAGGCAAAAAGAGGATAAAAACTGTGACATTTATAACGGACCGTGTTATAGTGATCAGAAGCAGCGACTATTCGGATGCGAATTTGTTATAAGTGCCAGGCTTAGGCAAGAAGTTTTATGTTTTCAAGACATTAGCGAACGCATTGCAAAAATTCGCATCAAGGCCAAATTTGCCAACATAAGCCTTATATGCGCTCATGCTCGGAAGGAGAAAAAATATTATATAGTGAAAGACTGCTTCTAGAAGTTCCTTGACAAAACTTATGAATGACTATCGAAGTACGATGTTAAAATCGTGCTGTGAGATTTTAACGCAAAGGTAGGAAACGCAGACATCTTTAGCAGTATTGTCGGAAAGTACAGGCTACACAAAATGTCTGGCAACGAATTAGGCTAATTGAATTCGCTACGGAACGAAATGCCACTATAGCCAGCACACGGTTTCTTCACCTCGATATCCATAAGGGGACATGGCGGTCTCCAGATCAACGAACAGTCAACAGAATCAACGCATTCAGTATTTTAGATGTACGAGCATTCCGAGCGGCTAACATCTTCTAGGACCACTACCTTGTTGCAGGCAAGGTAGGAATGCGGATATCCACCACGCCACAACAAATCAAAAATACTCTGAGAAAATTTTATGTCGTACGGCAGCAATCGCAAAAGACCTTCGCAGAACGCGTATCTCTTAACCTCTCGATTTACACCTCATGTCGAAGAAGAATGGCAGCAATGCCTACAAGCCATTAGATCGTCCGCAACAGCCAGCAAGAAACCCCTGGTTTTTTAAGAACGCCGACAAATGCTCGCAGCCAAGAACGAGGCCTACAAGGCTAAGCTGCAGGTGAAGACGAGAGCTGCCATTGAGCTCTATAGGCAAAGAAGAAGAGAAGAACACCAGCTTTTCAGAAAGAAGAAAAGAGATCAGGAAAACCGCGCGATCGAGGATATACAGAGGTGCCACTCCAGGAACGATGTTCGAAAATTTTACCAAAATGTAAAACGTCAAAGCCAAGGATACAAGGCTCCAACAGAATCCTGTCGAATTGAACAAGGAAATATCGTAGTTGAGACACAGTCGATGCTGAGTATATGGAAGAACCACGTCTGCAGACTTTTAAACGGCGGTGATGAACAACATTCCGCTGTCAGGCAGAAAGAACCATTTAATACTGACAACGGCAGCGAAAACTGCCAACCAACCGACCTAAGTGAAGTGAGGATAGCAATATCTAAACTACAGCTTAATAAGGCCGCCGGAAATGACGGCCTTCCCGCTGAGCTTTATAAAGCTGGCGGAGATGACTTCGTAAGTAGCATCCACCAACTCATACGCCAAATCTGGTCGGATGAAAGCATGCCTGAAGAATGGAACCTCAGCATCGTTTCCCCGATCCACAAAAAAGGAGACCCTCTGAATTGCGCCAACTACAAAAGCCTCCTCAACATCGCTTACAAAATCCTATCTGCCGTAATATGTGAACGCCTGAAACCGTTTACCAACAACCTGATCGGCCGTTATCAGTGTGCTTTTAGGCCAGGAAAGTCCACAATCGATCAAATTTTCACACTTCGGCAGATCCTGGAAAAAACCCAAGAAGTCCAAATCGATACCCACCACCTATTTATCGATTTCAAAGCCGCATACGACAGCATTTATAGAGACTAACTATACAGAGCCATGTTTAGTTTTGGTATACCGCCCAGACTCGTCCGTTTGTGTAGGATGACGATGGAGAATTCTCGCTGAACCATCATGGTCGGAAACGACCTCACCAACACATTCGATACCAAAAAAGGATTTAGGCAAGGCGATGCGCTGTCATGTGACTTTGATTTGATTCCTGAGAGGATTATGCAAAACTCCCGAGCCAACACCAGAGGCACAATTTTCCAAAAATCGGTGCAACTACTAGCATACGCCGACGATATTGACATCATTGGTAGGACTCAACGTGATGTCATAGCCACGTTTGCTAGTATAGAGAAGGAAGCGGCGAAAATGGGTTAAGCAGTAAATGAGGGTAAGACTAAGTATATGCTGTCATCACGAAAGGACTCACAACATCGACGAATTGGACAGAACGTCACCATTGACAGATATAACTTTCAGGTAGAACGGGACTTTGTCTACCTCGGCTCCGCTATTAACTCTGACAACAACATCTCGTCAGAAATTAAACGAAGAATTACTCTTGCCAACCGCTGTTTCTTCGGGCTAAGAAGGCAATTTAGTAGTAAAGCCCTCACTCGAACTACTAAGGAGATCCTATTTAAGACCCTGATCATCCCAGTCCTGCTCTACGGCGCTGAAGCATGGACCGTATCAAAAGCGGATGAAGAAATCCTTGGTCGATTCGAGCGAAAAATTCTTCGGAAAATCTTCGGTCCCGTTTGCGTTGACGGGCTATGGAGATGAAGATTCAACCAAGAACTATAAGAGTTGTACAGCGACATACCCCTAGTCAAAACTCCGCATTGGCCGTTTAAGAGGGCTAGGACATGTAGAACGAATGGACACCAATTCTCCGGCTCGCAGAGTCTTCGATTCCCAGCCAGACGTCGGACGCAGTAGAGGAAGACGTCGCTTAAGTTGCGCGCACAAGTAGAAACCGACCTCAACCAACTTGGAGTGCGCAACTGGAGGCAGTTAGCTAAGGACCGGGCTAATTGGAGGGGCATGTTGGTTGAGGCCCAGGTTCATCCCAGACTGTATCGCCACTTAAGTAAGTAAGTAATTAAAAGGACGGCACTGTCTCAATATTTTATTCCATACTTTTATCGATTTTTTTTAAAGTTAAAGTTATTAAAAAAAACAAGATTTCTTAAGATAACGTTCCCAAAAATTAAGCCTGGTCTACACGTTTTCTCAGACATTGCATTATATGAATATAGGGTTTATTAATAAGGACAGGATAATGGATTTATGTAACAATTTTCGCAGAGTCGAATGATAGGCAATGCGGTTAAATGAAAACCCAGGCTTTTCACTAAGATGATGCCTACGAACAATGCCTCATGCTCCAATGTACTAGGTGTAGGTTTAAAGCTCTTTGAAAGGTCTTGGTGAAGAGATGGGTCCTTTCAGCAAGGCTCCTCCATTTGTATAGTATTAACACAGAGCCTCGGAAAGGAAGGATTTTATTGTTGACGATCATACTAAACGACAAACGCAGCTGGAATGTGAGAACATTGAATACGGGGTTTTTCAACAGGGACGCTACAAAAGTAGAGCGACAGGGACAGCAAACGACGCCATATTTCTTGCCGCTCTTTTGACATTTTTTTTCAGTTAGGTTTGCCATTTCATGATGGAAAGATATACGAGCCAACAACGAGTCGAAATTACTAAAATTTACTACCGAAATTCGGAGTCAGTGGCCTCAACGTTAAGAGCGCTACGTCCAATTTATGGTCGTCATAATCGTCCTAGCAGATCAACAATTGAGCGTCTAGTGGAAAAGTTTGAATCCACAGGCACAGTACAAAATGTTCCTGTTGCAGTGAGACAGAGAAGTGCCCGTAGTGTCGAGAATATTGCTGCCGCTGAGGCTTCAGTTGAAGAAAGCCCAAATGTGTCTCTCACACGTCGTTCTCAAGTGTTGGGCATCTCTATGACGTCGTTGTGGCGAATTTTGCGAAAAGTTCTTGGCCTACATCCTTACAAGATTAAATTGACGCAAGAACTGAAGCCGATTGACCACCAGAAGCGTCGTATGTTCGTGAATTGGGCTGAGCAACAACTTGAAAATGATTCGGATTTTCATCGAAAAATCATCTTCAGCGATGAGGCTCATTTCTGGCTCATTTTATTTCATTGAGGCTCATTTCGTCAATAAACAAAATATGAGGCATTGGTCAGGCAGCAATCCACACGTACTCCATGAGTCATCATTGCATCCCGAAAAAATTACGGTTTGGTGTGGTTTATGGGCCGGCGGCGTCATTGGGCCGTACTTCTTCCGTGATGATCAAGACCAGCACGTTACTGTGAATGGGAATCGCTACGGTTCAATGATAACCGAATATTTTTGGCCCCAATTGGATGATATGGACTTGGAGGACATGTGGTTCCAACAGGACGGCGCCACAAGCCGCACAGCGAATTTCACAATCAATTTATTGAAAACCAAGTTTGGAGAACGTGATGTCTCACGAAATGGTCCAGTCGCTTGGCCGCCTCGGTCGTGCGATTTGACGCCGTTAGACTATTTCCTGTGGGGCTACGTCAAGTCTATGGTCTATGCCAACAAGCCAGCGACGATTGATGAACTTCGTACGAATATCGAACGTGAAATTGCAGCAGTATCGGCCGATTTATGCTTGAAAACCGTCGAAAATTGGGTTCAGCGTCTGGACTTCTGCAAGCGTGCCCGTGGTGGCCATGCAAAAGAAATCGAGTTCCATACATAATGGCATAGAACGTACTTTCACAGGAATAAAGAATTTCATTGATATCCAAAACCGTTTTGGTTTTATTTAAAAAAAACTTTTGTTGTAGCGCTCTCATTGCAAATCCCTTTATAAGAGGTGCTGCAGGTTAGCTAACATTTAAGAATACCAGAGGTGTTATTATATAAAAAAAAATATTTTTTCTTTAGGCTGTTGCTATTGTCGTTGAAATTCCAAGATTCTGCTATCATGAACGTTTGGCTGTTGCTGGCAATTGCCGCATTTACCGCATTTGCCTGGTCGAGGTTGAAAAGAGTCCCAACCCAGTGGCTGCTTGAGCTATGCCTGTGATGAAGGGATGGAGAATCAAGACCAATTCTGAGATGACACGCAAGGCGCGAGACGGTGTTATGGAGTTTTTGCTGATGAGCCATCCATTGGATTGTCCCATTTGCGATCAGGGCGGTGAATTCGATTTGCAAGATCAAGCTATCTCTGAGACTGAACTCAGTGGAGAACTTTTATCTTTTGCCTGGAGATTTAAATGCCATACACGAAGATTTGGGAAATCAAATACAAAATCCTCTATACAATTGGATGGTCCACTACAATGTTGAATATAGGATCGACATTCTCGCCACAGATAGGCCATCGCTTCCGAGAAGCGGTGCTTTTCTGCAGCTTTTACTGCGAGACACAAGACTGACTGTTACTGAAAAAGTAGTTCAACACCCGCAAAACTGTTTATAGACGATCGAGTACGACAGTGACCACTGCGGACTCGCCGCCGTAATACAGCTTCCGAATGAGCTTGTGGTGTTGGAGGAGTATGTGCCTGTGCATTCTTACAACTACGGTAAGATGCGATGGCCATGCTTCACCAACACCTTATCAAGAGAACTACGTTCGAGAGACATACTTCCACCAAACAACAGAAACCTGACGAACAATGAATTCGACGACTACTTACAACAAATGGACGAATCGTTTCAAAGAACAATGAACAGGACGATACCAAAATACAAATAACGTGAAATAACGGATACTTACAGCAACGCGACCATTGACGCCCTGTAAGCGGACTTCTGACAAGACTAACACTTTTGTACAGGCGACTGACAAACCCTCGCGACCCGGAGATTAGTACACTGAAGGCGTCGATCAAAAACATCAACCAATTGATCAAGGATAACTATCGGTTGTCCATTAATTTGTTTTGGAAAAACAGAATTCGGGCCGTAAATTCCAGCGACCCGAGTATGTTTCCACAAATTAATAAGATCTTTAGGAGGAAAGGTCATAACGACCTTCCGTGTATTAAACTCCAACGAACAACTGACAGTACAAACATTCTTTTGACACCAGGAATCGATCCAGGGGAAGCCGTCTTTAACGACGATTTCTATGTTATTGAAGATCCTCAGGAGAAAGTGGAGGCAGTGGGGCTGTTTTTTCAGGAAGGTTAATGATAGCATTCGCCCGAACCGCGTCATGGAAAACAATGCCCTGCTCCATCACCTCTACCTCCGAAATAAACATAACACAATGGCGATCTGATGACGAAAACTTGGCAACCGCCATAGTCGTCGAGCAAAGTGGGTCCAGTCCCCTTTTAATTTCAAAGGTGGAACTCCAGATCATCTTCGCTTCCATAAAGCAAAAGAAGTCAGCGGGAGTCGAGAGTATATTGAGAAGGAAGCGACAAAAATCAGTTTAAATCAGTAAAAGGACAAACAACATCGACGAATTGGACAGAACGTCACCATTGACATATATATCCTTGAGGTAGTACGGGACTTTGTCTACCTCGGCTCCGCTATCAACTCTGACAACAACATCTCGTCAGAAATTAAACGACGAATTACACTTGCCAACCGCTTTTTTTTCGAGCTAAGAAGGCAATTTGGTAGTAAAGCCCTCACTCGAACTACTAAGGAGATTCTATATAAGACCCTGATCATCCACGTCCTGCTTTACCGCGCTGAGGCATAGACCGCATCAAAAGGGGATGAAGAAATCCTTGGTCGATTTGAGAAAAAAATTCTTCGAAAAATCGTCGTTCCTGTTTGCGTTGACGGTTCAACCAAGAACTATACGAAAATCAAAAAACTCCGCATTGAACTTTTAAGTTGGTAAGGACATGTAGAACGAATGGACACCAATACTCCGGCTCTCAAAGTCTTCGATTCCCAACCACACGTCGGACGCAGTAGAGGAAGACCTCGCCTTAAGTGGCGCGCACAAGTAGAAACCGACCTCAACCATCTTGGAGTGCGCAACTGGAGGCAGTTAGCTAAGGACCACGCTAATTGGAGAGGCATGTTGGTTAAGGTCTTCTTGTTCTGTATGATTAGAGAGTGGTGGTGACTGATCATCATTTGTGTGATCTCCCGTTTTCAGGAGATCCAACTCCCTGGGTTGTAATTCCGAATAAAGGAACTGCTAGTTGGCTTCTATCCTTTCAACGAGTAGCTCTGATCGTTTGATATGAATACGGTCTTTTGGTCAGAAGACGTCCTCTTCTGTCAACGACGCTCTAATCATCATTTGACCAATGTGCGTTTGTTTTGACAATAAAATTCCTCATCAGTATAACGTGTGATCGTTGTTACATTTAAATGGCGTCATTGACACCATCGTTGGTTCATATTTCCATTAGATGCCATTGGTCTTCGCTATGGATTTCCAAGGTCGAAATATGCGACGCGAAGGTCCACCTTGACCTTATCATCGAGTTTGAATTGTTTATCTTGCCTGAGTGTGTTGTCATGACGGCATCTTCTAGAGCCATAAGGAAACCTCACAGATTTTGACGTAAACTTATCTGCACCAGAATTTCTTTGATTGGCCACAGTCGAGATCTCACGCGCGCCGTCTCTTCTAGATATCATCGACCTGCATGTTTTTGTTTTTCCTTGTGGAGTATTGCAACGACGGGCTCAGTGGCACGATGCGGTTAGTAAGATGTACTGCAGGGGAGTCTAGGTTCGATTCCCAGCCTAAATAAATTTTCACCCGATAAGTATCAATAATCAACAAAAGCTAATCTCATCTTAGCCTTTTGGATTCGGTATAAAACAGGAGGTCCCGCCATAGTGCAAGAAGTAGACACGCAAACATGAATCGTTGTAAGAAAATGCTAGGGCCGTAAAAAAGAGGCCGTTGCGCTAAAAAAATGTATTGCGACAGGGCTTGTCGTAATCCTTTTTGCCATTTTACAATTCAGGAAGGTTTACCTCAATGAGGTTGTTGATGATAAAGAGAAATCGGATGAGCTGGCAACGGGTCGGTTGTCATCATCCCCTACAAATTGTTTTTCACTGTTGAAGTCAACAGTTGCTATGCTTTTCTATATCGAAAAGGAGATTTTCTTCCTCCTCCGACGTTTTTTTTCCTTTGAGAATCCGTTTTATTAGAGTTCGTGGTACCCGATTCATTTGAACATTTGTTGTATATGGTAAGGTGGAAGGGCAGGTCATTCTGTAGTCATCTCCTGTAGACAGGAAAACGGGATTTTTGTTAAACTCAGGTATCTGTAGTCATCTCCTGTAGACAGGAAAACGGGATTTTTGTTAAACTCAGGTATCTAGAATTAAACTTCAAAGGCAACATAATGAAGTACCATGCATCCCATCGGCACTATTGTTTAAGACCGATTTTTCGCCTCTAGATCCGTGATATTTCGGCTAAAGCAACGGCACCTCGTCATGACATGGTTCTTCTCCACGAATGACAAGACAATCTTAGAAATAAAATTCCTCTGTTTTTTTTTTTCAAAACCCTTTGCCACTAACTTGAAGTGTAAAGCTGGAAGCAGGTATCTTAGGGTCAAGCTAACTTGAGAGGCATGTTAATTGAGGCTGGGATTTACCCTGCAATTGAGTGCCAATGATGAAACCAACAAGCCTCTTTCTATTCCTCCATAGTGACGTTTAACAACCAACCATAAGGTACAATTCCAGGGTATTGATGGATTGAAACACATGACTCGAAAGCTTGCTCCTTTCACCTTATTTTATTGAACCGTTTCAAAACGAAGTCACCAGATGGCCCACCCATTATATGTACCTAGCTATGCAGACTTTTATTGGAAAAATTGAAATTTAGTATCTACGCCCTCAACTTCGTCGATATTTTTGAATTATTAATCCAAATATATACCGATTGCAACGGAATCGGGCTGGGACTCATAATGTTATGTTCTTTGAATGTCCTTCACCCTGAAAATACTTCATTAAAAATTGAAGACTTTCTATTATCGATGTGCCTTCATACTATGCACTCAGCATTCCTTATACTTCGTCTGGATATTTTCTGATATTCTGTTACAACTTGCTGTTGTCCCGTGGAGAATTCCTAAAGTCTATTTTAAAAATGCACCCCCAGTCAGGACGAAAATGTTATTTACTTCGAACTCCGCTACTCCGCCGGGCCACCATTTTAATTATCTCAATTAAGCTCACAAAAGACATCCAGTTGCGTAATTTAAAGCTCTCATTAATTTCCAATTTGAAAGACCTGACTAACATCGTCACATCTTCGTCTGGCAATAAAAAATATTCCGTGGATCCTTAAACTTGCTTACAAGCATGCATACATCCATGCACGTTGTAAAGAGTCCAACTGTTTGCCATCAACTACTTTTGCAAACTTGAAAAACGTGATCCTTTACAACAAAGCTAAGGTAGGTAAATGTTAAATCAATTTCACGGATTACGACGACTTC
Source organism: Rhingia campestris (assembly GCA_932526625.1). Classification (NCBI taxonomy): domain Eukaryota; kingdom Metazoa; phylum Arthropoda; class Insecta; order Diptera; family Syrphidae; genus Rhingia; species Rhingia campestris. The sequence goes on from OW052184.1 coordinate 21,536,255, forward strand.
CTTCGTCCTTCGAAGTAATCAACTAGCGTATGATCTTATGGTCCACCTTAATTATGCATTTCACCTAATTGCTTACCTCCCTATCCGGTGTATCTCGGGTCAAAGACATTTATACCTACTCCCGCAAACGAAGACATTGCCGACTAGAACGATTAATTAGAGGGTCTGGAGGTAAGGAGATACCATCACTGAATACCCCCTAAGGGATACATTTTCCTAATTGAACGTGTGGAGGCATCTCGCACCGATGATTTTTCCAGAGACACAAGCGCAAAAATTTACATTTAAACCCCGGCCGGCTGGGTTTTCATGCCTGGCTTAAGTAGGACAAATGATTTCCCAAACGGTATCAAATATAAAAAATGTCGTCCACCGAAAGATGTACGACTATAGTGCGGGTTGTGTAGATAAGCCGGCCTTCACCACCAATTTCGCTTTATCCTGTGTCGATGGGAGGATAGTGTTTACGCAGGATACTCATACTACATGAGTCTATAAATATTTAAGAGAAAAATAGAACGGGGGTTTGTTTTTTTTTTGTTCATAGTCATGGTATCTGGTTTATCATGGCTCCATTTTGGACGTAGAAATGGTGGGGGGGCGAGGAACGTTCCACGTAGAAGCACAAGCTGAAAGATTTATTTTTGCGATGATAATAATCAAATAAAGGCAGGTTAGGATGATGTAGTCTATGGAAGGAATGACTGTAGAGGGAAAGACTATACTAATCATCTTAACTATGCTCATTAGGCGCAGCCATCTGGAAAGGTGATTCAGTCATACAGAACTCAGGTGATGTCGTCTTTGGACGTTGTGATAGAAATTATTATGATATTTGAAGAACAATGTAAGGCGGTGGATAGTAATGATTTTTTTAGCAATGAGGCTTGGATTCAAATGGCGCCCAATGTGAGGCCTTTCACTTAGTTAAGCATTGCGGACGTGTTGTTCGAATATTTTTGGCATATGCACATGATTACTATGACTTGTTAGGATAATGTGAATAATCTGTCCTTGTTTGTACGTCATCGTGGTAATTGTTGTTAGTCATAGTAGATTTTTGCCGACAAGAATCTTTTGGGGATAAACAAAATTTTTAATGAAAAAATCCCCAAAAAGTAAACGAAAAAGCCTCTTTACTGACGAAATATAAGTCTTGCGAGTGTCTTAATATCTTTTTTCCGAAAACGTGGCAGTGGGCGGATTTTATTTACATTTGTTCTGCTTCGTCGAATATTGAGTCTGTTTATATATCGAATTTCATCATTCTAGTCCAAAATGTAAGGCCCAAATCGGTGTCATGCTGACAAACAGACGGACAGACATTGTACATGGTAAGGTATAAACATCGAACTAAAGAAGGCAGGATCACGTAAAAGAACTGAAGAATGATCTGGAATCGGAAGGCCTTCAGACTTTCTATAATAAAAAAACCGACGATCTGCAGTAGGGATGTTGTAAAGTAAGGAGCTAGTTCCCATCTTATTAAGATGTTAACCTTGTTGATTGAGAAGGAAAAAAAGAACCAGCTAGGGCCAATAAAGTATACTCAGTGTACTAGGTGCAGTGGCCAAGTGTTAAATTCGTTGGACTATTTACAACGCATTTAAACTGCGTATACTTTATAGGTCCTGGCTGGTTCTCCTTCCATTTCCTTTTACACTCCGAAAGTGACAAAACCAATATTTGGTCCATGCACCACCTCTTGCAAAAGTCAAAGCCAGGGATACAAGTCTCGAACGGAATCCTGTCGAGACGAACAAGGAGATATCGTAATTGAGACACAGTCAATGCTGAGGATATGGAAGAAAGACATCTGTCATCGCTGTCAGATCGAACGAGCCATTCAATATTAGCGACGACGGCGAAAACTACCAACCATCCGACGGACAAGTCTGCCGGAAATGACGGTCTTCGCGCTGAGCTTTATAAAGCTGGCGGAGATGAATTGGTAAGTAACATTCACCAACTCGTAAGCCAAATCTGGTTGGATGAAAGTCCTGAACAATGGAACCATCGTTTGCTCGATATACAAAAAAGTTGATCCTCTGAACAGCGCCAACTACAGAAGCATAAGTCTCCTCAACATCGCTTACAAGATCCTATCTTCCGTAAAATATGTGAACGCTTAAAACCGTTTACCAACAACCTGATCGGCCCTTATCAGTGTGCTTTTAGGCCAGGAAAGTCCACAACCGAACAAACTTTCACACTTCGGCAGATCCTGGAAAAACCCCAAGAAGTCCAAATCGATAATGGAGAACTCTCGCTGCACCATCAGGGTCGGAAACGATCTCACCGACACATTCGATAACAAAAGAGGATTTAGGCAAGGCGATGCGCTGTCATGTGACTTTTTCAATTTGATTCTTGATAGGATTGTGCAAAACTCCCAAGCCAACACCAGAGGCACAATTTTCCAAAAGTCGGTGCAACTACTAGCATACGCTGACGATATTGACATCATTGGTAGGACTCAACGTGATGTCATAGCCACCTTTGCTAGTATAGAGAAGGATGCGGCAAAAATGGGTTTAGCAGTAAATGAGGATAAGACCAAGTATCTGCTGTCAACACGAAAGGACGCACAACATCGAAGAATTGGACAGAACGTCACCACTGACAGATCTAACTTTGAGGTAGTACGGGACTTTGTCTACCTCGGCTCCGCTATTAACTCTGACAACAACATCTCGTCAGAAATCAAACGAAGAATTACTCTTGCCAATTGCTGTTTCATCGGGCTAAGAAGGCAATTGGTAGTAAAGCCCTCACTCGAACTACTAAGGAGATCCTATATAAGACCCTGATCATCCCAGTCCTGCTCTACGGCGCTGAAGCATGGACCGTATCAAAAGCGGATGAAGAAATCCTTGGTCGATTCGAGAGGAAAATTCTTCGGAAAATCTTCGGTCCCGTTTGCGTTGACGGGATATGGAGAAGAAGATTCCACCACAAACTATACGAGCTGTACAGCGACATACCCCTGGTCAAAAAACACCGCATTGGATGTTTAAGATGGCTAGGACATGTAGAACGAATGGACACCAATACTCCGGCTCGCAGAGTCTTCGATTCCCAGCCAGACGTCGGACGCAGTAGAGGAAGACCTCGCCTTAAGTGGCGCGCACAAGTAGAAACCGACCTCAACCAACTTGGAGTGCGCAACTTGAGGCAGTTAGCTAAGGACCGGCTAATTGGAGAGGCATATTGGTTGAAGCCCAGGTTCATCCCGGACTGTCCATACAAAGTTTTTTTTTATCACGCCCACTTTTTGGGGTCGTTTTTAGTAAAACTATCTTTTGCTGGGTCTAATTTTAATGAATTTCGACAAAAATTTCGATGCCAATACTTCCTTAGTAACAATATAAACATTTCGTATTTAGATCATTTTATCCCACACCCACTTTTGGGGTGTGTTTTCTTGCAAAAACCATTTGTATGCCATAGAAAAACGTCGCTTTTTGTCGAAAAAAAAATGTCTGCACCAAATGTGGTGACATGTAGCCTTCTCATATTTTTTTTGTTTTTTTTTTCAACTCAGTCACCAACAAAATTCTGACCAAATTTACTCAGCTGGCGTTGCAGTCCAAAAAAAAACCTGAGTGTCAACCAACATGCCTCTCTAATTAGCCCAGTCTACAGCTAACTGACCAAGCGATTCCAGAATTAAGTAGCAAGTCGTAAAACTGTCCACAAATATAAATAATATGCGTTTCCCCTTTAAAATTAAAACCTGAATGTGTAGATATGTATCTAAAGCATGTATCTAACAGAAGACTTCCTTATTGCCACTCGGATAGCACACAAAATCAGAATATCCACTGTGGTTGCACAATTACCCACAAAAGAGTGTCAAACTACCGGTGTACTTAAAGTACTCCACTTTATAATCTCAAGAGTCGTAATTCCCGCTTTATTATCAACACAATTACAAGTGGCCTCCTCTACGACGAAAAAATAACATCCCTCCCCGTAAACCCTCTCCGTGCATACACAATAATGCATCCTCCCCAGTGCGTCGCCTCTATGTCTCCTTTCTGTCTACAACTGCATTGCAGGACTGGAATTTCAGTCCTATAAGTGTCATGCACAACTCTTCTCATACAAAGCGCATAACACCACGAAAGCACATTATACCTTCATATATACGTAATACCTTCTGGCGATTTGTCAAGTTGGCCTTTCCCTTTGTTCGCATACTCTGTGAGTTCTGCTTCACCAGACCGTATTATTCCTTTTTTCCCCATTTTGCTCTCTCAAAACGGGAACGAGATGGAGATATTTTCATAGAAATTATCATTTTTCCTTTTTTTCAAAAAAAAAAATAAGGATACCCAGCGAAATAAATCGCATCGAGAATTCGAGGCAAAATAACTTCCAACACCAGAAGGAGTCACACCCGCCTGTACGTGCCTATAATTGCAATTTACAATCTAATTCGTCCTTGCTGAAAAAAAAAAACTCAATTTCGATAAATACCACGTTTAATAGATGTGGGACAACCACGGACACCGTGAATACCATTACCCGCACAGCATAAAACCGATTCAAGGACGACAGAGAGAATAAGCCGACATGGTGATAATTTCCCAAGTTTAAGCACGTAAAAGAGAGTTAGTGGAGGCAAATTTCCCATTGCCCCCAAAGAGAAGGACACGAAATTAGGGTCAAGTTTGTATGCGACCCCATCCTCTCCTCCTGTGAGTGAAATTGTATCTTTTTTTGGGTTTTTTGAAAAAAATCTAATACCGACTTAGCCGCCCAGCTAAGGATACTATTTTATTCGCTTGAATTAATCTGAAAAAGTGAAATGATTCTTTATGGTCCTTCCTGTGGTGGACTGAGTCTTTTTTGAACGACGACAGGACGCGCCATATGTCCCATTGGTGTATGAATGTTGATTGAAGTTTAATTTTTTGCTTGTGTGGCCATTCACCATCGCAGGATGTTTATTTCATTTTTAAGAAATATTTTCATATAAGAGATGAGAGACGTTTTTTATTGTTGTTGTTGTTATAATAATCTACCCTAGCCAGTCACCGCATCGCCGGGTAGCTGGAGGAATATTTTGGTCATTCTGTTGACATATTCCATTGCCGTCGGGTAATTGGATCAAATGGGATAGAAAACATCCTTCTTCAGAATTTTAATAATTCCATTGATGGAGACGAAATGAGAAAGGACCCTTTCGGTAGGATTTTCTGAAAACAAATTGTTGGGGAGTTGTTATCCTTTTTAAAGTTAATTAAGTTTTAAATTTAAAAGTTAAAACTTAGCTGAAGGAGTGGTTGGGGGGTGTATTTGTGTGTAAAGAATTTTGTGCAAATTTGTCGATCCAAGGAGTTTTGTTTTATTTTTTAAAAAGTTTGTTGGAAAATTTGAATATTTTACCAGAATAAGGAGTAAAGAGGAGCATTAGGCATATTCGACATTTTTAATCCTAGGAAGGCGAATAAAGGCGAAAATACCACCGCGAAGTAGATTAGGTTAGGATATAGTGGCTGCACGCGATTCGAGTGAACACTTGGACCAGGTGCGTAGCCCAGGTTGGTCCATGGTACCAAGTAGACCGGTCGACTTTTCCTGAAATTTTTTTTCCTAAGTTAACCATTCCGAGCTAACTATAAAGCGGTGGAGGTTCCTGACATTAACATTGACCAGAACACCTAGATTGCCAAAGCAGTGGTCTCCTAGGTGAGTTTTCTTTCGTTGGAGAGCACTGGACAAGAGCAGAGAATATAAGGAATATAATCATCCTCGCAAGCAACTTCTGCAGCATATTTTTGTTTTGCAGGAGAATTTCATTAAAGGACACCAATGATGGTGATGATGTTTGCTCTGTTCAGCATTATCAAGCAAAAACGCGTTTCTTGTTTTAGGGTCTTTCATTAAGCGCTTCCTATCTTTTAATTTAAAGAAAACAAAGTGTGTGTGAGAGATAGAGACGTGTATTCACACTAATGCACATATTCGGAACATATGCGGAAGAACTCTCAAGATGGGGTCAACGGTGACATCTACAGTCGCAATTAGGATGGACAAAGTGAAACACCTAGATGATCTGCTTCGACATATTCAGACAACAGGTCATTTAGGAATTTCAAGGGTAAGTCAGTTCACCTAAAGAGGGGTGGTAGCGGATGAGCCAAAAGTCGAACGGCAGCGCATTATCCCGTAGTGGATACTGATGTATCCGTGTCCTAAGGGGTATCTAGGAACCGGCCCTCCATGTAGGTGGTTGTGTCTTGGGTTAAATACCCCCACAAGAAAAAAAAACATTATAACAAAGCAACCAAGAGCCTCGGAAAGGACTGATCTTATTGTTGAAGAACATGCAAAACAAAAAAAATACAACGACGTTCGTATCTGCACCTGAAATGTGAGAACATTAAACAGGGGAGGTAGAGGCAAACAACTAGCGGAAGCCCTAAGCTGCTACAAAGGAGGCATTACTGCCATCTAGGAAATTCGATGGATGGAAAAGAGGATACAAAACTGTGACATCTACTAGGGACCGTGTTATAGTGAGCAGAAACAGCGACTATTCGGATGTAGATTTGTTATAAGGGCCAGACTTAGGCAAGACGTATTATGTTTTCAGACATCAGCGAATGCATTGTTACGATTTGCATCAAGGCCAAATTCGCCAACATAAACCGTGTATGCGCTCACGCTCTGACAGAGGAAAAAGATGATATAGCGAAAGACTGCTTCTACGAGTTCCTTGACAAACTTATGAGCGACAATCGAAGTACGATGTTAAAATCGTGCTGGGAGATTTTAACGCAAAGGTAGCAAGACAAGACATGTTTAGCAGTTTTGTCGGAAACACGTCTGGCAACGGACTTAGGCTAATTGACTTTGCTACGGAACGAAATGCCACTAGAGCCAGCACACGGTTTCCTCACCTCGATATCCAACACGGCCAACAAAATGGATCACATTGCGATAGACAAGAGGCACGCATTCAGTATTTTAGATGTCCGAGCATTCCGAGGGGCTAACATCGAACCGGACCACTACCTTGTTGCAGCTAAGGTAAGAATGCGGATATCTACCACGCCACATCAAACCAGAAATACTGTGAAAAAAATTAATGTCGAAAGACTGCAATCGCCAGAGACCGCCAAGACTTCGCGCAACGCGTATCCCTTGACCTCTTGATTCATACCACACCACCAGCATCTAATGTCGCAGAACAATGGCAACGATGCCAACAAGCCATTAGATCAGCTCTTGGTTTGATGAGGATCGACGACAGATGCTCGCAGCCAAAAACGAGGCCTACAAGGCTTAGCTCAAGGTGAAGACGAGAGCTGCCATTGAGGTTTATAGCAAAGAAGAAGGGAAGAACACCGGCTTTTCAGAAAGAAGAAAAAAGAGCGAGAAAAGCGCGCGATCGAGGATATAGAGATGTGGCACTACAGGAACGATGTTCGCAAGTTTTACCAAAGTGTAGAACATCAAAGCCAGCGATGCAAGGCTCGAACCGAATCCTGTCAAGCAGAACAAGGAAATATCGTAGTTGAGACACAATCGGTACTGAGGATATGGAAGAATCACTTCTTCAGATGGTTAGACGGCGATGGCCAACAGTATTCCTCTGTCAGGAAGAACGAGCCATTGAATATTCAATAGGATTAGGAAAGCAATATCCAAACTTAAGCTGAATAAGGGTGTCGGAAATGACGGCCGTGATATATAAAGATGACTTGGTAAGTAACATACACCAACTCATAAGCTAAATTTGGTCGGATGAAAGTATGTCTGATGAATTCAACCTAATCATCGTTCGCCCGATCCACAAAAAGGGCGACCATCTGATCTGTACCAACTACAGATCTATAAGTCTTCTCAAAATCCCCTACAAGATTCTCTCTGCCGTAATATGTGAACGCCTAAAACCGTTTACCAACAACCTTATCAGTCCTTATCAGTGTGGTTTTAGGCCAGAAAAGTCCACAACTGATCAAATCTTCACACATCGGCAGTTCCTGGAAAAAACTATAGAAGTCCAATGTATTACCCACCACAAATTCATCGATTTCAAAGCCGCATACGACGCAACTTGGGGCAGGTACCAAAAGACCAAGCTAATTGGAGAGGCATGTTGTTTTAGGCCCAGGTTCATTCCGGACTGTAGCGCTACTTAAGTATGTATGTATATTGTATATAGGTATTTATAAGCAGCATTTATAATACGGAGAAGACAGGACCATTTTCGGTTTAAGATTTCCGATCTCGTGTTTTAGTCTTAGAGAACTAACGGGTGATTTTTTAGCTGGTTTGGTTTTGGCAACACTGGTTTTGACAGCTGACGTGTGTTAAGTACCTTGTGTCACTGTCAAACAGCTTCAGTTTGGTTTGCAATTTAACCATGGATCGTCTTACAAATGAACAACGCTTGCAAATTATTGAATTTTACTATCAAAATTCGTGCTCGGTTCGAAATGTTCATCGCGCGCTGCTTCCATTTTATGATCGGCATTCTCGACCTTCTGAGCAGTCTATTCGGAAGATTGTGACCAAATTTCGCACCAAATTTACTTTGTTGGACATTAAACCACCAACACGTTTACGTACTGTGCGTAGTGAAGAAAATATTGCGGCCGTATCAGCTAGTGTGACAGAAGACCGCGAAATGTCGATTCGGCGCCGTTCCCAGCAGTTAGGCCTTTGTTACAGCACTACGTGGAAAATTTTGCGGAAGGATTTGGGCGTAAAGCCTTTTAAGATACAGCTGGTGCAAGAACTAAAGCCAGCCGACCTACCACAACGCCGAATTTTTGGTGAATGGGCTCTTGGAAAGCTGGCCGAGGATCCGCTTTTTTATCGAAAAATTGTGTTCAGCGATGAGGCTCATTTTTGGTTGAATGGGTACGTAAATAAGCAAAATTGCCGCATTTGGAGTGAAGATCAGCCAGAAGCATTGCAACAGCTACCAATGCATCCCGAAAAAGCCACTGTTCGGTGCGGTTTATGGGCCGGCGGCATTATTGGGCCATATTTCTTCAAAGATGATGCGAATCGCAGCGTTACTGTCAATGGTGAACGCTACCGAGCGATGATAACAAACTTTTTTTTGCCCGAAATGGAAGTTCTTGACTTGCATGATATGTGGTTTCAACAAGACGGTGCCACATGCCACACAGCACGCGAAACAATGGCGCAATTGCGAGGCGAGTTTGGTGAACAGTTATTTCACGTTTCGGGCCGGTCAATTGGCCGCCTAGATCGTGCGATTTGACACCATTAGATTATTTTTTGTAGGGGTATGTCAAGGCTAATGTCTATAGGGACAAGCCCGCTTCGATTGACGCACTGGAAGCCAACATCCATGCATTCATTCGTGAGATACCGGCCGATATGTGTGAAAGAGTATGCCAAAATTGGACTCAGCGGATGGGCTACCTGAGACGCAGCCGCGGTCAACATTTGCATGAAATTATCTTTAAACATTAAATTGCAAGGTTCAAACTATCGATTCAAATAAATATTTCATTAATTTTTTCGAATTTTTTGTGTTTTTGTTTTTTTAAAAGTTCTAAACCTCTTAAAAAATCACCCGTTAAAACGTTGTGAAAGCTGAATCGTACAATATTAGTTCCGTCCTATTGATTTTGACGTGAATCGTTTGACCATGGAAGGGTTTAAAGGTTTCTTCCAGATGGCTAGCAAAAACGCCCACTTTTTTATTCTAATTGGAGGCGCGTTGTGTTTGAGCCTTTTTGTGCCTTTTACAGCATTCCATTCTTCGCTGTAAGGCTTTCAATCCTTAATAGCACTCTTCAACAAATTACGCATCGAATTGTGTTTTATGTTGCGGAGCACGACTCTGTTGCTATTTAAACCCTAACCCATGGGGAATCAGAATCGTTAGCTGAGTCATTTCGAAAAGAAAATAAGCCCCGCGGGGACTGTTTCCTATTTTTTTGGGGAATTTAGCTCAATACCGCATGCGGTAAACCTTTCTTAGTGCAATCATATGCTTCGACTTTTTTATGAAGTTCCACCAGACTAAGCAACCATAGGTGAGGATTAGTCTGACAACTGCTGTGTATAGCCATTTCGTGACCTTCGGGGAAGGCCCCATTTTTTTACGCAGATTCTATTACAGCTGTATAGTGTAATGTTTGCTTTCTTTACCCTTTCGTTGATGTTCAGGTTCCAGTTTAGCTTGCTATCAAGTATCACCCCATTTGGCACTTGCTAACAATGAGAGGGCTGGACCCTCCCAGAGTTGGTGCCAGAAACTCTGGAACTCTTGTAAGTGAAGAGGACTAGTTCGATTTTCCTCGGATTTACACCCAGGCCGCATGGTTCTGAGAATCTACTGAGTATGTTTAGGCTTGTTTCCATGATTGGGCTTAGAGTTGATGGGAATTTCCCACATGCCGAGAACCACATCTTCTGCATAAGCCACTGTTTTTTTTTTTTGGTGATTTCTAGTGATTTGTAGTCTCCTCAATGCTTGGTTGATTACCATTAGCCAGAAGTGGAGAAATAACATCCCCCAGTGGAGTACCTTTTGTAGTTTTTATTCCATTGGTACATTGATCCAGTGACCGTATCTATTCCTGATTTTCCCGTGGCTTACGTTTTTAAGTTTATTGAAGGCTCCTTCTCTGTCTAGGAAGGCTGCTAGCGTGTATTCATTGTGATAAAGTGACTTTTCTATGGTTGGGACTAGCTCATGCAGGGCAGTTTCTATCCCGATTTGACTTTTGATATAGACATGCTGGTTTGGGGATAGTTAGCCTGGATTCAAGTAACTACGTATCTGAATATCTAGTAGTCTTTCCTGTGTTTTCAATAGGAATGAGGATAGGTCAATTGGTCTATAACTCTTTCGCAATTGTGTGATTGCATTTCCCTGCTTTTGGTATGAATTTCACATTGACTTCACAAGCCCTGTATAAATACAATCTTTGTATAAATTTAGGGTCCAATCAGTTATGTACTAACATTCCCACAAACAGAAAAGTCTATAATTCCCTAACCTAAAAGGTCTATGAAACTACCAAAGATCCAGTGATGCATAATTTAGTTACCAAAACAAATATTTCCTTCATTTCCAAAAATTATAACTGACGACGCGACGTGCAAAATAAGGACCACTTCGTTCCGCCCCATCAAACCCTATAATGTGTTAAGAACCTATCCCCCAATCCTAAAGCATTTTTCCTTTTTAGGAAATACTAACAACCCCACAAAAATGTGCACAATTATCTAGTTTCACATCGTCCCCATTCGCACAAGGTGGCCTACCTTATATCCATTTGGCGAACTAGAACAAAAGGACACCGACATTCCACATTGCATTCCCTAGATGAAAGCAAAGGATAAAATATCGATTCTTAGACAAACTTCACTAGTTTCCGGTCGTTCCGGTCGTAAAATTAAATTGAAAACCAGCTCAAGTCCAACAAAAAAAAAGGACCCAACTCAAAGCTTAAAACTGAACTCGTATATTTTTCCCTCTACATATGAACTACAAAAGATGCTTGTTCACGTTTAGATCCTTTTTTCCTTCAACCAGATACAAAAAAAATTGATTTCGTTGTTTCACTTTGCGAGGAGCTCAATGGCGCCCTAAGTCGTTGATTTTGGCCTTTCGCCTTTGCCAAAATAAAATCACCAAACCATAAGGAATCCTTTTGTAGGACATGTTTAAAGAGAGAAATGAAATGATGTTCGCCATTTTGCGTTTATCTATAGCTCACCAGAAAGTGGTGCTGCTAAAGTTCTACGAATAAATTAGACTCTCGAGGTTATGTTGAAACCGTTATATCTGGGCCTCATATTCATTTTGGGTGAGTGTGTGTTTTATGATGAATTATTGGATACAAGTAGCACGTGGCTGTCGAGTGAATAAAGGATAAAATGTATCACCTCGTGACGTTGTGAAAGATGACGAATGTAATGACACACGGATGTTACCACGGAAGGATTCAAGGTAGTTTTGGTGATTTATGTAGGCTTTTTGGAGTTGTGCGCGCCTTAAGCGGTTTTCAGGAGTCAAGGGAACGAGTTGGATTGAGATATTCTCATTGAATTATCATGTGGGACAGTTTTATACGGTAGTCTGAGAAATGGCTTTATTTAGGGGGCGAGATGTTATCTTGGTTCTTTACGTCTGTGGCATGTGGAGTGACCCTCAACATTTATTGGTCGCTTTATGGTCCGTTGGAGAATGTTTGCTGTTTTTTGTGTGGCAATAGTTTTTGTTATAAAATTTGCACCATGCATGAGTGGAGGTGATGTTGGAGCTGGAGTTTCATAGAGGATCTTGTACAAGGACGAACGAAATGGGGGCTGTTGGGAATTATATTTAACGTGTGTTGGTTGGGTTTTTTTTTGTGTAGTGATGCCTTTATTGGAACCTCTCCAAAGACGTGTTTTTTTGTAGACGAAATGGAAAAAGGTGACCATGTGCACTGATGTGGATATCAATGCTTTGGTCGTAACGAGCGAATATTTTCTTTTGCATCTGGCGGTGCGATGAAGACCAAAACCGAAACATAAATCGAAAGGAAAAATAAGCACAGAGTAGTGGGGGAGGGGTGGCGGACAGAAAACATTTTACGTTATTCCAGAAATTCATTTAAAATGGGAACAAAAATGGGAACTTTGACGAACATATGACCAATTTTGTGGTCTAGTGGTTGGTGCGCTAATAGAGAAGCTAGATTTGAGGACCACTAGACCATTTTGAATTGCCAGAATTCATCTTTGATGGCCTTGCGCCATCTACTTTACCAACATTTTAGCATACCGGGTTATATTGCATCCAATCTTTGGAGGGGACCTGAAATTGTATCCCGAATTCGAACAGCTGAGTTGAGATAAGCCTTTGACAACTGAAACTTCTGAAATAATTTGTGAGATCATTGCTAGAGCAGTGCCTGCTAAAAATTTTTCGGTTTCCCACGTTTGAAAATTGAACTCAGATCATCTGCGCAGCGGTTTATCGCGTTAACTACTGCATCACTGCGCCCCTCGTACCAAATATAATTTGTTGGCAAAATAGGCTCGTTGGTACTCAGGGCCAAGATTTTTTCTCACAACCATTCATGTGTGCGGGTGTGCACTTCTTACACTATGGCCGGACCTCCTGTTTTATACCGAATTCGAACGAGCACTCAGATGATTTGTCAGATCATCACGAGAGGAGGCCCAGTAAAAACCCTTTAGGTGTTGCTACGGCTTGGAATCGAACCCAGACCTTCTGCGCGGTATTTCATCGCACTAACCATTGCCTCATCAGCCCCTCGTACAACAAAAGAGAAACGGCACAACGTGTCTAATATACAGACAACCCTGACCGAACTTTAACCTGAAAAAACTGTTTCTGCTTGATAATGCTGAACAGATCAAACTTGAGTACCAACATCGGTGTCCTTACAGGGTACTGACCGTTAGTCATACAATTAAAAAAGACTGGACCTCTATAGCAAAGCAGCATGGACGAGTATTAGTGTATTCCCCACCTTTTGTGCTTTTGTCCAGTGTTCTCCAACGAGAGAAAACTCCACCTTGGAGACTACTTCTTTGACAATCTAGGTGACAACTTGACTATGTCAGAAGCTCTACCGTTCATAGTTATCTCGGAATGGTTCACTTAGACAAATTTTAGGAAAAATCGACTGATCCACGTGGTATCACAATGGACTTTCCTGGTCTAAGTGAGCACCCGCATCGCGCCCAGTTACTATGACCTAACCTAACCTAATATAAAATTAGGTAGAGCTAGGGAGACAATTCAAGCTACTGACGATGCGTGGCTTCAAAAAAGACGCAATGATAGGGAGCTCTCCTCTTGAAGAAAGCCCCCACCTCAGCTGCGGCTACACCTATGTGACCATAAGTTGGTACTGGTAAGGTTGCGACCAAACCTGGACCAGCTGCGGGTACTTTCAAGAGAGGAAGGCATGACAACACAGTCTATCCAATCTTAGGTAGGGAAACCAATCCTAGGTTAGACTCTGGTTATAACCCAGGAAATGGCAAAGACAGTCTTCAGGTCGCTTTTGTCGACCTTGGAAATTGTTGAAAGCAAAATCCTGGAGTGAGTGAACGACGCTATTCTAAGAATATCCCGCTCCTTTGAGAAATTACCACCTTCAAAGGATTCAAAATAATCCAGTGTGACAATAAGAGCACACTGAGCTCTGGTTGATGAAGTTTATCGGCGACACGAAAGCGCTATGGGCTACTGCAGACCCTCGTATCATCGAAAAGAAAGAGGTTCTTAACATGACTATATCTAAAGGTCGCATCCTTTTCCCAGGGCCATGTATCCCGAAGGATAAGATTGAGTGCAAACAACAAAACCTCAACCCAGAATTCCTGACTAAGGACTGGGTGGTTATCAGGTGGAATAGCACACGAAAACCGGTACACGAAAACCGGTACGGTGCTAATCAGACATAAATCAATGTTACGCAAGAAGGGGTACAAAGTGAGAGTTGGGATTACCCGATCCAAAGTACGACCTTTCGTAACAGTAAGACGAGAGGAAAAGTGCCCCCATAACAGTAAGATTAGATCATGTATTGTAGCTAAGAAACAAACTGACCTTCCTCTCGTATCTACACTCAGTAACAATGCCCAGATCGTGGTAAAATTTGAGCGGCAATTGAATTCTACACTTGCAATCGCGGCCATGTAGGTGGCCATACGACCCAATGGAAGGTCCTTCATCTTAACAAACTCCCTGGTGCAAAAGGTTTAAAGCGAGAAGTGGGACCTCATAGTGAGATGCGATGATAACTCTCATCACATACAATGGGGCAGCTCTGATATCAACACACAAGATGAGCCTCTGGGTTCCCATTCATTATGGACAATCATCTGTTATTGGCGAATAGGGATAATGAGTCGACCTTCGTCATCAAAAATAGTCAAGAGGTTCTTGATATCACCCTCTTCAATAGCTCTGAGAAATTCGCTGTGTGTCACTGGAAAGTTTCATCAGAAACATCATACTCTGATCGCAGAATAATAGAATTCGAAATAGAGGACGAGTCAAAACTCCTTCTTCAGCACCGAAAGCCCAAGAAAGCCAACTGGGATAAGTTCGTTGTAGAAATAGGAAAATACAGTGACGCCCTTCTATAGCATCGGATGGGAACTCCATCTGAAATGTATGCAGCGGCGGGACCAATGGGTAGCACTTAGGTCAAAGCGTATGAAAAAGTCTGTCCCCTAAGGACAATCAAACCACAATGATCACCGACATGGAGGACGAAAGCTGTAGAAAGGAAACAAGGAAAGTTTATAACGCTCTTTATAGAAGCTCGACCGAAGCATGGACCGTGTCAATAGTAGATGAAGAAATCCTCAGTCGATTTGAGAGGAAAAGTCTTCGAAAAATGTTCGGCCCCGTTTGCGTTGACCGGCTATGGAGACGAAGATTCAACAAAGAACTATACGAGCTGTACAGCGACATGTCCTGAGTCAAAACTCAGTGCTAATCAAAATGAGTGCTAAACGCGCCTCCGTGAGTGACTTCTGTTGTAGTGTAGAAATCACTACTGCATCAGCCAGGCTGAGAAAATTAATCGCCAAGAAACCGGTTGTGCCGGGTTATCTCTAGCTCCCCATAGACACTGGATACAGTCCACCTATGAATCTTTAACACATCTACTGGAAACCAATTCTTCAGGATGTGTTTCATACTCCGGTAGGAATATAGGCACAACCGTCTTCAATGGCAACCCTATGATAGCAACAACGGAATACATTAGAAAAAGAACTTTAGGAAAATATTTTTCCCATGTCCTCACAGATATGTTCGAAATCCCTCTTTCTAATCCCTTAAGGTTTGCAACAACATCTGGATGGCTAGGGACTAACCACACACTGACCCAACCATACACGTGGACCCACAACGGGCACCACAATGGGTCTATATTGACCTGAGTGTGATGAGGGAAGACGTACACAAGGTATATACGGTGTACTAACCTAACCTAACCTAACATAACCTAAACTGGTGCGTCTGTGCAGGAGGACGAATTTTAGCTGCTTCATCAGGTTCGGCAGCGACCTCACCGAAAAATTCGATGCCAAAAAAGGATTTAGACTTCGACTTTAGGCGGGCACTGTCATGTGACTTCTTTCTTCTTGTACAAAACTCCAGACCCAACACCAGAGGCACAAACTTCTACAAATCAGAGGGACTAACAGCATACGTCGACGATATTGACAGCATTGGTCGGAGTCAACTTCATGTCATAGCTACGTTTGCTAGTGTAGTGAAGGGAGTGGCAAAAATTGCTTTAGCTGTAAATGAGGGTAAGACCTATTATATGCTGTCAACACGAAAGGACACACAACATCGACGAATTCGACAGACCCTCACCATTGACAGATATAAATTTTAGTACTGGACTTTGTATACCTCGGCTCCGCTATTAGCTCTGACAGCAACATCTCGTCAAAAATAAAACGAAGAATTGCTCTTGCCAACCGCCCTCACTCGAACTACTAAGGAGATCATCTGCAAGACCTGATTAGTCCTGATCTACAGCGTCGAGGCATGGACGGTATTTAAAACGGGAAAAAAATTCCTTGGTCGTTCTAAGCGAAACACGTTCCGAATTTTATTTCGAAAAATCTTAGGTCGTTGACCGGCTATGAAGACCAATATTCAACCAAAAACTTTTCAAGGTATACATCAACATTGACAAGTTCAAAAAAAAAACTGGACGTTTCGGATGGCTAGGACATGTAGAGCAAATGGACACTAATACGCCGGCTTGCAGAATTCAAATGGCCAGTACATGGAAAGCTTCGGTTCCCAGGCTGAAGTCGGACGCAGTAGAGGAAGACCTCGCCTTAAGAGGTATTTTTTTTTAAATGGGTTTTTGACAGATGGCGCGTGAGTCGTGTCAAGTTGCCTTGTGGTACCCATTTTCAGTTCATCATGGATAGACTTGCACCCGAACATCTTTTGCAAATCATTCAGTGAATGGCCTCCCGAGAGACTTGCTGAAGATCCAGTGTTTTGCGATCAACATTTTGTTCAGCGATGAGGCCCATTTCTGACTCAATGGATACGTCAATAAGTAAAATGGCCGTATATGGGCCGAAGAACAACCGGAAGAGGTTCAAGAGCTGCAGTTGCATCCACTTAAAACAGCCGTGTGGTGTGATTTATGGGCGGTGGATTCATATGTCCGTATTTCTTCAAAAATGAGGCTGATGCCAACAAGACTGTAAATAGGGCTCATTATAGCACCATGATAACGGAACTATTTTTTGCCTGAAATTGAAGACCGAAATCTCGACAACATTTGGTTCCAACAAGACGGCGTTACTTGCCAAACCGCCTGTGAAACAATGGACATACTGAGAGACCGCTTCGGACCAGTGAATTGGCCCGGAAGATCATGCGATATCGCACTGTTAGACTTTTTTCCTTTTGCGGCTACGTAAAGTCTAAGGTGCTTGTGGATAAGCCAGCTACGATTGAAGCATTGGAGGCCAACATTACCCGTTTTATTCGCGAGATAACGAGGAATATGCCCGAACGCGTCATCAAAAGTTGGAACGTCCGCATGGACGAGCTACGGCGCAGTTGGGGCCAACATTTGAAGGGAGTTGGCTCTAAAAAGTGAATGTCAAGAATGGTTGTTTAGATTTATAATAAAGATTTTAGGATATATTTGAAAACAGTTAGCTAGAGGCGGGGCTAATTGGAGAGGCATGTTGGTTGATGCCCAGGTTCATTCCGGAGTGTAGCGTCACTTAAGTAAGTAAGTAAGGATATGGAAATCGAATATACATGAGTGCGGAGTACCCTGCCTCACAGAGTCTTCAATTTCCACCAGACGTCGGGCACAGTAGAGGAAGACCTCCCGTTAAGTAGAATTCGACCTGTTCCAACTCGCAGTGCGCAACTGAAGGGAGTTAATTAGAGGTCGGAGAGGAGAGGCATGTTGGTTAACGCCCAGGTTCATTCCGGATCTTTGAATTAATTTGAGTTAACTACCCATCCACGAAAAAAAAAATTGTTACGAAGCAACCAATAGCCTCGGAAAGGACTGATATTATTGTTGACGACCATGCTAAACGAAAAAAGGACAACGACGTTCATATCTGCACCTGGAATGTGAGAACATTAAACAGGAGAGGTGCAGGCGAACAATTAGCGGCACAAAGCAGGCATTACTGCCATTCAGGAAATATGATGGGATGGGCCGGGCAAAAAGAGGATGAAAAACTGTGACATCTACTATGGACCGTGTTATAGTGAGCAGAAACAGCGACTATTTGGATGCGGATTTGTTATAAGTGCCAGACTTAGGCAAGAAGTCTTATGTTTTCAAGACAATAGCGAACGCATTGTAACAATCCGCATCAAGGCCAAATTCGCCAACATAAGCCTTATATGCGCTCATGCTCCGACGGAAGAAAAGGATGATATAACTAAGGATTACTTCTACGAGCTCCTCGACAAAACCTATGAGCGACTACCAAAGTACGATGTTAAAATCGTGCTGGGAGATTTTAACGCAATGGTAGGAAGAGAAGACATCTTTAGCAGTACTGTCGGAAAATATAGCCTACACGACAACACGTCTGGTAACGGACTTAGGCTAATTGACTTCGCTACGGAACGAAATGCCACTATAGCCAGTACACGGTTTCCTCACCTCGATATCCACAAGGGGACATGGCGGTCTCCAGATCAACGACCAGTCAACCAAATCGATCACATTGCGATAGACAAGAGGCACGCATCCAGTATTTTGGATGTCCGAACATTCCGAGGGGCCAACATCGACTCGGACCACTACCTTGTTGTAGCCAAAGTAAGAATGCGGATATCCACAACGCCACAAAAAGAAACCAGCAAGAAACGCCTGGTTTGATGAGGAATGCCGACAGATGCTCGCAGCCAAGAACGAGGCCTACACGGCTAAGCTGCAGGTGAAGACGAGAGCTGCCATTGAGCTCTATAGGCAAAGAAGAATGAAGAACATCGGATTTTCAGAAAGAAGAAAAAAGAGCAAGAAAAGCGCGCGATCGAGGATATAGAGAGGAGCCACTCCAGGAACGATGTTCGCAAGTTTTACCAAAGTGTAAATCGTCAAAGCCAAGGCTACAAGGTTCGAACAGAATCCTGTCGAGATGAACATGGAAATATCGTAGTTGAGACACAGTCGATGCTGAGGATATGGAAGAACCACTTCTTCAGACTGTTAAACGGCGATGACGAACAACATTCCGCTGTCAGACAGAACGATCCATTCAATATTGGCAACGACAGCGAAAACTGCCAACCACCCGACCTAAGTGAAGTGAGGATAGCTATATCTAAACTCAAGCTTAATAAGGCCGCCGGAAATGGCGGCCTTCCCGCTGAGCTTTATAAAACTGGCGGAGATGACTTGGTAAGCAACATCCACCAACCAGATCAAGTCGGTTGAAAGCATGCCTGAAGAATGGAACCTCAGCATCGTTTGCCCTATCCACAAAAAAGGAGACCCTCTGAGCTGCGCCAACTACAGAGGCATAAGTCTACTCAACATCGCTTACAAGATCCTATCTGCCGTGATATGTGAAAGCTTGAAACCGTTTACCAACAACCTGATCGGCCCTTATCAGTGTGGTTTTAGGCCAGGTAAGTCCACAACCGATCAAATTTTCACACTTCGGCAGATCCTGGAAAAAACTCAAGAAGTCCAAATCGATAGCCACCACCTATTTATCGATTTCAAAGCCGCATACGACAGCATTTATAGAGACGAACTATACAGAGCCATGTCTAGTTTTGGTATACCGCCCAAACTCGTCCGTTTGTGTAGGATGACGATGGAGAATTCTCGCTGCACCATCAGGGTCGGAAACGACCTCACCGACACATTCGATACCAAAAAAGGATTTAGGCAAGGCGATGCGCTGTCATGTGAATTCTTCAACTTGATTCTTGAGAGGATTGTGCAAAACTCCCGAGCCAACACCAGAGGCACAATTTTCCAAAAATCGGTGCAACTACTAGCATACGCCGACGATATTGACATCATTGGTAGGACTCAACGTGATGTCATAGCCACGTTTGCTAGTAAAGAGAAGGAGGAAGCGGCAAAAACCTCGAAGAATTGGACAGAACGTCACCATTGAAAGATATAACTTTGAAGTAGGACTGGACTTTGTCTACCTCGGCTCCGCTATTAACTCTGACAACAACATCTCGTCAGAAATCAAACGAAGAATTACTCTTTCCAACCGCTGTTTCTTCGGGCTAAGAAGGCAATTTAGTAGTAAAGCCCTCACTCGAACTACTAAGGAAACCCTATATAAGACCCTGATCATCCCAGTCCTGCTCTACGGCGCTGAAGCATGGACCGTATCAAAAGCGGATGAAGAAATCCTTGGTAGATTCGAGAGAAAAATTCTTCGAAAAATCTTCGGTCCCGTTTGCGTTGACGGGCTATGGAAACGAAGATTCAACCACGAACTATACGAGCTCTACAGCGACATACCCCTAGTCAAAAAACTCCGCATTGGACGTTTAAGATGGCTAGGACATGTAGAGCGAATGGGCACCAATACTCCGGCTCGCAGAGTCTTCGATTCCCAGCCAGACGTCGGACGCAGTAGAGGAAGACCTCGCCTTAAGTGGCGCGCACAAGTAGAAACCGACCTCAACCAACTTGGAGTGCGCAATTGGAGGCAGTTAGCTAAGGACCGGGCTAATTGGAGAGGCATGTTGGTTGATGCCCAGGTTCATCCCTTACTGTAGCGCCACTTAAGTAAGTAAGTAAGTAGGTATGATACCATCTGGTCCAGGGGAGTTGAATGGTTTGAAGCTCAAGTTTTTCTTTATGATTATGTTGGTATGTGGAATGGATGTACTGAACTACTCTATCCACGGGGTTAGGGGAGCTACCAGGAAAGTGGGTATCCAAGTGTTCAGAGGTTGGAGTTCCACCATGGAGGCTTGGCATTCTCTCGAGGCCTTCTTGTGGGACATGCTGTCGATCTTGCGTCGCTCAGTGCTCGAGAGAGAGTTTCCACCAGGCTGTTCAGTTCTGTCTTGTTACTCGGTTGTACCAAGGAATTAGAGAGAAGTTTGTTGGTTAATATTTCTCTAAAAAGTGCCCAGTTGTTTTTTTTTTGGGGTTTCTAAAAACCTTATGGTCTGCGGGAGTATCATCCAAGGTGAATTGGATATATTTGTGGTCTGAAAAGAAGTGCTCGTTAGAGACTCTCCAGTTTCTAATCAGGTCGAGGCCTCATCTATGTAGAAAGGCAAGTCTTTTCATAAATCATAAAAATCTTAATTTGTTCAAATTGAAATAAGAATCTCAAACTTTTACTTTTTTAAAAATCCACCACTCTCTCCTAATGTTTGACATGCAAACCATGATTTCTCCACATGTACCCAACCTTACATCTACAATTTGTCTGTTTACACTAAGCGGGACTATAACCTTTCAATTATTGACTGAACCTGATAAGTGGTGTTCGTCACGTCTTTTTTTTTTGCTTGGAAAGTCTTCTGAGTCAACTTCGACTAAAGCGATGCTATAATCAAACTTTCGCTATGCTGAGTCGGTGATGTCATCTGCGAATCTCAATCAAGACGTGATAGATTACACGTCGTTCACCCCGGAACTTTTTTTTTTAATTGGTGCACAGGCATTCTAATGTTATTCACAAGCATTCTATTATTAGGTTAATGCTTGTGAAGTCGTTATGAGGTCGAATCCGCTTTTGTTTAGGAACAGGGTTTGGCAACTACCGGCAATCTTTGCACTGTTCCAAAGAGGAGTTGATATTGCGAATTACATGAGAATTATCAGGGGATACATCGAAAAACCCACGTCATTGTTGGTGATCTGACCAAACACTGACTGCCTCGAAGCCACTTAAATATTCACACGAAATGGCAAAAAAAAGAAAACACGTGTAAAAAATTGTATAAACAACCAAATTGATAAATTATTCGAAAATTGCGTGTCGATAACGTTTGCTTGCAAGCAACGACTTGTTTGAGTGAAAATATACAAACGACAGTCAAAGATAACACGCATTCACTCGTATTTTGAGTGAATGACCTCTGTAGGCGATGTCTCGCTGAATGAATTTCGTTATCGTGGAAATGTGTGAATGAAAGATGCAAAGATACTTTTTTATTGACTTTAGTCGTAGATATCAACACTGCTTTAGTAAAGCTTCCCATTTTTGTTGTGTGGGAGTGTGGGACATCACAATATATTCGAAATTTGGTACTCGATGCCAAATATTGGAATTGGTTAGGAATTTCATCTGTTGTGACTCACTTCACTTTGAGCTAACTTTGACAGACTGAGAGGGGTCATAGCCAACGAAGGTGAGGTTTCGATGTTATTGCCATGACTCATGAACGGTTACTAACTATTTTAATTGGAAACCTTATACTGGATATCTGTTCGTATGAAGAGCAAACAGAAATATTTCAAGTTCCAGCATGACCTGCATGTTATGATACTCAAGGCTTTGATCATCATTTAAAAAATAGGCCTTCTTAGCTGTGTTGTGTAAAGAAATCCATTGGAGTGTCTATTCTTTCGGCTGTCGGATAGAGGAATTCTCTGCAGATAAGCCGGATAGGTGGAAAAAAATACCACTCGCGGACCAAAACTAGGTAGGGTAAGGTCCCCAACAAAAAAAAAACTCTTCAGACGGCATGCAGCAGAAAAACTCCCATGATGGAGTCAACGGTGGCCTCTACAGTCCCAGTTAGGATGGACAAAGCCTACAACTTTTTTAGCTGCTTCCACATATTCGGACACATAAGGTCAGGCCGTTTGAACCGACATGGAGGCGGATGAGCCGAAAGACCAACGGTAGCCCTCCATCCCGTAGCGGATACTGGTGAACCCGTGTCCCGTACCCCTATATTTAATATATTAAAGCTGACCGCTGCCGTCAGGTTAGGTTAGGTTTGTTTGGTGGGTTGACGAGGTAGGCGGTGTACGTCATCCCTCATCACACTCAGGTCAATATTGACCCATTGTGATGCTCCTTGAGGGTATACGTGTGTGGTGGGTTCATTCATTTCTCCCGTCGCACTATCCATTGTTGTTAGTCTCTTTCCAGCCATCCAGATGTTGTTGAAAATCTAAAAAGATTAGAGAGAGGGTTTTCTGATAGATTATCCTAAAGTTTTTCTTCTTAATTGACTGAGGCCTAAACAGTTGGACAGAAAGTGGAGGGTGTCCTATTGTATTTCTTTATCAGCGCAGCCCCTACGAAGCTAGGGTGGGTAAGGTAAATTTCTCGCAGGCTAAGACTGGAGTGATTTTGTAACGTGTTCGAGTCAAGAGCCTACGCCCTCCGACGTGCAGAAAACCGAAACCAGCATGCTAGCAATGTCGAAAACAAGCACAAAACCAAATGCATCTATAAGATGCAATTTCAGTTTGTGGCTTTTGAGTGAACTGTGTCCAGTAACAATCCCTACTAGTGTCGAAACAGAGTTCCTGTTTCTTTGAAGGAGTTTGTCGGTTCTAGCTGTGTCATACTTAGGCCACATCCTCTTGGATGTTTCACAGGTGAAGTGGGAGTTTCACCTGTTTTGGGCGATATTCAGTGTTTTCTGTCCCATCCGTGATTTGAGGTCACATAGTGGCGGTTTGACAGACTGGTCTGTCTGATTAATACTGATCCTTTCCTCGCCAGTTCATCAGCAGTTTTATTGCCCTGTATGCCTCTTTGTCCGGGGACCCAGCTGAGCTTAACATTATGTTGGACGCCAAGAACCTTTAGCTCTTCACGGCACTGTCAATGAAGATGGTGAAATCATTTGGTGGTTTCGCCAGCATTGAAGTCGCTTTTCCTCTTCTACTTGCCAATATCTCAGCCTGGAAGACACAGCTGTGAGAGAGACGAAAAATGGTGTTCAACTCAAACGCCTACGTCCATTTTGAAGCCATCAGTATAATTAGTCAGGGTAACTTCCTTATCACGTAAAAAATGCCTGCCTATGGGAGAGACAACATCATCTGACAACGGATCCCCTCAAATACTAACCAGACCCGGAACATCCACGGACAACGACTTACTAGTATGCACTTGGAATGTACGCACGCTATACACTCCGGGTGATATTCAAAAACTTGAATCTGTCGTCGCGCGGTACAGGGCAGACATTACCTTACCGCGATCCAGAAAATACGTTGGATAAGGATCAGGATAATAAAAACGAATAGCATGGCGTCATTTTTTACAGCTGCCATCCAAGGAGGCACGTATTAGGATGCGGATTCGTTGTCAGTGATCGCCCGGCTGTGATCCAAATTAGAGACACATTTTGCAACATCAGCCTTTTATTTGCACACGCCCCTACCGATCATACTGAAGACCCTATCAAGAAGGAATTTCACGACCCCCTGGACATAGCATATGGAGCCTATCCAGTATACCATGTGGACTTCAATGCGAAGGAAAACATCTTCGTCGGGTTAGTTGGAAAGCACATCCTCCACGAATCGACAACAGATAATGGCTTCTGACTAATAGACTTCGCAGCAGCATGTAATACTGTTATCAGCAGCACTAGGTTCCCAGAACTTGGAATCCACAAAGGAACCTGGCGATTTTCAGATGGTCGCATGGACCAAATTTCCATCTGCGAACCTCTGCTGAATCCAACAAAATCGACCAATTTCTGAAATCTCGTGGTGAAAAGAGGATCAGAGGATCAAGAGGATACAAACCAGGATTGACGAGCAGGAATGTTTTGCTGTGTGTTTGGTGGGATTGGCGGACAATGATCTGTTATGAGCTGTTCGCCTACGGCAAAACTCTTTACTCGGGTCTGTACTCTCAATAATTAGACCGTCTGAAGGAAGCAATCGCCCATAAGCGGCCAGGTTGGGTCAATAGGAATTATGTTTCAATATGACAACGGCAGACCACACACACAGATAGTGATTCGCCAAAGCTGGTTGGGTTCTTACGCATCCACAATATAGTCAGGATCTGGCACCATCTATTTCTAGAAAGTGATTTGCCAAAAACTAAGGGAAGCTTGATTTGTTTCTTATGCATCCATCATATAGTCAGGATCTGGCACCATCTATTCCTAGAAAATGATTCGACATATAGTCAGGATCTGGCACCAAGTGATTGGTTCTCATGGTAGTCAGGATCTGGTAACATATATTCCTGTCCATTGGGAACAAATCAGCTAAAGTTGCAGTGGCCTAGTGGTTAGTTCGTTGGACTATTAAGCGCTAAGTCTATGTTTCAAATGCCGAAAGTGACAAGCCCAAGTTTTTTTTACAGCTCGTCCTCATGCGAAAGTCTGACAAACTCTTTATTGGTCCTCTTCTTTGTGACAAAAATAATAACTTCACACACACAAATGAAGGGAGAAGCATGGTTTGAGGTCCTGTATAGGCCGGTAATTCCGGATATTTGATTTTATTTAATTTATTGGGAACAGTTGTCGCTCCGATTCCTCTTAATCCTTCCACATGGATCTGGTCCCTTTCTGTTTGTAAAATTAGTCCTCATCGTTGTTAAACTCAAAGCTTTCAAGGGGTTGCTGTCTCCTATCCATTGTCTGCCTAAGCATTTCGCGGTGCTTCTTATTTTGCACAAGTTTGCCTCACATACTCCTCCCTCATGTCAATTTAATAAAAACCTTCGTCCTGGGTATTTTCTTGGAGGTATCAGTACCTTTTTTCGAAATAAAGTGAGCAATTCTTGGAACCACGAAAAGACCTGCATCGCGATAACCCACTTTTTAGCTGCAGAGTCTCAAGTCTAAAAGGAAGCTCTTTACCGACATAGACTTAGCAGACCTGTCGAATTTGTGAATAGTCATCTCTGTTCTATGCCTGACTGTGCGGGTAGAACTGCTCAGACCTAGAGTTATATTTCTTCAGCCGTCTTTTTGGAAATGACGTGAATGTTGGGTTGGCATTTACATGGTCTTGACGTCCGTTAGATGGTGAGGACTAATCTATTGATGATGCGAAAGCGAGTAACAGCTTAGAAATATTTTCGTTGATGACCTTTAAATTTTCCTGAAAGGTCATCGTCATTTAGAACCTTCTAATGCGAACGGTGTGTGTGAGCATGGGAAGGCCGTCCTTTTTCAGATCGACGTAGACATGAAGTGACGGGTCATGACGAAACTTTTACTCACGAACTAGTTTAGACTGCGGAGGAAATTTCAAGGGGCTATCATTGGTAGTGCAGGCATGGTATAAGCAAACGTTTGTGTCGTGGGATGACAATTTCTTGCCAATAACAACAGGCATGCCTTTAAGGTCATAGCGAACCCTCTATCGGTGAAAGATACAGGGAACGGTTGAATTGCAGATTGGGTTCACGAGGCTCTTTTTGAATGTTAAGTTGTACTGAACTGTACTGCCATCCTTACATCCATCGAATATGCCCATTGGACCCTGAACTATACAAATTGTCAATATTCTTCAGAAATGACATTGACAACTCAGACGCTCTTTGGAAAATTTTAACCATTTCGATATGGATATGTCACCACGATCTTTGGAAAAGGAAATCGAAAACGCAGCGATTAAACTTATTTTGAGTCGATCATGAACTGTTGTGGAACTCCTTACACAGAGGTTTTGATATGAGTTCTGGAGAAGTATGGATACACAGCAGACCCTTCTGTTCTTAGGGTAGGCATAGGATAACTCATTTGAACTTTGCAATATGACCTGAACCGTGTATGGTCTACTTTGCCTTCGGAAACTACTTAAACTAAGTGTCTGGAACCTAAATGGGCGCGAGCGCATTAAAAAGGCCACAGTCGCTTTCTATACGTGTAACCGAATATTCGGAAAAAACTGGGGTCCGAACCCCAAGATCATCCTATGAATGTACACGGCCATTGTGAGACCTATATTAACATATGGGGGGCTTGTCTGGTGGCAATCCACAAATAAAGTCACCTATCTGAAAAATATGACATAGGTACAAAGGATAGCATGTGTGGGCGCTACTGGCGCAATGAGAACCACACCAACAACGGGACTGGAAACCATCCTTAACCTGCTACCGCTAGACCTTTACATGCAAGAATCTGCAGCCAAAAGTGCTCTAAGAATCAGCCAGCTCAACTGTTGGAAATCGAACTCAGGAGGACATGCCCAAATTCTACACAGATATCTGGGCTCAGCTGTATCCTCTGACTACATGCTGCCTCACCATGACTTTCAAAGACAATTCTCCTGCATCCTCCCAAGCAGAGAGGAGTGGGAGAGGAACGAATTGGGCCCGAAACCATATCCATCTACACTGATGGTTCAAAAATGGATGAAGGCGTTGCAGCTGGAGTGTTTTCAGCAACACTAAAGCTAAACAGCACCTTTCGTCTCCCTGAGCACAGCAGTGTCTTCCAAGCCGAAATATTGGCAGTAGCAGAGGCAGCCAAAGCGACATCAATGCTGGCGATACCACCAGATGATATCACCATCTTTATTGACAGTCAGGCTGCAATAATCTCTGTTGTCGAAATAAAATCTCGACTTGTGAAACGTTGTCGTGTAGAGCTAAAGGTTCTTGGCGTCCAACATAATGTTAAGCTCTGCTGGGTCCCGGGACACAGAGGCGTACAGGGCAATGAAATTGGTGACGAACTGGCTAGAAAAGGATCTGCCTCCAGCATTGACCAATCAGACCAGTCTGTCAAACCACCACTATGTGACCTCAAATCTCGGGTGGGACAGAAAACACTGATCACTGCCAAAAACAGGTGGAACTCCCTTCCCACCTGTGAAACTTCCAAAAGGATGTGGCCTGAGTATGACAAAGCTAGAACCCATAAACTACTTCGTAGAAACAGGAAATCTGTCTCTATTTTAGTTGGGATTCTTACTGGACACAACTTACTAAAAAGCCACAAACTGAAAATGCATCTCATAGAAATGCATCTGTAGAGGCTGCGGTGATGAAGAAATACACGAGGATACCCTCCACTTTCTGTGCCACTGCCCAGGCCTCAGCCAATTAAGAATGAGAACCTTAGGAAAATACTTTTTCCATGACCTCACGGATCTATCCGAAATCCCTTTCCCTTTCCCTAATCTTTTCAGGTTTGCAACAACATCTGGATGGCTGGAAAGAGGCTAACAACAATGGACAGTAACGGGACAATGAATGAACCAACCACACAAGTGGACCCCCAACGGGCATCACAATGGGTCTATATTGACCTGAGTGCGATGAGGAAAGACACACACCGTCTGCCTTATCAACCCACCAACCTAACCTAAACTAAGTGTCGACTTGTCAATTAGTTATTGACAAACAAAAAAATGACAATTTCCACTTGAAGGAAATGACTAAAAATTAACTGTCATAGAATTGACAGCCAGCCCTAGTCAATGATTGAAAATCAGTTTCCATTACGAGTAGGAAAAGTTGTATTGACAAACAAAACGTCACTTCGTCTCTAAGAGCCATTTCACATATACCCGACAACCGTCTAACCGGTACCGGCTAGCCGGTCGTATGTGTGAAATGGCTCTTAGAGACACATTTTCAGTCAGTTAGAGCCATTTCACACATACCCGACAACCGTCTAACCGGTAACTGACTGAAAATGTGTCAGCATTTGAAAAAATCGTATTGTCAATGAACTGACAAACGATTTTCACTTTGCAAATAACTGACTAAAGTGGAAATGAATTCTCCGTAGTCTCGGTTAGTGGAACACATAAGAACTTTCAAACTTTGTCAATCTAAAGGCATGTCGAAATCCAACTTTAATCGTTGCTAAAAAATCACATAAACCTTCTCACATATCCTGTACCACTGATTCTAATTTTAAATAATTTGTTAAGTTTAACCTTAAACCTAATTAAACATCTCTTACCGCCATTCCTTTGAAAAACCAATTCTGTGCACAGTGTCGGCTTCGAAATTGCCTAACATTTCGCTGAAACTACACATCCATTACCGCCGAAATGAGACTATTTAAGTAGGGTTACGTGATGGGGTGCCAGAACGAAGTTCACACATCATTCCCTACTTCACGATGTATACTCGTAATAAGAGATTAAGTGTTTCTATAGGACAAATAAGTGAAGGATGTATGGCAACGCCAACGAAAATGAATTTTCGACATGTACGAGTACACATCACATTTGGCGGGGATGTTTTAATGGTTCTTTTCAGAGGTCGTTACTTTTCAGCTAGTGCGTTAGTCTTGAATTTTACGATCTACACCGTCAATGTAGCTAAATACTGATGAAATGTATCTATGTATCTTTTTTTTAAAGTTTGCACGTAATGAAAAATACATTTAACACTTTTAAAGGGGCTTTAGGTGTTTGTTACCAACTAAAGACCCAGCAAAATTGTTTAACGTATTATTTGACGAAGGTTGACAAAAGAGGTTGAGTGACCTGAGAAACTGTCACATAGGGGTTCATTAGTTTTGAGTCGATTTGGGCATGTGTGTTCGTCTGTGCGCGTGTCACCGATTTTAGTCCTTAACAGTTGAGTAGGATTTATTTATTTATTTTATTTATTTAAGTAAAACTGTAATGCCTAAACACATTAAGATAAGCTATCTTATAAATCAGTGCTAAGCTAGAAACTGCAGTTAAAACTACATTATATTTATATACATTATTTTATGAATTAAATTAAATTAACCAAGTGATAAATTAGTTTTAATAGTTATAATACAATATTATTAATATTGTTAATTAAAAATTTTGAGATAGATAATTCTTTAATATATTTTTAAACATTGTTGTGTTTTCTATTATTCTTATAAAAATAAAAAACTGACGCTCGGAGGTAAGGCAAGAATAGCGTGGGTGAATTAACTGACCCGTTCTTTTTGAGGAGGCTACAACTAGTTTATCATACAAATACCGAGGTTGCCGTGTTCGTATTATGCTTGAAAGTAATAAAACTGTGCGATACTTTATGAAACTATCTAATGACATATTCAATAGCTGTCTAGAGAAACTAGCTACGTGGTCGTATCTTCGTAATCCGAAAACATATCTAGTAGCATTGTTAAAGGTTATAAGGAGTCTCCTTTTACTAGCATAGCTTAAAATTTCCAAAAAGTTCACACCCATACAAAAGAATAGGTAAAACCAACGATCGTGCCAGTATGAGGCGCGTTTTTAGGGGAGTAAACGATTGAGTTGCCCACAGCGTTCGAAGCACTCCATGAGTTTTTCCTACTGCAGCATTTATATGGTTGTCCCAAGTCAGAGTGCGGTTAAATGTCACACCAAGATTTTTCGCCTTTTCGACATATTCAATTGCTGCATTGCCCAAAATTATCGTAGGAAAATAAGATAACTCCAATGGGTGCCTTGAGACTACCAAACATTTAGACTTCAAGGGATTTAAAAGGAGTCCATTTGTCTGTGCCCATGCTACAATACTCTTGAGATCCTCGTTAACGCATGCTGCACCATGCTCTATTAGGCCAAGTGGACAGCTAATGTACATTTGAACGTCATCAGCATACATGTGTAATCCACAGTGCTTAAAAATGGATGGAAGATCATTAACATACAATGAAAAAAGTAGAGGACCCAGGATGGATCCCTGAGGGACACCATTTAGCGTATTAATATATTCCGACTGTTGGTCATTTATATGAACCGCTTGCATTCTACCTGATAAATAAGAAGCAATCAATTTAACTGCACCGTCTGAAAACTTGAAAAACTTGAGCAACTTATCGTATAAAACACTATGGACAACAGTGTCGAAAGCTTTTGAAAAGTCGAGCAGAACTAAGAAGGTCACCTTATTTTCGTCGATCGCTTCTCGCATATCCTCGGTGACTTTTATCAAGGCAGTGGTACAACTATGGTTCTTTCGAAAACTGGATTGCTTTATAGTTAACATGTTGCTATTATTAAGGTATAAACTCATTTGCATCTGTAGTATTTTTTCAAAAACTTTTGAAAGAAATGGTAGAATTGATATGGGCCTGAACTCATCTCCCTTAGAGTCTTTGGGTATCGGAACAATCTTAGCCATTTTCCATTGATATGGGTATTCTCCAGTAGTCAAGATTGAGTTAAAAATATATGTTATGTATGGAAGTAACGGGTGATCCAAGTAGAGATACTTTTTTCAATAGCCTTTTTTGACAGATCACGTGTGAGTCGTGTCATGCTGTCATGTTATTTTTGTTTAGTATTGTTTGGCATTTCATAATGGAAAGACTTACGCGTGAACAACGTTTACAAATTGTTCAACCTTATTATGAAAATTCACGTTCTGTGAGGAATGTGTTTCGTGCACTTCACTCAACTTATGGTCAACATAATCGGCCTACTGAGCGTACTATTCGCAACACCATCACCTATTTTGAGACCCAGCATTCATTATTGGATAATTTTCGACCGAATAGACCACGTCCAGCACGCTGTGAAGAAAATATAGCGGCCGTAGCTGAGAGTGTACACGAAGACCGTGGAGAGTCGATTCGGCGCCGTTCGCAGCAACTCGGACCATGATAACCGACTATTTGATGCCTGAAATTGAAGCTCGTGATCTAGGCGACATTAGGTTTCAGCAAGACGGCGACACTTCCCACACATCGCATCAATCAATGGACTTATTGAGAGAACATTTCGGTGAGCACATAATTTCACGTTTTGGGCCGGGCGATTGGCCACCAAGATCGTGTGATATCACACCGTTAGACTTTTTCCGGTGGGGATATGTAAAGTCAAAAGCTTATGCCGACAAACCCGCTTCGATTCGGGCCTTGGAGGAAAACATCACGCGTGTCATTCGCCAGTTACCAGTCGAAATGCTCGAACGAGTGATCGAAAATTGGACTCAACGGATGGACCATCTGCGACGTAGTAACGGCCAACATTTGATGGACATAATCTTCAAAAAATAAATGCCAAAGAATGTTCTTTCAAATGATAACAAACATTCTCCATTAAATTTGAATTTTCTGGGTTTTTTTCTTTAAAAAAGTAGGGAACCTCGAAATGGATCACCCTTTACAATAGGCAAAACTATTTTCAAGAAACGCGGATTAATACCATCCTGTCCCACGGCTGATGACTTTATTGAAAGCAAGCTTTCGACCACCTCAGTACTGTTCACTGTTCTAAACCCAAAGCAAGAGGCTGATGTTAAAGAAGACGAAATTCGACTGGTAGTTGTGCAGGAGTTAATAAGATTATGTGGCTGTGTTGCTGTTTCCACAAACATCCTATTAAGGTCATTACAATCGACATTATGTAATTCGGTAAATCAACCATTTGTTAAACCAAGCAGTATCATACCCATTTTTGAAAATGTGTCCAGTGCCACTACTGTTTTTTTTTAGTAAAACGCCAATTTTTGTTAAATTAAATGAAAATATAAAAAACCGTCTTAATAACATTTTAAGATACCTACAGTCGTTAGCTACTTTTGATCTAGATTTCATTTCTTGATACCTTTGGGTCATGACCACTTTTGGCGGGAACTTCCATAAATTACCGACTTAAAAAACATGTTTTAGAAATTTATTAAATGCCTGAGCAGTATATTAAAAAACAAAACATCTAGAATTCATCTACAGAAAAGTTTGCCCGATTCACAAAAAAGGAAACCCTCTGAACTACGCCAACTAGGTACAAACGCATAAGTCTCCTCAATATCAACAAGATCCTATCTGCAGTATTGGCAAACAAAATTATATAGAAAAAATATTAGATATCAAGATTGTCTAAATTTTTTGTTCAGACAGTTTTTCAAAATTCTTTACGGTTTAGCCAAAAACTACTTTTTTGTGAAAAGGGGGCTTGGCAGTGGGCGGATTTCAAGAATCTTTACACTTCTTCTGCTGGGAGCAACAAACAGTACGTATAACAAGTTCCATCATTCTAACTCAGAATTTAAGGTCCAAAAACTGATGACGTACGGACGGACAGAAATGGCTAAATCGTCCACAATTTTCGTACAAAATATGGCCGTCATAATGATTTAAAACCATCAACTGTGAAGAGAATGATTGAAAAATTCAGAGTTAACTCTGAGTTAACCCAGAGTTAACTAACATCGGATGAAAATGTAATCCAGAGTTAACTCATGAAGCTGTTTTTCAGTTCAGATTTAATTTTGACTCCATGTGTGGTGATTTAATTTGGTAGCACTCATGTTTTATCGATTTTGCTATCAAAAAGTTATCGAAATGTATAGAATCGGAAACAGCTCAGTTATCAGCTGTTTGGTTTCTTTTTCCCTAAACAAATGAAAATGCTTTTGTCGCGATCTCACAAGTTGTTTTCTTCTTAAAACAGCCAAATTTAATATTTAAAACAGTTTTGAGTCGCTGAGATCTGAATCTGAATATATCTTACACGTATTTAGTTTCTAAAAAATTATTAAAATGTCCACTCAAACAAAAAAATAATTGTTTGTTTGGTATTTTATCATCTGTCAAAAACATCTGAATAATTAATTCCATGGTTAACTCAACAAACTTGCTGAACTAACTCGAAGTTAACTCTGGATTTAAATTGACTGAAAAACTACTTTCTCGAGTTAAATCGAGTTTAATCTCGAAACTAGGATGATCTCATACTGGAAAACCGGGCGTTAGTGATCTTAGACGCTCTGGGTGTCCTGTCACCAGTCGTCAACAGAAAACATCGAGAGAGTATTGCTGACAGTCCAGAAACATCAATTCAAAATCGTAGTTAAGAATTGGACATTTCGAGAAGCTCTCTATAACGAATTCTAACGAAAGACTTGGAACTTCATGCTTACAAAGTTCAATTGAAGGCTACTGGCCATGCAGCGCGAAGATTGTGGAACAACTTGTGGATGCTGATTTTTCGAACACAATTATCTTCAGTGATGAAGCTCATTTTAATTTTGATGGCTTCGTTTATCGTCAAATTTGTCGCATTTGGGGTTCAGAAAACCGACGAGTAATTGTTGAGAAACAAATGTGTCCACAATGCGTGACTTTTTGGTGTAGATTTTGGGCTGGAGGCATTATCGGACCATTCTTCTTCGAAAATGCGGCTGGTGACATGATAACCCAGTTTTTAGTGCCTAAACTACAAGATAAGGATGTGACAAACATGTGCTTTCGACAGGACGGTGCCATATGCCATACAGCTAGAGAATCAACTCAATTACTGCATTAGTCATTTCCTAATCGTGTAATCGACCGTTTTTGCAATCAGAATTGACCCTTGAGGTCTAACGACTTAACGCCATTGGACTTTTACATTCTTTGGGGGTTTTTGAAGTCAATATTCTATGCAAACAAGCCCACGACCACCAACGCTTTGAAAGAGTTGCTTTCGAAGAATTTGAAAGCAACCATTTTACACGGCGGATTGATTGAACCAGCTTTGCACAAATGTTTGTTTCGATTTTGTTCCACTCTTCTAGAGAAACCTATTAAGTAAGTTTTGTTAGAAATTCCGTGTTTTCTAACTTTTTTGTTTAGATGTTTCCATAGGTTCTCAATTGGGTTTATGTCGTGACTTCGTCGCAGAGTTTCCATTACGGAGGTATAATTATACAATAGCCAGGTGCGAACCTTAGAGGCCTTGTGATTAGGATCGTTGTTTTGGTAAAATTTCCAGCGAGATAAACAAGGAAATATCGTAGTTGACACACAGTCGATGCTGAGGATATGGAGGAACCACTTCTGCAGACTGTTAAACGGCGCTGACGAACAACATTCCGCTGTCAGGCAGAACGAACCATTTAATATTGGCAACGGCAGCGAAAACTACCAACCACCCGACCTAAGTGAAGTGAGGATAGCAATATCTAAACTCAAGCTTAATAAGGCCGGAAATGACGGCCTTCCCTCTTATAAAGCTGACGGAGATGACTTGGTAAGTAACATCCACCAACTCAGAAGCCAAATCTGGTCGGATGAAAGTATACCTGAAGAATGGAACCTCAGCATCGTTTGCCCGATCCACAAAAGAGGAGACCATCTGAACTGCGCCAACTACAGAGGCATAGGTCTCCTCAACATCGCCTACAAGATCATATCTGCCGTAATATGTGAACGCCTGAAACCGGTTACCAACAACCTAATCGGCCCTTATCAGTGTGGTTTTAGGCCAGGAAAGTCCACAATCGATCAAGTTTTCACACTTCGGCAGATCCTGGAAAAAACCCAAGAAGTCCAAATCGATACCCACCACCTAGTTATTGATTTCAAAGCCGCATGCGAAAGCATTTATAGAGACGAACTACACAGAGCCATGTCTAGTTTTGGTATACCGCCCAAACTCGTCCGTTTGTGTAGGATGACGATGGAGAATTCTCGCTGCTCCATCAGTCGGAAACGACCTCACCGACACATTCGATACCAAAAGAGGATTTAGGCAAGGCGATGCGCTGTCATGTGACTTCTTTAATCTGATTCTTGAGAGAATTGTGCAAAACTCCAAAGCCAACACCAGAGGCACAATTTTCCAAAAATCAGTTCAACCAGTAGCATACGCCGACGATATTGACATCATTGGTAGGACTCAACGTGATGTCATAGCCGCGTTTGCTAGTATAGAGAAGGAAGTGGCAAAAATGGGTTTAGCAGTAAATGAGGGTAAGACTAAGTATATGCTGTCAACACGAAAGGACACACAACAACGACGAATTGGACAGAACGCCACCATTGACAGATATAACATTGAGGTAGTACGGGACTTTGTCTACCTCGGCTCCGCCATCAACTCTGACAACAACATCTCGTCAGAAATCAAACGAAGAATTAATCTTGCCAACCGCTGTTTCTTCGGGCTAAGAAGGCTATTTAGTAGTAAAACCCTCACTCGAAGGGAGATCCTATATAAGAATCTGATCATCCCCGTCCTGCTCTACGGCGCTGAAGCATGAAGCATGAAGATTCGAGAGAAAAATTCTTCGAAAAATCTTCGGTCCCGTTTGTGTTGACGGGCTATGGAGACGCAGATTCAACCACGAACTATACGAGCTGTATAGCGACATACCCTGGTCAAAAAAACACCGCATTGGCCGTTTATGATGGCTAGGACATGTAGAACGAATGGGCCGGAGTGTTGCGGCTCGCAGAGTCTTCGATTCCCAGTTAGATGTCGGACGCAGTAGAGAAAGACCTCGCTTTAAGTGGCGAGCACAATTAGTAAAAGACCTCAACCAACTTGGAGTGCGCAACTGGTGGCAGTTAGCAAAGGACCGGGCTAATTGGAGAGGCATGTTGGTTAAGGCCCAGGTTCATCCCGGACTGTAGTGCCACTTAAGTAAGTAAGTACATGCTGATCCATTTGTCGCTCTATAAAATGTAAAGTACGCAGAAAAGGACCACCAAACCATCACCGATCCATCGCCGTGTTAACCGGTTGATTTTTAGTCTTCAAAATCAACTCATCATTCGTTCTTCTCCACACATATGGTTTGCCATCAGATTTTTCCAGAACGAAAAATTCTTGTTCTGATCATCTTTGGCAAAATGAAGTCGTTTATTCTGATTTTGCTTAGTTATAAGTTGCTTCTGCCTAGCTCTCCTTCTATTCAATTCCGCTCTCCCAAGAACATTCCTAATGGTCGATAAGCTCGCATGTTTTCGGAGTTCTTTTTTAGCAATATCAGCTCGCTTTAACGATCTCCAAATAGGATTCATTTTTACTTTTCTTACCAAAAACGGTTTATCCGCCTCGTTTCGGCTTATTTTCGATCTGTTTGGTGGTGTGATAACGTTAAATTATATCCCGAACCGTGGAATGACTTCTATCCATGATTTCCGCTAAATATCGCACAGATTTTCTGTCTTTTCACCTCGAGGGTAGTTTGGGCTGTTTATCTTTCCATTGGAGTTTTATAAATAAATTACCGTTACTAAAAGATTTCTGATCGGGCGTTTCGCCTTATAAATCCTAAGAACATGAGTTGTTTATCAGCTCTAAATAATTGCAAATATCAGAGAAAAAAGGATATAGAAAGCAAGGAAAGGAAATTTTTTTTTGATTTAACTGCTATTTTCATGACAAACCGTTGCATTGCGTGGTCCATGTCCGCATGCGATCAAGTACATCATGTCCACATGGGTGCTTATTTAGCGTGGCCATATACGAAAGGAACAGGATAATGCTAAACAAGTCAAATGACCTTGTTCATGATGATGGTGTACATGACTTGAATTTTCGTTGCCATGTTTTTCCCGGCAACGGGAGTCTCAAGTTGTGAAGTGGATTTGTTACAGAGTTTAACTGGGGTTGTGGCATTTTTGTGTCATTACTTTGGAACTGAACAACAGATGCGGAGGTGATGGAGGACGACATAATATCGAGTAATTCCGGCGCCTTGGTGGAGGTGTAGGTATCAGTTCCTTGTGTTTGGTTTTTTTTTGTTTTTTTTTTGGAAAGTTGCAGCAATGCTGTGTATGATGCCTTGGCAATCGTAAAAAAATGTTTTATATGTATTTTATGCTAAATGGGGAGTAATGCAAACTTTGTATAAGTAATGCGATTTGCAGGAGTGTTTTATGGCAGCGTGCCTTGAAGCCCTTACTCATTGTATTATCATTTTTTTTCATAACTTTTTGTTTCATCAACACAGAGAACAAGTCGCCAGAGGACACAAAATAGCTGTGTGTATCTAAAAATGATAGGCAAGCAAAATTTCGATATTACCTAAACGATGAAAGATCGTTTCTGAATTTTAGCTTGATGATTTTTTTCCATTTCTCAATTATATTTTACATAAAATCGTCAACTTTCTTTCAGACACGAAATGGACTACTTATTGAAAATAGAACACAGTGTCCATGTACACCAACTTAGGCTAAGGTGAACATAAGTGAGTGAGAGTTTGAGTTGGTTGGACCAAAAACAACGGTTTTCTTTAAGTTTCAGCATGATAGCTCAAAATGTAATTCCAAAAAACCAAAGGCATACCTGTTCTTTATTTCCATCACGGTGGCATATTTGATGCGAATTTTGCTACATTTGGAATTTAATTTACGTAAATAGCAAACAAAAATGGCCCTAATACGGAACCTTGTGTGCACACAGTGAATCAATTGTCCTACAAAAAACTGGTTTATTTCGTTGGTGGTGTGTGGACGGTGTTTCGGGCCGTCCATTGGTAAATTGACAATGGCTTGACATGACAATTGACAAACGACGACATGACTTGACATTGACTTACGATTCCTAAATTTTCTGGACGTTGTGACTTTGAGGTGATTAAGGGGTTATCTCTCATAAACGTGGCCAGAGGGATAGCCATAGAAAGTCTCTTAGGACTTAAAGGGTGGGAAGACCAGCCTTTGCAAAAAAAACAAGCGGCATGGTTTGGGATCGAGGCGAATCTATACTGCTGATGAACATTGGTAACAAGTTTTTCTAATCGATTTCAGTGGTATAGACAAAGGTTTTTGATCATTTTTTTGTCAGCTTTTTCTTCAATCTTATGGCTAGGACATGTAGAGTGAATGGACACCAATAATCCGGGTCGCATAGTCTTCGATTCCCAGCCAGATGTCGGAAGCAGTGGTGGAAGACCTCGACTTAAATGGCGGGCACAAGTAGAAACCGACCTCAACCAAATCCTAGTGCCATAAATTTCGATTGGTGTTACGAAGTCAGCATGAGCTGTGGTATTGGATCCTTTTCTTCTTAGAGTCCTTTTAAGTCCGTCCGTGGTCATAACATAGAGTAACTTTCTTCTTCCCTTTTGATATTTTTATTTGATTCTGGCACGAACAAAGTGTCTGTTGAGCTGGGATGTTTGGTGAGAGGGCAAGAACTACCCCGTCCGATGAGTTAAGCCGTGCAACCACAAGCGTGCCGTGCATTTCTCTCCAACATCAAGGATGTCTCCGTGGCCTACCTACCTTCACAACAATTGCAGATGAATGTGCACCATCCGCTTCAATATGTTCGCCTCACAAGGCAACACTTCTAAGGAGATTCTTTATAAGAACCTCCTTATTCCAGTCTATCTTCACTAAGCTAAGATCGAATCAACGAAGAAATCCTTAGTTGTTTTGATGAAAAAATTCTTTAAAAAATCGTAGTTTCCGACGTCATTGACGGGCTCTAGAGAAGACGATCCAACAAAGAGATCTCACCTTATATGGAGACCCGAACAAAGTTTCTGAGCGCAATATGGGGCAATTAGAACCTTAGAACCCGACTTACAAGAATGGAAATTTGTTTAAGGCCCAACATATTTGATGAAATACCATCATATAATCAATTGCAATTGGTCACACGCACAGACAGATGGTTGGATGTTGTAGAACGAGAGCAAACTCTGATTGGCACTAACTAGAGGATGCCCAGTCGTATTAACTTTGACTGCACATCAATTGTGTTTACTTTACCTGCAAAATGGTAACCATCGGATACTGGTATCATCCAACCGGATTTGACTTGCTAACAAGAACAAAAACAGCAACCGGCCTGCTGTTTTCACGTGAACACATGGGCCTGGCCCTCCAGGTTTGTAAAAAGCTTGGTCAGAATGAATGGCACGGAATATTCGGATGTGTTCTCAGGTGAACAGATAGGTCTGACCCCCCAGGTTGGGGGTTGTGCTTTGGGTTAACATAGTTACGAAGCAACTAAGAGCCGCGGAAAGGACTGGTTTTATAGTTGACGACCACGCTTAACGAAAAAAGGACAAAGAAGTTCTTATCTGTACCTAGAAGGTGAGAACATTAAAAAAGAGAGGTGCAGGCGTACATTTAGCGGATGCCCTAAGCTGCTACAAAGCAGACATTACTCCCATCCAGGAAATATGATAGGATGGGCCGGGCCAAATGAGGATGAAAAACTGACATCTACTACAGACCGTGTTATAGTGATCAGAAACAGCGACTATTCGGATGTAGTTTTGTTTAAGTACCAGACTTAGGAATGAAGTAGACATTACCGAACGTATTGACAATCCGCATCAATGCGAAAATCACCAACATTAGCGTTATATGCGCTCACGCACTGACACGGAGGAAGATTATGAGATTGCGAAAGGAGGCTTCTACGACTTCCTTGATAAAACTTATGGCTTATGAGCGACTACCAAAGTACGATGTTCAAGTCGTGCTGGGATATTTTAAGCTAAAGGTATAAAGAGGTGACATCTTTAGCAGTATTTTCGAAAAAGACAGCCTACACGGCAACATGTCTGGTATCCGACTTTGGTGAACAGCAAGAAACCCTTGATTCGATGAAGAGTGCCGACAGATGCTGGCAGCCAAGAACAAGGCTAATTTGCAGGTGAAGGCGAGAGCTACCATTGAGATCTATAGCCAAAGAGGAGGGAAGATCACTAGCTTTTCAGAAAGAAGAAAAAAGAGCATAAAGAGCAAGAGTGGTGCGACTCCAGGAAAGATGTTCGCAAGTTTTACTGAAGTGTTAAACGTCAAATCAAGGTATACAAGGCGCGAACAGATGAACAATGAAATATCGTAGTTGAGACACAGTCGATGGTGAGCATATGGAAGAACCCCTTCTGCAGACTGTTAAACGGCGATCACGAACAATATATCGCTGTCAGGCGGAACAAACGTTTTCGATTGGGATTTTTAGATTTTCTCTCAGAATTCAGATTTTACCAGTCCCAATCCAACATAAAAGAGGTTGATCTGGTTTTGTGTCTGTGTTAGTGTGCCATTTGACAGCTTTTTGTTTGTCATTAGGAAATCCATCAATTGAATTTTTTTTTTATAATTCTGACTTGTCTAAGCAATAAGATGCACGTCGACCTAGAAGATGTATTGTGCTTGCCTTCAGATGTCTGTTTAGGTTAGTAGCGCTTCTACTTTCCTAATGTAGCTGATAATACGTTCAGCAGAGGATTTCCTTAGTTCTTCGGTACTTAATATTTGCCTGAAGAAGGATTCCCTTCTTATACTGTAAAGGGCCAAGCATTCACTTATGATGTGTTCGGCTGTTTCGTCTTCTTCTAGACATAGTCTGCACTCCGGTGAGTCGACTAGATGCATTTTATTTAGGTGATATCGCAGACCGTGGTGACCCGTTAGGTAGCCTATTAGGTTCTTGATATCGTGCCTGCGAAGATTTAGTATCTTGTTGGCATCTGTTTTGAAGGGCGGAATAACTCTTTTGGCCTGCCTTAGGCCTGGGATGTTCTCCCAGTATGACTTACAATTGTTTTGTTCCCAGCTTTTTATAGCCAGATTTATGGCTAATTTGGGGATTGAACAGAAGGGTTCGGGTCCAATGAAAATGGTTTCCGAAGCCTTTTCTGGCTTCAATCCCCTTATGTCCGGGGACCCACCATAACCCGGTTTTGTTCCTGGAACTAAGAGTTTGAAGGGAATTAAAGCAGTGTAGTACTGATTTGGAGTCAATTATGTGTAAGCTAAGGGCTTTTATAGCTGCTTGACTGTCCGTGAATATATGGATGTTGGCGCCTTTAATACCTGAATTTTGTATTAGGTTTGCGCATTCTTTGGTGGCATGGAGCTCTGCTTGAAATACACGGTTTTTTTTCCATAGGTATTGAAACGTTCCGATATGGTCCATGGATACCAGCTCCTACCCCTGAGTCCATTTTAGAACCATCCGTATACCGTTTTGGCACTTTGGTGGGTTATTGCTAACCCATGCTTCTCTGGTTGTGATCTCCGTTGAGAATCTTTTGTTGAAGCATAGTGTCATGACATGATCTGTGCGGTTACAGACCGCTTTAACCGCACAGATCATGTCAAGTTCTGAAAGTAAAGTTAATAGTTCATTTAGTTCTAAGTTATTGCTAAAGTTTAACTCTTCCGATTGCGTCAAACTTGCTGAGCTGCGAATTGCAACTTTTTTTTATATACATGTGGAGGGGCTTTAGTCCTATTAATGCTTCTATAGCCGCAGTGGGACAGGAAAGCAAGGCTCCGGGAGTGCCCAGACAGGCAAGCCGTTGTACCTTGTTTAATTTATTTATGGTTGTCTTTTGGGTGAATTTTTTTCCACCATACTATTTTCTTTTACTCATTGCGGATTTTTTTATAAATTCAAACATTATCGACTTGGTGACAAAACAAAACTTATGAATTTTAGAACATAATTATCCAAAAATATTTTAATTTCTAAATATAGTTTTCGCAGAAAATCACTTTTTTAGTTTTGACTGATCACAAAAAACACAAATCAAACTGCGAAATGCAAACTTCAAACTGACATATCGTCACCTCAGTATTGGAGTGATCTAAACGACAAAAACCTAGTTTCGAGAAAACGACGTTTAAAGTTTGAATACGAATAAAAAAAACCGTCTGTAAAACAACTATGAAACAAATTTATTAATTTAGTGGCTATGGAGTTCTACTTACACTTTAGTTTTTGTTTCATTTGGGTGATTGGTTTTTTTGTAATCTCAAGTTGAAAAAAAGGAAATTGCATATGTGGCATGATTTTTTTTTCAAATAATGCGTATTTGTAGGGTAGGCACTTTTTGACCAACCTATGTGGGGTTTAAATATGGAACGAGATTGTAATTTTTGAATGCTATGTGGTATATTTTCATACAAAAGTTAAAATAAAAGCATTTTTTAAAACTACTGTAATTTTATTTTCTTTTAGTTTGTATTGTTAAATTTATTTTTTTAAATAAAAAACAAGGTAAGTTATCGTTTCAAAGAAAAATAATTCTGTAATATACTTTCGTTCGTTTGTAACTGGGATCTAAAAATCCAATATTTCAACTTTTTGAAAAATTATAATAAATTAATTTAATGCCTTCAGAGTGTAAGAAAGAGAAAAAATAAAACAAAATATGTATTGTATCCAACTTTTAAATTATATCAAACTTTTAAAAAATGTTTTGTTAAATACAAAATTAACTCCAAAACATAAAAACTATACCTTAACTAAATAACATTTATTTAATCTATATATATAAAAATGGATCTTGGTTTGTTCGGATGCTTGAAACTCGAAAACGACTGGACCAAATTTGATACTTCCTTCTGCGGATTTGTTCCTAATTGCTCCGCGAAAGTTTAGGAAAAAAGAAAAATTGAAAAATTCTCAACAGGTGGCGCTGTAGGCGGTCATTCCATTTGATAATGGCAAAACAACGTTTGACGGGCCAGCTTGTAAATAAATAAAAACTAAATATATAAATACTTTTAGAATTAAATCTTTGATCTTGATCACTGCTTTCTTTTAACTTTACGGGTTGTTCTCCTTGGAGTGACTTCTTTGGCTTCAGCCTCAGGTGTACTTACATTGTCATCTTTTCAGGCTTGATTTTTAGCAAAAATGGCGTTGTAATATGCCACATCAACCGCATTCATGTGCTTAAGCATTGACTTTAAATCTTTCTTTTTTTCTTCCGTTAACAACCATTGGGCTGAGAGCGGCTTTAAAACAAAAATGGAAGGGGCTGTGCTATTCTTAGGTTTTTTAAATAAAATCATTTTCTCAAAAGGAACATCATTTGCTAGAATGTTTTTGTGTTCTATTAGACAAAGGTCTTTTGAGCTATATCTCAACATTTTTAATTTGCAGAATGGTGGCATAACCAAGCTTTTTGATGCTGCAGCAAAGTTGAAAAAGTTATGATTTTGCATTTGCATTCTTCGCAAATAAACCTTTTCATAATCGATTTTGAGAAGTTGTTGAACCAATGAAAGTGGGCTGTAAAGTGACACATCTCGCATATGTCTTTCAATGGCACTGTGAACACTATCAACTTCTTGGAGCTGCGAGTGCCCCGGCTCCGAGTACTTATGAATTATGTTTATAATTTGAGGGTTCCTGTGCAAAAAAATTCAGGAGCATAGTACTGTTGACTCGATTTTTGTTCTGTGCAACGCAGATCAGACCACAAAATAATGTTGGTTACGTGTGGAAGATCGTCTACGACGCTTTGTTGTATTTTATAAAGTGCGCTTGCGAGGTCGTTTCCAGACCTACCACTCTGGGCTTCGGTCCATATGCAGCAGTAAGTGACTTTGTTTAAATTGCAGTGACCGGTTAAATTGTAGACTGCAAATTTTCTTTTATAATAAAAGCTGGAAACCTCAGCTTTTGGTAAGGCAAACACATTTTCAAGGTCATAGGTTATTATCGCAGTAGAAACAACTTTGCTTTTTCTATCTGAATCTCTTTCATTTTTGGCCAAAACTTTATTCTGTTCATGTACCCTTAGTTGTTTAGTTTTTTTTTTTTTGGTTGGGTGCTGTAGAACGAGGGTAGACTCTGATTGGCGTTAACTTGGCAATGCCCAGTGTTGCAACTCTGACTACACATCAAATGTGCTTATCTTTACCTCCAAGTGGTAACCATCGGGTACTGGTCTCATCCAACCGGATTTGACTTGCTAAACGATAAGTGCGAGTGTTGATAACACGACGAAAAACAGCAACACTATAAACACCCTGGTGAGAATGGCACG
The DNA here is from genome assembly GCA_932526625.1 of Rhingia campestris. Classification (NCBI taxonomy): domain Eukaryota; kingdom Metazoa; phylum Arthropoda; class Insecta; order Diptera; family Syrphidae; genus Rhingia; species Rhingia campestris. The sequence goes on from OW052184.1 coordinate 21,580,604, forward strand.
GATGAATACCCGGCCTGCTGTCCCAGGCGAACCTAGATGAGCTGCTCTGACATATTCGGACAACAGGTTGTCTAGGAATTTCAAGGGTTAGTCAGGCCCCTTGAACAGAGATGGTGGCGGATGAACCGAAAGGCCAACGGCAGCGCTCAATCCCGTAGTGGATACTGATGGCCCCGTGTCCTAGGGGTATCTAATAAATTGGAACTGGCCCTCCAGGTTGGGGGTTGTGCTTTGGGCTAACTACCCACCCACAGAAAAAAAAAATGGTTACGAAGCAACCAATAGCCTCGGAAAGGACGGATTTTATTGTTGACGACCCTGCTAAACGAAAAAAGGACAACGACGTTCGTATCTGCACCTGGAATGTGAGAACATTAAACAGGAGAGGTGCAGGCGAACAACTAGCGGAAGCCCTAAACTGCTACAAAGCAGACATTACTGCCATCCAGGAAATACGATGGGATGGGCCGGGCAAAAAGAGGATGAAAAACTGTGACATATACTACGGACCGTGTTATAGTGAGCAGAAACAGCGACTATTCGGATGCGGATTTGTTATAAGTGCCAGACTTAGGCAAGAAGTCTTATGTTTCCAAGACATTAGCGAACGCGTAGTAACAATCCGCATCAAGGCCAAATTCGCCAACATAAGCCTTATATGCGCTCACGCTCCGACGGAAGAAAAAGATGATATAGCTAAGGATTGCTTCTACGAGCTCCTCGACAAAACCTATGAGCGACTACCGAAGTACGATGTTAAAATCGTGCTGGGAGATTTTAACGCAAAGGTAGGAAGAGAAGACATCTTTAGAAGTATTGTCGGAAAACATAGCCTACACGACAACACGTCTGGTAACGGACTTAGGCTAATTGATTTCGCTACGGAACGAAATGCCACTATAGCCAGCACACGGTTTCCTCACCTCGATATCCATAAGGGGACATGGCGGTCTCCAGATAAACGAACGGTCAACCAAATTGATCACATTGCGATAGATAAGAGGCACGCATCCAGTATTTTGGATGTCCGAACATTCCGAGGAACTAACATCGACTCGGATCACTACCTTGTAGCAGCCAAGGTAAGAATGCGGATATCCACCACGCCACAACAATCCAGAAATACTGTGAAAAAATTTAATGTCGGAAGACTGCAATCGCAAGAGACCGCCAAGACCTTCGCACAACGCGTATCCCTTAACCTCTCGATTAACACCATACCACCAGCATCGAATGTCGAAGAGCAATGGCAACGATGCCAACAGGCCATTAGATCAGCCGCAACTGATGTGCTAGGTTTCTCGCGGCCACCAGCAAGAAACCCCTGGTTTGATGAGGAATGCCGACAGATGCTCGCAGCCAAGAACGAGGCCTACAAGGCTAAGCTGCAGGTGAAGACGAGAGCTGCCATTGAGCTCTATAGGTAAAGAAGAAGGGAAGAACATCGGCTTTTCAGCAAGAAGAAAAAAGAGCAAGAAAAGCGCGCGATCGAGGATATAGAGAGGTGCCACTCCAGGAACGATGTTCGCAAGTTTTACCAAAGTGTAAAGCGTCAAAGCCAAGGTTACAAGGCTCGAACAGAATCCTGTCGAGATGAACAAGGAAATATTGTAGTTGAGACACAGTCGGTGCTGAGGATATGGAAGAACCACTTCTGCAGACTGTTAAACGGCGATGACGAACAACATTCCGCTGTCAGGCAGAACGAACCATTCAATATTGGCAACGACAGCGAAAACTGCCAACCACCCGACCTGAGTGAAGTGAGGATAGCAATATCTAAACTCAAGCTTAATAAGGCTGCCGGAAATGACGGCCTTCCCGCTGAGCTCTATAAGGCCGGCGGAGATGACTTGGTAAGTAACATCCACCAACTCATAAGCCAAATCTGGTCGGATGAAAATATGCCTGAAGAATGGAACCTCAGCATCGTTTGCCCGATCCACAAAAAAGGAGACCCTCTGAACTGCGCCAACTACAGAGGCATAAGTCTCCTCAACATCGCCTACAAGATCCTATCTGCCGTAATATGTGAACGCCTGAAACCGTTTACCAACAACCTGATTGGCCCTTATCAGTGTGGTTTTAGGCCAGGAAAGTCCACAACCGATCAAATTTTCACACTTCGGCAGATCCTGGAAAAAACTCAAGAAGTCCAAATCGATACCCACCACCTATTCATCGATTTTAAAGCCGCATATGACAGCATTTATAGAGACGAACTGTACAGAGCCATGTCTAGTTTTGGTATACCGCCCAAACTCGTCCGTTTGTGTAGGATGACGATGGAGAATTCTCGCTGCTCCATCAGGGTCGGAAACGACCTCACCGACACATTCGATACCAAAAAAGGATTTAGGCAAGGCGATGCGCTGTCATGTGACTTCTTTAATCTGATTCTTGAGAGAATTGTGCAAAACTCCAAAGCCAACACCAGAGGCACAATTTTCCAAAAGTCGGTGCAACTACTAGCATACGCTGACGATATTGACATCATTGGTAGGACTCAACGTGATGTCATAGCCACGTTTGCTAGTATAGAGAAGGAAGCGGCGAAAATGGGTTTAGCAGTAAATGAGGGTAAGACTAAGTATATGCTGTCAACACGAAAGGACACACAACATCGACGAATTGGACAGAACGTCACCATTGACAGATATAACTTTGAGGTAGTACGGGACTTTGTCTACCTCGGCTCCGCTATTAACTCTGACAACAACATCTCGTCAGAAATTAAACGAAGAATTACTCTTGCCAACCGCTGTTTCTTCGGGCTAAGAAGGCAATTTAGTAGTAAAGCCCTCACTCGAACTACTAAGGAGATCCTATATAAGACCCTGATCATCCCAGTCCTGCTTTACGGCGCTGAAGCATGGACCGTATCAAAAGCGGATGAAGAAATCCTTGGTAGATTCGAGAGGAAAATTCTTCGAAAAATCTTCGGTCCCGTTTGCGTTGACGGGCTATGGAGACGAAGATTCAACCAAGAACTATACGAGCTGTACAGCGACATGCCCCTGGTCAAAAAACTCCGCATTGGACGTTTAAGATGGCTAGGACATGTAGAACGAATGGACACCAATACTCCGGCTCGCAGAGTCTTCGATTCCCAGCCAGACGTCGGACGCAGTAGAGGAAGACCTCGCCTTAAGTGGCGCGCACAAGTGGAAACCGACCTCAACCAACTTGGAGTGCGCAACTGGAGGCAGTTAGCTAAGGACCGGGCTAATTGGAGAGGCATGTTGGTTGAGGCCCAGGTTCATCCCGGACTGTAGCGCCACTTAAGTAAGTAAGTAAGTACCCTTAGTTTTTCCATTTCTATTTCTGATAAATCTTTTTTATTTTTTAGCTCCGAGCACAAGTCACATTGATCCTTTTTAGGCATATAAAAGGCTAGGTTAAAATCTTCGTTGAAAATTTTAGAGTACACATGCTTCTTAATAGGTATTCCTTCACAACTTTCTTTGTATTAGTTATACATTTTCGAAATATTTAAATTAGAACCCAGATATCCTTTTTTGTGGCTGCTCTGCAAAAGTGAGATTCGACACGAGGAAAGCTCTCTATGTGCCGCTAATTTTCCTCAATTTTATGTTTTATGTAGAACCGTAAGACGCATTAAAACAAACAATTGTATAGGCCTGCTCAGAATGCATATCTGTAGCTGGTATCTGTAGCTGAGTGAAAGTTAAAAACAAGGCAACCGTGAATCTGTAGCTTGAAGTTGAATAGGGTTCAACTTCACGCTTCAGATTCACGTTTGACTTTTCACTCAGCTACAGATATGCATTCTGAGCAGGCCTTATGTATCTGTCATTTAGATACTACCAACTACAAAGCATTTAAGGCATTTGAGAAATGAATTGTATGCATGTAACACTTAAGAACTGAACAGTTGCAACAGTATGTATCACTTATGCACTGAAATCTTTTTGAAAAAATAAAAATTTGACTTGGAATTCGGTTTGTATGTATCATTTGAACACTGAAAAATTATTATGCATATGAAGCACTTTTGAGGATGAATTGTATGTTTAGATCATTTAAGCACTGAATTTGTGTTTGCAAATGAAGCATTCTTTTAGTTCAATTGTATGTATAGGTCATTTAAAATATTTAAAAAATTTCAGAAAAGTTCATACGAAAATGTGAACTTCACATACAAAGGCTTATGTGGCAGACCAATATTGACAATTTATTCCCATAAGTGCGTTTATATCATTTGTAACACTGATATCTTTGGCAGTAATGGAGATAGGACAGATTTAATTACACAAATCGAAAGATCTCCTTTTTGTCTCTTAGAAATCATTCCTAACTCAAAAATGGCAAAAATGCATATGTGTCACTCCAATACTGAGGTGACGATATGTTAGATGTCAAATGTTTTTGTGTTGGTGCTTGTAGGTGCTCTAAATCAAAAAGAGTCCTTTTTGTATCCCAATCGAAAACGCTATACGATTTTGCGTTCAACATCACCTTACCATATTTTTCAGTTGTAATCTAAAATCCGAAACACGGCCATTAACCTTCAGGTTACTATTTATAAATTAACAACTTGACAATTGTCAAATTCATGTCCCATAAATATTGCAGAACTGTCGGAAATTTGTGACAGTTTTCAAGATTTAGGAAAATAAAACAATTGGCATGACAATGAATTTTCCGAGAGTCATCACAAATTATCTGACAAATTTGTAGTGACAGTTATGGAACATGAAATAATATGCAATTTGCCGAGCTGTCAGTAGGATATTATTCACAATTGTGACAGGCGATTGAGTTTAGGTCAAGAATTTATAATTAACTGACAGGTGAGATAAAGATGTGTTCTTTATGAGAACATACAACTCAAATTCGCGGGGACCTACGTTATCCACTTTTTAAAGAAGGAATAGGTAGGTACGTAGCGACTTTTGCAGCTATTTAATAATAAATTTCGCTTAGTTGATGAACGAGAGGAATATATTTGCTACTTAGCAAGACGTGTGAAAATGGAGGGACCCTAATACTTAAATGTTAGAAAGAAGCGGTTATAGGCGAACAAGTTGACTAATGTGTAATTGGTGTACTGTTATACCACATCAAATTGAACAAACTGAAGCATTGCAAATGTTTTTGAGGGCTGACATCTGACAAGAAAACAAGAAGACTGGTACAAAATTACTGGGCACATTCAAAATAGAATGAAAACATTTGCTTGTCTTGACTACAGATTATCGCCGGCTGTTACGGGCAATGTAATTCTTATTTATAAAAACTGCACAGCTTAAAAAAAAATTTACAAGTAGGTAGACACACCACACACACCATATGGATCAAGAAAATTCTCAAAACATGACAATGACAAATTTTTCGTCGTGTTTTACTGATAATTTTGTCACGAGTCAATATGTTAACAAAATGAAAAAATGTCAGACAAGTGCGACAAAATTGTAGAATTGTCACCTATCAAAGTTGATGAAATATGGCTCTTTACTCTTTCCTAATAGTTTTGTTGATGTGAACATGCCATAATATCACCACTTGTTCCCCAAAAAAGGAAGAAAAAATGTAACGCGACAACAACCTGCTAAGTTTCATAATTGCATTCCAATTTAAAAGGCAATTTACCGACAACTGGTAGTGGCAAAAAATAAACTCCATAAAGTAAACAAGCTAGATAGGCAACTTTCCATGCGCTTGACAGATGCTAATCGATTGTTTTCCCATTCATTAAACAGAAAAAGTATCAAATGACAGACAACACCACGTGAACGTAGTCAGGTTTCCATTGAACAAATCGTGAGTCTTATACCATAACACACTCATCACAGAAAAATTGTCGATATGTTTGTACTCGCACATCGCGATACATATATTTCTAAATCTCCTTCTTTCCAATCCACCGGATATCGGATGACATATGTTTTCTAAAAATAGAACACACATAAACAACCTGCAGATACGATACTAATTCCCTGTTATCGCATGGATAAGTTCAATAATTTGTTTGACAATTGTTTACACACAGTGCAATCGCACTCCCTCCACAATGGGGGTCAAGATCAATAGCAAGTGTCAACCGCCCGGACTAGGGCGAAGAGAAAAACTCATCCACCAGCAGGTCGGTCTCTGTATAATATCCTTTCAAATGTTTCTTTTTTTTTAAACCGCGAATTACAAGACTAAACAACGGTACGGCACATCCCCAATGTTCCATTGACCCTCGCCCATGAGGTGAAAGCACGAAAAACTTGTTTGCTCAACACAAAAGTCCATACACACACACTAGCTATACAACGCTGTCAAACGAAATTCAACAAAAAAAAGGAACAAATCCGTTGAGTCCGCCATCGCAGTTGTAAACTCCTACCCCAGTGACACAGTTAATCGGTACGTGGAGCAAGTGCGAAAAAAAACTACACTCGGCTTACACGCACCTACGCACTATCAAAAAACACGCACACATTCCCCAAACACAATGATAAGAGATGGAAAATACTCAAATTAAATTATGCAAATGTCAAACTCCAGTCTGACACGAGTGAAATCCCCCCAAAACACACACACGTCAAGCACAAACTTCATTGAGCGTATTTTCACCATTCAGCGCGGTAACTGAACTTTAGCTGCCCTATTCACCGCACTCCACTTTAATACTTCACTCCACTCAATCAGATTTTTTTTTTTTTTACATTTTTTCCTTTGCAACTTTATTTCACATTCTCTTTTCGGTTGGTTTTCTTGATTTTTGCAGAAAAAGAGAAGAAAATTCACTTTTTATCTTTACACAGGAGGGGAGTTGGGAATTTTTAAATTTTTTATCAACGGGGGCTGCAGACTATTTTGCCGCATTTTCACGGTTATTTCACAGAAATGATGAAAGAAAAACTACTTACCGCTTTGAGAAAGGATCGAGAAACGGTAGGCGTTAGACGAAAACGCAATAAATCCGACGACCGAAGGAACACACGGAAACTTGCAACACATACGCCCGGCGCCATCTTTTTCGCAACACTGAAATGTCTCGACGAAGGAGAATTCCGATTCAGCCAGCAAACTGACTGAACTAACTTTTGAGTTTATTTTTGGGGGAGCGTGAGTGGCGCACTCTGCGATAGATGGAGACTTTTATTTTCTGTTTTTGGGGATTGGGGAGACCGACTAGCGTAGCGACACACACAGAAAAGCTCAAGGTGGATGTTATTTTTTTTTTGGTTTTGCCGTTTTATTTTGACTTGCGTTTTGCTTGGGACTTTCCTGTTGTTGATGATTTGCCGGGGTGAGCTTTTACTGCGATTTATAGAACTGTCAAAATGTTTGGTTGGAAATTATTGGAAGTGGATGCCATGTGGGGAACAAAATGTGGATGGTGTTGGGAGCTTTTCATTAAGGTTGGTGTTACATTGTTGACGAGTGATGGTTTTTGTTAAGAAATAATTTACAACTCCAAAAATAAAAAACAAAATTCATACCCTCCTGTAATATGTGAAATTATTGCAGAAAAGAGAAAAGCTAGAAAACGTTGGCAACAAACAAGGGCGCCAATTGACAAAAACAAACTAAACAGCCTAAATAGTAAACTGAGAAAATCAATAATTGAATTCAGAAATGAGTCACTAAAAAAATACCTTACAAGCCTAACAAATGATGCTAGTACTGACTACTCGCTCTGGAAGGCAACAAAGAAAATGAACAGGCCAACAGCTCACATCCCACCAGTGAAAACCAGAGAAGGAAACTGGGCAAAAAGCAGTCAAGAAAAAGCAAATACTTTTGCTGAGCATCTTGAAGGCGTCTTCCAACCATATGAAGATAAAGACTATCAAGGAATGGAAGAAACGTGCCAGGAAGATGTACCAATTCGACCGGTTACGTCTAAAGAACTTGCCAAAGAAATAAAAGAAGGTATAAACATAAAAAAGGCCCCAGGGTTTGATTTAATAACGGGGGAAATTTTAAAACAATTCTCAAAAAAAAAATACTGAAACATCTAGCGCAGATCATAAACGCTGTATTTAGATTAAGATATGTACCAAGCATATGGAAGGTCGCGGAGGTTATAATGATTCCAAAACCAGGTAAACCACCTAGCGAAGTAACCTCATATAAGCCAATATCGATACTACCAATGTTGTCCAAGCTATTCGAAAAGATGCTGGTAAAACGCCTGCAAAATATTTTTGTAGACAAATCGCTAGTACCGAGCCATCAATTTGGGTTCAGGAATAAACATTCAACAATTGACCAAGTGCATAGAATCACTGATAAAATTGAAAATGCTTTTGAAGAGAAAAAAGTATGCTCTACAGTATTTCTTGATATATCACAAGCTTTCGACAAAGTATGGCACAAAGGATTGATCCATAAATTACAAAAACAAAAACAACTACAGCGATTTTTCAGAATTAAACAAGAAACAACATACTCAACATTAAGAGAAATTAAGGCTGTTATACCTCAAGGCAGTGTTTTAGGTCCAGTATTATATCTCCTATTCACTAGTGATCTACCAGAAAGTGACGAAATCACTCTAGCTACCTTTGCAGACGATACTGCTATACTTTCTGTAGGAGAAACTGTCGACATAGCTACAAAAAAGCTTCAAAAGGCAGTAAACAATCGGCCCTAGCGAGGTATCCGTCGGAGCGGAAAATTCTCCGATTTTGTACGATTCCGATGATTTTTGCTTCGAGGTATTCTTCCGAAAAGCTGTTCGGAAGATTTCTCCGACATTTCGTAACGCATCCCAGCGAATTGCGTTGAAGTGCGTTCAGGTGCATTTTTCGTGCAATTTTTGACATCTAAGTGCCATTCTTTTTCCGATTTCATCCGACACAAATTCTTCGCGGAATTTGTTTACGAAGTGAAGTGGAGTGATAGCAAAATGTATGTAACGGGTGATTTTTTAGCTGGTTTGGTTTTGGCAACACTGGTTTTGACAGCTGACGTGTGTTTAGTACCTTGTGTCACTGTCAAACAGCTTCAGTTTGGTTTGCAATTTAACCATGGGTTGTCTTACAAATGAACAACGCTTGCAAATTATTGAATTTTACTATCAAAATTCGTGCTCGGTTCGAAATGTTCATCGCGCGCTGCTTCCATTTTATGATCGGCATTCTCGACCTTCTGAGCAGTCTATTCGGAAGATTGTGACCAAATTTCGCACCAAATTTACTTTGTTGGACATTAAACCACCAACACGTTTACGTACTGTGCGTAGTGAAGAAAATATTGCGGCCGTATCAGCTAGTGTGACAGAAGACCGCGAAATGTCGATTCGGCGCCGTTCCCAGCAGTTAGGCCTTTGTTACAGCACTACGTGGAAAATTTTGCGGAAGGATTTGGGCGTAAAGCCTTTTAAGATACAGCTGGTGCAAGAACTAAAGCCAGCCGACATACCACAACGCCGAATTTTTGGTGAATGGGCTCTTGGAAAGCTGGCCGAGGATCCGCTTTTTTATCGAAAAATTGTGTTCAGCGATGAGGCTCATTTTTGGTTGAATGGGTACGTAAATAAGCATTTGGAGTGAAGATCAGCCAGAAGCATTGCAACAGCTACCAATGCATCCCGAAAAAGCCACTGTTTGGTGCGGTTTATGGGCCGGCGGCATTATTGGGCCATATTTCTTCAAAGATGATGCGAATCGCAGCGTTACTGTCAATGGTGAACGCTACCGAGCGATGATAACAAACTTTTTTTTGCCCGAAATGGAAGTTCTTGACTTGCATGATATGTGGTTTCAACAAGACGGTGCCACATGTCACACAGCACGCGAAACAATGGCGCAATTGCGAGGCGAGTTTGGTGAACAGTTAATTTCACGTTTCGGGCCGGTCAATTGGCCGCCTAGATCGTGCGATTTGACACCATTAGATTATTTTTTGTGGGGGTATGTCAAGGCTAATGTCTATAGGGACAAGCCCGCTTCGATTGACGCACTGGAAGCCAACATCCATGCATTCATTCGTGAGATACCGGCCGATATGTGTGAAAGAGTATGCCAAAATTGGACTCAGCGGATGGGCTACCTGAGACGCAGCCGCGGTCAACATTTGCATGAAATTATCTTTAAACATTAAATTGCAAGGTTCAAACTATCGATTCAAATAAATATTTCATTCATTTTTTTGTGTTTTTTTTTTAAAAAAAAGTTCTAAACCTCTTAAAAAATCACCCGTTAATTATACAAAACTATTTATTTAAGCAATTTTCATAAAAATCGTTTGAATTTGTGTTTCCAGGGTGAGCTTAAAGGAAAAAACCACCCCTCAACAGTACGAGCTTTTGGTCAACATGATGCAGCAAAAACCCGACCTTATCATTGCCTCAAAATTCAAATTTACATATATGTGTGTACACTTCTTTTAAGGTTTGGAGTGACTACAAGTCATATATAAAAAAAAATTGACTGCAAATAAAGAAGAATGTTCGGGCACAGGTGGTGGTCCATATAGACAAAAATCGTTTTAATTCAATTAAATTTAAAACTTCAACTTATTTGTCATTTGTTGTGTTGATTGAAGCTAAGTCCGCAGACCCTGACACCCATTTCTTAAGTTATTTGCTTCAAGAATCCCATTATATGGAATTTGTGTGATTTGGCAGCCCTCAACATCACGTATCACATATCTGTCATGTGGTAGTACTTTGTGTACCACATATGGTCCGCGAAATTTTTGATCTAATTTTTTATTGACACCAGGGGTTGTGCTTAAGTATCTAATGGCTACATAATCTCCTTTTTTATAAGTGTCAGCAGGTAAATTGTGCTTCAAAAACCGATTGTAATTATTTTCTTGCGATTGGACAATGTTTGTTGACGCGATTTTTCTTAATTTAAGTAAGTCTCGATCAATTACACCATCTCGCTCCATTAAATATTCCGCTAATTCATCAGCAATCGTACCTCGTTGTGCAACACCAAAAAGAAGAACAGATGGAAGTTCCTTTGTTGTTGTATGAACAGTGTTATTGAGGATAAATTCGGCTCTCGGAAGTAGGTACATAGGACCAATCTACATGACCCGGTTTTTCACATGATTTACTCATCAGAGGCGTAAGGACACGATTAACACGTTCAACTTGACCATTGGCCTGAGGAGAGGCAGTTGCATTCAAAATATGTAAAATATTTCGTTCTTCCAAAAATGAAGCAAATTCCCCAGATGAAAAGGAAGTTCCGCGGTCGCTTATTATACGACGTGGGCGACTATAATTGTGGAAGTAGTTTTCTAGATGTGTCCACGATTCTTTAGAGCTAGTTGTTGCAGTGGAATACAGTTTTGTGAACTTCGTAAAGGCATCAATTACAACTAGGACAAATCTCTTTTTAGATAGTACAGAAGGTAGGGGGCCTAAGTGGTCAACATGAATTGTATCAAAGGGCAGAGGTATTTTTGGAATATTGTACAAGTTACGCTTATTTGTTCGTGCCGGTGCCGAATAAATAATACACTTTAAACAATTTCGAATGGAATTATGGACTCTCGTTTTCATAAGGGGAAACCAATAATGTTTTTTTATCTCTGCACAGCACTTGTCCACTCCTAAGTGACCGATTTTCTCATGTGTGTGTCTAATAATATTATTTATCATCTCTTTTGGGATATATAATCTGCGATTTCCAAAAGGATATTTTTGATAGACCACCTCATCTATTAGTTCATAATCTTCACTATCATTTATTTCTAAATGTGCGCGCAAACGGCATATTTCTTCATCTCTACTTTGTGCCACCCGTAACTGGAATTCAATATACAAGTCACTGACAGCACCCATGTTTTCTACTCGACTGAGTGCATCAACATGTGTCATGAATTTTCCCGGTTTATGTTGCACTGTGTAGTTATACTCTTCAAGGAAAAGAGCCCAACGGGCTATTTTGGAAGAATTGTTCTCATTAGCCAAAGTTCTTGTTAAAGCATCACAATCAGTTACTATTTTGAATGGTCTTTGGTCAAAATATGTTTGGAAACGACGTAAGGCATAAACGACAGCTAAGGTTTCTAATTCATAGCTATGTAATCGGGATTCAGAGTCGGAAGTTGCTTTTGAGAAATAAGCTACAGGGTGAAATTTTCCGTCATCTTGTTTTTGCATGAGGGCTGCATCATCACAGTGTAGTTCTGTATCTCTTTTCGGATCAAATATAGCTAATACTGGTGGCTCAATCAGTTTTTGTCGCAGTGTGCAAAACGCTTGTCGACACTCTTCAGTAAATACAAACGGTTGATCTTTTTGCAGTAATCGCGTCAAAGGGTAAGCTATTTTAGAAAATGAAGGCACAAATCGGCGGAAGAAAGAAAATAAACCATGACAGGACTTCAGCTGCTTATGATCTCTAGGAACGGGGTACTTCTGTATTGCCTCGATATGTTTACTACCCGGAAGTATTCCTTGTGCGTTTGCACGAAAACCTAAGTATTCCAATTCCATTTGTGCAAACCTACATTTGCTCAAATTTAACTCGAGACCAAAGGACCGCAGTCTTTTAATTGCTTCAGTGACAGTTTTTAAATGTGTTTCAAAATCAGTAGAAGCTATTAAAATGTCATCCATATAGACAACCAATAATTCAGCAGATATAAGATCACGCAAAATATTGTTAACAAAACGCTGGAAGACAGCAGGACCATTTTTCAGACCGAAGGGTACACGCAAGTATTCGTATTGACCATCAGGTGTCACAAATGACGTATACTTAATTGAATCAGGGTGCATTTTTATCTGATTAAAACCACTCTTAAGATCCATCGGCAAGCACTTTGATAATGTCCGAAGCGTGAACAATTATAGCAGCGGATTGACATGTCGACAGAAGATGAGGCAGCAGATGTGGCAGCAGATGTGGCAGCAGATACAGCAGGATACAGTTGTTTGGCTACAGTAGTAGCGTTAGTATTATTGCGACTGATTGGCATAAGTGTTGTTGGTCGGCGGTTTGCAGCAGACAAGGTACGCTGGCGTACGCGTTCATAACGAACAATGAGTGTTTTTAGTTCGCTTAATGTCGTCGCCCCCCATAGTATTGCACCATTATTTGTTGAATCGCCGATGTTGTTGATGATAATATCAATCAATTCATCTTCCGGAATGGTTGCTCGCGATGCAATCTCTTGCATCTCCAGTACATATCGGTGTGTTGTCTCGTTTGTCCTAAGGCGTCGGGACCGAAGTTGAACATAAATTTCGTCAGTGGAATATTTCCGACCAAATTCCACTATTAATGCTCCACGCAAAATGTCGTAGGTGTGTGAAGTGGTAGTTCGTAAGAAAACCTGAGCAGTACCACGGACTAGACGCCGCACACTGACAAAACGAGCACGATCGTCAAAGTTCAGGATGGTGAATGCATCCTCCAGATCTTCAAGAAATTTGTGTATTCCATAATAATTATCATCGCCACTGAACGTAGTTACCATCGACTCAATCACATTGATGTTTATTGGGGCGACCGATGCGGCAGGAGTGGTGGAAGCAACAGTGACAGCAGGTAAATTAATAGTTTGTCGAAGCATAGCAACCTCTTGCTGCAGCAACAACAACTCTCGCTCACGTCGCAACTGCGACATTTGCACATCAATATCATCGGCTGTTGCACTTGCACCAGACATGGCGGCAGATATAACATCATCCTGCACATTGGCCGCAGTAGCACAGATCACTGAAGATAATCCACCAGACTTGTCTTGCACTGTGATGTTGTCGCTTGATGCACTCTGTGTTGATTCTCTTGGTGCGTCCTGTATGATGTCATCACTGTCAAGGGCATCAGTTTTTCTCTCGTCAGAAGTGGTTTTCATAAGTTCCCTGGGTGTAGATTTGTCGTACAGCTCACGTATCTGCGACAAGGTAGCCGTTGATGGAACTTCGATCCCGCTCGCTGATAAAATAACCAGCATATCATCCTTTGAAATTTTTTTTTTACTTTATATTCTTTTTTTTTTATTATTTTTATTGATCCTGTCCGCAGAATTGTAATCCTTCGGTTCAATTCACAAAATTTAATTAAAAACACGTGATTAACAAAAATGCGATGCTGACTTTATCAAAAACCGGAAAAAGAGAGAGATAGATACAGATTTTAAAAATGGTTAACAATCAAAATATAAAATGTGACACATGACACAATGCCTTAGCGTCACTTTACATGTCAGTGGCCTAAGGTTGTGTTTACATTCATAAATGTGTGTAATTGTACGACTACAGTATGTCTATTTTTTTTTTCTAGTAAACGCCAGCGTACAATTTATTTGCACATTAGCATTCTTCCTATTTAGAATCTATTTAATTCACCTCCCCATATAGATATATGATGATTTAGAGCTCCCTTTGTGTTTATACATATAAAATATCGAAAGTCATATCGACTTATCGATATAATGATATATTTTGCACATCTCTATTAAAATCCTAAATCTGTCGCATGTCAAAACATAGCGCCGATGCGCGTCGTCGCATTTGTGTAGTATTTCTTTTCGATGACACATACCTCGAATGGAATTTGAATCTCCGACGAAGTATGCGTTGCGGAAAATTTTCCGCTCCGACGGATACCTCGCTAGGGCAGATTGACTTTACAGAAACGACGAAATTACAATAAAGCGATCAACAAAATCTATCTTATGCCTGAAGTACAAGTGCAGTGGTTCTGCATGCAGTGCAGCAAGCAAAACACACATGCATTATTTTTTTGTTTGACATACATGCCAGTGCAGTGGCTGCTGTCATTACATTCAGCTTACTGTGATGGTGTTTGGTGGTATTTAATTGTCTCATAGTGCTTCATTATATAAAATAAATAAAAAAATATGCATATGGTAGAGACCTGGGTTTCAGTTGGTTGAAGCTTTCATTCCAAATACACATTGAAAAAAACAATCTCATCTTTGATACTTTACTGGATTTACTTTATGCTCATAGGTCATAATCGGCCCTATCGAGGTATCCGTCGGAGCGGACAATTCTCCGATTTTGTACGATTCGGAGGATTTTTGCTTCGAGGTATTTTTCCGAAAAGCTGTTCGGAATATTTCTCCGACATTTTGTAACGCGTTGCGTTGAAGTGCGTTCAGGTGCATTTTTCGTGCAATTTTTGACAGCTAAGTGCCATTCTTTTTCCGATTTCATCCGACACAAATTCTTCGCGGAATTTTTTTTGCAAATTGTAGTGAAGTGAAGCCGTCGCATTTGTGTAGGATTTTTTTTCCGATGACACATACCTCGAATGAAATTTAAAAACCTCCGACGAAATATGCGTTGCGGAAAATTGTCCGCTCCGACGGATACCTCGATAGGGCTGAATAAGATTGAATAGGTATTCGTTCAGTAATTGCTTCCTTCATCAAGCCATTCAAATTGGAAAACATTTTCATGTATAGACTGGAGTCATGTAGTAATGTTGGACTAAAGAAAATTACCACTATAGCTACGCTAGCCATTATTGGCAATTCACAATTTATTTCTCAAACAGTCGCTTCACCCATTTACACTTTATATCTTCGTTTACTAATTGCAGCTATTTTACGTTTTCATATAACAGCCAAGTGATCGAAATTTGTCAGTGCACAGTTGGGATCCTCCAGCAGCCTTTTTACTCCATTCCAGGCGGTCATAGCTCCATTGTCCGAGCAAAACCGTATTGAGGGAAGAAATGCGCCCGCATGGTACATACTTGCCATGTTAACAATATTCTTAAATATATATAGTCGTCTTGTGATTCGTATTAGGGGCATTCGTGGGTAATTTTAAAAGTTATGGTTGAGTTGAGAAAAGGTCTCTTTCATTTTTGATAAACGTCATAATTCAATGATGCCAAATATCTTAATATGACGTTTTTTTTTCGTTTGTGTTATGGTGCCATTGAATTTTTGCAGCGGACTTAGAAATAGAGACAACTTGCAGTACTGCAACGCTTGCAGATTTAACATGTGTTCGTTCCCATTGAAAACTGTGTGTTCTATCTTTTCTGCAAGGAGAATTCTGCACATGTGTTTCAGGCATTAAATCACGTTCACACACACGTTGAAAAATCAAATCTCCTAATTTTGTCTGCGTAGCTGGCTTCAGCTTCAGATGAAACAAAACGCATTCGAGATTTCAGTCATTACGATGATCGAAAAGCATACAAAAGTGGGCCCTGCAATTCTCTCCTTCTGTCAGTCTATCGCAGGGATGAAAATTGTCTTTTCAGCATTGTATTGAAAGTTAAAAAAAATTGTATTGAAATTGTACTGGTTGATCTTGATCATCGTTGGTGTTTTGATAAGCTATTTATTTTATACATATACATATACATACATATAATATCGTCAGTTCAAAGGTAAAAGTAGGTACAAAATTGGTGAAAATATGTTTTTTAAGAAAATAACTATAATTTTTCACGTTTTATAGCTGGAAATAATAACCGAGGCATAATTGTAATTTTTACAGGAATTACGAAATTTTAAAAATCATTAAGTGCAGACATTTACAGCCGTATTTATAAAAGTATTTTAGAGGTTGCCTAACTTTAGGCAACCTTTAAGTACTGCCTAAGTGCAAAATCGGTATTTATAATCGATTTTCACATTTAGGCAACGTTGCCTAAAGGCCGCCTAACTTAAGCGCGAGCGAACCCTGCCTAAAGGCTGCCTAGAGGCTGCCTAAGGAATTTTCATTTCATTTTCATTTTGACGTTTACGAGAATTTCAATCTGGAAATTTATTTTGAGATTTTGGGTGGTGGTTTGCAATAAAGTGAAAATATTTTCATAAGAATGGAATCAAGCTTCATTTCACTTGTAAATGATTTATGTGTAGTGAATATTATGAATTCTCCAACTAGTAGGAGACCAAAAATATACAAAACGCTTACTCGATGATGGGGGCTATGCCTGCTCCAACATTCTTTTCACTCCACTGTTGAATCCTCAAACTGATTCCGAACAGCAATATAACATTGCCCATATAGCTCCATGTTCTTCCTTTAAGATATTTGTTTACAAATAACATATGCTGTCAAACCCAAAAAAAAAGAAAATCTGATGTAAACAAAGTACAAGAATCTTAATTTTTTATACTAGATTTGTAAATACTACTACTTTATTTGACATAAACTTCGCCTAGTTAGGCAGCAATGGAAAATCGATTATAAATAAGAATTTAAGCAACGTTGCCTAGAGGCAACCTAAATATTTAGACATGCCTAACTAGGCAACCTCTGAGACCCCGCCTAAGGAAATCTAATAAATACGGCTGATGATCATTTAACGGAAAAAAAACTTAATTATTTTTGCGAAATCGTGTGATATTTCTGTTTTGAGTAAACTCTCTTGATAGCTTGCCAGGATCAGTATTATGTTTAAATTTTTTAAAAATCGTTGCTTACAGCAGTCACCAATATTTCGTTTTTTCTATTTCGTCATTTACAAAAAATACAGTTAAAGTTTTTAAAGTCAAGGCGTTCCCAAACGGAGTGCGATTCTATGGATGCAAAAAAATATGAAGATGGCTACAAAATTGCTTGTCTTAAAATTTAGTCGTTAAAAATTGAAAAGGACTTTTAAGGCCCAGTTTTCAGTGCGATATCATCCTAGTTTCGGGATTAAAGTCGAGTTAACTCGAGAAAGCAGTTTTTCAGTCGATTTATATCTGATCTAATCCCGGGGTTAAATAATCAGATGTTTTTGACAGACGATAAAATACCAGACAATCATTTTTTTCAATTCCATTTATGTGGACATATAAATTAATTTTGAGAAACTAAATGCAGATCTTAGCGACTTGAAATTGTATGATATATTGAGTTAAACTGTTTTAAGAAAATAAAGACTTGCAAGTTTGGGACAAAAGCATTTTCATTTGTTTGGGGGAAAGGAAACCAAACAGCTTAGAAAGTGATAACTGAGCAAAATCGATAAATCATGAATGCTACCAAATAAAATCACCATACACGGAGTCAAATTTAATTCTGTACTGAAAAACTAGTTAAAGTTAACTCTAGAATAAATTTATTCCGGAGTTAGTAAACTCTGTATTAACTCAGCACTGAAAAACCGGTCCTAAGATGGCTAGGACATGTAAAACTGTGCGCCACTTAACGAACGAGCGAAAAATAATTTCAAGTATAAAATTATATCTGTTTGGGGGATCTCCTGTGGCACTTATACCCATTTACCAGGTAAGTTACCCATATCAAAACAAAAATTAATGGATTTGGTCAAACATTCCGAAAGAGCTTGTGCGTGAATAAGGGCCTTCCAACCCATTGTCTTAAAGATGCAGAGCACTTGCAGGAACCTGCTCAACTGAGAGTGATTTAAAATTCGAAACTAAAATGTTTTAATTATTTGAAATACATACCCTAAAAAATAATTTTGTGTACAATACAATAATGTTCGAAATCTCCTACAGGTAAAAATCATTAAGTACATTTCTCTTAAAATCATGTAAATTAACTTTTTTTTTGCTTATAGAGAGTATGGCATCAAGTGCGTAAAAAAATTAACAAGCTAAAAACCCAAATGTATTTAAATTGAACTATCTCCTTATTGTATTAACAAAATATGCAATTTAAATACATTTTAATGACTTTCACCTTTAAACCGACGATATGTCCACTTGTACAAAGACATTTTTCTACTTTAAGATCCGTGAAAATAAGAAGACAGTTGGAAAATCCAAAAAGAGTCATCAAACAGCTGATAAATTGTATACAGGGAAAAAATGGCAAGAAAATTGAATTGAAAATTGGTACTTTCAGTAGTATAAATATAAATTCGAACGGATTTTTGATAGCAAAGCAAATTATGTGATGTTTTGATTTTTTAAAACATATTTTGATGATAAATACCTATTAAATTAGCTGCAGCACAAATTGTATTGAATTTTATATAAAGTGTATTTGTGTACTGAAGCAAGGTCGATTGTATCGAAAGCAGTACAATTGTATCGTCTTTTGCAACCCTGGTCTATCGGTCTGTCTGTCTTTTGATCTGTAGCCTAGTGATCGCACCTGGAGGTTAAGCAGCTGAACGAATTTACGTAAAATTTAATTTACTTGGTTGGCGGGTAATTATCCAGAGAGATTCTTGGAATTAGCATTATAGGTCCAAAACTAATGGTACCTATACCATATGACATTTTTGGTATAACTGATTTATTAAACTTAGAACGATTATATAAAAGTTAAAATTTAAAAAAAAATAACTTCGTACCTCTAAAATCTTAAATAACAGATTTATCACACACTTTCTCGTGAACTACCTTTATATCGACTTACTTACTTAAGGGGCCCTACAGTCCGGAATGAACCTGGGCCTCAACCAACATGCCTCCTTAATAAGCTCGGTCCTTAGCTAACTGCCTCCAGTTGGTTGAAGTCAGTTTCTACTTGTGCGCTCTACTTAAGGCGAGGTCTTCCTCTACTGCATCCGACGTTTGGCTGGGAGTCGAAGACTCTGCGAGTATTAGTTTCAATTCGCTTTACATGTCCTAACCATCTTAAGCGTCCAAATGCGAAGTTTTTTGTCCAGATCTTTGTGCTGTAAAACTTGCATAGCTCTTGATTTAAACTTCGTCTTCTTAGCCCGTCAACGCAAACGGGAAGGAAGAATTTTCGAAGAATTGTTCGCTCGAAACAACCAAGGATTTCTTCATCCGCTTCATAACGCCGTAGAATCAGACTGGGATGATCAAGGATCTTGTATAGGATCTCCTTAGCAGTTCGAGTGTGGGCTTTGGTACTAAATTGCCTTCTTAGCCTGAAGAAACATCTGTTGGCAATAGTAATTCTTCGTTGAATTTGGGACGTAATGTCAAAGTTAATAGCGGAGACGAGGCAGACAAAGTTATAGGTTACCTCAAAGTTATATATGCCAATATGGTGACGTTGTATCCAATTCATCGATGTTGTGTGTCCTTTCGTGTTGACAGCATATACCTATAGCACCCTCATTTAGAGCTAAACCAATTTTAGCCGCTTCGTCCTCTATACTAGCAAACGCGGCTATCACATCACGTTAAGTCCCACTAATGATGCTAATATCGTCGGCGTATGCTAGCAGTTGAATTGATTTATGAAAGATTGTGCCTCTGGTGTTGGCTCAGGACTTTTGCAAAATTCTCACAAGAATAGGATTAAAGAAGTCACACTACAATGCGTTGCCTTGCCTTAATCCTTTTTTAGTATCGAATGTTTCGGTGAGGTCGTTTCTGACCTCAGAGACAATTTTTCATCTTCACCCTGCACCGGACGGATAGTTTGGGCGGTATAACAAACTAGACATGGCTCTATACTTTTAGTTCATTTCTATAAATGCTGTCGTATGTGGCTTTTAAATCGATGAGAAGGTGGTAGGTATCGAAGTTTTCCAGGCTCTGTCCAAGTGTGAAGATTTGATCTGGCCTTTGACTTTCCTGGCCTAAGCCCACACTGATATGGGCCGATCAGGTTAATGGTAAACGGTTTCAGGTGTTCATATGTTACGGCAGATAGGATATTGTAGGTGATGTTGAGGATACTGATATCTCTTCAGAGGGTCTCGTTTATTGTGAATCGGGCAAACGATGCCTAGGTTCCCTTCTTCAGGCACACTTTCATTCGAGATATTTTGCTCATGAGTTGGTGAATGTTATTTACCAAATTATCTCCGCCGGCTTTATAAATCTCGGCGGAAAGGCCATCATTTCCGGCAGATTTGTTAAGGTTAAGTTTGTATATTGCATTCCTCACTTCACTTAGGTCGGGTGGTTGGTATTTTTCGCTGTCGCCGCCATAATATTGATTGGTTCATTCTGTCTGGAAGCAGCAGATTGTTTGTCATCGCCGTTACACAGTCTGCAGAAATGGTTGTTAAATATTTTCAGCATCGACTGTGTCTCCACTACGCTCTTTCTTTGTTCTTATCGACAGGATTCGGTTCGCGCCTTGTATCTCTCGTGTCTACGTTTCACTCGTTTCACTCTCGTGTCTAAGTTTCGTTAAACTTAAGAACAACATTCCTTTATAACGGGTGATCCAAGTAGAGATACTTTTTTCAATAGCCTTTTTTGACAGATCACGTGTGAGTCGTGTCATGCTGTCATGTTATTTTTGTTTAGTATTGTTTGGCATTTCATAATGGAAAGACTTACGCGTGAACAACGTTTACAAATTGTTCAACTTTATTATGAAAATTCACGTTCTGTGAGGAATGTGTTTCTTGCACTTCGCTCAACTTATGGTCAACATAATCGGCCTACTGAGCGTACTATTCGCAACACCATCACTCATTTTGAGACCCAGCATTCATTATTGGATAATATTCGACCGAATAGACCACGTCCAGCACGCTGTGAAGAAAATATAGCGGCCGTAGCTGAGAGTGTACACGAAGACCGTGTAGAGTCGTTTCGGCGCCGTTCGCAGCAACTGGGACCATGATAACCGACTATTTGATGCCTGAAATTGAAGCTCGTGATCTCGGCGACATTTGGTTTCAGCAAGACGGCGCCACTTCCCACACATTGCATCAATCAATGGACTTATTGAGAGAACATTTCGGTGAGCACATAATTTCACGTTTTGGGCCGGTCGATTGGCCACCAAGATCGTGTGATATCACACCGTTAGACTTTTTCCTGTGGGGATATGTAAAGTCAAAAGCTTATGCCGACAAACCCGCTTCGATTCAGGCCTTGGAGGAAAACATCACGCGTGTCATTAGCCAGTTACCAGTCGAAATGCTCGAACGAGTGATCGAAAATTGGACTCAACGGATGGACCATCTGCGACGTAGCAACGGCCAACATTTGATAGACATAATCTTCAAAAAATAAATGCCAAAGAATGTTCTTTCAAATGATAATAAACATTCTCCATTAAATTTGTTTTCTTGCTGGTGAACGCGAGAAACCTAGCACATCATTTGCGATTGATCTAATGGCATGTTGGCATTGTTGTCAGTGTTCTTCGACATAAGATGTTGGTGGTACGGTGTTAGTCGAGACGTGTTCTGCGAAAGACTTTGATCTCACTTGCGATTGCAGTCTACTGGCATTCAATTTTTTTACAGTATTTCTTATTTGTTTTGGCGTGATGGATATTTGCAGTCCGTAGTCCGTTGTCAGACGTGGTGTAGTGTAGGCCATATTTTCTGACAATACTTCTAAAGATGTTTTCTCTTTCTTCATTTGGATTAAAGTATCCCAGCCGGTAGCCGGTAGCTTCGAGCTCGAAGAAACAATCCATTGCAACGTCATATTTTAGCGTGAGCGCAAATGTGGCTTACATTGGCGTATTTGGCTTTGATGAAAGTTTTTACGATGCATTCGGTAATGTTTTCAAGGCATGAGAATCCCTGCATATGTCCAGAGCTTATAACAAATCCACACTGTTCATCTTTCTTTTGCCCAACCACTCCTATCGTATGCAGTCATGTCTACTTTGTATGAGCTTAATGCTTCTGCTAGTTGTTTCGTTTAGTATGGTCGTCAACAATAAAATCAGTCCTTTCCAAGGCTCTTGGTTGGTTAAATCAATACGAAACCCTTAACCTGAAAGGTCAGGTACATGAGGGCAGCACCTGCTTAAATATTTATGTTATAGACAGATAGAGACAGATAACAATCAATGGAGCTCGACACAGCTTAAGAAAGCGTTAGGTAGTTCTTATTGGATCAATTCAAAATTTCTTCCTTTACGGCTTTTTAAAATCGAATTTACCACAAATCAAATAAATGCCCAAGTCTCGAAATCCAACATTAAAGAAGTAATCACCAAATAGCCTGAAGCAAGTACAAATGTTTATCAACGCATGAGGTGGTCATATAACCGAAATGATTTTTTTCAACTTTGTAGATGTATTGATGATAATCCAGTAAAGCAAAGTAAGAGCTCACAAACGAATTACAACAACAACAAAAAAATAATAAAATTCACTCTGTGTTCATTCTTTGTTGCTAAACGAAAAAAGGACAACGGCGTTCGTATCTGCACCTGGAATGTGAGACCATTAAACAGGAGAGGTGCAGGCGAACAACTAGCGGAAGCCCTAAACTGCTACAAAGCAGATACTACTGCCATCCAGGAGATACGATGGGATGGCCCGGGCAAAAAGAGGATGAAAAACTGTGACATCTACTACGGACCGTGTTATAGTGAGCAGAAACAGCGACTATTCGGATGCGGATTTGTTATAAGTGCCAGACTTAGGCAGGAAGTCTTATGTTTCCATGACATTAGCGAGCGCATAGTAACAATCCGCATCAAGGCCAAATTCGCCAACATAAGCTTTATATGCGCTCACGCTCCGACGGAAGAAAAAGATGATATAGCTAAGGATTGCTTCTACGAGCTCCTCGACAAAACCTATGAGCGACTACCGAAGTACGATGTTAAAATCGTGCTGGGAAATTTTAACGCAAAGTTAGGAAGAGAAGACATCTTTAGAAGTATTGTCGGAAAACATAGCCTACACGACAACACGTCTGGTAACGGACTTAGACTAATTGATCTCGCTACGGAACGAAATGCCACTATAGCCAGCACACGGTTTCCTCAACTCGATATCCATAAGGGGACATGGCAGCATTTATAGAGACGAACTGTACAGAGCCATGTCTAGTTTTGGTATACTGCCCAAACTCGTCCGTTTGTGTAGGATGACGATAGAGAATTCTCGCTGCTCCATTAGGGTCGGAAACGACCTCACCGACACATTCGATACCAAAAAAGGATTTAGGCAAGGCGATGCGCTGTCATGTGACTTCTTTAATCTGATTCTTGAGAGGATTGTGCAAAACTCCAAAGCCAACACCAGAGGCACAATTTTCCAAAAGTCGGTGCAACTACTAGCATACGCTGACGATATTGACATCATTGGTAGGACTCAACGTGATGTCATAGCCACGTTTCCTAGTATAGAGAAGGAAGCGGCCAAAATGGGTTTAGCAGTAAATGAGGGCAAGACTAAGTATATGCTGTCAACACGAAAGGACTCACAACATCGACGAATTGGACAGAACGTCACCATTGACAGATATAACTTTGAGGTAGTACGGGACATTGTCTACCTCGGCTCCGCTATTAACTCTGACAACAACATCTGGTCAGAAATTAAACGAAGAATTACTCTTGCCAATCGCTTTTTCTTCGGGCTAAGAAGGCAATTTAGTAGTAAAGCCCTCACTCGAACTACTAAGGAGATCCTATATATGACCCTGATCATCCCAGTCCTGCTCTACGGCGCTGAAGCATGGACCGTATCAAAAGCGGATGAAGAAATCCTTGGTAGATTCGAGAGGAAAATTCTTCGAAAAATCTTCGGTCCCGTTTGCGTTGACGGGCTATGGAGGCGAAGATTCAACCACGAACTATACGAGCTGTACAGCGACATGCCCCTGGTCAAAAAACTCCGCATTGGACGTTTAAGATGGCTAGGGCATGTAGAACGAATGGACACCAATACTCCGGCTCGCAGAGTTTTCGATTCCCAGCCAGACGTCGGACGCAGTAGAGGAAGACCTCGCCTTAAGTGGCGCGCACAAGTGGAAACCGACCTCAACCAACTTGGAGTGCGTAACTGGAGGCAGTTAGCTAAGGACCGGGCTAATTGGAGAGGCATGTTGGTTGAGGCCCAGGTTCATTCCGGACTATAGCGCCACTTAAGTAAGTAAGTAAGTTCATTCTTTGTTGTTGCATTATACACCATTAAATAAGCTTTCTGTAAAAACAGATTCTAAAATATGTCGAATTCTAACAAAATGACAGCTAATTCCCATCATTACATAACATTGGCTTTCCAATGATTTATACAGGAACAATATCGATGAAAAAGATAATGGACAACAATTCTTTTATAACCCATCGGTAGACCCAAAACAATTTTAATATCTTTTTTAAAACAAAATAGTCAACAGAAAACATTACAGTTTGGATTTTTTTTATTTTAAAATTCAATTGTGAACATCAGAATCGTTTTTATATTTTCCATTGTGAATTAAGTAAAATTAAGGCTTTACTACATTCCGGTTTATGTCATGGCTTTAAAAGCACACCAGCAGAAATTTCCCTTAGTATTTTCACCAACCACATTTTTTCAAAATGGTTGCTGTATATGAGTCGGAAAGCTACGATTTTTATGATTGTTTCCGTTTCCTAAGCGCCCCGTCAGAGTTCGCAGTAGAGTTCTTAAGGCGAATACTTAATTTCTTTGTCTCAGGTGGTTATTTTGTCATCGTGAATTTATAAACACGTAGATATGTAGATAAAATTATTAATGCTGACTGCGGATATCGTAAAAACTGATTCCATTTATATCGTGTGTTGAGGAGATAAAAATTCTACGACTTGATTATGCAATTTGGCGCACATAGCTATGTAAAACATTTCACACCAAAAAGTGATGCAAATTTTGACAGCCGCATTCAAGGCATGTTTGGAGCATGCTTGGAGTTTATTGCATGGTTGGAGCAACACGTTTGTAAAAAGACATTAATGAGAGTATCCGGTGTTTTCAGTTGAAATACAAGGGTCTGATGCTAATAATTCTTTTAAACATTGACTTTGATTTTATTGTCAACCAACTATAAATTATTATTATTAGTGTCCCGCGCTAATTATGGAGAAAGACATAAAGATGTAGACGTACAAACTGCAAACAGTGATATCACCATGACCCATGGTCATCAGTACGCTAATCACATAAAAATGACCGACTAAGGACATCAGGTCGATGAATATTGCTACACTTTGTGGGATCTCTTTATAAATGAAAACAAAAAAAACTTCCCATACCGGGAATCGAACCCGGGCCTCCTGGGTGAGAGCCAGGTATCCTAACCACTAGACAATATGGGACTGTTGAGGATTTGATTCAAATGACTAACAAACACTGGAACACTAGAATGTTTATAAATAAAACATAAAGACAATAAGAGTGGAGAATATCCTTTTGTGCTGAAGTTAAATCGAACGGATTTAACTTTGCAACATTTTAAAAGTAAAATTTACCGTTATATGAATCATCTTGTTCTTTTATATTTTATTGGCAGGGTGATGATCTGGAGAAGCATGTGTTATAATAAAATCGGTAGACTGGGACATATATCCTCACTCAGACCTTGTCTAAGTATGTCGCTTGTGACATAACCAGTTGGGAATAATTTTTCTTGCCGGCATTTAAAACTTCCCGTATATAGAATAGCTTTGCCTTCTCTTTTTGTACGGCTCATTCGATAGTATGTACGTCAGTAAGATCTGTCCGCCAGTGCTAATTAGGATGCTTACTTACTTACTTAAGTGGCGCTATAGTCCGGGATGAACCTGGGCCTTAACCAACATGCCTCTCCAATTAACCTAGTGCTAAGCTAACTGCCTCCAGTTGCGCACTCCAAGTTGGTTGAGGTCGGTTTCTACTTGTGCGCGCCACTTCCTCTACTGCGTCCGAAGTCTGGCTGGGAATCGAAGACTCTGCGAGCCGGAGCATTGGTGTCCATTCGTTCTACATGTCCTAGCCATCTTAAACGTCCAAGGCAGAGTTTTTTTTTACTAGGCGTATGTCGCTGTACAGCTTGTATAGTTCGTGGTTGAATCTTCATCGGTCCATGATACGGCCCATGGGCCTTATATAGGATCTCCTTAGTAGTTCGGGTGAGGGCTTAACTACTAAATTGCCTTCTTATCCCAAAGAAACAGCGATTGGCAGGAGTAATTCTTCCTTTGATTTCTGACGAGATGTTGTTGTCATAGTTAATAGCGGAGCCGAGGTATAAAAAGTCCCGTACTACCTCAAAGTTATATCAGTCAATGGTGACGTTGTGTGTCCTTTCGTGTTGACAGCATATACTTAGTCTTACCCTCATTTACTGCTAAACCCACTTTCGCCGCTTCCTTCTCTATACTAGCAAACGTCGCCATGACATCACGTTGAGTCCTACCATTGTATATGAAGCTTATAGTAGTATCATCACGGCAATTTTTTTATTTCTGTCTCCAGCCGCCTAGGGGGAGATCGATCGTTTCTCACGAGAGAAGAAACATTTGTTCACTCTTTCTGAATAGAGTAAATAATATTATAATGAGTGTGTTTATGAGTGACTTGAAGAGTGCAAACAAGAACAAACCGGTTTTGGCGTACTCGCACTAAACTAAATAAGATAATGAGTAATATACAGAGGTGAGGTGATAACTTCAATATGCTTTTCCACGTCTCCAAAGAGGTAGCATATTAGACGCACTTTAGAACTAAAAAATACAATATGTAAAATAAGTTTAACATAAATATGAGAAAACGTAACAATGTTTATTTATAAGCGGGGTAAAAAAACAGAAAACATATCGATAATTCAATAAACAAACAAAAATTTAAAAAAAAAAAAAAGAGAAGAGACAGAAATCCTTATTGAATTTTCTTATAGAAAATAAATTTTCTGCAACATCAGTATTTAGATGTACAAGAAGAAGAAACTGCTAGTCATTTTTGAGTTTTTCCCATATTAATTCTATGGCCAGCAACGTTTGCATAAGACCACCAAAGCAATGTGGCTTTTTCATTTTACCAGTAGACTCCCATAATGAGATCCACTCCCTAGCTGTTTTGATGGACTGTAGAGTTTCACTAGATGCTGAAACAGGTCGACGATCAGGATTGGATGTGTAAAGACTGTAGCTATTTAAGTTATCAAAAAGATTATTCATCTTAATAGGAAAAAGTGCCGTCGAGGCAGCGATTTTTTTATGTGTGTCGGTTTCAAAACAATTTGCTGAGATAGCGTTGAAAATTCCAGCAGCTGAAAACCTATGTAGCCAGTTTGACTGATCATTCTTCAAAACTGTTTCATATACAATGGTCCTACCAATGATGTCAATATCGTCGGCGTATGCTAGTAGTTGCACCGATTTTTGGAAAATTGTGCCTCTGGTGTTGGCTCGAGAGTTTTGCACAATCCTCTCAAGAATCAAATTGAAGAAGTCACATGACAGCGCATTGCCTTGCCTAAATCCTTTTTTTGCTATCGAATGTGTCGGTGAGGTCGTTTCCGACCCTGATAGAGCAGCGAGAATTCTCCATCGTCATCCTACACAAATGGACAAGTTTGGGCGTTATACCAAAACTAGACATGGCTCTGTACAGTTCGTCTCTATAAATGCTGTCGTATGCGGCTTTGAAATCGATAAATAGGTGGTGGGTATCGATTTGGACTTCTTGGGTTTTTTTTCAGGACCTGTCGAAGTATGAAGATTTGATCAGTTGTGGACTTTCCTTGCCTAAAACCACACTGATATTGGCCGATCAGGTTGTTAGTAAACGGTTTCAGGCGTTGACATATTACGGCAGATGGGATCTTGTAGGCGATGTTGAGCAGACTTATGCCTCTGTAGTTGGCGCAGTTCAGATGGCCTCCTTTTTTGTGGATCGGGCAAACGATACTGATGTTCCATTCTTCAGGCATGCTTTCATCCGAACAGATTTGGCTTATGAGTTGGTGGATGTTACTTACCAAGTCATCTCCGCAAGCTTTATAAAGCTCAGCGGGAAGGCCGTCATTAAGTGGCGTCATTCACGAAGTGGCTGGGAATCGAAGACTCTGCGAGCCGGAGAATTGGCGTCCATTCGTTCTACATGTCCTAGCCATCTTAAACGTCGAATGCGGAGTTTTTTGACCAGGGTATATCGCTGAACAGCTCGTATAGTTCGTCTCCATAGTCCATCAACAAACGGGGCCGAAGATTTTTGTTCTTCGACATTAGATGCTGGTGGTATGGTTTGAATCGAGAAGTTCAGGGATACGCGTTGCGCGAAGGTCTTGGCGGTCTGTGGCGATTGCAGTCTTTGGACATTAAATTTTTTCACAGTATTTCTGGTTTGTTGTGGCGTGGTGGATATCCGCATCCTTACCTTGGCTGCAACAAGGTAGTGGTACGAGTCGATGTTAGCCCTCGGAATGTTCGGACATCCAAAATACTGGATGCGTACCTCTTGTCTATGGCAATGTGATCAATTTCGTTGACTGTTCGTTGATCTGGAGACCGCCATGTCCCCTTATGGATATCGAGGTGAGGCTATAGTGGCATTGCGTTCCGTAGCGAAGTCAACTAGCCTAAATCCGTTACCAGACGTGTTGTCGTGTAGGCTATGTTTTCCGACAGTACTGCTAAAGATGTCTTCTCTTCCTACCTTTGCGTTTAAATCTCCCAGCACGATTTTAACATCGTACTTTGGTAGTCGCACATAGGTTTTGTCGAGGAGCTCGTAGAAGCAATCCTAAGTTGTATCATCCTTTTCCTCCGTCGGAGCATGAGCGCATATAAGGCTAATGTTGGCGAATTTGGCCTTGATGCAGATTGTTACAATGCGTTCGCTAATGTCTTGGAAACATAAGACTTCTTGCCTAAGTCTGGCACTTATAACAAATCCGCATCCGAATGGTCGCTGTTTCTGCTCACTATAACACGGTCCATAGTATAGATGTCACAGTTTTTCATCCTCTTTTTGCCCGGCCCATCCCATCGTATTTCCTGGATGGCAGTAATGTCTGCTTTGTATCAGTTTAGGGCTTCCGCTAGTTGTTCGCCTGCACCTCTACTTTTTAATGTTCTCAGATTCCAGGTGCAGATACGAAGATACCTAAGTGAGGATAGCAATATTTAAACTCAACCTTACTAAGGCCACCGGAAATGACTTGGTAAGCAACATCCACCAACTTATAAGCCAACTCGGTTAAGATGAAAGTATGCCAGAAGAATGGAACCTTAACATCATTAGCCCGATCCACAAAAAAGGAGACCCTCTGAACTGCGCCAACTACAGAGGCATAAGTCTCCTCAACATCGCCTACAAGATCCTATCTGCCGTAATATGTGAACGCCTAAAACCGTTTCCCAACGACCTGATCGGTCCTTATCAGTGTAGGCTTAGGCCAGGAATGTCCACAATTGATCAAATTTTCACACTTCCTGGATCCTGGAAAGAACTCAAGAAAGATATCACTACGGGACTTTGTCACCTCGGCTCGGTTATTAACCCTGACAGCAACATCTCGTCAGAAATTAAACGAAGAATTACTCTTGCCCACCACTGTTTCTTTGGAAATTTGGAAGGAAATTTAGTAGTTAAGCCTGCACTCGAACTACTGGGGCCATATTTTATAAAACGAATATCGTTGAAATCACTTCGTCCCCGTTGAAATTCGATTGCCTAAAACGAGTATCGTTCTAGGTTTTACGATACTCGTAATTTCTTACGACTGACATTGTTGGCAGTCGTATAGCTTTCGTTTTCGTTGAGCTGTCATAAATATTTCTCGTTTTGCACAATCGCACTTTGTCGTGACTATCGTTTACTTCTGTATCGTTAGCTTGCTTGATCCTATACAAGATTCTGATCATCCCAGTCCTGCGCTACGGCGCTGATGCATGGTCGATTCGAAAGGAAAATTCTTCGAAAAATCTTCGGCCCCGTTTCAATTGACGGGCAATGGAGGCAAAGATTCAAGCAAGAACTATAAGAGCTGTACTGCGACATGTCCCTAGTCAAAAAACTCCGCATTGGAAGCTTAAATTGTCTAGGATATATAGAGCGATTGGACACCAATATTCTGGCTCGCAGAGTATTCGATTTTCAGCCAGACGTCGGACGCAGTAGAGGAAGACCTCGTCCTAACTGGCGCGCACATGGAAAAACAGACCTCAACCAACTTGGAGCCTTGGAGGTCGCAAATGGAGACAGTTAGCTAAGGACCGGGCTTATTGAAGAGGCATGTTGGTTGAGCCCTAGGTAATGTCTGATTTGCGTCAGCTGTGGTTCGGCTGCACCTCTCCTGTTTATTGTTCCCACAATCCAGATGCAAATACGTCCTTTCGAGGCCGGTTGCTTCCTTACAACTAATTTCTCCATTAGTGGGTAGTAAACCCAAATTTCATTAATTTAAGGTCAATAAATAACCAAATACAAAGAATTTTTTAAAATCCCACAAAAAGCACGCTAAACATCAATATCGCACAAGCTGAATAAAAAACTCACTATTCGCGATATATCGCACTTTCTGGCAGCCCTACTTGTAACACCAACATTTTCAAAATTGGCGTACTACTAAAATGGCACCAGAATGTCATTTTGGTGTAATTAAAATTTAACAATTTAGGGAGCAAACTTACCACTCTTCATCTTCACCAATTCCGCTGTAATAAATTCTATAAATAAAACCAAAACCAACATTTTATTTCTTTTTTTTTAATTGAGTCTCTTTATTGTCTGTAAGGGGATTTATTTCTGTTTTCTCTGACGTTTTTTTCATCATTTGCCTCTTTCTTCTGTCATCTCCTCTTTTTTCGGTTTAGAACACTTTTTTTCTTTAAATTTACTTACTAATCTAAAATATTTGTTTGCATTGCATTTTTAATTTTATTTAGCTTTACATCAATTGTTTTTTTTTCTATTTAAGTTGTTTTTACTAAGCATTAACGTTTTTTTTTTGCAATAAAATTACATATCCCTAGATACAGTCAGAAGTATCTATTTTGCATTTAGAAAAATTCAATTTATGAAATAATTTAAAAAATAAAAAAAAATTTAAAAAAAAAACGTTTTTAGTTGGAAAGTTGTGCGGAGATCAATAGGTAGCTTAAATTTGACATCAGAGTTAGGTGTGCTAAAAGATGTAGTCTAAGGAAAGCTTATTTAGAAAATTGTTTACATTGAATACAGGGTGGGTGTAATAAAGATCGTCAAACGGATTTTCTTTGTGAGATTTTTTTCAAAGAAAAGAGTTTTTTTTTTGGTTATGTTAGCACCCACTCTGTAAATGGACATAGAGATTTAAAAAAAAATTAAGAAAGAGATTGATCATGATTAACAAAATCCAAACTTACAGAAGACGAGAAAAATTTATAATTAAAGAAGTATAGTACATCTATCACTTATCGCATACGTGTGTTGAATTAAATTAAAAAAATGTTAACTAAACATTAAGGTAGCTTTAGTTTTTATTTTAAGACATGTACACTTACATTTATTTTTTATTTAAAAAAAAACGTAAAAATAAAATTTTAAAACTTTACATACATAGCTGCTGGGGTATGGTATAATGTATACCAACTCCTTGCGGCGTGTTCTTTACACTTTATTTGTCGGTTGGTTTTTCTTTTTCTTCTTCTTTTGGTCGTCTACTTCTACTATTTGTGTTTCGGTTTTTGTATCTGTCCCTTGACTGACAACTCTAATTAAAAAATAGACTGCGCTCTCTAGTATAAATTAGTTTAATTAGAAGGCCAGGCAGGATTCGTTTAGTTAATCATCTTAGGTCTGCTGCTGCTTTACACATTTTGTTCATTTCGAATCCCATTGCAATGTGTCTGCTCTGTAGTTGTTGTTGTTGTTTTAAACGAAAAGTATCTGAACACACATTTTCATCTAATTAATAAAAAATAAAAATATCTATGTATAGCTTGGGGCGACGCGGGTTGATGGTGGGGATATTCGCGTTCACAGGGTGGCCCTACTTTTAACTGGAATACACGAAATGATGTTCACTTAACTACTGACAGCTTACTAGTTACATACAGAATCATTTATATAAGTAATATGTATGTATGTATATGTAAAGTTAATCCTAGTCCTTATTTTTTTTTGTTTAAATATTATTGACTTGTTTTTTTTCTTCTTTAGCTGGTATTTGTGTTTTTTTTTATTCCGTGTCGGATCAGGAATGAGAGGAATTCTCCTCGGTGCGATGGCGTGGGACCTTTTTTGGGGGAAGTTTCCTTAGTTTACGGTGTTGGCGTCGTCTTCTTTTGCGATCGTGGTGATGGTGGCTGGAACGCCGCTTTGCGTGCTATCACGACACCGTCGACAGATCATCTTTGAGCCATTGGGGGATTGGTCGAGAACCGAGTTTTTTAAGTAGCTTCACTAAGGCGGTGTTGTGACTGAGGTAATATCTGAAAAAAAAAAAAAAAATAAAAAAAAAAAAATAGAATACAAGAAGAAAGTGGAGAATTTTTATTTTTTTCATTTTCAAACATATGATCTCGTTCTTGCACACGAAAACATTTTTTAAGGTTCGGTTTACAAACTTTGAATAATTTTTAGAACATAGAACTAGTGGATCTTGGATCACGAATATTATATCGACCGAGTGAAGAGCCAGTAAGGCAGCAATTAATAAAAAACATGACTCGCACACGCCTTCTTTGGCTTAGTGTACAGTGCATTCGCTCGTTAAGGTTTCATATATCACGGTATCAACATCTTTGTTGTGATCCGAGGAATATTGACCCTTAGAAACCGATACAACTTTGGTTAATTGAAACAATTGGGATCAAAACTCTTGGCCTAACAGAACCTAATTGAACCAGTTGTACCTTACATCGCCGAACCCAGGAAAGCTGAGCAAAAATTGGGCTCCATCGAACGTAAAATTCATCTTCGGGTATTTGGTTCTGAATGGGAGGAAGGCGAATGAAGGAAACTTTATGAGTCGTACTGGGAAGTGGATGTCGTACAAAAGTTAAAAACATGTCAACAACATTGGCCTTCAGAGTCTAGATGACAAGAATTAAGGGATTGCGGATGCCAGATAGCTTGGACTGAACGACTGCAAGCAACGTGTTCAGGATAAATGGGGTGGTTTAGTGGCTGATACAGCAGTACTCTAACGAAACTTTCGATTGACTAAAAATATTGCTGTAGGGGTCTAGAGTGTGGACCCGAGGTCAGTTTGAAACCGATTCTAATTTCGTCCACGATCTATATTCAGTGAGAAAACGTATTTGAAGCTAAATAGCGAAAACAAAATTGCCTGCTATATCGAAGTCCGAATTCTGAAAAAGAGTGGATATTCACACAGCTTTATCTCCATTAGAAGGGTCGGATCATTGTTTCGTTTCAGCTAAATTCTGGTACACAAAATAACCTGTTAAAACAAAAATATACCAGAAGAACAATATGGCAAACCGAGAGTGCTAATTGGAGCTAACTTTACTCATTTAGTGCGGTGTTTTACTGTTCCCAATGATTCCTCAGCAGGGATGTTAACGCCGCCGATGACATATTAAGAGACATCATTCAGCCATGATGAAGAACTTTATCCCTAGCAAATGGATCAGCATGAAATCAAGGGAAACCGACTTGTGTTACTGCCTCTGAAAAAAGGAAAAGACTTTTGCCCAATGGCAACGACCACGTACGGAAAACCTTAGTCTCTACAGGCGGGGTAGAAACGACTGTAAAATTACATTAAGACGTGCTAAATTCTCACGTGAGGCAAAAACTATATTGTCCTCTGGCACCATGATTTTTTTAGTTAAACGGACCCCCGTGACAAATCTATTGGCTTCCTCTTTCGCAGATAATTCCGATTTCAGATCTTTTTCTCCAACTTCGCTGCATTTTGTTCTTTAGGGTCGATATTTTTCCTAAACCGTTCAGTGGCTCGTCCTTAAAGATTTGAAATGTAATAAAACTTTGAATTCAGTTGGAATTCCTCTCTTATTCCGAAAAGGTGTTCTTCCAGTCTGGTCAAACCTCTAAGTAAACTCTTCTACTCGTCTTACTCTGCATGGATATTTCCGGGATTGCTGGAAACTTGCTCATGTTAAACCATTTCCAAAACGGGCGATAAAACCACCCCTTTAAACTACCGACCGATAGGTGTAAGGTCATGGAGAGTACAGTCAATTATCACCTCATAAGCTGTCGGGAAAAAAATCATCTCCTTAGCGACCTTATAATCTCCCTGTGTCCTAATAAATTGGAACTGGCCCCTGAGTTGGGGGTTGTGCATTAGGCTAAAGACCCACTCACGAAAACAATTTCTGGTTACGAGACAAAAATAGCCTCGGAAAGGACTGATTGTATTGTTAACAACAACGCGTAACGAAAAATAGACAACGACGTTCGTAATTGCACCTGGAATGTAAAAACATTAAACAGCAGAGGTGCAGGCGAACAACTAGCGGAATTAGTAAGCAGCTTAAAAGCAGACACTACCTCCATCCAGGAAATACAATGGGATGGGCCGGCCAAAAGAAGACGAAAAACTGTGACATCTACTACGGGCCCTGTTATAGTGATTTGGCAGGAAGTCTTATGCTCTCAAGACATTAGCGAATGCATTGTAGCAGTGCCCATCAATGCCAAATTCGCCAACATAAGCCTTAAATGCGCTCACGCTCCGACGGAGAAAAAAGATGTTAACGAAGGATTGCTTCTACGACCTCCTTGACAAAACCGATGAGCGACTACCAAAGTACGATGTTAAAATCGTGCTTAGAGATTTTAACGCAAAGTTAGGAAGAGAACACAACTTTAGCAGTATTGTCGGAAAATGCAGGCTACATGGCATCACGTCTGACAGCGGACTTGGGCTAATTGACTTCGCTGCGGAATGAAATGCCACTATATAGACAGTAAACGGTTTCCTCACCACAAAATCAATAAGGGGACATGAAGGTGCGGTGTCCAGATAAACGGAAGGTCAATCCAATTGATCGCATTGATATAGACAAGAAGAAATGACCACTACCTTGTTGCAGCCAAGGTTAGAATGCGGATATCCACCACGACACAAAAAAATTAGAAAAACTGTAAAAAAAATTAATATCGAAAGACTGCAATCGCACAAGACCGCCTGACCTTCGCGCAACTCGTATTACACAACCTCTCGATTCACACCATACCACCAGCATCTAATGTCGAAGAACAATGGCAACGATGCCAACAAGCCATTAGATCAGTCGCAATTGTTGTGCTAGGTTTCTCGCGGCCAACAGCAAGAAACCCCTGGTTTGATGAAGAATGCCGACAGATGCTCGCAGCCAAGAACGAGGCCTACAAGGCTAAGCTGCAGGTAAAGGCGAGAGCTCTACCATTGAGCTCTATAGGCAAAGAAGAAGGGAAGAACACCGGCTTTTCAGAGAGAAAAAAAAGAGCAAGAAAGCGCGTAATCGAGGATGCAGAGAGGTGCCACTCCAGGAACGAAGTTCGCAGGTTTTACCAAACGTCAAAGCCAAGGATACAAGGCTCCAACATAATCCTGTCGAGATGAAAAAGGAAATATCGTAGTTGAGACACAGTCGATGCTGAGGATATGGAAGAATCACTTTTGCAGACTGTCAAACGGCGATGACGAACAATTATCTTTCACCAACTAATGAGCAAAATTCGGTCGGATGAAAGTATGCTTCGAGAATGGAACTTCTAAACTGCACCAACTACAGAGACGCCTAAAACCGTTTACCAATAACCTGATCCGCCCTTATCAGTGTGGGCTTAGGCCAGGAAAGTTCACCTCTGATCAAATCTTCAGACTTCGGCACATCCTGGAAAAAACCTAAGAAGTCCCAATCTTAACCCACCACCTATTCATCGATTTCAAAGCCACATACGACAGCATTTATAGAGACGAAGTGTACAGAGCAATTTCTAGTTTTGGTATACCACCAGACTCGTCCTTCTGTGCAGGATTACGATGGAGAATTGTGCAAAACTCCCGAGCCAACACCAGAGACACAATCTTCCATTTTGCTTCCATAGAGAAGAAAGCGCCAAAAATGGGTTAAGCCGTAAATGATGGTAAGGCTAAGTATATGCTGTCAACACGAAAGGACACACAATATCGACGAATTGGACATAACGTCACCATTGACAAATATAAGTTTGAGGTAGTATGGGACTTTGTCTACCTCGGCTCCGCTATTAACTTTGACAACAACATCTCGTCAGAAAATAAACGAAGAATTACACTTGCCAACCGCTGTTTCTTCGGGCTAACAAGGCAATTTAGTAGTAAAGTCCTGACCCGAACTACTAAGGAGATCCTATACAAGACCCGTATCATCCCAGTCCTGCTCTATGGCGCTGAAGCATAGACCGTATCAGAAATTGTTGAAGAAATCCTTGGTAGATTCAAGATGAAAATTCTTCGAAAAATCTTTGGTTCCGTTTGCGTTGACGGGCTATGGAGACGAAGATTCAACCGAGAAATATACAAGCTGTACGTTTGAGATGGCTAGGACATGTAAAACTGACGAACACCAATGCTCCGGCTCGCAGAGTCTTCTATTCCGCAGTAGAGTAAGACCTCGTCTAAAGTGGCGCGCACAAGTAGAAACCGATTTAAGCCAACTTGCAGTGCGCAACTGGAGGCAGTTAGCTAAGGACCGGGCTAATTGGTTAGGCATGTTGGTTGAGGCCCAGGTTCATCCCGAACTGTAGCGCCACTTAAGTAAGAAAGGAAAGTAACATCACTAAAACATCGTCAATCCAACAAGAGCAACGTGAAATTTTGGGAAATGAACTGCACGCAATGTTGTTGATGGAGTTGATCAACGCACTCAAGGAATATGATACCCGTCACTATATATAAGAGGATTCGAGGCGAGAAGCTGGTGATGACTCGGCATATGTTTAACGATGCCTTGTAATGCGGTATGAGCTACCGTCGGATGCCCTCTTTTCAGCTATGATCTTGGTCGGTTGATTCTTGGCCGTTAAACCGAAGCATATGGCGGGTATCAGTTTTGAATCTCTTCACTTGACGATCAAGCAATTAGAACTTAGGGCCAATCCCAGCCGAAGATCTGGTGACCATATCACATTGTGCGGTTGTAGATACAGCTTGGCTTGGATCGTATAGCGGAATTGATTGCCAATAAATTGGGCATACACATGGATCTATGCCCCCTTCCGCAACATGACCAAGGAACTGAATTCCAAGTTCTTGTAGAAATAAGTTTAGAAGCTAACACTCAAATGATCAAGATGCAGGACCTAGAAATTCGCCTGGGGAATTTGTTATGTGAAGTCAAGACCACGGTCATTAAACTTAAACTGGTCTTCGTGTTTTTGAACTTAGGTTTCCACATTAAGGAGTCCTACACCAAAGGTAGTCCCGAACTGAAGCATGTTTTTGAGTATATACTCCTTTGCAACAATTTATGAGGATTCCCGAACGTGAATTCACCCGCGGATTAATTTTTCTATCAGGATTTCAATCGCACTACAATAGTCAAAACAAACAAACGTATCTATTAGCAGCGTTTGGCCTGGGACTTGTCCAGTCGCACATTTTACATTCTCATCGAAACCTGCCCACAATCGAGAAAGGAATTTCGAAGAACCATGGACCACGGCTGTCGATCAAAAACCGAAAGTATAAGTTCTGAAGAGGATTGGTCAACCTCCCCAATAATTCCTATTTTGCCTGTTCAAGAAAGTAGACGACCCCAAATACTCCAGGAAAGGTATCCTCATCAAAGTCTACAATATTTTATCTGCCTCAAAGCTTTAAAAAGATCATCGACAAACTCTTTAGCCCCTGTACTCCACATTAGAACATTTACTTTTCAGCAGATCCTTGAAAAGCGAAGGAAGTCCCACTAGGTAGCCATTATCTGATTCTTTGTTTTAAACTTGAATGACCTAAAAGATAAGTCTAGAGCAAAAGTTGAAGTGGAGGATCCCTTGAGAAGTTAAATGACCTTTTCTTCAAGGAGAAGGCAATTGACACGTATTTCTCTTATTGGAATAGGTTTGTGAGCCTACGTCATCCCAGTTCTACAATTAGGCTATTAATCGATCCTAAGGAATCAAGTGGATAAAGAGGATCTTATCGAAATGAAACATAGAAATCCTCGATCGAACGTTATATATTTGAAATATCGTCAGACCCGTTAAGTTTGCAGTCTTTGTCAATAAAAAATCAGCAATGACCTAGTTAACAAAAAAAAAAAAAAAAAAACACGAATCGAACGTTTGACGGTTCGGGCATTCAAAGTTTTGGTTTTGACTTCAAAAGTCTTCCAATCCTACATAGATGCCCAACGGTGTAGAAAATGAAACAGCAAATTACATCAGCCGTCTTAAAGGGTAGATTAAGGAGTACTCGAACTGAATAACGATGTTGGGTGAGGTCCACTCCAGCGCCGTCAAAGAAAATTACTAAGGATACAACAAGAACGACGTGGCTATTCAGTATGAGAAGGACATGATAAAGATCCTTAAGGGGTTAAACAAATTTAAACTGTTTAACTTCACAAAATGTTCATTAAGTCCCAACAAGCAGGAATGAGTCTAGAAATTCCTTTTTAGCTTTCTTCGTTGGCAAACTAGGAACCAACTCACAATTAAGTTAATGCCGTCAGCATTTATCGGCTTCATTTACTAATCCACACTATTCCAGCGAACACAGCCCAGAAGAACGTTGAGATTTTTCCAGCGATGCCAGTCAGACAACAAACCGCCTACACCCTCTCGAAATGCAGCCCTTAATCGAAACCCTTGCAGTCCCTTATTAAGTAATTAAAAACACTGAAATTCATATCTGTCCAGGGCTGAGCATAATTTACCAAAACGTCCACGGGCTATAATAAATGCTACGAGTCCATTTAATAAAAAAAAAAAAAAAATTGCCCACGACAGGACATGCACAGCGAACCCGGGATGCAATGGAACATTTTTTTTTGCCTTACTGCTCCCTCAACTACTTTCTCATTGCAAGTCCTGCAAGAGGCGATAAGTTTTTTAGAAGCATTATGTGTACTCATTTGTTAAGCCCCAGCGCGCTACTTCTACCATTCGACGAACGGCAAATATTATTTTCCCACCAAAACGAGCGTTGGGAATTAATTTATAGTTCAGCCCAACGTTGAGCGGTCCAAGTGGGGATGGCTCCCGGAAAACTAATGCTTCGGTCCGCACAACGCGCCGAAAATTATTTGCAAATTTTAAACCCATACACACGCCCATTTACCATAAATAACTTGCATTCGCCATCCGCCCAGGCCCATTTCTTTCGAGGAGGTTGGGGGAGCTGTTGCGGTTAATGTTTTACTCTAGCGGATTTGACCTGCTTCCAAAAGGAGCCGGAGTACTGTCAGAGAGACTACTCTCTAGTCCTATTCATATATCGGCTGAAAAGGATTGCGAGTACTACACCACTTGAGCGTGTACTGAAGGCGGTTTTTTGAAATATTTTCCATTTCTAGATCCTGCCAGCTACCTACCTACCCCCTGGGTTGCTCTTGAAACTAAATGAAACCACATAAATCTGCATTCAGCAGGAAAAATGAATACAACAGCATTATGCTCATCATGACCGAAGTCAGGATGAAGGAAGCAACAAAAAGGCTGAATAGTGCAGGGTAAGCTTATTTTTATGCACATCCTTTTGTGGACTTGGCTTTTCTCTCTACGGCAGTGGGATGGGTATATTTTGTAGCAATCGACAACGATGCACCAGCGGAAGGAAGAAGGGAAAGCCATACCACCCCTTCCCCACTGAACCATCGACAAACTAGCGGCAAACAAATTGGGTAAACAGTATTTTTGCGAAGGGGTAACGATTGCTGGTAGGATATCCTTGAGACTGGAAATGCATTCAAATGAAATATTTACCTACAATGGTTGATAATTAGAGCACAAAGGGAATATTGCAAAAAGTGGGTCTGCAGGATGTCCTATTGAATGTGGGATTTTACCTTTTGTCGTTTGTGCCCGTTTTTCGTTGGCAATTGTGTTTTGCCGTGTCTACCATGGGTCTATGTGTGTGTGTGTGCAGCTATGCAAATAATTATTAACTTTGTTGCAGCAAGAGTTGTCAGAAGAACGGATATGATGGGTTTGAAGGGGGGGAGCTTTTAGGGAAATCAGTTTTAAACGGACGTCCGCAGGGAATGACTTCGAATTTGAAATTAATAGTTTTGGAATTTGGAAATGAGGTCTTTCTGTTTGTGTGAGTCATACTCAGCCGTGTTCTTATTTTTATTCATGAGTCCTTGTTAGGTGACGTTGATTGTACAGGTGGAGAACGACGGTATGTAGAGTGTCTTCCAATAGGGACTTCCGAACTTTGACAGTTGATAGCGGCCATATTGTTAAATCTACATCTGTCAAATTGGCTGTCGTTTAGTCAGTCTGTTTTGACAAATCAAAATGGACGGATATTGCGTTCAACTACACGTGCAAATGATAAAATTTTTTTTATCAAAATGGGTGTCCATTTTACGGTCGCCATAATCGTCCTACCTAGAAGACTATTCGCAGAGTGGTGCCTAAATTTGAGTCAACTGGTTCAGTAAACGATAAACCAACACCCGTACGTCTGAAAACATCGCCGCTGTCCTTGCAAGTGTGCAGGAGAATCCGAGGCATTAGATTTCGCTCCGCTTACAAGAACTCGGCCTTTTGCAGACCACAAGTTGGCTAATTTTTCGTCGTGACTTGAGCCTGCATCTGTACAAAATTCAACTGACCCAGGAACTGAAGGTAAACGACCATGTGTAAACAACGACGTGTGTTCGTTGAAAGGGATATGGAACACTTCGAAACTGACCCAAATTTTCATCTAAAAATCATCTTCAGCGTTGAGGCCCATTTTTGGATGAATCGGTACGTCAACAAACAAATTTGAAAATTTGGAACGATACCAATCCACATGAGATCCAAGAGCTTCCAATTCATCCCGAAAAAGTCACTATTTGGTGTGGTTTTGGGCTGACGGCGTCATCGGTCCACATTTCTTTGAGAACGACGTTGGCCAGGCCATCGCTATCAAAGGCGTGCGCTATCCGTCGATGATTACCAACTTCTTTTGGTCTGCATTGGATGTAATCGACACCAACGACATGTGGTTTCAAGAGGACGGCGGTACGTGCCACACAGCTCACGCCACATTGGAAATTCTGCACTTCCGATTCATGGGCATGGATTGAAGGCGTCATCGGTCCACATTTCTTTGAGAACGACGTTGGCCAGGCCATCACCATCAACGGCGAGAGCTATCGGTCGATGATTACCAACTTCTTTTGGTCTGAATTGGATGTAATCGGCACCAACGACATGTGGTTTCAAGAGGACGGCGGTACGTGTCACACAGCTCACGCCATATTGAAAATTTGACCGATTCATGGGCATGGTCATCTCACGTGGTGGTGGTGTGAAGTGGCCGCCGCGATCTTGCGATTTGACCACGTTA
The DNA here is from genome assembly GCA_932526625.1 of Rhingia campestris. Taxonomy (NCBI): domain Eukaryota; kingdom Metazoa; phylum Arthropoda; class Insecta; order Diptera; family Syrphidae; genus Rhingia; species Rhingia campestris. The sequence continues at coordinate 21,622,523 of OW052184.1, forward strand.
GACTACTTTGTAGAGTTTTCTGTAGTCGCAGGTATAACCGAATAATCCACAAACCACAGCGGCCCTCAAAGAAAACATAACCCTTACCATCGATTCACCTTAAAGTGATCCGCGAACAAATTGAATTTTATGCAGACAAATAGGAAAGACCTCCGCCGAACCATAATTCCTTCAAAGCTCTCTTCAAAACTCAAAGGGCAGGAAATGAATCATTAGAGCAAATCACTGATAGCACCCACAGTTTTACTCAGGTCAAAGTAGATGCTGGGCACCTTGTTTGAACTACTTTGACGTTTTTTAACTATTTGAGCCACAATTAGGATCGAAAAATATGGATTTTCCTTCAAGAGTCCAACAAAGGGTCTGATCCTTCAGGTTGAAAGGTTTACTTTCGGTTAACTACCCATTCAACTTATTAACTTACTTAAATGGCGCTACAGACCGGAGTAAACCTGGGCCTCAACCAACATACCTCTCCAATCAGCCCGGTCCTTAGCTAACTGCCTCCAGTTGCGCGCTCTAAGTTGGTTGAGGTTGGTTTCTACCAGTGTGCGACACTTAAGGAAGACCTCCCTCCACTACGTCCGACGTCTGCCTGGAAATCGAAGACTCTGCGAACCAGAGTTGAATGGTGTCCATTCGTTCTACATGTCCTAGCCATCATAAACGTCCAATGCGGAGTTTTTTTTGACTACGGGCATGTCGCTGTACAGCTCGTATAGTTCTTGGTTGAGTCTTCGTCTCCATAGCCAGCCAACGCAAACGGGACCGAAGACCCATTCAACAAAAAACTTCTAAATACGATGCGATCGAATAGCCTCGAATAGGAAGGATTTCGTTGATAATGAAGATTCAAAAATATTTGAGACAACGACGGACGAATATGCGTGGACTCTTAAGGACCCTTAACAAGGAATGAGCATAGGCATCCATAAGCAATACAATTTTTTCATCCAATAAATGCGACAACCGTTCAGCGATATGGATCAGAGCTGCGCCTATTTGATTGGAGAAACCGACCAGACCTAGACCTTTTATAGAACTCGTATCCCTTAATTTCCCGTTGAATAACATTCGTCAGCGTCACATGTCCAAGATACGATGAGAAGGGAGTCATATGATGTGCTTTAAGCACCCTAGTACAATGATTTTTGACAAAAGCAGCTAAGAATCAGGCCTACAAGGCAACACACTTGCCTGCTGGCAATGATAAAAGCTGTCAACGAGCTCAATAAGTAAGTGAAATGGAAGTAAAATAATGAGCGACGAAGAGTATAAGATGTCCCACTCTAGGTGCCTCAAAACCATGGATATAGGATCCGAAAAAAAAAATTTTTGGAATGAACAAAACAAATATTGTAGTGAAGACTTTTAGAGCCGGTGTTGAGAATATACAGGAGACATTGGTGCAAACTGATGTGGAGATGTTGACCAAAATCCCTTCCCGAAGGATGAACTAAAAAAACAACCGACCACACTATCACGATGAAGTCATGCTAACCTTATCGAAAGTGGAGTTGAGCAAGGCTGTCAAGCTATTTAAGGCTAAGGATGATGACTTGGTTAGGATTCATTGCGGTTAATCTATAGGCAAGCCTTCACATGGTGATTGAATGGTTGGATGTTGTAGAACGAAGGCAAACTCTGATCGGCGTTAACTTGGCAATGCCAAGTCGTTGCACCTTTGACTACCCACTAATTGTGCTTATTTTAGATTAAAGTGGTAAAGATCGGATACTGGTGTCACCCAACCGGATCTGACTTGCTTAACTTATAAGTCCGAGTGTTGATAAGAAGACGAAAAACAACAGCACTATAGACAGCCTGGTCCGAATGGCCGGCGCGGAATAACCGGCCGACTGTCCTCAGGTGAGCCCACTTACGTAAAAAAAATGTTACGCAGCAACCAAGAGCCTCTGAAAGGACTGATTTCATTGTTGAGGACCTTGCTAAACGAAAAAAAGCCAACGATGTTCGTATCAAGACGGGCTCAGAGGCGCGATGGTTAGTGCGATGAACTGCCACGCAGAAGGTTTGGGTTCAATTCCCAGCCGTAGCAACAGCTAACACTAAGTGATTTTTCACTGGCCCTCCTCTCGTGATGGTATGACACATCATCCGATAGTATCAATTGTCAAGAAAAGCTTACCTCATCTTAGCCGTTTGGATTCGGCATAAAACAGGTGCTCCCGCCATCGTACAAGAAATACACACGCACAGATGAATAGTTGTGAGAAAAAGCTAGGCCCTGGGTACTAACGAGCCTGTTGTGCATAAAATTTGTTTTTGTACTTCGTATCTGCATCTGGAATGTGACATTAAACAGAGAGGTGCAGGCGAACAACTAGCGGAAGCCCAAACCTGCTACAAAGCAGAAATTACTCTCATCCAGGAAATACGATGGGATGGGCCTCACCACGATTTACACAAGGGGATATAAGGGTTTCCAGATCAACGAACGGTCAATCAAATTGATCACACTGCGATAGACAAGAGGCACACATCCAGTATGTTGGATGTCGGAACATTCCCAGGGGCTAACATCGATTCGGACCACTAAATTGTTTCCGCCAGGGAACGGATATCCACCACCGCACAACAAATGAGAAATAGTGTGATTGCAATCGCAAAAGACCCCCAAGTCCTTCGCAGAAAGCGTATTCCTTAACCTCTTCATTAACACGATACCACCAGAATCGAAGAACAATGGCAATGATGTCAGCAAGACATTAGATCAGTCGCAACTTAGGTGCTAGGTTTCGTCCACCCACCAGAAAGAAATCTTGGTTTGATGAAGATTGCCGACAGATGTTTGCAACCAAGAACGGTGCCTACAAGGGTTAGCTGCAGGTGAAGACGCGAGCTGGCATTGAAATCTTTAGGCAAAGGAGGGAAGAACACCGGCTTTTCAGAAAGTAGAGCAAGAAAGAGCAAGAAAAGCGTGCTATCGAGGATGTAGAGAGGTCCCACTCCAGTAATGATGTTCGCAGGTTTTACCGAAGTGAATACTGTCCAAATTAACAGGGAAATATCGTAGTTGAGACACAGTCGATGATGAGGATATGGAAGAACCACTTCTGCAGACTGTTAAACGGCGCTGACGAACAACATTCCGCTGTCAGGCAGAACGAACCATTTAATATTGGCAACGACAGCGAAAATTGCCAACCACCCGACCTAAGTGAAGTGAGGACAGCTTTAAAAAGCCGGTGGAGATGATTTGGCAAGTAACAGTCATCAACTCCAACAGCTCCAAGAACAGATGAATAAATCTCCTCAACATCGCCTACAAGATCCCATCTGCCGTAATATGTCAACGCCTGAAACCGTTTACTAACAACCTGATCGGCCAATATCAGTGTGGTTTTAGGCTAGGAAAGTCCACAACTGATCAAATCTTCATATACTTCGACAGGTCCTGGAAAAAAACCCAAAAAGTCCAAATCGATACCCACCACCTATTCATAGATTTCAAAGCCGCATACGACAGCATTTACAGAGACGAACTATACAGAGCCATGTCTACTTTTGGTATACCGCCCAAACTCGTCTGTTTATGAAGGATGACGATGTAGAAATTTTCACTGATCCATCAGGATCGGAAACGACCTTACCGACACATTCGATACCAAAAAAAAAAAAATTTAGGAGAGGCGATTCAGATTGTACGAAACTTCCGAGCCAACACCTGAGGTACAATCTTCCATAAATCGGTGCAGCTACTGGCATATGCAGACGATATTGACATCATTGTTCGAACTCAACGGGGTGTCATTGCCACGTTTCTATGCTGTCAACACGTAATGACACACAACATCGACGAATTGAACGGAACTTCACCATTGACAGATATAACTTTAAGGTAGTAGGGCTTTGTCAACCTCGACTCCGCTATTAACTCTGACAACATCTCGTCAGAAATTAAACGAAGAATTACTCTTGCCAACCGCTGTTTCTTCGGGCTAGGGAGTCGATTTAGTTGTAAATCCCTCAATCGAACAACGAGGGCTGAGCAGGACTGGGATGATAGTCATGCTCTATGGATCTGAGGCACGGAATTTTACGAAAAATTCTTTAAAAACTCTTCGAACTATACGAGCTCCGGATTGGACGTTTCAAATGTCATATAGAGCGAATGGACACCAATACTCCGGCTCGCAGAGTCTTTGATTCCCAGTGAGACTTTGGACGACCTCAAGCAACTTAAAGTGCGCAACTGGAGGCAGTTATAGCTAACGATCGGGCTATTTCGAGAGGCATGTTGATTGAGACCCAGATTCATTCTGGACTGTAGTAAGTAAGTAATTTATAAATTTGCCAATGAAGAGCAGACTGGACAGGTTATCAAGGAATAAAATGAAGATTTAGCTGGTTTGTGAAGTGCAATAGCCTGAGCAACAATACGCTTGGAAGCACATGTGGGGGATCCTGAGTTATTTGCAACTTTATTTGATATGGACTTGATTTTATCGTCGTTTCATGTCATTATGTCACAGATGGCACAGTTATACATAAATAGCACACATGTGCATATGAAACTTCCTTCCTTCCATTCAGTAAAAGCCCTGTAATCCGACAAATTAATCTTCCAAATCCTTCTCCTTCAACATACCTATTCCATTACAAAAGCCAACCACTTAACGCTCCTCCTCCAGACCAATAAACCAAAACGACTTCCACTCAGCATGCAGCACATAACGACAAAAATCGTGCCAGTGCCATTTGGCCACATTAAGCCATCATTTGTTCCCGAATAAAAGGCTCGGCGTCCTAAAAATATTAATGCGGCACAGCCACAAGTTCAAAATCACGTTCATGACAAAAATAAATTACAAAAAAATCCTTGAAATCCTTCAAAATGGAATATAATTCGACGGTATATTAATGACGAATCGCAGGACAAAATCGCTCTCCATTCATTGTTTGCGACCTACGCGAGTCCTTCTTATGAATAAATTCGCCGAAAATCGATTTCGGAAAGAATTAATCTGCTGACTAAAAAAAACTTCCAATGTCCTTGGTCTATCAGCCTAAAAATATCCTTCTCTCGTACCCAAACTACATCCCAAAAACCGACGCAAGCACACACAACTTTATAATTACATTTTTGCAGGCATCCTTCTGCAGGGACATCCCCTCCCCCATCCTGATGTTGAAAACCACTAGGGAGCTCTTGGTTCGTAAATAATGAGTTTACTAAAATGGATTTATGGTTTCTGGAAATATATCCACCTTCTAGCGGCATTCCAAAGCCGGGGAAGTATGTATAACAACTCCCAGGACGAGAGAGGACTTTCACACTTATTGGTTAAGAAAAGCCGAATCGAGCGTGCAAACATTTATTACTCGATGATTTATGTAGCGTCGAGTGATTGTGATTTACTTTCGACGGCGGCGGCGGGTGGTATGGTGTCATGGCTGATGGCTGCTTTACGGTGTCATACGAGTGACATGTGGAGCCATGATGGAATATTGATTCGATCTTAATTCGCCTTGAAATCGATTCGTTGGAGGGATTGCTGCTCTTTGATGTCTAGCTACCACCGACAATCTTTGTTTACCATCCAAATCTGGTGCCTACCGGAAGCCCGAACCCCCAAACCAAATTCATGTCAATCAATATCACTAACGCACTGGATATCCTCCCAATGGCGATATCCATCCAAAAACACTCACACACACTCTCAACACATATCTCATACATGCATATCTATATATAGCTCGACTTACCTTTGCAGGAGTTTCGCACTGCGTTCATCCATCGACGGGTATTGTCGGCCCTTTGATTTCCCCAGACATTTATTCCTCTTCTCGCCGATTACCTGACAGAAGAATCCCTTCTTCGGATCATAGCGCAAGTGATTCGAGTAATCGAATGCTGGTGTAATTTTCAGGAATCGTTGGAGTTCGTTCATCACGTCGATAGGATTTAGACGCAATTGCTCGCCATCGATTATGTGCAGCTGTTGCGGCTGATAATAGGCCAGCCAGCGCTCCAAGTGCTGTGCATATTTACCCGGATTCAGGCATCGATTTCGCAGGTCTTTTAGGGCTTTTGGTGCCGAGTCACTTGCCGTAATTACCTGTGAGAGGGAGAGAGACAGGGAGAAAAATGTAAATAATATTGAAATGTGGGAGAAGGTAGGAGTCAGAAGTTTCACGTGCAAAAAGGAGTCAATAAGCGTGGTAAATCGCTTGTCAAATCACCTGGAAGTAGATGTTTCTTAAATGCCAGCGAATAGAGTCATTATTGCGACGTTACAGACTTGGAGTTTCGTGAAAGGAATCGCAATAATGGAACCTGAAATTGTCAATTCAAAAGGTCCAATGACAGTGATGAGTTGCAGGAAAAGGACACTTTAGTGGTAGATAAGTGAGTTGGGACTAGGGGGTCCGTTGATGTTGGTAATTGGGTGGAGAGTCGAGTTCTTTTATTTCCTTTTGACAGACTGTGGAGTTATAAAGAGAGATAGCTTAACAAGGACACTTGGCATCACATCATTGATATCATAGGCAGAGTTTCCACTTAAAAAAATCGAATTGTCTCAGGTTTGTCGAAAAAATGGACCAAAATGTTGATATAACGGGTCCGCCATCTAACGTTTTTTTTTCAACTCGTGCTTATTTCGTGAGTGGTAACACTTAGCTCATGTCAGATTTGACAGATAATTAGTTTTATCCTTCCGCTGAACGAATATGGTTGAACAACGCTGGGAAATATTGCGACATTACTTTGAAAATTATGGTAATGTTGCAGAATGTATTCGAAAATTGCGTACGGATTTTGGAAGAAGAGAAGCACTGTCAGCTCCGTATGTTCGTTATCTTGTGAAAAAAGTGAAAGAAACTGGCATCCTCATCGATAAACCAAAGCGTGAAAAGCCAAAAACAGTGCGTACACCCGAGAATATTGCTGCTGTGGCAGAAAGTGTGCGTGAAGCGCCATCAACATCAATTCACCGTCGTTCTCAACAATTGAACATTTCGGAGACATCATTGAGACGAATTTTGCATAAAGACCTTGGTATGACGCCATACAAAGTCCAATTGGTTCAGAAGTTGAAGCCAACGGCGAAAATCCTCATCCAAACCCTCCCAGTGGGTGCCGGCCGGTAATGATTGCTACAGTGTTCTTGTACGTTGTCAAGACGGCAATCAGCTAAGGTCAGAGGGCATTGCGGTGATGTTACTCTACTTCTCAATAGTAAAATATCCCGTTTTTATGCCTTTTGACCATAGGACTAGAGGTACCTGATTTCAGTGGTGGTGTAAGCGCACTTAATGCAAACCGTGCCCAAGAATGCAAGGCTGGGGGTTAAACCAGCCGCTAACGAGCTTCTTCAGATGCACAGGCATGGTCTGTCGTATCTTTTGCCTTACTCCGGTATATCGGCTCTGCCGGAGTGGACCTCCTTTCCGTTCTACTCGTGGGTCCAAAATTTTTCAATGAAGCAAACAAAAATAAAAAAACAAATTAGTAAAAAAATACAAAAAAAAATAAATAAACTTGAGGATAAGGAGTTACTAGCCTCCTCTCAAGAGACGTTTACAGGCGTTGTGAAGGATACAAGTAGTATTCCCACGACGTCTGTGGTATCTCTAGAGACCTCTTCAGGCGACGCGCATTGTATAGTCAGTACACTCGCGGAGTCTCAGCCAATTAACACCCAACAAAACGCAGGCGATGGGCAGTGTATAGTTAGTACACTCGCTTCATCTAACGTCTTGCTTAAAACAACCGACTTATACGTTGGAACATGTGCAGTCAGTACACCGACAGCATCTAAGCCATTAAATACCAAAACGATTCCGGCTAAGGTCGCTTTTGATGGCCAACAACCGAGTGTATCGAACATCACCAAAAGTCAGTACAGTAGAGCCTGCTTCATTCTCAGTAAGATAGCTAAGAATGAAGCGGCTGGTATTGTACATACCAAAGACAGCGACAAACACATATACCTTAAGATTGTTGAAGACTACAACAAACTCAAGGAAAAGCGGCTAGAGTCTGAAACCGCAAAGCGCAGTAGGTCTCATGATGAGCCAACTAACGCCTCAAAGCGGGGGAAGTTTTCAGCCTCCGGTAACTCATCAAAGCATGCGGAGGCCAAAGTCAAACCTAAACCGAAGCGCTCCAATACCCGGGTCGTAAGAGACGACCTGCAAGTTGCAATTATCGACGAGCAGCCGACTAATTGTAGCAAGGTGGCGGACGCTTGGGGTGAGATTGAGGCCAAGCTTTCTGAGATGGTTATGGACTTTCTGCTGGACAATCCGGGTGGCCCTCTGCCATGCTTCGATTCCGAAGAAGTGGTTAGGGGTATTAGGGTGGTTAAATGTGCGGACAAATTTTCGAGGGATTTCCTCGAAAACTGTGTTGCCAAGATTCGGAACAACTGGACGGGTTTTAGTTTGAAGCTTGTTCCAGCCGATGACATTCCTTGGCGACCGCGAGCCCGCATTTGGCTACCCAATATGCACTTAGACAGGGTCAAACTGATCCAGGTCCTACAGCTGCACAACCCCGGAATTCCCATGACTGACTGGTCCGTCCTTAAGGTAGAGACACCAAGCCCTTCCTCCTACTCATTAACGAGGAGTCTCTAGAAGCCCTAGAGAAGGCCGATAACAGATTGAGGTTTGGCATCAGACATGCCAAACTCAAAATATTCAGGTCAGCGCGTCCAGGTGAAGACCCGGACGAAGTCGATGACGCCAACAATTTGTTGGAAGTCCTGCGACTAGATGCCACATCCACACGAGATGCTCAGAGTTCTGCAGATTAACCTGCAGCACTCTAGGTGCGTTAGTGAAAACCTCCTAGTCTTTCTGAAAGAGGAAGACATCGACATCAGCCTAATTCAAGAACCCTGGGTTGGAGGTTCCACTATCAAAGGGCTCAATGACAAGGACTACAACCTTTTCTACAACATCGACAAACATAACGGTAAGCCAAGATCCTGTATTTTAGTTAAAAAACATATCAAAGCTTTCTTTTGTCCCAACCTTAGCTGCAACGACCTAGCTGTTATACGGATTGAAGCTGGTAAGCAGGAGTGTCTGTATGCTGCTTCGGCCTATAACCAGAATGCTCCGCCGAAGGAGGTAGAGTTTCTCTCAGCCACCTTATCAAAAAGGAAGACCCACTTGATTCTGGGCTGCGATGCCAATGCCAGGCATACCCTGTGGGGCAGCTCAGAGATCAATGAACGAGGTGAGTCTCTTTTTGATTTTATAATTCATAACAACCTGTCAATCTGCAACAAGGGTTGTACCCCAACCTTCACATTCCCGAGCACGGTGAGTTTTAGGGGCTGGGAAGATGTCATTGACATCACACTAGCCACAAACAACGACAACCTAAAGGTGAATAACTGGAGAGTATCCAACCTGAAATCATTCTCTGATCACAGCTGGATACTCTTTGATGTCAATATTCGGATTGATGCACCAATCCCCTTTAGAAATCCCAAAAGAATCAACTGGCCAAAGTTTGACCAAATAGTTAATTCTAGACTTCAAGCAATACCAAAATCTAAGTTCACTTCGACAGACGAACTGAATGCAGCTATCGTTACCTTTGAGAAGGCAATGAGTACTGCTTTCAAAGAACTGATCGCCTTCCTTAATGCCACTGGTTGGATTTAGTACACGCCAACTAACAACAAGACATAACATTTAACCGCACGAGTTTTTGGCATCAAAACGGCGCACCTCAGCGCTAATTGTGTTTCGTCTTGTACGAACAGCCAATCTAACTAACTAACTGAAGCCAACTGACCATCCAATGCGTTTTCGCTTCGCTAAGTGGGCCTGCGATCGACTTAGAGAAGATGCCGATTTTGCCAAAAAAAATCATCTTTTCAGATGAACCTCATTTTGATCTTGGCGGGTATGTAAACAAGCAAAATTGTCACATTTTGGGCACAGAAAACCCGCACGCATACATTGAAAAGCCGATACACCCAAAACGAGTCACTGTTTGGTGCGGATTTTGGTCCAGAGGCATAATTGGGCCATTTTTCTTCGAAAATGAGCAAGGAGTGGCCGTTACAGTCAATGGCGATCGTTATCGGGCCATGTTGAACGAATTTTTATTCACAAAAATTGAAGAGCAGGATATTGGCAACATTTGGTTTCAACAGGACGGCGCTACGTGCCACACAGCCGAAGCTACACTCGATGTTTTGCGCCCTGTTTTTGAAGATCGCATTATCAGCCGCAGAGCTGATGTCGTTTGGCCACCTCGGAGCTGCGATTTGACACCGTTGGACTACTATTTGTGGGGTGCCGTAAAAGATAAGTGTTACGCCGACAAGCCAGAGACAATTGACGCTTTAAAGGACAATATTCGTGAAGCCATTGGTGAAATACAGCTGCACACAATGTGCTTAAAAATTGGACCGATCGTGTAGGCTACTGCATGGCCAGCCGAGGCAGCCATTTGAATGAAATTATTTTCCATTATTAACCGGAAGGATTGTACTTTCAAATGAAAAAAAGAAATTTGAGAAATTATTCAGTAGTTTTTTTTTTATAGCATTTTCAAAAAAAAAAGTTATTTGGCGAACCCTTTACAGTAAACATGGTTATACCACCATTATTACAAGGAACTCACGGTCTTTCATATAACGAGTGCAGGTGGGGCTATAGGTTCGCCTCACCTGAGAAAGTTTATAAAAAAATAGAGCGCCTGAGAGATGCTTGAACATGTTTATTCACTCGCTCCTTCGAACGTCTGCTGTTAAAATATCTGTAATAGAGACCCCCTTTCAAGTCTTCTCTATGCCAAAGGTAGCTTCTTTGAAGTAAAAAATAATCGTCTATAAGACAGATTTTACGTCTTTGGATAGAGTCCAGTAAGTTCGGCGTGTTATAGGGCCAAACTACAAAAAAATGAGAATAGTATTCAAAATCTGGATGTCTTACTTGGGCTTTATACAAAAGAAGAAGCTGGGCTGGTGTAAAATATCTCTTAGCTCTGAAGAGGTAGATAATTTATTTTGTACTCTCCTGTTTTGGCAATAGAGGATCCATGTTGTTGTCACGATTCATCTGACCCAATTGTGGTGCCTATAGCAGATGCATTGATTCGGCTGATTGAAGGACTGTATTGTCAATTTTAATTTATAGGGTCTTTCAACAGGGACGCTACAAAAGTAGAGCGACAGGGACAGCAAACGACGCCATATTTCTTGCCGCTCTTTTGACATTTCTCTTCAGTAAGGTTTGCCATTTCATGATGGAAAGAAAAACGAGCCTACAACGAGTCGAAATTATTAAAATTTACTACCGAAATTCGGAGTCAGTGGCCTCAACGTTAAGAGCGCTACGTCCGATTTATGGTCGTCAAAATCGTCCTGGCATATCAACAATTGAGCGTCTAGTGGAAAAATTTGAATCCGTGCCAGCGAGACAAAGAAGTGCCCGTAGTGTCGAGAATATTGCTGCCGCTAAGGCTTCAGTTGAAGAAAGTCCAAATGTGTCTCTCACACGTCGTTCTCAGGCGTCTCTGTTACGTCGTTGTGGCGAATTTTGCGAAAAGATCTTGGCCTACATCCTTACAAGATTAAATTGACGCAAGAACTGAAGCCGCTTCACCACCAGAAGCGTCTTATGTTCGTGAATTGGGCTGAGCAACAACTTGAAAATGATTCGGATTTTCATCGAAAAATCATCTTCAGCGATGAGGCTCATTTCTGGCTGAATGGCTTCGTCAATAAACAAAATATGCGGTATTGGTCAGGCAGCAATCCACACGTACTCCATGAGTCATCATTGCATCCCGAAAAATTACGGTTTGGTGTGGTTTATGAGCCGGCGGCGTCATTGGGCCGTACTTCTTCCGTGATGATCAAGACCGAAACGTTACTGTGAATGGGAATGGCTACCGTTCAATGATAACCCAATATTTTTAGCCCCAATTGGATGATATGGACTTGGAGTACATGTGGTTCCAACAGGACGGCGCCACAAGCCACACAGCGAATTTCACAATCAATTTATTGGAAACCAAGTTTGGAGAACGTGTTATATCGAAATGGTCCAGTCGCTTGGCCGCCTCGGTCGTGCGATTTGACGCCGTTAGACTATTTCCTGTGGGGCTACGACAAGTCTATGGTCTATGCCAACAAGCCAGCGACGATTGATGAACTTCGTACGAATATCGAACGTGAAATTGCAGAAATATCGGCCGATTTATGCTTGAAAACCGTCGAAAATTGGGTTCAGCGTCTGGGCTTCTGCAGGCGTGCCCGTGGTGGCCATGCAAAGGAAATCGAGTTCCATACATAATGGCATCGAACGTTACTTTCACAGGAATAAAGAATTTCATTGATATCCAAAACCGTTTTTGTATTATTTAAAAAAAACTTTTGTAGCGCTCTTATCGAAAAACCCTTTACTACCTGTGACGTTCTTTCTGGTAAATGTTGTACACTGCATTTTCTTTGAGTTGAATTGAACTACGTTTTCCCTTCACCAGGTTTTTCAGAGCAGATTTGTTCGCATTTTTGCTGGTGCGCAAAAATAGCGGTAATAGGCTTCTCGTTTACGAACTCACAATAAGAGTACTATCATCTAAAACAAAACACAAGGCTTGTTAGTATTCAGGGTCTAACTTTTTCTCACACCCTTTCATGTGTGGGTATGGTATGTTCTTCTTGAACTATGGCGGGACCTCCTGTTTTATGACGAATCCGAAGAGCTAAGTTTAGATACGCTTTTCTTGACAATTGATGCTACTCGGATGATCATTAGAGAATACTTTCATCTACAAAACTAAAAAAAATGCGATTATAAGTTGACCTTAACATTTCGTCAATGTGGAGCAGAAATAAAGTGGGTAAGAGAATTGATCCTTGAGGTACCCCAGGGTTTACAAAGAATCTGCCTGAGGAAACACCATCCACAACAACGTGCAAAGTTCTGTCTTTAACATAGTTTTCTATCCAGCCGCACAGTATTTGAAGAAGTCCGTATGCTGTCGCTTTGGCTAGGTAGTCCATGTGTCATCGATTGTAAGCTTGGAAATATCAAGGCCAAGAACTCTCGATTCTCAATGATTTTCTGTCGCAGATGACCATTGATGGGATAAAAAACCTATCACGTCTCCAGTTAAGCGTTTCTTTTCGGAACCCATATTGCCGATCGCTTATTCAACCATTCCTCTCTGGGTAATCGGAGGAAAACCATGATATTGCGAAAAACTGCTTCTACGAACTCATTGACAAAACTCATGAGCGACTACCGAAGTACGTTGTTGAAATCATACTGTGAGATTTTAACGCAAAGGTAGAAAGACATCATTGGGAGTACTGTCGGGAAAGACAGCCTACACGACCATACGTCTGGCAACGGACTTATTTTCGCTGCTGAACGAAATGCCACTATAGCCAGTACACGGTTTCCTCACCTCGATATGCATAAGGGGATATGTCGTTCTCCAGATCGAAGAACCACTTCTGCAGACTGCTAAACAGTGATGACGAACAATCTCCTGCTGTCAGGCAGAAGAAACCGTTCAATATTGGCAACGACAGCGAAAGCTACCAACCATCGGACCTAAGTGAAGTGAGGATAGCAATACACAAACTTAAGCTTTACAAGGCTGCCGGAAATGACGGCCTTTCACCATTCACCAACTCATAAACAACATTTGGTCGGATGAAAATATGTTTGAAGAACGGAACCTCAGCATCATTTGCCCGATCCAAGCAAATGGAAACCCTTTTAACTGCATCAACTACAGAGACATAAGCCTTCTCAACATCTCCTACAAGATCCTATCTGCTGTAATATCTGAACGCCTGAAACCGTTTGATTTTAGGCCAGGAAAGTCCGCAACTGATCAAATCTTCACACTTCGGCAGATCCTGGAAAAAAACCCAAGGAGTCCAAATCGATACCGACCACCTATTCATCGATTTCAAAGCCTCATACGACGGCATTTATAGAGACGAACTATTCAGAGCCATGTCTAGTTTTGGTGTACCGCTCAAACTCGTCCGTCTGTGCAGGATGACGATGGATGGATGGACGCTGCTCCATCAGAATTGGAAACGACCTCACCGACACATTGGATACCAAGAAACGATTAAGGCAAGCCGATGCACTGTCATGTGACTTTTTTAATTTGATTCTTGAGAGGATTGTGCAGAACTCCCGAGCCAACACCAGAGGCACAATTTTCCATAAATTGGAGCAACTATTAGCATACGGCGGTGATACTGACATCATTGGTCGGACTCAACGTGCTGTCATAGCCACGTTTTCGAGTATAGAGAAGGATGTGGCACAAATGCGTTTAGCTATGAATGACGGTATGCCCAAGTATATGCTGTCAACAAGAAAACACACAAAAAATGGACGACTTGGATAGAACGGCACCATCGACAGATATAACTTTGATGTAGTACGGGACTTTGAACCATCAAAAATTAAACGAAGAATTACTCTTGCCAGCCGCTGTTTCTTCTAGCTAGGAAGGCAATGCAGTAGAAAAGTCTTGCATACAAGACTCTGATTATCCCAGTAGCATTGACCGTACCAAAAGCGGATGATGAAATTCTTAGTTGTTTTGAGAGAAAAATCCTAGGTCCCGGTTGCATTAACGGCCTATGGATAAGATGATTCAACGACGAGGTATATGAGCTATACAGCGGTATACCCCTAGTCAGGGAACTCCGCATGGATGTTTAAGTTGGCTAGGACATGTAGAGCGAATAGACACCTGTACTCCGGCTCGCAGTCTTCGATTCCCAGCCAGACGTCGGAAGCAGAAAGATCTCGCCTCGGCTTAAGCGCGCACAAGTAAAACCAACCTCAACCAACCTAAAGTGCGCAACTTCAGAGGCAGTTAGCTAAGGACTGGGATAATTGGAGAGGCATGTTGTTTGAGACCCAGGTTCATTCCGGACTGTAGGCCTACTTAAGTAAGTAATTATGGCGACTAACCAAGACCAAGCTAGTATTTTAAACATTCAGTTCTGCCACAGATAGAGGCAGAGGTTTAATGTGGAGATTTCTGGTCATGATACCATGAATAAAGAACCGAGTGTGGTCAAAGAAGTGGCCAAGATTAGGAATACCCAAGAGGGCTTGTATAAATTGAAACATATGGAGGTGTTCTTGCAACTTGATGTGATGCAAGAAAATGCTATATAGATACGGAACGGCTAAAAACTAGAGGTCTTGTAGAAGTCAGATCAGATCCTCCAGGCCAATAAGGTTAGCAAACGAAAAAACCGCTAGCGCAATGAAATACAACCTCATTTTCATCTGGAAGCTGGTGGACTTAAAAATTCCAAGCTACCGAAATGTGGTTCTATACCCCACTTATGAAATATGAATCCTTTATCGTAATGTTAGGATTTTGTTCATATTATCCTTGGTTAGGCAAGGCTGTATCAGAAAAATACCTTCATACCCTTAGAAATCTATTACAAAATGGCCTCTCTGTACTCTCTAATTGGGCCACCAAATGTGGACTCGGCGCGTACCTTCAAAAAACCGAATTGGTCCTTTTCAACAGGAAATACAAAGTCCCACACATTGACCCTCCCAAACTTCAATGCACCAGTCTCAAGTTCGCAGAATCAGCCAAATACCTGCGTCTGGTTTTGGACAGGAAACTGAACTTTTCGAAAAATATTCAATAAAGTGCTTAAAGACCTCCACCGAAGCTCTAAAACTGGTTCACACAAGGCTTTCTGCTGCTTATAGTTAGTCTTTTCAAACCACACACGTATTTCGTCATCAGGACAGAAAAGGATGTACACCTCATTGGAGAGCATGGATAGGAGCGCTGTCCCATTTTTTATTTTTTAAGGAAACCCTTAAACTCCAACCCTGTCCAACAATAAACTTCCACTCACCTGATAAAAACTATAGTTGTTGGCAATCAAATCCCCATGGGCCCGCGTATGCTGATACCATGAATACGCCCGCTTTGCCGGCGATATCAGTATCGTGACGATTTTCGCATGTGGTAGCAGTGCGTGCGCCCTCTTTGGCACAACATCGCCATCAAAGTACGTCGCCGACTTCTCGAACATATACCGCGTCGTTGTGTTCGCTTCGATGGGAAAGAATTCCATGTACCAGTCCAGACCGCGATAGTAATTGTTGCCATTGAAGAACTGTATCTCCTCGAAGGTGTCCGGACTCGGCACATTGCTGGCCAAAGCCGTGTGCATACTGAGGAATGTGTACAAAGCGGTGGTACCGGTCTTTTGCGGACCGATGACTAGAAACTTTGGCAGAGAATCACAACTTTTGTTCTTCGACCAGATTTTGATGTGACGCGGATCATCGCACGGATTACCCCATACTGGGTCGGCTTCCTCCGGATGCAAGTGGAAGTACATGTCGGCCAGTTGAACTGGCGGCGCTGAACTAAGCTTTAAGTTTGTCCAGCAGCGAAGGAATTTTATCACCGACTCGAAGGTGTACAATGCCAGGCGATCCGATCCATAGTTGGACATGTGCGTCATAAAGATGTTAATCGGATTGTAGACAATCGTCTGAAAGAGCTCACCCCCTTGGATTGATTCATCCAGCTTGTCGCGGCCCCCAGGATACCGGTCAATATACATGGTGTGGGTGAACAGACCACATGTCTGCCTCGGCAGCACCTTTATATTCCGATGAATGAATCCACGACGTAACCGTGCCGGTCGTAGATGTGGATATTCCTCGGTCGATGTCACTTTGACATTCCACACCTTCTTCCAAGCCTCGTACAGCACCTCGTGCGCCGGATACACCCCCGAGTGATGCGGCGATATTGAGTATCCCGAGTCAGTGGGAATCTGATGCTCCTTGGCAAAGGCATAGTTCAGCAACATCTCATTGACCAGCATCGTCAGGTTATCATACAAGTGCGGTTGCTGATGCTTCCACATGTGCGAGAACCAATTAAACTCCTGGACATTCCGCAGCAGGAAATCATCGCCCATGTTCTCCTCGCGCGTCCCGTGGTGGTAGTACTTGCCCGAGAATCCCAGATTGAAGCGAAATCCCGGAACTAAGGCAGCTATGTGCTTCTGTGTGGCAACAAGAGCACGCACATCATCTGGACGCAGCCTCGTTCCCTTCTCACCGACAAATATGTCATCTATATCGACAAGTATCATCCTATTCAGACTTAAACTAAGCTGCCCGTGGCTCAGGTACGATAGAGCATCCAAGAATAACAACCGATGCAACCAGAATCTCAGACTGCTGCCGAACAACACGCGTTGGATGCCATCCAAATGGCCGTGGTCCTGCAGCACTGTGCTCAGCGGTAGCTGCACCTGTCCCCCATCGGAGGGATAATCCTGTGTGTTGCGCTGAGCCCACTCAATCGGCTCGTAGGTGGAATGATTATGTTGGAATACTGCCCAATCGTCGCCGGGCAGGGCGCCCCATGCTGTGTCGCCGGCACGCGTCAACCGTAGCACTGGTGATGCTGGATTCAGACTCGCATCTCGCAGCCTCAGGTTTGTGTGTATGTACAGGGGGAAGCCGCGCAGTTGGGCAGCCACCAGAGACTCCTCGCTGGGACTAACAAAGCCAACAATGCCCACCGAATACTCGCGACAGTATTTGTCCAGCAGTTCACGATTCCACTTGTCCATGTGCAGGTATTTGTCCAGATTTTCGAACACAATGACACCGTAACGGCCTTTATCGAGGTTGGTTAACACCGGCAGGCTTTTGCCAGCAACTTCTGTTTTGTACCTGAAAAGAGAGACGAAAAGTGGACGGGGGGTTAGTGATTGCTTTATTCTTCTTCTTTTTTTGAGGTTATGTAGAGTAGATAGTGCTTTGGAGTTACATGCCATTTTGGCGGGCGGATCGTGGTCGGTTCATGAAATGCAAATAAACGGTCCAGAGTAAATATTCGAAAAGGACTCCTCTGTGTACACTGTGCACGGCCTTTTGAAGGAGGCTCGGTAAACATTTGGATTTTAAACAGCAATAACTATTCAACGTGTTTGCAGCATGTGGCGCGAATAATTTAGGCCACCACACCACCACCGCGCGCCAATGCCGCATCCTATGTGCGATGAATGGGGTTTGTTTGCGGCACAAAAGCTGCCCTTAGAGTTCTTCGAATAGTTTTGCTTTTGAGGTCGGCTTAGATGGGTTTTTGAAAGTGATTTCGGTTGCGAAGCTGCTTGTAAGCAATCCATTTCAGGATGGGACTGACGTATAATGTGGTGAATCAATTTTACAGGATTTTCCCAAAAACCACTTTATTGTGCACTACGTCGGTTTCCAGGAGGCAAGCAGGAGTGGAATTAAAATTAATTGTTCACTCTGGTTTGTGGCTTTCAAAGGAATTAACAGATGAACGTGCTACGTGATGTTGTAGTCTATCAAGTGCAGAGCATCAGTGGCTGGGTAGAAATTGCAATTTATCTCGTCCAAGGGGAATCCTTGATGTGGGAACTCATAATAGATACAAAGGAGAATGGATTTCAGTTGAATTGGTATTTGCGTGCAATTATATTGATGGGTGCTTTGTTTAATTTTTTTTTATCGGCGTATCTCTGTTGATGTTGATGATTAAATCTTTTAATTTGGCAGCAAAAAGTCCAATGGGGGAGGGGAAGGGCTAAGGATCTGGCAAGATATGGCGTTGGTGATAATGGTAACCATCTCATTAGATTCGACTTGGTATAGCCTTATAAGCGCTAAACTATAAATGCCTTTCAGAATGAGAGGTACGCAATATCCGGCCTTCTGTCCTACAACAAAACTAGGGCCTGCACTATAGTTCGGGGTGGTTATTTATTCAGTGACGTAAGAAATCAGATGGTTGGATGTTGTAGAACGAGGGTAGACTCTGATTGGCTTGGCAAGGCGCAGTTGTGGTAATTCTTGACTATACATCAACTGCACTTATTTTTACCTCCGAGTGGTAACCATCGGGATACTGGTCTCATCCAACCGGGTTTGACTTGCTAAACTTATAAGTCCAAGTGTTGATAACATGACGAAAAACAACAACACTATTACCAGCCTGGTCAGAATGGCTTGGACGGAATACCCTGCTGTCCCTGGCGAACCTAGATGAGCTGCTTGGATATAATCGGACGCCAAGTCATCTAGAAATCGCAAGGGTAAGTCAGGCCACTTCAACAGAAATGGCGGCGGATGAGCCGATGATGTCATGCCAATGACAGCGCTCAATCCCATAGTGGATACTGACGGCCCCGTGTCCTAGGGGTGTCTAATAAATTTGAACAAGCCCTCAAGGTTTGGGGGTTGTGCTTTCGGTTAACCCACAGAAAAAAATGATTGTAACGAAGCGACCAAGAGGACTGATTTTATTGCTGACGACCATGCTAAACGAAAAGAGGACAACGACGTTCGTATCTGCACCTGGAATTTGAGAACATTGGACAGGAGAGGTGAGGGAGAATGACTAGAGGAAAACCTAATCTGCTAGAAAGCAGACATCACTGCCATCCAGGAAATACGATGAGATGGCCGGGCAAGATAAGGTTAGGCTGCCAGCGATTCGCCAGTTTTTTGTTTGTTGTGTAGAGGAGGAGCCTTCTCAAATCGTAGAGATTTTGAAAGAAGTAAGCTTCAAGATGAAGCTTCGTTGAAGATGAAGTATTGTTTCTTCTTAATCTTCGTCCATACAGCTCCTGCGGAAGTTTTTCGAATGAAGGCCTATTCTCTCTGCGTGTCTACCTATCGGACAGTATCTAGTGATGACACCTATGGTGGCGCTTATAAATAGCCTGGCTTAGCCAGCGAGATCAGTCCCTTAGATTTTCTTAAATCCAGCTTTGGCCAAATTTGTTTGGTTATTAGACCCTTCGTCGTGATGTTAGCATGTAGCTATAGGAAAACCAGATGCACCCGTGTCGGGTACGACTAGTATTTAAGTTCCATTGGCGAGTTCATCAGCCTTACAGTTCCCTGGAATGTCACTATGCCCAGGCACCCAGCATAGGTGAATGTTAAACTGCTAGGACATCTTTTATAGAGATGAGCGGCAATCTATGGTTGTCTTTGAATTCGTTGAGACTGATTTCAGGGATTTGATGGCCGCTTGGCTGTCTAAGAAGATGCTAATATCCTTGGCAGATATTAAATTCTCTTTCAGCCAAAATAGGACTTCCTTGATCGCAATGAATTCCGCTTCAAATACTCTGCAATGATTAGGAAAACGGAAAGATAGGCTGAGGTTTAGCCTGTCGGAGAAGACACCAGCACCCACTCAGTCATTTGTTTTGAAGCCATCGGTATAAAAATGGACCGAGTGAAGTTTCGTTACTTTGCTATGACGATCTGTCAGGGTTTGTGACCTGAAAACTCTTGTCAAAGTTCAACCTGGTAAGGGTGTAATCGGTGTTTTCAGGAATTGTTGAGTGGCCAGTTTGTATATTTGACCCTTGCAGGATGGCTTTAAGTCGGATGGCTGAGTTAGCTGCCATTTGCTTGCCAAACATATCAAGAGGTAGAAGGTGCAAAAGAAAGTCAAATGCTGCTGAGGGTGTTGTAGGAAGTGCACCACCGATGCACAGACATGCAGTTCATTGCACCTTGGCTAGTTTATTGCTGTTTAAGGCTATCTCTAGCGCTCTTCACCATACTATAACTCCATAGAGAAGTATCGGTCTTATAACCGAGGTATAGAGCCAGTGTGTGATACGAGGTTGCATTCCCCACTTCATGGCTATGGATTTCTTGCAAGAATAAAGGGCGACTGACGCTTTCGTTACTCTTTCTGTTAGGTTCAGCTTCCAGTTCATGTCCAAAATAAGTTCCAGGAATTTAGCTTTGCCTGAGAAGGCTTGTTCGATCCGTCTAGTGACGGGGGGGTCAATGTTAGAAATTTCATATTTCTTCGTGAACAGGACCAGTTCAGTCTTGTAAGGGGTTGACTCCAAAACCACAACTATAACTGCCCATTTGGAAAGTTTATGTAGTGCGATTTGGAGAAACTCCTTGAGTATATCAGTTCCTCCCTGAGACTGCGATAGCAACGTCATCGGTGTAGGCAATCAAGTGGCATTCCTCTGCTCGTTTACCACTAAGTTCCAGAGAAGAGGGGACAAGACTCCACCTTGTGGGTTCCTCCTACTGACATGTCTTCTGGTCGAGGCATCACCTAGTTTTGTGTTGCTAGTCCGGCTGTTTAATATCAAACTTATCAACATCCCAAGCGAATGGTCGACGTTCAGACATGTAAGCGCCGTAATGATCGCTCCCGAATTCTAGGAATGCAACCTTAATGCACACACTTTTCAATAATGCGTACTAAGTGTGTGTAGGGCTGTTGCTATAGATTTGCCTTTGCATTACGCATGTTGGGATGCGGAGAGCTGATAAACATCAATGCTACTGCGGAGATGATCAACCAATTTTTCCAAGGTTTTCAGAAGGAATAAGCTGATCGGTCTCAGGTCTTTCGGATTGACGTTGGGATTGATTGTTGGGATGCGGAGAGCTGATAAACATCAATGCTACTGCGGAGATGATCAACCAATTTTTCCAAGGTTTTCAGAAGGAATAAGCTGATCGGTCTCAGGTCTTTTGCCTCATTTGGGTATGAATACTACTTTCACTTCCCTCCATATCTTGGGAATGTAAACCAGCTCAATACAACCCTTAAGGATAGCTTCCACCCATGATAGGATGAGATTAAAAGTGTGTTGTAGCTCGGCTGGTACAATGCCATCAGGTCCCGCGGATTTAAAAGGTTTGAAACTGTGTACTGCCCCAAGATACTGTCCAATAGGTTAGTTCTATTGATATCGTCTTGGTAAGCTTCCTGGGAGCTACCTGCAAAATGGATGTTCATTATTACCTCTAAGGATTCTTTGCTTGAAGTGGTCCAAGTGCCATCTGTTTTTTTTTTTGTTTGAGATAGCTGGGATCAGTAGGACTTGATAGGGTCTCTTTGTAGGAGTTCCAGTCAGTGTCTCCGTTTAATCTTTTAGCTTTATTGAAGTTTATTGCACTTCTGCCTAAGCATTCCTAGATTTTCAGACCAAAATGGAAGTTTTTGTATCCTCTAGGTTTGCCCAATGGACAAGAGGATGTCAGAGAGTCGTTGAAAGTGGATGTTGACTTATCAACAAGTTTATTAAGCTCCTGGGTGCTTCAAGGTACGATATTCACGATGTCAACAAGCCATTAGATCAGCCGCAACAGATGTGCTAGATTCCTTGCGTCCACTAGCAAGAAACCCTTGGTTCGATGAGGAATGTCGACAGTTGCTCGCAGCCAAGAACGAGGCCTTTATGGCTAAGATGCAGGTGAAGACAAGAGCTGCCATTGAGCTCTATATGCATGGAAGGAGGGAAGAACACCAGCTTTTCAGAAGAAAAAAGAGCAAGAAAAGAGCGCGATCGATTATATAGATAGTTGCGCTACTCCAGGAATGATGTCTGCAAGCTCTACGTCAAAGCCAGGGATACAAGGCGCGCACAGTGGAAGTTTAGTCGGAAGAGGGTAACAGATCTCAGCTTTCGGGAATTGGTGTTGAGGGATACAATTTCTAGCAGAGCGGGGCAATCAATATTTCCTGCTAGAAGCTGATGTCCAAATAGAATGTCGGCTATTTCACGACGCTTTTGAAGCGATTGAAGGTTTATCAATTTCAAACGATCCTCGTAGGGTGGTAAATTAAAACTATCTACCCAGGGGAGACCGCGTAGAGCAAATCGGATGAATCTGCGTTGGACACTCTCAATACGGAGGGAATGGGTATTGTGATAAGGCGACCATACATGGCTAGCATATTCAAGGATATGTCTAACAAATGTGGAAAAGAGAGATTTTGTAACATAGGGGTTCGAGAATTCCTTAGACCAGCGTTTTACAAACCCGGAGTTGGCTCTATCGATGATATTATCAATATGAAAGCGAAAGTTAAGTTCTCTGTCACAGATAACACCCAGATCACGCATGAAAAGCACATTAGGTACGGGCTCACCAAATATTAAATTGGATCTCACGACTGATGGGAGGCGCTTACGGGAGTATGTCATGGTCTGACATTTGATGACATTGAGCTCCAGGAAGTTTTTTTGCCACTAGGTTGAAAAGTTGTTTAAGTAAGTGATGTGAGGCTAGCAGTACCTAAACTTAAGCTTAACAAGGCTGCTGGTAAGTAACATTCACCAACGGTAAGCAAAATTTGGTCGTCTGAAAGTATGTTTGGAGAATGGAGCGCGAGGCCTTCCTCGATTGCGTTTGTCGTCCGGCTGAAAGTTGAACACTGCGAGACGGAGTATTGGTGTTTATTCGCTCTACATGTCCTAGCCATTTTAAACCTCCAATGTTTTTTTGGGTGTTGTAGAACGAGGGTAGACTCTGATTGGCGTTAACTTGGCAATGCCCAGTGTTGCAACTCTGACTACACATCAAATGTGCTTATCTTTATCTCCAAGTGGTAACCATCGGGTACTGGTCTCATCCAACCGGATTTGACTTGCTAAACGATAAGTGCGAGTGTTGATAACACGACGAAAAACAGCAACACTATAAACACCCTGGTGAGAATGGCACGGATGAATACCTGGCCTGCTGTTCCAGGCGAACCTAGATGAGCTGCTCTGACATATTCGGACAACAGGTTGTCTAGGAATTTCAAGGGTTAGTCAGGCCCCTTGAACAGAGATGGTGGCGGATAAACCGAAAGGCCAACGGCAGGGCTCAATCCCGTAGTGGATACTGATGGCCCCGTGTCCTAGGGGTATCTAATAAATTGGAACTGGCCCTCCAGGTTGGGGGTTGTGCTTTGGGTTAACTACCCACCCACAGAAAAAAAACATGGTTACGAAGCAACCAATAGCCTCGGAAAGGACTGATTTTATTGTTGACGACCCTGCTAAACGAAAAAAGGACAACGACGTTCGTATCTGCACCTGGAATGTGAGAACATTAAACAGGAGAGGTGCAGGCGAACAACTAGCGGAAGCCCTAAACTGCTACAAAGCAGACATTACTGCCATCCAGGAAATACGATGGGATGGGCCGGGCAAAAAGAGGATGAAAAACTGTGACATATACGTGTTACGGACCGTGTTATAGTGAGCAGAAACAGCGACTATTCGGATGTGGATTTGTTATAAGTGCCAGACTTAGACAAGAAGTCTTATGTTTCCAAGACATTAGCGAACGCGTAGTAACAATCCGCATCAAGGCCAAATTCGCCAACATAAGCCTTATATGCGCTCACGCTCCGACGGAAGAAAAAGATGATATAGCTAAGGATTGCTTCTACGAGCTCCTCGACAAAACCTATGAGCGACTACCGAAGTACGATGTTAAAATCGTGCTGGGAGATTTTAACGCAAAGGTAGGAAGAGAAGACATCTTTAGAAGTATTGTCGGAAAACATAGCCTACACGACAACACGTCTGGTAACGGACTTAGGCTAATTGATTTCGCTACGGAACGAAATGCCACTATAGCCAGCACACGGTTTCCTCACCTCGATATCCATAAGGGGACATGGCGGTCTCCAGATCAACGAACGGTCAACCAAATTGATCACATTGCGATAGATAAAAGGCACGCATCCAGTATTTTGGATGTCCGAACATTCCGAGGAGCTAACATCGACTCGGATCACTACCTTGTAGCAGCCAAGGTAAGAATGCGGATATCCACCACGCCACAACAATCCAGAAATACTGTGAAAAAATTTAATGTCGGAAGACTGCAATCGCAAGAGACCGCCAAGACCTTCGCACAACGCATCGAATGTCGAAGAGCAATGGCAACGATGTCAACAGGCCATTAGATCAGCCGCAACTGATGTGCTAGGTTTCTCGCGGCCACCAGCAAGAAACCCCTGGTTTGATGAGGAATGCCGACAGATGCTCGCAGCCAAGAACGAGGCCTACAAGGCTAAGCTGCAGGTGAAGACGAGAGCTGCCATTGAACTCTATAGGCAAAGAAGAAGGGAAGAACATCGGCTTTTCAGCAAGAAGAAAAAAGAGCAAGAAAAGCGCGCGATCGAGGATATAGAGAGGTGCCACTCCAGGAACGATGTTCGCAAGTTTTACCAAAGTGTAAAACGTCAAAGCCAAGGATACAAGGCTCGAACAGAATCCTGTCGAGATGAACAAGGAAATATTGTAGTTGAGACACAGTCGATGCTGAGGATATGGAAGAACCACTTCTGCAGACTGTTAAACGGCGATGACGAACAACATTCCGCTGTCAGGCAGAACGAACCATTCAATATTGGCAACGACAGCGAAAACTGCCAACCACCCGACCTGAGTGAAGTGAATATAGCAATATCTAAACTCAAGCTTAATAAGGCTGCCGGAAATGACGGCCTTCCCGCTGAGCTCTATAAGGCCGGCGGAGATGACTTGGTTAGTAACATCCACCAACTCATAAGCCAAATCTGGTCGGATGAAAATATGCCTGAAGAATGGAACCTCAGCATCGTTTGCCCGATCCACAAAAAAAGAGACCCTCTGAACTGCGCCAACTACAGAGGCATAAGTCTCCTCAACATCGCCTACAAGATCCTATCTGCCGTAATATGTGAACGCCTGAAACCGTTTACCAACAACCTGATTGGCCCTTATCAGTGTGGTTTTAGGCCAGGAAAGTCCACAACCGATCAAATTTTCACACTTCGGCAGATCCTGGAAAAAACTCAAGAAGTCCAAATCGATACCCACCACCTATTTATCGATTTCAAAGCCGCATATGACAGCATTTATAGAGGCGAACTGTACAGAGCCATGTCTAGTTTTGGTATACCGCCCAAACTCGTCCGTTTGTGTAGGATGACGATGGAGAATTCTCGCTGCTCCATCAGGGTCGGAAACGACCTCACCGACACATTCGATACCAAAAAAGGATTTAGGCAAGGCGATGCGCTGTCAAGTGACTTCTTTAATCTGATTCTTGAGAGAATTGTGCAAAACTCCAAAGCCAACACCAGAGGCACAATTTTCCAAAAGTCGGTGCAACTACTAGCATACGCTGACGATATTGACATCATTGGTAGGACTCAACGTGATGTCATAGCCACGTTTGCTTGTATAGAGAAGGAAGCGGCAAAAATGGGTTAAGCAGTAAATGAGGGTAAGACTAAGTTTATGTTGTCAACACGAAAGGACACACAACATCGACGAATTGGACAGAACGTCTCCATTGACAGATATAACTTTGAGGTAGTACGGGACTTTGTCTACCTCGGCTCCGCTATTAGCTCTGACAACAACATCTCGTCAGAAATTAAACGAAGAATTACTCTTGCCAACCGCTGTTTCTTCGGGCTAAGAAGGCAATTTAGTAGTAAAGCCCTCACTGGAACTACTAAGGAGACCCTATATAAGACCCTGATCATCCCAGTCCTGCTCTACGGCGCTGAAGCATGGACCGTATCAAAAGCGGATGAAGAAATCGTTGGTAGATTCGAGAGGAAAATTCTTCGAAATATCTTCGGTCCCGTTTGCGTTGACGGGCTATGGAGACGAAGACTCAACCAAGAACTATACGAGCTGTACAGCGACATGCCCCTGGTCAAAAAACTCCGCATTGGACGTTTAAGATGGCTAGGACATGTAGAACGAATGGACACCAATACTCCGGCTCGCAGAGTCTTCGATTCCCAGCCAGACGTCGGACGCAGTAGAGGAAGAC
This sequence comes from Rhingia campestris, assembly GCA_932526625.1. Taxonomy (NCBI): domain Eukaryota; kingdom Metazoa; phylum Arthropoda; class Insecta; order Diptera; family Syrphidae; genus Rhingia; species Rhingia campestris. The sequence continues at coordinate 21,649,154 of OW052184.1, forward strand.
CTCGCCTTAAGTGGCGCGCACAAGTGGAAACCGACCTCAACCAACTTGGAGTGCGCAACTGGAGGCAGTTAGCTAAGGACCGGGCTAATTGGAGAGGCATGTTGGTTGAGGCCCAGGTTCATTCCGGACTGTAGCGCCACTTAAGTAAGTAAGTAGTAATGTTCAGTTTTTTTTACCAGGTCTATAAGGCTTTACAGCTCGTATAGTTCGTGGTTGAATCCTTGTCTCTCAACGCAAACGAAACCGAATAATTTTTCGCTCTTAAACAACAAAAGTTCCCTTCATTCGCTTTTTATACAATCCATGCTTCATACCCTTAAAGTAGGACTGGGGTGATCAGCGTCCTATATAGGTATAAATCGATATACCAAGCCTTTTATTAGACTCTATAATCCGCCTCTATAAATGCTGTCGTATGCGGCGTTGAAATCGATGTATAGGTGGCGGGTATCGATTTGAACTTCTTGGGTTTTTACCAGGATCAGCCGAAGTGTGAAGATTTGATCATTTGTGGAGTGAAAGTATGCCTGAAGAATGGAACCTCAGTTTACCCGATCCAAAGAAAGGAGACCCTCTGAAATGCGCCTCCTCAACATCGCCTACAAGATCCTATCTGTCATAATATGTGACGACAGAGCTCAGGGACCGGTCCTCCCCCTATTTAGATTTAAAGATATTTCGGGTAGCTCCCAAAATGTCTATATAAAGTCCCAGTTTGAGGTATACTTCCATCAATGGTGTTGAACTACAAGTTCATATTAATTATCCACTCAACTTCCAGTCACTATGTCCACCCCAAGCGGGAAAGGACTACCCTTCTGCAGTACGTGCTCCACTCCCATTCATTAGCCCTCCTTTAAACCGTCCCCTTCAGTGAAGCAGTCGCAGGAGATAAAACGTTAACACTGCAGTGACCCACCATAAATCAATTGGTAATCCTTTGTGTTTCGCGCATTCCTTTATAAATTTTAATTACCTTCCCGAAATAACCTCGGTCCCTGAGCTCTGTGCCAAGCATAATTCAACTCCACGTCCGCCCAAAGCGCTCCCCTCGCGACTATATGACCACCACTTAATAATGTACAAAACGCAATTAATAATGCTAATGAAGCGTTTAAAAGGTTTTTGCCACCCCTAGCCCTATCCGGGTCAGGGCAGATTTTTCTTGTCTATGGCGGAACCATAAACACCGCGGTCCTGTGTGGAATTCGAAAGTGGGCGCACATCGATTATCTCCTCGAACTGGCCGCAAATTATCAAAACCAACTCTTTGCCGGAATTTGTGTCCACATTTAGGCGTCCACCAAAAGTGGATCTCAACTCATCGCACACAATTAACCGTAATTAATGCTGGCAGCAGCAGATCTCTATTAGAGAGAGTAGGCCATATAATCCCATGAGTGTGTCCAAAGGCATAGCAACGAGGCGAATCCTCGGCAATAGTAGAGGTGGGTGCTCGCTCCAGCCCACCTTTTGTCGTTTGCCTGTTCGATTCTTTTTTTTTTTGTCGATGACACAATGAAGCACAATTCCATTTGAAAAGGACGCGCTTTTTGTATTGTCACAGCAGGACAAGGAACACACACAGCCGCATGTGATCTCTTTTGTAGCGATTTCAACTGGAAAATGATTTTAATCAGCAGGTCGCTCGGAATATCCATTTGGGTGGACGCATTTGTGTGCCGAGTTCGACTATCCTGTGGGGACGATGGGAAATAATTATCCACCGCCAAATGGCACACGGTCAAATGGACCTCTAAGCGCAGGATATCTAACCATGGAACGGTGCAACAAAATTGTTGCAGAAATTTAATTTGCATTTCTGTTTAGTTTTGGACGAGTGTGGGTATATATGGGCGAGCGATGACGCGACAAGGACACATCCATACACAAACACTCGCACACAAAGGACGGAGTATTGTCGAAATTGTTCTTCCGGTTGAGTGCATTTTATCCGCATCCTGATGTCATAGGTCATGGCACGACGAAGGATGTGGATATGCGAATCATCGGCAGCCCGGCTCTATATGTACTTTTTAGTTTGTTCACTGATGCGGTACTTACACACGAGAACACATCCATGCCCATGGCTGTGTGTTACATCCTTTAAATCGGTTTTTGTTTTATAAAAAAAAAAAAATAACGGAACACACATAAAAATAAAAGTTAGAAACAATTTATAGCGCCGCCGCCATCGTCGATGAAAGAGACAGTGAGTGGTGCAGTGGGAGAGAGAGTTTTGCAAACTGCACTCTGGATTGAGGAGCTGGAGCAGGGTTTGGAGCGGCAATCTCGTTAGGGCATCAGATTAAATGGGATTTTTATGAGTTTGTTGAGGGCTTACTGGGTGGCCCTCCCCAGAGCGAGATTGTGGAAATTTTTGCGCAAATTGAATTTGTTATAATTTGATTTATCGACAGAGGGCGCAGCGTACACAAATGTGTGCGACGAGTCCTCGTAAAGTTCTGCATAGTTATTGAATTTAACGGTAGATAGTCGTGGCATTGTTGTTGGTGTGATTCAAGATTGGCATAGGGGATTAGGGGTTTTCTTAAAGGATATACACAAATATTTACAGCAGAGACAGAGTTTAATATTTTCCAGCAGCTGCAATGGATATTTTGTCAAATGGAGTTCGGGGGATAGCCGTGAAAGCCTTCATCACTGCAATGGGAAACTTTATAAACGGAAGTTCCGAAAATAGCCATTAAAGCCTTCATCACTGCAATGGGAGACTTGGTAAACGGAAGTTCCGAAAAAAGCCACTATCGCCTTTCTCCACTAACATGCTCCAATGGCAAACTTGCCAAATGAAAGTTGCGAGCTATGACAGTCGTCATCGCCTTTTTCAACTAATATGCCGATAGTTCCGCATCTTAGGATGGATGAGGTGGCTTTTTACTTGTGCGAGGTCTTCCTCTACTGCTCTGCCTCTACATCTGGTTGGAAATCGAGGCCTGCGGATCTGAGTATTTGTATCGATTCGCTCTCAAGTCCTATAGGCACATTAAACGTCCAAAAAGTAGTTTTTGGACAGCTTTGTGTATCTGTGTGCCTTATAAATTTTGTGTTTTAATTTTGGCCTCCATATACTCCGTCAGCGAAAATGGGGCAGCACTGGAAAACAGCTAAAATTTCCACACCAGCCTTTGATAGGGGCAAGGCTCAGCGGTGTTAAGTGGCGCTGCAGTGCGAAATGTCCATGAGCCTCAACCAATATGCCCCTCTAATAAGCCCGATCTTTAGCTAACTGCTTTCAGTTGCTCCCTAGTCTCTACCAGTTGGTAGAGGTCGTTTTCTACTTGTGAGTGCAAGGTCTTACTCTAATGCGTTTGTCGTCAGGCTGGAAATTGAAGACTGCGAGGCGGAGCATAGGTGTCCGTTGGCTCTACATGTCCTAGCCATTTTAAACGCCAAATGTGGAGTTTTTTTTTACCAGGTCTATATCGCTCTACAGCTCGTATAGTTTGTGGTTTAATCTTCCATAGCCCGTCAAAGCAAACAGAAGCAAAGAATTTTTCACTCTTAAATAACAAAAGTTCCCTTCTTCCGCTTCCGATTCGTTTCATGCTTCAGCGCCGTAAAGTAGGACTGGAGTGATCAGGGTCCTATATAGGTATGAAGCGGTATACTAAGCCTTTTATTAGACTCTATAGTTCGTCTCTTTTATTAGACTCTATACGTCGTCTCTATAAATGCTGTCGTACGCGGCTTTGAAATCGATGTGTAGGTGGTGGGTATCGATTTGGACTTATTGGGTTTTATCCATTATCTGTCGAAGTGTGAAGATTTGATCAGTTGTGGACTTTGCTGGCCTAAAACCACACTGATAAGGGCCGATCAGGTTGTTGGTAAACGGTTTCAGGCGTTCACATATTACGACAGACAAGATCTTGTTGGCGATGTTGGGGAGACTTACGCCTCTGTAGTTGACGCAGTTCAGAGGGTCTTCTTTTTGTGGATCAGGCAAACGATGCTGAGGTTCCATTCTTCAGGCATACTTTCATCCGACCAAATTGGATCAATGAGTTGGTGAATGTTACATACCAAGTCACTTCCACCGGCTTTATAAAGCTCGGTGGGAATACTCTCATTCCCGGCAGCATTGTTAAGCTTGAGTTTAGATATTGCTATCCTTACTGCACTTAGGTCGGGTGGTTGGCAGTTTTCGCTGTCGTTGCCAATATTAAATGGTTCGTTCTGCCTGACAGTGGAATGTTGTTCGTCATAGCCGTTTAACAGTCTGCTGAAGTGGTTCTTCCATATCCTCAGCATCGAATGTGTCTCAGCTACGATCTTTCTCTGTTTATTTCGACAGTATTCTCTTCGATCCTTGAACTCCTGGCTTTGACGATTTACACTTTGGTAAAACTTGCGAAAATCGTTCCTGGAGTGACAGCTCTCTATATCATCGATCGCTCGATTTTCTTGCACTTTTTTTTATTTCTCTCTGCCTATAGACCTCAATGGTAGCTCTAATCTTCACCTGCAGCGTAGCCTTGTAAGCCTCGTCTTTGGCTGCAAGAATCTGTCGGCATTCTTTATAAAACCAAGGGTTTCTTGCTGGTGGCCACTAGAAACCTAGCACATCAGTTGCGGCTGATCTAATGGCTTGTTGACATCGTTGCCATTGTTCTTCGACATTAGATGCTGGTGGTGTGTTGTGAGTCGAGAGGTGAAGGGATATGCGTTGCGCGAAGGTCCTGGCGGTCTCTGGCGATTGCAGTCTTTCAACATTAAATTTTTTCACAGTGTTTCTCAATTGTTGTGGCGTGGTGGATATCCGCATTCTTACCTAGGCTGCAACAACGTAGTGGTCCGAGTTGATGTTAGCCCCTCGGAATGTTCGGAAATCCAAAATACTGGATGCGTGCCTCTTGTCTATCGCAATGTGATCAATTTGGTCGACTGTTCGTTGATCTGGAGACCGCCTTAATGGATATCGAGGTGAGGAAACCGTGTGCTGGCTATAGTGGCATTAAGTTCCGTAGGGAAGTCAATTAGCCTAAGTCCGTTACCAGACGTGTTGTCGTTGTGTTGTGTTTGTGTTTTCCGACAATACTGCTAAAGATGCCTTATTTTCCTACCATTGCGGAAAATCGTACTTTGGTAGAAGCTTATAAGTTTTGTCCAGGAGGTCGTAGAAACAGTCTTTCTCGGTATCATCTCTTTTCTCCATCAGAGCGTGAGCGCATATAAGGCTTATGTTGGCGAATTTTGCCTTGATGAGGAATGTTACAAGGCGTTAGCTAATGTCTTGGAAACATTAGACTTCTTGCCTTAGTCTGGCACTTATGGCTCACTATAGCACGGTCCAAAGTATATGTCACAGTTTTTCATCCTCTTATTGCCATGCCCATCCCATCGTATTTCCTGGATGGCAGTAATGTCTGCTTGGTAGCAGTTTTGGGCTTCCGCTAGTTGTTCCTGCACCTCTCCTGTTTAATGTTCTTACATTTCAAATGCAGATACGAACGTCGTTGTTCTTTTTTAGTTTAATAGGGCCGTCAGCAATAAGATCAGTCCTTTCCGAGGCATATAGTTTTTTCCATGGGTGCGTAGTTAACCCAAAGCACAACCGACAACCTGAAGGGCCAGTTCCAATTTATTAGATACCCTTAGGACACGGGGCCATCAGTATCCACTAAGGGATTAGGCGCTGCCGTTGTTCTTTCGGTTCATCCGCCCCCATCTCTGTTCAAGTGACGTTACTTACCCTTGAAATTCCTAGACAACCTGTTGTCCGAATGCGCCATAAATGTGTATGTTTATGTGAGCCTCGGTACACGAGCAGGTCTTCTTGCCTCAGGCCACTTTCCACTAATCGCCCCTCATCGTTTGAACATTCACAGCTTTTCCTCTAACGTTTCGGTGTCTCTTAAATAGCTGGATCCTTGTTTGGTGACGATTCCGAAGTCTTTGAAGCACCAAATACTGATCACTCCTAGCAGAAGTTGCTCTGGGGCGACGTAAGCCTTGACGTCGGATGTTGGTTTCCCTATACCTTTGAATGACCCTTCTAACTGTCGCGTCGTCTCGGCCCGGGGCTTTGGTTGAAACTTGTCTTCTTGCTTTATCGATGGGGTTATGACTCGGCTGTGTATGCACATTCATGTCGTGAGGTAAACCTTTTTAAAGAAAAGCCGACCCAATTAATTTGATGTAAAAACTTAAGGACGACTCAAAACCCAGGAATTTGATTTGACAAATAAACAGAAAACACAATTTTGTATGTCAGCAGCAGTGACAGTAGGTCAACCTGTAGGAATCGGGTTATATGGAGCCCACGACACTGGTATCAAGTGACGACCTAAACTTCAAATAACTAAAAGCTTGAGTTTTTCAGAGGGTGAGTTCCATACACTTGCAAAAGTTGGACCTTCAAAATTTCGGCTCCAGATGTCCAAAACTGTCCCACCAACATGCCCCAACCAACTTCCAAAATCAAAAAAACAAAAAAAAAATGAATCCCAACACGTGCTTCCCTCAATGCAAAGTCCAACTAAACAGTTGAAAACCTCACCTAATTACAAGTCAACTGCCACTTATGTTGCGCAATTTACACCCTGGCTCAGTAGATTGACACGAAATTCATTTCATTTAATTATTTCCGTGACGTTCTATTTTATCCCCCGCCTCGCCGCCCCCTTCCAACGCAAACAACAAATTAACAGGAAACCATCTGGTCTTACGTCTCCATGGCACCCCTAACCCCACCTGCAATACGAATTGTAATCCCCCATCAAGTCACATTTTACATTTACCCTAGGTTGGAGGTGGATTTTTTAAATCCTTCCGCATACAACACTTACACAGAGCTCCCCCCCCCCCCATCCTGCACAACCAAAGGAAACTATTTTCGCTTATATTGGCATGAAAAAGATTACCAAGAAGTATTTAAACGTTTTGATAAGCACATAATCAAGTTTGCAGCCCCGACTCCCTGCCGACTTTCTGTTTTTAAGCTTCTCAAGAATTTCGCTTAAGGTGAAGCTTTGTCCTTGTATAGCGAGCGTACCTTCACATAATGCTCGTACATCCATATACCTGCGAGTTGCAAGGATATTTTCGTTTTGTTGTTGCTACTACCTCTGCGATTATAAACAATCGTCTCTGTGGCAAAAGGGTAAACTTACAGGATACACACTCGCACCGTCAGAGAGGTAAAAAAAACACAAAATAATAACTTTGAAAGTTTAAACAGCAACCCTCTCATCCTTTAGCGGCGGCGGCGTCAAGGCTCCCTTGCTCTGCTTATTGTGTTTAACGTCTATTGAAGTGATTTATAGAGTTTTTCATTGCACAGGAAAAACTCAAATTAAGGGTTCAAGGAGGCAGCCTTAACTGCTTTCGAGATGGCTGTTTCCTCTATGTCTACATATTATATAGCCTAGGCATGGTATGACGTGGTGGAGCACACCTTCATTTTGCATCCAATCGTGGAGCCCATCATTCTGGTGCTGGTATACCATTTCGAGCAGCTGCCGGTGGTGTTTGTTTTGTTATTCGAGGCGGGGGTGGCCCTCATATGATGCCGGCATTTCATCAGCTCTGATGAGGGTTTATTTTTTTTTTTTTTTGATACCTTCTTAGCATCTGCCTTTCGAGCTCGATATAGGGTCACAATAAGGTTCAAGCCGTGTGCGCATAGTTCAAGAATTTCGTTACCGAAGGCAAATTATCTCTTCTCTCAGCGAAATGAGAAAGAAATCCTTTCTACTTGATAGTCCTTGTGGAGTAGGTTTTAGCGTCCTTTGTTATTGCTACATTCGATAGCATCACTACCGCTGTGGATACCTTTTGAATGGGGGTGGAGTACTGTTTTTCTTTATTATTCGCAGCTCGTCGAAGGTAAAAGGTGCACCTTTGTTAGGAGTCCTTATTTAGAAGGGGCGGAGTACAAGGGCATCTTTGTACAAGAGTTCCTTTGCTGTTTTTGCTTTTGAGGGTATGCAGTTCTTTGTATCGGGGAATAAGGGATAAATTAGAGAAAACTGTTCTTTGGATGTTCGAGTACCTGCCCTGGCATCCTTTTGTGTTTATTTGGAATGGACTGTTGGTGAAAAGCAATACCTATGAACTTATTAAAATGTATGAAGGCTTTTAAAGGTTTGCAGAGAGGGAATATTGAGATGTACTCTAGCTGTTTGGTAGAGGTTGCAAGAAGCTGACAAAAAGGGAAGTAGCTTATAGAGGGTTTTACTCAGGGTTGCTCGAGTCCACGATTTCCTGACAGAAACATTACAGAAGACAAAGGCCACTGTCATAAATTAGAGAACTTCACTGAGACAGCATTATACGTTCTTAATATAACTGGCCGGTCTTATACTTTTGCCGTTCGACTTTTTCGGTGTTGTGTATATTGTGACATTACTGCCATCCAGGAAATACGATGAGATGGGCAAAAAGAGGATGAAAAACTGCGACATCTACTACGGACCGTGTTATAGTGAGTAGAACAAGCGACTATTTCGAATGCGAATTTGATATAAGTGCCAGACTTATGCAAGAAGTCTTATCTTTCCAAGACATTAGCGAACGCATTGTAACATTCCGCATCAAGCCAAAATTCGCCAACATAAGCCTTATATGCGCTCATGCTCCGACGGAGGAAAAAGATGATACAACTAAGGACTGCTTCTACGAGCTCCTCGACAAAACCTATGAGCGACTACCAAAATACGATGTTAAAATCGTGCTGGGAGATTTTAACGCAAAGGTAGGAAGAGAAGACATCTTTAGCAGTACTGTCGGAAAACATAGCCTACACGACAACACGTCTGGTAACGGACTTAGGCTAATTTACTTCGCTACGGAACGAAATGCCACTATAGCTTCACCTCGATATTAATAAGGGGACATGGCGGTCTCCAGATCAACGAACAGTCAACCAAATTGATCACATTGCGATAGACAAGAGGCACGCATCCAGTATTTTGGATGTCCGAACATTCCGAAGGGCAAACATCGACTGGGACCACTACCTTGTTGTAGCCAAGGTAAGGATGCGGATATCCACCACGCCACAAAAAAACAGAAACACTGTGAAAAAATTTAATGTCGAAAGACTGCAATCGCAAGAGACCGGCAAAGCCTTCGCGCAGCTCGTATCCCTAAATCCTCTTGATTTACACCATACCACCAGCATCTAATGTCGAAGAACAATGGACGATGCCAACAAGCCATTCGATCAGCCGCAAATTATGTTCCAGGTTTCTCGAGGCCACCAGAAAGATACCACTGGTTTGATGACGAATGCCGACATATGCTCGCAGCCAAGAACGAGGCCTACAAGGCTAAGCTGCAGGTGAAGACGAGAGCTGCCATTGAGCTCTATAGGCAAAGAAGAAGGGAAGAACATCAGCTTTTCAGAAAGAAGAAAAAACAGCAAGAAAAGCGCGTAATCGAGGATATAGAGAGGTGCTACTCCAGGAACGATGTTCGCAATGTTTACCAAGTGTAAAACGTAAAAGGCAAGGATACAAGGCTCGAACAGAAACTTGTCGAGATGAACAAGGAAATATCGTAGTTGAGACACAGTCGATACTGAGGATATGAAAGAACCACTTCTGCAGACTGTAAAACGGTGCTGACGTACAATATTCCGCTGTCAGGCAGAACGAACCATTTAATATTGGCAACGACAACGAAAACTGCCAACCACCCGACCTAAGTGAAGTGAGGATAGCTATATCTAAACTCAAGCTTAATAAGGCCTCCGGAAATGACGGCCTTCCCGCTGAGCTTTATAAAGCTGGCGGAGATGACTTGGTAAGCAACATCCACCAACTCATAAACCAAATCTGGTCGGATGAAAATATGCCTGAAGAATGGAACCTCAGCATCGTTTGCCCGATCCACACCCACCCACACCACACCACCCTCTGAACTGCGCCAACTACAGAGGCATAAGTCTGCTCAACATCGCCTACAAGATCCTATCTGCCGTAATATTTGAAGGCCTGAAACCGTTTACCAACGACCTGATCGGCCCTTATCAGTGTGGTTTTAGGCCAGGAAAGTCCACAGCCGATCAAATTTTCATACTTCGGCAGATCCTGGAAAAAACCCAAGAAGTCCAAATCGATACCCACCACCTATTTATCGATTTCAAAGCCGCTACGACAGCATTTATAGAGACGAACTATACAGAGCCATGTCTAGTTTTGGTATACCGCCCAAACTCGTCCGTTTGTGTAGGATGACGATGGAGAAGTCTCGCTGCACCATCAGGGTCGGAAACGACCTCACCGACACATTCGATACCAAAAAAGGATTTAGGCAAGGCGATGCGCTGTCATGTGACTTTTTCAATTTGATTCATGAGAGGATTGTGCAAAACTCCCGAGCCAATACCAGAGGCACAATTTTCCAAAAATCGGTGCAACTACTAGCATACGCCGACGATATTGACATCATTGGTAGGACTCAACGTGATGTCATAGCCACGTTTGCTAGTATAGAGAAGGAAGCGGCAAAAATGGATTTAGCAGTAAATTAGGGTAAGACAAAGTATTTGCTGTCAACACGAAAGGACACACAACATCGACGAATTGGACAGAACGTCACCATTGACAGATATAACTTTGAGGTAACGCATATTTATTACAATTTTACGGGACTTTGTCTACCTTAGCTCCGCTATTAAATCTGACAACAACATCTCGTCAGAAATCAAACGAAGAATTACTCTTGCCAGCCGCTGTTTCTTCGGGCTAAGAAGGCAATTCAGTAGTAATGCGCGCACTCGAACTACTAAGGAGATCTTCTAGATGACCCTGATCATCCCATCCCGCTCTACGGCGCTGAAGCATCGACCATATCAAAAGTGGATGAAAAAATCTTTGGTCGATTTAAGAGGAAAATTCTTCGAAAAATCTTCGGTCCCGTTTGCATTGACGGGCTATGAAGACGAAGATTAAACCGAGAAATATATGAGATGTACAGCGACATAAACCTGGTCAAAAAACTACGCATCGGACGTTTAAAATGGCTAGGACATGCAGAACGAATGGACAAGAATACTCCTGCTTTCAGAGTCTTTGATTCCCAGCCATACGTCGGACGCAGTAGAGGAAGGCCTCGCCTTAAGTGGCACACAAGTAGAAACCGTCCTCAACCAACATGGAGTGCGCAACTGGAGGCAGTTAGCTAAGGATCGGGCTAATTGGAGAGGCATGTTGGTTGAAGCCCATAGGTGCATTCCAGACTGTAGCGCTACTTAAAAAAGGAAGACTATGTTAAACGACGCCAACATATACGAGGTTCACCAGGTGGTAATGCACACACAAAAAGTTACATTTTGGTAAGGATTTTGGGCCGGCGGGGTCACTCGTCCGTACTTAATCGAAAACGACGGTCGGAGGCTATCACCATCAAACGATATCAATGATAAACAATTCCGTTTGCACCGATTTGATCGATATGGACGTAGACGACATGTGGTTCCAGCAGGATGGCGCTACGTGTCACACAGCTGACGCCACAATGGACATTCTACATGAAAAGTTTGAGGGCAGGGTTATCTCTTACGGAGATGATGTGAATCGACTACCAAGATCATGTGAGGTCTTCTGAAGTCGCAGGTGTATGCCAATAAGCTGCTATCGAACGATACCCTCGAAATCCACAAATTGAATTTGGTCCTGCAATCTACAAAACCCAGGGCGTTAATCAAATTCAACCGAATCTATGCGGCAAAATCATTGAAAATTGGAAATTTCGGAATCGTGACACCGTGTAAAGCCGCGGTGGACAGAATAATAACTTTTTCCACACATAATGGCATACATAAGCCTGTAAAATAAAAAAAAGTCGGTATTTCGGTAATACCTGACACACTGGTTGTTTTATTCAAGTTCAACATCAACCCGCCCTTATTTAAAAACCTTCCAGTTTCCACATTCAGTTGCTGAGTTATAGGCGGTTAAACCTTTTTTACTATTTAGCACTCAATTGCTTTCTTAAAAATAATGTCCTTCCTAATATTGACTGGGAAATCGCAAAACTTTAGAGGCGCGTATACCCTAATCCTACCCATGGCTTAGACAAGACTTAAACCCTCACTAATCAAATTATTTCCTATGAATCATTAAATATTTTACACACTTTATCCCCAATTAGTGCGTTATTACATGAGTTACCCGCATAAATCCCCCCCCCCCCTTTTTGATTGATGGAGCAGGACAACTAGCCGCATGACAACCTCATAACTGTTTCAGGCTCATTACTATTATGTTGACCCATTTCGGTGGTAATAGTTTAATCGATGGATAATTTAATAACAGACCAACTTGCTTATGTGTGTGCGAATGTATGAATGTAATAGCCTCTGGCATTTACAGGTTTAAAATCCCTATTACGTCGTTATGCACTCCGTGTGTCGTAAGTCACCTTCAGATGTTTTGGTGTGCGTGTGAATGTTAATCGGGGGAAAACCGTAGACAAAGCTGTTGTTGGCTTTTGAAATCAATTCGTCAGCTAATTGAATTATAGCCTGGGCACATAGAAAGGCGCACGGATTAACAACACAAAATATTCGCACGGATTAAACGTATGTACCCGCGGCAGGTAAGCACACACACATACATACCTTACTGTTTGCTACTAAGGTGAATGAAGTGGGGGGGTTAATTTCGTTTCCGTTATAGTATTTGCGTATACAATATTTACATCCAACGGATTACTTAATTACTTCCTAATTAATCCATTAGAACGGAGAAACAAGTTCGCGGCAAATGAAAACGCAACCTATGAAGTTAATGAAATGCTAGGAAAATTTAATTACAATTCCTTGGGTTTTTGGAGTAGCTGGGTGGGATCGAGGAAATTCCCACCAGGATGTATACTTTTGGAGGTTGGGTGGTATGGTTGTAAATGGACCTTAACGTCCACCGGATTGGAACATTTAAATCTCGCTAAATGTTCGAAATAGAAGGGTTTTTGTAGGTTGACTTACGTTCTTACTTGTACCATGGGTAGGGCTAGTGCAGAGTTGCATAGGAAATTATTTCAGTTGGCTTAAGTGGAGTGGGGGTAGTATAGGTGAGCCATCTTCTATATCGGTATGTAAACATTGAATAACTTTGACATTCATCAACCGGCTGACTTGTATAGAATTTTTTTTCGAAACGCCTATTTATTATAGTAAAGATGGACATTGGAAAAAATCGTTCAGTTTTGTTAACTCAACATGAATATCGTCGAAAATATCGTGGCCAACAAACAACGTCTGCCAACATTATTCGTCGTTTGGTGTCAAATTTTATTAAGAAAAGGACACTGGCAGATCGTCGACCGTTAGCACTGTTAACAAGCAAAATTGCCACATTTGAAAAACGGAGAATCCACACCACATCGCATGAGGCATGGCAAAGTGACTGTTTGGGCCAGCATTTGCGGTAAAACCATCATTGGGTCTTCAGAGAAGGCGAAACAGTCTAAGAGAATAGATATCGGTAAATTTTTGGTCTTATATCTGTCCACAAATATGTGAAAAGGGTCTGGACGGTTTTTTATTTTAACATGCCAAATTGCAAATCAAACAAAGCTGTTTCTGCTACTACAATTCCCTGGACGTATCCTTTCAAAAAATGGCGACATTGACTGGCCACCCTGATCCACTGATTTAACCACTCGGAACTTCTGTTTGTGGAGTTATTTCAAAAACAATACAAGCTCAGGACCACTGACGAGCTCAAGGCAAAAATTCGTACCGCAAGAATGGATATACCTCACCAGATGTTCGATAGAGTGATGGAAAACGCAGCAAAAGGGGCACATTTTGCTTTGGTCAAAAAAGGCGGCCACTTGATTGATCTTGTATTCAAAACAAAGTCCGAATAAATTGTAAAGGACCAAATTAAATAAAAAACACCTCACATATAGAAATCATTAATCTTTTCTAAAAGTTATTCAATATTCACATACCGACATAAAAGTTGGCTACCCAAGCGGCCCACACATTCACATGGCGGTCCAAAAAAAAACTAAAAAACTGAATCCAGGTTTAATACGATCCTTCCTGATTATCAACCAAGTAGAAAGGTCTTACCAAAAGCTTAATCGCTAATGGATTATTTGTATCAATATTTGCGTTACTTGCACAATGCGGTTATCTGTGAAGTAAAACCACACTTGGGACCCAAAAATATACGTTCAACAAAAAATGGAAATGAGGTCGGTTTTTCGATAAAAAAAACTTCTGTGACAACACCTAAAAGCCCTGCTGAAGCCAAGTTTTTTAAGACTTTGGGAAAACCAGGTCTGAGCCGAGCAGACAGCGGGGAAATCACAATCACCCAACCGGTTGCTGAATTCCCATCTATGCCGAACGGAGTGGTTAAGACATTGGCTTCTAAGCCTCGTTCTAAGCAAGGCTCTGGACAAGGGATGCGAGAGGAAACAACAACACAGTTCACAACCCTTAAACGTTCAACTAGTTCTTGGGGTTCGAGCTCCCAGCAAGGTAACTCGGTTGAGAGGGGTTCCCCCCACCTTTTGTGAAAGTCTTACAATTTGTTCGGATTCGACGTTAAACAGGATTTCCTCTTCTTTGTGGCAGAAATAATAACTTCGCACACGCAAATGAGGGGAGAAGCTAGGTTTCAGACCCTGTATGGACCGGTAATGCCAAATATTTAATTTTTTGCGAAAACTTTCGGTAAAACATGGTCCTAGCGAAGGGGGAAGCTGTGCAGGAAAATATCATACAAAGCCGAATGTGCATTTATCCCGTTGGTGGTGAAACCTGGTAGAATCCGAAACAATGGCTTTAAAATGCGAGGGGAATTATCCCACCCATTTTCGCATGATACACAATTCAAACTCATACGAGCCTTCTAGGTGACCCAGCAATTGCGAAACCATGTGGGTCAGTCTACTGTAAGACTTTGGTCTCTCATCAGGCTAACTCTTCTGTTAACAACATTGTGGTCATTGTAACTACCACCACTTTTAACCCTGAACGCCACCCTAGAACTGCCTGTCTCCCCTGTTAACAACATTGTGGTCTTTGGAACGACCTCCACTTTTAACCCTGAACGACCCCTAGAACCGCCTGCAACATAAGGGGGCACTCTATATCATAATTGCCCGCATCCTGGCAGAAGTAGAAGCAAACTTCCCTTCTTCTCTGTGCTGGACAACGGAGCAAATCTCAGCCTAATCCTCTAAGAACATCACTTCGAACTAGCAGAAGTCATATGGTTGTGGAAAAAAAACGCAAATTGGAATGAAATGACATCTTACCAGGTACTGAAAGAGCGCTTGGAAACCGCAATGATTGCCCAAAGTGACTTGACTGGCAGCAACACCATCCAGGAAGGTGGAGGTTAAACATGCTTCCACACATTTGACCAGCGCCCTCATGCCGTGATCTAGGTGTCTAATTAGGTCATAGAAGGCGGATTGGTTGTACTTATCAATGACCCCAAGATCTAATCAGAACAGAAGTCCATACATACCGAGCGGCTTTAGACTTTTAACATGGGAGTATCTATAACTAAAAGTGCTTTGAAAATCAGTAGGCTTAGCTTCTGAAAACGGACTCAAGAGAAAATGCTCAATTTCTTAACACATACCTAGGCTCAGTTGAATTCTCTGACTGCATGCTACCTTAAACGAACATTCAAAGGACTTTTACCTGCATTTTTTCAAGATTAAAGTTTTGATAGAAAAAGGTATTCGATACAGAATCCTTATCCTATGTTGGGACGGGACTGTTTTTCAAACCAGTACACCTTAACAGCACATTATGTCGGTTAGGTCTAAACTCAAAGGTAACGAGCATTCAGCTAGATCGATCATATCGCGATCAAAGGCCGATTGTCTCCTAGACGTTTGAAGCAAGCGGGTAGCCGACAATGGACAAGGCCACGATCACCATCTTATGCTAGCCCAGGCATGCATTCTCTCTTCATCCGACCAGGTTTAACAACGGCAGATTCAGATTAACAATTTAGAGATCATCTTACCGTAGAACCAGAACCAGGACCATTCAGCAGCAACATCATTAGTCGTTCCAATATCAATGGAAGGGACAACAGCCATCGCACATGACTTTCGACAGACTTTTGGGGAGGGATCGATGATCTCGATGAGCCTAGCCTAGAGACAGAAAAATATATTTGGCATTACCGGCTCATACAGGTCCTCAAACCTAGCTTCTCCCTTAATTTTTGTGTGCGAAGTTATTATTTCTGCCAAAAAGAAGATCACCTCCTGCTTAACGCCGAACGGCACATTTGAGAAGCTTCTGATGAGGGTGTTACTCTTGGATGTTTGTCAGACTTTCGCAAGAGGTGGAAAGCTTGTTGTCACTTTCGGGATTTGAACCAAAGACCATGGTCTTAGTGATTCAATACACTAACCACTGGGCCTAGAGACAATCACGACAGAGCTCTTTAGCGGGAGAAACTCCAAACAACGCTCATTGAAGGGTTAAGACGGTAACCTTCTGTTATCGGATGAGGACCAGCTCACTAGGTGGAGAGAATATTTCTCAAGAGTCCTTAACTATTTGGACGATGGTGATATGATCTCGGTGTCCAACTAGCACTCTGAGGCGAAAACTTATCGAAGCTGCTTTGTCAGTTTGAATTAGGATGCTTATTTTTGGCTTTTCGGAGTAGGTGATCCCAGAGTCCTAAACCATTTGGACGATGGCGATATGATCTCGGAGTCCAACTAGCACTCTGAAGCAGAAACTTACGGAAACTGCTTTTTCAGCTTGAATGAGGATGCTATGTACTGGCATTACGCAGGAGAATGTAATCCCAGGATCCTAAACCATTTGGACGATGGCGATATGATCTCGGAGTCCAACTAGCACTCTGAAGCAGTAACTAACGTTTCTGATAGGATGCTAATTTTTGGCCTTGCGCAGGAGAGGGATCATAGACAAACTCTCAACATTCTTCGTGGCTACATACAAGGGTGGCAAATATCACGTTCCACGCAATTTTAAGATATCTGAGGATCTCTGATGACTTTGATGTTCAAATTGGAGAACCACAGGGCTGAAAACGGTCACACATATTGTTCATGGTGGTTATAAGTGATGTACTCTGTGCAGAATTTACGGAATTCACTGGCCCGTGCCATCTTATCTCAAATACCCTGAAGATGTGTGTTTACTCTTTCAACGGATAAGGGACCTTCATCTGATGGTCCAAAATCTTGAAGATAATGCACAATGTGGGCATAAAACAACCGCAATCAGAAAGAATGTCTAACCACTTCTAAAACCAGCGATCATCTCAACGTTGTCTGACAAAGGGTCGAGGAAGTAGACGACTTTCTAAATCCAGGAATGGTGGTCTCGCCTAAACTGCGTTCGCCTCAGCTTCAAGATTGTGGAACATCAGGTGGACGCCCCTTATCCGATGAAAATGTAAGCACACATCGTCAAGGTATTTAAGATAACCTGTCATGTAAAGTGTGGAAAACGCCGTGAGCGTTGTCAAGATTGTAAGGGTAATCCCAAATATAGAGAGGGTATGCTATCTGCTTTAGTATAAGAAACCAAGTTGGGACTGTTCTGATCCAACGTAGAATCAGTACTACTTAATGGGGGCTATACCTGCTAGGTGAACTCTAATACCACTAGAAAGCTACAAACCTTCGTAAACAGATGTCGAAGAGTCGTCTTGAGATATATGAGGTCTTAAGGTATTGAGGTATATTCAACGATCAGCTTTATTAAGGGATGTGTCAAAAAATTTTGGACAGCAGTATACGGAACAAAAATTGGCTGCGGATTCCACACACCCTATGGCACGAAGGTTCCATTGCGAAAGACATCATTAAGAGGAATCCGCTCACTCCAGGATGCAAAATAATAGGAACTTCCAAGGCAAACGTGACCAGAACAGATGAGAAGGAAGCAATCACTTTGAGAATGACTTGAAGGCTGCTCGAATGCGTTGCGGAAGAGCGCGTGCAGAAGTTGCTGAAGGCATATGTCCCCGAGAGGTTAAAGGATGAAAGATGAACAAAATATTCATAGAACTTGTAACTCGTTAGTCATTTCGAAGCTGTCAATATGAATTTCTCAAATTTTAACCAATCCCCTCATCAAAACGAAAATTGGAAACATTTTCCTGCCATTATCCCATGACCCACAATTGAGTGCCATCAGCCGTAATCAAATACAAAGAGCATCCATTAAATTGGATGAGACCAAACATCGGCCATTATTCAACCAAGACAACCATGTCACCAGCCCACTCGAACAATTCAAATGCAAATGACTGCCTCGTCCTTGTATGGATTTCAGAGATCCACTTCAACGAAATTGTCTAAACACTTTTGTGTGATGTATTTAATAATCATGTACAAGGACATCCCCATGACATAATTGACAACAATGCAGATTACCCCATCACCACCTCCCGTTCCAAGGAAATGAGGAATTTATTTGTAATCACATATCCCTTGTACTTTAATCCAAAATCCACACTACAAGTACTCCAACATGTACCTACACACCCCCTTCGTGATTTATATGTAGCAAGCCCGAAAAGCATTCTTATTATGGCTCTATGTAGCCTCCCCAGCCAGGGGATATGTATATTATCGCAAGACTTTGTGGTGTGCTCTCAAAGATTACGAAAAGGATTTGTGTATCATAATGTTTTTGCCAGCTCCTAAATCCCTATTTAATGTCACATCTCGGCAGACTTGAATACTAAGGCTGATTGTAAGTCTGCATCAATGCCAGAAGCAATTATTTTAATGATCCTAGTGCCTGACATCCAAAAAGCACATGTGTCCACATGTGGCATGGTCCCCCGTTCCTCCTGAGAAATCTTGAATATGTTATTCCCATGGATGTGATGTGTAGGGATTATGATCTTTTACCACCACACCCAGGCCGGCCGTTCGGCCATCGTGCTGCAAATTACGAAACTCTATACAAAATACACACACATAGGCATACATCAACGGACGGACGGACGGACAGTTGGCCTGTCATCAAGGGAAATGAAATTTTGGCTCGACTTAAGATCCCGAGTAACACTTAAGAAGATTAATTTCTAAATAGCTCGAGTGTATAAAGTTACAGGGGTGCGACTGGAGTCTGTCCCTTTCAAAGTACAACAAACCGCACACACACATACATATACAGCTCAGGAGAAATAATCATCTTGTGGCCTTTGAAGGGATTTCGTCTAGAAATGTCGCAGAGATTTCAATTGAACATCTGACCATTCAAATCGTTTGGTTGTAATTAAGGAACAGAGGATAGGGGACTAGGGATAGGGGACACGGAACAGGGACAATTTGTAGATGAAAAACTTACTTTATCCGATTGTAGACTAATAGCTCGGCAATGTCTCGTCCCAGTTGGGAATATGTTGTTTCGACGAAGACCAACACTTTTGGATCGATACGGAGTCTGGCCTCGGATCGATGGTCGGGGGTTTGTGAGGATCCGAGGGCATGTTTGTCGTTAAGCATTCGACAGTGGATTAGTGGCGCAGGTCGGGTATCTCGGTGGATAAATCTGAAAAGAGAAAGAGAAGGTTTTGCTGTGAGACAGAGTGTTATTTTTATTAACTTTTTGAAGTAAAACTTCTTTTGGGATGGTGGAATTGGATTTTATGAAACGAAAAAGTGTAACGAAAGAGAGACAAGTTTTAATGTATTTTTAGGGGTTTCAGTTTCAGTTCTACCGCGTGAGAACTCAGAGTCGATTTTTTTTAAGAATTGCTAACCATACAAACGTTTAAAGATGGAGATCGAGTTAAGGTAGAAATGGGAAAGTAGGGATTACTATGGGCCAAGGTCATTGGGCAGTTCATCTTTTTTTTTGTTTCCTTATCTCGTCTGTCTTCTATTCCCGCTCATTAGTGTGTCTTAACGTAAATCCAGGATTTATGGTCTCGATTAAGCTGTGTTCGCCTAAGCTTAAGGTTTATGGAACATCAGGTGAAGGCCCATTATCCGATGAAAATGTAAACACACATCGTCAAGTGGTTTAAGATAAGATGTCATTTGGAAAGCAGCGTCAGCATAGTCAAAATTATTAGGGTAATCCCAAATATAGAGAGGCTATGCTATCTGAAAAACTGTGACATATACTACGGACCGTAGTATATTCGGATGCGGATTTGTTATAAAAGCCAGACTTAGGCAAGAAGTCTTATGTTTCCAAGACATTAGCGAACGCATAGTAACAATCCGCATCAAGGCCAAATTCGCCAACATAAGCCTTATATGCGCTCACGCTCCGACGGAGGAAAAGGATGATATAGCTAAGGATTGCTTCTACGAGCTCCTCGACAAAACCTATGAGCGACTACCGAAGTGCGATGTTAAAATCGTGCTGGGAGATTTTAACGCAAAGGTAGGAAGAGAAGACATCTTTGGAAGTATTGTCGGAAAACATAGCCTACACGACCACACGTCTGGTAACGGACTTAGGCTAATTGATTTCGCTACGGAACGAAATGCCACTATAGCCAGCATACGGTTTCCTCACCTCGATATCCATAAGGGGACATGGCGGTCTCCAGATCAACGAACGGTCAACCAAATTGATCACATTGCGATAGATAAGAGGCACGCATCCAGTATTTTGGATGTCCGAACATTCCGAGGAGCTAACATCGACTCGGATCACTACCTTGTAGCAGCCAAGGTAAGAATGCGGATATCCACCACGCCACAACAATCCAGAAATACTGTGAAAAAATTTAATGTCGGAAGACTGCAATCGCAAGAGACCGCCAAGACCTTCGCACAACGCGTATCCCTTAACCTCTCGATTAACACCATACCACCAGCATCGAATGTCGAAGAGCAATGGCAACGATGCCAACAGGCCATTAGATCAGCCGCAACTGATGTGCTAGGTTTCTCGCGCCCACCAGCAAGAAACCCCTGGTTTGATGAGGAATGACGACAGATGCTCGCAGCCAAGAACGAGGCCTATAAGGCTAAGCTGCAGGTGAAGACGAGAGCTGCCATTGAGCTCTATATTCAAAGAAGAAGGGAAGAACATCGGCTTTTCAGCAAGAAGAAAAAATAGCAAGAAAAGCGCGCGATCGAGGATATAGAGAGGTGCCACTCCAGGAACGATGTTCGCAACTTTTACCAAAGTGTAAAACGTCAAAGCCAAGGATACAAGGCTCGAACAGAATCCTGTCTAGATGAACAAGGAAATATTGTAGTTGAGACACAGTCGATGCTGAGGATATGGAAAAACCACTTCTGCAGACTGTTAAACGGCGATGACGAACAACATTCCGCTGTCAGGCAGAACGAACCATTCAATATTGGCAACGACAGCAAAGACTGCCAACCACCCGACCTGAGTGAAGTGAGGATAGCAATATCTAAACTCAAGCTTAACAAGGCCGCCGGAAAGGAGACCCTCTGAACTGCGCCAACTACAGAGGCATAAGTCTGCTCTGTAGGCCAGGAAAGTCCATAATCGATCAAATGTTCACACTTCGGCAGATCCTGGAAAAAACTCAAGAAGTCCAAATCGATACCCACCACCTATTAATCGATTTCAAAGCCGCATACGATAGCATTTATAGAGACGAACTGTATAGAGCCATGTCTAGTTTTGGTATACCGCCCAAACTCGTCCGTTTGTGTAGGATGACGATAGAGAATTCTCGCTGCTCTATCAGGGTCGGAAACGACCTCACCGACACATTCGATACCAAAAAAAAGGATTTAGGCAAGGCGATGCGCTGTCATGTGACTTCTTCAATTTGATTCTTGAGAGAATTGTGCAAAACTCCAAAGCCAACACCAGAGGCACAATTTTCCAAAAGTCGGTGCAACTACTAGCATACGCTGACGATATTGACATCATTGGTAGGACTCAACGTGATGTCATAGCCACGTTTGCTAGTATAGAGAAGGAAGCGGCGAAAATGGGTTTAGCAGTAAATGAGGGTAAGACTAAGTATATGCTGTCATCACGAAAGGACTCACAACATCGACGAATTGGACAGAACGTCACCATTGACAGATATAACTTTGAGGTAGTACGGGACTTTGTCTACCTCGGCTCCGCTATTAGCTCTGACAACAACATCTCGTCAGAAATTAAACGAAGAATTACACTTGCCAACCGCTGGTTCTTCGGGCTAAGTAGGCAATTTAGTAGTAAAGCCCTCACTCGAACTACTAAGGAAACCCTATATAAGACCCTGATCATCCCAGTCCTGCTCTACGGCGCTGAAGCATGGACCGTATCAAAAGCGGATGAAGAAATCCTTGGTAGATTCGAGAGGAAAATTCTTCGAAAAATCTTCGGTCCCGTTTGCGTTGACGGGCTATGGAGACGAAGATTCAACCAAGAACTATACGAGCTGTACAGCGACATGCCCCTGGTCAAAAAACTCCGCATTGGACGTTTAAGATGGCTAGGACATGTAGAACGAATGGACACCAATACTCCGGCTCGCAGAGTCTTCGATTCCCAGCCAGACGTCGGACGCAGTAGAGGAAGACCTCGCCTTAAGTGGCGCGCACAAGTGGAAACCGACCTCAACCAACTTGGAGTGCGCAACTGGAGGCAGTTAGCTAAGGACCGGGCTAATTGGAGAGGCATGTTGGTTGAGGCCCAGGTTCATTCCGGACTGTAGCGCCACTTAAGTAAGTAAGTAAGTATGCTATCTGCTTTAGTATATGAACCAAGTTGGGACTGTTCCTCTCCGACGTAGAAATAGTACTACTCAATGAGGGAAATACCTGGTAGGTGAACTCTAATACCACAAGCAAGCTGCAAGCCTTCGAAAACAGATGTCTAAGAGTGGTCTTGATGTATTGAGGTATATTCATTGAACAGCTTTATTAAAGGATGTGTGGACATTACTATCGAGTTAAGGTAGAAATAGGAATGAAGGGATTCCTAGGGGCCAAGGTCATTGAGCAGTACATCCTTTCCTCTTTCCTTCTCTCTGTCTTCTATTTCCCGCAGATTAGTCTGTCCGAGGTCTTCTCAACTTAACTTACTTTCCTTTTGCTTTTGTTTTTCTTGGTTTAGGCACGATATAAAAAGTTTCTTGGTGGTGTAGGATGGGAAGGTAAGAACTTCCCCAACCGACGATCTTAGCCGATCAACCGAGCCTACCTCATCTGCATCTCAGATGCCTTTTTGGCCCCATCTAAGCTCACAAAAAAAGTGTTTTTTTATGAAACGCCTTAAACAAAATGGGGCTCAGTGGCAGGATAGTTAGTGCGAAGAACTGCATTGCAGAAGGTCTGGGTTCGATTCCCAGCCGTAGCAACACCTACATGATTTTTCACTGGCCCTCCTCTTGTGATGATCTGACAAACAATTGGAGTATTCGAAGAGTCGGCATAAAACAGAAGGTTCCGCCATCGTGCAAGAAGTACGAACGCACACATCACATATGATCATTGTGAGAAAGCTTGGCCCTGGACACTAACAAGCCTGTTGGGCCCAACAAAAAATGTTTTTTTGCCGAAAACAAAATGGAAATGATGACCGGCGGAGTTCAGGATCGGGTCTTCGCTTAAGGCCCGTTTTTTCAATGCTAGTAAACTCTGAGTTAGACCGGATAATTTAATATAGAGTCAGCAAAGTTATTTTTGGGTTAGCTCTGAAACTTATGTTTCTCAAACTTACTAGAGGTTTATCCTGCAACAAGGATGATCTTGCACTGAAAACCTGACCCTAATATCAAGCGGATTGACACAGGGGTCGATCACATCAACACCTTGCAAATCGGTAGGGGAGGATAAGCCGAGTGGCAATAAACCTTGCGCTTGCTGTTTGTTGAATTTGAAAAGGCAATCGATCGTGTTGATCGTGATTCAGAGATCGCTTGGTTTTTAAACCAAAGCCTGATAAAATTGTTGCTATGATTAAAGTTGACAGCTTCTGGATGAAGTGAGATAAGGAGATTTAGGTATTCCCACGATTTTGTCGAATATTGATGAAATAACTGACGATCAGCAGAGTCTACCTAAAACAAATGAGTCGATATAAGTCCATACACCCGTTCATTAAACTCGATCAAACAGCCACAACAACCGCCGTCCAAAAATAAGTTTCACTTCAAACAAAACTTGTAAACCAACAACACGCGATCCCGACATCAAGCACCATCGGTTGTTGTTAGTATTTGGATGGGGGACAGGATTAAACAATGTCATCGTGATGATGTTCATAAAATCTAATTCACACCGTCCCAAAAGAAGTTTCACTCAAAAATAAAAATTGATTGACGTAATGAATGACAATATCAATCTTTTGATTCTTATCGAATACAGATTAAATAAAGTACACCTACTTTTAACGAACTTCTATTGCCCCAGATAGGTCATAACATTTACTCCCTGAGTTCATGCACAAACCCACATTATCTTTAAACTTTCACGACCACATTTGCATTTTAACCAAAATGTGCTATTCCAACCACCTACCTAGAACACAATCAACATTAAACGAACAAATTTATGCAAAGAATTGGAATATTCTTATCCCAGGATGGTGTTTTCGAAAACACCGAAAACATATGCCAAAACCTCCGTACATCTGAAATGAGTTACAAAAAAAAAAATCATCGCCAAGAACCACGAAAATAACCACAATTCGTGTGGTAATGGTAACGATCCTTGGGACAAAAAAGATAGGAAAACATTCCCCAAACAAACAAACGCTAGTCTTTTATTTTATTTTTTGTGAATTTGTGAAAATTTTTGCTTTGAAAGTTATTAAATGCCTGAAGACCCAAGAATGCCTGGAATTGCTCCTGCTCAGTATTTTCACAAGTACAATAAGCAAATTGCGGTTAAACATAAAAATACATTCAGTAGATACCCCACATTCCATCTGAAGGACGCCAATTCGTTTGAAATTCATTTGTGCAACTCGTAATATCCAAAAGATACAAAAGAACTGTAGCTACCCAGTACAAGAGCATCGCATTCTTTTGTTGAATCTTTTTTTTTTTTGTATTTGGTTGCTCATATTTGATTTTTATTTTATATCACTGAATGCTCCTTCGTCTATTTAAATATAAAAAAGAGGAGAAGATGCAAATCGCGCATTGAATTCGACTCGCGCTTCGTTACTTGATAGACGGGCGAAAAAAACACATGGGAAGACTACAATCCGCTTGGGAATTGTATAGTATAGGGCCGTAGCATCAATTCAAATCGTCTTGCAAATTAAAAAAAATTAAATTCGATATTATGACGAATTGGCAAGGTGTCAGGCTTAGCCACTTTTATAAACCAAGCTAACTTTGGAAAGTGTTTAAATTTTACACTCTTTGTGTGACTCTGTCCAAAGTGGATCTTCTATGAAAGTTCTTTTGCGTGCTTAAACAATATTTTTGGCTTTAAACGCTCGTTAGGACTGAGGGAATACCTTATTCACACAACCTTAATGTGCGCTTGTGTACTACAAGGTAGGCCAAAAGAGATCACCCTATTGAAAGATGCTCTTATTTTTGCAAATGGCCGCCAATGTCAAATCTGTTTTGACATTTGTGGACTAGACAGATGTAGAATACAAGTGAACAAGCCATGGAGCGATACACTCCCCAAGAACGCGGAATAATCGGGTCTATTTTTTTGCGTAACAATTCGTCTGTAGTGTTGGCGCAGTACGAATTCCGTCAGCGATTCCCCGGCTGTCCGACACCGACTGCGCAAACACTACGCCGTTTGGCCAACAACCTTGAAGAGTATGGAACCACACGAGACGTTGCCAAGAGCGGCCGGCCCGGAGCGCCCGTTGTGCCGAGAATATCGCCGCTGTTGCCGAGAATGTCGAGCTGTCGCCGAAAACATCGACCAGACGCCGTGCCACGCAATTAGCCATCAGCCGGTCATCCCTAAGGCGAATTTTTGTCATAGACTTGCGCATGTTCCCGTACAAAGTCCAGTCCGTGCATCAGCTGCTGCCTGTCGACCGCCAAACGCGTGTAACCTACGCCCAAGCCATCCTCAATCTCGAGGACGAAGTGGACGATTTTTCGACCAAAATCATAATGAGAGATGTAGCTCATTTCCACCTCAGCGTGTACGTGAACAAGCAAAACTATCGTTTCTAGGGCACCGAAAATCCACGAGTAATGCACGAGGAGCCATTAGCGCTGTTCACGCTGGAGGAGTTATCGGGCCATTTTTTTTTTTTCGAGAACGCCGCTGGTCAAACGACAATAGTGGACGGTGCGCGCTATAGGGCCATGTTAACCGAGTTTTTTCTGCTGCAATTGGATCAAGAAGGACTGGAGGACATGTGGTTCCAACAGGACGGAGCAACGGCACACACTGCACGAGCCACAACCGACATTCTGAAGGCCAAACAACATCGGGTGACTTCTTTTGGCCCACCTTGTATTTACACGATGGCGAGACTTCTACTTTTTTGAGGAATCTAAACGTCTAAGGCTTATCACATAAGCATTCATGAGAGTTGATACTACTTGGATAACTTGTCAGATCATAGGCAGAGAAGGGGCAGTCCAAAATATTTTGTTGTTGCTCCGACTGGGAATCGAACGCAGAACCTTTTGGGCAGCTTTTCATCGCACTAATCCTTCTGCCATTGAGTATCTACATGCAGCACTTTGTAATGAAACTCACTTAAGATGTTTGCTCTAAGCGGTCAGTGTTCTTGCTTAGAATATATCTTCGAAGCATATCCAGTATAGCTAAACCTTTTCATCAAACCTTATCATTTTTCCATCTTTCCCATCCTATATTTAGTTGAACCTGATCCGACATCACCCCACTAAAAACTTTGACTCTTACCTCGATCTCTACCTCTATTATAAAACACCCACACTCATCGAATGGCTTTTCTCCGACTGTCACCTCGGGCCGATCTTATTATCCGCCAAACTTCCTTTTCGACCAATATATGTGCGTATCTACTCGCGAAAATCTCCACATCACCGACTCTTCAACGTACCCAACCAATCTTTATGTTGTGTTTTGTGATATCCGTCTTTTTTTCTGATACAATTCACATAAAGGACGAAATTTCCATTCGTTTGTATTCTATCGCACAAAGCTTCTTTGGTCATAGGAGGGATGATCCACATTGACATCATTGCGGCCGAGATGCTAAGGTTCTATAGCAAAGGAAACTCGAGGCAACTAGAGACAACAGAAATCAGGAGTTTAAATGAAGAAGAAAACTCAGTCGCCATGACTACATTGCAAGCTCGGTGGGACAGGATTAATAAGAGCAAATTGGAGTTACAAGTTGATCCTGACTATCGACATTAGATGCGGCATTCTCGGGTTCGTGAACAATGTGGAAACCGAGTGGAGTAATAAATTAAATATCTGCCATGAATTTATAAACTCGATGATTGGATATTGTAGAACGAGGGCAAACTCTGATTGGCGTCAACTTGTCGATGCCCGAACGATGCATCTTTGACTCCTCATCAATTGTGCTTATGTGACCCCCAAATGGTAACCAACGGATACTGGTCTCATCCAACCGGATTTCACTTGTTAAACTTCTAAGTGCAAGTGTTGATAAAAAGAAGAAAAACAGAAACACCAGAAACAGCCTGGCCAAAATGACTGGGAAGGAATATCCAGCCCTCTGTCCTCAGTTTAACACATGGGCTTGGTTCTCCAGGTTGGGAATTATGCTTTAAGTTACTTAACCACTTGCGCAAAAAAAAACCATTGATACGAAGCAACTAAGAGCCTTGGAAAAAACTGATTGTTGACGACCATGATAAACGAAAAAGGACAACGACCTTCGTATCTGCACCTGTAATGTGAGAACATTAAACAGGAGAGCAAGCGAACAACCAGCAGAAGCCTTAGCTGCTACAAAGCAGACATTACTCCCATCCAGGAAATACGATGGGATGGGCCGGGCAAAAAGAGGATGAAAAACTGTGACATCTACTATGAACCGTGTTATAGTGAGCAGAAACAGCGATTATTCGGATGCGGATTTGTTATAAGTGCCAGACTTAGGCAAGAAGTCTTATGTTAGCGAACACATTGTAAAAATTCGCATCAGGGTTAAGTTCGCCAACATAATCCTTATATGCGCTTACGCTCCGACATAGGAAAAATATGATATAGCGCAAGGCTGTTTCTACGAGCTCCTTGACAAAACTTATGAGCGACTACCGAAGTACGATGTTAAAATCGTGCTGGGAGATTTTACCGCAAAGGTAGGAAGAGAAGACATCTTTAGCACCATTGTCGGAAAATATAGCCTACAAGACAACACGTCTGGTAACGGCCTTACGCTAATTGACTTCTCTACGGAACGAATTGCCTCTATATCTAGCACACGGATTCCTCACCTCGATATCCATAAGGGCCCATGGCGGTCTCCAGATCAACGAAGAGTAAACCAAATTGATCACATTGCGATAGACAAGAGGCACGCATCCAGTATTTTAGATTTCCGAACATTCCGAAGGGCTAACATCGACTCGGACCACTACCTTGTTGCAGCCAAGGTAAGGATGCGGATATCCACCACACCACAAAAAAACCAGAAATACTGTAAAAAAAATTTAATGTCGAAAGACTGCAATCGCTAGAGACCGCGAAGACCTTCGCGCAGCTCGTATCTCTTAACCTCTTGATTCACACCATACAACCAGCATCTAATGTCGAAGAACAATGGCAACGATGCCAACAAGCCATTCGATCAGCCGCAAATGATGTTCTAGGTTTCTCGAGGCCACCAGCAAGATACCCCCGGTTGGATGAGGAATGCCGACAGGTGCTCGCAGCCAAGAACGAGGCCTACAAGGCTAAGCCGGAGGTGAAGACGAGAGCTGCCATTGAGCTCTATAGGCAAAGAAGAAGGGAAGAACATCGGCTTTTCAGAAAGAAGAAAAAAGAGCAAGAAAAGCGTGCGATCGAGGATATAGAGAGGTGCCACTCCAGGAACGATGTTCGAAAGTTTTACCAAAGTGTAAAACGCCAAAGCCAAGGATACAAGGCTCGAACAGAATCCTGTCGAGATGAATAAGGAAATATCGTAGTTGAGACACAGTCGATGCTGAGGATATGGAGGAACCACTTCTGCAGACTGTTAAACGGCGATGACGAACAACATTCCGCTGTCAGGCAGAACGAACCATTTAATATTGGCAAAGACAGCGAAAACTGCTGTACCAAGAAGTCCAAACCGATCCCCCACCTATTTATTGATTTCAAAGCCGCATTCGAGAGCATTTAAAGAGACGAACTATACAGAGCCATGTCAAGTTTTGGTATACCGCCCAAACTCGTCCGTTTGTGTAGGATGACGATAAAGAACTCTCGCTACTCCATCAAAGTCGGAAACGACCTCATCGACACATTCGATACCAAAAAAGGATTTAGGCAAGGCGATGCACTGTCATGTGACTTTTTCAATTTGATTCTTGAGAGGATTGTGCAAAACTCCGGAGCCAACACTAGAGGCACAATTTTCCAAAAATCGGTGCAACTACTAGCATACGCCGACGATATTGACATCATTGGTAGGACTCAACGCGATGTCATAGCCACCTTTGCTAGTATAGAGAAGGAAGCGGCAAAAATGGGTTTAGCAGTAAATGAGGGTAAGACTAAGTAAATTCTGTCAACACGAAAGGACACACAACATCGACGAGTTAGACAGAATGTCACCATTGACAACATCTCGTCAGAAATTAAACGAAGAATTAGTCTTGACAACCGCTGTTTCTTCGGGCTAAGAACGCAATTTAGTAGTAAAGCCCTCAATCGAACTACTAAGGAGACCCTATATAAGACCCTGATCATCCCAGTCCTGCTCTACGGCGCTGAAGCATGTACCGTATCAAAAGCGGATGAAGAAATCCTTAGTCGATTCGAGAGAAAAATTCTTCGGTCCCGTTTGCGTTGACGGGCTATGGAGACGAAGATTTAACCACGAACTATACGAGATGAATAGCGACATACCCCTAGTCAAAAACTCCGCATTGAACGTTTAAGATGCCTAGGACATGTAGAATGAATGGACACCAATACTCCGGATCGCAGAATCTTCGATTCCCAGCCAGACGTCGGACGCAGTAAAGGAAGACCTTAAGTGGCGCCCACAAGTAGAAACCGAACTCAACCAACTAGAAGTGCGCAACTGAAGGCAGTTAGCTAAGGACCGGGTTAATTGGGGAGGCATGTTGGTTGAGGCCCAGGTTCATTCCGGACTGAAGCGCCACTTAAGTAAGTAAGTTTGTAAGTAATGAATAAGGGTACTCACACTTTTTTTAGGGTTTATCGAGCTTATAGAATGATTTTGAAGCAAATTGCCTTGTTGCAGTTTAAAAAGGTACAGAAATCAATGACACTAGGAAAAGTCAGATAGTCAGGTATGCCTAGATCGACATAGCTTTCGATTCTTATTTCACACATATCCTGAACGATAGACTACCTAAATTATTTCTCTATGTTACAAAGTCCATCAAAAGCAATATGCCCCTATGGCATAGGATATAAAAAGATGGGAAGATGCAAATCGCGCATTCAATCCGACCCGTGTTTCGTTCATGATAAACGGGGGAAAAAATAAAATTTATATAAAAAAAAAACATTTTTTATGGTAAAATAATTAGTACGTTGTAAACATACTGAAACCTCGCATCGTCAGCAGCGCGTGCAAAACGAAAGACGACAGGCGTCAAATAAATAAAAAAAAAATTGTAAAGTACGCTCCTTCATTCAGCAAAAGGTGAATCTGAATCGAGTGCTTCATTCACAAACTACAGCCAGTAGATACGTGTCCAGAATGACGAGTAGCTATACCGTCGTTGCCTTTTTCATCATCACACACAGATACACACGCGAGTGTGTTCAGGGTGTAGGTCATGTTCACGTACATCGCGTTTGGATGTTTTTGAGTGGCACACACGCGCCAGTATTTCTAGAAAATGTAAATTTTTATCTTTTTTTTTTTTTTAAATTCTCAATTGAATCTCTTTTCCAGAACATCACTTCAATTTGACACTTTTATTCGTGCTGTTGTTGATGTTTAGAGACGTAACCTTGTTACGTTACGTTTTCCTTTGATAGCAACTCCAAAAAAGGAGAATAAATGGTGTAATCTGAATCTTCGTCTCTTTGGAAGGGTCAATTTGACACATAAACTTCCAGCTTACGTCGGTTATTCGAAACGATAAACTAACACAGGACGGACAAATGTCAGTCGCAAGCACCGAATGGATGGGTTTCGTAAATATTTTGATGGAGGAAAGGATGAAAAGGAGGTTTTTTGTTATCTTTTATTGGAAATTTAAATCAGTCGGCATGTTTGTTTGGGCATTATAGCCATCTACAGTATACTTGGGCACATGAAAGCATTAAGTGCCTTTTGTTGCTGGTTAAGGGGTAAACACAGATTTGGAGAGATCCGTCTATTGTGTGGGATTTGTTGGCATGTTCATCCACCTTTCATAATACCGTTATCGGAAAATTTAATTAGAATGGAAGGTGGTTGGTTGTACCGGATTTGTGGGTCAAAGCATGTTTACAAATCTTATCAGCATGGGTTCATCAGGGAGTATGTTTTGATAGGTGTCAGTCTTTCTCGAGAAAATTAATTGAAGACAAAATCGAAATGTTCATACCGTAGAATCCCGTTTCTGTAAAGATTAAATTTAATTAATTGTAGGTAACCGCATTGATTGGAATGTTTGTGGCACAAAGCTTAGGGTGATATAATTTCCTGAAACCTCTACTGAATTTAATCATATGGGAGCCAAATTTATGTTCAGTTTCCAAATGAGCTCGAAATGGAATAAGCAGGTCCTCGATATCTGATTTTTAATTAAGTCTGTGCCCTTTGTGCCGATAAAATCGGTGCCCTAGCATTCAAACGCTATAGCTTTGAATTATTTTAAAATTAACTTATTTTAGCACCACTTTTTTGTGGTTAGTATAAGGCTACTATCTGACTTGTCGGTGCGCTGAAAACAAGGAAAATATACCGACATCTGTGAAAAAAGCAAAAATCGGTAGCTACTGTGCGCAGATTACAACTACACCGACAAATCATGGAGCGGCGTTAAAAAGTCCATACGGCTAATACCCAAGGTAACGAAAGAAATACCGATTACAGATTGCAACTAACGTACCGAAAAGTCTAAAGCGGCCTTAAAAAGTCCGAACGGCTTAACAAAATACAAATTTGTGGCGCAACAGGGTCTTTAGTATCCAAGAAAACGAAAGAAATATCGATTACAGATTGCAACTAACGCACCGAAAAATCATGAAGCGGCCTTTAAAAGTCCCAAGGGCTAAAAAAAATTGAAATTTGTGGCGCAACAGGGTCGTTAGTACCCCTGGTACAGCTTTTTCTCACAACCATTCATGCGTACGCGTGTACTATTGCAAGATGACGGAACATCCTCTTCTATGTCGAATTCCTACCGATGAGTTCAGATAATACGGAGATAATTAGCACTAGGTTCCCAAGGCTAAGGATTTGTGGATCATCTGGCAACCTGGCACTCTCCAGACGTTCGAACCGCCAACCAAATCGACCATGTGCTAATCGATGCGAGGCACGCATCCAACATCCTCGAAGTGCACACATTTTGAGGGGCAAACGTCGACTCTGACAATTTTTCTGACACGGCTAAATTCAGAGCTTGACTGTCCAACGAGAAGAAGCTGCGAACCCAGCAGAAGAAATTCGACGTTGGACGCCTTAGCACACCTGGAGTAGCCAGAGCCTACAGCGAGCGCCGGAGTATGAAACTCTCCTCTGTGCACTCACCAACTACAGACGCCAACAATCAGTGGTGCCAGTATCGCGACATCATCAAGAAGGTAGCCGAAACCACTGTAGGGTACCAGCCATCCCTAGAAAGAGCCAGTGGTATGATGATGAATGCGTTTACAGGAAAAAGGTGACAGAAGATGCACACAAGAAAGCGCTGCAGCGCAAAACAAGGGCAGCGAGAGAAGAGTATCGAGCCAGGAGAAGGACGCTTAGAAAGAAAAGGGGTTACGCAGCTTCCCAGCTCAAAGAGATCGAAGAGTCATGCTATCGTTATAACAGCAGGAGGTTTTATAAAAAAACGAAGCAACTGGTTACAAAACCGGAACACAGGCTCTTCGAGGCAGCGAAGGAAACCTAGTCACCGAAGCCCAAGGAATAGTAGACGTGTTTAAGCAGAATTTTCCAGCAGCTGCCTAATGGGCATCATGTAGAGAGAGTGATAGGGCAGGAAGAGAACCCAAATCCAGTCAATGAAGAACTAGTTCCACCACCTAGTATAGAAGAAGTTGGCCTAGCTATAGAAAATCTTAAGAACAACAAGGTCGCAGGATCTGGTGGCTTACCAGCGGAGCTTTTTAAGTACGGTGGTGATGTCTTGGTAGGGAGCATGTACCGAATCATCAACCAAGTATGGGTTGAAGAAAACATGGCCGATGACTGGACTAGCAGCTCCATATGACCCATCTTCACAAAAGTCGATCCTATGTCTTGCAAGAACTAAAGAGGCATTTCCCTGCTTAATGTCGCATATAAGATCCTATCCAACGTACTGTGTGAACGTCTAAAACCGTTCTGCAACACACTAATCGGCATGTACCAGTGTGGCTTCCGGCCCGGCAGATCGACTATCGACCAAATTTCCACACTGAGGCAAATCCTGGAAAAGACCAACGAATTTCAAGTCGAAACTCACCACCTATTCATCGACTTCAAAGCCGCCAATGAGAGCATGCATCGTCAGGAGCTCTAATGGCGATTGCCGAACCCCGGCAAAATTGATTCAGCTGTGTCGCGTGACTCAAAAAAACGCGCTGCATCGTGCAGTTTGGAAGTAGCTCCTCCGAACTATTCCAAACATGCACCGGATTTCGGCAAGGAGACGCGCTATCATGTGACTTCTTCAATCTCGTACTGGAGCAGATAGTGCAAAGGGCAGGTTTCAACACTGAAGGCACTATTTTCAACAGGTCCGTCCAGCTGCTGGGCTATGCGGACGATATTGACATCATCGGTCGCTCCGAGCGTGTCTTGATAAAAGCGTTTACGGCGTTTGAAGAACAGGCGAAATCCGTTGGCCTTGAAGTAAATGAGGGCAAGACTAAGTACATGCTATCAACAAACAAACAAGCATCTGTCCACCGTCTAGGACAAATCGTCACTATTGAAAGCAACAATTTGGAGGTAGTTAAGGAGTTCACCTACCTTGGAGTAAACATAATCTGGGCGAATAATTACCCTAGGAAAACGTTGCTTTTTTGGTTTGACAAAACAACTTGGTTCAAAACTCCCTCACTCGAAGGACGAAATGTGTGCTCTACAAAACCCTTATCCTGCCAGTTCTGCATTATGGCGTCGAGTGCTGGACGAAAAGCAAGAAGGGAGAGCTGATGCTGGCTCCTTCGAAAGAAAAATACTTCGGCGAGTTTTGGTCCTGTGTGCGAGGAGGACGAATGGAGGAGAATATACAACCGCGTACTCAATGAGCTGTACCAAGATGTCGATGTAGTCCAAAAAGTCAAAACACGTCGACTACATTGGCTCGACCACATCGATCGAATGGACAATGATGCTCCAGCTAAGAGGATCTTCGGATCCCAGCCCTAGGTTCGAGAAGACCAAAACTCCGTTTCGAAGACTAAGCCATTGCGGATGCCAGAGTGCTTGGTCTGGACAACTGGAAGCAGCGTGCCTGGGATCGTAGAGTATGGAAGGCTGCAGTGTCTCAGGCAGAGACTCTTCACGGGTCGGGAGCCCGATAAAGTAGAAAATAAGTAAAAGATCAGATAAACTTTTCTTCGCAACTGAGTCCCAATGGTTATTATCAACAATGGGGTAAACCTTTAAGAGGCTTAAGCATCTAATCTAAGTAAACACAACTCATAGCTATTTTACTGTACATCATCTAATAAGTTAAAGCATCTCACTTACTAACTTACGTAAGTAGCGCTACAGTCCTGAATAAATCCGGGCCTCAACTAACATGCCTCTCAATTTTTTGTATACCCTATCCCATAGGGGTATATCAGTTTTGACATTAAGTTTGTAATATAGAGAAATAGTTTCGATAGATATATGTATCTGTCCATGTCTGTCCGTCCGTCCGCTCGTTTGTTGGTCCGTCTGTATGTCACCGATTTTTGGTCCTTAAATTTTGATTAAGAGTGATCATTTGGTACATAGATTGTCTGCTCTCTCCGACGAAGCAGAAGAAATGTTAACATTTGTAAAATTTGCACATTGCCACGCCCACTTTTAAGTTTAACGTTGTTTTTGGCCAAACGGTTAAGAATTTTGAAAATGTGTCTGAATAAGGTATTTAAGATAGACAATCTCAATATTTATGTTTCGTCTACATAAAGTTTTTAACCACGCCTACTTTTTGGGGGCGTTTTCCGTAAACAAACAGTTTTCGGTACAATCTTTAAAAAAAAGTCGAAAAAAACGTTTGATGAAAATATTTCGAGAATGATGATATTAAATGAACATTTCGTCCACTCCCAATTTTTGGGGGTGTGTTACTAAAAAAACATTTGTAAAACATATCCCATCGAGAACCGTCTTTTTTTTTGGCGGACTATACGAGATTAAGGTAAACTATCCGAACAAGATGTGGCGACAATGTCAATTTCTATATTCCATCCCCTTCCCCATTCAGTTTTAGGCACGCCCACTTTTTGGGGATTTTAATTTAAGGATGGAATGGAATAGGGTATTCAACGATTCGCATAGCGATTGTAGCCTTCTCATCTGTTTTTTTATAATTTCCGCGCCCTCAAGGGGTTATGAAGGGGTTATGATATGTTTTAGCACAGTGAGGCCGTTAAGAAAATTCAGGATAAGAAGACAGG
Source organism: Rhingia campestris (assembly GCA_932526625.1). NCBI lineage: Eukaryota > Metazoa > Arthropoda > Insecta > Diptera > Syrphidae > Rhingia > Rhingia campestris. The sequence goes on from OW052184.1 coordinate 21,684,950, forward strand.
ATTTACCGATAACCATGGGTTTTAAATGCCTGTGAGTTATAATGGAAAGGAAAAACACAGTTTGTTAGAGGATTCCAAATTCATGTTGTTCGCTTTATGTACAAATCTCTATAATTCAACGCTTGTCCGAAGATAGGCTTCAGGGTAAACTGATTTGCCATTCATAGCGTAACGTGGTGGCTCCTTGGTTTTGATGAATCCCTTAACCTCTCGTTTAACACCATACTACCAACATCGAATGTCGAAGAACAATGGCAACGATGCCATTATATAAGCCGCGACTGATGTGCTAGGTTTCTCGCGCCCACCAGCAAGAAACATTTGCTTTGATGAGGAATGCCGACACATGCTCACAGCCAAGAACGAGGTATACAAGGCCAGGCTGCAGGTTAATACGAGAACTACCATTGACCTCTATAGGCAAAGAAAGAGAGAAGAACACCGGTTTTTCAGAAAGAAGAAAAAAAGCAAGAAAAGCGCGCTATCGAGGATATAGAGAGGTGTCACTCCAGGAATGATGTCCGAAAGTTTAACTAAAGTGTAAAACGCCAGAGCCAAGGATTCAAGGCTCGAACAGAACCCTGTCGAGATGAACAAGGAAATAATTGAGACACAGTCGATGCTGAGTATATGGAAGAACCAATTATGCAAACTGTTAAACCATCTAAACATAAGGCTGCCGGAAATAATGGCCTTCCTGCCAGGCTTTGTAAAGCCAGTGGAAATGATCTGGTAAGTAATATTCATCAACTCATATGCAAACTTTAGTCTGATGAAAGTATGCCTGAAAGATGGAACCTCAGCATCGTTTGCCCGATCCACAAAAAAAGGAGACCATCTGAACTGCGCTAACTACAACTTATATCTTCTCAACATCGCCTACTTGATCCTATCTGCCGCAACATTTGAACGCACGAAACCGTTTACCAACAAGTTGATCGGCCCTTATCAGTGCGGTTTTAGACCAAGAATGTCCACAACTGATCAAATCTTCACACTTCGGCAGATTAAGGAAAAATCTCAAGAAGTCCAAATTGATACTCCGCATAAGACAGCATTTATAAAGACGAACTATACAATCATGTCTTGCAGGATGACGATGGAGAACTCTCGCTGCCCCATCAGGTTCGGAAACTACCTAGCCGCAACATGCAATAGGTACTAAAAAAGGATTTAGCAAAGGCGCACTGTCATGTGACTTCTGTATTCTTGAGAGGATTGTGCAAAACTAAGGAGCCACCGCGTGGTTTAATGGGAGGAATGCATCTGGCTTTCTCATTAAGGCATTGGTAATTAAAAAGCTTCAAAACAAGGTAAGGCAGGAGATATTTTGACGATGTTCGAGCGAAATAAAAGAGTTTGCTATTCCTATGTCTCCTATAAGTTTTTTTTCGCACGCATTTGGATAGTATCTAGGAGATGTAATATTGTATTTGGTGCACCCGACCAGACGTGGGTGTTGAACCCAACTTTAAAGCGTATAAAGGCTTTATATATTGTGGCTAGATCAGAAGGGGTGGAATATTTCTTACATCGATTTAGTTTTTAGCAACTTGGCAGTCCAGTCTTTCTAGTCGTTTTTCAGTTGTTAGACAGAGGTTTTTTAATCATTCCAATTAAGCTTTCTCTAGAATCTATTGTTTTCTCCATACAGTCCATCCGTGGCCAGCATAGAGTCCTTTTTTATATCTTATTTCCTTCGACAGAAGCCCCTGAGTCATGACTAATCTGCGGACTGTCTGGCTTGCTCTGTTTAAGATAGCAGTTCACCCCCAGTCAGAATATCGTGATGGTTTTGGTTACCTAAAATCGTTGGAACCTATGCTACTGTAAGGTCTGAAGAGTGATGAACAAGAAGTGTATAATAGATCTGGGTCTTCAGAATGATGATACCCTGGGGTGTCAATCAACCCTGTCCAATGGTTTCAATATTGCGGTTAGGGCCATCATGCAATTAAGGCGGTAATGGGTAAATGTTCACGTTAAGCTTATTATTTACGTTATCTGTATGCACCAATATATGCAAAATTATGTTTTCACTAAAGCTGACATTTTTTCAACTCTAATTAAGAATAAATCTATTTAAATTATTCACAACGCTGTTGATTACATTTTGAAATATTTAAAATTAAACAAATTTACGTATCATGTGTGCCCTAGAGGAAAGTATTGGAATCGTAAAAATTCCTAACAAAAAAGATGTTTCATGTCATTTTGTTTAATAAATTAGTTAAACAAAATAATAATATCATTATTTTATTATTAAATAAATTAATAATTCCCTTTATCATTTATAAAATAAAAGTTGGTAATCATATATCCAATATTGGTAAAGTTCTATTGACAAACCTATACCACAGTTGTAGGTCACTATGAAATAATTAATTTAAAATAAATAACGGGTGGGCCATCTAGTGGTTTCTATTAAAATCATAGGGCATTTTGACACTGACATCTGTTTCCCTCTCGAAATCTTGACAGTCAATATCATTCTTTTGCGGAACGAAATGAGTCGCTTTACGTTGAACAACGTTGGGAAATATTCCAAAGTGAGTGCCAAGCAGTGCGTTATTTGCAAAGAAGTTTTGACCGAAATGAAGCACCCACCGCTCCTGCACAGCACTCTTTGTTCCCCGCCATCGGTCGTGGGCACAGAAGAGAATGTGGCTGTTAAAGCCGAGAGTGCGAGACTCAATTTACGAACACCAATTGGCCATCGATCTCAACAGCTCAACATTTCACGCACTAACCTGAGGATAATTCTGCACAAAGATCTCAGATTATTCGCTTACAAGGTCCAATTGACTCAGCAATTGAAGGCGCACGACCACTGCTTCATTATCGCTTCGCAGTTTAGGCCTTAGAGCAGCTTTATTTGGACAACGTTTTTGGGCGAAAAATCATATTTTCTGGCGAGGCGCATTTTCATCTCGGCGGCTACGTTAACCAACAAAATTGCCGCATCGGGGACTCGGAAAACCTGCACGTTATTGTCGAGAAGCCGTTGAATCCGATGGTGATGTGGTGGCATTTTGAACTATTTTTATTCAAAAACGAGGCTGGGAACGGTGGGCGTTACAGAGCCATGTTAACCGATTTTAGTTTACTGAAATTGAAGACACAAATTTGGACGAACTCTGGTTCGCACACGGCCTGAAAAATCGGGCAAGATCTCTGGTTCGTATTATGTCACAAATTGTTCATCAACCGTCACAAAGGAGAAACCGCATTTCATTTTCTAAATCCGATGTGTTTGGAAAAGTTTCGATGAGTTGGTTCCTATCTGAACGCTGCATATTTGGATCAATTTTGTAGGAATCACAAATTCACAGCAATATGGATATTTAACTTAAAATTCGATTAGCTAGTCCAAAATTTGATTTGTGACCGATTTATCGGGAGAAATAGTTCGAGCTTCTACCGATCACACAGTATGTTGAAGAGGATCTTATATGAAACATTTAGGGTGGATATGCAAGACATAAGATCACCATTCTCGTAGATGGGAAAAATGGAGCTGATCCACTCATTTGACATTTTTCTGTCCATCGAAGTTTAGTGTATAATAAGGTGTATGGATCCTACAAAACTGTCACCTCCGTATATTTTCAGCTTTTCTGGTGATCCTGCTTACCAGCGAGAAACCCTTGATTTGGCGAAGAGTGCCGACAGATGCTAGCAGCCATAATTGATGCCTACAAGGCTAAGCTGAATGTGGAGACGAGAGCTCCTTTTAAGCTTTATATGCAAAGAAGGAGGAAAGAATACCGGCTTTTCAGAAAGAAGAAATAAAGAAAGAAAAGCGCGCGATCGAGGATATAGAGAGGTGCCACTTCAGGAATGATGTTCGCATGTATTACCAAAAAGCTAATCGTCAAAGCCAGGGATACAAGGTGCAAACAGAATCTTGTCGAGATGAACCAGGAAATATCGTAGTTGTGATACAGATGATGCTGAGAATATGGAAAAAATCAATTCTCCGGACTGTTAAACGGCGATCGCGAACAATCTTCCGCTGTCAGGCAGAACGAACCATTCAATATTTGCGACGCTAGCGAAAACTACCGACCACCGGACCTAAGAAAAGTGAGATAGCTGCTAGAAATGACGAATTTGTTGTCGAGATTTAGATAAAGCCGGTGGACATTATTTTTTAAGTAACATTCACCAACTCATAAATAAAATCTGGACGACTGAAAGTATGCCTGTAGAATGGAACCTCAGCATCGGTTTTCCGACCCACAAAAAGGAGACCCTCTGTGCTGCGCCAACTACAGAGGCATAAGTATCCCCAACATCGCCTACAATATACTATCTGCTTAATATGTGAACGTCTGAAACCGTTTACCAACAACCTGATAGGCCCTTATCAGTGTGTTTCTAGTCCAGGAAAGTCCACAACTGATCGAATCTTCTCACTTCGTCAGATTCTGGAAAAAAAAACTCAAGAAGTCCATCTATTCATCAATTTCAAAGCCGCAAACGACAGGATTTGTAGAGACGAATTATACAGAGCCAAGTCTAGTTTTGGTATACCGCCCTAAATGGACCGTCTGTGCACGATGGCGATGGAGAACTCTTGCTGCTCCATCAGGGTCGGAAACGACCTAACCGAAACATTCGATTGAAAAACAAAGGATTTAGGCAAAGCGATACACTGTCATGTTACTTCCTCAGTCTCATTCTTGAGAAGATTGTGCAAAACTCCCGAGCCAACACCATGTCTAGTTTTGGTATACCGCCCTAAATGGTCCGTCTGTGCACGATGGCGATGGAGGACTCTTGCTGCTCCATCAGGGTCGGAAACGACCTCACCGAAACATTCGATTTAAAAAAAAGGATTTAGGCAAAGCGATGTACTGTCATGTGACTTCCTCAATCTTATTCTTTAGAGGATTTTGCAAAACTCCCGAGCCAACACCAGTGGCACAATCTTTCATAAATCGGTGCAACTACTAGCATCCGCCGACGATATTGACAACATTTGTCGGACTCAACGTGATGTCAAAACAACGTTTACTGGTATAGAAAAGGAAGCGGTAAAAATGGGTTTAGCTGTAAATGAGGGCAAGGCAAAGTATATGCTGTCAACACAAAAGGACACACAACATCTAGGATTGGGCAGTTTTTGTCACAGTTTTTCATCCTCTTTCTGTCCGACCCATCCCATCGTATTTCCTGGATGGCAGTAATGTCTGCTTTGTAGCAGTTTAGGTCTTCCGCTAGTCGTTCGCACATTCCACGTGTTCTCACATTCCAGGTGTAGATACGAACGTCGTTCGGGCTAAGAAGGCAATTAATTAGTAAAGCCCTCAATCAAACTACTAAGGAGATAAAGGGTTGGGCAAAATCCTCATCTTTCAGTCCTTCTCGAGGGCGCCCACCTGAAAATGACTAATTAGCATGCCTGTTTAGTGTCAGCCAAGGGTCGCACTTAGATATTGACCGTGCGCTGTAACTCGTTGCAACACACGATCAATGTACAAGCGGGAACCATAAGTTTGGGAGAAAACCCGTAAACCCAAATCCAAGGTGGAACAGCAAACGCCGAAGGATGCATGGCTAAAAGGGAGTTTTAAGCCGCTAGTTTGCGAATTTCGGATACCGGTCTACCTCCGATCTGAAGATAGCCTTCCTGTGGTTAGACGGGTAGACCACGGGCGACTAATAAATCCCGCCTCGTGGGAATAATTGAAGTACCAATAGAAAAAAACATAGAGAATGATGCCTCTACAACAACTAGGGATGTTTTAGAACACCCTGTCGATACCGACACGACACCTGCCAATCGGGAAGGGTCACAAATTAGCGATTTCGAGATGATGAGGCTAGAAGAGCGACTCAGCCTCGGAATCTGTATCTGCTATACAGCATCAGTATACTCTCGGATGAATTGCATCCGGAATATACAGACGCGCTGGGGACCCCTGGCAAATTGGCTCAAACTGATTCCAAGCGCATCAGGTTCACGCCAGCGGAACAGCGTCGTTTCAACAGAGCGCTGAAACAGGGTAGCAGCATAGAGCAAGCCCGCATCATTGCAAAAACGAAAGATGATGCTCTTCAAGAAGCCAAACGCATGAGATCCGAGGACAACACACCACCTCAGTCCGAAGCGAAACGAGCTCGCACTGGGAAAACAACCTCTGACAGAACCACCTATAGAGATATAGCGAGCTATGTCAGATTGGGTGTCGTACCAGTCGATATCGATCGCAATCCTCTAACAAATGAACAAATCATCTAAAGCAAATGGACACCAATACTCCGTCTCGCAGTCTTCGATTCCGAGGAAAACCTCGCCTAATGAATCGCAGTCAAGTAGAAACCGACTGCAATCATCTTGAAGTGGGCAGCTGAAGGCAATTAGCTAAGGACCGGGCTTATCGTAAAGGCATTTTGGTAGAGGCCCAGGTTCATTCCTGACTATAGCACCACTAAGTAAGTAAGTGAGGGTAAGGAGTACAAATCTATAGACGAAATGAATGATGAGGTTCTAGAATCCCGAGCAAAGTTGTGTAATTTAGCTTCGTTTGGTTAATTGCTAATAATTGGCGTGTTCCTGTTACGGATCCTTCCGAGGTTTCCGACAAATCCTCAAGTGGAGTTTTTGTGCGTGCAATATGCTGAGACTACCATTTGTTGGGGACATTTCCTCTCCCTAAAGTGTAGAGCTGGTTATTTTGTATAAATCACAAAGGAAATTCATAAATATTGTTAGCTGGGAAGTAGGGAAACGTTTTTTATTTTACAGGAAATGTTTTCCCTCTGCTGAGAATATTATTCTACTGAGTTAAAAAAAAACTCTCTTCTGAGGCATCGGAGGAAAATCTCTGAGGGATCCATAAGTGGAACATGCCTAATGCCTTTCTTAAGTTAACTGATTTATTTTTAAATAATTAATTTGTTTTCTTTTTGATATATAGCATCCGCAAGGATTATATAAACCAAGAACATAAAACCAACTTGTCGCCTTTAATTTTGTCTGACCACTTTCTGAAATTAATCCGATTTCGCAAATACAACAAAAAAACCTCCACTTTATGAATCAATCGCACGTAATCATTTAAAATTCCCCTCAAATCCCTTTTACGACTTATTAACTAGCAATAATCCCATTGAATTGCTCCCATCCATTCTGGAATGAAATGATGCCTTATGAATGAATATTAACAGTCCTCCCTCCCTCCCTCTCTCTCTCTCTCTCTCTCTCTCGAGGCTATTCGCATTTCCCTTTCATTGGAACAAAATCAAACAGAACACAGGATAAAAAAAAGCTGAAAAAATGTATTCAATTTGTTTTTGTTTTATTCTTATTCATTTTTTTTTGCATTCTTAGTGTGCTCACCGCCCCACCGCCCCAACACCATTTGATATTCAAATCAGGTTTCAGAGATTCTTTTTGCGCGCCACTATATCTGATGTAATCTATGCATACATGTGGACGTATTAAACCGAATATCCTCTTCTAGAGTCAGAGCTCCCTTCCTATGGCTTGTGTGCAGTTTAAGCCGAATCCGAAGTCTTCGCACATAAAACAGGAAACGGACGTAGACGTGGTGTTGGGGGAATACGATCGAAAGCATCTTTTTCACACTCAAATTAATGTTCAATGCATAAATTTTCACTCGAATTTTTGCGGGCTACATTTTTTTTTTATCATATCTCACTCTTGTGGGTTTCATTTTCTTCATATACATATCCACGGTTAAACAGGAAGGAAATGGAAAATACTGACACATGCAATACATAAATAACCATTGGTTGGATAATAATTTTGTGCCCTACACCCCTTATCCACTGGCAACCCTTGTTCATATATCCAAGAGTGGGTAATGGGAAAAAGTCGACGGTTTTCCATCCTCGGACGACTATCACTCAGACTCTACAGTGAATGAAGAGTAAGAGAGCTACACAACATCCATAGCCCAGCAAGGATATCCATTTTTTCGAACTTTCGCAATATAAATTAGGGTTGTGGATCTTGTTGTATATGGCTGTGGGTATGTTTTTTTTTATTCAATTACTTTTATTACCGGCGCAACTTTTGGGGTATAAATTCATAAAAATACGGTCCGACACGATCCAAGTGAACTTCCCTGAACATATCCATGGGGAAATAGTCAATTTGGTAAAAAAAAAACTCAAATCATTCAAAAACATTTCGGGAAATGGGTTTGAAATCGTGAATTTATCTTAAAAAAAGCCGCCACATACCTACTTCGAAATAATTTTCCACCTCTAACGTGGACTACCAGTGGCGTGGGTTAACATGTTTATGAAGGGAACCCATAACATACTTACTTACTTACTTAAGTGGCGCTACATCCCGGGATGAACCTGGGCCTTAACCAACATGCCTCTCCAATTAGCCCGGTCCTTAGCTAACTGCCTCCAGTTGCGCACTCCAAGTTGGTTGAGGTCGGTTTCTACTTGTGCGCGCCACTTAAGGTGAGGTCTTCCTCTACTGCGTCCGACGTCTGGCTGGGAATCTAAGACTCTGCGAGCCGGAGTATTGGTGTCCATTCTTTCTACATGTCCTAGCCATCTTAAACGTCCAATGCGGAGTTTTTTGACCAGGGGCATGTCGCTGTACAGCTCGTATAGTTCTTGGTTGAATCTTCGTCTCCATAGCCCGTCAACGCAAACGGGACCGAAGATTTTTCGAAGAATTTTTCTCTCGAATCTACCAACGATTTCTTCATCCGCTTTTGATACGGTCCATGCTTCAGCGCCGTAGAGCAGGACTGGGATGATCAGGGTCTTATATAGGATCTCCTTAGTAGTTCGAGTGAGGGCTTTACTACTAAATTGCCTTCTTAGCCCGAAGAAACAGCGATTGGCAAGAGTAATTCTTCGTTTAAATTCTGACGAGATGTTGTTGTCAGAGTTAATAGCGGAGCCGAGTTAGACAAAGTCCCGTACTATCTCAAAGTTATATCTGTCAATGGTGACGTTCTGTCCAATTCGTCGATGTTGTGAGTCCTTTCGTGATGACAGCATATACTTAGTCTTACCCTCATTTACTGCTAAACCCATTTTCGCCGCTTCCTTCTCTATACTAGCAAACGTGGCTATGACATCACGTTGAGTCCTACCAATGATGTCAATATCGTCAGCGTATGCTAGTAGTTGCACCGACTTTTGGAAAATTGTGCCTCTGGTGTTGGCTTTGGAGTTTTGCACAATCCTCTCAAGAATCAGATTAAAGAAGTCACATGACAGCGCATCGCCTTGCCTAAATCCTTTTTTGGTATCGAATGTGTCGGTGAGTTTGTTTCCGACCCTGATGGAGCAGCGAGAATTCTCTATCGTCATCCTACACAAACGGACGAGTTTGGGCGGTATACCAAAACTAGACATGGCTCTGTACAGTTCGTCTCTATAAATGCTGTCATATGCGGCTTTGAAATCGATGAATAGGTGGTGTTTATCGATTTGGACTTCTTGAGTTTTTTTCCAGGATCTGCCGAAGTGTGAAAATTTGATCGATTGTGGACTTTCCTGGCCTAAAACTACACTGATAAGGGCCGATCAAGTTGTTGGTAAACGGTTTCAGGCGTTCACATATTACGGCAGATAGGATCTCGTAAGCGATGTTGAGTAGACTCTGTAGTTGGCGCAGTTCAGAGGGTCTCCTTTTTTGTGGATCGGGCAAACGATGCTGAGGTTCCATTCTTCAGTCATGCTTTCAACCGACCAGATTTGGCTTATGAGTTGGTGGATGTTGCTTACCAAGTCATCTCCGCCAGCTTTTTAAAGCTCAGCGGGAAGGCCGTCATTTCCGGCGGCCTTATTAAGCTTGAGTTTAGATATAGCTATCCTCACTTCACTTAGGTCGGGTGGTTGGCAGTTTTCGCTGTCGTTGCCAATATTAAATGGTTCGTTCTGCCTGACAGCGGCATGTTGTTCGTCATCGCCGTTTAACAGTCTGCAGAAGTGGTTCTTCCATATCCTCAGCATCGACTGTGTCTTAACTACGATATTTCCTTGTTCATCTCGACAGGATTCTGTTCGAGCTTCGTATCCTTGGCTTTGACGTTTTACACTTTGGTAAAACTTGCGAACATCGTTCCTGCAGTGTCACCTCTCTATATCCTCGATCGCACGCTTTTCTTGCTCTCTTTTCTTCTTTCTGAAAAGCCGATGTTCTTCCCTTCTTCTTTGCCTATAGAGCTCAATGGCAGTTCTCGTCTTCACCTGCAGCTTAGTCTTGTAGGCCTCGTTCTTTGCTGCGAGTATCTGTCGGCATTCCTCATCAAACCAGGGGTTTCTTGCTGGTGACCGCGAGAAACCAAGCACATCAGTTGCGGCTGATCTAATGGCTTGTTGGCAGCGTTGCCATTGTTCTTTGACATTAGATGCTGGTGGTGTTGTGTGAATCGAGAGGTTAAGGGATACGCGTTGCGCGAGGTCTTGGCGGTCTCTGGCGATTGCAGTCTTTCGACATTAAATTTTTTCACAGTATTTCTGTTTTTTTTTTTTTTGTGGCGTGGTGGATATCCGCATCCTTACCTTGGCTACAACAAGGTAGTGGTCCGAGTCGATGTTAGTCCCTCGGAATGTTCGGACATCCAAAATCCTGGATGCGTGCCTCCTGTCTATCGCAATGTGATCAATTTGGTTGACCGCTCGTTGATCTGGAGACCGCCATGTCCCCTTATGGATATCGACGTGAGGAAACCGTGTGCTGGCTGTAGTGGCATTTCGTTCCGTAGCGAAGTCAATTAGCCTAAGTCCGTTACCAGACGTGTTGTCTTGTAGGCTATATTTTCCGACAGTACTGCTAAAGATGTCTTCTCTTCCTACCTTTGCGTTAAAATCTCCCAGCACGATTTTAACTTCGTACTTTGGTAGTCGCTCATAGGTTTTGTCAAGGAGCTCGTATAAGCAGTCCTTAGTTGTATCATCTTTTTCCTCCGTAGGAGCATGAGCGCATATAAGGCTTATGTTGGCAAATTGGCCTTGATGCGGATTGCTACAATGCGTTCGCTAATATCTTGTAAACATAAGACTTCTTGCCTAAGTCTGGCACTTACAACAAATCCGCATCCAAATAGTCGCTGTTTCTGCTCACTATAACACGGTCCATAGTAGATTTCACAGTTTGTCATCTGGATGGCAGTAATGTCTGCTTTGTAGCAGTTTATGGCTTCCGCTAGTTGTTCGCCTGCACCTCTCCTGTTTAATGTTCTCACATTCCAGGTGCAGATACGAACGTCGTTGTCCTGTTTTCGTTTAGCATGGTCGTCAACAATAATATATGTCCTTTCCGAGGCTATTGGTTGCTTCGTAACATAGGCTTTTTTATATGGATGGGTAGTTAACCCAAAGAACAACCCCCAACCTGGAGGGCCAGGCCCTTTTTTTTAACCCTAGGACAGCGGGCCGGAAAAAATACCGATGTCAGTAGCCCATTTTGGGATATGAGCGCTGCCGTTGTCCCATTGACGGCTCCTCCTCCACCAACTCTTTTCCAACACCCTGGCTCAGTATTGGAAATCCCTATAGACCTGGTGTTCAAATATGTCGAAGCAGCTCATATAGGGATTTCTCTCTCGTTTGCTGCCACCAACGACCTTCCACAGGGGTTTAATACCCCATCTCCAGTCCATAACATAAGTGGACACAAAAAAAAAAGAACAGAAAGAGTCGGCCACGAGCCGCTCTTTTGACTGCTAGATATTCAAATAGGTAGTAACTTGAATCCAGGCTTTCTATCCCCAAACCAGTATGCCTGTATCAAGGGCAAATCGGTAGAAACTGCCCTGCATGAGTTAGTTCAAACAATTGAATCGCTATATTAGAAAGAATACACACTAGCAGCTTTCCTAGATGTAGAAGGCGCCTTTAACAACGTAAAAACGGAAGCCATAGAGAGGCACTTGAAAAACCAGGTATAGATACGGTCATTAGCACCTGGACCATAACCATGCTTAAAAAACGTATCATTTCGTCCTCGTTGTTCGATTGTAAAAAAAGAATAAAGAAGAATAATCTTTGGCGATTGGTAGTCAACGAAGCATTGAAGAGACTGGAAATCACTGCTACAAAAACAGTGGCTTATGCAGACGATGTTGTTCTCATGGCATGTGGGAAATTCCCATCGACACTAAGTGCAATCATGCCTAAACATACTCAGTAGATGGTCAGAACCATGCGGCCTGGGAATCTAAGGGAATAAGCTATTCATAGACTGACGCAATGTCTAGAAGTGAATGCAGGAGGAAATTATCAAAAGCTTTAAGACTTATTGCTTTAAGAACGATTTCGGCTTTTAGAACCGTTTCAGAAGAAGCGGCACCGGTCCTAGCCAGAATAATGCACATTGACGCACATGTCGACGATATAAGGACAATCACGTTCTGACAAATTCTGAACGTAGAGTGCCACACGTTTGATGATGAAAGCATATACTTCGCCTTGTCCCCTGTTTGCTTCTGTCTGCATTATGAAAGCACCAGTTACTGCTCTTCCAATCTCGCCGATGCGATGTCGTGATAAAACCCAACTAATTGCCTTTTCAAGGACAGCTTGTCAGCTTGTCTTTACTGTAGTGGTGTCGAAGGTTTCAGTTGTATCCCTTCCAATTTTGACGCCCAAATTCGCCAACATAAGCCTTAGAAACGCTCACGCTCCGACGGAGAAAAATGTGATATAACTAAGGATCGCTTCTATGAGTTCCTTGACAAAACCTCAGAGCGACTACCGAAGTACGAAAAAGCGTTCTGGGAGATTCGGGAAGAGAAGACATCTTTAGCAGTATCGTCGGAAAATACAGCCTACACACCTAGGAAATGACTTCGCTAAGGGACGAAATGCCACTATAGCAAGCACACGGTTTCCTCACCTCGATATCCATAAGAGGACATGATGGTCTCCAGATCAATGAAACAAATTGATCACATTGCGATAGACAAGAGGCACGCATTCTGTATTTTGGAGTATGTCTGATGAATGGAACCTCAGCATCGTTTGCAGAGGCATAGCATCGCCTACAAGATCCTATCTGCCGTCATATGTGAAACCGTTTACCAACAACCTGATCGATGGTGGTTTTAGGTCAGGAAAGTCCACAACGGATCAAATTTCACACTTCGTCAGATGAAAAAAACCCAAGAAGTCCAAATCGATACTCAGCACCTATACATCGATTTCAAAGCCGCATACGATAGCATCTATAAAGATGATCTATACAGAGCCATGTCTAGTTTCGTTATACCGCCATAACTGGTCCGTTTGTGCAGGATAACGATGGAGAACTCTCGCTGCTCTCGCTGCTCCATCAAGGAATTTGTCTACCTTGGCTCCGCTATCAACTCTGACAACAACATCTCAACCGCTGTTTCTTCGGGCTAAGAAGGCAACTTAGTAGTAAAGCCCTCACTCACCTCACTACTAAGGAGATCCTATATAAGACCCTGATCATCCCAGTCCTACTCTACGTCGCTGAAGCATGGACTGTATCAAAAGCGGATAAAAAAAAGGCCTCAACCAACTTAAAGTGCGCAACTGGAAGCAGTTAGCTAAGGATTGGGCTGATTGGAGAGGCATGCTGGTTGAGGCCCAGGTTCATTCCGAACTGTAGCTCCACTTAGGTAAGTAAGCTCGTTAGTACCCAGGGCCTTGTTTTTTCTTCCAACCATTCATGTGTGCTTGTACTTCTTGTACGATGGTGGGACCTTCTGTTTTATGACGAATCCGAAAGGCTGAGTTGAGATAAGCTTTGCTTGACAATTGATAGATATCTACTACTCGAATGATTTGGTAGATCATCGCGAGATCATCCAGTGAAAAATCATTTAGGTATTCCTACGGCTGGGAATCGAATCCAGTCCATCTGCGCGGCAGTTCATCACACTAATCTTCGCACCACTGAACCCGTCATTACACTGTCACAAGCTGCTTTGAAATCGATAGGTGTTGGGACTCAATGTTAATTCCTTCGATTTTCTCCAGGATTTGGCCAAGGTCGTAAGTAGTCTTTGCAAGTATGAAGCCGAATTGGTGGGGACCGACTATGTCGTCAGCAAACGGCTTGATAAATTTTCATAAGACGATGGACAGGATCTTATGAGAGATTTTTAAAAGGCTAATGTCTCTATAGATGGTGAAGGGTAGATGATCTTCTTTCTTGTGGATCGGGCAGATGGTACTGAGATTCCAATGGCGGGAATACTTTCCTTTGATCATATTTTACAGATGAGTTGGTTTATGTTTCTTACCACGTCATCTCCAGCGATTATAGTCCATCGGCTAATTTGATCTCATTTGGGTTGGGGGTGAATCTCTTGATTGAAATTATCAGATTGACTGGTGTACCGGCCGTTCAATGGCAGGATCTTGGCTGTCACCATTAACAATTGGTTAAAGTGATCTCTCCAGATGTAAAGCAGTGACTGTGCATTACTGTGTTTTAATCACCATAATTGCACGGCCCTGGGCGGCTCTTGGATTCTGATGGTAATTGATTCACTCTTCTATCGAAGTTTTCTGCTAAAGCATCTCATCGACTTCACATTGCTGATAGTCCTTTGTTTTCTCTTAAGCAATTGATTTTCATCCTTTATTTGATTTTCTATTACCCCCCCCTTTTTGGCTTTGTTTGCTGAGCTCATTCGGGGTAGTACTAGGGTGGTTGTCAGAAGCCCAGTACTTCTGATGATACGTTTTAAAAAGCTTTTTGAACTTACTGTCATTGATCTTCGCGGTTCATTTCACAGTCGTGGGATCTCTCGGGACGACCAACACTTCTGATGCAGCCTTTCTTACAGCTTTTTGAAGTCGCTGCCATTGGTCTTCGGGGTTCATTTCAACAGTCTTGGGATCTCGCGGGACGACCAACACTTCTGATGCAGCCTTTCTTACAGCTTTTTGAACTCGCTGCCATTGGTCTTCGGGGTTCATTTCACAGTCGTGGGATCTCTCGGGACGACCAACACTTCTGATGCAGCCTTTCTTAAAGCTTTTTGAACTCGCTGCCATTGGTCTTCGGGGTTAATTTCAACAGTCGTGGGATCTCTGGGGACGACCAACACTTCTGATGCAGCCTTTCTTATACCTTTTTGAACTCGCTGCCATTGGTCTTCGGGGTTCATTTCAACAGTCGTGGGATCTCCGGGGACGACCAACACTTCTGATGCAGCCTTTCTTATACCTTTTTGAACTCATTGGTCTTCGCGGTTCATTTCAACAGTCGTGGGATCTCTCGGGACGACCAACACTTCTGATGCAGCCTTTCTTAAAGCTTTTTGAACTCGCTGCCATTGGTCTTCGGGGTTCATTTCAAAAATCGTGGGATCTCTCGGGACGCCCAAAACTTCTGATGCAGCCTTTCTTATAGCTTTTTGAACTCGCTGCCATTGGTCTTCGGGGTTCATTTCAACAGTCGTGGGATCTCTCGGGACGACTAACACTTCTGATGCCACTTTTCTTATAGCTTTTTGAACTTCCTGCCATTGGTCTTCGGGGTTATTTCAACAATCGAGAGATCTTTTACAAGGAAGTTTTCAAGTAATTTGGACCAATGGGGCTTCGAAACTTGAACATTCATCAACATTTCTAAACATTTCTTACCATTTCTAACGATGCATTGGCGTGTCGTCCATATAAGCCAATTCCTGCAGACTTACCAAATGAAGTCCCCTCTAGCAATTGCACTCGACAAGCCATTCTGAAAACTATTAATTTCTCACCAACTACCGATGTCCTTCCTTCAATCCTTTCTTAATATTGACGCCTTCACGGCTTCCCTCCGAAAAAAATGTCACCCTACGCCACTGCCACGATGATCTTTCTCCCAAATACTTCATACACTGGGGAAGTACAAAAAGTACAAAAAAGGATATGGGATACAAAAATATGTACACTAGTGGCTCCTTTTGCCATCTCTATTGTTCACTTCATCATCGCACAGTTTGAAAGGACATACATCCAATTCCAGTAGTAGTGCAGTGCATTCATTTTTTACAACATCCTTCAACAACGGCAAAAAGCAAAAAAAAGAAAAAAATTCAGAATAAAAGAAAATCCTGAAAGAAATAAATCGGAACCAGAAGTGGATATAAGAACAACGCAACAACAGAAGAGGAGAACTGAAAAGAAAACAAATACTCCTTGATAGACATCTTGATTGTGGCAGTCTGGCGGAAATAATAAATGAAGAACTCGAGTTGAAATGGCATTTTCCGGTAAAGAAATTTCCATGTGGTGAAATGATCGGACAGGACACCATCATCGGCACTATTCGCACTGACATCGCAGGCACCGAATGATTGCATGTTTTACAACGGAAATCTAAATCTAAAGTTTTTGTCGTTGTTTAGGTTCTAATGGACAAGATTTTATGTAAAAATATGTAAATGGCGCCGACGACGAGGTAGTGGAGGTGGTGGTGGTGCGTTGCGAGTGGGGCAACTCCGTCTGACTGATTGAATATCCTGCAGAGGGAGATATATATAATTGTTTGTCGGTAATGGGTTAGGCTGTGTTACGTGTCTCTATTTTTAGGACCAACTGAAAGGCAATTAGTCAGAAATGGAGACTTGTGATGTTCGATTTGTTGACACAGTGAGTCCTTTTTGCGAATGGGTGCGGGACAATGGCTTTTACAAATGACAGCCTAATGGAAGTTTGTCTGTTACCAGACGACACTGGTGTGATGAACACCCCGGTGGCGTTCGATATTTGGCAGATAAATGGGTTCGTTTTAAATGGCGCTTTTGGAATTGAGTAAGTGACGCAAAATGGAGGTTTACTTGTGGTTGTGGGGGAACGGAATAGGTTGGTGATAGCATATACTTTAATCCACCTTACTTGGGAAAGATTTATTGCGGATGAGTGGCTTATGTTTTAGATACTAAAGATTTATTGCGGATAATGAATATTTGTTCCGCATTGAGAAGAGGATATATGGAGAAAAACATGCAATCGTTAACTTTAGGAGCTGTCCCAAGATGTGGATACGGTCTAATAGGTAAATCATGTCAACTGGATCGGAAATATTAAGCGAATGAAGAACCTTGCTAAAGCCAAGAGGACTCTTCTGCTCCCAGTCTTTCGGTTAAAGAAGATAAGGAAGAATAAACCTTCGCTATAAGGATCAAACAATCGCGGGTACCAGGGCATTAGAACTTTATAGCTGATAGCAACGCGCTTACCAAGGATTCAAGAGGGTGAAAGACTGCTTTTATCTCAGACACAGACCGTTTACAGTTCGGGAGCCTGTTGAGTGAAAAGTTGAAGATGAAGGTTGAGGACGACAAGGAAGACTAAACCATCGCTTTTCGCTATAAAGATCAAGCAGTCGCGGGTGCCAGGGCATTAGGACTTTATAGCTGAGAGCAGCGCGCTTACCAAGGATTCAAGAGGGTGAAAGACTGTTTTTATCTCAGACACAGACCGTTTACAGTTCAGCAGCCTGTGGAGTGAAAGGTGGAAGTTGAAGGTTGAGGACGACAAGGAAGACTCAACCTTCGCTATTCGCTATAAGGTTCAAGCAGCCGCGGGTACCAGGGCATTAGGACTTTATTACTGAGAGCAGCGCGCTTAACAAGGATACAAGAGGGTGAAAGACTGCTTTTATCTCAGACACAGACCGTTTACAGTTCGGGAGCCTGTTGCGTGAAAAGTTGAAGTTGAAGGTTGAGGACGACAAGGAAGACTAAACCTTCGCTATTTACTATAAGGATCTTACAGAAAGCGCTTAAATAAGATACAAGAGGATGAAAGACTGCTTTTGTCGCAGACACAGACCGTTTACAATTCAGGAGCCTGTTGAGTTGAAAGTTGAAGTTGAAGGTTGAAGAAGACAAGACTAAACCATCGCTTTTCGCTATAAGAATCAAGCATTCGCGGGTAATAGGGCATTAGGACTTTATAACTAAAGGGTGTTTTTTATTTAGAGGTATAGAACTTTGAATTGAAATAAAACACAAGAAAATTATTTTTATGTCCATCAATTTGGCTTTATTGGAAGGATAATTTTATGGCATTAATGTTTAAATATAATTTCGGGCATGTAGCCGTCGCGGCTGGTTCGAATAAAGCCAAGTCTAGAGGTCCAATATTCCACCACTTTTTCGAGCATTTGGGGCCGTATGTCGGCAATAACGCCAAGAATGTTGGCTTCCAAGTCCCCTAACATTTGTGGCGTAGACGAGCGACTTCACGTATCCCCAAAAGAAAATAATCCAATGGTGTCAAATCACAAGATCTTGGTGGCCAATTGACAGGTCCATTCCGGGAAATTATGTGCTCATCTAATGTTTTCTTCAATAAATCGATTGTGACGTGCGCTGTGCGGCATGTAGCGCCGTCTTGTTGCAACCACATGTTATCCACGTTCATGCCATCCAATTCGGGAACAAAATAGTCGGTTATCATGGCTCTTTACCGGTCTCCATTAACGGGAACTGACTCTCCAGAATCATTTCGGAAGAAGTATGGCCCAATGACTCCATCAGCCCATAGAGCACACCAAACAGTTAGTTTTTGTGGATGTAATGGCGTCTCAAGGGTCTCATGTGGATTCTCTTCACTTCAAATGCGGCAGTTTTGCTTGTTGACGTAGCCATTCAACCAAAAATGAGCCTCATCACTGAACAAAATTTTGCTATGTAAATCAGCATCGAGATCAATCTCATTTTCGGCTCATTTTCGGGGCTTTAATTCTTGCACAAGCTAGATCTTGTAAAGTCGTAAGCCAAGATCTTTGCGCAAAATCTTCCATAAAGTTGATGGACAAAGCTTCAATTACTGTGCACGGTGGCGAATCGATTCATTCGGGTCCTCTTCAACACTTTGCTCTACAGCGGCAATTGTTTCTTCGGTGCGCTCTGTTCAACGTCTCTGCTGATAGAGTAAACGTAATGCGAAAACGATCCACGGTTAGCCGAATTAATTGCTCAGATGGACAATTATGTCGACCATAAAATGGATGGAGCTTGTGGTAAACTTCGCGAACTGAACCATTATTTTCGAAATAAATTTGCACGATTTGCAAGCGTTGTTCATTTGTCAACCTGTTCATGATGAAATGCCAAACCAAACTGAACATAAATGACATTAGAGTTGCCTGATTTGACCACAAAATGTCAGTTTTAACTCCGTTATATGAGATAAAAATTCGTTATGAGCAGCGCCCTTACCAAGGATGCAAGAGGAAAGACTGCTATTATATCAGATACAGACCGTTAACAGTTTGGGAGCCTTTGAGTTAAAAATAACCAAAGGCTCCCAAACGGCTATAAGACTGGCTGAAATTGTTTTTGCTGAAGGGCATCCAGTTCGAACGAGCTCGGAACTCGCAATGATTAGGTGCGATGGACTGCCGCGCTGAAGGTCTGGAATCGATTCCAAGCCGTAGTAAGACCTAAATGGTATTTGACAAATTATCCGTGTAGTATCAATTTACAAGAAATCCTTGCCTCAACTGAGCCGATCAGATTGGAAATAAAACAGGATGTCTAGCTTTAGTGCAAGAAGTGAGTTGTTGTGAGAAAAACCTGGATACTGACGAGCTTGTTGTGAAATGTTCATCCCCATCAAGGTATCCGTTCGAAACAATTTTCGAAACGAAAGTCAGTTCCAATCGTTATTCAATTTCCTTTTGAGGTATCCGTTGCATAACAAAATAAAAAAAGATACAATCGCGTTCGATTGATTTCGCAGCAATACTTTGTCGGACAATTTGGAGACAATTCAACACACAGCTGTAAAAAATTGTTGACTTAACGCATATCACCGATGCGCGATCATGTGCGTTGCATTTCGTCAGAAGATCTGTTTGAAATGCTTATCGAAAAATATTCCTCGGTAGAAAATTCTCCGGTTTCGAATAAATCAGAGAAAATTCTCTTCCGAATGGATACCTCGATAGGGGTGGTTATGTGGAACCCTTAGCTCCATTTGAACCCTCTTCCACTTTTCTACGCGTAACAGCGGTATAGGAAATAAATAAATAGCTATAGTCCCAGCACTAAAACTAGACTGATGCAGGTAAAAGAACGAAGATTTATCGCCTCTAGGTTCGTCAGACCACTGTATCATATCAATGAATTTTTTCGTACTCCAAATTCTGTATGGCAACAAGAAGCTTTTTCTTTGGGAGGAATTAAACATTTTTGTTAGAAATTTTAACTGGTCACTATATATTTCCTTGATAGTGAAGTGGACGCTGCAGCTGTTATGATATCAAACATCATTCACCTTGATATGAGATCCTTTATTCCCAACAGAATTAAGAGTATCAGACCATAGGAGAGGCTGCAAAGAAGCTATCAGGTTGAGAGAGACAAACTTTCGGTTCTACAAGACCAACCCAACAGAGCAAAACAGAGCAAAGTTCAAACAAGCCAGAAATGACTGTAATGCCCATTTAAAGCGTGTCAAATTCCCCTATGACCAGAAGTTGAGCCAAAAAATTCTACAATGTCCCAGAGGTAGTAAAAACTTTTGGTCATTTGTTAAAAATATAAAAAATTCGGCCAAATCATCAATTCCGACGCTCATTCACAATGACATTCCAGCTGTCAGCTCTTTAGACAAAGCCAATCTGCTTGCCGCGCATTTCGCAGTCAATTCTACATTGCCAGATTGTGCCCAGTCTCCTCCTGTACTTGAGAACGCAGATCATTCTATGGGACAAATTCACTTTCATACTCGAATAGTTGCAAGAGTTTTATTTGATTTTGACATTCACAAATCCGCTGGTCCAGATGGTATATCCCCCATTATTCTGAAGAGGTGTTCTTCTAGGCTAGCAAAACCACTGCGTAAGCTTTTGTATCTATCCTACTCATTAGGACACTTTCCGAGGAGATGGAAAATAGCATTTGACCAGCCTGAACCTTTTTCTCTCTCCAACTACCGACCAATTGCACTTACGTCCCTTCTTTCCAAGGTCATGGAAACGCTGATAAATCGTCAGCTTATGAAATATCTCGAAACACGAAAACTTCTCAATGACCGGCAGTATGGTTTTCGCAGCAACAGGTCTACTGGTGATTTGATGACATATCTCACCGAAAAGTGGAACCAATCAATCCACCATGGTGGCGAAAGCAAGATTGTTGCGCTTGATATTTCAAAGGCATTTGACAGGGTTTGGCGTCAAGCCCTTTTGTCGAAAATTCGTGCATTTGGAATCGACGAAAAACTTCTTCTATGGATTAGACATTATCTTTCGAAACGTTTGATTCAAGTTGTTTTGGATGGTTTCAAGTCTGCAACTCAACAAATAAATGCTGGTGTCCCTCAAGGCTCAGTTTTGTCTCCGACTCTTTTTCTCATTTTTATACCCTATCCCATAGGGGTATATCAGTTTTGACATTAAGTTTGTAACATAGAGAAATAATTTCGATAGATATACCTCAAAGTATAAGGATCGATTCAGAATCGCTAGCTGAGTCGATTAAGCCACGTCTGTCTGTCCGTCCGTCCGTCCGTCTGTGTGATACCGATTTTTGGGCCTTAAATTTTGAGCTAGAGTGTTGAATTTTGGTATATAGACTCTATGGCCGATGAAGCAGAACAAGTGTAAACATTTTTGAAATCCGCCCACTGCCACGCCCCCTTTTTAGAAGAACGTAGTTTGTAGCCAAACTGTAAGGAATTTTAATAAAGTATCTGAGAAGCATGTTTAGACAATCCTAACATCTATATTTCGTCCATACAAAGTTTTTTGCCACGCCCACTTTTTGGGGGCGTTTTTAGTAAAAAAAACGCTTTTTGTCCAAATTTTAAAAAGTTCAATAAAACGTTTGATGCAAATACTTCCGTAATGATAAAATAAACATTTTGTCTGTAGATCATTGATAAACTGTCTGAACAATATGTTGCGACAATGTAATTTTCTGTATTTCATGGCCATAAAGCCTACATTTTGAGGATATTAATTTTAAGGATGGGATGGGATAGGGTATTCAACGATCCGCACAGCGGATTGTAGCCTTCTCATACGTTTATAAATGATCTCCTGTCTGTAACTTCTAATCCAATTCATTCCTTCCCTGATGACAGTTCCCTTAGCTTCTCATATTCATCTTCGAACGTCAAAATATGTTAAGTTCATTGAATTCCGACTTTGACAGCATTATCAAATGGAGTTAATCCAACAGAGTAGATTTCAATGCTTCCAAAACACAATGCTGTCTTCTGCCATTAAAGCGAAACCAAAATCTTCAGCCATTATCCATGAAAGGCACTTAGGTCGAAGAAACCGAAAGCTTCCCATGCTAGGTATGTGTGTTAGTAACGACTTATGTTGAAACGACCACATATTCGAAGTTGCTAAAAACGCAGCGAAATGTCTAGGTTTTCTTAATCGATGTAAGAAATATTTGACACCCTCTGATCTGGCCACAATATATAAAGCGTTTATAAGCCCTAAACCTGAATTCAACGCCCACGTCTGGTCAGGTGCACCAAAATCAACATTGCACCTACTAGATAGGATTCAAACGCGTGCGAAAAAAACTTATAGGAGACATAAGAATAGCGAACTCCTTAGTTTCGCTCGAACATCGTCGAAAAATCTCCTGCCTAACCTTGTTTTATCGATTTGTTTTTCCCTTCCATTTTAACTTACAGACGTTTAAAACCAATGCGCATCGGTATCTCCTTTCTTCATATATACCCGAATTTCTTTAATGCTCGCACTGTGTTAAAACATATAAAGGGTATTCATAACCCTTAGCGCAAATTTAAAAAAAAAACTACAATTGGCTTCTATCTATGCCATAAGAGATTCGATAATATCTTTGGCTCAACTCCAAAATTATCCTGTGGTAAGACCAACACTAACATATGGCATCTTAGGTTGTTTGGTTTAAACTCCACGCTCAAGACCACCAATCTCATTGGTATATTGAAGAAGATGGAGAGAATAGTATACGCTCGCACTATATGATCGATAAGGATCGGTGAAATCTAAACCTAGGTTCCTGGTCCGATTAATATTTTTGAACAGATCATCCAAAGTAATTTATCGCACATGATAGTGCGACATAATGTTTGAATCAACTATTTTTGACAGCTACGCTTTGAATTTCTTCCGAAATTGTCGGGCGAATTTGTTTCGAACGGATACCTACTGAGACTGACCTCCGATATATTGAGCATTTTCCTGAACTAATAAATTGAGAACAACTGCCATCTGACTCATATCCACGAGCTGTTAGTGGGTTGCATGTGGTTTTTGCCTTCTTTGCATTTTGACTCTCACACCAGCATGTTATCTTTTTTAATTATCGAAACTAACTTTCGTTTCTAAAATTCCTCGAACGGAAAACTGAATAGGGCTGAATATTTAATCTTTGCCCTCTAGAACTTTTTTTATCCAAAACTACCGGCATCCAATTTCCCTTCGACTATGAAAATAATGCAGCTGGAAGATAGCCTGACTAACCATGCAAATATCCTCGAAAAACCTATAAACACAATGAACCACAACCACAGTAAATTTCTTTGGATTAACTTCATCCTGGATAGTTGAAATTCATTTCCCAGCATTACTCCAAATCACTCTCAGAATAAAACCCCAAGAATAACCCCATCTGTTGCCACACAGCAAGCTGTTTTTCTCCGTACACAACTTGACTTCCATAAACAAGTAACAACCTGCAAAAGTTTTCTTTTTTATAAGAAAAACACTAAACAATTATCAAAACCAAATACCGCACAAGTTTCAACTGTCTTTTGCACTCAAGACCCTATGTGTATCTTAAGTGTACACTTGTTCAGGGCGGAAAAAAACCGATATTCATAGACTCGAGGAAAGCCACTCCAATTAACAAGGCAAACAAAGTTCCCTAAGACCACCTACTCTCCTTAAGCCCCGAAATGTAAACACCATCTTGACGTAAGTGTTCACACAATTAAACTTCACACCAAATACACCCACACACACTCATTCACATAGAGGGATAAGTTAGACATTTCAACCCCCTACCACCATATGTCATGGGGTGGGGGTTGGTACCCCACAAAGTCCCATTAGAAATCGATTAGTTCAATATAAATATGAGGAGAAAAAAAAACGAATTGAAAAGAAGAACGAAAGGAGTATAAGGACGAAAGCAAAAACTAGTTACTCACCCCACAAACACACCCGTATCGAAGTAATGTGTGTAATAGAAAATTGTAACCACCGTTATTGCAAGCAATGCCAACACACATCTCCGCACATTTATCGCCTTCAATAGTGGCAATCCGATGCAGCAGCGTGTAATTATGTTGCAGCATCCCAGGGATGAACATGCACTACCACTACTGTTGTAGGATGTGCCACCACCACCGCCGCCGCCGCCATTGTTGGCAGAACCATTGCCACAGAACTTGCCATTGGAATGATGATGACCAGAATTCACAGAACCACCAGAACTAGCTGCAGCTGGCAGAAGACTTGCCGTCGAAGACGTTACCGACAATGATGGCCGTATGTGTGGTGCTACACCACCCATCTCGCAGTCGAACGGGGATTTGCTGTAGCCACCACCCAGTAGGGGTGAGTGTGACTGGTCGTCAAAGGGTGAACCGGGTGCACTGTCAGCTTTTTCATATTTTTGAGATTTCCCAGGTATTACTGTCGAATTTGATGGCGGCAGCTGATGTGATGTCAGATGTGATCCTCCTCCTACTCCTCCATGGTGGTGCTCCCTCATCGGGGAGGACCTCTTCTTTTTGTTTGGTTTCTGTGACGCCGACGTCGTTAGTGTGTTGGTGGGTGGTGGCAATTGTAACAACGGTGATGCTGTCGGTGATGGTACTGATGATGATGACGAAGACGACAACGATACAGACGATGATGATAGTGTTTCTCCGGCGGACGAGGAAGTTTGCTGATGGTGATTATGTTGGCCATTGGAATCCCATAATGGAGACTTTTCGGATACCGTCATGTTGATGGAGGTATTTTTTTTTCTCTTCTTCACTTTGACAAACGACTCTCAGGGAGATTTCGTTTCTTGGGTTTACTTGAGTTTTTTTCTTTTTTTTTGGTTGCTTTGGCTCGTTTTGACGTAATATCGTAAGTTACGATATTGCAATTTTATGGCACAAAATGTAATCAATTTACAAAAAAAAAATATATATGTCTCTCGATAGGTGGCCCGTTTCAAACCCTGATATTGTGTGCGTTTTTTTTTGCTCTTGTCAAATTTTTTTTTTAAACTTAATTAAGTACGGCACAGAAAATAAATGTTAATAAAAAAATAAAATTTAATTAACTTAAAGCTGTTTAAACACTAACACTATATTTTAAAAATATATTTCGTCGGTATACAAGGAGTATAAATTAAACACTTTACGTTCAGGCAACTAGAGAACTGAATTAATTTTACTTTCTTAACTTTTCCTTCTTTTTTGTTTTGTTGTGGACAGAGTAAACGTCAAATAAAAAATATTAATAAATAACTAAAATCGTATCACTCTGGTATTTTTTTTTATATTGCTATTAAGCGAGTTTAATCGCCATTTGATATGTTTCCAAATTTTAATATAACCAACAGTTTGCGAACGCGCTATTGCCATTTTCTTGTCTATTGTCAGCTGACGTTTGGATATTTTCTTCTGTCACTGTCACCAAATCACTTGTTATGCATTTTTGTGTACTCTTCGTGCTGTCAATTTGTGTCAACGACATTGAGAGTGTGTTGTTGTTGAAGTTTTTTTTTTAGATTCCCGGTGAAATGTATTGCCGCCGCGGTAGTGATATGTGTTGAGATACGTCTGACTCGCGTTCAGTTGTCACACAAACTGTGTGCGTGACAGCGGTGACGTTTAATTTGGATGGTTCCGTTTTTTTTTTTTTTTGTTGGGTCGTCTAATCAGCTGATTTGGTTGTGTTGTTTGCTCTGCAATTAGAAAGTGAAAATGTCTACATGAATATTAATCGAATTGACGTTCGTTTTGAACAGATAAGTGAGTGAAGGAAGGGGACAGGGGGGTCAATTTGGCGAAGCAGTGTAATAATCATTTTTTCGTTGTTTCTCTTTTTAATACATTTCGCGCGTTAAGTGATTTAAATTGTGTTATCAATTTAATGAATTCAGACATAGAGAGTGGTTGAGGTCATAGTGTGGTCAAGGAGTTTGAGGTTTTTTTTTGGTTGTGATGATTGTTATAGGGTCTGGCTATTAGAATACCAATGCTAATTGCGGATGATGTAACGTCGCCCTTAGAGAGTACTTGAACGTTTTGAGTGTTTTCACAATTATCAACGAAAAGTGTACGCATTCCCTAGGAGTTGGGTAATTTTTTGATGTCAAGATCATTGGGGCACTGGCGGTTATTTATTTGATGTTTTCATTGTTCACTGCTGGATGTAATGGCGCAGTTTATTTGTGTATATTGGACGTTTTCGTTGTGTGATTATGTACTTAGGGTGATACACTTGCTAAAAGTCTCAGTATGTCGAAAGTTTTCATCGGATTCTGAAATCTGTAATATGTCCAAAGCTAGTTTTTTAAATTTACTTTAGCCGCTTCTTTTGAAAGGGAAGGCCGATGGGCGTTGTTTTCACATTTCTGTAAATTGCAATGCAGAACTGAGTTTGATTTAGGAATGAATCTCTATATTTCATAGTACGTCCGAAGATAGACCTGAGGGTAAATTGATTAGCTTTCATGGCACGGTTACTATTGGGTTGAATATTTGAAGGGACGGAATGCAACTGGCTATTTCGTTTGAACATTGGTTGTTAAAATAGCGATAGAACAATGTAAGGCAGGAGATAATTTGACAATTTTCGAGCGAAACTAAGGAGTTCGCTATTCTTATGTCTCCTATAAGTTTTTTCGCACGCGTTTGAATCCTATCTAGAAGGTGCAATGTTGATTTTGGTGGTAAAAGAGTGTTAGGCAGGGGACAGAAACATTCCTGTTCAAGCGATACTAGAGAGTTCACTACACATGGGTCTCCCATCAGTTTTATCGCACGCTTTTGTATCCTATCCAGTAGGTGCAAGGATGTTTTTGCTGCACCTGACCAGATGTGGGCGTTGGAACGATGTTTGAGGAGTACATACGCTTTATATATCCTGCCAGGCCAGTCACCCGCCAGTTTTTATCCGCAAAAATAAAAAAAACTGGCGGGTAATCGGGGATTACACGGGCAGCGATCATCAATTCATTTTTTGATTTAGAAGAAAACCAGCAAACTCCTATCTGGCGCCGTACACTAGCACCGATAGGAAACATCAACAGGCTAAACGAAGAGCTTTGAAGAAGGAGCAAGTGCTGTGCTGCAAGTACAAGGAACCGCTGAAGTAAAAGTTAAAGCCACGAAATAGCTGAGCTCCGCATGAGATTTCTATAACTTAGGCACATAGTCACCAAGGGAAGGAGAAGACACGCTTAAAATATAAAGGAAGCTCTAGCGGAGTTCAGAACAAAGAGATCCCAGCTCTAGAGGGCCAGCAATTTGAGCAAAAAACGGAAGTGGGAGAATCTCCTCCGTGATATAAACAGCGACCACTGGGGCTAAGCTACAAGATAGTTATGCGGAAACTGGCTGAGCTCCACATGAGATTTCTATAACTTAAGCGCATAGTCACCAAGGGAAGGAGGACACGCTGAAAATATAAAGGAAGCTCTAGCGGAGTTCAGAACAAAAAGATCCCAGCTCCCAGGGCCAGCAATTTGAGCAAAAAACGGAAGTGAGGGGATTTTCGCCGAGACATAAACATCGACCCCAGGGGGCTAGGTTGTTCAACATGTACAACAGCAGTCTTGAAGAAGGAGCCTTGACAAGAACTGGAAAAAACAAAAATTGGTACTGATCAGCAAAGGAAAAGGAGACCCAGACTCCCCTCCTGCGTACAGGCGCTTATGTATGCTGGACACTAAGGGGAAGATCATGGAAAAGTTGCTGAAATCACGACTCACAGATGCAGTGCAAAGAGCACGAGACTTGGCATGACGGCAGTATGGGTTCAGAAAAGGACGCTCTACGGTGAATGCTATTGAAGAAGTGGTCAAAGCTGCACAAACCGCCCAACAGGGAAGCCACCGCTCTAAGAAGATCGTTTTGCTGGCAACCCTGGACGTAAGAATTGCATTCAATTCAGCTAGGTGGAGCGATTTACTACATGCACTAGGAATTAAATTCAACACCCCAGCTTATCTATTACATATGATGAAGGACTATCTCAGGGATCTGGAGCTGATCAAAGAGACTACTGAATGCCCTCGAAAGAAGGAAGTAACATCTGGAGCAGGGATCAAGGTAAAGATGCGGATATCCACCACGCCACAACAAACTAGATATACTGTGAAAAAATTTAATGTAATCGACAGAGACCGCCAAGACCTCGCGCAACGCGTATCCCTTAACCTCTCGATTCACACAACACCACCAGCATCTAATGTCAAAGAACAATGGCAACGATGCCAACAAGCCATTAGATCAGCCGCAACTGATGTGCTAGGTTTCTCGCGGCCACCCATGGTTTGATGAGGAATGCCGACAGATGCTCGCAGCCAAGAACGAGGCCTACAAGGCTAAGCTGCAGGTGAAGACGAGAGCTGCCATTGAGCTCTATAGGCAAAGAAGAAGGGGAGAACATCGGCTTTTCAGAAAGAAGAAAAAAAACAAGAAAAGCGCGCGATCGAGGATATAGAGAGGTGCCACTCCAGGAACGATGTTCGCAAGTTTTACCAAAGTGTAAAACGTCAAAGCCAAGGACACAAGGCTCGAACAAAATCCTGTCGAGATGAACAAGGAAATGTCGTAGTTGAGACACAGTCGATGCTGAACCACTTCTGCAGACTGTTAAACGGCGATGACGAACAACATTCCGCTGTCAGGCAGAACGAACCATTTAATATTGGCAACGACAACGAAAACTGCCAACCACCCGACCTAAGTGAAGTGAGGATAGCTATATCTAAACTTAAGCTTAATAAGGCTACCGGAAATGACGGCCTTCCCGCTGAGCTTTAAAAAGCTGGCGGAGATGATTTGGTAAGCAACATCCACCAACTCGTAAGCCAACTGGTCGGTTGAAAGCATGCCTGAAGAATGGAACCTCAGCATCGTTTGCCCGATCCACAAAAATGGAGACCCTCTGAACTGCGCCAACTACAGAGACATAAGTCTACTCAACATCGCCTACAAGATCCTATCTGCCGTAACATGTGAACGCCTGAAACCGTTTACCAACAACCTGATCGGCCCTTATCAGTGTGGTTTTAGGCCAGGAAAGTCCACAATCGATCAAATTTTCACACTTCGACAGATCCTGGAAAAAACCCAAGAAGTCCAAATCGATACCCACCACCTATTTATCGATTTCAAAGCCGCATACGACAGCATTTATAGAGACGAACTATACAGAGCCATGTCTAGTTTTGGTATACCGCCCAAACTAGTCCGTTTGTGTAGGATGAGGATGGAGATTTGTTGCTGCACAATCAGGGTCGGAAACGACCTCACCGACATATTCGATGCCAAAAAAGGATTTAGGCAAGGCGATGCGCTGTCATGTGACTTTTTCAATTTGATTCTTGAGAGGATTATGCAAAACTCCCGAGCCAACACCGGATGCTCAATTTTCCAAAAATCGGTGCAACTACTAGCATACTCCGACGATATGTGATGTTATAGCCACGTTTGCTAGTATAGAGAAGAACTGGCAAAAATTAGCAGTAAATGAGGGAAAGACTAAGTATATGCTGTCAACACGAAAGGACACACAACATCGACGAATTGGACAGAACGTCACCATTGACAGATATAACTTTGAGGTAGTACGGGACTTTGTCTACCTCGTCTCCGCTATTAACTTTGACAACAACATCTCGTCAGAAATCAAACCAAGAATTACTCTTGCCAATCGCTGTTTCTTCGGGAAAAGAAGGCAATTTAGTAGTAAAGCCCTCACTCGAACTACTAAGGAGATCCTATATAAGACCCTGATTATCCCAGTCCTGCTCTACGGCGCTGAAGCATTGACCGTATCCCGTACCAAAAGCGGATGAAGAAATCCTTGGTCGATTCGAGAGAAAAATTCTTCGAAAAATCTTCGGTCTCGTTTGCGTTGACGGGCTATGGAGACGAAGCTTCAACCACAAACTATACGAGTTGTACAGCGACATACCCCTAGTCAAAAAAAAAACTCCGCATTGGACGTTTAAGATGGCTAGGACATGTAGAACGAATGGACACCAATACTCCGGCTCGCAGAGTCTTCAATTTCCAGCCAGACGTCGGACGCAGTAGAGGAAGACCTCTCCTTAAGTGGCGCGACCTCAACCAACTTAGAGTGCGCAACTGGAGGCAGTTAGCTAAGTACCGGGCTAATTGTAGAGGCATCTTGGTTGAGGCACAGGTTCATCCCGGACTGTAGCGCCACTTAAGTAAGTAAGTACGTAATATTTCATCCATGTCCTAGAAGTCTGTAAAGGAAGTTTAATGATGTGTTAAATCTTCTGGTTGTGATTCTGAGATTCTCGAACCCCCAGGGCATCACAACGAACCTACATTGATCTTAGTACATCTGGAATAGGCTTCTCATCTCCCCAATAATTCATTATCCCGACCTTATTTTAGAATCTGAATTTAATTTTCATCTCTAAAAGCGTTTCTAGCCATTAAAAGAAAGCCCCCCATATGTGCTCGTGTATTTTTTCCTAATAAGCCCCACCACGTGCTGTAAAGGCGGCCAAAGTAAAAAGGTCAAATTTATTCGACTTGATGGCCCATAACTACACATTTGAAATGCCCAAACAAGCTCAAATGAAGTCATTAAAATAAACACGTGTGTTTTTCTTTTTGAAATGATTATGGAAATGTATTCACTCATATATCACCGTCTAATACATTCATGGTCCATTTGCGTGTATCCCATTTTTGGCGCATAAAAATCAATCAATTCGCCCACTGGAGTGTGCCCCAAATTAGAGTTTCCAAAAATGGTATCAGACATTATTTTCAAGTCGTATAATTCAGAGCAATAAAAATAAATTGGGACTACTTAGTTATAAATAAAAAAAAAATCAAGCTACCTATAGAAAGCCATAACTTAGATACTACTTTACTATACTTATGGACTCAAGACCTTAGTCCGAGACACTTTTACTTAAGCAAAAAAAATAAAATTTCATTTATATTGGGCACCATTCTGACGCCACAAAATTACAATTACACCATCAATGGTTCATAAAAGTGTCAATGCATGTAACGGAACTTTGTCCGATAAGTCAGTCAAAAATAATCGCTGCAAGATAACTTTAAAAGATCGCCGGAGATAGCCACGCATTGCCCTCTGAAAATGAAAAATCAACGGAGATAATAAATTTTTTTTTCGGAAAGTACACCGCGCACAGTGGGGTATCCGACGGCATACCTTTAACGGATCTATTTCAAAATACAAAATGACATTCAGTGTCGACAAAATACTATCGATTTCACATTGACAATGTTGCCATAGATTAGGTGGGGAAGTACACCTGTTATCTGACATTTATTAGTGAGTTGGGGAAAAGGGGGAATTGATTATTTTAAGGGTTTCAGTTTCAGGTGTTTTTCAGTTGTACTTCTACTCTATTGTTAGAAATTAGGGAAACATTGTTATAACCAGGGATAACAAACAAGCTATCGACTTTATGCAAATCCGTTTCATGTCCCCCTGATTCCAAATATATGTATTTTATTTAGCCTTTTTTACCCGTTAGTGTCTTTTTTTGCATTTTTGGCTTTTTTTGACTTTTTTTTTGTCTTTTTTTGCATCAAAATCAAAATTCGTTATTTTGAAGATTGAATAAAGCCTCTAAAAAAAAATTCTTGAAATCAAAACTGCACGAAAATGTTTGTGATTCTTAGTTTCGAATAAAAACCCGATCCTAACACAAAACAGGTTTTCTGGCTCTCGACATAAGGCATAGACGGTAGTGTTCAAATCTAGGAATTTTTTTTTAAAGAATTGAGAAAAGTTAAAGTGCTAAAATGCCTAAAACAACTTGCAAGGAGGAAACTAAATTGAAAACTTTTGTAATGTAATTTGGATCAGACTATATCCGTTCGGATCTTGTACAAGTTGGCGCAAAAATAACCTTCCGATGTTTTTTGGCTGTAATTTAAAAAAAAATGAAAAACTTTGATTCTTCTTGTGGATTATTTTTATTTGGTCTTTTAATTTTTTTTACATCAAGTCGAGAATATGATGTCATGTTAATGGCCGCCGCCACAGTTGATTGTCATTTGAGCCCTTTTTATGGCATTTTCCATCACTTTGGCCAAAACTTCGGGCGATAGGTCCTCACATTCTTGACGGATATTGTCTTTAAGAGCTGCAAGAGTCTGAGGCTTGTTGACAAAAACCCGCGACTTCAAAAAGCCCCACAAAAAGAAGTCTGGAGCGGTCAAATCAGGCGATCTTGCTGGCCAGTGCAAATCGCCAAAACGGGAGATGAGGCGCCCGGGAAATGCATCCTTCAGCATATCGGTTGTGGCACGTGCAGTGTGTGCCGTTGCACCGTCCTGTTGGAACCACATGTTTTCCAATCCCAATTCATCAAGTTGCGGCAAAAAGAACTCGTTGATCATTGCTCTGTAGCGCTCATCATTCACAGTAACCGTTTGGCCCGCGACGTCTTCGAAGAAAAAAGGTCCGATGACTCCTCCAGTGAAAACAGCACACCATACAGTGACTTTGAGCGGGTGTAAGGCTCTTCGTGGGTTACACGCGGATTTTCAGTGCCCCAGAAGCGTAAATTTTGCTTATTTTCGTACCCGCTAAGATGGAAATGGGCCTCATCACTCATGAAAATCATCTTCCTCTTGGTGGTGATTAAGGATGGCTTGAGCGTATATTAGACGCGATTGGCGGTCAGCAGCTAACAGCTGATGCACCGTCTGGACTTTGTACGGAAACATCTTCAAATCTTGTACCAAAATTCGCTGTAAAGACCGTCGACTGATACCCATTTGCGTGGCACGTCGTCTGGTCGATTTCGACGGCGCTTCCATGACATCTTCGGCTACAGCAGCAATATTCTCTGCAGAACGGCTGCTCCGGGGTCTGCCACGCCTGGCGGCATCTCGTGTTGTGCCAGTCTCTTCGAGGCGAGCGGCTAAACTTCGCAGTGTTTCACCAGTAGGCGTTGGACGGCTAGGAAATCTGCGACGAAATTCACGTTGTGCCAAAGTCCCCGACCGATTATTGCTCAAATAAATAGTCACCAATATTCCGCGTTCTGGAGCAGTGTAGCGTAACATTGTTTATTAACGTGTATTTCGCATGTGTTTACTACACAAATGTCAAAACAGAACTGACATTAGGGGCCAATCGCAAAATTTATAGCATTTTCTGATAGGAGGATTACTTTTGCGCCACCTTGTACATCCAAAACCAAATGTACAAACGTATGCTCGAGCTACAGTATCCGATAACGCCCAAAAAAATATCTCACCTGACCCAGCTTCAAACGTATTTTCGATTATTCCTTCAAAATTTGAGGAACAAAGCAAAACGAATAAAATTATTTTTGACAGACTCGTTAAGCTCGAAAATAGTATTCGCAATAGAAGTACCACACCTTTAACATGAATAGATTGCTTAAAATTCTTACGTGTAATGCCAATGGCCTTTGGCAAAAACTTGGAGAACTTGAATTATTTATGCAGGAAAGAGATATAGACATCTGTTTAATATCCGAAACTCACGCAAAGAGTAATTCGAACTTAAAAATTAAAGGTTACCTCGACTATCATCGAATAAGGCTAGAGGTGGAGCCTCACTATATATAAAAGAGTGTATCGAACATTCGATTGATCCTAAATTAGAAATCGAAACAATGCAAGTAAACTCTACACAAGTCAAAAGCAGACAATCCTTTCTGAAGATATCGTCTATTTACTGCCCACCACGATGCAAGGTTGACAAAATTGACTTTGAAAACTTGCTTAAGTCCCTTGGACAACGTTTTGTCATCGGAGGGGACTTTAATGCAAAACATACATTCTGGGGATATAGATGCATATCACAGATTGGTAGGATGCTTTATGATGTAGGTAGAAAGTACAATATCGAATGTCATTCTACGGGAAAACCAACTTACTGGCCAACTGATGTTAGAAAAATACCGGATTTGATCGATTTTTTCATTGTAAAAGGTCTGCCGTCCAATCGAATCAAAGTTGAAGAATGCTTTGATCTTTCCTCTGATCATTCTCCAGTCATTTTAACAACGAGCAAGTCACTGATTAGAAATGAAAAACCACCCAGATTAACAAACGCGAAAACCAACTGGGAAGGTTTCAAAAACGTTATTGAAAATAATATCCGACTGGGTGTATCGCTTAGAACCCCATTGACCTCGAAGTTGCGGTATCTATACCATCCAAAAAGCAGCATGGAATAATACTTCTCAACAAAACAAAATAGTTAGCTATAGTAAAATTAAGTACCCCCGAGAAATACAAGATTTAGTAAGACAAAAAAGAAAAGCTCGTAAAAGATGGCACCAAACTCGTGCCTATTTACTTACTTACTTAAGTGGCGCTAAAGTCCCGGATGAACCTGGACCTCAACCAAGATGCCTCTACAATTAGCCCGGTCCTTAGCTAACTGCCTCCAGTTGCGCACTCCAAGTTGGTTGAGGTCGGTTTCTACTTGTGCGCGCCACTTAAGGCGAGGTCTTCCTCTACTGCGTCCGACGTCTGGCTGGGAATCGAAGACTCTGCGAGCCGGAGTATTGGTGACCATTCGTTCTACATGTCCTAGCCATCTAAAACGTCCAATGCGGAGTTTTTTTTTGACTAGGGGTATGTCGCTGTACAGCTCGTATAGTTCCTGGTTGAATCTTCGTCTCCATAGCCTGTCAACGCAAACGGGACCGAGGATTTTCCGAAGAATTTTTCTCTCGAATCGACCAAGGATTTCTTCATCCGCTTTTGATACGGTCCATGCTTTAGCGCCGTAGAGCAGGACTGGGTCTTATATAGGATCTCCTTAGTAGTTCGAGTGAGGACTTAACTACTAAATTGCCTTCTTAGCCCGAAGAAACAGCGATTGGCAAGGGTAATTCTTCGTTTGATTTCTGACGAGATGTTGTTGTCAGAGTTAATAGCGGAGCCGAGGTAGACAAAGTCCCGTACTACCTCAAAGTTATATCTGTCAATGGTGACGTTCTGTCCAATTCGTCGATGTTGTGTGTCCTTTCGTGTTGACAGTCTTACCCTCATTTACTGCTAAACCCATTTTCGCCGCTTCCTTCTCTATACAAGCAATCGTGGATGTGACATCACGTTGAGTCCTACCATTGATGTCAATATCGTCAGCGTATGCTAGTAGTTGCACCGACTTTTGGAAAATTGTGCCTCTGGTGTTGGCTTTGGAGTTTTGCACAATCCTCTTAAGAATCAGATTAAAGAAGTCACATGACAGCGCATCGCCTTGCCTAAATCCTTTTTTGGTATCGGATGTGTCGGTGAGGTCGTTTCCGACCCTGATGGTGCAGCGAGAATTCTCCATCGTCATCCTACACAAACGGACGAGTTTGGGCGGTATACCAAAACTAGACATGGCTCTGTATAGTTCGTCTCTATAAATGCTGTCGTATGCGGCTTTGAAATCGATAAATAGGTGGTGGGTATCGATTTGGACTTCTTGGGTTTTTTCCAGGATCTGCCGAAGTTCGAAAATTTGATCGATTGTGGACTTTTCTGGCCTTAAACCACACTGATAAGGGCCGATCAGGTTGTTGGTAAACGGTTTCAGGCGTTCACATATTACGGCAGATAGGATCTTGTGGGCGATGTTGAGCAGACTTATGCCTCTGTAGTTGGCGCAGTTCAGAGGGTCTCCTTTTTTGTGGATCCGCGCCATTCTGACCAGGGTAATTAAAGTGCTGCTGTTTCACGTCTTGTTATCGACACTCGCTTTTATCGTTTAGCAAGTCAAATCCGGTTGGATGAGACTAGTACCCGATGGTTACCACTTGGAGGTAAAAAATAAGCACATTTGATGTGTAGTCAGAGTTGCGAGCATTGCCAAGTTAAAGCCAATCAGAGTCTACCCTCGTTCTACAACACCCAACCATCTTTCGAACTTAACTGATGGATATTTTTGACCTAATAGTTTGCGCAAAGTTATTAGTTTAGGCTACTGCACCCATATTATCAAACAGAGTATTTTTAAATTAAAAGGCTCACCTGTCGTCAAGACGATGTCCTATGAAACTTATTAGATTCGCCTTGTTGTCCAATTATACGGTTATATTTTGATCAAACGAAAGGAATTGATTTTACATTGGCCCATGTGCAATTATACCTGAAATGCACTTTCAAGACGCACCAGCAAAGTCAGGGGAATTAATTCAGAAATACCTATTTTTGGTGCAACTGTGTCATCCGTAAGGAATAAGGGTCTTCTTTGACAACCAATCCTGTGTGCCAAACCGGGTGGGTTGCCTCTAAAATACCAATTTTTGGCGCAGCAGGCTTGTTAGGACCGAGGATCTACCTTTTTTGACAAATATCCATGTGTCTTGCACGATGGTGGACCCTACAGTGTTTTCTTGACAGTTAATACGACTTGGATGAATTAATGTAGAGCCATTTTGGTCCCCCTACGACCGGGCTTGTCAGCTAGGGGAAATTTGATTGAAAATCAATTAAATCGAAGGTACATACCAGAAACCAATGTAAAAACCAACTACAACTCATGAAATCGAAAGCCAGAAGTAGCCTTCCGTAACACTCACAAGACCAAACCGAAACCGCACCTATAAGTCATGAAGACCCAAAAAGTTTGAAATAGCCTTCCATAACACTCACAAGAGGTGTGGACATTGCAATCTACACCGAACCTAAGATGGAATTAGGAACAGCGGGAACAATACCAGAATTTTACTGACCTCTATGACTTTTTTAGGTCGATTGGCTAAGACCATTCTCGGACAAGTACCGATGCAGTAAAGTGGAATGATTATGATCTTCAACCCCAGATCAATGGAGGAAGAAGGAAGTCATCTCATCTTCACTTCATAAAAATAGTAGTTGGCCAAAGACCCTTTTGGCTTGGGCTATTTATTTTTATCGCGGGCATTCACCCATTCAGCATACGCACGAACTGAACATTTGCTTTATGTCAGAAATAAAATTAAATTCTGCGACAAAGAAGAACTAAGAGCCCCAAAGGCTTGAAAGAGCCTCATAGGAATCATAAAAGAAAATATGATGTGTGCTCGTGAACAGCAAACAAACAAAATACACACACACACAACAACAGTATCTAAATAAACGCCAGTCATAAACCTTTGATTGCTCGCTCTGCAATGAAACCTAATCCTTCTACTGAACCTACAGGAGAACACATGAACGAGTGGCGTAAAAATAACACGGAGTGGCACAACCAATTTTTCACTCCCTTTCCCTCTCAGAGACGCAGGTGTTCGTATAGATATCGTTCCCAGGTCATAAAACATCCTACGTTTGGGTATCTAAAACCCATTTGGAGATAGTCCCGAACAGTGATTGGTTGCTCCACACTATCTCGACCCGTAACCATTTAACTTCTGCACCAATATAGATGACCCAAAATAAAAAAAAAAAACAAAGGACCCAGCGAACATAAAAAGAATTAAAATTCACGATAATGGGGCACGTAGCCCCGGCTATGCTGGGGCATCATAAAAGTGAATTAGAATCAATCCGGAAATAACTCATTCATTTCAGCACTCACTCTCTCGCTCGGGCGAGTGTCTGTCATACATTTGCGTCAGAGAGACGGGATCCCTCCAGCGACGGACGGCAGTCACCATTCACCATTCGTTCATCCATTCAAAACTTAGCGCACTGCAGAGAGCGAGATGAGTCCATAGATCCGTGCACAAAAGTGTGTTGTATCTGCTGTCGCATCAATGGAACAGCTACGACAACAATGAAAACTAACGACTTTATCATTCATATGTGGGTCGTCCCTGAAGTTGGGGAGGGGCTGCCC
Source organism: Rhingia campestris (assembly GCA_932526625.1). Taxonomy (NCBI): domain Eukaryota; kingdom Metazoa; phylum Arthropoda; class Insecta; order Diptera; family Syrphidae; genus Rhingia; species Rhingia campestris. The sequence goes on from OW052184.1 coordinate 21,722,895, forward strand.
CCCTCCCCCCTCGAATATTAAATTCTTTTCCATGTCTATTTAGGAGCGGGTGTCAGTCTCTCCTTGGCTGAGTTTTTGTCGTTTTTTTTTGTGTCGACACGAATGATATATATTCACTTGGGAGCAACATAAATCACTGCGCGTTCACTGTGATTGTGGATTGGATGGATGGGAAGACTAGGCGGGGTGCAGATAATATGTTTTTAGGCCCATTTAGGTGTCTGTAAGGGTTGTATACTCTTAATGGGCCTACGACTATAAAACTCGGTTTAATTTCTCATAAATCCCCGAGCGATATACGAGTGCCAGTTGTACATATGTCGTCTATGGGAATTTCGAGAAAGACACTTCCAGAGGGACCAAGACGAGGCGAGCGCCATTTAACCCCACCCTCCCTTAGTTGGAAGAGTTGTTTTTTTTTATTTTATTGCATGCGGACTGTGTCAGTTTGTTTGTTTTTGTTGTTTGTATCTGTCTTGGATTCTGGGAATTGTTTCCATAATTGGACGTGGATACAGCTGGTTGGGTCCGTCTGGTATCTCCTGCGTCTATTTGTCATCATTTGAGGCGAACTGTAAACTTGTGTTTAATAAGTTAATTATTCATCTGGTTAAATTTGCCCAAATTGATGGCGATGATTACGTTGGAGATGATGAGCCAACGTTTTGATGATGGATGCGACGATGAGGGGGGATGCGTATGGCCCATTAGGAAGGATGGTGGCTTTGTAAATAATCTGGGTCAAGTGTCAGAAATTAGCAAGTGGTATATGTGGATGGGGTTTGGGGTGTTGTTCATCTCCGGTTGTGTATAGTGTGGCGAAACTAATTAGGGTGGAGGATGTTTTTTTCTTTGTTTAATGGAATCAACAGACTCGAGTTTGGGGAGATCGTGGCTATAAATATTTATGTGGGGCGTTCTCGTTATTTTTTTTTCTTTTTTCAATTGTATCTATATCGGGGCTTAATTATTAGTGCGTTTATCGATTGGTTCAAATTTTGAACAGTAGCAACAACTTGCGTTTTTATGTCGCTGACACGTTTTTGGAAAAGTCGGACAAAGTTTTGCGTTTTAGAAAACTGTATTTGAACATCGTGGAGATGCGCCAGAGTAATTTTATTCCAGAGGCAAGCAGACGTGGAAATGTTTTATCATAAGATTTTAGGTATATCAGCCTTACTTACTTAATTTAACAGGCTCCCGACCAGTTGGGCGCTCTGGCATCCTCTATCGCTCATTCATTCATTCGCTCGATGTAGTCGAGCCAATGTAGTCTACGTGCTTTTTTACCTTTTGTTTTACATCTGGGTGCAGGTCATAAAGATGCTCGCAGCCAAGAACGAGGCCTACAAGGCTAAGCTGCAGGTGAAGACGAGAGCTGCCATTGAGCTCTATAGGCAAAGAAGAAGGGAAGAACATCGGCTTTACAGAAAGAAGAAAAAGGAGCAAGAAAGGCGCGCGATCAAGGATATAGAGAGGTGCCACTCCAGGAACGATGTTCGCAAGTTTTACCAAAGTGTAAAACGTCAAAGCCAAGGATACAAGGCTCGAACAGAATCCTGTCGAGATGAATAAGGAAATATCGTAGTTGAGACACAGTCGATGCTGAGGATATGGAAGAACCACTTCTGCAGACTGTTAAACGGCGATGACGAACAACATTCCGCTGTCAGGCAGAACGAACCATTCAATATTGGCAACGACAGCGAAAACTGCCAACCACCCGATCTAAGTGAAGTGAGGATAGCAATATCTAAACTCAAGCTTAATAAGGTCGCCGGAAATGACGGCCTTCCCGCTGAGCTTCATAAAGCTGGCGGAGATGACTTGGTAAGCAACATCCACCAACTCATAAGCCAAATCTGGTCAGTTGAAAGCCTGCCTGAAGAATGGAACCTCAGCATCGTTTGCCCGATCCACAAAAAAGGAGACCCTCTGAACTGCGCCAACTACAGAAGAATAAGTCTGCTCAACATCGCCTACAAGATCCTATCTGCAGTAATATGTGAACGCCTGAAACCGTTTACCAACAACCTGATCGGTGTGGTTTTAGGCCAGGAAAGTCCATAATCGATCGAATTTTCACACTTCGGCAGATCCTGGAAAAAACCCAAGAAGTCCAAACCGATACCCACCACCTATTTATCGATTTCAAAGCCGCAAACGACAGCATTTATAGAGACGAACTATACAGAGCCATGTCTAGTTTTGGTATACCGTCCAAACTCCTCCGTTTGTGTAGGATGACGATGGAGAATTCTCGTTGCACTGTCAACACGAAAGGACACACAACATCGACGTATTGGACAGAACGTCCCCATTGACAGATATAACTTTGAGGTAGTACGGGACTTTGTCTACCTCGACTCTACGGGACTTTGTCTACCTTGACTCTGACAACATCTCGTCAGAAATCAAACGAAGAATTACTCTTGCCAATCGCTGTTTCTTCGGGCTAAGAAGGCAATTAAGTAATTAAGTCCTCATTCGAACTACTAAGGAGATCCTATATAAGACCCTGATCATCCCAGTCCTACTCTACGGCGCTAAAGCATGGACCATGTCAAAAATCCTTGGTCGATTCTAGAGAAAAATTCTTCGAAAAACCTCCGGTCCCGTTTGCGTTGACGGGCTATGGAGACAAAGATTCCACTACGAACTATACGGGCTGTTTAGCGACATACCTCTGGTCAAAAAAAAAACTCCGCATTGGACGTTTAAGATGGCTAGGACATGTAGAAAGAATGGACACCAATACTCCGGCTCGCAGAGTCTTCGATTCCAAGCCAGATGTTGGACGCAGTAGGGGAAGACCTTCCCTTAAGTGGCGCTCACAAGTAGAAACCGACCTCAACCAACTTGGAGTGCGCAACTGGAGGCATTTAGTTAAGGACCGGGCTAATTGGAGAGGCATGTTGGTTGAGGCCCAGGTTCATACCGGACTGTAGCGCCACTTAAGTAAGTAAGTACGTAAGTAGAATGGCGCGGAATGAATACCCGGTCTGCCATTCCAGGTTAACCTAGGTAAACTGCTTCGACATATTCGGACAACAGGTTTTCTAGGAATTTCAAGGGTAAGTCAGGCCCCTTGAACAAAGATGGTGGCGGATGAACCGAAAAGTCAACGGCAGCGCTCAATCCCTCAGTGGATACTGATGGCCCCATGTCCTAGGGGTATCAAATAAATTGGAACTGGCCCTCCAGGTTGGTGGTTGTGCTTTGGGTTAACTACCCACCCATGGAAAAAAAACCATTGTAACGAAACAACTAATAGCCTGGGAAAGGACTGATATTACTGTTGACGACCCGGCTAAATGAAAAAGGAAAACGACGTTCGTATCTGCACTTGGAATGTGAGAATATTAAGCAGGAGAGGTGCAGGCAAACAACTAGCGGAAGCCCGAAACTGCTACAAAGCAGATATTACTGCCATCCAGGAAATACGATGGGATGGGCCGGGCAAAAGAGGATGAAAAACTGTGACATCTACTATGGACCGTGATATAGTGAGCAGAAACAGCGACTATTCGGATGCGGATTTGTTATAAGTGCCAGACTTAGGCAAGAAGTCTTACATTTCCAAGACATTAGCGAACGCATTGTAACATCCGCATCAAGGCCAAATTCGCCAAAATAAGCCTTATATGCGCTCATGCTCCGACGGAGGAAAAAGATGATACAACTAAGGACTGCTTCTACCGACACCAAAAGACCTAAGCTTATTGACAAGAGCGCTATGCCACACTCTATCAATAGCTTTAGTGATATCTAGTGCAATAATTCTGAAACCCTTGGGTTCCGTTTTTCACTAAGGTAGACCATAAGATCACCCGTCGAAAACCATTTTGTCGGTCACTAAGCAGATGATTTTTTTTCGAGATATCTCATGAGCTGATAATCTTTATCACCTTAAAGGGTACTGAAGTTAGAGCTATGGCTCGGTTGTTTGGAATTGGCTGAACATGAGAAAGTTTCTTTCGATCCGGACATATGCCTGCAGAGGAAGAGTTTCCGTTGAGGTTTGGTCAGAGTGGAAAAACACCTCCAAACACAAGGAGAGGATTACATCAGGACCAGAATCTTAATTGCATTTGAAATATTTAAGGACTTAAGCCGGAGAAGGGTTCGATTTTATATCAATTTCACAATCTTGAAGAGGAGAGAAGAATGGGCATTAGGTCAGTAACTGGAGGTAGAAAAAGGTTCCCTTGCTATTTTTGGTACGTGCTGGAAAAGTGCACTTTTTCATCTAATCGGAGTACTTTTTGAGAAGATGGAAAATTGCACTTTCCAGCGCATACCGAATAAATTAGGACAAATGGCAAAGTTCAAGCAGAGATTTTGCCAGCTTGGAAGAATTCCACTTCAGAACAATCAACTAGACCAGTATTCACTGAGTATTTCTCATTTACCCAGAACTGAAGGCTAGAAAATTAATTTCTAATGGAAATTTCTCCACTCAGGAAGTTTCGAATGGTGCGAACATCATTCACCTGCTGATGGACAACCGTCGGGCAAATATTTAGTTTGGTCAATTAACCTACCCAACCGTTTCACATTAACATAACCCCACTTCACATCGCAGTTGTCATCTTCCAGAGCCGGTCATGTGGAACCCCCCCGCAACATAAATCAAATTAAATTCAGCCGCACATTCAGTGATTTATCAGTTGGAGTGTCCATCACCTCAAGCGAACATTTTAATCTACATCTCCTACTACGCAATTAATTGCTTCGATTCAAACAACTACCGCACACGCATCCAAACGCGTTCACGATGGGCAAATGTATATATGTATCTGTATCTGGCAAAGAGCAATCAAAACAATTACCATGCATGGGTTAAATTACCGCCAACGCGCGCGAGTTCTGTCCATCGATCCGAGGACAGCACAAGGTGTAGCCACTCTCAGCGTACTCGTGCATACATATCGCATGGACATTGGTTTTAGGGTGTTCCCATTGGAATACACGGCCGAAAGGATTGCCTACGCGTTTAGTTCCCCGAAAAGCCCACCACTTGAATTAATGAGCGCCGCCGGCCGTGCCCTTTTATTGCTTCTTAATCTTTACCTTTAAAGGCTTTCCCTTGTTTTTTTTTTTTGATTGTTTACGTTTCAATGGTAATACGATGGCATGGCACTCTGAGGAGGGTTTTTGAGGTTTTTTTCTATCTATTATCCATTTCGTGTAATTTCCTTCGTTTAATTGATTTCGGTTACAAAAATTAACAAAAAAAATTCTTACAAGAGATGATGAAAAACATTTTTAGATTGAAGTCACTTTGAACCTAAGGGCGGTTGGAAACAGGTAACCTCTATCAATAAGGCCTTGACGCCCTTGTCACTGGATTAATTTGTGACTAGTTAAGCGCCACTTGAGGGGTTAATGACAACCAAAGTATCCATTGTTTCTAACCACAAGAGACTCGTTATAACGAGATAAGCCTTTGTACTCGAAAGTACTGATAAGTTCTGTTTAATCAAAAAATACACAAAAAATATTTTTTTTTTTTTGAAACATGAAGGGGGATATCTTATCGACTGTCGGCTGTTTAGCAAGTCAATTTCAGATGTTTGAAGCGATGAATTTGAATGACAGTCCGAGCCGTTTAAAAAAAATCTAAGTGAAGGCCAAGTATCAAGGTTAAGATGTACAGCATTCATCTGTGTTTGTCTTTTGAGGTAATCTCCTCTTGTCCTATGGATTAACCTAGAACAAAGTGGATTTCTATCCATCCGACCTTTTTTAAAAGCAATCCTTCCATATTGCTTAAAATACATCTAGGGTGCGCCATGTTATGTGTCGGCATGTAAATGTTGAATAACTTTGACATCTATCGACCGATTGAATTGAGAAGACATGTTAGTGAAACGTCTGTTCAATAGAATTTTAAACATGAATCGCTTTACACCGAAACAAGGCATCGAAATAGCTGAAATAGTAAATTCAAAATAGTCGTTCAGTTGTAAAGGGTCTTCCAGTAGGGACTTTCGAACTTTGACAGCTGATAGCGGGCATATTGTTTAAGCTACATCTGTCAAATTGGCTGACATTTATTTTGTTTGTTCTGCCAAATCACATAGGGCACAACAACACGTGCAAATGACGAAATTGTTTTAACAAAATGGGTGTTCTGTTCTGTGGGCAACGTCCCGCATGCTTCGCCCATTTTATGGTCACCATAATCGTCTTACTAAAAGCACTATTCGCAGTAAAGTGGATAAATTTGAGTCTACTGCTTCAGTAAACGATAAGACCAAACCCATATGTTGAGGAAACGCAAGATCTGACAATAAACCGTCGCTTTCCGTGAGAGTATGCAGAAGAATCCGAGAAAGTCGATTTCGCGTCGCTCACAAGAACTCGGCCTTTCGCAGAAGACAACCTGGCGAATTTTGCGTCGTGACTTGAGCCTACTTACTTACTTACTTACGTGGCGCTACAGTCCGGGATGAACCTGGGCCTCAACCAACATGCCTCTCCAATTAGCCCGGTCCTTAGCTAACTGCCTCCAGTTGCGCACTCCAAGTTGGTTGAGGTCGGTTTCTACTTGTGCGCTCCACTTAAGGCGAGGTCTTCCTATACTGCGTCCGACGTCTGGCTGGGAATCGAAGATTCTGCGAGCCGGAGTATTGGTGTCAATTCGTTCTACATGTCCTAGCCATCTTAAACGTCCAATGCGGAGTTTTTGACGCTGAACAGCTCGTATAGTTCTTGGTTGAATCTTCGTCTCCATAGCCCGTCAACGCAAACGGGACCAAAGATTTTTCGAAGAATTTTCCTCTCGAATCTACCAAGGATTTCTTCATCCGCTTTTGATACGGTCCATGCTTCAGCGCCGTAGAGCAGGACTGGGATGATCAGGGTCTTATATAGGGTTTCCTTAGTAGTTCGAGTGAGGGCTTTACTACTAAATTGCCTTCTTAGCCCGAAGAAACAGCGGTTGGCAAGAGTAATTCTTCGTTTAATTTCTGACCAGATGTTGTTGTCAGAGCTAATAGCGGAGCCGAGGTAGACAAAGTCCCGTACTACCTCAAAGTTAAATCTGTCAATGGTGACGTTCTGTCCAATTCGTCGATGTTGTGAGTCCTTTCGTGATGACAGCATATACTTAGTCTTACCCTCATTTACTGCTAAACCCATTTTCGCCGCTTCCTTCTCTATACTAGCAAACGTGGCTACGACATCACGTTGAGTCCTACCAATGATGTCAATATCGTCAGCGTATGCTAGTAGTTGCACCGATTTTTGGAGAATTGTGCCTCTGGTGTTGGCTCGGGAGTTTTGCACAATCCTCTCAAGAATCAAATTGAAAAAGTCACATGACAGCGCATCGCCTCGCCTAAATCCTTTTTTGGTATCGAATGTGTCGGTGAGGTCGTTTCCGACCCTGATGGAGCACCGAGAATTTTCTATCGTAATCCTACACAAACGGACGAGTTTGGGCGGTATACCAAAACTAGACATGGCTCTGTACAGTTCGTCTCTATATATGCTGTCATATGCGGCTTTGAAATCGATGAATAGGTGGTGGGTATCGATTTGGACTTCTTGAGTTTTTTCCAGGATCTGCCGAAGTGTGAAAATTTGATCGGTTGTGGACTTTCCTGGCCTAAAACCACACTGATAAGGCCCGATCAGGTTGTTGGTAAACGGTTTCAGGCGTTCACATATTACGGCAGATAGGATCTTGTAGGCGATGTTGAGGAGACTTATGCCTCTGTAGTTGGCGCAGTTCAGAGGGTCTCCTTTTTTGTGGATCGGGCAAACGATGCTGAGGTTCCATTCTTCAGGCATATTTTCATCCGACCAGATTTGGCTTATGAGTTGGTGGATGTTACTTACCAAGTCATCTCCGCCGGCCTTATAGAGCTCAGCGGGAAGGCCGTCATTTCCGGCAGCTTTATTAAGCTTGAGTTTAGATAACAGTCTGCAGAAGTGGTTCTTCCATATCCTCAGCATCGACTGTGTCTCAACTACAATATTTCCTTGTTCATCTCGACAGGATTCTGTTCGAGCCTTGTATCCTTGGCTTTGACGTTTCACACTTTGGTAAAACTTGCGAACATCGTTCCTGGAGTGGCACCTCTCTACCTCGATCGCGCGCTTTCCTTGCTCTTTTTTCTTCTTGCTGAAAAGCCGATGTTCTTCCCTTCTTCTTTGCCTATAGAGCTCAATGGCAGCTCTCGTCTTCACCTGCAGCTTAGACTTGTAGGCCTCGTTCTTGGCTGCGAGCATCTGTCGGCATTCCTCATCAAACCAGGGGTTTCTTGCTGGTGGGCGCGAGAAACCTAGCACATCAGTTGCGGCTGATCTAATGGCCTGTTGGCATCGTTGCCATTGCTCTTCGACATTCGATGCTGGTGGTATGGTGTTAATCGAGAGGTTAAGGGATACGCGTTGTGCGAAGGTCTTGGCGGTCTCTTGCGATTGCAGTCTTCCGACATTAAATTTTTTCACAGTATTTCTGGATTGTTGTGGCGTGGTGGATATCCGCATTCTTACCTTGGCTGCTACAAGGTAGTGATCCGAGTCGATGTTAGCTCCTCGGAATGTTCGGACATCCAAAATACTGGATGCGTGCCTCTTATCTATCGCAATGTGATCAATTTGGTTGACCGTTCGTTGATCTGGAGACCGCCATGTCCCCTTATGGATATCGAGGTGAGGAAACCGTGTGCTGGCTATAGTGGAATTTCGTTCCGTAGCGAAATCAATTAGCCTAAGTCCGTTACCAGACGTGTTGTCGTGTAGGCTATGTTTTCCGACAATACTTCTAAAGATGTCTTCTCTTCCTACCTTTGCGTTAAAATCTCCAAGCACGATTTAAACATCGTACTTCGGTAGTCGCGGTAGTCGCTCATAGGTTTTGTCAAGGAGCTCGTAGAAGCAATCCTTAGCTATATCATCTTTTTCTTCCGTCGGAGCGTGAGCGCATATAAGGCTTATGTTGGCGAATTTGGCCTTGACGCGGATTGTTGTTCGAATTAGAATTGTCAAATTCTTGTGCCTATCGTTTCTTGCACCATTTTGTTTTCGATACTAATTTGCGTATCGAAAACACGTTGACCGCGCACCGCCAGATTCCCAAGGTTCCCACCAATGTAAGAAACAATAATTTTTAATCAATTGAATCAATTTTCAATAAATTTGGATATTTATTTTGGAAAGGGGAATTTACCAGTTAGCAGCGGGCCAAAAAACCCAAATTAGTACAAGTAGTAGTATCCCATATCTACAAGCTCCGAAATAATTAGCACCACATTAACCACACTAAATGAGCCAAAATAAACACGATTCATCCCATCCAACTTATTAACTAATTTCGAAGGACTGTCCACAAAGTCTGGCCACTCCTCCACTATACTAATCAAACACTAAAATTCGAGCGGTCGATATTTTTAGACGTCAAAACCAACGCACAAGAGCGTATTATATTTCATTTTGACATTTCGACACCAATTTGTTAGCACTCTCGGATAATTAAGGCGGCTTTTTAATTGCTGTGCTCTACGAAAATTTCCTGATTTACCAGCTAATTATGAAAAAATGTGAAAATAAATTTTATCGCGTTTCAAATAAATGTTTGGGATTTTAATTTATTCATCCCAAAGAAATGCCTTGAAAAAGTATTTGTTTTCGGTTTAAATTAATATCGCTGACCTAATAGAAGGGGTGACTCATAAAAGAAATGCCAAAAGGAAAGGGGATTAAGGTAATTTCATTAATTATTAATTATAACATTCATTTGTTTCTTTTCTTTGTTCTGAAACCGATTCGTGTGCGGTGTTGCCGAGGTGGATTTTGTAAAGTAGCAAAATTTATTGATGAGAAAAAGGAGTTTATCGTCAAAGATGGCCACGGAACTTTTATATACCCTATTCCATAGGGGTATTTTCGTTTTGATATTTCGTTTGTAACCAGAGAAATAATTTAGATATAAACTGGCGATTACTAGGATGGGGCCACACATTTAGAATTCGATTTTCAGAACTCTTTACTCTTTTTCCCATCAGGAAGTCATAAAATTAAAGCGTAAATAAGAAACGACCGTTGATATTTTCCAAGAACTACATTGAACTACTTGAATAGCATATAAAAAGATGCGCCACTAGGATGACGTTATTTCGAGTATTTCATGGCAGGAAATAAGAATAGCCTCGGAAAGGACTAATATTATTGTTGACGACCCTGCTTAACGAAAAAAGGACAACTACGTTCGTATCTGCGCCTGTAATGTGAGAACATTGAACAGGAGAGGTGCAGGCGAACAATTAGCGGAAGCCCTAAACTGCTACAAAGTAGACATTACTACCATCCAGGAAATACGATGGGATGGGCCGGGCAAAACGAGGATGAAAAACTGTGACATCTACTATGGACCGTGTTATAGTGAGCAGAAACAGCGACTATTCGGATGCGGATTAGTTATAAGTGCCAGACTTAGGCAAGAAGTCTTATGTTTGCAAGACATTAGCGAACGCATTGTAACAATCCGCATCAAGGCAAAAGATGATATAACTAAGGATTGCTTCTACGAGCTCCTCGACAAAACCTATGAGCGACTACCAAAGTACGATGTTAAAATCGTGCTGGGAGATTTTAACGCAAAGGTAGGAAGAGAAGACATCTTTAGCAGTACTGTCGGAAAATATAGCCTACACGACAACACGTCTGGTAACGGAATTGAGTAAGCTACGGAACGAAATGCCACTATAGCCAGCACACGGTTTCCTCACCTCGATATCCATAAGGGGACATGTCGGTCTCCAGATCAACGAACGGTCAACCAAATTGATCACATTGCGATAGATAAGAGGCACGCATCCAGTATTTTGGATGTCCAAACATTCCGAGGGGCTAACATCGACTCGGACCACTACCTTGTTGCAGCCAAGGTAAAGATGCGGATATCCACCACGCCACAAAAAAAAAACAGAAATACTGTGAAAAAATTTAATGTCGAAAGACTGCAATCGCCAGAGACCGCCAAGACCTTCGCGCAACGCGTATCCCTTAACCTCTCGACTCACTACACACCACCAGCATCTAATGTCGAAGAACAATGGCAACGATGCCAACAAGCCATTAGATCAGGCACAACTGATGTGCTAGGTTTCTCCCGACCATCAGCAAGAAACCCCTGGTTTGATGAGGAATGCCGACAGATGCTCGCAGCCAAGAACGAGGCCTACAAGGCTAAGCTGCAGGTGAAGCTGCATTGAGCTCTAAAGGCAAAGAAGAAGGGAAGAACATCGGCTTTTCAGAAAGAATAAAAGCGCGCGATCGAGGATATAGAGAGGTGCCACTCCAGGAACGATGTTCGCAAGTTTTACCAAACTGTAAAACGTCAAAGCCAAGGATACAAGGCTCGAACAGAATCCTGTCGAGATGAACAAGGAAATATCGTAGTTGAGACACAGTCGATGCTGAGGATATGGAAGAACCACTTCTGCAGACTGTTAAACGGCGATGACGAACAACATTCCGCTGTCAGGCAGAACGAACCATTCAATATTGGCAACGACAGCGAAAACTGACAACCACCCGACCTAAGTGAAGTGAGGATAGCTATATCTAAACTCAAGCTTAATAAGGCCACCGGAAATGACGGCCTTCCCGCTGAGCTTTATAAAGCTGGCGGAGATGACTTGGTAAGCAACATCCACCAACTCATAAGCCAAATCTGGTCGGTTGAAAGCATGCCTGAAGAATGGAACCTCAGCATCGTTTGCCCGATCCACAAAAAGGAGACCCTCTGAACTGCGCCAACTACAGAGGCATAAGTCTGCTCAACATCGCCTACAAGATCCTATCTGCCGTAATATGTGAACGCCTGAAACCGTTTACCAACGACCTGATCGGCCCTTCAGTGTGGTTTAAGGCCAGGAAAGTCCACAATCGATCAAATTTTCACACTTCGGCAGATCCTGGAAAAAAAAAACCAAGATATCCAAGGTCCTTAGCTAACTGCCTCCAGTGGCGCACTCCAAGTTGGTTGAGGTCGGTTTCTACTTGTGCGCGCCACTTAAGGCGGGGTATTCCTCTAATGCTTCCGACGTCTGGCTGGGAATCGAAGAATCTGCTAGCCGGAGTGTTTATGTCCATTCGTTCTACATGTCCTAGGGGTATGTCGCTGTACAGCTTGTATAGTTCGTGGTTAAATATTTGTCTACACAGCCCGTCAACGCAAACGGGACCGAAGATTTTTCGAAGAATTTTTCTCTCGAATGGACCAAGGATTTCTTCATCCGCTTTTGATACGGTCCATGCTTCAGCGTGGAAGAACACCTCTTCAGAATTATGGGGGAGATACCAGACGATTTGTGAATGTTAAGATCTAATAATACTCTTTTGACTGTACGAGTATGAAAGTGAATTGGTCCCATAGAATGTTCTACGTTCTCAAGTATAGGAGGAGACTGGGCACAATCTTAGCATCGACTACGTCTCTAAGATAAGATATTTCCTTGTTTATCTCGACAGGATTCTGTTCGCGCCTTGTATCCCTGGCTTAGATGGTTTACACTTTGCCAAAACTTGCGAACATCATTCCACTTAGTGGCACCTCTATATATCCTCGGTCGCGAGCTTTTGTTAGACTTTTTCCTTTTTTTCTGAAAAAACGGTGTTCGCCTCCTTCTTTGCCTATAGAGCTGAATTCAAGCTCTTGTCTTCACCTGCAGCTTTACCTTGTAGGCCTCGTTGTTGGCTTCTGATTTAATGGCTTGTTGACATCATTGTTATTGTTCTTCGACATTATGTGCTGGTGATATGAAAATTGCGTATAAAAATTGAAAAAGACCTTAAAAATGGAAACGCGGAAGATCTTAAGAAGATATTTCACTGTAAAGAAAGATCGCAAATCATGGACGATGCTTTTTGTGCCCAAGGGCGAATGAAAAAAAAAGTCTAAAACGACCTGCAGTACTTGCCAAAGACATCTTTGCCCACAGCACTCAACGGAGGTATACAACAGCTGCGAATACACAGCCAAAAAGCAACTTTAAAAATATCCTGGCCAATTTTTGAAAATCCAATTTGTTTATATAAACAAATTTTGTTTTTGATATTTACTTTCCGTACCAAAAATAATTTTACAGGGTATTGATCTTTGAGACTTAATGGGGTGTTCAGGAACACCGTATACAATACGTTTATGGGGTTCAAAATAAATTAATAATTCCCACATCAGAAAAGTAAAGATTATACAAATATACACTATATGTAGTTATTTCCAATCTCTATATATATCTTCCATGTCTGCCCTGCATCGGCAGGAAAGAAGAACCACCTAAGTTGCTAAATCCCATGACAAAAGATTTGAATATTTCCGTCATTAAGTTATACATCATCGCTTGTTAAGAACTCAACATAAAATCTAGAATTTTGTGTGTGCTCATAAAAGTCTGCATTTCCACTTATCCGCCTAAATTTAGTAGTCCATCCCAGCCGATTACTGACAAACGAGTCGGTGCTGTGAAGAGGACATAAATCTCCCCAATCTCACAACTCCACCAAAGACATGTCACCCAAACACGAATGTTTACCAATGTGTTCGAACACATCCCATCCGGAGATTATAAAGCCATACATTTCCAAGAATAACAACCCGTGTCAAGTGTCATATTAATTGGGGTTAATGGATTAATTCATCACCACGCGACATTGAAATTAAAATTATTCGAAACGGAAGAGAATCATGTATCATGCACAGTCGGTCACACAGATTTTGAAATAAAAACCAATCCTCGACCCGCCCACACATGACGTCTCACCACATAGAGCAGGGCCTGTCAAACCAATAATACGCCATTTTCACACATCTTTCTGTCACAAAAAAAAAAGAAATAAAAATAAAAATAAAAATCCCCACAACTAAAGGCACATAATACGATTGCGTTCAAAACAATTTACGAAAATTTAATCAAAGGCTCCGCACTTTTCACTGAATAGCTGACAATGGCAATGCCGATGATGATGATGACGATGACGATGACAATTGGTGATATATTTCGATGATGGGTTTTTGTGGGGCTACGTCTTGTCGATTTGAGGTACAACAATGTCTGACAATAGAGCGTGTATTGAGCGGCACGGGACCACAATTCAATTGAAGTTTCGAAATTGTTTCACCCGACTAGGAGCGAAAGAAAATCACATCACACATATGCACTGAAAGCAATCAAAGCCCCCTGAGCCCCCCTGACACAATGTGGCTCATAAATAAGGCGCACACTAGAGTGTTGAAGTGAACAATATTGTGTGATGTGTTCATTACAATTGAAATGAAATTGAGAGAGATATCGCACAAAAGATGTGCTCGATGAAGTTTTATTGTTTTTTTTGGCTTTGTTTTGTTGTTGATGGATTGGTGGTGAAATGTTGCTGAATTTGTGGTTAATTTACGACGAGGGGGCGGTTGTTTAACTAAGTTTATGGGAGCAACATAAAAGATACTTTTGCGAGGAAGTGTTGACGAAACAATCACAGGATTATTCGTCCATAACACCGAAATTATTCAATTCCAAGTTGATTGAGACTTAATCAGGTTTTATGAGAGTTAATCTGACACTTCTGACGAATGTCTATTTGCACGGGCCCATAATTTGTGTGGGTCCATAATTCGCGCGGACAATATTAGCCAATTAAAAGTCACATCTCTTCAGAGAACTATCGTCTTTCAGCGATAACCTTTTATCAGCTCTGCTGACATTGAATTCGCTTAAATGTTGATTTAAGTTTCGAAATTTTCAAATGACATCATCTGGCACGGGTATGGCTTTAAGTCGCCATGGGATTTAAATATTTCCTTTGGCATCATTAAAATTGTTTTATGCTCACAGAATGAGAGTTGCCAGTAGCCTACTGCCATAGCAGAAATAGTACTATTTTTTGTTGTTTCTAATGTTTGCTACTTTGGTACTAAAAACAGGAATACTGAGTTTTTGGTAGCAAAAATTAAAAAAATTCATTATAAAGGTTTTTTATTAAACTTTTGACTTTAAAATCTGACAATTGATTGACAGAAATGATTATTTTATTCCATTGGTGCGCGTAAAGCACCATAGATTTTAGACACCACGGAGTTGATGTGGTCGCCCCAAGTAAGGTTTCTATTGACTATAATGCCAAGGTTTTTAATCTTGGAAACCATTTCGACTTCGACACCACTTAATATAATAGGAGGAATGTGGGACACCAACACGTGTTTATATATATAGCAATCGATTTTGTCTTTGAAGGATTTAATAGGAGTGAAGCCAGAGCGGAAGCCTGACTGCACTGCAGTTAGTAAGGGTAGAGAAAGCTAATATTGCACTATACAGCTGCAGTCGAATCTGTGATAAGAAATGGGGTCCCTCCCCGAAGGTCACGAAATGGCTATACACAGCTGTCGTTAGACCTATTCTCATCTTTGGTTGCTTAGTCTGGTGGCACACAGTGAAAAAACGAAACACATGACTGCATTGACAAAGGTTCAAAGAACAGCATGCGTATTTATAACAGGAGCTATGTGCACCAGCCCCACAGCAGGGTTGGAAACAATTCTAAATCACTCCCTAATCGACCTACAGTGGATTGACACAGCAGCGAAAATCGCAACACGCCTCAAAGAAACGGGCAACCTTTGTATCAAAACATTCGGCCACAGCACAATACTGAAGTTGGAAGAATATGAGAATGGAACATCTGACTACATCATCCCATATCACCATCTACTAGGTGTTCAATCAGAACACCTAGTAGCGACGAATGGTCATCCAACAATGTGGTATCCAATAACGAAATAGCTATCTACACTGATGGATCTAAAATGGAAATAGGAGTGGGCTCGGGGGTCTACTCCGATAGAATAGGGTTTAACATATCCATTCGATTGGCAATCTCGTGCAGTGTTTTCAAAGCAGAGATCCTAGCCAGCTAAGAGTAGCTGCCGAATCGGCTAGAGTTTTGGACATATCACCAGAGGATATCTCCATTTAAGTAGATAGCCAAGCGGCCATAAAAGCTCTGGCATCCAACATAGTAAAATCACGAGTAGTTGGACGCTGCCGCTCAGAGCTAAATGCTCTTTGCAACCAGAACAAAGTCCAAATAATCTGGGTGCCAGGACATAGTAACAGGAAGCGAAACAGCAGACGAGCTAGCCAGACTAGGATCGTCCACCTGTATCTCCTTATGTGACAACAGGGTTAGACCCATATTTGCTTTAAAAAAAAAAGAGAAAATAACCAGATACGCAAAGTGAATCAAAATCTAGGTGGCAAACACCAGACATACTAAAGACCTTTGGCCGGAACTTAGCGATAGTAAATCTAAAAAGCTTATAGCTCTGTACAGAGCTTCTATTACCATAGCGGTGAGCGTCATAACAAACCATAATCAGCTGGGTAAACATTCCAACAGGATTAACCTAACTGACTCACACCAAGTTTGCAGGAAGTGCGGAGACCCGGACGTCGAGGACAGCAACAGCCGTAACAAACGTCTCGGTAGCTTCTACTACGAGGACTTGACGGAGCTAGCTACAACACCTACAGCACTGATCGTCAGCTTCTGCTGCAAGTCGGGTTGGAGCAAATATCTCTTTGAAGCTAATGGAGCAGCACAAATCACCTAAGTATAACTCCCTTCACTAACGCAGCTTTCTTTTCAGGTGCAATAAAGGGTATCGCTATGGGCCCATGCAGGCCTATGCGAGTTTGACGACTCAATTGGACGTTAACAACCCATCAAACCTAACCTAACCTAGAAAGTTTTTTGACTCAATATAAACTTTGATTTGGTCACATATAATTGATTCGAACGCTTTAGACAGAAAGGGAAGGATGGCGATAGGACGATATTCTGTACCGTTTTTATTTTTGGGGTTCGGAATAATTTTAGCCTGTTGTAGGAGAAGACATTATGATTGAATTGAAAATAAACATTACATACTTAAGGATAAACGGTAGGATTATTTTTATGAACTTTGGGTGAATGCAGTCCATGCCCATACTTTCGGACTTTATAGACATAATTGCACTTTCCAACAGTAAACGAATCAACAATATAAAGAAAAATACGTCGTCAGATGTATTTACAAAAATATTTGCGGACAAAGGACTAGACACATCAAGTACAAGTGACACTCTAGTTTAGTTCCTCAACGTCAATATCATTATCAGCCTTTATGTTGTTTTTATTGCACACCCCTATTTTTTAATGTGATTCCACATAAAAGATGAAGAACGGTTAGAATTAAATGTGTTTGTGTAATATACCATCTTAGCCCTTCTTATCACGCATAGAGCTTTTAATTTTATAGGAAATCCAAGGACAAGGGCCATGATTTGCAACAAACATTTTCTTTGGTACATAATTATCAAACAGATGAATTGTTAATTTATTAAAAATATCTACTTGATCGTTGAATTCTGCGGTTATAAAAATACGGTCTCATTATACGGTTCTATACGGTTATTAGAAACAAAACTCCCAAAATGTTTAATTTTAAAATTCATATCTGTGGTATACTCACTAATTATAAAAATTCACAATTCCTGGAGTTTGTATCTTACCTGAAAGAAATAAAAACATTTATTTGGATATATTCTTAAAGGCTTTCTGTAATAAAACAAATTTAAATATTTCGCATTATAACGGGTGGTTAAATTTTATTGCATTTCATTTGACATTTCTCGATCACAGACTAACTCAATTTGGACCATGGAAAGATACACAATCGAGCAACGCGTTAAAGTTACTTAAGTGGCGCTAAAGTCCAGGATGAACCCTCAACCTCAATGCCTCTCCAATTAGCCCGTTCCTTAGCTAACTGCCTCCAGTTGCGCACTCCAAGTTGGTTGAGATCGGTTTCTACTTGTGCGCGCCACTTAAGGCGCTACTGCTTCCGACGTCTGGCTGGGAATCAAAGACTCTGCGAGCCGGAGTATTGGTGTCCATTCGTTCTACATGTCTTAGCCATCTAAAACGTCCAATGCGGAGTTTTTTTTGACTAGGGGTATGTCGCTGTACAGCTCGTATAGTTCCTGGTTGAATCTTCGTCTCCATAGCCTGTCAACGCAAACGGGACCGAAGATTTTTCGAAGAATTTTTCTCTCGAATCGACTAAGGATTTCTTCGTCCGCTTTTCATACGGTCCATGCTTTAGCGCCGTACAGCAGGACTGGGAAAATCAGAGTCTTATATAGGATCTCCTTAGTAGTTCGAGTGAGGGCTTTACTACTAAATTGCCGTCTTAGCCCGAAGAAACAGCGATTGGCAAGAGTAATTCTTCGTTTGATTTCTGACGAGATGTTGTTGTCAAAGTTAATAGCGGAGACGAGGTACGTTCTGTCCAATTCGTCGATGTTGTGTGTCCTTTCGTGTTGACAGCATTTACTTAGTCTTACCCTCATTTACTGCTAAACCCATTTTTGCCGCTTCCTTCTCTATACTAGCAAACGTGGCTATGACATCACGTTGAGTCCTACCAATGATGTCAATATCGTCGGCGTATGCTAGTAGTTGCACCGGTTTTTGGAGAATTGTGCCTCTGGTGTTGACTCGGGAGTTTTGCACAATCCTCTCAAGAATCAAATTGAAAAAGTCACATGACAGCGCATCGCCTCGCCTAAATCCTTTTTTGGTATCGAATGTGTCGGTGAGGTCGTTTCCGACCCTGATGGTGCAGCGAGAATTCTCCATCATCATCCTACACAAACGGACTAGTTTGGGCGGTATACCAAAACTAGACATGGCTCTGTATAGTTCGTCTCTATAAATGCTGTCGTATGCGGCTTTGAAATCGATAAATAGGTGGTGGGTATCGATTTGGACTTCTTGGGTTTTTTCCAGGATCTGCGGAAGTGTGAAGATTTGATCGATTGTGGACTTTCCTGGCCTAATTACTTTGGTAAAACTTGCGAACATCGTTCCTGGAGTGGCACCTCTCTATATCCTCGATCGCGTGCCCTTCTTGCTCTTTTTTCTTCTTTCTGAAAAGCCGATGTTCTTCCCTTCTTCTTTGCCTATAGAGCTCAATGGCAGCTCTCGTCTTCACCTGCAGCATAGCCTTGTAGGCCTCGGGTTTGGCTGCGAGCATCTGTCGGCATTCCTCATCAAACCAGGGGTTTCTTGTTGGTGGCCGCCAGAAACCTAGCACATCAGCTGCGGCTGATCTAATTGGCTTGTTGGCATCGTTGCCATTGTTCTTCGACATTAGATGCTGGTGGTATGGTGTGAATCGAAAGGTTACGGGATACGCGTTGCGCGAAGGTTTTGGCGGTCTATGGCGATTGCAGTCTTTCGACATTTAATTCTTCACAGTACAGTAAAAGCCCTTTAATTTAGAATTCTTTAATTCGGAAAACTCGTTTATTCGGAAAAAAAATTTCCGTATAAAAGAGATTTTTCCTAATAATTGAGAGTCGCTTTCAAATTTTTGTATGCAAAATTAAATTAAATTATTATGTTTTAAGTTACAAAAATGAATTACAATAAATTTTACGTATTATTTACAACCTTTTGTGTTAATAAAATACTTTTTCGTTTTAAGTTCGCATTTTTTCATCAATAGGAACGCCTTTTAATGCATAAAAAAATCTCTTATTAATTCGGAAAATTCGTTTATTCCGACTGACCTTCTCCCCAACCATTCCGAATTAACGAGCTTTTACTGTATTTCTGTTTTTTTTTGTGGCGTGGTGGATATCCGCATCCTTACCTTGGCTACAACGAGGTAGTGGTCCGAGTCGATGTTAGCCCCTCGGAATGTTCGGACATCCAAAATACTGCATGCGTGCCTCTTGTCTATCGCAATGTGATCAATTTGGTTGACTGTTGGTTGATCTGGAGACCGCCATGTCCCCTTATGAATATCGACGTGAGGAAACCGTGTGCTGGCTATAGTGGCATTTCGTTCCGTAGCGCAGTCAATTAGCCTAAGTCCGTTACCAGACGTGTTGTCGTTGTGTTTTGTGTTTGTGTTTTCCGATAATAATGCTTAAGATGCCTTATTTTCCTACCATTGCGGTAAAATCGTACTTTGGTAGTAGCTTATAAGTTCTGTCCAGGAGCTCGTAGAAATAGTCTTTCTCAATATCATCTTTTTCCTCCATCGGAGCGTGAGCGCATATAAGGCTTATGTTGGCGAATTTGGCGTTGATGCGGATTGTTACAATGCGTTCGCTAATTCTTGGAAACATAAGACTTCTTGCCTAAGTCTGGCACTTATGACAAATCCGCATCCGAATAGTCTTTCTGTTTCTGCTCACTATAGTATATGTCACAGTTTGTCATCCTCTTTTTGCCAGGCCCATCCCATTGTATTTCCTGGATGGCAGTAATGTCTGCTTTGTAGCAGTTTAGGGCTTCCGCTAGTTGTTCGCCTGGACCTCTCCTGTTTAATGTTCTCACATTCCAGGTGCAGATACGAACGTCGTTGTCTTTTTTTCGCTTAATACCTAATACACAATTCAGGTATTAAAGGCGCCAACATCCATATATTCACGGACAGTCAAGCAGCTATAAAAGCCCTTAGCTTACACATTATTGACTCCAAATCAGTACTACACTGCTTTAATTCCCTTCAAACACTTAGTTCCAGGAACAAAACCAGGTTATGGTGGGTCCCCGGACATAAGCGGAATGAAGGTAACGAAAAAAACTGATGATCTAGTCAGAAAAGGCTCGGAAACCCCTTTCATTGGACCCGAACCCTTCTGTGCAATCTCTGGCTGGTCGGCGTAACACTTATCTTTTACGGCACCCCACAAATAATAGTCCAATGGTGTCAAATCGCAGCTCCGAGGTGGCCAAATGACATCAGCTCTGCGGCTGATAAGGCGATCTTCAAAAACAGGACGCAAAACATCGAGTGTAGCTTTGGCTGTGTGGCACGTAGCGCCGTCCTGTTGAAACCAAATGTTGCCAATATCCTCTTCTTCAATTTTTGTGAACAAAAATTCGTTCAACATGGCCCGATAACGATCGCCATTGACTGTAAAGGCCACTCCTTGCTCATTTTCGAAGAAAAATGGCCCAATTATGCCTCTGGACCAAAATCCGCACCAAACAATGACTCGTTTTGGGTGTATCGGCTTTTCAATGTATGCGTGCGGGTTTTCTGTGCCCCAAATGCGACAATTTTGCTTGTTTACATACCCGCCAAGAACTAAATGAGCTTCATCTGAAAAGATGATTTTTTTTGCAAAATCGGCATCTTCTCTAAGTCGATCGCAGGCCCACTTAGCGAAGCGAAAACGCATTGGATGGTCAGTTGGCTTCAACTCCTGAACCAATTGGACTTTGTATGGCGTCATACCGAGGTCTTTATGCAAAATTCGTCTCAACGATGTTGATGGCGCTTCACGCACACTTTCTGCCACAGCAGCAATATTCTCGGATGTACGCACTGTTTTTGGCTTTTCACGCTTTGGTTTATCGATGAGGATGCCAGTTTCTTTCACTTTTTTTCACAAGATAACGAACATACGGAGCTGACGGTGCTTCTCTTCTTCCAAAATCCGTACGCAATTTTCTATTCTGCAACAATACCATGATTTTCAAAGTAATGTCGCAATATTACCCGCAGCGTTGTTCAAGCGTATACAGAACCATATTCGTTCAGCGGAAGGATTAAACTAATTATCTGTCAAATCAGACATTAGCTAAGTGTTACCATTCACGAAATAAGCACTAGTTGAAAAAAAAACGTTAGATGGCGGACCCGTTATAAGGTCGGCCATAGGAAAACTGTCAATTTCTCGCACAAAATTTGGTCAGATTGAATTTTGGTCCATAAAGGAAAATCATCATAATTCACATGGAAACCAATTTTCCTATAATATCTATAGTTTGGTCAAACTATGAAAGTCGTCAAATTCTCACATGCTTGGTATTTGATCTAACGCCCAACTCAATTTGCGTGAACTGTGGGACACCCTTTATTTGTCAAAATTATTTAATTGCAATAAATTAAATCCATGACAAGACGTTTTCAAAACGAGTACAATTTAAAAAAAACGCTTGAACTTACCAGAATTTACTTTTTGAATTCAGTCCTATGGTAACCGAAAGTCTACTTTGATGGCTAACTCCCACATCTATCTTTGCATTTTCATACGCTCCACAAGGACATTTCGCAATTTCACTTCTCTAAAAGAACCTTCGTGTTGTCTTGAGATGAAGATTCCTTTGAATTTGCCACCACCCTGTACAATTAGACGACCCACCGTTAATTACTTTCTTAAGAAATATCCTGCCACATTCAGCATCCTTCACCAATAGCATTTTTCCAATCTGAAAACGCTGTCAACAAGTTATTCTCTCACTTTCTCTTTAGCATTGACTTTGTCTACAGTCATGTCCTTTCAACAACAAGGAGTTTCTACAAAAGCCTCCCTTATTCCCCATTTTACAAACAGATCTCCACAATGCAGAGTGTTAACACTCCAATTGCATGACACTTTAGATAAATTAATCGTTCGTCGGCAAAGGAAACGCAGCACGAACTTGCTCACAAAAAGGAACAAATGTATAGGCGAATGAAAGACGACAACCACGAAGAAGGACGAGTGTGTACACATTTCACAATTCATTTAAAAAAGGAACAAATTACTCCCGTTGATGTGAGTGCACGCACCCGCTGCGCCACTCCCCCAAGGAGTAGGGGGAAGTTGTAGAAGATGAAAAAATGAAAAAAAAAAAAGTCCCAGAACGAGCTTAGCATAGTCTGACATTCGAAATCTCCCATCTAGATACACTTCGCATGAGCACATTACATACGCGTACACAATCAGTTGTTGCACTTTTTGTTGGCTGTGTGTGGTGCTTTCAGCTTTCTTTGCAGTTGAACGCGCCGCCGACAACGAATTAGGAGACTAGGAGATGGAAAATACGAAGAAGGCGACAGCTACAACGACGACGACAACAAAACTGCATATGGATGCATTCACGTGAACACGATGTTGTTGATGATGATGATGATGATGGCCTAGATACACACAGACACAACTTGGTGTTGTTTATTCGTGCGATAATCAAGTGTATCTCGCTAGCTCTCTGGTGTGTACAGAGTGTCGTCGTTAATCGCTCATTTTATAGCAATCATGGGAATGACAGAAATTAAATGCAACGACGATGATTTATGATCACACAGCACTACCCAAGTCGCAGATATCACTTTGGACTAGAATTCTGAAAGAAATTCCACAGATTCCCCAGGGAGGAGGCGCACGAACGCACAGCTCGGAGATGCTCATCTGGTGCTCTGTGTTTTGGAATCTGCATTTGGATATCACTTTGGCAGTGCTCGTCGTAGGTAATTGAAATGACTTTGGGGGCGGCGGCTGGTATATGGGGGCGTCTAGACGTTTGTTTAGTCTGTTTACATGCACGATTCCGAATGCTAGAGATACGAAAGATACGCGCAAGACAAATGAGTTGCACGAGTGAACCTTATCGGACACAGATTTCGGAAGGTGTTGGTATTTATCATCGAACAATAGTGGTCTCTGTCAGACAGTGATTTAGTAGTTTATTGGGCGAGTGCACGTGTTTTGTATTTTTTGGTATCAGTGTGGAATCTTACCGATTTGTATTGAGGTTATTTCTGTTTGCTGTTGAGGCTATTTTTATGGCTTGAGAGAGAGATTTACGTTTAAGGTTATCAATGAATAGTGTTAGTATGTATTAGGAGGCAAAAAAAAAAACCATATGAAACTTATTTTCTAGTCCAAATGTGAGAATGTGAGTGAGTATCGCTATATCGTAAAAAATACGATATTGGTTGTTTTTTTCGTACGGAGTGGTCATAGAGACGAAAGAAAAATGTGCAACTATACCAAAAGGTATGTCGATTGTAGGTGCGTTTGAACAAATCCATGTTATAAAGGATCTTCTAACAGGGACGGGTCCATGTTGACAACATGTGGCGGTCATGTTGTTTTGGTAGCGTCTGTCATATCTATTGTTTACAATTAAGTCACTTATGCCAAATTAGCATGACAAGATAAACGGTTGAGCCGCACGTCTAAATGATAAAATTTTAGTATCAAAAGGAGTGTTCGTTAAGGTAAGGCAAGTCGCATATTGGACGCGTTATCGTACGAATTTGACTCGTGCCAACACGTACGGATACACACAAATAATCTCGACTACAATGAGTGTAGTTCCAACTTCCGAAAACAATCCAAACTTGTTGAGATTTTTCAACAGTTTCGTACGTTGAAACCACTTCACGAGTGCGATATCACCGGGATACTGCCTATTTGAAGCAGATAATCGTATTCGTGTGCGCACACAATTCGTACCACCAGTCTTCATACGTCGACGTACGATACAAATTCGTATCCAATGTGCGACTGGCTCGTGACGACCAATCTTCTAGACGACCGCTTCGTAAGCAATCAGCCAGCACTTCTTGTACGTCAAAGGTATATCAGATCGGCTGAGATGTATGTGAAAGT
Source organism: Rhingia campestris (assembly GCA_932526625.1). Lineage (NCBI taxonomy): Eukaryota > Metazoa > Arthropoda > Insecta > Diptera > Syrphidae > Rhingia > Rhingia campestris. Next base: position 21,747,353 of record OW052184.1, read on the forward strand.
GTGCAGAAGAACGCAATAGTAGTTGATTCCTATCCGTGAACAAGAACTCGACCCTTCGCAAACTTCAATTTGACGATTTTGTTTGTCGAGAATTGGGCTTGCACCCGAACCAACAACCAACTGGCCCATGAGATCAATGTAATGACCGTAGACAGCTCCGTTTGTTCGCTAACTGGTCTTCGGAGCGTTTGGAAGACGACCAACTGGCCCATGAGCTCAATGTAATGACCATAGACAGTTACGTTTGTTCGCTAACTGGTCTTCGGAGCGTTTGGAAGACGACTACCATTTGGACAGAAAAATCACTTTTAGCGAAGAGGCACATTTTCAGACGAATGGTTACCTTTACATTCACCAGGTGGCAATGCATCCATAAAGATTTTATTGTTGCCGGTTTTTGGACAGCTGTTTTGCCATTAGTCCGAGGTGCTTAAGATTAACGACAACAAATTTCTGTTGACCCGAATTAAACGATATGGACGTGGACAACAGGTGGTCCCAGCAGTATAGCGACGTCAAGCTGGAACCACATTCCGTACATGTTCATATCATTCAATTCCGCCCAAAGAAAACCAGATTTGGTTGATAGTTTGGTGCATGCACACTCCATGACTTAAAAATTTCCCCTGCTAATTTATTAATTTATTATTCTGGACACACACTTTCCAGGTAGCTCCTCCAACCCTGTGGTTGCTGAACCAAATACGTTCAGTACACCTATTCCATATATTAATGATATCATTACCAAAGAAAAACTTCTCCAGGCTATAAAAAGCTTCAAACCATTTAAGTTCCCTGGACCAGATGGTATTATACCTGCGGAGCTCCAATACAACCTCGATTTCCTGCTACCATGGCTACTTACCATCATGACCAGTTGTCTGCGGTTAGCTCAAGTCCCCAAAGTATTGACGGAGGTAGAAGTTGTATTTATTCCCAAAGCAGGAAAAGCTCTCATATAAAACCGAAGGATCTCCGCCCGATCAGTTTATCCTCGTTTCTTCTAAAAACTATGGAAAGATTAATTGATCTACATCTCCGTAACAGTATTGAACCTGCTGCAATCTCCAACTCTCAATATGCATATTGCAAAGGGAAGTCGGTTGAGACAGCGCTTCACTCACTCGTACGCATCATCGAAAACACTATGGTTGCCTTCCTTGATATATAAGGAGCCTTTAACAATGTCAAAGCGGACGCGATCACTAATGCACTTTCAGATCTCAATTTCGATGATTCGATGATTGCCTCCGTTGATGACGTGGCAATAGCTGTACCAGGGAAGTACCTTAACACCCTTAAAGAACTATTACAAAATGGTCTTTCAGTGCTCTCCAAATGGGCCGCCAAATGTGGACTTGGCCGAACCCTCAAAAAACTGAATTGGTCCTTTCAGCAGGAAATACAAAGTCCCTCACGTCGACCCTCCAAAACTAAATGGCATCAACTATACCCGAGGTAAGGCATGCCTGTTGTAGAAGGCGACTTAAATCCACTCCCCGTATACCTAGTGTAAAGCGTATACAAACAACAAAAATGCAATGAGTACAACAAAAAGATTTAATACCCCAGGTGGCAATTCAGTTTTACTGGAAAATCCACCCTCTTCGGAGGTCGGCTCTACAGATTCTGGTGAGAGCCAATCATTGCAAATGTGTAACCCTTTCGGGAAAAGTTCAAGGGTAACGAGGTCACCTACAGCTGGATCTCAAAAAAAATACATGTGTCTCAAGGAGCTCGACAACACCAGAAGTGTCGGCCCACGAAAAACGAGACTCAATGAAAAATAAGAGTCTAAAGGTAGAAAACGACATTCTTCGAGCAAGGCTTAACAATGTCGAACTGCTCTGCGAAGAGCTTCGTAAAGAAATTCTCCGTCTAAAGGAAGAAAATATGACTCTGAAGAGTTCATTTAACATACCTATGAGCCAAAACCAAGTTCGAACGGCCCCGTGAATTCGGAATACCACACGGGTGAAGAAGAACTCAATCGCAAAACTGACTGGATCTTAAAGAAAAGACCAGTAAAAAAGAGGAAAGCTGTATCCTCTCCTGAAATAATAAACCGCGACAAAGAGATTATCAATAAACCGAAACAGCTAAAACAACGTCCCCCACCGCGAATTAATGTGACTTTAACAAGTTGCATACCTTGATAAATTCGTTGCCATTATCGGGCTACCAAGTAACTTCGCTAAGAAAAAATACATGGAAAGTCTGCGTTAAAGACTCTGAAAGTTACTGTCTATTATCTCGCAAGCTTAATACCCATAAAATAGAATGGTATTCCTTTGAAAATAAATCTGAAAGGCCTTTACGCGTTGTAGCTAGAGGGTTACATGCGTCGTGCTTAAAGGATGGCATTGGAAACGATCTAAAAAACAGGAAATATAAAGTCATAGATGCCATTAACATTGTCAAGCGAGACCAAAAGCAAAAAGATGGCGAAGGAAATGTGATAAAACTAGTTCCCCAGTACAAGCGCTCCCAAGGATACAATCATACGCAAAGCTATTGTCAAAAAGATCCGCTGTGTGTAAAATGTGCCGGAAATCATCTGAAATTAAATTTAAACAAGCAAAAGCCTAAAATTCCGATTAAAAATATGTCGAAGACAAAGCAGGCCATAATCGAAAAACCTAAATTTTCACAAACTACGCGGCCATCAGATATCCGTTCGGATCTTGTACATCCAAAACCAAATGTACAAACGTATGCTCAAGCCCAAGTTTGTTGCATCAGCCAAGTACATGGGGCTGGTCTTGGACAAGAAACTGTAGTGGAAAGCCAACATCCTAGAACGCGTTAAAAAAGCCACCGTAGCCCTATACTCATGTATTGGGAAAAATGGGAAATGCAACCACAAATCATATTCTGGCTTTACGTGTCTATCGTTAGACCCATACTTCTGTATGGTGTGCTGGTCTGGTAAACTGCTCTTGAAACAGCCTCAAACCGCAACCTTCTGGGGAAAGTTAAAATATCCGCCTGCATCTGCATAAGTGGCGCTCTAAGAACCACCCCATCCGCAGCTCTAGATGCTATTCTACATCTAGTGCCCTTAGACATCTTCGGCAAACAGACCGCAGATTGTGCAGCTGTGCGACTAAGAGCCTCGTCACAATGGACACCCACAATGGACATTACAGAAAACACTGACCACATCACTACCCAACTCAGCTTCGACCGCAACTTCCAGTCAACAATTCCCAACCGACTTGATTGGGAACAAGACTCGGTTGGATTGGACAACTCGATTCACATCTACACAGATGGGTCTAAAACTGAAGCGGGGGTAGGTGGAGGTGTCTTCACTGAGATGCTCAACCTGAGCATATCCTTTCGCCTTCCCAATCATTGTAGCGTTTTCCAGGCGGAAATCATGGCAATCAAGGAAGCCCTGTCCTGGCTGAGGTGTAATGTAATATCCGCGAAGAATATTAGCATCTTCAGTGACAGCCAAAAAATACCGCATTCACTTCAAAATCAGCCGACTGTCTCTTAACGAGATGTCAGAGCTATTTACCATTCACCTATTTAAGGTGCCGGGGCACCGTGATATTCCAGGGAACTGTAAGGCGGACGAGCTTGCCACGCTTGATATTCTACTACATGTAGACATGTTAGGCATGCCCCTCGCTACTTGCAAATCAACACTTCAACTAACTAGATGCGATCAAAAAAGCTAATTGTAGATGGACAAACGGCTCGACGTGTCTAATATCCAGGCAAATGTGGCCCATATGTAGCCAGAAACGCTCCCTCAGTTTAATAATGCTGCACAGATCCACGATCAGCACCATCATCGATGTCCTTACCGGACACTGCCCCATAGGCCTACATGCTAAAAGACTTGGCCTTTATAGCAACGACTTCTGCAGAAGCTGCATGGACGAGGTGGATGAGGAAAGTATCTCTCATCTTCTTTGTTCATGTCCAGCGCTCTCCAACAAAAGAAGACTCCACCTAGGAGACAACTTCTTCGGCAACCTAGGTGACCTGATTAACATTGAGGAATGTATCACTCATCTTCTTTGTTCATGACCAGCGCTCTTCAACAAAAGAAGACTCCACCTAGGAGACTACTTCTTCGACAACCAAGGTGACCTGATTACCATTGAGGAATGTAGCACTCATCTTCTTTGTTCATGTCCAGCGCTCCTCAACAAAAGAAGACTCCACCTAGGAGACTACTTCTTCGACAACCTAGGTGACCTGATTAACATTGAGGAATGTATCACTCATCTTCTTTGTTCATGTCCAGCGCTCTCCAACAAAAGAAGACTCCACCTAGGAGACAACTTCTTCGGCAACCTAGGTGACCTGATTAACATTGAGGAATGTATCACTCATCTTCTTTGTTCATGACCAGCGCTCTTCAACAAAAGAAGACTCCACCTAGGAGACTACTTCTTCGACAACCAAGGTGACCTGATTACCATTGAGGAATGTAGCACTCATCTTCTTTGTTCATGTCCAGCGCTCCTCAACAAAAGAAGACTCCACCTAGGAGACTACTTCTTCGACAACCTAGGTGACCTGATTAACATTGACATCAGGAACCTCCGCCGTTTTATTTGTAGATCGGATTGGTTCAACTAGGCAGACGATTCGTAGGAAAAGATGTTTGATCCAAGTGGTACCACAAAGGACCTTCTTGGTCTAAGTGTGCACGCGTTCCGCGTTATTAGAACCGGTGGCCTAAGGTTTCATCAACTTTTTGATGACTTCCGTGACTTCTTCGACACTGGGAGTCAGGGTTATATCTGTGATTACTGGAGATGTGTGGTCTAGGGTTTCTTGTCCTATCACAATCAATACTTTATGGATATTTAAAGCTGACATCTATAATTCCCTGTGTATTAGCAAGAAATTGCCATTTCATAATGACTGAGTCCTCACTTTTAATCGCGCAGCCATTGTTTTTTTTTTGTCGTAAACTTTCTTAATTTTTTTCTAATTTCCAGATTTGAATTCTCTTAGCTGGCAGCCTTCATGTTACGTGTAAGATGTGCGGTTTTTTCCTTTTCCTTTTTCTGGCTCGATGCTCTTACTCAGCTGCAGCCTAAAAATATGCGGATCTTGTTATCTTTTTTCTGTGCTTGCAAACATCATCATACTACGGGCATTCATTTCAAGAAAAGACTGCAAGGAAAATGTTGCTTTAAATGTGCCACTAAACACACAGCTCGAAATAGAAGACGAAATCGACAATCTCGTGGAAGCCATTCAAAGCGCAGCATGGAAAAACACTCCCTTCCGGAAGACAGCAACACGCAGCAACAATGAATTAAAATACCAGCCTGAAATCGAGGGCCTCATACGAGAAAAAAGGAGAGCGCGCAAGAGATGGCAACATTCCCGCGCACCCACTGATAAAACTTATCTGAACTATCTCTGTAACAAACTCAAGAATGAGTTACAGGATTTAAGAAATCGCGAGACTTCTACATACCTCGAGGTCTTGACTGCTGATAAGACTTCGAACTACTCACTATGGAAAGCTTTGAAGTCCATAAGGAAACCCAGAATACACTCGCCACCAATAAGAAAAGCTAACGGCGAATGGCCAAAAGGAGACAAAGAGAAAGCGGATTTATTTGCCGAGCATCTAGAAGAAACGTTCAAGCCGTTCGATGGAAGACCACTGAACGGAGAACTGAATGCTAATATGGCACCCGACAACTATTAAGTTAAAGCCGTATCCCTGTCCGAGCTCCGAATGACAATAAGAAAGTTAAAAAATAACAAAGCTCCAGGATATGATTTAATCACCGGCCAAATCCTGAAGGAGCTACCGAAAAAGGTATTAGTTAAGTTGCTCTACATTATAAATGCTTCTCAGAGACTTTTATATGTTCCAAGGCAATGGAAAGTCGTCATTATGGTCCCGAAACCGGGGAAAAGTCCAAACGATAAGAAATCATATAGACCCATTTCGCTCCTGCCGATCATATCTAAGGTTTTCGAGAAAATTATGCTAAAATGATTACAACCAGTAATTGAAGAAAAGACGCTTGATCCCAGATCATCAATTCGGCTTCCGGGTCAAACATTACACAATCGATCAGGTTTATCGAATAACTGATGAAATTGAAAATGCTCTTGAATGGAAAAAGATCTGCTCTGCCGCTTTTCTTGACGTAACACAAGCTTTCGAAAAGGTATGGCACGAAGGTCTAAGGTATAAATTAAGGACAATCCTAGGACAAAACTACTGGAATCCTACCTTGAAAGCAGACTGTTTCGTATTAGACATGAGACTGAATACTCAGAATTCAAAGAAATCCACGCTGGTGTTCCGCAGGGAAGTGTTCTCGGACCAATCCTATTCTTGCTCTACACAAGAGATATACCACAAGAAGAAGGGACCATCGTAGCAACGTTTGCAGACGATACAGCTATCCTCGCAATGGATGAGTCCGTGGAATCATCAACGGGAAAACTCCAACGGGCTCTGAACAAAGTATGTGAGTGGACAAAGACCTGGCGAATTGCCTTGAACGAGACCAAGTCAACGCATGTCAACTTTTCATACAAAAAGATAAACAACTTACCTGTTTTCATTAACTGGGGACAAATACCATACGCAAATGAGGCAAAATATCTAGGAATGACCCTAGACGCAAAACTTAAGTGGAAGCCACACGCTAAAAAAAAGCGGGACGAGCTCGCAATCAGACTCAGAGAAATGTATTGGCTGCTCGGAAGATACTCGAAGCTAAGCATATACAACAAACTGCTTCTGTATAAGCAAGTGCTTAAACCTTGTTGGACATACTGTATACAGCTTTGGGGTTGTACCAAACCAAGCAATATTGCTATACTGCAAACATTCCAAAACAAAACCCTAAGAGCAATAGTGAATGCTCCATGGTATCTAAGGAATAGCGATATTCACAGAGATCTAGGAATTGCTACCGTGAGTAGAGAAGCAACAAACTTTGCTCGTATACTTCGTACTCGTATTTATGTCCATTGCAATAATGAAATAATTCGTACTCTGGATGTGACGAACCTTGAGCGCCGACTACAAAGAACAAGACCGTTCGACCTAGCGCCATAAGGGAAAACCGAATGTAATGACGGTATTAGTAGATGCGTTCACTGGAATGCTACCTACCAAACGCGATTAACACTACAGAAACTACTTAAACTACTTGTTAAGGATACTTAGTCGTAGTGATCAACAAAAAAAATTTAAAAAAAAGAAATGAGAGGATGAATTTCATACTACTATGAGCACGCGTGCGGTTCTCATAGTGCCTCCCTGAGGGGTGAGGTTTAGCCTGTAGGCATATATTGACTGACATTAATGAAATTGTCAGAACAAAAAATATATGAGTCGGGCATAACCAATGGTACGGACCACTGGTATCCTATGAGGATTACTCACCTCCGGGCGCACACGAAAAAAAAAACAAAAATTTCAAGTCGTGAATGGTACCCTAGAGAGCATTTGGGTACCTCTATAATATCGTTGCAGCATTAAAACCACTGCGTTTTGAAGTTGGTGGACGATAAAGACAAAAATATTGAGAATGTTGACATGATCGTTTCGTTTATTATCATTTTAACCCACTCGAAGAAAAGTATCTTTAAATATTAAATTGCATGTAGCAAACTAGCATTTCAAATAAAGGATTTTTCAATACATCAGGATCACCCCTTACATACACATTTTTAGTCCTAGACCATTTGAGTATTTTTAAAAGTAGGAAAGTAGCCTCGAGAGTATCACGCCTACCACACTTGCAACGAAGATGCCCTTGTGGCCCTACATGAGGCATGAGCTCACAACATGTCGTTGTAGTCGACAGGCGAATTGTCTGTTTATTGAGGTCTTGAAAGTTCAGACAGATGAAATGTAGTTGTGATCCTTTCTCCTGAATAATGTATTTACTTTCGGGCTACTGGCTTTTATACACTGAATCTTTCTGCCCCAGTGCAGTCTTACCGATTTTCTGTATTTCTCGGAACTTAACTTTTAATCGGTGACTTCAGTGTCCCAATCTAAGGATCATGTCTGTCCAACGCACTAAAACTCCACCAAAACTTCTCTGCCTGGAGCTTGTCATGAAATGGTTATTTTGTAATTCCTCCTTAATTCGGATGGAAATTTCTGGAATTTCCAATTTTAAAGCCTTATCTAAAAATTAATGAACAAACTTTGCTTTCCACTTCAGAATCCCTGCATAGTTTTACCCTAACTTTTGTTGTCCTTAAAACAATTTCAGTAGCCAACTTTTAAGTATTCCCAAAACAATCAAGCTGCCCCATTGGGTAATTAATTCCTCATTTCCTCAAGCGAACCTATCACATCCCTGTCTCCAAACTGCATCCATAAACGTTGCAGGAAAAACTAAGCCAATAAAGAAAAGGATAAAACAAATGATGGGCACAACAACAACAACGACAACAGAAACTACATAATCGACCTAATTCCATCTTTCGAGACAAGACTCCCTCAAACACAAACACCCTCACAACTGTATCGCCTCACGTAACGAGAGAAAACTCCAAATGAGCATATAGAAATGTGTTACGTCTTACGTCCCTTTAAAGTTACGTACGTACGGGCTGGCAAAGACGCAAGGGGGCGCATACTTGAAAAAACTTTTTTGAACTTCCGGCAATTCTTGCAGTCGTTGTCAGCCAACCAACCCCTTCACCATCAACACCACCCGTATGCCCCTAACAATTCCTCTCTTAACAGCCAAGAAACTGTTGGCAAGACCAGCTACCACGACACTGATAGCGAGAGGGATGGCATCATCAAGCTGTAGCGGATGGCCGACAGCCCCCACCTCACCAAAACAGCCAACAGAGGAACAACATCACAGGCATGCCACCCGTAATAACGCAAAACAATTCAAACTTAAATAAGTAACTTTCTGCAAACGGTTTCTGAATTCTTCGAGAGTTTTAAGGTTTTCTGAGTTTTTTTTTTCGTCCTGTGTATCCTTTTTCGAAGGTTTATACTTTGCTTTCATTTTGTTGCACTTTCAGTGCTAGTCTTGAAATCAAACACCAACCGGATAAGAAGAGAAGTTTGGTAAAGGTCCTCTGAGTAAGGATTGTGTAAGTCTTTCATAGGAAATTAGAAAGAATGGAATCGCGATACGTAAAAGTTGCTGGAGCGATAATCCGGTAGAGGGATTGCGTCATAAGTCATATCCGGAGGGACCGGTGACGTGAAAATGCAATTTTTTCAATCACGTAGCTGTGAGACTCGTGTGAAATGTGTGGGCAGCTTAAGGCGAGTTTTAATGGAAAAGTTTGACTTTTTATTAGTTCTCAGCTTCGGAGGTAGTTTGACGTGTTCTTAGCCAGTGATATCGTATTTTTACGTGATGGAAGGTGGTCGGTGTCAAGTGAGACCCACAGGCAAAAATTATTCAAACTCTGTAGACAGTGCCATGGCTGGGGTCAATTTTTAGAAGCTGCTTTAAGGCCTGCTCAAACCAACGCGAAACGCGAGAGCGGTAGCGATAGCGAATATCGCATGAGAAAGATGCGGGAGCGTGAACTACTATCCATTCACACCAAACGTGAAGCGGGAGGGTATGCAAAATTGGATATTTTTTATAATTTTCAAGAGCTTTTCCACAGACATCTTCAAAGTACAATAACACACGCGGGACTGTGAAAATATAGTGCATGCAGCGAACCAGCGAAATAACGCTACAATCCCGCTATCGCCTCTCTGAGTACGCAGCTATTTGCATGATGCCATACCCCGCCATGTACTTATTTTCCGCGGGAATTTCGCTCCCGCTGCCGCACCTAAGTTTCGCGTTGGTTTGAGTAGGCCTTTATACTAAACCACGTACCCTACTTTCACGGTAAATTTTACCGCAACAAGTCTCACGCGCTATTCCTAATATCCTTTCGGTCCGTCTTTTAATTATGGTCGCTAACCCAGAATCTGTAGGAAGTGGTGGGCAGCCATGGTCCCATCAGCCAATGGTCCACTACTTTCAGACCCTGAGAAGGCAACCCAATAAAGGTCTAACGAGTGCGACACGGGAGTCCACTAAGGATGAAGAAGCCCCAGGGAGAATGGGGAGACTCACGACAGAGCAACGCCAAACAAAAGTCTGCAACAGGAGTCTACGGAAAACGCCGTCGTCGAAGCCCAAAGGACGTGGGAGACTCGCGACGGCCAACATCAGACAGGAGCGGTCTGAGCTGTTCAACGGGTAAGGGAGGCCATTCCCTCGTCGATCCCAACACGATGATGACGGGTGAGGGAGGAGGATCCCTGGAGCTTTCACCCCAACGTAAGCGTTTGCGTTACCGCGTCAGGGGCGCAAACACAAAGTTCCAATGGTAAAAGAGTAGACGTTCTCTTTCCACCCAACGTTGGAGCAACGGAGGAGCAGCAGAGGAGTGGGGCGGTCGGCCCAAAAGACACGCCTCCAACAAAGCCGCAACAGGTCAGGATCGATGGCCAAGAGGAGACGATCTCTTTCCCCCACCGATGGAGCAACGAAACAGAAATCGAGGTGCTTGACGGACGGCCAGAAATAAACACCCTCGCCACAACACAACATTAAATACATAAAAGATATCAGAAAACATTTCTACAACATGGACGACAGAAGGTGCTGTCCCAAAAGAAACACGGGGCATGTCCACAACAATTGGACACAACATTAACCACAAGAAAAGACTGTGGAATAGCTCAAGCCCAACCTAAAAATACATTCGATTTTTATAATGGCACCCAAATGACAAATCCCATACCCCAAAATCTGCACGCGAAATACCTAACCAACGTAGTTCGCGACAAATTGTTTTATTGTATGGCACCCCCTCCTCTCCACTCAATGCTCACCAAGTCCTTCAATGAGCAATGGACTCATTCCCCCTTGCAGTTGTGTACGTCCTCACTTTACTCCTCAGCGATAGTTAAATCGGTCACGTGGGTCGTCGTAAACGTGTCCAACGTAGTAGTAGAGTCGCGAACGAAATGTCAACCAAACATAAGCATCCGCGACATATGTCTGGTTGACACAAATAGTTGTCCAGGATCGACACCGAGTTGGCCTTTAACACTGACAAGTGTCTACATAGGAAAACTAGGGTGATCGTTGAGAACCACAAGGTTATGTTGAGTACCGTTCGCTCTCGCCGGCAAGAATCCAACGCAGAAGATAAGAAAACGCAGTTGAGACTTGAAATAACAAATTGGAGAGAATGAATGTGGTGTGACAGGCGGCGACAGCACGAGTCGGGAAAAATCCCCACATCGATGCGCAGAAAATCGCGTGTGAACGGAAAATCACGTGTGAACGGGGGTAACACACTAGTAAGCGCGAAACACACTCTCCAGCTGGAAAGCGAAGAGTATGAAAATTGGATATTTTTTATAATTTTCAAGAGCTTTTCCACAGACAACATCTTCAAAGTACAATAACACACGCGGGACTGTGAAAATATAGTGCATGCAGCGAACCAGCGAAATAACGCTACAATCCCGCTATCGCCTCTCTGAGTACGCAGCTATTTGCATGATGCCATACCCCGCCATGTACTTATTTTCCGCGGGAATTTCGCTCCCGCTCCCGCACCTCAGTTTCGCGTTGGTTTGAGTAGGCCTTTATACTAAACCACGTACCCTACTTTCACGGTAAATTTTACCGCAACAAGTCTCACGCGCTATTCCTAATATCCTTCGGTCCGTCTTTTAATTATGGTCGCTAACCCAGAATCTGTAGGAAGTGGTGGGCAGCCATGGTCCCATCAGCCAATGGTCCACTACTTTCAGACCCTGAGAGGGCAACCCATTATAGGTCTAACGAGTGCGACACAGGAGTCCACTAAGGATGAAGAAGCCCCAGGGAGAATGGGGAGACTCACGACAGAGCAACGCCAAACAAAAGTCTGCAACAGGAGTCTACGGAAAACGCCGTCGTCGAAGCCCAAAGGACGTAGGAGACTCGCGACGGCCAACATCAGACAGGAGCGGTCTGAACTGTTCAACGGGTAAGGGAGGCCATTCCCTCGTCGATCCCAACACGATGATGACGGGTGAGGGAGGAGGATCCCTGGAGCTTACACCCCAACGTTCCAATGGTAAAAGAGTAGACGTTCTCTTTCCACCCAACGTTGGAGCAACGGAGGAGCAGCAGAGGAGTGGGGCGGTCGGCCCAAAAGACACGCCTCCAACAAAGCCGCAACACTGAAAGTCAGGATCGATGGCCAAGAGGAGACGGTCTCTTTCCCCCACCGATGGAGCAACGGAACAGAAATCGAGGTGCTTGACGGACGGCCAGAAATAAACACCCTCACCACAACACAACATTAAATACATAATAGATATCAAAAAACATGTCTACAGCATGGACGACAGAAGGTGATGTCCCAAAAGAAACACGGAATGTCCAAAACAATTGGACACAACATTAACCAAAAGAAGACTGTGAAATAGCTCAAGCCCAACCTAAAAATACATTCGATTTATAAAATGGCACCCGAATGACACATCCCATACCCCAAAAGCTGCACGCGAAACAACCAACGTAGTTCGCGAAAAATTGATTTATTGTATGGCACTCTCCTCCTCTCCACTCAATGCTCACCAAGTCCTTTGGACGTACAGTTAAAAAAAATAAATATCACGACTATACTTTCCACCCGATTATCTGCCAAGATGTGAGCAATTTCGCCATATTTACCTTTCGGGGCTATCTATACATCTGCTTCCACATCACCCATCGACCATCACCGACTCTTCTCCGTGCCAGACTTCGTTCACACACGGTCTTCATCCTGCGTTTTGTGATATCGTTTTGTTCATTTAATTTAATGAGTTAAGCAGGAATATTGAACTCTTTGAAAACTATGAGCAGTTAAAACTGGGAATGACCGGGTGCGTTTTCAGTGTCTTTAAAAACCTTGTTTTTCTTTTAATGGAGCGCCTTAAGTAAAAATGCAGCCAGAAAACAATGAACAGTTTTCCTAAGCCTGATCGCTTATACTTATTTTTATTTTGTCACATCCATTTGTATTTTTACATCGCACGACAAAAGATTTACAATATATACGATATTAGTAAATGCAGCATACGATATTAATGCAGTGGGGACTTCCGACATCCGTAACTTTTGAATACCTTGGTCTACAATACTGTTTGTGGTATCGTTGGACAGCTTAATTTATTCTCTTCTGGACAGGTTCTCATAGCTTTAATACTTTTTGTAAGACATTAAATAAAAAAACATTTATCTTGAATCGATAAGAAACCTCTTCATTGCTATTAAAATAGCATATATCGTTGCTGCTATTTTGCAATATCACCTCTAAAAACGTATCATCTCATGGAACATGGAGTGCATAAATATTCCAAACTTTACAAACGACTGGGATAATATCGTTTGCATTTTTCGACATTTGCACACGCACATTGCCAGATAATTCGCAAAACTAATTACCTATGTAATAAAAAAATCACATTTCCACTTCCATTAGAATGCACCCCCTTCCCAGCACTCCAACCAGTCGTGGTTTCGAAAAAGCCAGAGTCTGTAAACGTTGCGGATGCAAGTTTTCTTTAACTTTACCCTTCCGACGAAACCTCTCCCAAACACAGTATACCCATGATTCCGAAGGAGCGCAACAATTCAAATTTATAAATGAATTTCGGAACAGTAGTGGGGGTGTACATAGACTTGCAGTCGAGAAGTTTTCGAAAACCTAAAGCCATCATAATTTCAGTTGGCAAGGACATCATCATCGCTGCAACCATTAGTATAGAGGGGTGGAGAATCTACCTTGTATACACACACCAATACTTAAGAGCTACATGGAAAGCACTTTATGTATATCTATGTTGTTTTTTTTTTTTTTAAATTTAAAAGTATGGTGCATAGATAAGCAGATTTCCGAGACGAGAGGAAGGACAAAGACATCTCGTGCACAGTACACACGCCATGCTCCAGCACCATCACCACCATTGACCCAGTTGCTCCTTGGTTGCACTGACATGGTCTTTTATTTTTTATTCGAATTTATGTTCTTTTTAAGGATATACAAATCTGTATGGACTTTGGACAAAAGGTATCCCTTTCCCCTGACCCGGTCTCTGGGAAATTAGCAATGCAATATAGCAGGACCATCACACTGATGGCAGAGAACATAAAACAATATAAAAAGGACCAAAAATAGAAATCTGCTGCTGTCTGTATGTTCGTCCTTGCCGGTGGAAGTTTTTTTTGTTTTTTATAAGGATTTTGGATTTACGTCATCATCGATAACGTTGACGTTGTCGTCATCGGATATAATACTACGGATAAGACGCTGCTGCTGATGGTGCTGCTACTGTGTGTGGAAGAGGTTGGTTGTCCTTATTGTGTTGTATTTATCCTAATCATTGCATGCATGACTGTGTATGACGTAAATCCTATTGAAATAGAACGTAAAAGCGAAATGGACGTGGCTTCCTGCAGGAAAAGAGAGCGAGAGGGAATATTTTAGGAATTCCTTTTTTTATGTTTGCATTCGTTGGGTGGAAGGATATGGAGGATGTGTTTTTTTTATCCCCTAACTGTTATTGGGCAGTTTGGAGGTTTGATTGTTTATATTTCGTTTCATCTGTGTATGGGGGTTGATTGTTGTTTTTTTTTTATTTCCAGAGGAAAAGCTTTCAGAGGATAATGGCCTTTGAATTGCCGGCCCTGTTGGGCGATTTTTTTTTGTGTCTGTGGTTCCATCGAAAATCCGGTACAAGGCAGTTAAGTGGTTTAGTTAACAGTTATTACATGGTCTTTACATTTGCATGGAGGGGTGATTAGGACGAAAAAAGGTTCCATTTAGATTGCACCATCAATCAAGGACTTTGTTTTTTTTTTTTTTTAAGCTCTGAGGGATGCTTTGCGTTGGGGGAAGTAAAATGACGATACGTGAGGTTTGGAGAGAGATAACTGTTTGTAGTCAGTTAATTTTTTTTTTTAAAAGGGTTAGATACTAAATTGCGGATCATTCATACTCAAATGTGTGGTTAATTTAAGAGACTGAATCCGATTTTTTTGGTAAAAGGCAGAAAATTATTTTTATGTACTAAGCCGGGGCTCTAATCACCAAGTAGAACACGATCGGACGACGATTTCTTTCACCAGGTTGTGGTTGAAATTTTACTCTTAATCGTCTATTCGACATCGTTTTGCCGACCAATTATGAACATATCGACAAAACGATATCGAATAGACGATTAGGAATAAAATATTTTAGCACAACCTGGTAGAACAAATCATCGTCCTCCGGTCGGGTTTAATTAGGTAACTTGAAGAACGACCTAATTCAGTCAAAGATCGTACTACGGGTAGCTACGTTTTGAACAATCATTTCGACGATTGTCGTTTTTACGATTACGCGTTCAGAACCCAGCAGTAAACGATGAAGATACAGCCAACCTATTCCATGGCATAGTGTAATCTACACAGAATGTCACCTTATATAGCTTTGAGGTATCAAATGAAATGATCTTATGAGCACATAAAAACGAGGATAATGATACTAGCGGTGAGAACGAATGGCTGTTACAAATCGCAGATTTTTATGGTAAGACTGTCAACGCTCTGTTGACAGTCTGTGAGTGCTCAGTGGCGCGATGGTTAGTGCGATGAACTGCCGTGCAGAAGGTATGGGTTCGATTCCCAGCCGTAGCAACGCCTGAATGATTTTTCACTGGCCCTCCTCTCGTGATGATCTGACAAATCATCCGAGTAGTATCAATTGTCAAGAATAGCTTATCTCAACTTAGCCGTTCGGAGTCGGCATAAAACAGGAGGTCCCGCCATCATGCAAGAAGTACACACGCACACATGAATGGTTGTGAGAAAGCTAGGCCCTGGGTACTAACGAGCCTGTTGCGCCAAAAATTTGTATTTTTATTTTGTCAACGCTCTGCAATGTTAGGTTAGGTTGCAGTGGCCGGATCTGTCGACTTTCCTATGTTCGTTCGCCTAATTGAACCATTCTGCGCTAACAACATAGCATAGGAGGTTTCTGACATTAATATTAGCCAGCTCGCCTAGATTATCGAAGAAGTACTCTCCCAGATGAAGCTTCATTTTTACTGAGAAAGCTGGACAAGAGCATCTTCATCGTCCAAGCAGCTTCTACAGAAGTCATTTCTGAAGAGGCAAGTCTTTTTGGGTCTAGGCCAATGGGACAGTGTCCTGTAAGGACACCGATTATGTTGAAGTTTTGATGTTTCATATGTTCAGCATTGTCAAGCAGATGGAGCGCTTCTGGGTTAAGTTAGGCCAGAGTTGCCTGGATATTTGACACGTTGTGACGTTTATCTATCTGCGGTTTGGATCCAGTTTGATCAGAAATTTACATGTAGCGATGGGCACGCCTATCATATCTACTGGCGGTAGAATATCAAGGGTTGGCCCTGTCTGGGAAGCTCATCTGCCTTGCAATTCCCTGGTATGTCTCTGTGGCCCGGCACCCAAAAGAAGTGAGTGGTAAAATGCTCCCCCATCTCGTTAAGGGGCAGTCGGCATTCGTGGGCTGATTTCGAGTTGAACTAGGTTACTTTCAGGGATTTGATTGCCGCTTGGCTATCGCTGAAGATGCTAATATACTTCGTGGATATGACATTCCTTTTCAGCCAGGACAAGGCTTCTTTGACGGCCATGATTTCCGCCTGGAAAACGATATAATGATCGGGAAGGCGAAAGGATATGCTTAGGTTAAGCTTCTCGGAGAAACACCTCCACCCACTCCAAATTCTGTGTTAGACCCATTCGTGTAGATGTGAGTTGAGTTATTGGTTTCGTTCGAATCCGACTCCCATTCAAGGCGACTGGGAATGGTTGTCCTGAAGTTATACTCAAAACTGAGTTAGTAGTGGTGTGGTCGGTGTTTTCTGTAATGTTAAGGTGATTCAGATGCATTGTGACGAGGCTCTCAGTCTCACAGCTGCACAAGCTAGGTCTGTTTGTCGGACATATCTAGGGGCACTAAATGTAGGATAGCATCTAGGGTTGAGGGATTTTTTCTAAGAGCTCATGCATATGCAAGCTGATCTTTGAACTTTACCTAGTAGGTTGCGGTTGGAGGCTGTTTCTAAAGCCCTCCACCAGACTAAGACACCATACAGAAGTATGGGTCTAATGATAGACAGACGCTCTGCAAATAGCAATCAAAATTATTTTACTAATTGCAATGAAACTTTGAAATAGAAAGCGATCTCTCACAATGTTTAGAGCAGGCGACTCCATTCCTGTGTGGGCTAAAGCAGGCCATCCTTTAAGAAGCAATATGCAAAATTGATAAACAGGAATTTGATAATTAAAAAGTTGTTTGAATTAATACTGAACAAACAATCTTCGAGGGTCTTAGCGTCTAGTACAGTCTTAGTTTAGTCTTTTTTTTTTTTCAATACCTTAAAAGAATGTCGTATCTGGGTTTCCGATTCTGTGAAAAACTACCAGTGGGTGAATGAGTGGATTAAAATCATGCGGTAAGGTCCTCCAGCATGACCTGCATGCAATATTGCCTGTTCCAACACTTCGCTCGAGAACCATTTACCACTCGATCTTCATTTGTTTTTCATCGCACGATTTTTTACTATCCCCAAGGCTATTACCCGGCTTAGTTTTCTTACCCCACCTCACCGAGTCTCCTCCATACCCAACATTTGTTTACACCTTCTTCAACGTCGACTAACTTTATTTATAAAAAAAAATGTAAAACATGTTGAACACTTTTTGGCGATGAGTGAAACAACATCATTCACGGCGTTCATGGTCCAAACAATGGGTTAGCTGACTGAAACCCACCAGCAAATATCTGGTTACTAAAGCTAACCACGGATTAGTTAAATAAATTCATGGAGGCAAGTTTAATATCGTTGTGTGGATTTCACTTCACATACGTTCTATGGACATAATCCTCACTAAGGACTATCGACAATGAAAAATGGAAATGACAGCAATAAAAATTTTGCTTGGAGATGAATTCCTTTCTTCCTTTCTTAAGTGGCGCGGAATGAATCTGGGTATCAACCAACATGCCCCTAATTAGCCCGGTGCATAGCTAACTGCATCCAGTTACGTACGTCAAGTTTTTTGAGCCGACCTCAGCCAAAGTTGAAGTGCCCAACTTTTGCGCGCCATTTAAGGCTATGCCTTCCTCTACTGCGTCAGACGTTTGGCTGGGAATCGAAGACTCTGCGAGTCGGAGTATTGCTGTCCATATGCTCTACATGTGTAAGACATCTTAAACATCCAATGCGAAGTTTTTGAAAAGAGTTATGTCGCTGTACAGCTCGTATAGTTCTTGGTTGAATCTTCATCTCCTTAAACCGTCAACGAAAATGGGACCGACATTTTTTTTTTTCAAAAAAATGCTCTCAAAACGTCCAAGGATTTCCTCATCCACTTTTGATACGGTTCATGCTCCAGCGCCGTACAGCAGGACTGGGATGATCAGGGTTTTATATAGGATCTCCTTAGTAATTCGAGTGAGGGCTTTACTACTGAATTGCCTTCTTAGCCCCAAGAAACAGCGGTTGGCAAGAGTAATTCTTCGTTTAATTTCTGGCAGATTTAATTGTTGGGTGCTGTAGAACGAGGGTAGACTCTGATTGGCGTTAACTTGGCAATGCCCAGTGTTGCAACTCTGACTACACATCAAATGTGCTTATCTTTACCTCCAAGTGGTAACCATCGGGTACTGGTCTCATCCAACCGGATTTGACTTGCTAAACGATAAATGCGAGTGTTGATAACACGACGAAAAACAGCAACACTATAAACACCCTGGTGAGAATGGCACGGAAGAATACCCGGCCTGCTGTCCCAGGCGAACCTAGATGAGCTGCTCTGACATATTCGGACAACAGGTTGTCTAGGAATTTCAAGGGTTAGTCAGGCCCCTTGAACAGAGATGGTGGCGGATGAACCGAAAGGCCAACGGCAGCGCTCAATCCCGTAGTGGATACTGATGGCCCCGTGTCCTAGGGGTATCTAATAAATTGGAACTGGCCCTCCAGGTTGGGGGTTGTGCTTTGGGTTAACTACCCACCCACAGAAAAAAAAAACATGGTTACGAAGCAACCAATAGCCTCGGAAAGGACGGATTTTATTGTTGACGACCCTGCTAAACGAAAAAAAGACAACGACGTTCGTATCTGCACCTGGAATGTGAGAACATTAAACAGGAGAGGTGCAGGCGAACAACTAGCGGAAGCCCTAAACTGCTACAAAGCAGACATTACTGCCATCCAGGAAATACGATGGGATGGGCCGGGCAAAAAGAGGATGAAAAACTGTGACATATACTACGGACCGTGTTATAGTGAGCGGAAACAGCGACTATTCGGATGCGGATTTGTTATAAGTGCCAGACTTAGGCAAGAAGTCTTATGTGTCCAAGACATTAGCGAACGCATAGTAACAATCCGCATCAAGGCCAAATTCGCCAACATAAGCCTTATATGCGTTCACGCTCCGACGGAAGAAAAAGATGATATAGCTAAGGATTGCTTCTACGAGCTCCTCGACAAAACCTATGAGCGACTACCGAAGTACGATGTTAAAATCGTGCTGGGAGATTTTAACGCAAAGGTAGGAAGAGAAGACATCTTTAGAAGTATTGTCGGAAAACAAAGCCTACACGACAACACGTCTGGTAACGGACTTAGGCTAATTGATTTCGCTACGGAACGAAATGCCACTATAGCCAGCACACGGTTTCCTCACCTCGATATCCATAAGGGTACATGGCGGTCTCCAGATCAACGAACGGTCAACCAAATTGATCACATTGCGATAGATTGTAGCAGCCAAGGTAAGAATGCGGATATCCACCACGCCACAACAATCCAGAAATACTGTGAAAAAGTTAATAGCGGAGCCAAGGTAGACCAAGTCCCGTACTACCTCAAAGTTATATCTGTCAATGCTGACGTTCTGTCCAATTCGTCGATGTTATATGTCCTTTCGTGTTGCCAGTTGCCATTACAGCGCATCACCTTGCCTAAATCCTTTTCTGGCATCGAATGTGTCGGTGAGATCGTTCCCGACCCTGATTTCCCATCGTCTTCTCTTGCTCTTTTTTCTTCTTTCTGAAAAGCCCGTATTGTTCTCTCCTTCTTTGCCTATAGAGCTCAATTGCAGCTCTCGTCTTCACCTGCAGCTTAGGCCTCGTTCTTGGCTGTGAGCATCTGTCGGCATTCTTTATCAAAGCAGGGGTGTCTTGCTGGTGGTCGCCAGAAATCATCAGTTGCGGCTGATGTAACGGCTTTGCTGACACCGTTGCTATTGTTCTCGGAAATTAGATGCGGATACCTGTTTTGCGAAAGACTTGGAGGTCTCTTGCGATTGCAGCCTTTCGACATTAATTTTTTTTACAGTATTTCTGATTTGTTATGACGTTGAACATTCGTAACAAGGTTTTGGTCCGAATCGATGTTAGCCCTTCAGACTATGCAACGAGGACGAAGAATCAGCAGAAAACATCTTGTGTCACTGTAACTGTCTAATTAGATTACGTCAACACAAACTAGGTAAAGACTACCTTGAGGCAGAGGACATATCCAACAGCCCACTCAAAGATTTACTAGGATTCATCACAAAGTCCGGTATCATGAGTGAGCCCTAATTGGACTAAATCACAATAGGCCCAACTATGGCCGCATTGATATGGTTACTTGCTAATCTAACTCATCTGAGTGTTCGACCATCCAAAATATAAGTTGTGTGCCTCTTGTCTATCGCAATGTGATCAATTTGGTTGACCGTTCGTTGATCTGGAGACCGCCATGTACCCTTATGGATATCGAGGTGAGGAAACCGTGTGCTGGCTATTGCGGAATTTCGTTCCGCAGTTAAGTCAGTTAGTCCGTTGATGCCTTAGATTTCTTCTCTTCCTACCTTTGCGTTAATATCTCGTAGCACGATTTTAACATCGTACTTCGTCTTGCCTGATAAGTCTTGTCAAGCAGCTCGTAGAAGCAGTCTTTTCCTAATTTATCATAATTTTCCTCCATCGGAGCGTGGTCGCATATAAGGCTTATGTTGGCGAATTTGGGCTTATTGCGGATTGTTACAATACGTTTGCTAATGTCTTGAAAGCATAAGACTTCTTGCCTTAGTCTGGCACTTATAAAAAATCCACATCCAAATAGTAGCTGTTTCTGCTCACTATACGGTCCTTAGTAGATGTCACTGCCCTCTTTTTAGCCGGGCCATTCCTTTGTATTTCCAGGGTGGCAGTAATGTCTGTTTTGTAGCAGCTTAGGGATTCCGCTTGTTGTGCTGCGACACCTCTCCTGTTTAATGTTCTCCCATTGAGGGTACAGATAGGAACGCCATTGTCCGTTTGTCGTTTTGGCATGATCGTCAACAATCAAATCAGTCCTTTCCGAGGCTCTTGGTTGCTTCATAACAACAATTATTTCAATGAGTTGGTAGTTAATAAAAATCACGTAGATACTCTTTACTTGCAAATAATTTTCAAATGCTGTTCGTAGTGATTCATTTCGGAATTTGAATACGTTCCACAAGTCAGCACGAAATCCTGGAGCTGGCAATTCCTCACTTCCATTTGTAAACATGAAAAGCTAATGAACCTCTAAAAGTTCGTTGAGTCTTGCATATAGCCAAACAAATGGTAAGGGAATCGTGTTACATTCTAAATGTGCTTCATCGTTGGTCAGTGTCCACATTCTTTAGGATTCGCTTTCACTCAGTCTTGCATTTTTCTTTTGTTCCTGGAGTACCTTGAACTATGTTGGAAAACAAAATTAAAAAACAAAAAACGACCTTAACATGGTTTGATTATATAAAATAAAAAATATAAATTCCATTTATGTGCATCTGGATGGTATTTCATTCATATTCACATTTACCATCAAAAGATGAAATTTTATGCACGTAAAGTCAGGGTTATCTATCGAATTTTCTCCGCAGATACTCTCAAAAGAGACTGCAACCGAAGCGTGAGCTAAAATGTGGTGGCACTTACCCAGTTGGCCCACCTCCCGCTGCCACCCCTTCGTCGGTCGCCATATAAGGAAGTATCTCATAGAATAGAAAATTTGATTTTCTATTCCTTTAGCCAAATTCAATTTATGATGTGCTATCTGCAGTCATCGGAGCGGAGAAGTGAGTATCTGTGTGTGTTCGCTTTTGTGAAAATCGCATGCATGGAAAATTGAAACCGCATCTATTCGTAGCACTCGTGTGTGGATGCCCTCTCAAAGGCGAGAAGCTATTTTCCGGGGAAATACCTTACGGTTGTAGATTTATACTGATGGTGTACTTTTATGATGTAAGGAGATGGAAATACTGTCTATTTCGTAGGAAGGATTATCAATTTACGAGTGACTTTGGCTAAATTTTCTAAAGAACTCTCATCCTGAATTGGGATGGTTTTACGTTCTTTTCCGGTAGCTAATGGTTCACAGCTAGTCAAATACTACTCGTGCATACGTTATAGGTACGCAATTTATAACGTTGGCTTCTTTACTTGATCTTGTAGAGTACTTTCAGGTACTAAGGATATTGTATTGTTTCCATTTTTTAATATTTAGCGAGTTTTTTTTATATATTTAGAATTTCACCATCTTAGAAATTGTTCAGCATATTTTTAAAGATCGGTTTATGTACGATTTTGAGATTGTTGGAGTTTATATGACAGAAGTTTAAAAAAGACTCAGATCCTCAATCTCAATCCCGTAGTGGATACTGATGACCACATGTCCTAGGGGTATCTAATAAATTGGAACTGGCCCTCCATGTTGGGGGTTGTGCTTTGGGTTAACTACCCACCCATGGAAAAAAAAACCATTGTTACGAAACAACTAATAGCCTCGGAAAGGACTGATAATAATGTTGACGACCCTGCTAAACGAAAAAAAAGGACAACGACGTTCGACGTTCGCCAACATAAGCCTTATATGCGCTCATGCTCTGACGGAGGAAAAAGGATTGCTTCTACGAGCTCCTTGACAAAACCTATGAGCGACTGCCAAAGTACGATGTTAAAATCGTGCTTGGAGGTTTTAACCCAAAGGTAGGAAGAGAAGTCATCTTTAGCAGTATAGTCGGAAAATATAGCCTACAAGACAACACGTCTGGTAACGGACTAATTGACTTTGCTACGGAACGAAATGCCACTATAGCCAGCACACGGTTTCCTCGCCTCGATATCGATAAGGGGAAATGCCGGTCTCCAGATCAACAAACAGTTAACCAAATTGATCACATTACGATAGACAAGAGGAACGCATCCAGTATTTTGGATGTCCGAACATTCTGAGGGGCTAACATCGATTCTGACCACTACCTTGTTGCAGCCAAGGTAAGGATGCGGATATCCACCACGCCACAACAAACCAGAGATACTGTGAAAACATTTAATGTTGAAAGACTGCAATCGCCAGAGACCGCCAAGACCTTCGCGCAACGGGTATCAATGGCGACAGTAATCACAGCCAAGAACAAGGCTTACAAGGCTTTTCAGAAAGAAGAAAAAAGCAAAAAAAAATCACGCGATAAATGATATATAGAGGTGCCACTCCAGGAACGATGTTTGCAAGTCTTACCAAAGTGTAAAACGTGAGAGCCAAGTCTACAAGACTCGTACAGAATCCTGTCGAGATGAAAAAGGAAATATCGTAGTTGAGACACAGTCGATGTTGAGGATATGGAAGTACCAATGCAGCAGACTGCTAGTGCTTAACGACGATGACGAACCATCTCCCGCAATATCCAAACTTAAGATTAACAAGGCTGCGTTATAAATCCGCGGACATGACTTGGTAAGTAACATTCACCAAAATTTGGTCGGATGAAAGTATGGCTGAAGAACGCCGACTATATTGACAACATTTGTTGGACTCAACGTAATGTCATAGCCAGGTTTGCTAGTATAGAGAAGTAAGCGACAAAACTGGGTTTAGCAGTAAACGAGTATAAGACCAAATTTATGCACTCAATTCGAAAGGACACACCACTTCGACGAACTGGACAGAAAGCGACCATTAACAGATATAACTTTGAGGAAGTATGGAGCTTTGAAGCACAGCTCCGCTATTAACTCTGACAAAAATTTAACAATTGCAAACCACTTTTTCTTCGAGTTAAGATGGCAGTTCAGTAGTAAAGCCCTCACTCGAACTATTAAGGAGATCTTATATAAGACCCTGAACATCCCAGTCCTACTATACGGCGCTGAAGCATGGATCCTTTGTAGATTCTTCGAAAAAGCTTCGTGTCCGTTTGCGTTGACGGACTATGGAGGCGAAGATTCTACCACGAGTTATACGAGCTGTACAGCGACATGCCCATCAGTGCCAAATGATTCGAGTAGTATTCATCGTTTAAGCTAGCAAGGCCATGTAGAGCGAATGGCCACCAATACTCCGGCTCGCAGAGTCTTCGATTCTCAGCCCGACTTTTGGACTGTACGTCCAGTTATGTAGTATTCAGTATTAGAAAATATTGTACTTGTAAGGCTTCATTAGAGTGATTCAAGGTGATGCTTAAAGATTTTCGTCACGTCTGTTTTTCAGTAAGGAGGATAAGAGTTTAAGTCATCAAAATTGAATTGCAGTATATATCCCTAATGATCCAACAAGTAAAATACAATTATCTGTAGTTGTAGAGCTATGAGCCTACTTTACCTACTTTACCTACTTACTGACATTGACTGCCTGAAAGTTCTTAAAATTGACTTATAAATTGCTGCTTACCTGGAAAAAAAAGAAAAAGAAAGGATATTGTTAGATATATTATATACGAAGGTATTATAAGGTGTAAAATAAATTAAAACAAAATTTGACATGTTTATGCAAAACCTTGCGGGGAAGCAACCTACTCATGTTCGAGCCTTCAAAAGCGCAGTGGGTTAAAGGATGACTTTAAGATTTGCAGTGGAAGATACGGGCTCTTAACGTAGAATTAGTTGAAGACAATTAGCTGCTAACAAGCTCAAGCCAGGAAATAAAATGGAATGGACCCCTACACAATCTTTTTTGGGGTAACAACGTTTTTGCGAAAAACTAGAGATCTGGATAATCTGACATTTATTATCATATCGAGTTCATGATTATTTGTTTTACACATCATCAGGGTACGCATTCCTTAATTTTTAAAATGACAATCGTTTACAAAAGTGAAGGAGACTCTCTGGATACCTACGTGTGATTTATATACACGTGCATAAACATTACACTGTACGTATCTAGCAAGACTGCTACACTATCGTCAACGATTATCATTTGAAATATTATGGAATGAGTACCCAGACAAAGTGTGCCACCAATAATGACGCTCTAGCTGGGTCTGTTTATTTATGGATTTAAATCCGTCCGTCCGTCTGTCCGCATGTGTGTCACCGATTTACATTTTGAACTAGAGTGTTGAAATTTGTTATATAGACTCACACGAAGCCGAACAGGTATAAACATTTTTGAAATCTGCCACTGCCAAGCCTTCTTTTTAGAAAAGCGTAGTTTTTAGCCAAACCGTAAGAAATTTAAAAAAAAAAGTGTCTTTAGACAATCCTAATATCTATATTTCGTCCATACAATGCCCACTTTTTGGGGGCGTTTTTAGTAAAAAAACGTTTTTTGCCCAAATTTTAAAAAGTTCGAAAAAACTTTTGATGCAAATACATTTTGTTTATAAATATATATATTTTTTTATGTTAAATGCATAATTAGTTAACAAAGTTAAATTGGTAGCACAGGATATACCTCGAATAAAACCATGTTGACTATTCGAGATTACCTCTTTTACTACGAAGGATAGCTTCTCCTTAACAATGCTTTCAAACGATTTAGGAATTGCAGAAAGCTTCGATATAGGTCGATAGTTTTCAACTTTTTGACTTAAACCGTTTTTATAGATTGGAGTAATATAAGAATATTTCCATTCTTCTAAAAACTTTCCAGTTAACAATGACTGGTTAAATATAATTTTAACGGATCGACAAAAAAAACAATTTTTTTGATATTACCTCTGGTATACCGTCCGCACCAGGGTTTCTGTTCAATTTTTTAATTTAACGCGTTTGTTAGGTCTTCCTCCGAAAATTGTATCAAACCGACATCTAGTAACTCCGAAATCTCTAAATAATGGTTTTGCGTTAAGTTATCATTATATATGGGGTCAATATATAAGTCAATGTCTTTTTTTTTTCGTCATGGCAAACTTCACGAACAAGGTATGTTTAGAACATTTTTATTATGATTTTTGCTGAATCAAAAGTAACGACATTATCAGTTGCTTCAAAGCCGGCTTCCGTGCTGGTCCTCTACCATCGACCACATTTTTACCCTTACAACTGTTGCAAGGCGTTTTATTGAAAAAAGAAAAGTCCTTGTACGTTTTTTTTTGTATATCTGAAGGCTGCATTCGATACTATTAACACAAGATTACTACTTTTCAAGCTTTCTATAATAGTTTCAACGAAATTCATATGGATATACGAAGAGCTCCTTTTTAATATGACTGCAGTCGTTTGAAACGGAGATAGAACATCGAACAAATTCAGATCTGAAGCTGATAGTTTACATCGAAATTAAGAAAGTGGACCCGGAATTTCCATTTTCCCTAGAGGAAATAATTCGCAAAATTTTTAAATATAATGGTTACATATAGACGCATTAAAGCAAAAAAAAACATATGAGAAGGCTACAATCCGCTGTGCGGATCGTTTAATACCCTATCCCATCCCATCCTTAAAATTGATATCCCCAAAATATGGTCTTTATGGTCATAAAGTATTGAAAATGACGTTGTTACAACATATTCTTCCGAAGGATTATCAAATTCTTTTATGGTTCGACAAAAAACCACGTTTTTGTATTGCATATGCCTTGGGGTAGGGCATACAAATGGTTTTTGTAGGAAAACGCCACCAAAAAGTGGGCGCGGGTTAAAATGGTCTACAGATGAAATGTTCATATTAATACTACCAATGATTTTGCATCAACATTTTTTTCGAAATTTTTCAAATTTGGCCAAAAAAGGTTTTTTTATGGAAAACGCCCCCAAAAAGTGGGCGTGGCAAAAAACTTTGTATTGACGAAATATAGATATTGCAATTCTCTAAATATGCTTCTCAGACACTTTTTTTAAAATTCCTTACGGTTTGGCCAAAAACTGAGTTTATCTTAAAAGGGGGCGTGGCAGTGGGCGGATTTCAAAAATTTTTACACTTGTTCTGTAGGCACGGGCGAGGATCCCATATACCAAATTTCATTATCCTAGCTCAAAATTTAAGGCCTAAAAATCGGTGACGTACAGACGGACGGACGGACGGACAGACAGACATGGCTTAATCGACTCAGCTAGCGATTCTGAGTCGATCCATATACTTTGAGGTATATGTAGCTAAATTTTTTCTCTATGTTACAAACTAAGTATCAAAACTAATATACCCCTATGGGATAGGGTATAATTAGTCGGGGGAATCCTCGAAAATTTGGTTTTGACGGCCTTGATGCACAGTATGGCAGGAAACATTCAGTTTCAGTCCCATCGAGCAATGTTGACTTCTCTTTTGAGGCCGAGGGTGGTGAAGCAACTGGAAGTCAGGAAAACATTGATGGAGCTGATTCCAACAACGAGACGCCGACACAAACAACAGTCTGAAATGGATCGAGAGTGCTTCAACAAGCTCATTGTAATCGAAAATGCAACGCTCAAAGTTGAAGAACAAAAAGTTGAAGAGATGAAGGAACTAAAAAATCTATTGAGGCAGGTTCTTGATTAGATGAAAATGAAATGTGTTCCTAAATGTGAAGTCTTTTTTTAAGTTTCCTTATTTTATGAATTGAATTAGCTGTCATTAATTTAAATGAATGTGAAACGTTTTAGTTTTATATTGACCTTTAATTAACAAAAAAAAAACATAAGGATTTATGCAGAAAAGAGTGTTGTCAATCGTTCTCTTTTGAGTTTAGCTTTATTGTTTGCGGATACGTCATTTTCTTCGTGAGGTGCTGCATTAGCTATTGATTCTGTGAAGTTATCTTCAAAACTTGGTGTTTCGTGGTTTACAATAAAATTGTGCAAAACCACACAGGACATGATTATTTGTTTTGCCATCGAAATTCTGTGAACAGGAATAAAGTTTAAAATTTGAATTTTTTTTAAGAACACCGAATGCTTGTTCAATAAAGACTCGATTGGAACTATGACTGTAATTAAAGCGCCTTTGATCAGCCGTCAATCCCTATAAGGCGCCATAAGATGAACATAAAGTGGATACGCAGAATCGCCAATTTAATTTTAACGTCAGGTTGGACTATAGCTTTTTGCAGTGGACTATCACGCCATACAGCAACATCGTGGCACGATCTTGGGTAACCAGCAAATGCATCAATAAAACACAGGTTACTGTCGCAAACACCCTGTTAAATGAAAAATATGTAGGTAATACAAGGTGGCGCAAAAATAACCTTCCGATGTTTTTTGGCTGTAATTTATAAAAAAAAGAATAGCTTTGATTCTTCTTGTGGATTATTTTTATTTGGCCTTTTAGTTTTTTTTACATCAAGTCGAGAATATGATGTCATGTAAATGGCCGCCGCCACAGTTGATTGTCATTTGAGCCCTTTTTATGGCATTTTTTTCTTGACGGATATTGTCTTTAAGAGCTGCAGGAGTCTGAGGCTTGTTGACATAAACCCGCGACTTCAAAAAGCCCCACAAAAAGAAGTCTGGAGCGGTCAAATCAGGCGATCTTGCTGGCCAGTGCAAATCGCCAAAACGGGAGATTAGGGGCCCGGGAAATGCATCCTTCAGCATATCGGTTGTGGCACGTGCAGTGTGTGCCGTTGCACCGTCCTGTTGGAACCACATGTTTTCCAATCCCAATTCATCATGTTGCGGCAAAAAGAACTCGTTGATCATTGCTCTGTAGCGCTCACCATTCACAGTAACCGTTTGGCCCGCGACGTCTTCGAAGAAAAAAGGTCCGATGACTCCTCCAGCGAAAACAGCACACCATACATTGACTTTGAGCGGGTGTATTGGCTCTTGGGTGGGTTACCCCCAGAAGCGTAAATTTTGCTTATTTACGTACCCGCTAAGATGGAAATGGGCCTCATCACTCATGATTATTTTTGATGAAAAATCATCTTCCTCTTGGTGGTGATTAAGGATGGCTTGAGCGTATGTTATGCGCGATTGGCGGTCAGCAGCTAACAGCTGATGCACCGTCTGGACTTTTTACGGAAACATCTTCAAATCCTGTACCAAAATTCGCTGTAAAGACCGTCGACTGATACCCATTTGCGTAGCACGTCGTCTGGTCGATGTCGACGGCGCTTCCATGACATCTTCAGCTACAGCAGCAATATTCTCTGTAGAACGGCTACTCCGGGTTCTGCCACGCCTGGCAGCATCTCGTGTTGTGCCAGTCTCTTCGAGGCGAGCGGCTAAACGTCGCAGTGTTTCACCAGTAGGCGTTGGACGGCTAGGAAATCTGCGACGAAATTCACGTTGTGCCAAAGTCCCCGACCGATTATTGCTCAAATAAAAAGTCACCAATATTCCGCGTTCTGGAGCAGTGTAGCGTAACATTGTTTATTAACGTGTATTTCGCATGTGTTTACTACACAAATGTCAAAACAGAACTGACATTAGGGGCCAATCGCAAAATTTATAGCATTTTCTGATAGGATTACTTTTGCGCCATCTTGTATAAGAATGATCAAAAATGTGCTTATGTAAATCCATACTTGCATAATTATTGAGTGGGTACCTGTTGATGTAGCTTGATGAGTCCTCAGCCGTGGCTGG
This sequence comes from Rhingia campestris, assembly GCA_932526625.1. Taxonomy (NCBI): domain Eukaryota; kingdom Metazoa; phylum Arthropoda; class Insecta; order Diptera; family Syrphidae; genus Rhingia; species Rhingia campestris. The sequence goes on from OW052184.1 coordinate 21,777,133, forward strand.
GATTTTAGAGTGCATCCCAAAACAAAAGAAAATGCATTGTTTCGTTTTTCTTCAAATCCTATTGCTATTTTTCTTTGAAATTCCAGTGTTTTTGGCAATTTAATTACTTTCTTTTTGAGCGTTAATATTGCACAAAGAGTTTTCTTGAAGATTCTGTAAAGCGAACCCATTCCTATTTCAAATCGATAGCAAAACTCCCGAAAGCTGCATTGGTTACACAATTTTCAAAAAATAGCATATAAACAATATTCGAATGAATATTTCGGCCTTCCAGCTGCAAATGGCTTGCGCGTTGGCATAAGAGCTCTCTTAAGCAACTTGAACATAACGTTAAATTACTTTTAAGTACCCACATATATTATGTAAAACAAGAAACTTACCAAGAATGTGTTTCTGTTCATCCGAAAATGGGACAACAATACATTTTCAGGGTACGAGTTAATAACTTTTATAAAATTATTGCATTTGCGCATTTTTTGCATTTAAGAATTCAGCCTATGTTGCGACAATGTCATTTTCTGTATTTCATCGCCATAAAGCCTGTATTTTGAGGGTATTAATTTTATGGATGGGATGGGATAGAGTATTCACCGATCCGCACAGCGGATTGTAGCCTTCTCCCATGTTTATCACTGGTTTTCCTCGGGGCTCAGTGCTGTCACTGACACTTTCTTTCATGTAATAATAAGATTCAGAATCCCCTTCTTTTATTTATAAGAACACACTTTGGATACTTCCAATAATAACGGAAAAATAACCCTCCTTACGTGATCCAAACGCACTAAAACCCATCCGTGAGTTTTAAAATCTCCTTTTAGAATTCAAAAACTTTAGTTGGTCTATGACTATCAAGTTTAAAACCCACACAATACCGGCATTGCATTTTCAACTGACAACACATGATTACCATTTTCGACTTTAATAATATAATTAAAATTTAATTTAACATTCACGAATGAAAAATTTATCCGCACGGGGGCATATTCATTTTTTTTTGATTAAATAACTTAATACGAAAAGTTAAACAAAGTCTACATAACGTATTCGCATGCATTTGCAATGAGATTTCCCACAAGGATTTCCACACATGCACATCCTCATGTCCTTATTACTAACGAACGAACAGTGCCTACAATCTGAATGCGAATGGCTACTTCATTACATATGCACCATTGCATATAAATTCAATCGAAGTGCATCTCATTAATGCAGTCCCAGCTCAGTGTACCTACCCCCCTTTAGGCATCCTTTTGATATATCAAAGGACATAGAGACACAGTAGAGTGATGAAAAATTAACTGATTTCGAAATAAATAAATAAAAGTATAAAATTATAAAAATTTAAAAAATTATAAAAATTTATAAAATTATAAAAATTTAAAAAATTATAAAAATAAAAAAAAAATATTAAATATATATGACATCCGCGATCGCTTGATCCTTAAACCGGAGGCTCGATTTTCCTTGTCGCATCGAACCAAAGATTATGAATTCTATACAGATGACGCAATGGCGGGTCGTGCTGGCACAGCCCGCCATATGTTTTTGTTCTTGTTTTTCATGTTTTCATGCACACAGCCCGCCCGTACCATGAAGCTACTGAGCAAAAGTTTCTGTTTTTTGTTCTCAATGCGTCATCTGTATACAATTCATAGTCTTTGATCGAACATACGAGTTGGGGTTGGAAGATTCTTTTGGCTGTTCTTTCACTCGTTGTGGTGGAACCAATGTAGTCTACGTGTTTTTGTACATCCACATCTTGTTACAGCTTTCGGGCCTTCCTCGCATACAGGACCAAAAATTCGACGAAGAATTTTTCTTTCTAAACCGGCTAATAAAGGGTTTTTCAACAGGGACGCTACAAAAGTAGAGCGACAGGGACAGCAAACGACGCCATATTTCTTGCCGCTCTTTTGACATTTCTCTGCAGTTAGGTTTGCCATTTTATGATGGAAAGATATACGAGCCAACAATGAGTCGAAATTATTAAAATTTACTACCGAAATTCGGAGTCAGTGGCCTCAACGTTAAGAGCACTACGTCCAATTTATGTTAGTCATAATCGTCCTAGCAGATCAACAATTGAGCGTCTAGTGGAAAAATTTGAATCCACAGGCACAGTACAAAATGTTCCCCTGCCAGTGAGACAAAGAAGTGCCCGTAGTGTGGAGAATATTGCGGTGGTCTCACACGTCGTCGTTCTCAAGCTGGTAAACATTCTCGGACCTTGTTTTCTAAATGTTTTAGGAGTCACAGCACATTTGTGAACCAAAAATCATGCCACATCGTCAAAGTCAATGTGAAACAAACTAAATATGTCAGTTGTGTCATTGCAAGGGCCCTGCGGTGTGTTGCTGATTTAAGGTGAGATCACGAAACACTGTCAACCATACTCAGCGATATCTGAAAGATGAAAGAAGCAAAGTGAAGACAATCAATTAGGAAACAAGAACCATTGTGTCAGTTAGGAGTTCATTTATCTTGCTTCTCAGCTTCGATAACTTAGTCGATTAGGCCATGTCTGTCTGTCTGAATAACACCGATCTTTAGAGCTAGTGGATGAAATTTGATATATATATGCCCTTTGTCCATGCCAAAATCTGCTCGCTGTCACGCCCACTTTTTTGAAAAAACTTAGTTTTTGGCCAAACCATCAGGAATTTTGAAAAACTGTTCTAACATTTATAAAGGGTTTTTCAACAGGGACGCTACAAAAGTAGAGCGACAGGTACAGCAAACGACGCCATATTTCTTGCCACTCTTTTGACATTTCTCTTCAGTGAGGTTTGCCATTTCATGATGGAAAGATGTACTAGCCAACAACGAGTCGAAATTATTAAAATTTACTTCCGAAATTCGGAGTCGTGGCCTCAACGTTAAGAGCGCTACGTCCAATTTATGGTCGTCATAATCGTCCTAGCAGATCATCCATTGAGCGTCTAGTGGAAAAATTTGAATCCGTGCAAGTGAGACAAAGAAGTGCCCGTAGTGTCGAGAATATTGCTGCCGCTGAGTCTTCATTTGAAGAAAGCCCAAATGTGTCTCTCACACGTCGTTCTCAAGCGTTGGGCATCTCTGTGATGCGTTGTGGCGAATTTTGCGAAAAGATCTTGGCCTACATCCTTACAAGATCAAATTGCCGCAAGAACTGAAGCCGCTTGACCACCAGAAGCGTCGTATGTTCGTGAATTATGCTGAGCAACAACTTGAAAATGATTCGGATTTTCATCGAAAAATCATCTTCAGCGATGAGGCTCATTTCTTGCTGAATGGCTTCCTCAATAAACAAAATGTGCCGTAATCCACACGTACTCCATGAGTCATCATTGCATCCCGAAAAAATTACGGTTTGGTGTGGTATATGGGCCGGCCGGCGGCGTCAATGGGCCGTACTTCTTCCGTGATGATCAAGACCGGCACGTCACTGTGAATGGGAATCGCTACCGTTCAATGATAACCGAATATTTCTGGCCCCAATTGGATGATATGGACTTGGAGGACGTGTGATTCCAAAAGGACGGCGCCACAAGCCACACAGCGAATGCCACAATCAATTTATTGGAAACCAAGTTTGGAGAACGTGTTATCCCACGAAATGGTCCAGTCGCTTGGCCGCCTCGGTCGTGCGATTTGACGCCGTTAGACTATTTCCTGTGGGGCTACGTCAAGGTCTATGCCAACAAGCCAGCGACGATTGATGAACTTCGTACGAATATCGAACGTGAAATTGCAGCAGTATCTGCCGATTTATGCTTGAAAATCGTCGAAACTTGGGTTCAGCATCTGTACTTCTGCAAGCGTGCCCGTGGTGGCCATGCAAAAGAAATCGAGTTCCAGACATAATGGCATCGAACGTACTTTCACAGGAATAAAGAATTTCATTGATATCCATAACCGTTTTTGTTTTATTTAAAAAAAAACTTTTGTAGCGCTCTTATTGAAAAACCCTTTATTTGCTCCGCTTATTAGCTTATAGTCCAGCACTCGACGCTGTAAAATAGGACTTATGGTTTTGCTAAACCGAAATAGCATCGGTTTAGGGATAGTCTTTGTCATATATCCACTAAGGTGTCATTTTTGGGGTTGATGTTGACTCCGGGTAGATAAGCTCTTTAACCACCTCAATATGTTGCTATCAACTGTGACGATTTGTCCCAGGTTGTGCGTCGATGGCGTTAGAGGCGCGATGAACTACCGAGCAGAAGGTCTGGATTTAATTACCAGCCGAAGCAACACCTAAATGAATTTTCAGAGGCCCTCCTCTCGTGATGATCTGACAAATCATCCGAGTAGTATCAATTGTCAAGAAAAGCTTAACTCAACTTAGCCGTTCGGATTCGGTATAAAACAGAAGGTCCCGCTATCGTGCAAGAAGTACACACGCACACATGAATGGTTATGAAAAAAAACTAGGCCCTGGGTAATAACGAGCCTGTTCCCATCGGCAGTATTTTGATTGTTGATAGCATATATGGTGACGTGAAATAAGGTCCAACGAAATAAGACCAAATTTAGAATTTGGCCTTATTTGGCGAAATAAGACCGAATGTAGAATTTGGCTTATTTGGCGAAATAGGCCAAATGTAGAATTTGACCTTATTTCGTTTTAAAAATGGAAAGAATGCCAAATTTCCATATCCAAATAGAAATAAGGCCAAATTTTATTTTGAAATAAGACCAAATCGCATGTTTCGTATGGATTTAAAGAAACTTCGCATACACCGACCCTCGCGCACACTCTAAGTCCAACAGTGCCTCCAAGCAGGGGGGTTTTAGGGGAGGCAGCAAGGCCTCACATACGTACCTCACTGTTTATTATGAATTAACTGAATTAACACCATTGTGGAAAAAGGAAATAAACCCAAATTGGCCTTATTTCGTTTTCTAAAATGAAATAAAGCCAAATCGGCCAATTTTGCGTTATTTCCAGAGGCTAATTTTTGTTTGCCCTTATTTTACGTCAGCAGCATTTATTAGTCGTTTACAACAAGACCAATGCGTTTCGCTTCTTCCTCAATGGCCGTCAATTCTCCTACAACGGTATAGCGGGAGCGACCAATGATATCGAATTCGTCTGCGTACCACTTGACATATTTTTTGAAGATGTGCCTTCCGTATGAACTCCTGCTTTGCGCACTATCTGTTCCAGCACGAGATTGAAGAAATCACATGATAGCGCAACTCCTTGTCGGAATCCGGTACAAGTTTGGAAAATTTCAGATGAGCTGTTTCCAAACTGAACGTTACATCGCGTGTCCTCTAATTTGGATGGTATCCCATCGCTTTATAAAGCTCTAGGCGATTGATTCTATCATCCGCGCGGCCTTGAAGTCGATGAAAAGATGGCGTGTCTCGACTTGCAATTCGTTGGTCTTTTCCAGGATTTGCCTTGGTGTGAAAATTCGGTCTATGGGCGATCTGCCCGGCCGGAAGCCACACTGGTACGTGACGATAAGTGTGTTGCAGTGCGACTTAAGGCGTTGTGACAGCAGGAATATACCTCGGCAATTGGTGCAAAAATGGGGCAAGCTGATATTGCATAGTCATCCATTCAAAAGTAAAATCACCGTACTTTAAGACTTCTGCTGGTAATCCATCAGAACCAGCCGCCTTGTTGTTCTTCCGTTTTTGATGGCTGCTCGAACTTCATCAATACTGGGAGGGAGCGTTACCTCATCGTTGACTGGAGGTGGGCTGGTTTCTCGCCCTATCACTCTCTCGACATTATGCCCATTAAGCAGTTTCTGGAAATGCTGCCTGAATGCATCTACAATTCCTTTAGCGTCAGTGACTAGGTTGGCATTTTTATTTCGTAGAGCCTGCGTTCCTACTTTAAAGCCAACTGCCAGTTGTTTGGCTTTCTTGTATAGGATTGACGGATGTTGTTCTTATCGCGAGACTCTTCGAGCTGGAGGGCTGCGTGTTTCCTTTTTTCCTACGCAGGATTTTCTTCTCTTCCCTTCTCCTGGTTCGGTACTCTTCCCGTGCGGCGCCTTGTACTGCCTTGATATGTGACTCTTCTGTCTTGCAAGTATCATCATATAACGGATATCTTTCGGGATTGGCTGGTAACCTATGGTGGGTTCGGCTACATCTTTGAATATATTGTGATACTCCACTGGGTGTTGACATCAATATAGGATGAGGGTACAACGGGGAGCCTCTAACTCAGTTTTTGTTTGTAGATTATGGCAATCTCCGGCTCAGTAAGACGCCCAACGTGTAGTCTCCTTTTTGCACCGTTCGCAGCTTCTTTTCGTTGGACAGTCGGGCTCTGAATATGGCTGTGACTAGAAAATGGTCAGAATCGACGTTTGCCACTCTGAATATGTGTACATCCAGAATGTTGAATGCGTGCCTGGCATATAAAGGGTTTTTCAAAAGAGCGCTGCAAAAGTTTTTTAAATAAAACAAAAACGGTTTTGGATATCAATGAAATTCTTTATTCCTGTGAAAGTAAATTCGATGCCATTATGTATGGAACTCGATTTCTTTTGCATGGCCACCACGGGCAACGCTTGCAGTAGTCCAAACGCTGAACCCAATTTTCGACGGTTTTCAAGCATAAATCGGCCGATACTGCTGCAATTTCACGTTCGATATTTGTACGAAGTTCATCAATCGATTTTCACATCGTATTCCGGACAGTCTCCGTAGGCTCAGTCCAGGAGGTCGTAAAATTCCGCCTTGATAGGATCTTCAGTCTCAGCGGTAGTGGAGTGGGCACACATTAGGCTGATGTTGTAGAACATTGTCCTGATGCGAATCACAGCCAGGCGTTCACTAACCGGCTAAAAGTCGATTGCTGTGTAAGCGCTTACGGGTTGCATTTTTTTTAACTTTTTACTCAGCTACAAGCATTAGCTACAGATACGCATTCTGGGCGGCCCTTAAGAATTAACACTTGAGTTCTCGATGCAGGTTTTGGGGTATTTTTGCGAAAACTCAGTTTTCGGTTCGGTGTGAAAGCAGTATTTAACGTCAAACGAAACCTGGTCGACATTCGGTGTGAATGCGTCAAGAAGTTTTCGAAAACTTTTAGTCAAAAATTCAGTTTTGCAGTTTTTATAACAAATTTTCAAAATTGATTTAAAATTTCTTTAAACGTTAAGCAAAAATTGTTTTTTTTTTTATTTTTTTTAGAAAAAGTCCACAAAAGTGGGCGTGGTTCAAAATTTTCTACAGCCGAAGAGTAGATAAAGTTAATCAGGTTCAGTCTACTTTTACAAATTTCTTCATGCGTTTGCCTAAAAAGAAGGTTAAATCAAAGTGGGCGTGGCACTAAACGTTTTAAAAAAAAATCGCATAACATGTAAATCTTTTAAAAAATATATTGGTGCATTTTTTTTTGCACCACTCTAACACGTACTCATACATCCACATTGCAGTCCTGTAAAATTCCAACGGGGTTAAGTGGTGCAATCCGATTTTGCGCCCCTTTGGGTCGCGCACAAATTGGTTGACATTTATTACCCAGCATGTTAATGGGTTGTGTAGCAGTGCGATGTCATACAGACTATACCGCTCCTGTTTAAAGTTATTCAACCAAAGATTTGTTACTGTTGCGTATATGTACGCAGTTTGTCCTGATGCGGCGCTCCATTGTCCAAGGATCATTTGTTTTTTGGTGGCTGACGTTGAATGCGGAACCACAGTAAGTTGCAGTAGTGTATATCATTTGATTTCGGTTGGGACTGGTTGGGTTCATTTGTTTTAGAGGGCCTCCGAAATGTTGTTAACTTGTATCTGTGTGTGTATAGTGCTGTCTAATAAATGTTTTTTTGTGCGTTTTTTTTTTGGTCGTTTACTTTTTTATGGGGAATTAATGGAGTTTGATGATTTTTTTGTATATGTAATGGTTAGAGGCCGTTGAAACGGTTGGACCTAATCGTGCTTTAGAGATAAGTTCCATAGTTCAACTTCCTAAACCCATCGTAAACATGCAGTTTTAATGATGTTTTGACAATAAACAGGTATCAGCGATATTACTTCGATAATTTTCACTGCCATGGGTAGGTCTTTCTCACTCCCATTGGTAGTGGGTACCCTCGTAAATTTTTCGAACGCCATTTATGATTTGGCGATAAAAATGGATTGTTAACCACTAACACAATAACTGGGTTGGATGGGTGATAAAATAAATGACCCCAAATCGAGGGGGTGTAAGCATTTCGATTTAAATTTTACGACCATCACAGACGTGGTTGACTTTTGGATGGTTACCTTGGTTAGGTGTGCTTCACGGGTCTTAGAGGGATTTTTTGATGTTTCTAGACGAATTTATGCATGAGATGTTTTCGGAATGCTGCTGTTTATGATTTTATGCTAGGATTGAGAGGGGTATGCAGAAAGTGGAATCTAACGTTTTACGACAATTATTCTTATAAAATATCCTCACTATGAGAGTTAATAAAAACTGATATTAACAAGGAAATATCGTAGTTGAGACACGATCCTCGTTGCTGAGGATATGAAAGAACCACTTCTGCAGACTGTTAAACGGCGATGACGAACAACATCCCGCTGTCAGACAGAACGAACCATTTAATATTGGCAACGACAGCGAAAACTGCCAACCACCCGACCTGAGTGAAGTGAGGATAGCTATATCTAAACTCAAGCTTTATAAAGCTGGCGGTGATGACTTGGTAAGTAACATCCACCAACTCATAAGCCAAATCTGGTCGGATGAAAGCATGCCTGAAGAATGGAACCTCAGCATCGTTTGCCCAATCCACAAAAAAAGGAGACCATCTGAACTGCGCCAACTACAGAGGCATTAGTCTACCCAACATCGCTTACAAGATCCTATCTGACGTAATATGTGAACGCTTGAAACCGTTTACCAACAACCTGATCGGCCCTTATCAGTGTGGTTTTAGGCCAGGAAAGTCCACAATCGATCAAATTTTCACACTTCGGCAGATCCTGTAAAAAACCCAAGAAGTCCAAATCGATACCCACCACCTATTTATCGATTTCAAAGCCGCATACGACAGCATTTATAGAGACGAACTATACAGAGCCAAGTCTAGTTTTGGTATACCGCCGAAACTCGTCCGTTTGTGTAGGATGACGATGGAGAATTCTCGCTGCACCATCAGAGTCGGAAACGACCTCACCGACACATTCGATACCAAACAAGGATTTAGGCGAGGCGATGCGCTGTCATGTGACTTTTTCAATTGAGGTTTGTGTCCGAGCCAACACCAGAGGCACAATTTTCCAAAAATCGGTGCAACTACTAGCATACGCCGACGATATTGACATCATTGGTAGGACTCAACGTGATGTCATAGCCACGTTTGCTAGTATAGAGAAGGAAGCGGCAAAAATGGGTTTAGCAGTAAATGAGGTTAAGACTAAGTATATGCTGTCAACACGAAAGGACACACAACATCGACAAATTGGACAGAACGTCACCATTGACAGATATAACTTTGAGGTAGTACGGGACTTTGTCTACCTCGACTCTGACAACAATATTTCGTCAGAAATCAAACGAAGAATTACTCTTGCCAATCGCTGTTTCTTATGGCTGAGAAGGCAATTTAGTAGTTACGCCCTCACTCGAACTACTAAGGAGATCCTATATAAGACCCTGATCATCCCAGTCCTGCTCGACGGCGCTGAAGCATGGACCGTATCAAAAGCGGATGAAGAAATCCTTGGTCGATTCGGAGGAAAAATTCGTCGGAAAATCTTCGGTCCCGTTTGCGTTGACGGGCTATGGAGACGAAGTTTCAACCACGAACTATATGAGCTGTACAGCGACATGCCTCTGGTCAAAAAAAAACTCCGCAGGAGGTTTAAGATGGCTGGGATATGTAGAACGAATTGACACCAATACTCCGGCTCGCAGAGTCTTCGATTCCCAGCCAGGCACGGACGCAGTAGAGGAAGACCTCGCCTTAAGTGGCGCGAACAAGTAGAAACCGACCTCAACCAACTTGGAGTGCGCAACTGGAGGCAGTTAGCTACGGACCGGGCTAATTGGAGAGGCATGTTGGTTGAGGCCCAGGTTCATCATGGACTGTAGCGCCACTTAAGTAAGTAAGTAAGAATTATAAAGCTTTCTTACCCAATAGCAGATCCAATGGAAATTCATTGTGGAACGTGCTCCATGGTGGGGAGGATTTTGGGAGCGACTTATTCGTAACATAAAAACACACTCAAGGTAGTCATTGGAAAGTCAAAACTATTTTTCGAGCAATTAAGGACGGTCATCACAGAAGCTGAAGGAATGACAAATGCACGACCGCTAACGTACGTCTCTAGTGATCCTTTAGATGCAGCTCCATTGACTCCCGCGCACTTTCTTCAAGGTGGGATACAGTTCTCCAACGCCTTTGATGATTCAAATCCTACAGAGCTTCAAAATATTTGGAAACAGCGAATGAGGTTTACCAGTATGCTGTGGAAAAGGTGGCGTTTTGAGTATATGCAGCTTCTTCGGTCTTTCCATTACAATAACTCTAAACCTTCCGTAAAGCTAAATGAGGGTGACGTAGTTTAGGCTTCGACTCAGCTTCTCCAAGGATCCATTGGAAATTTGCCGTAATCGAAGAAACGTTTACAGGTAGAGACGGGAAGATAAGGTCGTGTGAGATATGAAGATCATAAGAGAACAAGGCGCCCAGTTCAACTGCTCTACCCCTTGGAATTACCTTCATCTTGTGTTGAAAATTATATAATTTACAGCCATTATATCCATGATCCATACAGGATCGTCGACACCGAAAAACTTTACATGCTCGGTATTAGTTACGACCTTCGTTGAAACGACCATAAATTTTAAGTCTCTAAAAACTCAGCGAAATTTCTAGGTTCCCTTAACCGATGCAACTAATATTTCACCCCTTCTGATCTGATAGGATACAAAAGCGTGCGATAAAACTGATGGGAGACCCATCTGTTGTGAACTCTATAGTCTCGCTTGAACACCGTAGATTCGCATGAGACATAGCCAGTTGCATTCCGCCCCTTCATATATTCTACCGGAAGAGTAAGTGTGCCATGAAAGCTAAGCTTCTGAAGGTCTTAAGTAAAATATTCTTGTGTTGTATTATTCAACGAAATATCGATCTTCGGTGATTTCATAAAGGACATTTCAAGTTTCAATTGCATTTTTGAATAAAAAAAATTCGAACAATTAATAAACCACACGATTGATTCCTTGTGTCCCCAAAATTTCTGAACAAATTGAAGCATTTTCTGATTGTCTTCATTTCTTTTTACAGTTTTCCATTTCCGAGTCCCCCCTAGAGATCCCGGACATAATTGCCAAAAATCAATAAGTCACTCCGTGAATCCCATCGAGTTGGAATTCCTTCGAGCACCCATTAAATAATTTAAATTCCAACTATCAAAGGACACTGACAACCCTTAAAAGCAATCAAAAAATAAAACACAAAAAAAATACAATTCGACTCCTAAAGGACCCATTTCATCCCATTCTCTACCTGGTGCAAAATTGTGATGCCAAAAACAACAGACAACAAAACACAACCCCCATCAACGTTGTCCTGATTGCTTCATCTGGTGTACAAACGAAATTCATTCAAAAAACAATACCAGTTAAATTTTTGCTTTGTATTACCAGAAGAGGACCCCCTTCTCCATTTCCAAGCTGCAGTCCCTTTTAGTGAACCGAAAGAATGAAACAGCAACAGCCCTACCCACCGCCCTGTCCCTTGAGGGCGCGAGGCGCTGCGCACTCAAAAAACTCAGGATAAAATTTCAATTGTCCTTTCGTATGGCAAAGCAATTTATATTGCAGTTGAACGCTGCTTTCATTCCGTTAATCCACTTGGTAATACAAAACAACAAAATGTGTTCCAACACTGTGGAACACCAAATGTTGCCCTCGCAGGACACGAGAGAGACAGGCGGATGGAGGAGGCTCCAAATGAAGTGATATGTCTGGAGGTCAGTGGTAAAGTCGATTTGAAAACACCGACCATCAAGGGATACCTAGGGAGATCCATCCTCATGAAATTCCTTTTCGAAATATGTTACAAGTTAAACGCTCGTGATAAATCCAAGGAGCGTAAAAGGAGCATTACACAGACAAAAAAAGAAAAAAACTTTACTATTGCTAATGTCGGGGCAAAGCTTCCAGATGATAAAAGTGTCATTTCAAGCTGAAAGTCGGCATCAATTGAGGACACTTAATGAACCCACCAATCATCAAGAGACGGGGAAAATTACAGAAACACAGCTGCCAGGGCTTATGAAGCGTTTAAATACAAGGCCTTCCATCGTGGCCACCAACGTTGTAATAAAAACATTCTTGTGGTGCCATTAAGGACACCACTTTTCGTTGCTTTTAGCCGACTTTCAGGATCCGGAGGTAGCTAAACATGTCGCCCGCAAAGAATGTTGTTAATGGCGATGGCATATACATATACTCCGGTATACCTATGAAGGGAAAATCGTTAAATCGTTTACCAGCCATCATTAACCACACATGCCATAAGGAGTGGTGCCTTGTACGGGACATTCCTTCGGCATGAATTAATCATTTATCGATTCGAATACCGAAAGTCTAATCCTGATGCGATTGTCCCCATTCCAAACAAATTTTCATTCGATCACAAATCAAGTTAAGTTTGTCTCATAAAACCAATATCCTGACCTGAACCCCTGGGAGGGCGCGCACACACACACGCAGTCACTCTGGCGCACTGATGAAATTAGACCCTAGGACAAAGTTTGTGCCACCACCTTACACTGTTCATTAAGCTCACTCCATGTGAGGATATCCTTTTGCCATTCTGGACAATGATTGTGGTACTGCTGCTTCAAGGCATATCGGAATTATTGGGGGAAGCACATTAGCAGGAAGGACCTTCCTTAATTCGGTTTTTTACTTCCCAATAATGAGAGGTATTGTGATGGGTTGGTAACTGTTGACTGACGATGAAGTATGAGAGCACAAGTTTTTTTTTATAAGCACTATATGGTGCACCATCTTTTATGTCGGTATGTGAATATTGAATAACTAAAACAAAAAGCAACTGATTTTCACATATACAGTAATTTTTATTGAATTTGGTCCTTTACAATTTATTTGGACTAGTTTTTTAATACATCCTCAATCCAGTTGCCTTCTCTATAGACCAATGCAAAAGGTGCCCTTTCTGCTGCGTTTTTCATCACCTTTTCGGAGATCTCGGCCGGTATGACTATGATTTTGGCACAAATGTTGGACTTGAGCTCAACAATGATCTGAGGCTAGCTGGTGTACATTTTGCTTTTTAAAGAGTCTCACTAAAATAAGTCCGGTGGGTCCAAATCTAGAGATCTGGTGCTGCCTGTCAAAGCATTTCAATTTAAGGATGTTTCTACTTTACCGGCAGATACCTTGCATTCTATTAGTAACCAGCTTACTCGGTTGGCTTCAACCGTGTTATCTGATTTTCAAAATAAACGTATTGCAGTCCCAACTAACAATTTTTCTTCTATAAAATTCAAATTTAAAATTTCAAGAAGCAATAACTTGTATAGAGCTTTTGTTGTACTTGTGCGGCGAAGTTCAGCCTGTTTAATAACTGTTGGGGGTCAATCCATATTGATAAAATGCAATGGTATATCTATTTAAGGCTTCTATAAAGTTTCTGGGAATGTGTGAACATGTGAGAGTTGTAAAGATGTTTTGGTAGAGCTTCCAACGAAGTAATATAGAAGATTAATATGTTTAGAGCTCCTCCTGACTTAAGGCTTATAGCTTATAGCAAAGAGTGAACAACTACATAGAGTACGCATCTCATACAACGAAATTTTACTACGTAGGGTACTGATGTTGATACCTTAGTGTTCAAATTGTCATGCTAGGATCAAGCAACAGCATAACCGATGCATACGAATGACGATCGGTATCTCCAGTCCGCTGTCCTAGGGTCAAAAACAAGGGCCTGGCCCTCCAGGTTGGGGGTTGTTCCGTCGGGGTAACTTCCCGACCATGGAATAAACCATTAGTTATGAAAGAGACACAACCAGCCGCGGATAATGAAACTCCTCATATGGCAACAAGACCCGGAACGTCAATGGACTATGATATGAGAGTATGCACCTGGAATGTACGAACACTCTACACCCCGGGTGCTACTCAAAAACTTGAATCTGTCTTCAGGCGGTACAAGGCAGATATAACCGCAATCCAGGAGATACGATGGATAGGGTCAGGTATAATGAAGAGAACAAATTGCGACATTTATTACAGCTGCAACAAGATTGCATGTATTAGGATGCGGATTCGTCGCGGCTTAGGATAAAAGTCATTGACTTCAAGACGATAAGTGATCGCCTTTCTGTGGTCCGCATCAAAGCTACGTTCCAAAACATAAGCCTCATATGTGCACACGCCCCTACGGACGAGGCCGAAGACCCCATTAAGGAGGAGTTTTATGACCTCCTGGACGGAGCCTACGGAGCCTGCCCGGAGTATGATGTAAAAGTTGTACTCGGAGATTTCAATGCTAAAGTCAGAAAGGAAAACATCTTTGGCGGTTAAGTTGGTAAGAACAGAACCCACGAAACGACAACAGACAACGGCTACCGACTAATCGATTTTGCAGCAGCTCGTAAAACAATGTAGCACTAGGTTCCCAGGGCTAAGGATCCACACAGCAACCTAACGCTCTCCAGACGGTCGAACCGCCAACCAAATCGACCATGTGCTAATCGATGCGAGGCACGCATCCAACATCCTCGACGTGCATACATTCCGAGGGGCAAACGTCGACTCTGACCATTTTCTTGTCGCGGCTAAATTCAGAGCTCGAAGAAGTTACGAACTGCCCAGAAGAAGAAATTGGACGTTGGACGCCTTAGCACACCTGGAGTAGCCAGAGCCTACAGTGAGCGCCTGAGTATGAAACTCTCCTCTGTGCACTCACCTACCACAGACGCCAACAGTCAGTGGTGCCAGTATCGCGACATCATCAAGGAGGTAGCCGAAAGCACTGTAGGGTACCAGCCACCCCCGAGAAAGAGCCCGTAGTCTGATGATGAATGCGTGTAAAAGAAAAAGGTGACAGAAGATGTGCCCAAGAAAGCGCTGCAGCGCAAAACAAGGGCAGCGAGAGAAGAGTATCGAGGAGAAGGTAGGAAAAGAAGACGCAGCTTCCCAGCTCAAGGAGATCGACGAGTCGCGCGATCATAACAACACCCGGAGGTTTTATAAAAAAGCCAAGCAACTGGCTGCTGGCTACAAAACCGGAACGCAGGTTCTTCGAGACAGCCAAGGAAACCAAGTCACCGAAGCGGTGGGAATAGAAGATCTGTTTAAGCAGCATTTCCAACAGCTGCTAGGTTAGGTTAGGTTAGGTTAGGTTAGGTTTACGGGTTGGTGGAGTAGAGGATTCTCTATTCCGCCACACTTAGGTCCATGTGGACCCATTGTGATACCCTTGGTGGAATTACGTCCTTCCTTATCGTTACTACGGGTTACTCCACTCTATCCAGCCATCCGGATGTTCGTAGGAACCTGTAAAGATAGGGTAATGGAATATCGGAAAGCTCCAGTGCCATACATCCCATCGGCACGGTTGTTTAACACCGGGAATTAATTTCGTCTACAGCAGTGGCACCTCGTGCAGGATGTGGTTCTTCACCACGTATAACGGTCTTAGGAACCATGTTCCTCTGGTTTTCTTCCCGAAAACCTTCACCACCAACAGCTGCAAAATGGGCATCATGTTGAGAGAGTGAGAGAGAGGGCAAGAAGAGAACCCACGTCCAGTCAATGAAGAACTAGTTCCACCACCTAGTATAGAAGAAGTTGGCCTAGCTATAAAAAAGCTTAAGAACAACAAGGCCGCAGGTTCTGGTGGCTTACCAGCGGAGCTTTTTTGGTGACGTTTTGGTAGGGAGCATGCACCGAATCATCAACCAAGTATGGGTGGAAGAAAACATGCCCAATGACTGGACTAGCAGGTCCATATGACGCATCTTCAAAAAAAAGACGATCCTATGTCTTGCAAGAACTATCGAGGCATATCCCTGCTTAATGTCGCATACCAGATCCTATCAAACGTACTGTGTGAACGTCTAAAACCGTTCTGCAACACACTAATCGGAACGTACCAGTGTGGCTTCCGGCCTGGCAGATCGACTATAGACCAAATTTTCACGCTGAGGCAAATCCTGGCAAAGACCAACGAATTTCAAGTCGAAGCTCACCACCTATTCATCGACTTCAAAGCCGCGTATGATAGCATACATCGTCAGGAGCTCTATATGTCGATGGCCGATTTCGGAATCCCGGCAAAACTGATTCAGCTGTGTCGCGTGACGCTGGAAAACACGCGATGCAACGTGCAGTTTGGAAGTAGCTCCTCCGAACTATTCCAAACAAGCACCGGATTTCGGCAAGGAGACGCGCTATCATGTGACTTCTTCAATCTTGTACTGGAGCAGATAGTGCGCAGGGCAGGTGTTAACACGGAAGGCACTTTTTTCAACAGGTCCGTCCAGCTGCTGGGCTATGCGGACGATATTGACACATCGGTCGCTCCCAAAATGCCGTGATAAAAGCGTTCACCAAGATTGAAGAACAGGCGAAATCCGTTGGCCTTGAACTAAATAAGGACAAGACTAAGTACATGCTATCAACAAACAAACAAGCATCTGTCCACCGCCTAGGACAAAACGTCACTATCGATAGCAGCAATTTCGAGGTAATTAAGGAGTTCACCTACCTCGGAGTCAACATAAACTCCACGAATGACACCCTAGTGGAGATCCGTCGAAGAATTACCCTAGGAAACCGTTGCTATGGTCTGACAAAACAACTGGGTTCAAAACTCCTAACTCGAAGCACGAAATGTGTGCTCTACAAAACCCTTATCCTGCAAGTTCTGCTTTATGGTGCCGAGTGCTGGACGATAAGCAAGAAGGGAGAGCTGATACTGGGCTCCTTCAAAAGAAAAATACTTCTGCGGATTTTTGGTCCTGCGCACGAGGAGGGCGAATGGAGGAGAAGATACAACCGCGAACTCTATGAGCTGTTCCAAGATGTGGATGTAGTCCAAAAAGCCAAAACACGTCGACTACATTGGCTCGGCCACATCGAGCAAATGGACAATAATGCTCCAGCTATGAGGATCTTCGAATCCCAGCCCCCAGCAAGGAAGACCGAACCATCGCGAGTGCCAGACCGTTTGGTCTAGACAACTGGAAGCAGCGAGCCAGGGATCGTAGAGGATGGAAGGCTGCAGTGTCTCAGGCAGAGACTCTTCACGGGTCGGGAGGCCGATAAGTAAAGTATATAAAGTTTTTTTGCCACACCCACTTTTTGGAGGCGTTTTTAGTAAAAAAAAAAACGTTTTTCGGTACCTTTTTAAAAATATTCGAAAAAATGTTTGATGCAGGATCATTGGTTATGATAACATAAACATTTCGTTCTTGGATCACTTCAACCCACGCCCACTTTTGAGGGGCGTTTTCCTACAAAAACTATTTGTATATCCTACCCCAAGGCATATGCAATTTTTTTTTTTTAAATTCTGACCTGCCTAAGCAGTAATATACACATCGACCTAAAAGATCTATTGTGCTTGCCGTCAGATGCTTTTTAGGTTAGTAGCGCTTCTACTTTCCTAATGTAGCTGATAATACTTTCAGCCGAAGATTTCCTCAGTTCTTCGGGACTTAAGAATTCCCTGAAGAAAGATTCTCTTCTCATACCGTAAAGGGCCGGGCATTCACATTTGATATGCTCGGCTGTTTCGTCTTATTCTAGACATAGTCTGCACTCCGGTGAGTCGACTAGACGCATTTTGTTTAGGTGATATCGCAGACCGTGATGACCAGTTAGGTAGCCTACTAAGTTTTTGATATCGTGCCTGCGAAGATTTAGTATCTTTTTGGCATCTGATTTGAAGGGCTGAATAGCTCTTTTGGCCTGTCTTAGGCCTGGGATGTTTCCCCAGTATGAAACACATCTGTTTTGTTCCCAGTTTTTTATGACTAGATTTATGGCTGATTTGGGGATTGCACAGAAGGGTTCAGGTCCAATGAAGGGGGTTTCGGAACCTTTTCTGGCTAGTTCATCAGCTTTTTCGTTACCTTGAACTCCCTTATGTCCGGGGACCCACCATAGTTTGGTTTTGTTCCTGGAACTGAGTGTTTGGAGGGAGTTGAAGCAGTGTAGTACTGATTTGGAGTCAATGATGTGTGAGCTAAGGGCTTTTATAGCTGCACCTTTAATACCTGAGTTGTGTATTAGGTTTGCGCATTCTTTTATGGCAAGGAGCTCAGCTTGGAATACACTAGGGCTTTTTTCCATAGGTATTGAGATGTTTTTATTTGGTCCATGTATGCCAGCTCCTACCTCTGAGTCCATTTTAGAACCATCCGTATACCACTTTAGGCCGTTTAGGCAGTTTGGTGGGTTGTTGCTACACCATGCTTCTCTGGTTGTGATCCCCGTTGAGAATCTTTGTCGAAGCATAGTGTCATTGGTAAGCGGTCTGTAACCGCACAGATCATGTCAAGTTCTCGAAGTTCGGATAGAAGTTCAATTAGTTTTAGATGTTCACTAATGTTTAATTCTTCCGCTTGTGTCAAACTTGCTGAGCTGCGAATTGCCACTTTTTTATATAAATGTGGAGGGGTGTTAGTCCTATTAAGGCTTCTATAACCGCCGTGGGACAGGTACGCATAGCTCCGGTAATGCCCAGACAGGCAAGCCGTTGTACCTTGTTTAATTTATTTATAATTACTTTTTGGGTGTCTTTGTTCCACCATACTATTGAAGCGTATGTTATAATGGGCCTGACCATGATCGTGTAGATCCAGTGTGTGGTCTTTGGAGAGATTCCCCAGGTTTTACCATACATGTTTCGGCAAGCCCAGAAAGCTTTGGTTGCTCTTTGAATTTTGTTGTTGATGTGGGAGTTCCAGCTTAGTTTTTTTATCGAGGACCGCTCCAAGATATTTTACTTCGTTGGAATACTCAATGTATGTACCATTAATTGAAATTTGGGAAAGATTTAATTTCCTCCTTTTTTAAAAGGGACGATGATAGCCTTGCTGGGGTTTATAGAGAGACTTTCTTAGTCATAGTCATAGACTATCTTAAGGGCGTTTTGCAAACGTGTTGTAACCTCGTTTGGTTCTTTGCCCTTTATTATGATGACTAGGTCATCGGCGTATCCGATGAAACCTGCATTACTTAGGTCTTGAAGTAGGTTATCGATAACCAGCGACCATAGTAGGGGTGAGAGTACTCCTCCCTGAGGGCAGCCTTTAACGGCTGTTACTGATACTGAGGTCTGTGCTGATGAAGCAGTTATTTTCCGACTTTCAAGCATCGCTTTGATCCATTTGATGGTGGGATGATCTATTCTTCTATGAGTCAAAGTATTTGATATGGAGTCATATCCAGTGTTGTCAAAAGCGCCCTCTATGTCTAGGAAGGCACATAAAGCTACTTCTTTGTTTTCGTATGCACTTTTTATTTGTGATGTTAAACTTAGAAGTGCACTACTGAATCAGCTAGACTTAGAAAAATAATCGCCAAAGAACCGGCTGTGGCAGGTTACCTCAAGCTCCCCAATGGGGACTGGACACAATCCACCCATGAATCTTTAACACATCTACTGTAAACCCACTTTCCAGGATGTGATTCATACTCCGGTAGGACCCCAGACACAACCGTCTATGATTGCAACCCCATAACAGCAGCAATGGAGGATATGGTTAGTGTAGAAAGAATCAATTGGACAATTGACTCCTTCTCCCCATATAAATCTCCAGGAGTCGATGGTATTATCCCGATCATGCTACAAAAATCGAAACACTTCGTAACAGCATTCCTACACAAACTGTTTGTTAGTAGTCTAAAATGCGGTTACATCCCTAGGTGCTGGCGGAAAGTAAAGGTAGTCTTTATCCCAAAAGCCGGCAAGCCCAGTCACACGACCGCGAAGGACTTTAGACCAATAAGTCTTACATCCTTCATACTAAAAACCTATGAAAAACTAATGGAAATCTACATTCGTGACAAACTCGACCCCCAATACATATCCTCGGCACAGCATGCCTACACGAAAGGTAAGGGAGTCGAAACTGCCCTACATGATATCGTTAGTACAATAGAAAAACCTCTTCACGAGAAGGAATATACACTCGCTGCATTTCTCGACATTGAAGGAGCCTTCAATAATGTGAAAGAAACCTCGCGAAGAACAACGTGGACCAACCTCTAATACATATTATTGGAAGTATGCTCAACCACAGAAATATAAATGCGAATCTGGGAGACACCCATCTCAAAGTAAAAGCATCAAGAGGCACACCACAAGGAGGCGTTATCTCACCTCTGTTGTGGAACATAGTCATCAATGAGATACTCATAAAGCTACAGAGAAATGGGGTAAAAGTCATAGCCTACGCAGACGATGTAGCGATACTAGTTAAAGGGAAATTCCTACCCACTATTAGTGAACTACTCGAGCGGGCATTGAAAACTCTCAACGAGTGGACAAAGTGGGCTTGGCATCAACCCCCAGAAAACGGAACTCGTTCTCTTTACGAACAAGAGGAAGATACCAATATTCGACCTACCGGCTATCGATGGGACTACCCTCAAACTAGCCGATAGGACAAAGTATCTGGGTGTCATTCTTGATAGAAAACTCAACTGGAACCTAAATGTGCGCGAGCTCATTAAAAAGGCCACAGTCGCTTTCTATACGTGTAACCGAATATTCGGAAAAAACTGGGGTCCGAACTCCAAGATCATCCTATGGATGTACACGGCCATTGTGAGACCTATATTAACATATGGGGGGCTTGTCTGGTGGCAATCCACAAATATAGTCACCCATCTGAAAAATATGACAAAGGTACTGGCGCAATGAGAACCACACCAACAGCGGGACTGGAAACCATCCTTAACCTGCTACCGCTAGACCTTTACATGCAAGAATCTGCAGCCAAAAGTGCTCTAAGAATCAGCCAGCTCAACTGCTGGAAATCGAACTCAGGAGGACATGCCCAAATTCTACACAGATATCTGGGCTCAGCTGTATCCTCTGACTAAATGCTGCCTCACCATGACTTTCAAAGACCATTCTCCTGCATCCTCCCAAGCAGAGAGGAGTGGGAGAGGAACGAATTGGGCCCCGAAACCATATCCATCTACACTGATGGTTCAAAAATGGATGTAGGCGTTGGAGCTGGAGTGTTTTCAGAAACACTAAAGCTAAACAGCACATTTCGTCTCCCTGATCACAGCAGTGTCTTCCAGGCCGAAATATTGGCAGTAGCAGAGGCAGCCAAAGCGACCTCAATTCTGGCGATACCACCAGATGACATCACCATCTTTATTGACAGTCAGGCTGCAATAAAAGCTATCTCTGCTGTCGAAATAAAATTTCGGCTTGTGAAACGTTGTCGTGAAGAGCTAAAGGTTCTTGGCGTCCAACATAATGTAAAGCTCTGCTGGGTCCCCGGACACAGTGGCATACAGGGCAATGAAATTGCTGACGAACTGGCAAGAAAAGGATCTGCCTCCAGCACTGACCAAGCAGACCAGTCTGTCAAACCACCACTATGCGACCTCAAATCTCAGGTGGGACAGAAAACACTGATCGCTGCCAAAAACAGATGGAACTCCCTTCCCACCTGTGAAACTTCCAAAAAGATGTGGCCTGAGTATGACAAAGCCAGAACCCATAAACTACTTCGTAGAAATCTGTCTCTACTTTAGTTGGGATTCTTACTGGACACAACTTACTAAAAAGCCACAAACTGAAAATGCATCTCATAGATGATGACCTCTGTAGAGGCTGCGGTGATGAAGAAATACACGAGGATACCCTCCACTTTTTGTGCCACTGCCCAGGCCTCAGCCAATTAAGAATGAGAACCTTAGGAAAATACTTTTTCATGACCTCACGGATCTATCCGAAATCCCTCTCCCTAATCATTTCAGGTTTGCAACAACATCTGGATGGCTGGAAAGAGGCTAACAACAATGGACAGTAACGGGACAATGAATGAACCAACCACACAAGTGGACCCCCAACGGGCATCACAATGGGTCTATATTGACCTGAGTGCGATGAGGGAGGACACACACCGTCTGCCTCATCAACCCACCAACCTAACCTAACCTAGAAGTGCTCCTTCCGTGGATTTACCTTTTTGGTAGGCGAATTGACATGGGTGCAGAGGAGTGCTTTCATTTATGCACTCTCTAATGTGTACGTCAAGTATTCTTTCCATTGTTTTCAGGAAAAACGATGTTAAGCTTATTGGACGGTATGATTTAGGTAGTTCTATTGGTTTGCCTGGTTTGGGGATAAATACCACGTTTACCTCCCTCCAGGTTTGTGGTATGTAGCCCCAATTGAAACTAAACCTAAATAAGGCTACCATAGTGGGTAGGAAAAAGTCCAAGCCCTTTTGTATAAGAGCAGGGAAGATTCCGTCTGTCCCTGGTGTCTTGTATGGTTTAAATGAGTTGATCGCAAAAGAAAAACGTTGTTTTTTGTCGAACCATAAAAGATTGTATAGCCTTCTCTTAAAGACGGTACCTGTGGCACAAAAATTGCTACAACAAATAAAAAGAAAAAATCTGTTCAATAGTTTCGTAAAAAATACGTTACGTCATCACATTTTCATTTAAGCTCATCTTATTTCTTTTTGTTTTAAGAACACTCTATATATACCATATAGCAGAGTAGAGTCCTTAATCTTTTGATGAATGACCATAGTTCAAGAATCGCTTCATTGATTTTTGTTTGTCCACATTCTACATGCGGGTGTGGCGATGTCATGATGATTTATTGTTACCAATATTTAATAACAAAACAATGCCAAGACATAAC
This sequence comes from Rhingia campestris, assembly GCA_932526625.1. Classification (NCBI taxonomy): domain Eukaryota; kingdom Metazoa; phylum Arthropoda; class Insecta; order Diptera; family Syrphidae; genus Rhingia; species Rhingia campestris. The sequence continues at coordinate 21,799,977 of OW052184.1, forward strand.
CAATCGTACAGTGTTCACTCCATCAGAACTAAGTCTTTCCTTATTTCCACAATTTCATTGATTTATGACTCAAACCGTGACAATTTTCAGATCCATTAGTTCCTTTATGTCTGGTGTCTGCTATAATCCGCTTCGAAGGGATTAAACTTCCGCCCCGAAAGTCTAATAAGTGTTTCCCCCAAAAACCACATGCGACCCGTGTCGTTTCCATTAAATTCATCTAGGCTCACTTTCCTCACGCACCCACCATACATAGATACACACATGTTCATTAATATGGCTTCGGGCTGACGTTTAATTGCGATTCTATAATAAAAGCAAAGATAATATATCAAATTTCCTTGTGCATCCTTATAATTTATGTGCGCGCATTTGCTGACACTGTGTCGTCCTGCTGCCGCTGGCACACGAACAATAGTGCGCTGCACTAAACTTGCACACAAAAGCCGCCCCCGACAACCAACAGGAACACTTGAACCACATAAATGCGAATGTCTGCTGAACTCGCTGGACACCTTTCCGCAACGGTTCAAGGAACCGGTACTATCCAAATGGAAAATGATATACCAACACTGGCAATGTGTGTCGACGTTGTTGTCGCCGCTGCCGTTGCTAAAGCATTTCCGAGTCAGGAGTTGCCATTTGGATAATTGCTTGTTGCCCTGTCCTGTGTTCCTGGTTCGTACCCACTCCCTGTTAATGGTTCTATATAAAGTGGAGAAGACTGCGTGCGTGTAGGAGAGAAAGTGTGAAATTAATATGAAATAAAATTGATTTTTTACGACCAAAGTCGTAAAAAGTAAAAATCGTCCTTTTTGATAAAAAAAAAATAAATAAACAAAGAGTCCGGTATGGCTTGTAAAAACATCCTCAAATGTTATGATGAAAATGGTGTTTGGAATAAGTTTTAAGAAATTTAATTTTCAGAAAAAACTCAATTTGGTGGAGTACCGGTATTATTATTTTTTTTAAGGAAAACTGGGTATGCAACAGTACTAACAGATAGCCCTAGATAGCCCCCATGGGGGTTATTTCCTTTTCGAAATGGAAATAAGCCCCACCACCCACAGCTGTAATACTTACTTACTTAAGTGGCGCCACAGTCCGGGATGAACCTGGGCATCAACCAACATGCCTCTCCAATTAGCCCGGTCCTTATCTAACTGCCTCCAGTTGCGCACTTCAAGTTGGTTGACGTCGGTTTCAACTTGTGCGCGCCACTTAAGGCGCGTCCGACGTCGGGCTGGGAATCGAAGACTCTGCGAGCCGGAGTATTGGTGTCCATTTGTTCTACATGTCCTAGCCATCTTAAACGTCAAATGCGGAGTATGTCGTTGTACATTTCTTGGTTGAATCTACGTCTGCATAGCCCGTCAACGCAAACGGGACCGAAGATTTTTCGAAGAATTTTCCTCTCGAATCTACCAAGGATTTCTTCATCCGCTTTTGATATGGTCCATGCTTCAGCGCCGTAGAGCAGGACTGGGATGATCAGGGTCTTATATAGGATCTCCTTAGTAGTTCGAGTGAGGGCTTTACTACTAAATTGCCTTCTTAGCCCGAAGAAACAGCGGTTGGCAAGAGTAATTCTTCGTTTAATTTCTGACGAGATGTTGTTGTCAGAGTTAATAGCGGAGCCGAGGTAGACAACGTCCCGTACTACCTCAAAGTTATATCAGTCAATGGTGACGTTCTGTCCAATTCGTCGATGTTGTGTGTCCTTTCGTGTTGACAGCGTATACTTAGTCTTACCCTCATTTACTCCTAAACCCATTTTTGCCGCTTCCTTCTCTATACTAGCAAACGTGGCTGATGTCAATATCGTCGGAGTATGCTAGTATGTCCGATGCTAATCATCCGATTTATGGATGACTGTGCATCTGGCATTGGTTCGAGAGATTGGCACAATCCTCTCAAGAATGAGATTGAAGAAGTCACATGACAGCGCATCGCCTTGCCTAAATCCTTTTTTGGTATCGAATGTGTCGGTGAGGTCGTTTCCGACCCTGATGGAGCAGCGAGAATTCTCCATCGTCATCATACACAAACGGACGAGTTTGGGCGGTATACCAAAACTAGACATGGCTCAGTACAGTTCGTCTCTATAAATGCTGTCGTATGCGGCTTGGAAATCGATAAATAGGTGGTGGGTATCGATTTGGACTTCTTGGGTTTTTTCCAGGATCTGCCGAAGTGTGAAAATTTGATCGATTGTGGACTTTTCTGGCCTAAAACCACACTGATAGGGGCTGATCAGGTTGTTGGTAAACGGTTTCAGGCGTTCACATATTACGGCAGATAGGATCTTGTAGGCGATGTTGAGCAGACTTATGCCTCTGTAGTTGGTGCAGCTCAGAGGGTCTCCTTTTTTGTGGATCGGGCAAACGATGCTGAGGTTCCATTCTTCAGGCATGCTTTCAACCGACCAGATTTGGCTTAGTGATGTTATTTACCAAGTCATCTCCTCCGGCTTTATAAAGCTCGGCGGAATGGCCATCATTTCCGACAGCCTTGTTAAGCCTAAGATTAGATGTTGCAATCCTCACTTCACTTAGGTCGGGTGGTTGGCAGTTTTCGCTGTCGTTGCCAATATTAAATGGTTCGTTCTGCCTGACAGCGGAATGTTGTTCTTTATCGCCGTTTAACAGTCTGCAGAAGTAGTTCTTCCATATCCTCAGCATCGACTGTGTCTAAACTGCGATGTTTCCTTGTTAATCTCGACAGGGTTCACTTTGGTAAAACTTGCGAACGTAATTCCAGGTGGGTCACCTATCTATATCCCCGATAGCGTGCTTTTCTTGCTATTTTTTCTTCTTTCTGAAAAGCCCGTGTTTTTGCTTCTTCTTTGCTAAATGTTTTTTTGTTTTTGCTTTTTAGAGCTAAATGGCGAAAATTTCGAAAATACACTTCAACTACATTTACAACTGCAAAAAAAATTGACATTTCACACAATGCAAGATGACTTAAGAAGTAAAGATGTTAGTTCTGCAGTCCTGTACTTGTCAACAGAAAAGTCTGAGACTAAAATATCAAGTGCTAGCCCAAATATAGTCCACGGTCTTAACGGATCCATTGTTAGTCTGATTACTGCTCGCAAAAATCATTCCACGACACCCAATTTGCGTGTTTACCCGCCTGCATACACCTACCCCCAGCCTATTAAACCCTGGCGTCCACAGAAAGCGTCTTTAAATTGTTGGAAGCAAAGAAACCCCTTATTTCGTCCAACCTTACCTACTTTTCAACCATCAAACGTTTAAATCAAATTTCCCCACCTCGACTTCATATTTTTTTTTGCATCGAGCATTTCGTTTATTTAATTTGTTTTGCTTGCATTTTTCAGTCACAGATGTATCTAATAAATACGTCATAATATTTCACACCGCTCACCTCATAGCATTCGTGTTTTTTTTTATGAGTTATGTGCTCTTTATTTGACTATCATGTCATGCAATTTAATTGAGTTAAAATTACTTTCTGTGGATGACGGAATCAATTTAAATTTGAAACAACACCCAGCGAGCTGAACGAACGAATGGACGACAAAAAAATGTCAAACAATCTTTGACAAGCTTCGGAAATGTAATTGCTGTTGTGGCTACTACCTGTCATGGTCATCAACGTCAGTTTTATTAAATTTGAATTTTTAGTTAATAAATTTTACATTACCGCTGTGTATCTGGTCGCTGTCATATTGGTCTGTTCGTTCCCAGGTAGGTAGGAGCGTGGATACAGACTTCCGCCGCAGTAAAACGGGGGGGTATGTCAGCTTGTCGGGGTGTTTATTTGTTTGAAACTTATTTTTATTTACAAGGCAAGCAGTGGTGTTTATTTTTCCAATGCTTGTTGGGCATTTAATCGAAAAGCGATAATTTCAATATTTGAAGAGCGGAATTTTGGCGAAAGCAAAGTTGAGGTTGAATTTTTTTTTGTTTTTTCAACGGTAGAGGTTGTATTGGCCACGTCACTGGTGGCAGATTTTATTTGGCAATATTTATAGATTACACAATTGTAGATGTCGCACTTCTGCAAAATTATCGATTTAGTATGTTTCATAATTTGTTCGGTCGAATTTCGTAGCGAAGGGGGAAAAAGGCTTAAGACTGTTTGCAGATTAGATTAGGGTGGCAGAATACTTGAGAAACAAGTTCCAAATGTTTAAATGGATATCATTGTGTCGACTTTTTGATCATACACTAGTCATTGTGAGTTGTCGCGAAATGTTTGAAGAGAACCAGAGATAGGTAAAGAACCCTTCAAACTGTATTGTAACGTAGAAAGTAGATTCATTTGTAGGTACAGTGGTGGTCCAGTATAACGAATGATATAATGTCCAGGTGTATTCGTTAAATCGAAAAATTCGTAATATCGAGCACATTTTACTTGTACGAAAGTTAAATAAAATGTGCAAATATTGTTTCTATTCATACGATTTTTTTCATTTATTCATAAGTTAAAAAAAAAAAAAAACTTTTCAAAGTAAAAAGTAAAAAAAGTCTGGATACTATTATTAATTTTTTGAAAAGAAATCACCAATAAACGTTTGTTTTCGTGAACTTTGAACAGAGCAATATACAGCTTTTTCCTGAAGGCTTCTTAAGACAAATATTTTGGTATGTTCAACGTTTTTTCTTCGGCCCATTTAATACACGTGTTAAAATTCTCAATGGCATCGGTATGTTTTATTTTCTGAACAGAGTTTGGACCCGTTTCTGAGGACCTATCATCTTCATCATTGTCAACATCAATAACATCGTTTTCTTGAAATGTGCTGGTACGACTATCTTCTGCAAGAAACATGTCAGCATTGTTCCAAGACTCCAAATCCTCTCCAGTGAAGTTAGCCTAAAGTACATTTCATATGTAATGTAAAATGTATAGCTTATAAAACAATACCTCATTTGAAAGTGATTCTAACCTCTGGGAAAATATTTTGGACAAGAGTCAAAGTGTTTGTTACTACGACCATCTCATCTTGGCTCCGTAAAACTGACAGGGTAATATCATCCTCCTCATCAAACTCCGTATCCGGCGTTGGAGCTTATATGTTTTTCCAGCACTTGTGAAGCACAACCGCTGATACATTTTTCCATGCCAAGGCAATGAGTGAAACAGCCTCAAAAAGATTGAGCTCCTTCAGAGCATCTGTTATGCCTTTTCCCGAACTCACAATTTTGCTCAGCAAGCTACTTCTATAAAATAGCTTAGTTAAGCGGATCGCATTCTGATCCATTGGTTGGATCAATGGTGTAACATTAGGTGGCATGTACACCACCCAAATTTTTCCATCGGCCGTTTCTTTTACTAATTCCTCTTCGGGAGGATGACTAGGCGCATTATCTAGAAGCAAAAAAAGCCTGTATTGGTAGATTTTGCTCTTTCAGAAACTCTTCGACCTATAAAAAATAAGTAGGTACAAAATAAGTAGGTACATACATAATTTCGAACCTTTGGTATAAAATTCTTGAAAAACCAAGTTTTGAAAAGACCAGCATTCATCCATGCAGATTTAGAAAACGCATAGTCAATTGGTAGAGTTTTATTTTTAAAAGCCCGCGGCTTTCTTGACTTCCCGATTATAAGTGGCTTTATTTTTTTTAAACAAGAAGCATTCGAGCATGCAAGGACCGTAAGGCGTTCTTTGGAAATTTTCCTCCCTGGAGCGCTTGCTTCTCCGGCATGAACATACGTACTGTCTGGCAGCATTTTCCAATAAAGACCAGTTTCGTCGGCATTGAATACCGCATCTAAGCTGAGTTTATTTTCTTTTATGATTTCAGCCAATTTTTTTTTAAATGGGTTAACAAGATCTGCTCGTGATGAAAGCTTTCGTCCGCAGGTCACTTTGAACCACTCACTCACTTTGTGTGAAACCTTGAGTTTTCACCTAGTTGGTGCCTACCAACTACGACTCTCAGCCTTCACGACCATTAAGTGCCTAGTACCTTGACCGTAGATAGGATCTCAATCCCTGTGTAAAAGTATTGGCGGCAGCAGATGAGAGCGGTTGGGAAGACATCTACCCACACTAATGCACATATTCCATTTCAGGGGGCAGTGGAAGAACTCCCAAGATGTTGTCAACGGTCTCGTCTACAGTCCGAGTTAGGATGGACAAATGGATTAACCTAAATGAGCTGTTTCATTATATTCGGACAACGGCTCATATAGAAATTTCCAGGCCAAGTCAAGCTCATTGAACAGAGATGGTGGCATATGAGCCGAAAGCCCAACGGCAGCGCTCAATCCCGTTCGTACCTGCACCTAAAATGTGAGATCATTAAGCAGGAGAGGCGCAGACGCACAATTAGCTGAAGGCCAAAGCTGCTATAAATCAGTCTTACTGCCATCCAGGAAATTATATGGAATGGACTGGGCAAAAAGAAGATGGAAAACTGTAACATCTACTACGGACCGTGTTATAGTGAACATAAACAGCGACTATTCGGATGTGAATTTGTTATCAGTGTCAGATTAAGGCAAGAAGTCTTATTTTTTCAAGACATTAGCGAACGCATTGTAACAATATGCATCTAGGTTGAATTTGCCAATATCAGCCATATATGCGCTCAGGCTTTGAAGGACGAATAGCGAGCTCCTAGACAAAACTAACGAGCGACTACTAAAGTATGATGTTAACAGCGTGCTGGGAGATTTTAACGCAAAGGTAAGAAGAGAAGACATCTTTAGCAGCATTATTGGGAAACACAGCCTACACGACAACACTTCTAGCCACAAACGTAGGCTAGTTTACTTCGCTGCGGAACGAAATGCCACTATAGCTAGCACAAGGTATTCTTACATATTCATAAAAGACCTACAAAACAAAGCTGCAGATGAAGTCGAGATCTCTAGGCACACAAGCAGGCTAAAATACCAGCTTTTCAGAAAGAAGAAAAAAGAGCAAGAAACGCGAGTGATCGAGGATATAGAAAGGTGCCACTCCAGGAATGATATTCGCAAGTTTTACCAAAGTGTAAAACGTCAAAGCCAGAAACATAAGGCTGGAAGAGAATCCTGTCGAGATTAACAAGGAAATATCGTGGTTGAGACACAGTCAATGCTGAGAAAATGGAAGAACCACTTATATGCAGACTGTTAAATGGCAATGAAGAACATTCTTCTGCTTCCAGGCAGAACGAACCTGGCGACCGCAGCGAAAATTACCAATCACCATACCTAAGTGAAGTGAGGATAGCGATATCCAAACTTCAGCTTAAACAAGACTGTCGGACTGATCCACAAAAAAGAAGACCCTCTGAACATAGTCTACAAAATCCTATCTTACCAACAACCTAATCGGCCCTTATCAGTGTGGTTTTAGACCAGGAAAGTCCACAATTGATACAATTTTCACACTTCAGCAGATGCTGGCAAAAAAAGCCAAGTAGTCCAAATCGATTGCCAAGCCGCATACGACGGCATTTATAGAAGCAAACTGTACAGGGCCATTTCTAGTTTTGGTATACTAGTCCGTCGCTGCTCCATCAGGATAGGAAACTACCTCACCGATACATTCGATACCAAAAAGGATTTAGTAGAGGCGATGCACAGTCATGTGACTTCTTCAATCTCATTCTAACTTCGAGTGCGCAACTGGAGGCAGTTAGCTAAGGACCGGGCTAATTGGAAAGGCATATTGGTTGAGGCCCAGGTTCATCCAGGGCTGTATCGTCAGTTAAGTCTGTCCTTTGAGCTCTCCTTTGTGAATATTCAGGGTGCCATCTTTTATGTCGGTCGATAAACACGGAATAGCTTTGACATTTATCAACCGATTGACTTGAGTAGACATGTTTTTGAAACGTCAATTCAGTACAATTTTAACCATGAATCCTTTCACACCGAAACAACGCGCCGAAATAGTAACGCTTTATATTGAAAATAGTCGTTCAGTTGCGTGCATATCGTCCAAAGTATCGTGGCCAACAAGCACAACACTATTTGTCGAATTTAGTTGGTCACGGGACAGTGGGAGATTGTTGACATGCTGTTCATCAACGCGTCAGTAGAACCACCCTGCGATGCAGTTGATTTCCATTTGCTTCCGTATAAAGTTCAATCACAAAATATTGCCAAAAGACCATCCACGTCGCTTGGAACACTGCAAAACAGTCGCTGGAACGGCTGGCATTGAGCCTGATTTTTGGAAGCAAATTTAGAGGGTCGACGAGCTCCATTTCACACTCTCCGTTGTCGTTTTTAACAAGCAAAATTTCCGCACTTTGGGAAACGGAGAATACACAAGAGATCCATGAAACACCATTGCATGTACAAAAACTGACTGTTTGGCCCGGCGTTTGTGCCAAACCATCATTGGCCATTTTTCTTCAAAGACCTTGAAACAGTCAATGGGAATCGATATCGGTGGATGTTTTCTCATTATATCTGCCCACAAATTTGTGGAAAAGGTTTGGACGGTTACTTTATTTTGAATTGAAGTTTTCGAGATGCCGCCTAAGAAGGATTCAAAGTCCTCGGCTAAGCATTTACAAAAGACGCAAACTAAGAAGGAAGGAGGTAGCGGTGGCAAGGCCAAGCGGAAGAAGTGGACCAAGGGCAAAGTTAGTGACCAGTTGAACAACCAGATTCTATTCGATAAGGTCATCTATGAGAAATTTTACAAGGAAGTACCAGATCGACACATCAAATGTGTCTGAACGTTTCAAGTTCCGCGTTTCATTGGCCAAAAGGGCTTTGGTCGAATTAGGATATAAGGGTCCGATTAAACAAGTTGTTCAACACCACTCGCAAGTAATCTACACTATGACCAATAAGGATGATGATGCTTAAATTTAATTCGCCCCGAAAATATTTGCGTTTTAGGAACAATTAAAGTTGTCAAAGCTTTTTTTAAGTGAAAAAAAAAAACAAGACTGTTCGCCTATCCACACTCCATATCAAATAATGCGATTTCTGGCATGAAAATCTCCTGATCGCCAATAATGGCGACTTCTTCAGATTTGACAGCTCCGAACGTTTTTTTTTTTTTGGTATTTTGATCAGCAAAGTGTACGCCATCAAGCCTCAAGTAAAATTCTAATGGATAAGGTCAAACTTTCCGACATGGTAAAAGACCATATAATTGAAAATAAAGGGGGACCTCTCCCGAACTTTGACTCCGCCGAGGTCGTTTGGGGAAATAGGGTGATCAAATGCGATGACGAATTCGCCAAGGACTTCCTTACCGAGTGCGTTGCTAAGATTAGTGACGCCTGGGATGGCTTGAAGCTCAAGCTGATCCCAGCTAAGGACATCTCAAGGAGAATGTTGAAACAAGGGGAAAAAAGTCGAGTAAGCAGGCTATACCCCGTAGTGACTCGGGAAAAAATTCTCTAGAGCCATGTAGAAAAGTCAGAAATGGTAGTTTTCCGCAAAATGAGATTGAAAATTGAATTTTTTTTTTGTAAATTCAGATATTATTTTTGCGAAAAATTAATGATGCAAAACAATCAACAAAAAACTCGTCTGTAATAAGATTATAGGCTGTTGACCAACAAACAAGGGCTTACCAGACTTTCTGATGACTTATCTCCTTAGAGCCATTTGTCTCTTTGTTACCTGTTAAAATTAAGTTTTTTCTAAGAAATTAAGTCGAGAAAACAAATATTTTATTATGAATCTTATTACATTTTTATATGTGGACATTTTGTTCTTCCAACATATCGGGGTCGTTATCTCCTCCTTCGAAGTTGCCAAATTTTTATAAAAGTCATGAAGCTAAGGTAAGTAGTGAGCACAAATCCCTTTTTTTTCTCAGCGGATATTGGATTCAACTGGTTGTATTTCCTTTTCAGCAAATCTTTCAGATTTTTAGATTTTCCCCGTCTGAGAAAACTTAAAACTTTAAACTCGTCAGAAACGTTTAACGAATTTTTGTACCTGAGCAAACCTTTCTCCTTATACTGCAGCCATTGAACATTGTGCCAGGAGAACTGTTCCCCAGCCTCATTTTTTTCGGGACACTAAAGCTGTCTTTAGTAAAGCGGCAAAATCTAAAAATTCGTCCTGCTGCATTTCATGCACCTTGAATTGTTTTTTTTTTACTAATTGGTACCAATCATGCGGGTAATATACTGGTGTTTGCATTTCCCTTTTTTGCTTCTCAATCATGGAGTGATCTATGTCACACTCCATGTGAGTGTGTCCTGAAACTAAAAATGTGTGGTTTATTACCAAATGTGGGAATTCTGTTTGGGCTAGTACAAACATTGCAGCAACATGACTATTCTTATTCTGTCCCCCACATGTGTCGGAGTAGAACGTGACGTCAGATACAGTGTCTTGTAGGCTTTTCATAGATGCTGGTATAAACATGAAGCAATTTCATTGCCTCCTCTGGCAGCTTGACCTTCATGCCACATGTAGTTTATCGATTCACTGCTAGCATTGACGTGAGCAGTCAAGTTGTAAGTCCACAACTGTCTTTTGTAGAATGCTACCGAAACATTGTTGCAAGTCAAAGCTGAAGCATTTGGCCGAGGGATTATTTTGAGCCTCTTGCTTTTCAATTTTTTTGCTTCATATGCTGCGTTTGCTTGCTCCTGATGAATTTTAATGTCATTTTCTGCTCTTTGTTTTTCTTCCTGATCACCTATGTTTGTAGCAACTTGCAGCCTCATTTGGAGAGTATCACATTTGAAGCAGGTGTCTATGTGCGGTTTTTTAAAAGCAAGTTTTAGCTCGTATATAAAGAGTCCGGCCCACAGGATAGTCTCGTCCTTCTTTATAAAAATCGTACATTATACGCAAATTTAAATAAGATGAAAGATATTTCTTATCATTTGTTCGTCTTGTGTAGGGACCTTCGTAAGAGGGGAACGCTCGGACTTGAGTTATGTCCTTCTCACTTCTTTTGTTAGCGGTAGCATTCTTACCTCTTTTATCATCAAAGTTATTCCAAAAGTATTACGGTCTTTATTTTTAATTAAGGTTGCAATAAATTTTGGACTTTCGTCCAAAGTCTAACGAAAACAATCCTTGCACACAGAAACTCTCCTTCCATTAATTTCCAAAAAAAAATACTCATGTGTTACCTCTCTATTTTTTAAACTATCAGGTTTTCTCTTGCGAGTAAACAATTTTTCTTTTGAATTGATGAGATTTGCAATGTTGTGAGATCCCAGTGACCAGTTCTCATCAAATATTTTTTTCGTAGATCTTCACTATGTATAGACGAATTTTTTAAGTTTTCAATTATTTTTGTAGTGTTTAAGAATAATATTCTTATACTTGGGTAACCATTAATTCACATGTATCTCAACCCAATTTGGTTTACATAGTAGCAGTGAGAGATTTATGTCACTACCTTTTGACAAGATTCTTCCAATTCTATTTGGTGCTAAAGGCATAAAATGACTTAAGCCCTTCGGACCAACTTAATTATTTCAAAATATAAAATTGCTATTAATACAAAGAACTTAAGTCCACTTACACCCTTATTACCAAAGATTTTTAAAAACTTCCTGATTTATATCCTTTGTATAAAATAATTTTTATAGGAAGATGTTACGCTAGACTTATCCCGATATGACCAAACGAAATAGAAAAAAAAATTGACATAAGTGTAATAAATATCAGAAAACGGGATTTTTTGACTTAACCCCTTACTACCTGACACCAGAGAATTATAGAACGCCAGAAAGGGTGCAGAGGTTATAACAGCAAGAAAGAAAAGCTTAGTATAGCGCTTGTGGTAATTTTTTTGGAGAATCCCGGAAAAATATACGGGACACGCGACCCCTTTGACTGACGCCATTTTGTGTAATCGCTCGGAGTAGACACGATAGTGGGCCATTTTTAAATCCATTTTCTGCTTTCTTTATATCAAATTTCCCCTATTGATAGTTTCAAACAAGATTTCACAATTTCTTAAAAAATATTGTGTGGCGGACTTTTAATTCAATCAAGTTGAATACCCTCGACCCCACCCTCAGCTGAGCGGTCGAGTCGGCAATTAATTGACATCATGCATCGAGTATGTGTGGATTGACGCAACCCCTTACACAGTTCAATCGATTGATGTGAAATTTTTAGTTTTTGTGAGTTTTTGTGGTGTACGGATGTGCGATGAGTGCTCGGTCTTCATCGTCTTTCAATTTTCCGATGTTTTCTCTTCCGCGACACAAAACACAATGCAGTAATTAGGTACGTCAATCTAACCCTAACACACATCAATCAGCATGACGTTAATCATGCAAAATCAAACTTGCTTTGATTTTCGTCAATCAGACTTAACCAAATGTGTGTGACTCATACATATACATTTTCACAAACACATGTTAGTGATTGATGTCAGTCGATTGACCGTGTAAGGGCCGCTTAACGGGGGAAATTTCTTTACCTTTCCTTTCGTTTTCATTCGACTTTCAACCTTCGGTGCAGTGGCGACTGCAGAACTTTGCTTCCGACCTTTTTTTCTTTTTATGCCTAAAATTCGTTTCCCCGCGTGATAGTATAACATATTAGCGAGCTCAAGGCAAATATTCGTGCCAACATCATCGCTATACCGCCCGAGACGGTCGAAAAAGTGATGAAAAACGGACCAAAAATGGCACAATTTGAATTGATCAATAGAGGACGCCACTTGATTGATGTTGTATTCAAAAATCAGTCCAAATGAACTGTTGAGGACCAAATAAAATTAAAATGGAAATTTGTTGTTTTTTTTTTTAAGTTATTCAATATCCCCATTCCGACATAGAAGATGGCGCACAAAAAGACCAATTTTTGGCGCAACAGGCTCGTTAGTACCCAGGGCCAAGAACCATGGCTCACCATATACAAAAATTTGTTAATCGAAATATATTCCAAATTTATTGAGTAACGCATATTCTTGGGGACTTATAACTCTGCCCTTATATAGGGTATACAAGCGATAAAAACAGATGGCTATGTTGTTGCGTCATTTCAAATCATCCCAAGCAACTCTTCAAAGAGAAGTTAATCGATTAGTCAAGAAATTTCAGGACATACAAATTGAGGTAGAAATTGTTTTAAATCATCATGTAATTTATCACATGTAGGTCTGCACCAAAAGTCTCTCTGACTACTATCCGGAATAATATCAAATGGCACCTTCTGCTGACATAAAAACTGCTAAGATGCCCATATGCCATGTCCTATTCCAAGCCACTCGACACATCTTAATCCAATCACCGGGTGCTTAAAATTGAAGACATATTCCTACACACACACCTTCATATTATTTTCTATTTCAAATTCTGCTCAGTGATGCTTTAAATCGAATTTTCAGAAACCCCACCGCCACCTGACTATGTAGGGTCAATTTGTACCCTCCGAAGGCACTACGTGCGGTAATACAATTATCCTTTTATAAATATTCAATTTTCAGTGATAAATAAATAAAACATGACAAGCATAAAATATGGATTAGCTTCCTCCAATACCTCACTCGTATGTAGGTAGGATACGAATAATAAACCCAACCCCCCGGATTCCGCTCCGTTTCACTTAAATCTTTGGAAAGCTATTGCCCCGTTAGTTATTTATTTATTTATTTTTACACACACGCACATGTATGTATGTACATTGATAGATATCTCAAAGTGGTTCAATCGATTTGCGGAATAGGTAGGTACTATACAATATGCCGAGTCTCCTAGGATATAAGCGTTCTTTTGATTAAAATCATCTCGATAAGTTTCTATTGACGCACTTGAAACCCTAAACAGCCCCGAAAGCGACCCAAGTACCACCGGCGATGACGACGCAGAAAAACATCAGCGTGACGACAACGACAACAAGCAGAACCAGCAGAATGAAAGGGTTTTTCGAAGCTAGGTACTCAAATCGAATGTTTAAGTACCATGAGATGATAAATAAGGGTAGGGCTAGGAAAAACCAACCCCCCGCGTGCCATATCTGTAGTCATCTCAGAGTACGCCACAATAAGCCGATACCGCCGCCGACCCACCATCAACTCGATCGATTTTTATTGTGTGCTATCGTGGTGTGGGTGGCACTTCCTTCCTGTATCCCAACCTAACCCTAACATCAGCAAATTTGTTTTTTTTTTTTCATCCATCGACTCCTTTTTAGTACTCATATCCTTCTCGGTTGGTTTCTTCAATTTTTTTTTGGAAGAGGAGGAGGATAGAATCCTTATCGTGCTGTGTACATCTCCAAGTTTATGGTGTTGGATAATTCTTCTCGTTGGATAATGCCCCACAAAGCCCTCCACGATAATATGCCAGGAAATTTAATATATACGCTTAGCTTTGCTTCATTTCAATCGGAGATTAGACCGAATGATGGAGATGAATAAGATACAAACACACACACATACACATTCAAAAAAAAAAATAAAAAAAAAACACATCCTGACACAAAAGACACCAAACACCATGTCGCCGTGCCGGTCTTCGTGTTGTATGGCTAAGAGTCAATTTAATCAAAGCATCTACTTTGACATATAGATGGCATAATTAGTTCGTGATACGCTTGACAGGATACAGCTCTGGGAGGATAATAAGCATTTCGAATCACTTCAGATGGAAAGTCAATAGGTTTACCCTCGCCCCATGTTGGTGGTGGTTATGAAAATTAAACAAACGGAACCGAGTGGTGTGAAGCTGGGTTGCAGCCACCATGAGACCTGAGACGAACAAAGCGCAGCTCAACACCACAACAACAGCAACGGGAAAAAAGGTCAACCATGGTGTCAACCTGTTGACGGGGGTTTAAGGTGGGAAAACTAATTAAAATATTCATGAAGACGTAGCCCAGCATCACCGCCATCACGTTAGGAGAAAATTGGAAAAGTAAACAACTGGAGCAAGAGTCGACTTGCCCCATAGCTTTGTTCAGTTGCGCCCACCCCCACGAAAGCTGGATGACGGTGGCGGCGACCTGCAGTGGTAATGGCGGTGAAGCATTAACTTGAAAACTTTACTAATTGGTCACGTTTTAGTTTTCTTTTTAACGAAAAAATAATAATAAGCTTCGCTTATGTAATTAGGTGTAGCACTGTTCTCGGATTTGGAAGCAGCCCAAATGGAGATATGGTAGCCGGGTTATAAATATGTAGGAGTCGACAGATTTCTGGGAAGCTGAAATCACCTGAAAGGTGTTTGCTAAGTGTTTTGCATTTTTGGACCACGCAAAAGGTTTCACCTAATTGAAAGTTGAGGTCGTGGAATTATTTTTGTATTCATAGACCGTGATGGAGACTAGCAAGGGTGAAAAGGGTTTTGGGTGGCCGTGATGAAGTAGGAATGTCTTCAGCTGTTGAGTAGGGTTGGAAGTTTAATCTCAGACGAAATCGAAGAAACATTTACTCTGGGTAAAGAAAACGCAAATGTCAGGTGGATAATTAGCAAAAAACACCACCAAGAACACCAACTTTTAAAAAAAAAAAGTTTGTCTAAGTCAACCGAGCTATCTATAAAACTGGGGAGGATTCTGACATTAATATTTTTCAAGTCACCTAGATTTTCAAAGAAGTAGTCTCCGAGGTGGAGCTTTCATTTGTGGGAGAGCGTTGGACAACGGC
Organism: Rhingia campestris; assembly: GCA_932526625.1. Lineage (NCBI taxonomy): Eukaryota > Metazoa > Arthropoda > Insecta > Diptera > Syrphidae > Rhingia > Rhingia campestris. Next base: position 21,815,488 of record OW052184.1, read on the forward strand.
AGAGAATGTGAGGAATACACTTCTCCTTCTCCTCGGCCAACCAGCTTCTGCAGAAGTCATTGCTAGTCTTTTTGGATGTAGGCTTAAGGGTCAATACCGATGATGGTTTTGATGTTTGATCTATTCAGCATTATCCAGCAACGAGAGCTTTTATGGTTCTAGTAAGGCCAGAGTTCTCTGGATGGTAGGCAACGCGATTTAATAAAACCTCGAGTTTTCACCTAGCTGATGCCAAACAATTCCAACTCTCAGCCTTCTCGTGGCAACCGCTGAGTGCCTATTACCTTTAGTGGCAGCAGATGAAAGCGGGGGAAGACGTGTACCCATCAAAGGCGGCAGCGGAAGAATTCCCAAGAAAAGAGTCAATGGTGGCGTCTATAGTCACAACAAACGAGAGAGAGAGGGGGGAGAAGTGTCCTCTCACTAAGGCACTCACTCTCAGGCGGCGGCGGAATTCTTTAGATGGAGTCAACGGTGGCGCCTACAGCTCCAGTACTGGCAGTGTAATCCCTATATGAGCTGCTTCGACATATTTGAACACCAGGTCTATAGGGATTTCCAATACTGAGCCAGGGTGTTGGAAAAGAGTTGGTGGTGGAGGAGCCCTCAATTGGTCACGGCAGCACTCATATCCCAAAATGGGCTACTGGCATCGGTATTTTTCCGGCCCGCTGTCCTAGGGTCAAAACAAGGGCCTGGCCCTCCAGGTTGGAGGTTGTGTTTTGGGTAAACTACCCATCCATATAAAAAAGCCTATCTTACGAGGCAACCAATAGCCTCGGAAAGGACTGATATTATTGTTGACGACCATGCTAAACGAAAAAAGGACAACGACCTTCGTATCTGCACCTGGATTGTGAGAATATTAAACAGGAGAGGTGCAGGCGAACAACAAGCGGAAGCCCTAAACTGCTACAAAGCAGACATCACTGCCATCCAGGAAATACGATGGGATGGGCCGGGCAAAAAGAGGATGAAAAACTGTGACATTTACTACGGACCGTGTTATAGTGAGCAGAAACAGCGACTATTCGGATGCGGATTTGTTATAAGTGACAGACTTAGGCAAGAAGTCTTATGTTTGCAAGACATTAGCGAACGCATTGTAACAATCCGCATCAAGGCCAAATTCGCCAACATAAGCCTTATATGCGCTCATGCTCAGACGGAGGAAAAGGATGATATCACTAAGGATTGCTTCTACGAGCTCCTCGACAAAACCTATGAGCGACTACCAAGTACGAAGTTAAAATCGTGCTGGGAGATTTTAACGCAAAGGTAGGAAGAGAAGACATATTTAGCAGTACTGTCGGAAAATATAGCCTACACGACAACACGTCTGGTAACGGACTTAGGCTAATTGATTTCGCTATGGAACGAAATGCCACTATAGCCAGCACACGGTTTCCTCACCTCGATATCAATAAGAGGACATGGCGGTCTCCAGATAAACGAACAGTCAACTAAATTGATCACATTGCGATAGACAAGAGGCACGCATCCAGTATTTTGGATGTCCGAACATTCCGAGGGGCTAACATCGACTGGGACCACTACCTTGTTTCAGCCAAGGTAAGGATGCGGATATCCACCACGCCACAAAAAAACCAGAAATACTGTGAAAAAAATTTAATGTCGAAAGACTGCAATCGCAAGAGACCGCCAAGGCCTTCGCGCAACGGGTATCCCTTAACCTCTCGATTCACACCACACCACCATCATCTAATGTCGAAGAACAATGGCAACGATGCCAACAAGCCATTAGATCAGCCGCAACTGATGTGCTAGGTTTCTCGCGGCCACCAGCAAGAAACCCCTGGTTTGATGAGGAATGCCGACACGATGCTCGCAGCCAAGAACGAGGCCATCAAGTCTAAGCTGCAGGTGAAGACGAGAGCTGCCATTGAGCTCTATAGGCAAAGAAGAAGGGAAGAACATCGGCTTTTCAGAAAGGAGAAAAAAGAGCAAGAAAAGCGCGCGATCGAGGATATAGAGAGGTGCCACTCCAGGAACGATGATCGCAAGTTTTACCAAGGTGCAGCACGTCAAAGCCAAAGCTAAAAGGCTCGAACAGAATCCTGGCGAGATGAACAAGGAAATATCGTAGTTGAGAAACAGTCGATGCTGAGGATATGGAAGAACCACATCTGCAGAATGTTAAACGAAGATGACGAACAACATTCCGCTGTCAGGCAGAACGAACCATTTAATATTGGCAACGACAGCGAAAACTGCCAACCACCCGACCTGAGTGAAGTGAGGATAGCAAGATCTAAACTCAAGCTTAATAAGGCCGCCGGAAATGACGGCCTTCCCGCTGAGCTCTATAAGGCCGGCGGAGATGACTTGGTAAGTAACATCCACCAACTCATAAGCCAAATCTGGTCGGATGAAAATATGCCTGAAGCATGGAACCTCAACATCGTTTGCCCGATCCACAAAAAAGGAGACCCTATGAACTGCGCCAACTACAGAGGCATAAGTCTCCTCAACATCGCCTACAAGATCCTATCTGCCGTAATATGTGAACGCCTGAAACGGTTTACCAACAATCTGATCGGCCCTTATCAGTGTGGTTTTAGGCCAGGAAAGTCTACAATCGATCAAATTTTCACACTTCGGCAGATCCTGAAAAAAACCCAAGAAGTCCAAATCGATACCCACCACCTACTTATCGATTACAAAGCCGCATACGACAGCATTTATAGAGACGAACTATACAAAGCCAAGTCTAGTTTAGGTATACCGCCCAAACTCGTCCGTTTGTTTAGGATGACGATGGAGAATTCTCGCTGCACCATCAGGGTCAGAAAAGACCTCACCGACACATTCGATACCAAAAACACCAGAGGCACAATTTTCAAAAAATCGGTGCAACTACTAGCATACGCCGACGATTTGACATCATTGGTAGGACTCAACGTGATGTCATAGCCACGTTTGCTGGTATAGAGAAGGAAGCGGCAAAAATGGGTTTAGCAGTAATTGGAGAGGCATGTTGGTTGAGGCCCAGGTTCATCCCGGACTGTAGAGCCACTTAAGTAAGTAAGTAAAGTCACAACTAGGATGGAAGAAGTGATAAATCTATTTGAGGTGCTTTGACATATTCCGACAAAAGTTCGTCTAGGAATCTAGAGAGAACAGAGAAAGGGCCGAGAAACAGCTTCAAAATAGCTAATTATAAGACAGCCAGCAGCCTCAGATAACGGATACCTTCAAATACCAATCAATAATCAATAACTTGATTCTGTCCGCTCCCGGTGCAGGCCAGACATTACCGCGAATCAGGAAATACGTTGGACAGGATCAGGATTCTAAAAACGAAAAACAAGCGACATTTATTGCATCTGCTAACCAAGAATGCACATATTAGGATGCGGATTTAACTTTAAACCGTTTAGTGTCCGCCTGTCTGTGATCCGCATCAAAGCAACGATTTACAACATCAGCCTTATATGTGCTCACGCCACTACCGATGAGATTGGTGAGACCCTTTAAGGTGAAATTTTACGACCTTCTGGATGAAGCCTACAGGCTCCTGTCCGGGATACAATGTGAAAATTGTACTAGAGGACTTCAATGCGAAAATCGGTAAGGAAAAAACCTTCGGCGGGTTAGTTGGAAAGCACGGCCTCCACGAAGATAATCAGCCCTATCGAGGTATCCATCGGAGCGGAAAATTCTTCGAATTCGTACGATTCGGAGGATTTTTGCTTCGAGGTATTCCTCCGAAAAGCTGTTCAGAATATTTCTCCGACATTTTGTAACGCATCCCGGTGAATTGCGTGCAGGTGCATTTTTCGTGCAATTTTTGACAGCTGAATGTCATTCTTTTTTCGACTCCCTCCGACACAAATTCTTCGCGGATTTTATTTACTAATTGTAGTGAAGTGAAGCCGTCGCTTCTGTTAAGTTTTTTTTTCGATGACACATATCTCGAAGTATGTGTTGCGAAAAATTTCCGCTCCGACGGATACCTCGATAGGGCTGAATGGCTTCCGCGACTAACAGACTTCGAATCCACCAAGCAACCTGGCGATCTCCAGATGGTCAAACCGCCAAACGAATTGACCGTGTGCACATAGGCGCGAGTCACGCATACAACATTCTGGACTCTTACCATATTCTCATCGCAGCCAAATTCAGAGTCCGACTCTCTAACGAGAAGAAGTTACGAATGGTGGAAAAAAAGAGACTTTACCTTGGACGCCCTAGTGAGCCGAAGATTGCCAGAGTCTACGAACAAAACCTGAGTGACAGACTCCCAGCCATACCCTCATCCTCCACCAATGTCAACACCCAGTGGATAGAGTATCGCAATATCATCAAAAAAACAGATGAAAACACCATAGCCACCCCGAAAAGATATCCGTGGTATGATGATATTTCCAAGCAAAAGTGATGACAGAATATAGGCACATAACAAGGCGCAAAACATCGAGCGGGAAGAGTATCGATCCAGAAAAAGGGAAGAGAATAAAATCCACGGTAGGAAAAAATTAGAACACACAGCCGCCCAGATCAGGGAAATCGAAGCATTGACTAACATGAAAAATCCGTCAATTCTAAAAGAAAGCCAAACAACTTGCAGCTGGCATTAAAGTAGGAACGCAGGCTCCGCAAAATAACAATGGCAACCTAGTCACTGACGCGCAGGGGATTTTAGATGATTCAGGCGTGATAGGGCAAGAAATCAGCCCACATTCAGTCAACGAAGAGGTACCGCTCTAACATCCTTAATACTGGGAGGGAGTATTGAAAAAGTTAGAGCAGCTATCAAAAACTGAAGAACAACAACGCAGCCGGTTTTGATGGATTAGGCCAAAGTCAACTCCATAAACCAACATCTTTATGAACTGCATCCACGTCTCCGTCTTAATAGTGCTTACACACCGGATCATAAACTGAGTTTTCGCAAAAACACCTGAAACCTTCATCGAAAACCGAGTTTTCCCATACATTGTCAGCTCTCAAAACCTAGTAGGTTACGACGTAACCTTCTCATAACCACTTCGCAGACGTCATCACGTTGCAGGTTGTTGGAAAGAACACACCTTTTCATACGTTCCACACGTCCCACAAAACAGCTGATGAACTCGCTGTCAAAACAAATGTTTTTTTTTTTCAGAAATTTACACACCAGATGAAATAAAAACAAAACAAGCGGCGGGCTTGAGAGTCAAAAACTGTTGTCAAAATCTCTAGATTTGTTTCTTTTGAACTTCAAATGCTAATATTAGTTTGATTATATAAGAATTCATTTACAATATTTTCACACACAAATGTTGCAGCTAGTATCACAATTCACAGCTGATTGAAATGTCAAACGAAACCTGGTCAGAGTCGGTGCGAAAGCATCCAGTGGTTTACGTAAACTTTTTGCCAAAAACTCAGTTTATGATTCGGTGTGTAAGCACTATAAGGGTGGTCTATGTGAATATACAAGATCTGACCTAACATGACAGAGAGAGGAATCGGTGGTTGCTCAACTGGAGACCTACTATGCTATAGTACTCATTTATGGGCATTTGCGATGGAAAAACAAGCAGAATCGAAGAAGGCTGTTGATTGATTTTTTTTGTTCAGTTCTTGTTGAGGGGGTTACATTAATATTTTCAAACGTAAATTACACAGACAAACTTTTCCACTCAACAATACCGGAAATTCTGTGACGTCAAAATGGCTTAAACTTGGTGTTAACTTATCGAAACAAAATTTTAAGGGCTATTATCAATAAATCATTAAAAATGGTAAATTTGAGCATTTGAAACCAATGACATACTCACTAAAACTGCAAAAATTTAGACATCTGTCGCTTACCTGAAATGAAAGAAAAAATCAATTAGTAGGTGTTCCAGTCTAATAAGATTTAATGTTTTTATTTAGAACCCGGCAGACGTGTTCCCGCCTTTGTAAAGCGTAAACGAACGAGGTGAGTTACTCTTTTATTATATTCTAGAAACAAACCTCCTCCTCTGTAACTCGGGCTCCGTCCCCACCTTCATAAATAGAATTAGACAAGAAGTGCTAGACATCACTATTGTCTCACGTAACATAATCGACCTGATTAGAAACTTGAAATTCTCTAACGAGCACTCCATTTCAGACCATAGATACATCCAATTCATCATCCACTCCCCCAGTATTATCAGACCCGAAGGTTTTTAGGAATCCCAAAAAATAAACCAACTGGTAACTTTTTACAGAAATGTTAACCAACAAACTTCTCTATGATTCCTTGGTACAACTGAGTAACAAGACAGAATTCGACAGCCTGGTGGAAACCCTCTCTCGAGCACTGAGCGATGCAAGATCAACAGCATGTCCCATAAGAGGGAAGGCCAAGCCTTCATAGTGGAACCCAAACCTCTGCACCCCTAGAAAACAAAGCAGGCAACTTTTTTTACAAAACCAAGAGCTCCAACGAGACACTAGATTGGGACCAAAACAAGTTGTCTCTCAAAACATACAAAAGCGGGTTGAGGAAGGAAAAAAGAGCATCCTAGCGTACCTTCTGTGGTAACATTGAAAACACCTCAGAGGCTTCCAGACTCCGCAAAATCCTTTCCACCAATCCACCCACCTACTCAAACCAGATCTTCAATGGACAACCTCCAGCATGGAAACCTACTTCTGGACACCCACTTTCCTGGTAGCTCCCCTAACCCCGTGGATACCGAACCAGAGTAGTTCAGTAATTTCATTCCACATACCAACATAATCATTACCAAAGGAAAACTTCTTTGGGCCATTAAGAGCTTCAAACCATTCAAATCCCCTGGACCAGATGGTATCATACCTGCGGAACTCCAATACAACCTGCTACCATGGCTACTAACTATTATGACCAGCTTTCTACGGTTAGCACATATCCCGACGACATGGACGGAAGTAGAAGTTTATTCATCCCCAAAGCAGGAGAGAGCTCTCACCTAAATCCGAAGGATCCGATCAGTCTATCTTCTTTTCTGCTTAAAACCTTGGAAAGATTAATTGATCTACACCTCCGTACTAGTATAGAGCCGACTGCACTCTTCAACTCCCAACATGCACAGTGCATACTGAAAGGGTAAGTTGGTTGAAACAGCGCTTCAATCACTTGTACGCATCAAAAAGTAAGAGTTAAGGAGTATACTCTGGTTGCCTTTCTTGATATAGAAGGAGCTTTTAACGATGTCAAAGCAGAAGCAATTACCAATGCACGCTCGGATTTAAATGTTGATGACACGCTGGGAGTGCTTATAAATCAGCTACTCATAGGCACAATTATTAACACTAATCTTGGCATCTCATCTGCACGTAGATCTATTAGCTGTGGCGCCCCACATGGGGGCGTTCTGTACCCTCTTTTCTGAAATATAGTGGTCAACAAGCTATACTAGTAAATCTAGAAAGAGAGGGATGCAAAGTGATTGCCTTCGCAGATGACGTGGCAATAGCTGTATCAGGGAAATACCTTAATTTTCTTAGAGATCTATTACGAAATGACCTCTCTGTACTCTCTAATTGGGCTGCCAAATGTGGACGCAGCGCGAACCCTTAAAAGCCGAATTGGTCCTTTTCAGCAGGAAATACAAAGTCCCGCACTTGACCCTCCCAAACGTAATGGCGTCGGTCTCAAGTTCGCAGAATCAGCCAAATACCTGGGTCTGGTTTTGGATAGGAAATGATAACTTGAAAGCCAACATCCAAGAACGAGTTAAAAAAAGCCACCGTAGCCTTATACTCTTGTAAAAAGGCAATCGGAAAGAAATGGGGTATGCAACTACATATCTCTTTCTGGCTTCACGTGTCTATCATTAGATCCATACTCCTGTATGGTGTCTAAGTCCGGTGGACGCAACCTACTTGGTAAAGTTCAAAAATCAGCTTGCATATACATTAGTGGAGCTCTTAGAACAACCCCCTCCGCAGCTCTTGATGCTATCCTACATTTAGTACCGCTAGATATCTACGGCAAACATACCGCAGCTTGTGCAGCTGTGAGACTGAGAGCCTCGTCACAATGGGCACCCAATCAGGGTGAACACACAAAGATTCTGAATCACTTTAACATTACAGAAAACACCGACCACACCACTACCCAACTCAGTTTCGAGCATAACTTCAGGACAACCATTCCCAGTCGCCTTCAATGGGAGTTGGATTCGATCGAAACCTATAACTCAATTCACATCTACACGGGTCCAAAACAGAATCTGGAGTGGGTGGAGGTGTTTTCTCCGACATGCTTAACCTAAGCATATCCTTTCGCCTTCCCGATCATTGTAGCGTTTTCTAGGCTGAAATCATGGCAATCAAAAACGCCTTGTTCTGGCTGAAAAGGAATGTAATATCCACGAAGCATATTAGCATCTTCAGTGACAGCCAAGCGTCAATCAAATCCCTGGAAGCAATCTCGTTCAACTCAAAATCAGCCCACGAATGCCGACTGCCTCTTAACGAGGTGCCGGAGCATGTTACCATTCACCTATGGTGGTGCCGGGCCACAGAGACATACCAGGGAATTGCAAGGCTGATGAGCTTGCCACTACCCTTGACATTCTACCGCCAGTAGATATACTAGGTATGTCCCATTACTGATCAAACAGGATGCGACCAAGAAAGCAAACCACAGATGGATAAATGGCACAACTTGCCAAAAAACCAAGTAACTTTGGCCTAGCTTTAACCAGAAGCTCTCCATCTGCTTAACAATGCTGAACGGATCAAACATCAGCACCATAATCGGTGTCCTCACAGGACACTGTCCACGCAAAAAGACTAGGCCTTTTCAGCAATGATTTCTGTAGAAGCTGCTTGGACGAAGAAGAGGAGGAAAGTATTACTCACCTTCTCTGTTCTGGGAAAGCTGGACTCTCTCAGGAAAAAGGAAACTTCATCTGGGAGACCACTTCTATAATCTAGGTGAGATGGCCAGTATCAGTGTCAGAAACCTTTTACGCTACATAGTTAGTTCTGAATGGTCCAATTAGGTGAACGAATATAGGGAAGTCGATGGATTCATGTGGTGCCACAACGGACCTTTCTGGTCTTAGTGTGCACGCGCATCGCATGCAGCCACTACAACCTAACCTAACCTAAAGGGTATTTCATTAAGGACTTGACTTGACTTGGTAAGGCAACTTTAAACAGCGAAGACTTATAGGAGATCTGTCGCTTTATTACAGATATTAAAACGGCAGATGCCCAGAGAAGCTTAGAGAAATTACGCTTAGACTCGTTGCATTTTAACTAGTTTCAGCTCACAAACACACTGCCCGTCTAACATCGGCATGTACAACGCAATACCAAAATTGTTTTTGTTACAGAACCAACAAACAATAGAACGAACTTCTGAATATTTATTTCCAACCAAAATACAATCTAAAACAGTTCAAGAACAGAGTCAGTAAATATCTGCAAGTATCGTCTCAGGGCGCTGAGGGCTGTTATTGGTTCGCCTCACCTGAATTCTACTGTACTAACCTTCCTTATTGTGCAAGAATTCTCCGAATGCAACTTCAATTCTCGGAGGAACGCTTACTTACTTACTAATCGAAGCAAAAAAAAAAACTCTTCCCCCGTTGTGGAATGAAGATCTCTCCAATCTTAGACAGATGACCAGATCGATCTTCAATAACTGCCATAAAAAAAACTTCTGGTAGCCTCATAAGGACTGCTTAAGTATGTATAGGAAAGCCACACAAACATCCAAAAGGGAGGTCTGGATTGATTATTGCCATTCTATTGAAACCCGCAAGGACTCCGCTAGGCTAAGCTAAATTCTGTCTGAGGCATACTCCAAACCTTCTTTTCTGAGAAGGTCAGATGGAGGGTGTACAGAATCCTCCGTGGAGAACCTGGAACTCTTGTCAAACACACACTTTCACGGATGCAGAGATACCAGTACTGAACAACAACAACAACAGCGACAATTTTTAGAAGCTGCTTCATACCAAACAACGTTCCTTAAGCAAACGTTGCCACGAGACCGCGAAGGACTTCAGACCAATCAGTCTAACCTCCTTTGTACTAAAAACGCCGAAGCGCATTCTAGACATCCACATGCGAAGTTTTCTACAGGAATCTTCGCTATCAAAATCACAGCACGGCTACCTCAAGGCAGATCCACTGAAACAGCTCTCCACGAGTTAGTGCGGACAATCGAAAAATCCTTACACTACAAGGAATACACTCTAGCCTCCTTCTTATATACAGAGGGAGTATTCAACAACTTCCTCACTGGAGCTATTCTTGAATCTCTGATCGAGCTGGGTATAGTGGAATCTATAAGCCAATGGATAGTCTCTGTGCTCGGAACAAGAATTATCCAAGCAACACTTAACCAAATTTGCCCATAGAGGAAAGCCACAGGGCGGCGTCATCTCTCCTTTACTCTGGTTATATGAATAAAATTCTAGGTAAGCTAGACGATGAACGTGTTAAAGTTGTCGCGTATGCGGATGACTTTGTGATACTATACTGTCAGAAAAATTTCCTCAGTGATGAGCGAAAACATAAGGGCTGCTCTAGACAAGGTTAGCACCTGGGCTGCAAGTTGTGACCTCGGTGTAAACCCGAGTAAAACGGAATTGATGTTATTCACCACCAAAACCAAAATACCCGACTTCACCCTCCCCCGTCTTAAAAACCAACTACTCACACTATCTTCCAGCGCTAGGTATTTGGGTGATGCTTGAGCCAAAACATACCTGGAAACACAAAATCGAAAATAGAGTATGGAAGGCATTTGTTGCCTTTTATGCCTTGGTTGCCTTGGTTGAATCTTCGTCTCCATAGCCCGTCAACGCAAACGGGACCAAATATTTTTCAAAGAACATACTCCCGAATACCGGGCTTATTCCAGGATTGCAGCAAAACCTGTGGAAAGAAGTGGGGACTTCAACCAAAGATGAACTTTTTTATCTACACAGCAGTGGTTCATCCAAATCTCAAATACGGCTCACGTGTATGGTGGCCCGCATTGAGTAAAGGCTACAACCTCTCAAAACTAAAAAGGCTGCCAGTATAGGCACCACGGGCGCACTGAGGTCGGCGTCAACGGATGCCCTTACTGTGCTATTGAATCTCTTGACCTCTCGACCTACACATTAAAGATAAGGCTTTATGCAGCTCAGTAAGACTCAAGGAGTCAGGATGCTGGACTGCAAGGCCGTATGGCCTATGGCCAGTAATATCCTGGACTCGTTTCCAAAAGGCAGGGTCACGTTTCCAACTTCAAGAAAGGCTTCCACGTAGGCTTTCCTACCAGAGCTCAGTGGAAGAGAAACGAAGTAGTAAGAGATTTCATCACGGTCGTCTACACCGACGGATCTTAGATGAACTGTGGTGTGGGGTCCAGACTCCGGAGTCTACTCGGAATCAACGAAAATATCAGTATCATACAGGAACTACTGGCTATCCGAGAGGCTAGGGCGTGACACTACGGAAAAGCAAAATATTGCTATTCTCATAGATAGCCAAGCGGACATAAAAGCCATAAACTCTCGGCTACCATATCTTCCAAACTGGTACACGAATGCCGGAACGAACTTGCCCACCTTGGCCAACGCTTCATGGTCCCACTACTCTGAAACGAGCGTGCAGACGAGCTGGCCAGCAAGCCTCAGCTCTTCACGGCTCACTTGCGACAAGGGTCGGTATCCCGCTAGTTACGGTTAAGGGAGAAATCCACTCATACTTCCTGAAGAAGGCCGACTCCAAATGTAGAAGGTTAACAAATTGCGTCATATCGAGGAAGATATGGCCTTCCTACGACAAGAACAGAACAAACGACCTACTAAATAGAACCCGCCCAGATATCGCAAGAATTAAGGCGATAGTCACTGGGCACTGGTCAATTGAAGCCAATGCGGCCAAACTAGGGATCCCATACAACTCCCAATGCGCAAGTTGCTGGAACACAAATGAAAGAGAAACCCTTTCCCATTTCATCTGCAAATGTCCGGCACTTGCAAAGAGCCAGATAGCGTGCGTTAGACCAACCTTTCTTCGATAACCTTAGCGACATCTCGGGTAAAATTATGCAAGATCTAATCCGTTTTCTAAACCTCACAGGCTGGATCTAGAGACCACGTGTATCACCTCCCCAACAATCATCATAATAAAGGTCACACAAGTCTTGGTAACAAAAAGGCACACAAGAGCTACTTGGGTTCATGCCGAACGGCCAATTCTACCTACCTACCCTAATTACTTACTTAAGTGGTGCAACAGTCCGAAATGAACCTTGTCCTTAACCAACATGCCTCTCCAATTAGCCCGGTCCATAGCTTACTGCCTCCAGTTGCGCACTTCAAGTTGGTTGACGTTGGTTTTTACTTGTGCGCCCCACTTAAGGCGAGGTTTTCCTCTACTGCGTCCGACGTCTGGCTGGGAATCGAAGACTCTGCTAGCCGGAGTAGCCTAGCCATCTGAAACGTCCAATTCGCAGTTTTTGTTTGGACTAGGGACATATCGCTGTACAGCTCGTATAGTTCTTGGTTGAATCTTCGGGACCAAATATTTTTCAAAGAACCTACTCCTGAATACCGGGCTTATTCCAGGATTGGTAGCCCTCCAAACTTCGTATGGAACTTGGGTTTTGTAGAAAAACGCTTGTGCGATCCAAAGAGTCCTTCTTTAGCTAACATTAACAGAACCTACCTTATCAATTTATGTACAAATTTGAAGGCGCCTTTTACCCTGTCTAACCTACAAATACTATTTCGCAAGTATACGATCTCCTCGGATACAATTTCCTTTAAAAAAAAATGAGGGTTACTCGAACCTGCACCACCTACCTCAGCCCACCTTATCCCAACTTCATTAAATTCCTCTTGTTGGGCAAAAGTAAGTTACTTCCGAAACTCGCCTGTTTTAAGACAAACATTTAACAAAAGGTTAACTAACTAAGACTACACAGTCGGTAAATTGAATTACTCCGCATCAACAAGGCACGTTTCAGTTAGGGGTGATGCATAAAATCATCTAGCATTTCAAAACTCCTTTCCCTAAACATATCAACGAAGGAGCGCTGAAAAGTTCATTCCAATTTATATAATTAAATCTGGCAACCCCTTGCTTGCACAAATGTCGGTTCTCATCCTCGTCCGGAGAATGTAAGAGTTTCCCTTTTCATTCCTGTTTTCCTTTAGAATCTATATTAGTTAACGCTAATTACTGTCAGGATTCTTAACTTTTTCCTTTTCATTATTTTTTTTTTTGCGCGCTCCCATTATTTTTGCACACAAGATCCTGCTCCTTGAGAAGAGGACACGCAGCGCGGGCGAGTCTCTTTCATCTACTAAAGGACTTTTTGCATTTGCAATACAACTACATAGGGACATTGTTATAGCACGAATGCCCTCTCTCCGTTTCTCGTCCTTCTCTCAGTACTGTGTCTTCCTTGTTCAGTGTCTTTATTTGCCTTTTATAAATATGTAAGGACTTGCAATCATTGGCTTGAGTGGATGTGAAATAAAACAAAAAAAATGAAACTCTATAGCGCCAGGGTATGGGAGTTCAAGAGCACATTTGCAAAAGGACGAAGAAAAGTATCCTGTTGGTGAAAGTAGAACTCGCGCGCCACCCTCTTAACCATGACAGTTGAAAAGATGCCGACACTGGTTGGGGCAGACCAAGGACCGACTAAGATCCCCCTCCGTGGATGATGATGATACACACACACACAAACAGAAAAATGCGAAATGAAAACACTTGATGGGTAGGTGCTGGTCGTGGTGGTGCATTTTCCATCCTGAAATTGTTATTTGTCATCAGACGTCGCAATGTTTGCTCTTCACATCAAATTGCTGTATGCATCTTTAATGAAATTGTGTGTTCACCAGTTCGTCCTTGCGGGCAGGACGGGGACCGGCTAGCGAATGTGTTTGTGGGGATTTTCGTTTTTTTTTTCCTTGTGTAAAGATGAAACAACGATCCAGGATACACTAAGAGTTCTATTGAGTGATAATCATGATAGCTGTGAGACATTACACACAAAGAGGACAAACGAACACGGAAACTGGCAAAGGGGTGCTCAGACAGGTAAGAGTGGTAAATGGAATATGGGATCAAAGGATAAGCGAAGAGCGTTGATGAAATAAGGAGATCATGTGGATGCCAGTTTACAGGGATGAGCTGGTCTTAGAAACACAGGATATTGGCTACAACTCCTTGCAGGATAATGGAAATGTTGGAAATTTATAATTCACACAATCCAAGGAGATTGGCTGTTGTTTGTTTGTGAGCAGCTTGTGCTTAGGGTTTCAGGTGTCAACGAGATGAAAGAGAGTTGTTAATGGCGATGCACGAACTACTTCAAAGGATTTTGCTTCTTTTTTTTAAGGATGAAATGCGTTTTATAATTCAAGATGAGGGAAAGGACGTATGTGGTTTGAGGTGGGAAAAGTCACCTTAAAGCGGTGGAACTTTACAGTTGGCTATAGACAAATAAATGGCCAGATTCGTATCCATGTAAGTGATTGAGCTTGGCTTCGGCAAGGACTAATGTTGGAAATGTAAGTCCAAAGATGGTTGCAAAATACATAAGGATTCTTTTTCGGGGGTCTTTGTGGCTATTGATGACGTATTATTGCACCCTTCATTGTGCGAATTTCCGGTGCTGGCTTTCAGGTTTCGCTACCTGAGTAGATAGAGCTTTTACCTAGTCGATGCCTACCAACTCCGAGTGCCAAGTACCTTGACCGTAGATGGGGTTTCAACCACTGTGGCAAGTATTACCAGCAGCAGATGAGAGCGGGGGTATGACCTTCCAGGTTGGAGGGTTTGGATTACCTACTCACTCATTGTTTTGTTAGGAAGCAAAAGAGCCTTGGATGATTATATTATTGACCGCCATGCTTAACGGAAACAGGACAATGACGTTTGTGTCTGCACCTGGAATGTGCGACCATTAAACAGAAAATGTGCAGCCGAACAACTTGCGAAACCCCTTAGCTGCTTCCTCTGCTTCTGCTGCTAGGAGCTCCTTGAAATTTTTACGCAAAGGTAGAAAATACAGCCTACATGACGACGCACGTCTGCAAACGGATACAGGCAGACAATAGACGAAATTACACTATAGCCAGCATACGGTTTCTTCATCTCGTTGTTCATAGGGGGCATGGCGGTCTCTAGATCGACGAATCGTCAATCAATATGAAAACCTTGTAGTATCTTGTATTTTGGAATCTCAAACATTCCGACTCGGAATCGACTCGGACTACTACCCTCTTTCAGTCAAGGTGGGAATGCGAAACACTTATTTCTGAAAGATTGCAATCGCAAGAGATCGCCAAATCTTTTGCAGAGTACGTATAACTTAACATCTCGATTAACAATATACCAGCAGCATCTAATATCGAAGGCCAATGTTGACGAAATCAACAAGCCATACGATCAGCCGCAACTATTGCGCCTACAAGCAAGAAAGCCCTGTTTTGACGAAGAATGTCTACAGAAAGGCCTACAAGGTAAAGCTGCAAGGGAAGACGAGAGCTGCCATTAAATTTTGCAGGCAATGAAGGAGGGAAGATAGGTCTGAAACTTACTTACTTACTTACTGACTTAAGTGGCGCTACAGTCCGGGATGAACCTGGGCCTCAACCAACATGCCTCTCCAATTAGCCCGGTCCTTAGCTAACTGCCTCCAGTTGCGCACTCCAAGTTGGTTGAGGTCGGTTTCTACTTGTGCGCGCCACTTAAGGCGAGGTCTTCCTCTACTGCGTCCGACGCACAGTGGGGCAAGATACCCCAAAAACCGGAAACAATTCATGTGATGGGCTAGCTATACTGAAAAATATTTTTTTATGTAAGAATATTTTATTAGTGCAGAGAAAGACCATATTTGACTTTTTAAAGTTATTTTTATTGTTTAACTTATGATTTTTTTTTTAAATTGAAAAAAAAAAAATAGATTTAATAATAATTAATATTACAACAAGTAAATACACACACCAAGAAATAACTAAAATTCAGATTCATCTGATAGACAATCACTCTCACATTCATCGCAGTTCTCAGAACAAAAAACATTAGGAGCAATGATTAAATCGAAAACTTCTTTAGGAAATGATTTAACCTGTTTTTTAGGCAATTGCTCGTAGCTTGTTATTAGCGGATCTGATGTTATTAACATTAAATTAAAAACATCTTCATTGCATTTTTGCCGGGAACATTTCCTTGAAAAGCTCTCTCGATATTTTTGAAGTCTTTGTTCCTGGCTTCCTGTGCTTCTTCAGAGAGTTGGCCTATTGGAAGAAGAGCAGCAGAAATAACATCTGGACCATGGATTAGTAGCTTATGTACAGTTGGAGGCATATAATACCACGGATAAATATTGACAAAGTATTTGGCAGTATCCAGTGCAAATACTCTGAACTTTTCAGTATTTATATCATAGCCACTTGAAATGGCTACCAGTACAACATGCAGTTTTTCAATCAATGTCTTATCGACACCCAAAATTTCAGATGCCACATCTGCGTTGCTAAAAAATCGCCTAGTGTTGCCATCATTGTAGTTCCCAAAACCAGGCTTAGGTTGATCAACAATGAGACCCATTCGATCTCTGAACTTTTTTTGTATTCGAGCCTTATTTGATGCTACAACATCTTTATCCTCTTGACGAACTCTCCATCTTTTTACTGGAAGCTTATAGCCCACATGCAAAAGGCACTCAAAAACTCGAATCCAACAGTGCAGCACTGACAAGCCAAACTGCAATGCACTGGGATTGTAGGGTTTTAACAGCAGCTCTTCAATATTATTAAAGTCCTTGGAACATACACCGCAGATATAACAACGCTGAGATGAGACGGTATCTGTCAAAGTGTTTCAAACTTTTCCGTCCACCATTGTAAAGGCGAGTTTATGTGCCACTTCAACAACCTTTTCTTCAACGTTAACTTTTGAATGGCAAAGACTCTGAATTTGAGCATCTATTCTGAGCTTTTCAGATACCGAAACTTGAGCTGATTCTTTCGTATATACAAATTTTATTGGACGGCAGTACCTGGTTGAAGAAGGTCTAGGATTTTGCCATATTAGAGCTTTTTCTTCTGAGCTCTCACAAACCAATTGGAGGGGTACCACAGAACTTATAAATACACTAGAATCATCAGCATCCTTTCCAACATATTTCTGCTTGTATGAACTGTGCCCAGAACTACCATCAAAGCCCCACTTAGAAATCAAACACAAATTGCTTAATTGCTCATCTTTCAAAGAAAATATTAAATCTTTTTGAGCTAATATCAAACGTTCCACAGTATGATTCATCAAAGCTTGAACTGTCACTTCAGCTGATGTATCTGTTACAGTCATGTCTTCTCTTTTCGGATAGCCCGTTTTTTTTGCAGTTTGATGAACTTTGTATGAAGGAAATCTTTCAGGGTCTTTGGCTCTAATAACATCATATTGGTGTCTTGTGAGCTTGGCCTCGACTACGGTTGACAATGCTTCTTCCCCTGACATCTGTCGAGTTCGTTGTTGTTCTTTATGGAACACATTTTTATAATTAATTGCACGCTGAGGTGAACGCACTAGGTCCTCTACTAATTTTGATGCAACTGGATGACCTGCTGCTCGTAGATTTACCTTTGTCGCAAATCCTAATTGCGAAGTTGACAGCTCCTTTCGCATTGCTTCTGTTTTGAATCGTTTGCTTCTATCGCTGCTTTCTTCAAACGGCTTTTCTGGGCGGCCGCCTCGCTGTTTCGGAGGAGTTGCTTTATCCAAGAGTTTGAAGGCTATTTATGTATGCAACCAAATCTCATTTTCTTTTTTAAAACGAATTTCATTCCTAGCAGATTTTAACCACTTTTCTCTAAATCTTATTCTAAATTGCGAAATTGTATGCTGGAGTTCTTTAACACTTATATTGTGGTGGGCTTCAAGGTGTATCTCCAAAAAATTAAATTTTTGTCCTAGGGTTTGAAGCCCCGATTCCTTCATAAGGTTAAACAACTCCATCCTTGTATAAAATACAACATTTGAATGGGAACCTACACGAATATAAGAACTTTTTAAGAATATGTGTGAATTAATACACCACATTTGTTGAAGTGGTGGATTAGGAAAAACTGAATTAAAAAAAATGGTGTACATATGAGCACCCGTTTTATTTTGTATTGTATACACAAGAAGTCAAGCTATATTGACAAATAAATATCTCCGTGTGGAAACGTGTGGAAATCTACTTTTGCTTTAGCTATTTACGAAATTATCTTTAATATTTTTGAAATTTGAATGCATACACAAAAACAAAAAAAAACAAAAATTGCTTTTATAGTTTTTGCATACAACTAAATCCACATAGTAAGAACATACTTGAAGCTATCGATTCCATCTTATTTTTTAACTTTCACGAGATTAAAAGAAAAATTACAGCTACGCAAACACGCGCCAATTGAACTACTTGTTAAGACACACGGTGCAGGAAGAATTAAAGTGTTACTTTCAATTAGCTCGTTCTAAGAGACAAAGCAAGAAAAAAATATAACTGTTTTTGCAAAAAATACACTGGAATGTATTATAACGGAAAAACAACTTTGTGTACTCATCTCACTCAATTCATTTATTGAGTTTATTCCGACTCCATCATATGAGCTGCCCCACTGTGCGACGTCTGGCTGGGAATCGAAGACTCTGCGAGCCGGAGTATTGGTGTCCATTCTTTCTACATGTCCTAGCCATCTTAAACGTCCAATGCGGAGTTTTTTTTACTAGGGGAGCTGTACAGCTCGTATAGTTCGTGGTTGAATCTTGGTCTCCATAGCCCGTCAACGCAAACGGGACCGAAGATTTTTCGAAGAATTTTTCTCTCGAATCGACCAAGGATTCCTTCATCCGATTTTGATACGGTCCATGCTTCAGCGCCGTAGAGCAAGACTGGGATGATGAGTGTCTTACTTAGGACGGTAAACGGTTTCAGGCGTTCACATATCACGGCGGATAGGATCTTGTAGGCGATGTGGAGCCATATTCCAATGCTTGCAAAATTTCCTCTGATAGCTGGCTTCGATCTTTCAAAGAAAGCAATTATTTAGACTTTTGAAAGGATATTGACCAAGTCGTGGTCTTAGTCTGCTGAAAAACAAGTAGCACCCACCTTGACCTTACTTTATCGTGTAAACTGAACGAGTTCAAGACATTAAGAATAATTAAAACAAAGTGTATCTTGCGATAATTAATCTTGTATACCTTGTTATGTTAAAATAAAAGAAGTTGTTACGTGCCTTGTCAGTATATGCATCTTGAACATATTTCGAATATATCCTACAACCGTACCGCATTTAACAAGCATCAACCACTTATCCAGAGATCAACATAACATGATGCCCGCAATATAAAGCCCTCTCCAAAGTGCGTGTTATACATTTCTACAGAGCCCTATAACCTCGGTGTTATGTTTGGGTGCAGATTAACCGCCAACCAAAAAAAAACCGAAACCCCAGCATAAACAACATCCCTAACAACTACATATGAACACGCTCAGTAAAAAAAAATAAAATTCAAAGGATTTGAGTAAACCAGACCACCATGCTCTGCAGCGTCACGAATCAAAAACTCATATTCGATGTAAACACCAAGATTAACCTACTCCAGTTGCATTCTCTACAGCACACTGCCCAAAGCTGTTACGGATTTTTTGTTATCAAATTTCAAAAAAAATCTGAAAAACTTTGAAATTTTATATCTGCTCAGTGCTCAGCTATATAGATACCATCATACAGTAACACAGTACCCACATATGCATACAAAACTGTTTAAGCCACGTTCCAGTATTTGTTTTTGATAGGCCGGCCCCACAGCCCACAGCCCTTAGAGCTGAGCCAACAAAAATAAAAAAAAAAACACACAAATGGCAATGCCAACCAAAGTATGCGGCGATGGCATTCATGTGCGAGTAAACCGTTCTTTCCTGCACTGAACTGAAACTCGTATGTCCTGGATGCACATTTTGTTGTTGTTGCTGTTTGTGTTTCTACATTTTTACATGCAAGCAAAACAAATAACCGCCAACACGAAGCATCCATTATCAGGAGGCATACGGCTCGCTAAGTTGTATGCCGTCGTTCCTGTGACCACGTCCGTGTATGGGAAGGATTTTTCGCCATTTGTTTTGTTATTTGTTGTTGTTGTTGTAATATTTTTCTTTTTTTTTTCATCAACAACTATGGTGGATATTTTTTGTTTTTTGTGGAATTCATTTTAAGTGCTGCGCAACTACATCATGCAATACATGTTTTGGCCAGTTGCGTCAATATTGGTAGATATTCCACAGGGACGACGACAATCATTGAAATTGTTTTTAAATAAAGCGGATCCTGGAATTTAAGCGCAATGGGTATTTATTTAACCCACGGATATTTGATTTGGAAATTAAATGTTTGCAGGGGTGAATGTTGAGGACGTGTCCACTAGCATCAGCAATCGCATTAAGCGTCACATTTAACTTTTTTAATAAGGAGCAATTCGTCCTGAGCATAAACTTCATGTCAATGAATGTAATCAAAAAGTACGCCAAACACACTGCGGGACAGGGAACAGGGAAACTTTTTATTCTCCAACTTTAATCAAATTGTCGTCATCGTCGTAGTCGTCCTTTGGATCGAGGGGGGCTGATGGTGGTTGGCCGGGGAGGGGGCAATAGCAAATATTTTCGAATGATGATATTCTTGTGAAAGATTAAAATTTTTTTTTTTATGCTGGCCAATTACATACAAGTAAGGAGGGGGGATCTGTTATTTTTTTCGTTTTATTATCCGAATTACTTGAGTTGAGGAACGTCTTCGTCGAGGATGGAATGGATTCAAGAAGGCATTCTATGTTTTTGAAAGGATTTACTGGTAAGTTTGGCAAATATTGACATTTGATGTGGAATTCATGTTTTACAACTTCCATACAAATGGCATTTCCCTAATTTAATAAAACAGATCAACTTTCAGTGGTTCCTTCGAGGGGAGTCATTTCAGGAAGCAACGGGACTTGTAGAATTAAAGGGAATCCTTTAGATTTTTTTCCAACGACGTGTGAGCACTGTTAGTTAAGTGCTTTGGAGATTTACAATTTTTTTCTGTTGAAAGCTTCGCAAGGCATGTGGACGAATATTGTTTTGTGATTTATGACGGAACACAAGGTGACTTCTTGTCTACTCTATTGTTGTGTTTTGTGTTTGATGCTCTGGTTGAGGTGCTTAAGTCTAGTCTGACATCAATGCTTGGGGATTGGGTAAGAAACTGAAATCCCAAAATCCCGATTTCGTTTTTCGGGGTTATGTTCCCGATCCCTATGCTTATAAAGGCTGTTTTTTTTTTTAGAGGTATAGAACTTTGAATAAAACAAAGATGTTTTTTTAAATTGACATGAAATTTACTTTATTCGAAAGATAATCTTCTGGCAATATAATTTAAATATGATTTCTGGCATATGACCGCCACGACTGGCTCGGACGTGGTCTAATCTGGAGGTCCAGTTTTCGATGACTTTTTCCAACATTTGAGGCCGTATACCGGCAATAACACTGCAAATATTGTTCACCAAGTGGTCAATCGTTTCAGGCTTATCGGCGTAGACTACCGATTTCACATATCCCCACAGAAAATAGTCAAGCGGCGTTAAATCCCATGATCTTGGGAGTCCAATTCACAGGATCAAAACGCGAAATTATGCGCTCACCGAACGTTTCCTTTAAAAAATAAATTGTGGCACGAGCTGTATGACATGTTGCGCCTTGTTGAAACAAAACATCAACCTATACATCATGGTTTTTCAATTGATGAACGAAAAAGTCAGTAAGCATGGCTCTATAGCTGTCACCATTGACTGTAACGTTCTGGTCAGCATCATTTTTAAATAAGTGAGGACCAATTATTCCATCAATCCATAAAGCACACCAAACAGTCAGTTTTTGTGGATGTAACGGTGTCTCAATTTTGTTATGAAAATTTGGATCAACGGCATTCTTGTTTTGTAATCCTTAGGTAATCCTGTGGCTTCCATTTTTGCACAAGTTGGATTTTGACGCAAGCCAAGATCTTTTCGTAAAATTTTCCATAAAAAGGATGTGGACACATATCCAATTCCTCTGCACGATGGCGGATGGACTGATTTGGGTCTTCCTCTACGCTACGCTCTTCAGCAGCAATGACTTCTTCTGTACGCTCTTTACGACGCCGACGTCTCTGTGGATGCGTATTATCATTTAGAGAAAACGTGGTGCGAAAACGTTCCATAAATAATCGTATTAATTGCTCTGATGGACGATTATGTCAGCCGCAACTGATGTGCTAGGTTTCTCGCGGCCACCAGCAAGAAACCGCTGGTTTGATGAGGAATGCCGACAGATGCTCGCAGCCAAGAACCAGGCCTACAAGGCTAAGCTGCAGGTGAAGACGAGAGCTGCCATTGAGCTCTATAGGCAAAGAAGAAGGGAAGAACATCGGCTTTTCAGAAAGAAGAAAAAAGAGCAAGAAAAGCGCGCGATTGAGGATATAGAGAGGTGCCACTCCAGAAACGATGTTCGCAAGTTTTACCAAAGTGTAAAACGTCAAAGCCAAGGATACAAGGCTCGAACAGAATCCTATCGAGATGAACAAGGAAATATCGTAGTTGAGACACAGTCGATGCTGAGGATATGGAAGAACCACTTCTGCAGACTGTTAAACGGCGATGACGAACAACATTCCGCTGTCAGGCAGAACGAACCATTTAATATTGGCAACGACAGCGAAAACTGCCAACCACCCGACCTAAGTGAAGTGAGGATAGCTATATCCAAACTCAGCTTTATAAAGCTGGCGGAGATGATTTGGTAAGCAACATCCACCAACTCATAAGCCAAATCTGGTCGGTTGAAAGCATGCCTGAAGAATGGAACCTCAGCATCGTTTGCCCGATCCACAAAAAAGGAGACCCTCTGAACTGCGCCAACTACAGAGGCGTAAGTCTACTCAACATCGCCTACAAGATCCTATCTGCCGTAATTTGTGAACGCCTGAAACCATTTACCAACAACCTTTTCGGCCCTTATCAGTGTCGTTTTAGGCCAGGAAAGTCCACAATCGATCAAATTTTCACACTTCGGCAGATCCTGGAAAAACCCAAGAAGTCCAAATTGATACCCACCACCAATTTATCGATTTCAAAGCCACATACGACAGCATTTTAAGAGACGAACTATACAGAGCCATGCCTAGTTTTGGTATACCGCCCAAACTCGTCCTTTTGTGTAGGAAACGACCTCACCGACACATTCGATACCAAAAAAGGATTTAGGCAAGGCGATGCGCTGTCATGTGACTTTTTCAATTTGATTCTTGAGAGGATTGTGCAAAACTCCCCAGCCAACAACAGAGGCAAAATTCTCCAAAAATCGGTGCAACTACTAGCATACGCCGACGATATTGACATCATTGGTAGGACTCAACGTGATGTCATAGCCACGTTTGCTAGTATAGAGAAGGAAGCGGCAAAAATGGGTTTAGCAGTAAATGAGGGTAGACTAAGTATATGCTGTCAACACGAAAGGACACACAACATCGACGAATTGGACAGAACGTCACCATTGACAGATATAACTTTGAGGTAGTACGGGACTTTGTCTACCTCGGCTCCGCTATTAACTCTGACAACAACATTTCGTCAGAAATTAAACGAAGAATTACTCTTGCCAACCGCTGTTTCTTCGGGCTAAGAAGGCAATTTAGTAGTGAAGCCCTCACTCGAACTACTAAGGAGATCCTATATAAGACCCTGATCATCCCAGTCCTGCTCTACGGCGCTGAAGCATGGACCGTATCAAAAGCGGATGAAGAAATCCTTGGTAGATTCGAGAGGAAAATTCTTCGAAAAATCTTCGGTCCCGTTTGCGTTGACGGGCTATGGAGACGAAGATTCAACCAAGAACTATACGAGCTGTACAGCGATATGCCCCTGGTCAAAAAACTCCGCATTGGACGTTTAAGATGGCTAGGACATGTAGAACGAATGGACACCAATACTCCGGCTCGCAGAGTCTTCGATTCCCAGCCAGACGTCGGACGCAATAGAGGAAGACCTCGCCTTAAGTGGCGCGCACAAGTAGAAACCGACCTCAACCAACTTGGAGTGCGCAACTGGAGGCAGTTAGCTAAGGACCGGGCTAATTGGAGAGGCATGTTGGTTGAGACCCAGGTTCATCCCGGACTGTAGCGCCACTTAAGTAAGTAGGACGATGATGTTGACCGTAAAATGGTCGTAGTGCGCGATACGTATTTCGAACAGAACCGTGATTTTCAAAATAAATTTGAGCAATTTGGAAAAGTTGTTCAGACATCAGTTAAAATGCCAAAACAAACTAAAAATAAATCACTTTACAGCTGACAAAATGGCCGCCAGTTAAAATAGTGTTGCCAACTTAAAATTTTAAATTTTCTGTTCACTCTGTCGGACTTCTCCTTTTTTACTCTGACGGACCACAAAGTGGCATCCTTTGTCCTCGTGATGCTTAGTAATCGATTCTCTGGTTAACATCCCAAGTCACTCTGACATCGTTGATTAAGCTTTTGCGAATGAAGTTTTAGTGATTTCTATTGAACCTGTAATCTCTTCTACTTACTTACTTACTTAAGTGGCGCTACAGTCCGGAATGAACCTGGGCCTCAACCAACATGCCTCTCCAATTAGCCCGGTCCTTAGCTAACTGCCTCCAGTTGCGCACTCCAAGTTGGTTGAGGTCGGTTTCCACTTGTGCGCGCCACTTAAGGCGAGGTTTTCCTCTACTGCGTCCGACGTCTGGCTGGGAATCGAAGACTCTGCGAGCCGGAGTATTGGTGTCCATTCGTTCTATATGTCCTAGCCATCTTAAACGTCCAATGCGGAGTTTTTTGACCAGGGGCATGTCGCTGTACAGCTCGTATAGTTCTTGGTTGAATCTTCGTCTCCATAGCCCGTCAACGCAAACGGGACCGAAGATTTTTCGAAGAATTTTCCTCTCGAATCTACCAAGGATTTCTTCATCCGCTTTTGATACGGTCCATGCTTCAGCGCCGTAGAGCAGGACTGGGATGATCAGGGTCTTATATAGGGTTTCCTTAGTAGTTCGAGTGAGGGCTTTACTACTAAATTGCCTTCTTAGCCCGAAGAAACAGCGGTTGGCAAGAGTAATTTTTCGTTTAATTTCTGACGAGATGTTGTTGTCAGAGCTAATAGCGGAGCCGAGGTAGACAAAGTCCCGTACTACCTCAAAGTTTTATCTGTCAATGGTGACGTTCTGTCCAATTCGTCGATGTTGTGAGTCCTTTCGTGATGACAGCATATACTTAATCTTACCCTCATTTACTGCTAAACCCATTTTCGCCGCTTCCTGTAATCTCTTCTTAGAGAAGAAATATTTCTTTGCTACTGATGGACCACAAGGGGGTTTATTTTTTCCTATATTGCGATGTTTGGTAATCGATGCTCTGGTTATCTGTTCTTGATATCTCCACTGAAGCATATGCGAATGATGTTCCTCCAATTTGTATGGATCATGTGATCGGATCGAATAAGAGAAATGATTCTCTGGTTTCTGACTGACCACAAGGTGACATTTTTTCTCCTGTATTGTGTTATGTGGTGGTCGATGCACCTCTTAACGCCCTTAATGATTCTGGAATCATTCCTTATGCTTGTGCGAATGCTATTTTCCGATTTCTGTCGGTGTTGCGATCCGAGAAAAAATGATTTCATTCTTTCTGGAGGACCGCAAGGTTTAGTCTTCTCTCCTCAATTGTGGTAAATGATGATTAATTGCCTTAATTTCTTTAATCCAGATTTTTCTATGACTTCAATAGAACCTGTGATCCGATCTTATGAAAATGATACCTAGCTATCTGACAGACCGCAAGATGGCGTGCTATATGGTGTTCAAAGATCTGCTTAACGTGCTATATGACTCTGAAATAAATGCTTGACCTTATGAGAATGATATTTCTGCGATTTTTATCGGTCTTATTATCCGACCTTATATGGTAAATGATTCCTTACTTTCTGACGGATCACAGTGGTTGCATGTTTTCTCCTCTATTGATATGTATGGAGGTGGTTGTTCTGCTTATCACGCTAAATGACTCTGATATTTAAAATAAAGCTGAAGCGAACTCCGTGTATGAGCATT
This sequence comes from Rhingia campestris, assembly GCA_932526625.1. NCBI lineage: Eukaryota > Metazoa > Arthropoda > Insecta > Diptera > Syrphidae > Rhingia > Rhingia campestris. Next base: position 21,841,613 of record OW052184.1, read on the forward strand.
CTGTCGAACCTGTGATCCGACCTTATACAGAAACTGACGGATCACAAGGTGAAGTGGTATATGGTGGTCGTGGATCTGCTTAACATGCTAATCTATACCCAGACTGATGTAACGTGATGTAACCTTAAAGGGTTAACGATTCCTTACTTTCTGGCGGACCACAAGTTATACTAAAGGGATACTAAAGAGTCCATAAAGCTTAAATATAGAGCGAATCCCTGTACTTACTAGACCGAATTCAAACAAAAAGTTGTTTCATGGACCTGCCTGAAGGTTCCTCCAAGCCCTGGATAAAAAAAAATGCTCATATGCCTTCCTTTCTTAAGTAATAGAAATCCGCGCAGTGGCCGAGGATGTGTTTTTTTTTATAAAGAAACATGAGAAGGCTACAATCGTTGCGGATCTGGTGGCACGGACAAGAATTTAAGGCCCAAAATTCGGTGACGAACAGAAAGTCGGACCGACGGACGTACAGACAGACATGGCTAAGTCGTATCATACCGCTGGTGTAAATGCTGAAGAGAATCGGCGAGTTTACCGCTCCCTGTTGCATACCGTTTTTAATGAAAAATTCGGTGGTAGAAGTTAGATTGCCACTTTTGACAACAAACGTTCTACCAGTCATCATGTCATGAAGCATAAATAGCAGTGGTTTACTTATGCCAAGTCTGGTCAGCTTTAGATAGAGGCCCTCTAACCATACGATGTCGAAAGCCTTCTCTAAGCCTTCTCTTCTCTTTTTCCATTGTATATCAGAGAAGAGTTTAGAGGCGGCATGAATACAGTCATGTCCCGCCTTGAAACCAAACTGGTTCTCTGGCATAATATTATTGTCCTCAGACCACTTGAAGAGAGCCCGATTGTGAATCTTTTCGAAAACTTTGCTGATACTCGGAAGGAGACTTATCGACCGGAAATTCGACGGATTGGAGTTGTCCTTTCCCTTTTTTTGTGATAGGATGAACCACCGCCGTCTTCCAACGAACTGGGTAATATGCATTATTCAGCTATCCACTAGGCTGTACTCTGTAACATGAAAGACGAGTAAGTACAACCAAAGAGTATACAAATACAAGAGTGTGCATCTCATACAACGAAAATTTACTATGAGGGTACTGATGTTGATACCCCAGTGTGCACATTGCCACGAACGACGCAAATTCCCTTCGCAGCTACCGCCCGCTTCCGAAACGTCGACAACATTTTTAGCTGTGATGCGTACTCTATAGTTATATACCTCTTTGGTACAACTAAGTACTTGAATAGTGTTAACTCATTCTCCGGTAGGTTCCTGATATTTTCACCTTTTTTTCCGATCTCTTCACCTTTTTTTGAATCTTCTTACCTTTTTCCTTCATTCGTAAGCTCTATACATGCTAAACTTTGTGCGAAGTTCTACCGAAACAACTTATGGTATGGTACATGTACACACGTCTCCGGAAGCTTTAAAACAACCTTACAGAGGTTATACCATCATAACCAATTTTCCTGCATAATATCTTAAACAGGCTGTTTCAGTAGAAGGCTGCAGGAAAATTGGTTATGATGGTATAACCGACTGCAAATATGATCAATCTCCGCAAGTACTAAATAAGGCCTACAGAAATAATTGCTTGTGGAAATTAAATTTTATTACCTTATACAGGAATAGTTGTTAGTTGGGTAGGTTAACGAAATTTGGTCAACCATCTCATTGTACATGCCCTGCCCATAGAACAACTAAAAGAAAAATTGTAAATTAACCTCACTGCCACGCCCACTTTTCAGATAAACGTTTTTGTTTGGTCAATATATTTTTTTGAGCCAGATATTTCGACAATGCAATTTTACAGCGGATTATAGCCTTCGCTTGTGACTTAAGATTTTTGTTGACGTAACCATTCACCCATAGAAATTGGCCTCATCGCTGAAGATAGTTTTTCTATGAATATTTGGGGGAGTTTCCAACATTCAGCTCCTGGGTCAGTTGAATTTTGTACGGGTGCAGGCTCAAGTCCTCTCGATAGGACGATTATGGCGACCGTCAAATGGGCGAAGCGCGCGGAACGGTACCCGAACATAGCACCCATTTTGATTGAATAATTTTATCATGTGCACGTGTTATTGAACGCAATGTCCGTACAATTTGACGGATGTTATTTCAACAATATGGCCGCTAACAACTGTCAAAGTTCAGAAGAAGCTTTAGAATAAATTGTTTACACAATTTTTGAATTTAATAAAATATAGAACGCGAAACTTTGTAATACGTAGTACCAAAATTAATATTACACTTTAACTGACCATAAACAAACATATTTTCATAAAAATTCAATATAATTGCTGCCTAAAAAATCTTTGACTGAGGTGAACAAATGAATCGGCACTGGCCGGTTGAACCAGTGTTGTCAACTCGAGTTGACTTTCAGAGTATATAAATATCAGTCAAAGATCCCATTAAAGTTTACAAAATGTTATCTCAATACCACCTGTTCAGAATTATGATCTTAAAATATTTCTTCGACTTGAGGTAATAACCAGAAATGCAAATATTTTGTATCTTTCTCCGTTCAAATATTTATTCCCTCAGACAAACAGTCGCCACTAAATAAAATTAATGCAGTTCTCGTTGAATTATATCAATAATTATATATTTGAAATAAAAAAACAAGAAATTCCATTATTTACGTCAATCAAGACAAAGTAATCTGTCAGATGAATAATGCATATTTTCGACGGCACCTGGTTACCACCACGTATGAGCTTTGAATTTATTTCAAAATTAATCTCAGATTGTGTGAATTAATTCAGTAAGCTGGTTTCTAATTGATTTTGCATGCCTGCAAACAAATACTGACCAACCACTTGGAATTAATGAAATTAGCCTGACGGTAAAGTGGTTTTAAATTTAAAATTTTAATAATTTTTTTAGAAAGGCGTACATTTTTAGTAATTAAATCGATTGCACTCTAGAGTGTGCTTTAGTTACATGGTGTCATTAAGATATCGATGAGTTGTGATTAGATAAATGTGACATGGACATGGACAGAATTTTTTCGAACTTTTTCAGAAAGTGAATGATAAATTCTTGCAAAATGTCATAGATATCATCCTTGTCAACTTAAACGATAAAGTGGGAAATGAGGTCGACCTTGTTATCACTGCAGGAACACCTTCGAAAACAAACTCAGACTAATCGACTAGCGGCACCCGATTTCGACATCTCAATGTTCACAAGGGGTCATGATCAGCTAGATTGATCATAAGAAAGTGATCGACACGCCATCATTGTCATTGATGTCATTACATTTGATCACATTTTTAGCAGATTCGACAGGTCACGTGGTGGTAACGAATATTTAACTTGCCGTAACCTTCAGCAGATAGGTTAGGTTAGGTTGGTGAGTTGATGAGGTAGACGCTGTGCGTCTTCCCTCATCGCACTCAGGTCAATATAGACCCATTGTGATGCCCGTTGGGGGTCAATTTGTGTGGTTGGTTCCTTCATTGTCCCGTTACTGTGCAAGCCCCTTTCCAGCCATCCGGATGTTGTTGTAAACCTGAAAAGATTAGAGAGAGGGATTTCGGATAGATCCGTGAGGTCATGGAAAAAGTATTTTCCTAAGGTTCTCATTCTTAATTGGCTGAGGACTGGGCAGTCGCACAGAAAGTGGAAGGTATCCTCGTGTATTTTTTCATCACCGCAGCCTCTATAGAGGTCATCTATAAGATGCATTTCAGTTTGTGGCTTTTTAGTAAGTTGAGTCCAGTTAGAATCCCAACTGAAGTCGAGACAAATTTCCTGTTTCTTCGAAGTAGTTTATGGGTTCTGGCTTTGTCATACTCATGCCACATCCTTTTGGAAGTCTCACAGGTGGGAAGGGAGCTCCGCACCTGTTTTTGGCAGTATTCAGTGGTTTCTGTCTCCACCGAGATTTGAGATCACATAGTGGTGGTTTGAAAGGCTGCTCTGCTTGGTCAATGCTGGAGGCAGATCCTTTTCTCGCCAGTTTATCAGCAATTTCATTGCCTTGTATGCCTCTATGTCCGGGGACCCAGCAGAGCTTAATATTATGTTGGACGCCAAGAACATTTAGCTCTTCACGACAACGCTTCACAAGCTTAGATTTTATTTCGACAGGAGAGATGGGTTTTATTGCAGCCTGACTGTCAATAAAGATGATGATATCACCTGGTGGTATCGCCAGCATTGAGGTCGCTTTGGCTGCCTCTGCAACTGCCAATATCTCGGGCTGGAAGACACTGCTGTGCTTAGGGAGATGAAATGTGCTGTTTAGCTTTAGTGTTTCTGAAAACACTCCAGCTCCAACGCCTACATCCATTTTTGAACCATCATTGTAGATGGATATGGTTTCGGTGCCCATTTCGTTCCTCTCCCACTCCTGGAAAGATGCAGGAGAATGGTCTTTGAAAATCATGGTGAGGCAACATGTAGTCAGAGAATACAGCTGAGCCCAGATATGTGTGTAGAATTTGGGCATGTCCTCCTGAGTTCGATTTCCAGCAGTTGAGCTGGCTGATTCTTAGAGCACTTTTGGCTGCAGATTCTTGCATGTAAAGGTCTAGCGGAGCAATTTTCCACACCTGGTCAAACAGTTTGCAGACTTTGTTTTTTATTTACCTTTGAACAACGGCAATATCATCTTTATTTGGTTCTCAAAAAGCAATGAATTACTGAACAGTGACAGTCGTCGGCTGGACGCGAACCTTCCACTATTATTTAGCGCACTCTGTACATCCTTCAGGTCTGGCAAGTTGGTCTACCATCGATATGGTGGTGTTACCTAAATCCGTTTCGTATTTTTAGTTTAATTCGCTTTTGAAAACAATAATCCGCGCCACGGGTAACCCTGTATATCGAAATTAGACAGAACGCCAACATCGACTGCAACAACTTTGAAGTATTAAGGTGTATACCTCTCAACTCTGACAATGACATCTCGTCAGAAATCAAACGAAGTATTACCCTTGCCAACCGCCCTCACTCGAACAACTAATGAGATCTTATATAAGACCCTTGTGATGGCAGTCCTGCTCTATGCCGCCAAGAACGGACTTTTTCAAGAGCGGATTTGAAAATCCTAGGTAGTTTTGAGACGAAAATTCTTCGGCTCGTTTGTGTAGACGTGCTATTGTCACAAAGATTTGACGAAGAACTTTATGAGCTGTACAGCGACATAGACCTCGTCAAAAAAAAACTCCGTATAGGACGTTTACGATGGCTAGGACATGTTGAGCGAATGAATTTCAATAATCCGTCTAGCAGGGTCTTCAATTCCCAGCCTGACGTCGGCCGCAGAGGAAACCCTTGCATCAAGTGGCGTGCATAAGTAGAAACCGACCTCAACCATCTACTGAAGTACGCAAGAGGAGGCGGTTAGCTATAGGTACCGGTCTAGTTGGAAAAACCTTTTGGTCGAGGTTCAGATTCATTCCGTATAGTAGCGCTACTTAAGTAAGTAAGTGCAGGATGTAGATGGGGAATTCTTATTGACCTATCAGCAACAACATTATAGAAATATTAGATATCAGGAACGGATTTAGACAAGTTAATGCACTATCCATTGACTTCCTTAATATTGCTTTTGGGAAAACTGCAAACAACTTCAGAGCCATCAAAAGGGACACGATTTTGTACTGCACAACTACTGGCATACGATGACAAGACATCAGTGATAACGAGTTTGTAGACTGAAGAAATAACCTTCGGAGTAACGAACGGGGTACATCATCACTTCTGACATCATCCTTGTTTTTCTCCCTTTTTTCGTCAAACACTGGTTATGACCCTTAGAACGCACCGAAATTAAAAAAAAATCGAATGTGCGGTAGAAGTGAAGCTGTATTCGTTTTATCTCATTCCCTCACGACCTAAACCCAATAAATACCTTTGTAGTTGTCTGTTTTTCGTTACACTTTTTCGTTTCATAAAATCCAATTCACGCCGTCCCAAAAAAAGTTTCACTTTTAAAAAAATCGAACTTTGGTCGAGGTATTACTGACGAGTTTTCAAGTGTGGGGAAGGAAGGAACTAGAGAATAAGACCAAATATAAGGGGGACAAATTCTATATCTCTCTCTTCTCGTCAAAAGCTGGTTATGACTTTTTGAACGCCACCAAATTAAATAAAAAAAATGTTCGAACTTTGGTCAAGGTATAGTGCTACGTTTTCAAGTGGGAGGATATCGAGACCAAAATCAAATTTATGCTGTAAATAATGTGGACAAATTCTCTATAAACCTTTTCTCGTCAAACGCTGGTTACAACCCTTTGAACTCAACCAAATTACAAAAACAAAAAAATGGTCACACTTTGGTCAAGGTATTAGTGCCAAGTTTTCAAGTGTAAAAAGGAAGGCTATCGATACTCATTTATATACATTTACACTAATAGTAATCTCTTTTCGTTACAGTTTTTCGTTTCATAAAATCTATTTCACGCCGTCCCAAAAGGAGTTCCAAAAAATATTGTCGAACTTCGGTCGAGGTATTATTGCCGAGTTTTCAGTGTAGAGAAGGAAGGAAATCGACACCAAGCCCAAATATAAACTGTCAATAAGGGGGACACATTCTCCTTCTCCCTTTTCTGGTCAAACGCTGGTTACGACTCTTTGAACGCAACCAAATTCCAAGAAAAAAAATGGTCAAACTTTCTCGAGTTTTCAAGTGTAGAAAAGGAAGGATATCGAGACCCACACTGAATATAAGCTGCCAATAATTTTGTCACACATCATCGTCGTCACAAACGACAGCGCCAAGTAGTAGAAGGCTTTGGATATTCTGACAGGTACACCTCGTCACAAATCAAACGAAAAATACGTCGTTTCTTCGGACTTAAAAAAAAAAGTAGGGACAAAGCCCTTACTCGATTACTAAGGTTATCTCAGGTAGGGTCCTTATTATCTACCACAGTTCTGCTTTATGTCAATAAATCTTAGGTCTTTCTCAGCGCAAAATTCTTCCAAAAATCGTTGCTTCCATTTTGTTTCAGGGGCTATGACGATGGTGATTTTACGACGGACTTTATGAGGTGAACAGCAACACACCAATTAAGGATTAGAAGAGTAAGATAGCCAGGATTTATCCCGCAGAGTCTTCGGTTTCCAGTCAGATGGTCGACGCAGTAAAAAAGGAGTTCGGCTTAAGTGACGCTTGCACCTTGAAGATGACAACCGGAGACAGTTAGGTAAGGACCAGGTTATCTTTCGATGCCGTAGAGGAACACCTCGATTTAAGTTCCAAGTAGAAACCCAGCTCTATCTACTTAAAGTTTGCAACCCAAAAGACTAACCTAACGGGTAATGGATGTGACTTATTGGTTAAGGCACATGCTTACCCCAGACTGTAGCGATACTTAGTAGGTAAGCCAAGATATTTGGCTTTTTGTGAGGATTTTAGTATCTATGAGCTTAGGTAGGACGATGTTGGATTTTTTTATTAAAGAGAATAAGTGCTGTTTGAGTTGGTATAACACCAAACCCACAGCCTTAAAGCGAATTGAATTATTTCCGATAGTTTCTGTGGCTCTTTACATGACAAATGAATTAGGACATCATCTCCATACCCAGCCATGTCACATCCCACATCCTCCACCTTCAAATCCCAGTCACTGACCTGGTTCCAGAGAAGATGATTATATCACACCTCCTTGAGGTATTTTGAATTAAATATCGACCCAAAAATTGCATTTTGCAAATCCTTTTGTCAGGAGCCACAGTGTGACGTATTGGAGTTGATGCGACAATGATATATGCAGATCTAGATGTATCCGAAACCATCCTGTGAACTCAATGATTTAAACCGAAGTCATCTTCTTAGAAACGTGCAATTTCATTGCCTCTCCATCCAACCCCAGTTGTCATCGTCACACTTGTTCCTGCCTTCGAAGATGTCCTTTCCAGAGCCATTCAATTTTGGTAATTTTAACTAAAGAACTGTGCCAACAATCATGTCGACCTGTTTTCCATGTCAGAAGAAGAAGAATTTATAGGCTCTTACCCAAGGAACAAGGGCAATCGTATCCTTTTTTATCCTTAGCAGCGTTAGAGTTGCCAATTTTAAACATCCTCATCAAGTCACACAATTGCAAATGTCCAACCCAAATCAACCGCCTTCATGGGCAGGACACACTCAATCTGAATGAAATAAATAAACAATAAGGCACAGGGATACCTATCATTCAAATAATCTGCCATCACAGATTTTGATTCTCGAAAGGAACGGTTCCGGGAGTGCTTACCTAATCCATGGAAACATATTTTTAAGCCTCCAGACAGGTCTTTAACCTCCTGATCGTGTTTATTGTTCGCATTACCCGTTGGATATGTAGTCCATCTAATTTTTTTTTGAAAAGGTCACCTGCAAAACATCACCTATTCAGGACACCGACAGGATTCTCATCTCTTGTTGCTTCTTTCACTTCGGTTTCGTGTTTGCAAAGTGACACCGTAAACTATTGACATTCAGGTAGGTACACCAAACAATGAAAGAAAAAAAAAAGGACAAACAAGATAGAAAAGGAGAAGGATTTCCGCACAGATTGCGGCTTAAGGGTAGGTGTCCCATGCAAAAATAGGTTGGAGTTTTGCGCTAAATTGTGTAGCGCTCACAATTTTCCGAATATTTAAATGAAATAAACGGTGATCGATTGGAAATATGTTAAGCAAAGTACTTGTTTAGCATTTAAAAAACATTAAAATATCTTTGAGCCTCAAAACCGCCTGACATGTAGAAAAACCATACAAATAAGTTAGATGCTAATTGCGTTCCATTTTTATCTCTTTATATACATATTTTTTATTTTTTTTATATTTTTTTTCTACAGACAATAGATTTGCGCAGATAACACCGGTCTTTTTTTGTTGTGAATTTTAGTATTTATCCCGAAAAAAATGCACAAAACTATGAAAAATAAGGTAAATTTACAAAGTTTAACTAGATATAACTTCTAAAGTATAAAAGGTAACGAAGTCAAATTAGCTTTTTTACAAAGCTAATAGATATGTGCAGATACCGTTTTTTTTTTTTTTTTTGTATTTTGTACAGTAATTTTTTGGTGACAAAATGGAAAAAAGGTGGTTTTTTTTTAAACGTTTTGGGTTTTTGGCTGGGAAATCGATAGTTATATTTCCTAATTTTTGGAAATAATTTTTTAACCAAGCGACAATATATAGGGCACAACGTACCGGTCTTAAAAACATGTTTTTTTTCTTCTAACATATTTAAATATGCAATTCAATATGACATTATTTGCAATGCCGCTGTGAAAAAAGGACAACCAAAATGATTCCGACATATTTTTTTTATTTTTTTTTGGTATTTGTATTATTTAATTCAAAATACAAAATAGTTTTTTTCCACACGGTTTATCAAATTTTGATGTTAGAAAAGTGGTCTATTTTACGTTTTTTACATAAAAAAAGATCGAATTCACGCACACAAAGAAGTTTGTTTCAAAATAATGTCACTAGGTGGTGAGTTGGTGACATTCTCTTTTCATTATTCTCTTCTGTAAATACAGGCACTAGGCAGGCGAGATTGTTATTATGTATGTATCTTTTGTTTACCTTTTCGGGTAGACTTGATGAAAGTTCGTGTGGACTTCACGTGGACATGGTACAGATCGTTACATTGTTGAAATGTTTGCTATCGCTGCTGATGAATTGTTTTGTATGCGTATGTTTGCACGTGACAGAAAGGGTTGAGTGGGAAGTAAGTCAAAGTGTAGGTACTTGTGTGTATAATTTTGATAATTTTTGTGAATAGTAAAGTGTTGTTTACTGTGTTATTTTTTTGCGGCAAATTCATTTGTGACACAACTTAAAAAAAAAATTTAATTGTTTATGTTATTTTTTATATTGTATATACATATGTATATTATATGTATATTATATGTATATATATATAATGTCTGAACAACATTTTTACAGAATATCAATATCTATATTTCATACATATAAAGTTTTTTGACACGCCCACTTTTTGGGGGCGTTTTTAGTAAAAAAACGTTTTTCGGTAGGTACATTTTTTAAAATAACGGGTCTGCCATTGGTGAAATACAGCTGCACATAATCGATAATGTGCTTAAAAATTGGACCGATCGTGTAGGCTACTGCATGGCCAGCCGAGGCAGCCATTTGAATGAAATTATTTTCCATTATTAACCGGAAGGATTGTACTTTCAAATAAAAAAAGAAATTTGAGAAAATATTCAGTAGTTTTTTTTATAGCATTTTCAAAAAAAAAAAGTTATTTGGCGGACCCCTTATTTGAAAAAAACTTTTGATGCAGGATTATTGGTTATGATTATATAAACATTTCGTTTTTAGATCATTTTAACTCACGCCCACTTTTTGGGGGCCGTTTGTATACCCTACCCCATAGCATATGAAGGAGAAAAACGTTGTTTTTTGTCGAACAACAAAAGATTCTGATAAACTGTTTGAACTATGTCATTTTCTATATTATATTTATTAAATTTATTTGATTTTTTATTTACTAATTTAATTTTCCGAAACTTTACAATTTACATATTGATTGAAGGTATGTTGTAAAAAATCGTGTTTCGGAAGATCTTTCTTCAACGTCAACAACATTGACGAACGTTGAAATTGAAAGTGATCACGTAAAACATCAGGGTCAGGAATTTGAAATTCCTATGGAGGTGGACATTACAGTGAAGGACAACTGTAGTTTTGTTCCGGAGGGCAGGCGTATAATTGATTTAAATACATTTCTCAATAGTTTAAAAAACATTTCGCTGCACGGAAAAACGTTTTCGTTTTTTTTAAATTCGACTCAAATAGTATTTGTTTGGTGAATTTGACACCTTGAACCTACAAAAATTAATTATAGCGGTTAAATTAACTTTCGTTAACTTCTTTTTTTTATATAAGGTGCTTAGGTACCTTCATAACGAGCATTGATAGAAGATGGGGTGACAATTACCTAGATAAATATCTATCATTTTTTGTTATTTGATTTGAAAAATTTCATCCTACTATTGTTGCGACGAGAATCAGTAGCACTATTGTCTACCGTCCTAATATTTGAGTAATCGAATTTTCATCCAAACAAGTGTTTTCCTACATCTCATAAATTAAGAAAAAAGTTAACCTAGGTAAGGTTTACACATTTTTTTTATAAGATAAACAATGAAAACCTCAAAAACTGCTTTTACACCTCGCTGCGCGGCAGCCAGCAACAATTTTATCATTTTATTATTTTTTCACAATACATATTCACATTCACACCAAATCTGAAAGAAAATTACAAAACAAAATATGTACACCAAACCAACCCTCAACTTGATTTTTTTCCTTCTCTTTCCATATTTGTTTTCAAGTTATTTGCTTGGTGTCTGTATATTGCATATGTAGGTAGGTAGGTATATGTAATATTAGTCTGCGCTTGCTACTTTTTGTCTTTTCCTTCAGTTTTCGTTTGCGTTGAAGCAAAGAGCACATGAGTAAAATTAAAGAGAGCTTACCAACACATTCAAATGCATTTACATGAAATTTGAGTTGGTCGGTCTGGGACACCTACCCTTAAGGACTCACCTTCACCTTAATTATTACAGCGAAGAAGACCCATTGTGTGTTGGTTGTGTGCATAGTGTGTAAAGCAGCATATCCTTTGTTTATCCACAATCTATTGTGTGTGCGCTGGAATATGTGTTTCAAGGCTCTTCCACCACACACCACCGTCAATCTTCATTTCCCCAGTGACAATGGGTTCTGCTCTTTACTAAAATTAGAGCAATGAGTCGACAGCACATAGTGCACGAGTATTAAAAGGATAAGGGCTGATACCAACAACACCCGCTTATACAAAATCGATGCAGCAACGAGGGAATGAAATGGAAAGCATCTACTTGAGGAGAGTTTTTTTTTTTTTTTTCAAACTCTCCACTCAAGCTGAGCAGATGTTGTTACAGAGCTGGAAATCTATCAATCGACAGTTGAAGTGTGGTGTACCACAGATGCAATGGTACAAGGAACAACGTGCCAACCATGTCAGATGCAGAATTCCCCGCTGACAATGCGCGCACTCGGCACAACTTGAAGAGGTTCTTGTCCTCGTCGGGGGGCATCTGTTTCGGAGGAGCTAGGTACGGGCCAACCGCTTTTCCAAGTGCTGATACAATGGCCGGCTATGGAGGAGGGCAATTAAGTATTTATTTCTGAAAATTTTCATCAAGCTGGTGGGTGGCTGAATGTATCCACATGTATATGGAGGAGGAAACATGTGATAGACGAGCAGGTAAATAAACATCACGGGAGCGCGATGTTGATGGAAACGTACATTACCGGGAGTGATTTTTATTCAGTAGATTAGATACGTTCGTCGGAGGGGTGGAGTGATGAGATATTTTTAGATTTAGTGTTTAAGGATATATGGAACAGCATAAAAGTGCATAAGCTATCTGGGCTGCCAGAGGGGGAGACTCGCAGTAATGAGATTTTAATGAAGCTCGAGTCGATTTCGATTTAAATTCGAAACGGATGGCTCTGGTATCAATGAGAAATTTAGGAAGTGGTGTGCTATCTGATCGATGGTGTGCTGAAATTAGCTCGCGGAGCATGCTCATGGCTAATTTGGATATTGAATTGCCGAGGGGGAGTGTATGAGGGAAATGCAATCAAAAATGTGTTTACATTTAGTGCGCGGTTGAGGAGGGAGGTGGTAGTTGGGAGGGTACAATGGCTGAAATAATTCAATCATCTATCAGTTGAGAGATTTATGTTTTAACCTCATATGGCTTCCGAAACTCGAGGAGAAAATTACTTCAAAACACGAAAGGCTGTCTGTTGTCTGTGGGGTTTGTTTGTTTATTTTAAAATTCTTCATGATGGACTTTTACAAAATAGAGGGGGGATTTGAAGACTTGCACACCTCAATCTTTCTTTTTCAGACAGTATGGCTGTTCATCCTAAATAACTCATTGCCTGCTTAATAAGACAGCTGGTAGGACTTGAGGATTTTGGCGCGTGATGGTAGATGATGTGGAAAAAAATAAAACTTCGCACACACAAATGAATGCAGAAGCTAGGTTTGAGGGCCTATATGGGCCGTAAGTGGCAGATTTTTTATTTCAATGGGAGATCATGTGTCAGTTTTGGATGCGACAAGTACATTTTTGACACAACGTACGCAAAACAAATGCTTAGATTTTTTCGAAAAACTAATTAGGAGTGTGAGATGGCGTGGCCCCCAATTTTATGTCGATTTCGAATGACTGAGTTGGGATAGCATTTACAACTCAATACTCAGATAATTTTTCAGACTATAGGAAGATCCCTGGCTATGGTTAGTTCGATTAACTGCTTGGTATTGGTTCGATTCCCAGCCGTTGCAACACCTAATTCACTTGCGATGATCTGACAAATCAGTCCAGTAGTATCAATTGCCAAGAAGAGCTTATCTCAACTCAGACGTTCGGCTTCGGAATATAACAGAAGGTGTCGCCATCTTGCAAGAAAAGACACTTTTTTGTTAATACGACTGGAGACCGTACTTAGACCTTTTTCGCAGTGCAATAACCCCCGTGTGGCTAAAGTTCGAATGTTTAAGTATGAGTGGATGTGTATTCTGCCCCCCTGCAACCCCCCGCTTGGGATCTTTGTTGAATTTGGGTTGCGTGCGAATTTGGATGCATGCAAATGAAATAAACCCCACAACTAAAAGGTATAAACTGCCACGGGACCGAAAAGGAAATCAGCCCCGTGGGTTCTGTTTCCTTTTTTTGGGAATTTAGCCCAATGATAGGTTGGTATTACAGGTCGGGTGGTTGGTAGTTTTTACTGTCGTCGGCGATATTAAATAGCTCGTTCTTCCTTACAGCGGAAGATTGTTTGTCATCGCCGTTGAACAGTCTGTAGCAGGGGTTCTTCCATATTTTCAGCATCGACTGTGTCTCAACTACGACCTTTCCTTGTTCAACTCGACAGGACTATATTCGCGCCTTTGTATCCCTACCAGCAAGATTAGAATTGTGCAGTGTGCACTGGCCCTGAACGTTTGGCATGCTTGCTTTCACACGTTCTAACCATTAATCCTAAAATGAGCTTCAACGCTAAAGATGATTTTTCTATGAAATTTTGGATTTTTATTTAACGTCTGCAGAGCCCAATCGGAGAAGCTTCGGTGATTCAAATAATTGGGCAGTTTCAGTTCTTGAGTAAAAATATGATCGTGTAACGGTGTAGGGCATCATCTTATCGCGAAGTTCCCCACAATGTAGACTGAGAGAATACCAATACCTGTGAGCATCGACGGATTTTGGTCATTTTGAACTGAAGCACTTCCTGCAAGGATATTTTCAGCACTTCGGTCAGGGTGCTGTCTCACCTCCACTGAAACATCCAAAAGTGAATTTGATTCGAATTTAGGCGCAATACCAAGCACAGCCTGTTTGATGGACCCATGATTTGGACTGATATTTATGGAAAGCGCTCGCGTCACGTCCACCGACTCTGGATTTCGGTAGTAATTTAACTTTTCAAAGAATGATTGATGGTAAACTTCATTACGATCTATACCTTGACTGAAGTTTTGATTATGACAGATCAAACGAGTGACTTTTCTAGTTTTAGATCGTTTCTACTACACCTACACCTTCTACTTACCGAAACGATTTTACATAAAAGGTTATCGCTATGTACAAGCTACGTAAGCCTTTCCAAACATGGGGCCTAAACAGATTGTAAACAGCCCCCTCAAGCTAACCTTACCTATCGAAACAGACTTCAACCTGGAATTAACATTTTGCAATCCAGCTATATGCTAGAAACACCTCAAAGTTCTATACGGCAAGGTTCCATACCAGTGTTTACAGATTGATCTAAAACCGGAAAAAGTTTTTTGGAGCTAGGGCTAACTGTGGTGACTTAGAAGTCGGTCGTTTCTTCCAAAGATGTAGGTGTTCATCACGTAATATTGTAATAGACAGTCAATAAGTGTGATGAGAACCTTTTTATCCAACACCTGGAAAGTGAATGACTGCCACAGATCTCTTGATGATATTGCCGAGTAGTAGCCATTTATAAGCTTAGGGCCTAACATATCGTTAACAGCGCATCAAAACCTAGCCTTACCTCTCGAAACGGACCCAAACATGGAATAAACATTTTGCAATCTAGCTAGAAGCCAGGAAAACCTCAAAGTTCTATGCCACAAGGTTCTTTACCAGTGGTCACAGATGGATCTAAAACCGGAAAAAGTTGTTGGAGCCCTGGCTAACTGCGGTGTCATAGAAGTCGGGCGTTTCTTCCAAAGTTGTAGGTGTTCATCAGATGATATTGTAATAGACAGCCAATAAGTGTGATGAGAACCTTTGTATCCAACAACTAGGATTGAAGTACACATGTGACTTCTTCAATTTGATTCTTGAGAGGATTGTGCAAAACTCCCGAGCCAAACCAGAGGCACAATTTTCCAAAAATCGGTGCAACTACTAGCATACGCCGACGATATTGACATCATTGGAAGGACTCAACGTGATGTCATAGCCACGTTTGCTAGTATAGAGAAGGAAGCGGCAATAATGGGTTTAGCAGCAAATGAGGGTAAGACTAAGTATATGCTGTCAACACGAAAGGACACATAACATCGACGAATTGGACAGAACCTCACCATTGACCGATATAACTTTGATGTTGTACGGGACTTTGTCTACCTCGGCTCCGCTATTAACTCTGACAACAACATCTCGTCAGAAATTAAACGAAGAATTACTCTTGCCAACCGCTGATTCTTCGGGCTAAGAATGCAGTTTAGTAGTAAAGCTCTCACTTGAACTACTAAGGAGATCCTATATAAGACCCTGATCATCCCAGTCCTGCTCTACGGCGCTGAAGCATGGACCGTATCAAAAGCGGATGATGAAATCCTTGGTGGATTCGAGACAAAAATTCTTCGAAAAATCATAGGTCCCGTTTGCGTTGATGGGCTATGGAGATGAAGATTCAACCAAGAATTATACGAGATGTACAGCGACATACCCCTTGCAAAAAAACTCCGCATCGGACGTTTAAGATGGCTAGGATATGTAAAACGAATGGACACCAATAATCCATCTCGCAGAATCTTCGATTCCCAAGAAGGCGTCGGACGCAGTAGAGGAATACGTCGTCTTAAGTGGCGCGCACAAGTAGAAACCGACATCAACCAACTTGGACTGCGCAACTGGAGGCAGTTAGCTAAGGACCGGGCTAATTGGAGAGGCATGGTTGAGGCCCAGGTTCATCCCGGACTGTAGCGCCACTTAAGTAAGTAAGTACATTTATGGCGCAACAGGCTCGTTAGAACACAGAGCCTAGCTTTTTTCTCACAGTCATTCTACTCCTTGATCGATGGCGGAGTCCTATGTTTTATGACGAATCTTGATAGATAGATGATTCTTCTAGAAATGAGTTGTCAGATCATCGCGACTTGGTCATCCAGTACAGTATGGCTGTGAATGGAATCCAGGCCTTATGTGCGCCAGTTCATCGCGCCACTTAGCCACTAAATAGTGAACATTTTGACTACACCAATGCGCCTTTGTCTCCTATATCTAGCGTCTTGGTTCATTTGGCCAGCATATGATTCCAACAGGTCTAAGTAGCTAAAATGCGTCAATAAATTAGCCATCATCATCACAGACAACTGCATTCTCGGTAGAATTGCCCTTCGAATGGCCTGCAACTATTTCTGCAGAAGGTAGGAAGTAAGTAGAAGAAACAAACGACACTTTTAAGATGTCAAATGTGTCCCTAGACTCACCTATAAATAATAGAAATGCCTCTCTTAGTTGCGTTTTACGACAAGCGCTGTTTATACCTAGCAGTGATATACCTAGCCTGTCCCTGCATAGGATAGATGACGCCATTTATTGTTGGTCGGTTGGCGCGTGATGCAAGACGCGTTATAAACATCTTTATGTTTCTTATATTACTTTTCCCAAGCTTTTATGTTTTGTCACAACTCCCACCGCAAACTCTCAAGGCACACAAAGTACCCATGTCATGGAATGCATTCAACACCAAATGCTTGGCATGAACTCCCTATTATATACCACTCAGTCCTATTATTGACGTCCATTTACAATCCACCTTACTCATAAACTCTCCACGTTTTAAAGAAGCTCTTAGGAGCATTAACAATATATCTCAAGGTCCACTGGCAAAGATTTTTTTTTTATCAATCCCCCCTCGCAATTAGGAACAAAATATCTCCTCCAGACAAAATTCAGTACCACAACGAAGAGTGTCTCCATGATGG
This sequence comes from Rhingia campestris, assembly GCA_932526625.1. NCBI lineage: Eukaryota > Metazoa > Arthropoda > Insecta > Diptera > Syrphidae > Rhingia > Rhingia campestris. Next base: position 21,858,874 of record OW052184.1, read on the forward strand.
CATCTGTGCCGCTTTAGAAAATCAATTTCTTTGATTCCCATTGATTCTCTGGGAACGCGTGCGGCATGCACGATTAACCGCCGTATCGCATCTTCTCCCAAATGGAATGCATATTTAAATTTTTTATTTCATCTACTGTTCTGCCGCCCTCCCTCCAACGTCTTGTCCAACGTTCATCTACATCTCTCTTATCTGCTGTCAGCGGGAAAGGTATTTTCATGATTTTTATTGATGCTCATCCGTGAGTTCCCCCGCTGTCGCCCACTTAGGAAAGAAAAGTTTTTTTTTTACGAAGAAAAAAAAAATGAAAACAAAAAGATGAGGAAAAATGTTTTTTTTTTTAAGAATGTGTCCCCGTGTCTGGTGGATGTAACCGCGTCAGTGCGCTTCGGTAATACCACCCTTCTACTCTAGGTTACAGGAAATGCATACTTCATTGGATTTTCATCTTAGAGAAGCAGCAGCAGCAGGAGGAGGTGGAATATGATGATGATAAAGGGATAAGAAAAAAAAAAAAAGATGACAGACAACCCGAGGACGGAAAAGTTGTTCTTACACTTGAGACGGCTAATTGAATTGAATAAATACTTTGTTCGCTAGCGTCGAACTATCTACGCTGGGCTATAAGGTTGAAGAAGCTTAAATCGGAGCTGTCTCCCGTTCGGAGGTACGCTCCGCTTTCGTTAGATGTTTTTGGTTACCTTGGATGGCTTGTTGGTTTCCCATCGGGCTCTAGAATTTATATTCAATCTCCATAAATGCACTTTGACATGCAAATGTTTCACCATAGTGGTTGGGGGCTGGGGAGAAGATATGCATTTCAAATGAGGGAAACCTTTCACCGTCTATGCAGACACATACACGGGCTTGTGGTTTAGAGGCGGTTTTTTTCCTTGTTGCTAGTTTGGTTAGCGTGTCTTGTGTCACTTTATGCCAAAAAGATTCAGCTGGTAAGTTGTACACTTTGTCTCTTGACGTAGGTACCGTCTATTTATTATTCCTCACGAGTCTGTTGTTGGGTTCTTATCAAGCTAATGTTCAAGGATACGAAATGCCACAAATTATAGGGCATATATAAATAGTAATGAGTTGTAATTGAATGGGAATAGGTGGCTCTTCAAGGCTGTGGTGGTGGAGATGGTCTTGTATAACAAGGTGGGTAGTATATATTTTTTTAGTTTTTTTTTTAAGGGCATGTTTTGAGGATGGATAGGTGGTACTTTATATGCTTGACAGGACTGTTAAAACAGGAAGGTATATGTTTATTGGTTCCTACAGCCTGGTGTCATAGGAACATGGTCTTTTTAGAGCACGATATTTCGAGAGTATTTAATATCAAGAAGGTCGGAGTTGTATTGGTCTTCGACCAAACAAATTTGGTCAGATATATTTCAATTGACCTTTCGTATTAAGCCCTTTTGTGATTTTACGACCCCCGATTATATAGCGCTATTTAGTAAGAAAATATCGCTATACAATCGGGGGGCGAATATGGGCCTCAACTGAGACATCTCTCCAGTTTTTATGGATCTTTAAGTTGGTTCATATGGATTTTCCTCAAGTCTTCCTCTTCTACCTTTACCATCTGCCAGGGAATCAAAGACCTCAACGACTGGATCAATGGTGTGCGCTCTTTAGGTTGATTCATATCGATTTCTTCCAAGGGTTCCTCTTCTGCCTTTACCATCTGCCAGGGAATCAAAATTCCGAGGACTGGGTCAATGGTGTGCGCGATTTAAGTTGGTTCACATTGATTTCTTCCAAGGTCTTCCTCTTCTACCTTCACTATCTGCCAGGGAATCAAAGACTCCAACGACTGGATCAATCGTGTGCGGGCTTTAAGTTCGTTTATATCGATTTCTTCCAAGGTCTTCTTCTGCTGCGTCTACCATCAGCCAGGGAATCAAAGACACTGCTGGCAGGATTATTGGGGTACGCTCTTAAAGTTGGTTGATGTCGATTTCCTCCGAGGTCTTCACCTCCTACATTTACTAATAGTCATTAAATCAAAGCCTCTGGGTGCAAAATTGATGTGCGTGCTTTAGATTGGTTTCTTCCGAGGTCTTCACCTACTGCGGTCTACTATCAGCCAGGGAATCAAAAACTCTGCGGGCAGGATAATCCCTGTGCGTGCTTTAAGTTGGTTGATGTCGATTTCTTCCCCTAATGTGTCTACCATATGTCCGGGAATCAAGGACGCTGCGTGTAGGATTTTTGGTGTTTATTCACTCTACAAGCCAAGTCTATCTTAAATATCCAATGCTTAGTTTTTTGACCAAGTCGATGTCAAATTTAGGAATCTGCCGAAAGCATGAAGATTTGATGAGGTTTTGATATTTTCTGGCCTAGAACCATATCGATAGGAGATGATCTGCTTGTTACTGCAAATGGTTTCAGGAGTTCAGATACTACGGAAGACTGGAGGAGATGATATTGAGGAGAACTCTGTCTAAAGTTGGCGGAGTTCAGTTCAGTGAATCATCTTTCTTTTGGATCAGCCAAACGATGTAGAGATTCTTTTCTCCAGGCTTACATTTTATCTGACCAAATTTAGCTAACAAGTTATTGTAAGTTATGCATGGTCTATGCAATGTCATCTCTGGCGGATTTATAGCTCAGAAGGAAGGCCTTAATTTTGGTAGCTTTATAGCATAGATTTTGCTATCCAAACATATGGTTGGCAATATCGTTAATGGCCTTCACAAGGCATACACGTTTTGAAAAGGTCTAAACGGTTCCTTGCTGTTCCATTCTATCTTTTAGCCTTAAAAAAAAACTCGATGTTAAAACATTTCAATGTTAGAGAGGGTTGTGCAAATCTCCCGAGCCAACACCAGAGGCACAATCTTCCGTAAATCGGTGCAACTACTAGCATATACGCCGACGATATTGACATCATTGGCCGGACTTGACGTGTTTGTTTGTTAGTATAGAGAAAGAAGCGATTCGCTGAAAATGAGGGTGTAACCAAGTAAATGCTGTCAACTCGAAAAGACGCACAACATCGACGAATTGTACAGAACGTGTCCATTGACAGATATAATTTTGAGGTAGTATGGGGCTTTGTCTACCTCGGCTCCAATATAAACTCTGACATATATCTCGTCAGAAATAAAAAGAAGAATTACTCTTGCCATCCGCTGTTTCTTCGGGCTAAGAAGGCTAAGAAGCCCTCACTCGAAATACTAAGAACATCCTATACAAGACCCTGATCATCCAAGTCCTGTTGATGGGCTATGGATTCAAACACTAGATGTACATAGCCCTATACTCAAAAAACTCCGCATTGAACGTTTAAGATGGCTAGGACATGTAGAGCCTATGGACACTAATACTCCGTTTTGCAGATTCTTCGATTCCCAGGTAACCAGACGTCGAACGCAGTAGACGAAGACCTCGCTTAAGTGGCGCGCCGACCTCAACCAACTTGAAGTGCGCAAATGGAGGCTGGTAGGTAAGGACAGGGTTAAGAGGAGTGAGATGTTGGTTTAGGGCAAGGTTCATTCCGAACGTAGAGCCACTTTAGTTAAGGTAAGCTGAGAAGAAGTATTTCATCGATTCTAAATTCATGCATTTCCGACAAAAGGGCTTGATGGCAAACTCTGTCAAATGCCTTTGAAGTATTAAGTGCAGCAATATCCATGGTGGATTGGTTAGGTTCACTGTTCGGTGAGATATGTCATCAAATGACCATTGGATCTGTTGCTACGAAAACCATTCTTCTGGTCATTGAGAGGTTATCGTGTTTGGAGATATTTGTGACGGTTTATCAGCGTGGTTCCATGACATCGGAAGAAGATACGTAAGTGCAATATTGGTGGGTCGCTTTTTTTTCTCACATGCTGGGCAATGCAGTTTCATCTACTCGGAAAGAGTCGATGATTAGAATAAATAGGAAAGCCTTCCCATTGGTTTTGCTAGCGTAGAAGAATACCTCTTCAGAACAGTGGGGGATGGATATACCATCTGGACCAGCGGATCTATGAATGTCAAAATCAAGTTAAACTCTTGCAATTGTACGAAAGTGAATTTGTTCAATGGAATGATATATGTTCTCAAGTATAGGAGGAGACTGGGCCCAATCTGGCAAGGTGGAATGTGGAAAAGGCTGGTAAACGCGCAACAATCAGATTGGCGTTGTCCACAGATTTGACGGTTGGATAGTCATTCTGAACGAGGGTTGGAGGTCCTATTTCGTATATGTTGTTTCAACAAGATGGTCCTCCAAGCAGCTTGTCAAAACATTGATCCATTGAAGATAAAGTTCGGTAATCATATAGTATAGACAAATAGTCCGGCCAAATGGTCATCTAGCTCATGGGATTTAACGCCGTTTGATTTATTTTTATGGGGTTACCTCATTTAGTTTATGCCAATATATATTTTTTTTTATAATTGGCGTGCACAAAAGGGATTATTAATACCCTTATGGTGTTTAAGCACAGCGCGGACACTAAGGAAATAGAGGAGTAGAGAAGAGGAGATACCGATGTGCTTTGGTTTGGAATTTCTGTAAATTGTAATGGAAAGAAAAAACTGAGTTTGGTAAAGCATTCCACATTCGTGTTGTTCGGTTAAGGAATGAATGTCTATATTTCATAGTACATCCGAAGATAGGCTTTAGGTTGAACTGAATAGCATTCGTGGTACGGCGAGTACCACAGCAGCTGGCTATTTCGTTAGATCATCTGTTGTTGTAATAGCGGTAAAAGAGTGTAAGGCCGGAGACATTCCTACGATGTTCGAGCGAAACTATGGAGTTCGCTATGGTTGGATCTCCTATCAATTTTATCGCACGCTTTTGTATCCTATCTTGTAGGTGCAATGATGTTTTGGCTGCACCTGACCATATGTGGTCGTTGAACTCAAGTTTTGGGCGTATGTACGCTTTATATATTGAGTATGTACGCTTTATATATCAGATCAGAAGGGGTGAAGTATTTTTTACATCGATTGAGGAAACCTAGACATTTTGCTGCATTTTTGGCGATTTCGAATATGTGGTCGTTGCAACGAAGGTCGTTACTAACACACATACCGAGCATGGAAAGTTTTTCGATTTCGACGATGCAAGTGCCACTCATGGATAGTGGCTGTAAAGTTTGGTTTCGCTTGGATGACAGAAGACAGCATTGCGTTTTGGAAGCATTAAATTCCACTCTATTAGATTTACCCCATTTAATTATGCTGTCAAGGTCGGAATTTAATGAACTTAACATATTTTGTCGTTTTTCTTCCACATCCGAAGGTGAGGGGCGTGAATTCGAGAACGAATATGAAAGGAATGGATTGGATTAGAAGTTGCAGACAAGAGGTCATTAATAAAAATGAGAAAGAGTGTCGGAGACAAAGCTGACACCAGCATTTATTTGGTGAGTAGCAGACTTGAAACCGTCCAAAACTACTTGAATTAAACGTTTCGAGAGGTAGTTTATAATGCATTGAAGAAGAGTATCATCGATACCAAAAGCACGCATTTTCGACAAAAGGGTTTGATGCCAAACCCTGTCAAATGCGTTTGAAATATCAAGTGCAACGATCTTGTTTTCGCCACCAAGGTGGATTGATTGGTTTCACTTTTCGGTGAGATATGACATCAAATCACCAGTGGACCTGTTGCTACGAAAACCATATTGTCGGTCATTGAGGAGTTTTCGTGATTCAAGATATTTCATAAGCTGACGTTTTATCAGCGCTTCCATGACCTTAGAAAGAAGGGAGGAAAGTGCAATTGGTCGGTAGTTGGAGAGAGAAGAAGATTCGCCTTTTGTGGGGACTGGCTGTACAAATGCAGTTTTCCAACGACTCGGAAAGAGTCCTGATGAATAGGACAAATGGAAAAGCTTACGCAGTGGTTTTGCCAGCGTTGAAGAACACCTCTTCAGAATTATGGGGGAGATACCATCTGGACCAGACGATTTATGTATATCAAGATCGATTAATACTCTTGCGACTGTACGAGTACGAAAGTGGATTGGTCCCATAGAATGTTCTACGTTCTCTAGTACAGGGGGAGACTGGGCACAATCTGGCAGCGTTGAATTGGCTGCAAAATGAGCAGCGAGCAGATTGGCTTTGTCTAGAGAGGTGACAGCTGGAATGTCATTGTAAATGAGCGTTGGGATGGAAGATGAGGTCGAATTCTTAATGTTTTTTACAAACGACCAAAAGTTTTTACTACCTTTGGGACATAGTAGAATTTTTTGCCTCAACTTTTGGTCGTGGAAGAATTTGACACGCTTAATGTGGGCATTGCAGTAATTTCTGGCTCGTTTGAATTTTAAACGGTTTTCCTCAGTTGGGTTGGCTTTATATGACCGAAAACATAACTCTTTCGCCCTAACAACCTCTTTACAGCTCGAGTCATACCACCCGTTTACATTCGGTTTGATACTCTTTACCCGGTGAGGGATACAGGATGTCATACCCAGGAGAATGGTGTTAGTTATCGCATCAGCCGTAGCATCCACGTCATTATCGAGGAAGCACAATGACCAGTTAAAATTCTTAAAGAAACCGTTTAGAGCTTCCCAGTTGGCTTTCTCGTAATGCCATACAGTTCTTTTAGGAATTTGTTCTTTAACTATGTGGTTGGAGTACGATGCCAATATCCTAACAACGTCTGAAGGGTTTCGGAACAATATCGGAGGATATCTGAATTAAACTATGTTTTGTTTAAATACAAAATTATTGTGTCCTTTTTGAAAAATCTTCCATACTTGTGATTATTGTCCTGTAAACCTTTTGAAATTTCTTGAATGACTTGATTGCGTAAATAAAGTAGGTACCGCATACCTTGGTATATTTGTTGCTCCTATTGCCAATATGCATGGAGGATGTTGGTACATCATCATCTATAAAGGCAAATCCTTACATAACGGACGGTAAATATTGTCGAACAAAACGTGCAATATATCATTCATTGATCTTTGTTTCCCAAACAATGCAATACCCAGAACCGCAACCCTGTTGCGCAGAGTTCGTCAATGCCTAGGTAGGCAGCTAATTGTGTTTTTTTCGAAGAACCACATCTCAGGATTTTACAAAATCCCATTAAAAATATTCCTTCCAGCAACAACCACAATTCCCGAGAATTCTTATTGGAGTTTGTCTCCTTTAAAACCCCCGTAGCAAGTGTTGCATAATTTCCTGACGACAGTGTACCCGCAAGATGCTATTCTACTACAACGAGTATACAACCATTGAATACGTGCGTAGGTTGGAGGCAGCTGGTGGACAGCATCACCACCTCACCCACCATCAACAACAACACACGGTCATAGTAAAACTCAAAGCTGATGCTGGCTGAACGAACATCTCCACTGCCAGTGTCAGTGTTAGTAAAATCACGGGTCTGCTTCCATGTTTTTCTCATTTCTCACACATTCCATAGCGTCTATTTTGCAACATAGACCCACCAAGACCAAGTCCAATAGCAAACCAACAAAACAACAATTCGACCGACCGACCGAACACATGTTCTCCTATCGTGTTTCGTAATTTTGCGTTCCACTACCAAAAGGCGATTATGGCCTCAAAGACGTACTCTCTTCGTTTGGGAATCTCATTTTCAGTGGAATTTTATCCGATTTTCGTTTGCGTCCCTGTATACATTTCATAGGCAGGTATGTGTACTCACCTTCGTCTTTCGGCGGCGTCTTCCCCTCGCTCCAAGAAGCTGTTTGTTTTGATTTCCACTTGAATAATCCCAAAGAAAATCGAAACGAAAATATAACACAGTGACACCGATGGAGAAAAAATGCACACGCCAACTAGAGGGCGTTTTTCTGGCCCGTTGGCCCGTCGGCCGATCGCCCGCACAATAACAAACAAATAAACAAAAAGAAAACAATTATTTACTTTGCTCTTATTCGATTTTATTACACTTTTTCTGACACTTTTCCCGTGTCAGAGAGACTTTTGACACTTTGCGTCACGGCGAGACGGCACCCCACGAACGGTGCGAGTGGAATTTTTTTCTCTTTCTTTTGCACTTTTATCTAGATTTCTTGCTTTTTTTCACTTTTCACACGAAAACATTTTGCAAATCGATGAGAGGATGTTCGCGAGGAATTTAAACTATGTGCAGGGGGGACTATACAACGAATTATCCCCCAAAACCGTTGGGTAATTACACGACGGTGGACTTTTCCGACAACGAATTGGTTCGAGTTTTTGTGCAATTCCGTCGTTGGCAAGGAGAGGAAAACAATTGTCGTTCCGAGCGAGAGACAAAACTTGACGCACTCCGTTTTACCACGGCTGTTTGACATCAAACAATGGTTAAATGTCAGATTTTTTTCGGAATAATCATGGCGCCGATGCGAGTACACTGAACTGTCACATGTGAGTTGGGTTGGATGGTGTGGTGAGTTGAGGGGTTAGTTGCATTGTGATTTCTTGTGGTGGTGTTACATTGAAAATGGTTTCTGGTTTTTTAAGTTGTGAGTAAGGGCTCAGTTATAGCTATCATTGGACAACTTCATTGGAACACAAAACATGATGGAATTGAATTTTTTTCCCCATAGATACCTATAGGATTAATTGGAAAATTCCGTTTCATTTCGGTGGAACGACAAACATTACTTCACAGAAATAAACCGTGATCAGTGAAATATAAAAAGTGATTTTCTGAGATAACTACAATTTAATATTAATATATGTTTCGATAATCATGTTCTAAAATTCATAAGCTTTGTTTTGATACCAACTCGCCAATGATTGAATTTATAAAAAAAACCGCAAGAAGTAAAAGAAAATTTCCAATGATGTTTTTCAATGATAGCTATAACTGGGCCCAAAAAGTAGTTTTTTGTTCATTATTCCGTTAACGCTTTATGTTGGTGAGTAGGGTTCGGCCAATTGGATTTGGACTTTGTAAAATCTGATTTTTTGGTTCCATGTGGTACGAATAAAAAATAAATTGCCCATAGAATTGAAATCCTATTTGTTTAAAAATAATTCTCTTTGATTTGTAAGATATAACGGCCGTATTAATATAGGCAAATTAAGGGTTTATTTTCTTAAATCAATGATTAAAATAACAAATATTATTAAGTAATCGCCGTAAGTTAACATAAAATTAACTAATTCACCGAAGTAGGTGAATTAACGAGAAATTAAATTGAAATTTGGCGAAATGTTGATTATGTCAATTTCCTGTATTTCTAAAAATAAAATAGAACAAATAATATATTGTATATACCGCCAATAATATCAAGAAGAATAATAATATATAAAATGTGGTTTAATGCAATCACTGATCTAACCAAAGGAGATTTTAGGAGGAAATGAAGAATGCGAACTTTATTACTAGACGACATAAGGAGGGACATGGGAGGTAACACATTCCTGTTAAGCTTCAAGTTATGGCTGCCCTATAAGATAATAGGGCCACAATGCGGTTACAATAAGGTAAGATAAAATTTAAGCATACAATGAAACGAACTTCCAGAAGATGTATTTCCATTAATATACAATCTACAACATATCAAGAGCAGAGTGATCTTAAAACACACTTGTGAAAAAAACATAAGTTCAATAATATTACTGAAATATAACTATAAAATTCAAAACTATGACGCTATGATATAAATGGGTTAAGCCAACTTACATTGACTAAAATGTCTATTCGTTTGGCCATTCCATTTGCTTTGAAAGCAATTCAATAGAGTTGTTCAGGACAACGTCAGTGTCAATGAAAAACTGACAGCATCTGTAGGAAAACAAACACATTTGATATTTGTATGATGGCAAATTCATTGGCAAGGGACAGGGGTTGTTGTTTGAAAATTTTTAAAATTGCTTGAAAATTGTGTGAAGGTGCTAAATGAGAACATAACAATTTATAAACAAAATAAAAATATTCAGAGTTGTTGTTGTTTGTGAAAACAAGAACATAATAATCTTTACTACACGAAAACTAATCAACTTCATTTGCACTCGGTTTATGTTCACGCTTTGCAATGGCACTGGTTATCAATTTCACTCTTTTTATTTCTATTTTATTATTATACACACTCTCTTAGTATCGTTATGTATTTATAATTTGAGTATCACTTTGAACAACTTATATTTTCATATTTCAAAGCAAATTATACAAAAATTAGTACTCCCGCCATATAAAATATCACATTGTTTTCCTCCAAGCGATTTTGACGTTTTAAAAAAAGAGACAACGCACTTGGGAGGGAGATAGTCTCATGACTATTTATTAGATTTCACTTTAACACATCTCAACGGTTGTATAGTTATGCAGTGCATAAGTATTTATGACACCTTTATTCAGGGTTGCACAATTTCTTATTCATAACATATTTCCCCACCCATAATAGTTATACAGGGTTAGTGTCAAATAAATTACCAAAAAGCTCGGCAGAGTTACCAAGGGATCATTTTTATGGTTGCGAAACTCATGGTGACTTTGATTTTTACACTTTTTTAACATTTTGGTGACTTTTGTTGACTCAAGAACATCGTTTACAATGTTGAGTCTGTAGGTAAAGAAGAATAACCTTTTGAACAAATTAAACAGTGAAACACAACTGCTAAAATGCAAAAATACCCTGGATGATTTTTTTCAACTTACAATTGAACCCTTGGTAACCCTGATGCTCAAAAGATAAATACCTTTATACAGGTACTATTCAACCATCAGACGCGTTTAGGATATGCAGCATCTATTCAACGTTGTATAATTTTTATGTATAAGGTTTTTGCGTTTGGAGGCATTTTAAGTAGTGCATAACTTTATGCACTCCTTATAATGAGTTTATGAATAAGGCTGAATATGTTAAAATACCCACAAAAAGGTTCCGACCAAAAAGATGTCATAGAGCAATTGAAAGGCATACGTGGATATAAGTTATCAAGCGGAGATGGCAGAAGTGACACTTTTTTTGAATAACTACATTTGTTACATCTGCTACGCAACTAAGGTTGTTAATGTATTTAAACGTAGTTAACGTAGGAAAAGGTAGCAGACGTAGTGGTATCTGTCGAAATGTATTTTGGGTTGACTTTTTCACAGAATTATTTATTTTGCCCCGAAATAAATAACATACTGTGAATATTCTAAATTAATAGATTGTAAATTGTGTATAATTTGTGAGCATAATCTCAATAAAAGACAAAAAAATTAAAAAAAACATGCCTTACTTATCGGGAGAAAGAAAACTCCATAATTATTGGTGCAAAGTTTGGTTTATTGCTGTTGCAAAGTTGAAAACGGAAGAATAGGAGCGCTCTGCGCTAAGAACACCACGGCATCCAGGCTTCGGGCACATAGCTAAATTCTCAAATCTCAAATGGCAACAATAATAGAAAATATGTAAACTAATTTCGCATAGATATGTATTCAAGATCCAAATATTTCTATGACACAGACTGGTTTCTTTGCTGTAGTGCGTGGGCCACATCTAGAATTCGCACGATTTTTGATTCTAGTTGAATCCAATTCCAACGACATGGACATGTATATGCCCATGAAATTTGAAATTTAATGTTTTATATGTAGGTAGCACACGTAACAAATATAGGTAGTAAATAAAACAAATCAGGCATGTAGTTAATCCGATTAACTACGCGTAGTTAATGTAGTAGATTACCTCACGTAAACTACTCTGCCATCTCTGTTATCAAGTAATCGATTCAATAAATCCCACCCATATCCGGATTCTTTTCCTTTTGTTATTCCATTTTTGGTAAGTAATTAGAATCAATTAAAATTTACTTTCAAAGTTGAATAACAGAAATAACAATCACCTTTGACTACTGGCTTGTTTGTTACTCAACGTCAATCAGCTATTACATGGCCATTTCGTACACGTTCAGTCGCAAGAGTATTAATCAGTTTTGACATACACAAATCGGCTGGTCCAGATGGTATCTTCCCCATACTTCTGAAGAGGTATTCTTCATCGCTGGACCATTGCCTAAGCTTTTCCATCTGTCCTGTTCATCCGAATATTTATCCAGCCCGTCCCTAAAAAGAGAGAATATTCTCCTCCATCAAACTACCGGCTAAATGCACTTACCTTTCTTCTTTCGTATGTCACGGAAAAGCTGATCAACCGTCAGATTATGAAATATCTTGAATCACGAAAACTCCTCAATTACCGACAAAACGGTTTTCTTAGCAACAGGTCCACTGGTGATTTCATGACATATCTGAACAAAAAATGGAAAAATGGATAAAATAAGATCGTTGCACTGGATATTTCACAGGCATTTGAAAGGTTTTGGCCGGAAGCCCTTTTGTCGAAAATGTGTGCTTTTAGAGTCGATGAAAATTTCTTCTATGCATTAGAACTACCTCTCAAAAGGTTCCATTCAAGTTGTTTTGGACGGTTTCAAATCTGCTACTCACTAAATAAATGCTGGTGTTTGCCAAGGCTCCGTTTTTCATCCGAGACTCTTTCGCATTTTTATTAATGACCTCTTGTCTGTAGCTTCTAATCCAATCTATTCCTTTGTTGATAAAAGTACCCTCAGCTTCTTATATGCGTTCTCAAATCCACGCCCTTTACCTTCGGATGGATACCAAAAACGGCAAAATATGTAAAGATAGTTAAATTTCGACCTCGACAGACTCGAAATGGGGTAATGGGTAAAAAAATATTTGACAGCCATTATCAATGAAACCGAAAACGAAAAACGTTTCTTGCTATGTTCGTGTTTTAGTAACGACCATATATTCGAAATCGCAAAAAACGCAGCGAAATGTCTAGATTTCCTGAATCGATGTAAGAAATATTTCACCCATTCTGACCGACCTCAATATATAAAGCGTATATATGACCCAAAGTTGAGTTCAACGACCACAACTGGTCAGGTGCTGCAAAGACATCATTGCGCTTACTGGATAGGATACAAAAGCGTGGGATAAAACTGAGATTTAACAGTAGTGAACTCTATAGAGTCGCTCAAACCTCGTAGGAATATCTCCTGCCCAGCACTTTTTACCGCTATTATAACATAGCAAATGTTCAAACGAAATAGCCAGTTGCATTCCATCCCTTCAACAATTCAACCATTATACTCGCCATGCCATGAAAACTATCTTCGAGCGTTCTTTTAAATATAGAGAATGTTTTACAAAACACAGTTTTGCCTCCCCATAGCAATTTAAATACATTTTAAACTAACCCACATCGGTAGCTCCTCTTTTCTTCTCCTGAATTCCTTAATGCCTGTGCTGTGCTCAAACCCTATAAGAATATTCATAAACTATTTAGTGCGTGCTACTTATAACGCAAAAAAATGGTTGATAGCTCAAACGAGATATTTACTAAAAAGCATCTATAGCCAATAAGGAGTTAGTATACAAATTTGTTAGTATGTTTATGTTAACGGGTGATCCAGATAGGTAGGTAGAGGTGGCGGTTCAGCATGAACCCAAGTAGCACTTATGTGCCTTTTTGTTACCACGACTCGTGTGATCTTTATTATAATGATAGTTGTGGATGTGATACAGGTGGTCTCTGGATCCATCCTGTGAGGTTTAGAAAACGGATAAGATCTTGTATCCTTTTACCCGAGATGTCGCTAAGGTTGTCGAAGAATGGTTAGTCTAATGCACGCAATCTGGCTCTTGCTAGTGCCGGACATTTGCAGAATCAATGTTACACTTTTGGACATCCATCCAACAACCAGAATGCGTATAGAATGAGAATATTGCTGCAGTAGCAGAAAGTATTCATGAAGACCGTGATCAATCAATTCGTCGCAGTTCTCCAGTTTTGAGCATCTCTTATAGAACGTTGTGGCGTATTTTAAAGCTTGATCTTGGTTAAAAAGCATATTATATACAGTTCGATCAAGAATTGAAGTAGACTGACTTTGATTTACTTATAAAAAAAAACTTGTTTATAGCGAAGATGCTCATTTTTAGCAAAATTGGCGTATTTGGGCCGATCAACAGCCAGAGGCAATCCAACAGCTACCAATGCAACCCCAAAAATGCACTGTTTGGTGCGGTTTATTGGCAGGCGGCATCATCGGATCGCATTTCTTTCAAAATGCGGAAGGAGCGCGTCTTACTGTCATTGAAGATCGCTACAGATCAATGATCAATGATTTTTTCTTGGCGAAAATTCAAGGTGTATTGGTGTAGCTAACTTGTGGTTTCAATAGGATGGCGCTACATGCAATACAGCTATAGTTGGTAGCAAATCAGTTGGCCAACGGTCGATTGCGCAGAGAGATGATTTAAGAGAAATTTAAGATATTTTAGAATAAATTTTAAGAGACCTGCGAAGACGAATGGCCAACTGATTTGGTACGGACTATAACGAATAAATCGCTCGATAAAAACATCATCTCCAGAAATGTCAATTGAACACTAAGATCTTGTGATTTGTGATCATTGGATTATTTTCTACGGGGATATGTAAAATATCTTGTTTACGTCGATTAACCCAATACGATTGAAGTTTTGAAAGCCAACATAATTCGTCTTATTCATGGAATACCGTCCGATATGATTGAAAGAGTGGTCGAAATTAGACCCACAGAATGGACCCTTTAAGAGTTAGTCGTGGGCAAAATTTGAAGGAAATTATCTTTAAACGTTGAATGTACCAAACTAACCCCTCAAATAAAGATTTTCCGCAATACATTGAATTTTTTAGTGCCACTTATAAGTGGAACACGCCTATTGTAACTCACATTCCTTTCTCATGCTCATCCATAGCCATGAATATTTATTATTGCGTTCGATAGGCCTATTAATGATTCTCTACTTGATGCCAGAGGGCGAACTAATTATTTCTGATTGGTTTTTAATCCCTTGCGTAGCTGCACTAATATTTTTAGAGTTTAAATATATTGCATACTCTTAGATGTTGACAAAAGACAACGACGAACAATAACTAGTTGCATATTTATAGGCATCCATCATCTTTTTACAAGCGTTTAAGATTAAACAATACATATTCATAGTCTTAATTTAAGTGTGTGTTTTTATGACTTACATGATAGCCCTATTTAGTGGCAAATCTACAGTAATCCTTTATTATGAAAATAGCTAACTAAATATGGAATAAGTTTGTCAGAGTAACTTCACAAAGTGTTTACTCTGGGTGAGTGTACAAGCTGATGCTACACAAACTCGCTTAAAGATGGCGCTAATTACTTAAGTGGTGCTACAGTCCGGAATGAACTGGGCCTCAACAAACATTTCTCTACGATAAGCTCGGCCCTTAGCTAACTGCCTCCAGTTGCGCACTCTAAGTTGATTGAGATAGATTTCTACTTCTGCGGGCCACGTCTAAATCGAACATTCTGCGAGCCGGAGTATTGGTGTCCATTCGTTCTACATGTCCTAGCCATCTTATACGTCCAATGCGGAGGTTTTTGGCTAGGGGTATGTCGTTGTTCAGTTCTTGGTTGAATCTACGTCTCCATAGCCCGTCAACGCAAACGGGACCGGGTCAAATCGACCAAGGATTTCTTCATTCGCTTTTGAATCGGTCCATGCTTCAGCGCCGTAGAGCAGGACTGGGGTGATAAGGGTCTTATATAGGATTTCCTTAGTAGCTCGAGTGAGGGCTTTAATACTAAATTGCCTTCTTAGCCCGTAGAAACAGCGGTTTGCTAGAGTAATTCTTCGTTTTATTTCTGACGAGATGTTGTTGTCAGAGTTAAAAGCGGAGCCGAGGTAGACAAAGACCCGTACTACCTCAAAGTTATATCTGCAATAGGCGCCGTTTTGTCCAATTCGTCGATGTTGTGTGTCCTTTCGTGTTGACAGCATACACTTGGTCTTGCAATCATTTACAGCTAAGACCATTTTTGCTGCTTCCTTCTCCATGCTAGCAAACGTGGCTATGACATCACTTTGAGTCCAACCAATGATGTCAATATCGTCGGCTTATGCTAGTAGTTGCACCGATTTTTGAAAAATTGTGCCTTGTTGGATCGGGAGTTTTGCACAATCCTCTCAAAAATCAAATTGAAGAACAGCGCATCGCCTTGCCTAAATCCTTTTTTGGTATCGAATTTGTCAGCGAGGTCGTTACCGAGCCTGATGGCTGCACAGGCGGACGAGTTTGGGCGGTATACCAAAACTAGACATGGCTCTGTATAGTTCGTCTCTATAAATGCTGTCGTATGCGGCTTTGAAATCGACTATCGATTTTGACTTCTTGGGTTTTTTCCAGGATCTGCCGAAGTGTGAAAATTTGATCGGTTGTGGACTTTCCTGGCCTAAAACCACACTGATAAGGGCCGATCAGGTTGTCGGTAAACGTTTTCAGGCGTTCACATATTACGGCAGATAGGATCTTGTAGGCGCTGTTGAGCAGACTTATGCCTCTGTAGTTGGCGCAGTTCAGAGGGTCTCCTTTTTTGTGGATCGGGCAAACGATGCTGAGTTTCCATTCTTCAGGCATACTTTCACCAGACCAGATTTGGCTTATGAGTTGGTGGATGTTACTTACCAAGTCATTTCCGCCAGCTTTTAAAGCTCAGAAGAAAGGCCGTCATTTCCGGCGGCCTTATTAAGCTTAAGTTTAGATATTGCTATCCTCACTTCACTTATAGGTCGGGTGTTTGGCAGTTCTCGCTGCCGTTGCCAATATTGAATGGTTCGTTCTGCCTGACAGCGGAATGTTGTTCGTCATCGCTGTTTAACAGTCTGCAGAAGTGGTTCTTCCATATCCTCAGTATCGACTGTGTCTCAACCAAGATATTTCCTTGTTCGTCTCGACAGGATTCTGTTCGAGCCTTGTATCCTTGGCTTTGACGTTTTACACTTTGGTAAAACTTGCGAACATCGTTCCTGGGGTGGCACCTCTTTATATCCTCGAACACGCGATTTTCTTGGTCTTTTTTCTTCTTTCTGAAAAGCCGATGTTCTTCCCTTCTTTGCCTATAGAGCTCAATGGCAGCTCTCGTCTTCACCTGGTGCTTAGCCTTATAGGCCTCGTTCTTGGCTGCGAGCATCTGTCGGCATTGTTCATCAAACCAGAGGTTTCTTGCTCCACAAAAAAAGGAGACCCTCTGAACTGCGCCAACTACAGAGGCATAAGTCTACTCAACATCGCTTACAAGATCCTATCTGCCGTAATATGTGAACGCTTGAAACCGTTTACCAACAACCTGATCGGCCCTTATCAGTGTGATTTTTGCCAGGAAAGTCCACAATCGATCAAATTTTGACACTTCGGCAGATCCTGAAAAAACCCAAGAAGTCCAAATCGATACCACGTGTAGGATGACGTTGGAGAATTCTCGCTGAACCATCAGGGTCGGAAACGACCTCACCGACACATTCGATACCAACAAAGGATTTGGGCAAGGCGATGCGCTGTAATGTGACTTTTTCAATTTGATTCTTGAGAGGATTGTGCAAAACTCCCGAGCCAACACCAAAGGCACAATTTTCCAAAAATCGGTGCAACTACTAGCATACGCCGACGATATTGACATCGTTGGTAGGATTGAACGTGATGTCATAGCCACGTTTGCTAGTATAGAGAAGGAAGCGGCGAAAATGGGTTTAGCAGTAAATGAGGGTAAGACTAAGTATATGCTGTCAACATGAAACTACACACAACGACGAATTTGACAGAACGTCACCATTGACAGATATAACTTACGGGATTTTGCCTACCTCGGCTCCGCTATTAGCTCTGACAACAACATCTCGTCAGCAATCAAACGAGGAATTACTCTTGCCAATCGCTGTTTCTTCGGGCTAAGACGGCAATTTAGTAGTAAAGCCCTCACTCGAACTACTAAGGAGACCCTATATAAGACCCTGATCATCCCAGTCCTGCTCTACGGCGCTGAAGCATGGACCGTATCAAAAGCGGATGAAGACATCCTTGGTAGATTCGAGAGGAAAATCCTTCGAAAAATCTCGGTCCCGTTTGCGTTGACGGGCTTTGGAGACGAAGATTCAACCAAGAACTATACGAGCTGTACAGCGACATACCCCTGGTCAAAAAACTCCGCATTGGACGTTTAAGATGGCTAGGACATGTAGAACGAATGGACACCAATACTCTGGCTCGCAGAATCTTCGATTCCCAGCCAGACGTCGGACGCAGTAGAGGAAGACCTCGCCTTAAGTGGCGCGCACAAGTGGAAATCGACCACAACCAACTTGGTGTGCGCAACTGGAGGCAGTTAGCTAAGGACCGGGCTAATTGGAGAGGCATGTTGGTTGAGGCCCAGGTTCATCCCGGACTGTAGCGCCACTTAACTTAACTTGGAGGTTTCTTGCTGGCGGGTACGAGTAACCTATCACATCAGTTGCGTCTGATCTAATGGCTTGTTGGCACCGTTGCAAATTATTCTTCGACATTCGATGCTGGTGGTATGGTGTTAATCGAGAGGTTATGGGATATGCGTTGCGCGAAGGTCTTGACGGTCTCTGGCGATTGCAGTCTTTCAACATTAAATTTTCACAGTATTTCTGTTTTTTTTTTTGTGGCGTGGTGGATATCCGCATCCTTACCATGGCTACAACAAGGTAGTGGTCCGAGTCGACGTTAGCCCCTCGGAATGTTCGGACATCCAAAATACTGGATGCGTGCCACTTTTCTATCGCAATGCGATCAATTTGATTGACCGTTCGTTGATCTGGGGACCGCCATGTCTCCGTATGGATATCGAGGTGGGGAAGCCGTATGCTGGCTATAGTGGCATTTCGTTCCGTAGCGAAGTCAATTAACCTAAGTCCGTTGCCAGTCGTGTTCTCGTGTAGGCTGTGTTTTCCGACAATAGTGCTAAAGATATCTTCTCTTCCTACCTTTGGGTTACAATCTCCCAGCACAATTTTAACATTGTGCTTTGGTAGTCGCTCATAAGTTTGTCATGGATTAAGTAGAAACAGTCTTTCCCTATATCATAATTTTCCTCAGTCGGAGCGTGAGCACATATAAGGCTTATTTTGCCTTAATGCGAATTGTTACAATGCGTTCGCTTATGTCTTGAAAGCATTAGACTTCTTGCCTAAGTCTGTCACTTATAACAAATCCACATCCGAATAGCCGCTGTTTCTGCTCACTATAACACGGTCCGTAGTAGATGTCATAGGTTCTTATCCTCTTTATGCCCAGCCCTTCCCATCGTATTTCCTGGATGGCAGTAATGTCTGCTTTGAAGCAGTCTAGGGCTTCCGCTAGTTGTTCGCCTGCACCTCTCTTGTTGAATATTCTCACATTCCAGTTGAATGAACGTCGGTGTCCTTTTTTCGTTTTGCATGGTCGACAATAATAAAATCAGTCCTTTCCGAGGATCGTGGTTGCTTCGTAACAAGAGTTGGTTTTGGTTGTGGGTGGGTAAGTAAACCAAGCACAACCCCCTGGATACCTAACCCTAAGACACGGGGCCATTAGTATTCACTACGGGATTGAGCGCTGCCGTTTGCCTTTCGGCTTATCCGCCACCATATCTGTGCAAGGGGCCTGACTTACCCCCAGGATTCCTATATGACCTGTTGTCTAAATATGTCGAAGCAGATCATTGAGGTTATTCACCTTTGGCCATCCTAACTGGGAGTATACATGTCACCGTTGGCTCTATCTTGGGAGTTCTTCCGCTGCCGTCTGGAATGGAGTACAATATGTGCATTAGTACGCGTCTTCCCAACCGCTGTCATCTGCTGCCAAGACTTTACACAGGGGTTTAGACTCTATCTACGGTAAAGGTACTAGGCAAGGTCGCAACGGGAAGGCTGAGAGTCGGAGTTGGTACGCATCGATTTTTATCTAACTCAAGGTTTCATATAATAGCATTGCCTACCATTTCACTTTAATCTTAATGCCAACTCCCATATATGATAAAAAATCCTGAAATACCCAATCACCTGTTCAAGGAACAATAGCTCGTGGATTACAGCATGTCCAGTGTGGAGGTGCAATGGAACCCTGCATGGTGTCATTCAGGGAGCCTCATCGTAAAAGTTTAGTAGTAGATCAATGCTGAGCAGTGAATGGCCATTAACAAACCCACGTCCGACAAGCATTAAAAATATCGCCTTAAAAACCACAATAAACCCCTTTTCAAAAAAAACATCAAATTGGTTTCTGTTTTGCTTTCCATCTCCAAATATATTTTTTTTATTTTTGTGTTGTCTTCCATTTTTTTCATTTTTGTTTTTTTTTTTAACTTCAAACATTTGTCATTTGGTTCCATTTAAGTTTTAACCATTACCCATACAGTTTCCATACTTTTTCTGTTCATAATATTTTTTTTTTGTTGCTTGCACTTTTTTTTTATTTTTAATCTAAATCCTTTGGTTGCATTGTATAATTCAGTTAAAATTCACAATAAAATTCAATTTAAACCAATGTCACGAATTTAGCTACTTCCTTCTCTAAGTGTTAGTATTTCCATTTTTTTCTTTTGAAAATTTACTCTATACAATATATGTCTAGTCATTTTTTTTTTATTAATTATATATAATTACTTTAATCTATTTTTTTCCATAATTCATTGTAATTAACTTAAAACTATTATCCACCATTATTGTTAAAATCTGTTGGTATAATTATTGAAAAAAAAAGAAGAATAAACAGAAAAGTTTACGTACTAATAATTATTATTAAATGTGAGTGTATTTTGTTTGAAAATAAATTTTAGAAATATTTAATGAAAATAATTTCTCTCATTTAATTTACTTATAAAATAACTTATTGCATAAAATGTTGGATGTTACAGTTAATTTACAATCATTTAGGTTTTTTGTTTTGCTCAGCATCATTTGGTAAACTAATTCTATGTTACTAAATATAATCATTATGAGAATTCATTAAATTCAGTCTACTGCCCCTAAATGTAATTGTTTTTTTTTTGTATTATTCTCACATCTAATTATCTATTAAATAAAAAATAAATTTTTACTAAAAGTGATCGCTAAAGTTTTATATTTTATGTTTTGTTTTTTTTTTGTTAATTCTTTGTTACTGAACACAATACGTCAAAAGCGCTGGGTATATTATTGTTTAATTAGTAATAATATTTTATTACTAAATATACAAATTTGTATAGCTATTTACAAACGAAACAGTTTTAAAATAAATTTTAAAAATAAATTGCACTGAGATGTATTTTTTGTTTATATTTAAAAATAAATATAATTGTTTGTAAATATAAAATATGATGAAATCTGCAATTTTCAGAAATACAAAATTGTCTGACTAATTAATTTAAGCAATCAAATAAAAAAGCGGGGCCAATAAAATACTAATTTGACTGGGTAGATGCGTTGCGGGTGGAATGAGTTTGTCATTTGAAATGTTTTCTTTTGATTTTTTTTTAAACGGACATGAGATAGAAATGCTTTGATGGAATTTAAAAATAAAAATGAGATTATATTTTTGTTAAATTTTTATTTAAGTTTATATGGTAAGAATTGTTATTTTTCGATATGATTTAGATCGTTTTTCAATTTTAAAAATAACCAAGTTAAAAGTTCAAATCTTAAGCCTTGACAGTGAGATTTATAATCAAAAATAAATGCTACTCAAAGCGAAAAAAATTAAATGCAATATATGCATTGACGAATGAAGGCTGGAATTTTTATACAGCTCTACATAAATCATTTAGAAAAAGTGGCGCTTTTTTTAAGAAATTGATAATTTAATCGCGATGAATTTCTTATTAAAGAAACTTCATTGTTTATGCAATAAAATGGTATTTCTATGGGAGTAAAATGATGGGACACTAGCTTTTACATTTTTGTCTTAAATTCCTCTGAAGGTCTTGCTGAAAAAACAAGTTCGGTGATCAGCTCCTTAGACAAATGACATAAGACATCACTTGACGTCAAAGTTTAGCCAAAGGGATTGTAGCACAATACAAACTTATGCTCCCTTATTCATTAAAATTCGCTAAAACACATCTGAAAGGTTCTTTAGTTATACAGTGCATAAATATCTATTTATGCAGCCTTTATTCAGGGTCTCACAAATTCTTATTCATAAAATATTTCCCCATCCATAATGGTTATACATGGTTTGCGTCGAAAAAAATACCTAAAATTAGGAAAAATTACAATTATCCGTTGAACAGCTCGACAGAGCTACCAAAGGATCATTCTTATGGTTGCGAAACTCATAGCAACCACTTTGTCTAAAAAAAAAGTTAAAAAATGAATCTTTGGTAACCCTGATGCGCAGTCTTCTGTGATAAACTGAAATAAACAAAATTAAAATACCCTTATACAGACACTATTCAAACATCAGACGCGTTTAGGATAAGCAGCCTCTATTCAACATTGTATACGTTTTATGAATAAGGGTTTGCGTTAAGATGCATTATAAGGGCTACATAACTTTATACACTCCTTATAATGAGTTTAAGAATAAGGCTGATGGTGTTTTGCCATTGCTGTAAAAATAAATCCTTTTTTTCCTTATCGAGATCTGTCAAAAGACCGATTTTGAAAGTTGTTGTGTTCCATTGGCCAAACAAAATTATTTTTTTTGGATCTATCAATTTTGCAGAGCTGGATTTTTTGACAGATTTACCCCTCCTTGCACTAAATACAAATGGAAGCTTTCAGAGTGACTAGCGTGATTAATTAATTTTAATTGTCGTTTATTTCGGTTGTAAAAAACTATTATGAAACAATAAAACTGTAGCAGTTCTATGTGAAATATAAATTAAATTAGAAACAAACAAACAACAACACTGACACTAACTTCACAGACACGACATATGGCAAAAAGCAATCTGAAATCGTGTTCCATTGGTGATAAAAAAGATCAAAATCTAGATTTTCCAATGGAAAACACCATTAATCAAAACTCTATTTACGACTGGACATTTTTTTTATTGCGCTCCATAGTGCTAATTGTTAAACTTAAAAAACATCTGTCAACTGCGCAATTGGTTTGCTTTTTTTAAAAACGAACTCTGAAATTCCATTCTAATAAACATTGCGATCTGACTTATTATCTGTTCACTAAATCATGTTAAATTATTAAATTCAGCAAATATTTGTCAGTTATAAAAAATGTAAGCTTCTCATAAGTCTCGCCGCAAAAAAAAACGACCCGTCAGTCGTTAATTGACAGGACATGGCAGTGGTTCCACTGACATTTAAATTTGTGTTTAACTATATTGGCCGTGTTGCTGGTTTTAGTTTTACCAAGTTAACTTTGCCGATACACTGTTCTCATTGGTCAATCGACCATTTTAGTAACGTGACATTGGAGGGGAAATGACTGGTGAAACAAGTTAAAAATTTACGCATGGACAATCAGATATGAGTGAAACAGCTGATTTTGCGTCGACCTGTCATGAATATGTTTTTGATTTCAGTAGCATTACCCAATATTATGGGTTTATTTAGGTTATTTCTTACTTTTTTAATAAAGAATAATTATTCTGAATAGATAAAAGTAAATAAAAATCTATAAATATGAAAAAATGAAATTGCAAAGTATGGGTCTGTATAGTTTGACATTTACCTTGCCATTCATTAAGATTTTGCTTTCCACATTATCTCACCTCATTTTGCAGTTGTTATCTAAAATCCGGAACACGGCCATTTTAAATTGGTTGTTTGTAAATCAAATAATAGCTGTCATTTTAGCAGACCATTTTTTGGTCAAGAGAAATAAGCTATGTGACATAAAGCTCGCATATAGCCCAGTAGACGTTGAAAAATTGAAAAATTTGCAACATTGGACATTACACATTGCAACATTAATCCTTGAATATAGGTCGAAAAATTATAAGAGCCCATGCATAACGATATAAATGAAATGTAGTTAAAAATTAACCAAGTGACATTTGGAATAAAGTAAATATGAGACTGCTTCTTTGAATAATAAGGATAAAGTTATGAAAGAAACGGGCTATTTCCAGAAAAACGAAATAATAGACAGCTTGAAATTGACATCCATCTTATGTTTATTCCTATTTCAATGACATCCCAGCTCACAACTTTCGAGATCGAGATTGAACCTCAGATTTAAGGATTAAGTGATAAGTGATAACTTATAGAAGCGATGAAGATTGAAAACTGCCTCAACCGTACCTTTTTGATCCTCAACCATGATACAACTACTTCATATATGACTTTGCCCATTTCTGGTTTTTGCAATGAGGGTCGGTTTCGGAATGTGGGCGTCATCCCACATTCCGAAACGCAGCGTTTTAAAATGTCTGGCAAATTTGTAGGACCACAATTATAAAAATTATAAATGAAGCATTGTAAATATAATTTATTTTAATATTTAACTTAAAACAAAAGTATCAAATCGTATTATTGCTGCCTTATTTTGCGACCTGTCAAATTATTTTCGCGAACTCCATCCCTTTGCCATTAGCTTTGCATTTTTTGTGCAAGCTTAAAGGTCAATTCCGAAACTTTCTTTCGACGAAACACGAAAGCTCTCAAATCTCCACAGGCGAGAGAGGATTCTCGCTTTCGCAAAGCAAAGTTAAAAATGGTCAAGTTTGACATATCGTGATAGCGAAAATTTAAAATAGTCTTCTACTTTAGCGTCTGGTATTATTAGCTTAATTTGTTAGCTTAGGCTGTGTTCCAATTGCGTCAAAATGTTAGCCAGAGGATAATTTTTAACATTATTGGGGTAAATATAGACTTTAAAAATTTAACCTCTTAAAATAATCCAGTTGAAAATCAAAGTATTCCGAAATAATTTGATATAATAATGTTTATATATTACAATCAGTGTAGTGAAGGAAAAAATTAAACAGCCGGATAAACTTTTGAAGAAATGAGCACTTAAAAACTGCTACCGTTTAACTGACTTGATTCTTTTTCTTATTTTTATTTAAGTCTAAAAAACACACACTTTTTACTTTTACTTGCTACAATTTGGGTCACAATCCTACCAGCCAAATAAAGTTTAATTAATTAACTAAATTTTGACCCGAGTCTTTCAGTGCATCCTAGTTTCAAGATTAACCTCAAATTAACATGTTTTCCAATGAACTTAAATTCTGAGTTAATCCAACAACTTTGGTGAGTTAAATCTAAATTAAATATTCTGGTTGAACTCAGTGAAAAAATAGACCTAAGGCCGTGTACCAATTGCGTTAAAATTTTACCCAGTGGATAATTTTTGACATTAGTGTGGTGAATAGAGACTTCAAAATTTTAATCTAAAATTTATCCAGTGGCTAATTTTTGACATTTGGTATACCTACTGAGGAGTAATGCCTGAAACACATGTGCAGAATTCTCCTTGCAGAAAAGATAGAACACACAGTTTTCAATGGGAGCGAACACATGTAAAATCTGCAAGCGTTGCAGTACTGCAAGTTGTCTCTATTTCTAAATCCACTACAAAAATTCAATGGGACCACAACACAAAAGAAAAAAAACGTAATATTAAGATATTTGGCACATCATTGAATAATGACGTTTAATCCGCATAAAAAAAAAACAAATAAATGCCTTAACAAAACAAATGCATATACATGAAAATGTTTTCAAATTTGAATGGCTTGATGAAGGAAGCAATTACTGAACGAATACCTATTCATATACCTATTCTTATTATGACCTAAGAGCATAAAGTAAATCCAGTAAAGTATCAAAGATGAGATTGCTTTTTTCAATGTGTATTTGGAATGAATGCCTCAACCATCTGAAACCCATGTTCCTACCATATTCATATTTTTTTATTTATTTCATATAATAAAGCACTATGAGGCAATTATATATCACCAAACACCACAACAGTAAGCTGAATGTGGATGAATGTGAATGACAGGAGCCACTGCACTGCATGTATGTCAAACAAAAAAATAATGCACGTGTGTTTTGCTTGCTGCACTGCGTGCCGCACTGCATGCAGAACCACTGCACGTGTGTTTCAGGCATAAGAGTGATGGAAAGTATACCAGTCTTTGAGTCTTCACATGTGTGGGAAAATAGCACAGCATTCAGATTTTAATATAAAGCAAAGAATGTGTATTTCATATCAGAAAATTTAAACAAAGTTTTAACATAAACTAAAATTGGGTTTTTAAAAAAGGATGCATACAAAATATTATGACTACATTTGTTTCGGTATATTTTGTATGCAAAATGTGTGTAATTTGAACGAAGTAAAATGGATATCCTTAATAATGAACACAAATTGTACAACAATTATGTTTTAATGTAAATAATGAGTAAATAAGATTTTTTGTATGATATCTCTGAAGTCTATTCGATATTTTTTAATTACAAGAAAATATATAGAAAGGAATTTTGTTCCAATTCATTTGGGAAATTGTTAAAAATAGTATTTAAATAATATCCCATTTAATCCAATTGACACAGCAAAGACCCAAATTTTGTTTACCATAGCAGAAATGTCAAAAATTAGCCAGTGGATAAAATTTAACCCCTTTTTTAACGCAATTGACACGCGGCATAAGAATCTGATTTTCAGTAAGAAATCATCCAAATTTTTGGATTAACATCAATAAACAAATGCTGAGAATGAAATTTGTCAATTGCGGTATTGGATTAACTGCATGCATAAAGTACCCTTCCTTTCAAAATGTCAATTTGTCAAAAGAAAAGTAAATAAATGGAATAAAAATTAGTAAGCACTCAAATTTCTTGAAGTGGAACTAAATTCTCTCAGACGAAAACTACGGGAACATGATTAAGTAAATTATAGTAGAATTATTTATTTCGGTTGTGTTTTATATAAAGAATGACATATACTACACCTCATATTAACACAAACGATTTGACAATTTCAGACACCAACTGAAAGTTTACTGAAATTTCTGCAGTAGGTAAAGCTCTTTATTAATATTGTTTTATGAAGGGGTAGTTTATTTCTTCTGTAAAAGATATTTAATGCATACGGGAACGACGGATTCTGTCAAAATTCGTTAAAATAATATTGTACGGATACAGACATTTTAGGCCCGGTTTCCAGTCCGAGGACATCCTAGTTTCAGGATTAAACTTGAGTTAACTCAAACAACTAGTTTTTCAGTCAGTTTAAATCGAGAGTTAACTTCTAGTTAACCCTGGAATTATATGATCAGATGTTTCTGACAGATTATAAAATACCATGCAAACAATTATTTTCAATTCCATTTATGTGGACATTTTATTTATTTTTCTTAAGAAAATATATACGTGAACGATATATTCAGATTCAGATCTCAGCCACTCGAAATTGTTTTAAATATTGAATTTGACTGTTTTAAGAAGAAAAAATCCTGGAAGATCGTGACAACAGCATTTTCATTTGTTTGGGGAAAAATAAACCAAAGAGCTGATAATGCCTGAAACACATGTGCAGAATTCTCCTTGCAGAAAAGATAGAACACACAGTTTTCAATGGGAGCGAACACATGTAAAATCTGCAAGCGTTGCAGTACAGCAAGTTGTCTCTATTTCTAAATCCACTGCGAAAATTCAATGGCACCACAACACAAAAGAAAAAAAACGTAATATTAAGATATTTGGCATCATTGAATTGTGACGGTATTGCTCGGACAATGGAGCTTTGACCGCCTGGAATGGAGTAAAAAGGCTGCTGGAGGATCCCAACTGTGCACTGACAAATTTCGATCACCATATGCGCATACTTTTTTTATTTATTTCAATAAATAATTATATATCACCAAACACCACCACAGTAAGCTGAATGTAATGACAGGAGCCACTGCACTGCATGTATGTCAAACAAAAAAATAATGCACGTGTGTTTTGCTTGCTGCACTGCATGTAGAACCACTGCACGTGTGTTTCAGGCATTTTTTTTTGTTTTATTTTATTTTGCTACCAAATAAAATCACCACACACAGAATCAAATTTAGCCCTGCACTGAAATACTGTTTCATGAGTTAAGGGCTTCCCATGCATGTCTGTAGCTGGTATCTTGCATCGCTGTCAAAAGGGAGATACATTTCTTGCATGAAATTGCCCTCTATTCAACTTTAAGCTACAGATTCACGAAGGTACACATTGTGAAAGCGCTTACGGGTTGCCTTGTTTTTAACCTTTCACTCAGCTACAGATACCAGCTGTAGATACGCATTCTGGTCTGCCCTTTAACTCTGGATTACATTTATTTCGGTGTTAGTTTATTCTGTGTTAACTCAGAGTTAACTCAGCACTGAAAAACTGAGGCTAAAAGGAAAATGACTGTAAAAACTGCTGATAACTGAGCTGTTGCATATACATTTCGATAACTTTTTGACAGCAAAATCGATAAAACATGAGTGCTACCAAATAAAATCAACACACCCGGAGTCAAATTTAATCCTGCAATGAAAAACTGCTTCATGAGTTAACACTAGATTAAAATTATTCCGGGGTTAGTTAAATCTGGGTTAATTCAAGCCTTAAACTCAGATCAAAGCTAAATCAGCTGTTTTATTCATGATACAACTACACAAATATCGTCTTCGCGTTTTTATTTTTGTCTCATTCTACGGATCATACGTCAGTGACGCTGATGGCAAAAACCCAACATGCACAAAGCTGTTGTATCATGTGTTTTAATATTTCCCTTCGCGAGTTTTCGGGCTAAAAATTCTGTGCTGATTGATGAGCCATTTTTCCTCAAATGTCACATGATTGTCGTCGATTGATCAATATGAACAGAGCTGCATTTTAGAAATCTTTCTAAATCTAACGCAGCTTATGTCAAGCAAGTTGACACTTTTAAGGAAAAATTTCCTATTCGTCAATTGAAATCACAAAGTAAACATGTTGGCAATTTCGAACTGATGCCATGATTATTATTTTTTAACAGATGTACCCTTCTAATCTCTTAAGTGCACTAAATACATTTCCATTATAAATTCATTGAAACATCATATTCGTAATCTTTCTCAATAAACGTTAACTTGTTTCTGCAAACAGACTGAAGGTGGTATTACAATTACAGTAACAAATGGTATTTCACTACCTACGTCATATAAATATGATCCATTTTTTATGGTACAAAAATGATATGGCAAACCAACATTTGCCTATCACTCTTTATGACAATCTATCTCATTAGAACAGAGATTTTCTTAATTTTTGGTTGATATAAAATTTATATCTGTATGATAACGGCTATATTTTAATATTACATTCCTGTATTGCACCAACACCGTCGCCATAACTCATATGATGCCATAAAAATTTATCTATCACCACTTTTATTTGATAGGTAGGTATACATTTTTTTGACATGTCTCATGTTCGAAAATTGAAATCATTGGCAGTGTTTCGGGTTTCAGTTTTAGTAAGATATCTTGATGAAGCTATGTTTTAATTGGACAATCGACCATTTAAGTCACGTGATACTAGAGGGGAAATGCCTGTGGAAACAAGTTGGAAATTTACTGACGGGCACTCAGATATAAGTGAAACAGCTGACTTGGGTTTGACCTGTCATGAAAATGTTTTCGATTGCAGTGAAATTACTCGACATTAGGTCTGTTCCCGTACAAAATAATATTTACTGATTCTTGCTGATTTTTACTTATTGCCGTTCCCGTACGCAAAAATAAGTAAAAGAGACAGCTCACAAGAGAGCAAAAAACTACCCCTCCATAAAAATCTGTAAAAAAATTTACTGCAGAAATTTCTGTTGGAAAAAATCAGTAAACTGTCAGTTGGTATCTAAAAGTGACAACTGTTCTTTAAAAGGCATACAAAATATATATATTTAATTTTTTTTTACTTAAACACGTTCCCGTACTTTTTGGTAATTTTGTCTCTTTCTGAGATAATTTACCCCCACTCCAAGAAATTTGAGAATTTACTAATTTTTACTGAAAAAATACGGGAACAGACCTATTATAGGTTTATTTAAGTTATGAAATTACAAAATATGGCGGTTGGCATAGTTTGACCTTTACCTTACCATTCAGCAAGATTTTATTATTTTTCAGTTGTAATCTGCAATCCGAAACACGGCCATAACGTGGAGATTTGTATTCATCCTGAGGTGGAATCGTCTGATAAACACTTATGATGTTTTCGATTGGTAAAAGGAAGCATTCGAAGGGTGCGCAATTGAAAAAAACTCCTCTGAAACAAAAAAATCGTTTCTCCACTGCTCAGAATTGAACTTCTGGATTTCAGTTTAGAATCCACTCAAGAAGCACTTACAAACAAACTCCCCTTAATGTTTTGTCAACTCACTGATGTTTGACATTTAACCAGTATACTTTCCAAACAGTTCGAAAGCGAATTTTGCATTCCATTAGAATAAGTGAATTCTTAAATATTACATATCGAAAACGCCACTTATTCAACGCATTTATTCAACAAAAGGGTTTTTCAACAGGGATGCTACAAAAGTAGAGCGACAGGGACAGCAAACGACGCCATATTTCTTGCCGCTCTTTTGACATTTCTCTTCAGTAAGGTTTGCCATTTTATGATGGAAAGATATATAGTCCGTACCAAATCAGTTGGCCAATCTACTGCGCAGGTCTCTTAAAATTTATTTTACAATATCTTAAATTGCTCTTAAATCCTCTCTCTGCGCAATCGACCGTTGGCCAACTGATTTGGTACGCACTATACGAGCTAACAACGAGTCGAAATTATTAAAATTTACTACCGAAATTCGGAGTCGTCATAATCGTCCTTGCAGATCAACAATTGAGCGTCTAGTGAAAAAATTTGAATCCACAGGCACAGTACAAAATGTTCCCGTGCCAGTGAGACAAGGAAGTGCCCGAAGTGTCGAGAATATTGTGCCGCTGAGGCTTCAGTTGAAGAAAGCCCAAATGTGTCTCTCACACGTCGTTCTCAAGCGTTGGGCATCTCTGTGACGTCGTTGTGGCGAATTTTGCGAAAAGATCTTGGCCTACATCCTTACAAGATTAAATTGACGCAAGAACTGAAGCTTCTTGCCCACCAGAAGCGTCGTATGTTCGTGAATTGGGCTGAGCAACAACTTTAAAATGATTCGGATTTTCATCGAAAAATCATCTTCAGCGATGAGGCTCATTTCTGGCTTCGTCAATAAACAGAATATGCGGTATTGGTCAGGCAGCAATCCACACGTACTCCATGAGTCATCATTGCATCCCGAAAAAATTACGGTTTGGTGTGGTTTATGGGCCGGCGGCGTCATTGGGCCGTACTTCTTCCGTGATGATCAAGACCGGCACGTTACTGTGAATGGGAATCGCTACCGTTCAATGATAACTGAATATTTTTGGCCCCAATTGGATGATATGGACTGGGAGGACATGTGATTTCAACAGGACGGCGCCACAAGCCACACAGCGAATGTCACAAACAATTTATTGGAAACCAAGTTTGGAGAACGTGTTATCTCACGAAATGGTCCAGTCGCTTGGCCGCCTCGGTCGTGCGATTTGACGCCGTTAGACTATTTCCTGTGGGGCTACGTTAAGTCTATGGTCTATGTCAATAAGCCAGCGACGAATGTACGAATATCGAACGTGAAATTCCAGCAGTATCTGCGGATTTATGCTTGAAAACCGTCGAAAATTGGGTTCAGCGTCTGGACTTCTGCAAGCGTCCCCGTAACTAACTAATTATTGCCTACGTGAACGGCAATGCGTAAAAACACAAAAAAAAATCAGTAAGATGTAATAATGTAATAATGAGTACCAGAACGGCCGGGTAGTGTCCTTATACCCTATCCCATAGGGGTATATTCGTTTTGATTTTTATTTGCATATTAGAATTGAATATGAGTAACACATCTTGTGAATAAAAGAATGTGAATTCCATATCAACATCAGTGAAATAACAAGACATGTGTACAAAATTATATTTTAAAATGGAGTATCTTTTCAGTAAGAAAACTATCACCAGGTGGCGCAGGCAGAAATTTTCAATCGTGGATTGAAAACACAAACGAAAACTGATATTTTTGAACTGAGAAAGCCATTTGTCAAAATTTTACTGTCATTCAACTGACGAACGATAAGTTGATAAAAATTGAGTGGCAATAGTGTCGGTTATTGACACACTCAAGCACTGTCTAACTTTGTCCAATCGAAGGTAAGTGAAAACCCAGTTTAAAAGAGTGCATAGACGTACAGCCTACCTTTTTGGTAAGAGGAACAATCAAATTGACAATCGCTTTTTTTTTGCCATAAATGTCACATGGCATTCAGATGGGTCCAAGTACTGTAACTCCTAAACATCGCCTAAAAGATCCGAACTGGCGTAATATGCGAATGCTCCAAAAAACAACCCGATTATTCCTTATCAGTATCGGTCGGAACGACTTCACCGAAACATTTGATACCAAAAAGAATTTAAGAAAGGCGACGCACTGTCATGCGAAATACTAAGAAGATCCTATACAAGACCCTGATCATACTGAAGAATGGATGATCGTTTTGATAGAAAAATTCTTTGGTCTAGTTTGACCGGCTATTATGACAAAAAGTACATATGGAGACGGACATGTCGAGCAAATGGACTCCAAAACTCCGGCTCGTAATCTTCGATTCCCAGCAAGACAGCGGACGCAGTAGAAGAAAACCTCACCTTAAGTGTCGCGCACAGGTAGAAACCGACCTAAACGAACTTGAAGCGCACAACTGAAGGCAGTTAGCTAAGGACCGGGCTAGGCATGTAGGCTTTTTTCGGTTCTTTTCTGATGGATTGGGCTAGTAAGACCGAGAGCCTATCTCTCTAAAATTAAAAGTTTCTTTGCAGATCAAGTCAATAACTTTCGTTATTTGTTGCAAATAAAGGACCTTATTCCATGTTAAGGATGTTTGTTTTAAGCCCTATAAAGGTATCCGTCGGAACGGAAAATTCTCCGATTTTCTACGATTCGGAGGGTTTTTCTTCGAGGTATTCTTCCGAAAGGGAGTTCGGAATATTTCTCCGACATGTTGTAACGCGCATCCCGGCGAATTGCATTGAAGTGCGTTCAGGTGCATTTTTCGTCCATTTTTTGACAGCTAAGTGCCATTCTCTTTCCGATTTCCATCGACACAAATTCTTCGCGGAATTTATTTACGAATTGTAGTGAAGTGAAGCTTCGATGACACATATGTACCCCAAATGGAATTTGATC
The DNA here is from genome assembly GCA_932526625.1 of Rhingia campestris. NCBI lineage: Eukaryota > Metazoa > Arthropoda > Insecta > Diptera > Syrphidae > Rhingia > Rhingia campestris. The sequence continues at coordinate 21,891,843 of OW052184.1, forward strand.
CTTTGACGAAGTTGCGGAAAATTGTCCGCTCCGACGGATACCTCGATGGGGCTGATTACAAAAATCAACAGGACCCACGTCGCTATCGAGAATAACGCACTGGCGTGATGTGAGGTCCGATCCTTCTGTATGGAGTAGTAGTATGGTGGACAGTGCTATAGATAGCTATAAACATCAATAAACTAGCCAAGGTGCAAAGAACTGCGTTTCGGTGGTGCACTTTGTACAAATCCCTCAGAGGCACTAGAATTTCTCTTTCACCTTCTACCTCTTGATACTGTTGGCAAGCAAATGGAAGCTAACCCATCCGACTGAAATTCATCCAGCTGTGGTCATTACAAATTGGCCACTCAATAATTCCTGAAAACACTGTTTACACCCTTACCAGGTTAAACTTTGACAAGAGTTTCCAGGTCACAATCCCAGACACATCGTCACGGAAGAGTAACGAACCTGCACAAAATGTGTGTCTTCTCCGACAGGTTATATCTCAGCCTATCTTTCCGGCTTCCTGATCACTGCAGCGTGTTCCAGGCGGAACTATCAAAGAAGCCTTATCTTGGCTGAAAATGAATATAATATCTGCATCCTGGCAGAATATAGAATATGCTAATATCCCTAGTAGCATATTCTCGGACAGCCAAGAGGCCATCAAATTCCTGGAATCAGTCTCAACAAGCTCAAAGACAACCCTAGGTTGCGCTCATCTTTACAAAAGATGTGAAAGCAGTCAAAAATTCACCTTTGCCTGAGTGCCTTGGCTTAGTGACATTCCAGGGAACTGTAGGGATGGTAAAGATGAACTCCCTATAAATGGGACTAAAATACCAGTCGTACCCGACACGGGTGCACTAGGTTCATATCGCTACATGCAGAAGCCTACTGCATGCTTATATCTCAAATCTCAGATGGAGTCTAGGTATGACGTGTCAAATAACCAAACAAATTTGGCCAAAGCTGGATTTAAGAAGATCCAAGCGACTGATTTCGATCGCTAGACCATACATTAGTGCCACCATAGGTGTCATCACTGAACACTTAGGCCTATCACGAATAAATTTTCCCGGAAAACAGTTCCCATTCAGCAATTTGATTTACATTGCTGACAAGGGAAAAATTCCCGGTTAAATTTATTCGCGATAGGCCTGACTATCTAGGCACGCACGCAGAAAGGCTAGGACTTCACTCAAACGACTTCTGCAGGAGCTGGGGCTCTATTACATAAAACAAAACGAGCGGTAAGTAAACGAAACAGAAGTAAACGATAGCCACGATAAAGTGCGATTGTGTAAAACGAGAAATATTTATGGCATCTCAACGAAAACGATACTCGTTTTATATAATCGAATTTCAACGAGAACGAAGTGATTTCAACGATATTCGTTTTATAAAATATCGCCTGCGTGGAGGAAGAGGAAGAAGAAACAATACATCATCTTCTTTGTAATTGCCCGGGCCTATCATGGAAGCTTCATCTTGGAGCTCACTTCTTTTGAAATCTCAGTGATTTGACAAAAACGGAATCAAGAAGTCTCCTCCGTTTCATTAATAGCTCAGCATGGTTTTCTCACAGGTATCAAGGAGAATGGACAGAATCCTTGCGGTATCACAATGGACCAACAACTGGTCTAAATGTGCTGGCGAATACGCTGGCAGCCACTCTAACCCAACATAGCTAATCGCTCTAGCGTTGAAGTGTCTTATCTATAAAAATAGCTAATCGACCCTTAGCGCACACAAGTTTTTCGAATACTCAATAGGCTTGAAGTTCTACTACAACCGAGCTAACGATAACGGGTCCGCCATCTAACGTTTTTTTTTCAACTAGTGTTTATTTCGTGAATGGTAACACTTAGCTCATGTCTGATTTGAAAGATAATTAGTTTCATCCTTCCGCTGAATATGGTTGTGTATACGCTTGAACAACGCTGGGAAATATTGCGACATTACTTTGAAAATCATGGTATGTTGCAGAATGTGTGCGAAAATTGCGTACGGATTTTGGAAAAACAGAAGCACCGTCAGCTTCGTATGTTCGTTATCTTGTGAAAAAAAAGTGAAATAAACTGGCATCCTCATCGATAAACCAAAGCGTGAAAAGCCAAAAACAGTGCGTACATCCGAGAATATTGCTGCTGTGGCAGAAAGTGTGCGTGAAGCGCCATCAACATCAATTCACCGTCGTTCTCAACAATTGAACATTTCGGAGACATCATTGAGACGAATTTTGCATAAAGACCTTGGTATGACGCCATACAAAGTCCAATTGGTTCAGGAGTTGAAGCCAACTGACCATCCAATGCGTTTTCGCTTCGCTAAGTGGGCCTGCGATCGACTTAGAGAAGATGCCGATTTTGCCAAAAAATCATCTTTTCAGATGAAGCTCATTCTGATCTTGGCGGGTATGTAAACAAGCAAAATTGTCGCATTTGGGGCACAGAAAACCCGCACGCATAAATTGAAAAGCCGATACACCTAAAACGAGTCACTGTTTGGTGCGGATTTTGGTCCAGAGGCATAATTGGGCCATTTTTCTTCGAAAATGAGCAAGGAGTGGCCGTTACAGTCAATGGCGATCGTTATCGGGCCATGTTGAACGAATTTTTGTTCACAAAAATTGAAGAGGAGGATATTGGCAACATTTGGTTTCAACAGGACGGCGCTACGTGCCACACAGCCGAAGCTACACTCGATGTTTTGCGCCCTGTTTTTGAAGATCGCATTATCAGCCGCAGAGCTGATGTCGTTTGGCCACCTCGGAGCTGCGATTTGACACCGTTGGACTATTATTTGTGGGGTGCCGTAAAAGATAAGTGTTACGCCGACAAGCCAGAGACAATTGACGCTTTAAAGGACAATATTCGTGAAGCCATTGGTGAAATACAGCTGCACACAATCGATAATGTGCTTAAAAATTGGACCGATCGTGTAGGCTACTGCATGGCCAGCCGAGGCAGCCATTTGAATGAAATTATTTTCCATTGTTAACCGGAAGGATTGTACTTTCAAATAAAAAAAAAAGTTATTTGTTGGACCCTTTACTTTACTTTCATTGGCTAATCTGCTATCCAACCAAATTTATTTAAAAAGAGTGATCACTGGATCAATTTGTCTGATCACCGATCCACAGGAGTCCAATTTTTTTTAAGTTGCCAATTATTGGTATTATTCCCTGCAGGTTCTATCTACAAAACGTAAAATATTTACAACGCAGGACAAAACAAGGAAAAACAAAACAACCAGCCAAACTGAAAAACGAACTGAAACCAAAAATTAGCAGAAAATCAAAAACCAACAAAAACAGAACCAAAAACATGTTTTTTCTGAATGAATATATTTTGCTTGTTTTCAATCGATTTATTTTTTAAATTAATATATTTTGGCAATTGGTAAATTGCTTTAGTTTTTCATTTTAAATTAATTCTTTCCTCGTACACTTATAATTGTAAATCGTATAGTATTTTCTTTTATTTTTTAAATGTTTTTTTAATTTGTTTTCTTTTTTAATTTAAATTAATTTACTTGCAATAATGACAACAATTCAATGGTTGTATACAAAAAGAAAATAATTAAATTATAAAAATAAACTTAACTTGACAAGGACAAACTAAACAAAAAAAATTAGGGGGGGGAGGGAAATGTTTTAAATATACAAAATGATTTTTTGATTTATTATTTTATTTTATATATAAATAAGGGAAATAATCTAATTTAATTTTTTTTTATCATTTAGGATATGTATATATGTACAGAGTTCTTTGTAGACCAAATTAATTTAATTTAGTTAATTTAGAGAAAAAAAAATAGTAATACACTGCAGAGAGCGAAGATTGAGAGATGCAAATTGATAGGGGTGGGGGTGAGTTAAGTTGTTAATGCATTTTGTTGTCTGGATTTCAGAGAAAATCATAAAAGTTGTCTTGTGTTTTTAATTGTATTATTATTTTTTTTTATAATGTCAAACAGAACAAAAAAATTAATAATTAGCGAGGTTTCAATTGGAATATATTTTTATGTTTTATGATAATGCAAGTGGTGTTGAATCAGTTTGAATTTAGTCACCCCCCCCGCTTTACAGTCAGTCGGCATCTCTAAATCCCAACGTTGAGACTCTCATGATTTGTTTTTTTTTTTATGAGTTTTATTTAAATCTAAGACTTAAGAGAAGAAAAACAATAATTTAAAAAAAAAACAAAAAAGAATTCATCTAACATACATGGTAATATATAAATAATTTTCATTTAAGGAAAAACAAACAGAAAAATATTTAAATGAACGATAGAAGGATTTTTTTTTTTTTTAGGAAAACGAAATATTAATTGTAAGATATTTTGAGAAATGCCTCTGTTTTCTTGTAGGTTCATTCTTCTAGTTTGGTATTTATTTATTTAACTTTTTGTTTATCATTAATCTAATTTTTTGTTTTTTTTTTTTTTTCTTCAAGAACTTAATTCTTTCTTTGCTATGCATTTTCTCTTTTCGTCTCTTGCTCAGTGTGCTAGATTTAGCTATTTTTTTTTTTGATTTCCTTAAACATAAATTTAATTTGTTTTTTTTTTTATTTCAATTTTTTTTTTGCTAATTTAGCTATAATTTGTTTTTTAATTTATTTTAGAAACATACGCGCGCTCTCTCTCTCTTCAATTCATTATCAGCTACATTCACTCTCGTTTTCTTTAGTCTAGGCCAACAAAAAAATAATATTTTCACACCTAACGATTGAACACATGTTTTTTATGATTTATTCTTACGTTAAATATTTGTTTATTCTTTTTTTTAAATTGATCTGCAATCCAAAAAGAGATTGAGATGAAATTATATTTATTTTTTAGTTTTAACTATTTGATTTGATCTATTTTTTTTTGTTTAATTAAATTAAGTTTTTCTGTTGTTTTTTTTGTTTTATGAGATATAAACAAAGAAAAAGAGAATGAGATGCTTTTTGTGTGGGGCTTGATTTTTTTTTTAGGGAAGAAATGAGTGAAATTTAACTAAAATTGTTTTTTTTTAAGTTTAGATTTAAATTACTTATAAACTAATAATGTTGATTTTTTGTTTTAATTAATTAATAATATTTTGTATTTAATTTTAATATTTTGTTTAAAGTCTTATTTGTTTCTATGTAGGGCAAACTTGTTTTTTTTTTATAATTAAATTATTTTTGTTTTTCATTTAAATTTAATTTGTATGTACATGTAGATGCGTATAGTGATTTAGTGTTAAATTGTTGTTTACTAAGATAAATTATTCACTTTTTTTTTTTTTTTTGCTATTTACAGGAGGGGGATGTTTTATTTTGTTTGTGTTTCATTTGAAGAGGAGAGATTGGGGTAGGAGGGTAAATATAATTTATTAAATTGTGACTACCTACAATATAATATGTATAATCTAAATAATTTATTTAGTATATTTTGTTTACACTTAAATAGCAGATGTTAAGGTTTTCTTTTATTTCTTGTAGTTGTTAATTTTTTTTTTTTAATTTTTTGTTTTCTCTCTCTCTCTGTGTTGATGGATTGACAATGGATCAGGCGAGTGCACATTTTTGCTACGCACAATAGTGTTTTGCGATGTGTACTGCGCATGCGTCAGTGGTTTTTTTTTCCAGTCAAAGGTTTTGGTTGTCTTCATCTAGTTATTCATCCCTTTTTGTGTTGCTTGGTTGGGGGTTTGTTTTTATTTTTTACGAGTTACGATGATGCTGTTTGTGTGTTTGAGTCTTGATCTTCGTTATAGCTGATCGTTTGTACGTTTTCAATGGCATTCACCCATTGGAGGGAGTAGCCCTCGGGGTCGTCAAGGTAGTAGGTTCGATCCGGCTGGAATAAGAAAATGAAAGGGGTTTATTAAAATTTTGTCGACCATACGGTTTCTTTTTTATTTTTTGTTTTGTGCGATCGTAGAGCTGATGAGTTACAATTCAAGATGAATTTATACAATAATACGTTACATACAACCTAACAGCCTACTCCAAATGTCCACCTATTCTTTAATTGAAATGTTTTTTCATAATAAAAAACTATTTTCCGTCAATGATCCAATGCTGGGCGCCACTTTAAACACTTTAATCTCGGTGGCCATTACATTAATATGTTTATGTTTGTCGGTATTCCTAATTTATCTAAACACGCAATCGGTTTTGATTGTATAAAGCTAGTAGTCTAAAAAGCCCGAAGTTGAATGCCAATGTTGGTTGAAGCATTTTTCTTCAATGACCTCATGTAGGGCGCCACTTACAAACAAAAGACCAGTGGCGCCTACCAGTTTCTCCGAATAATCCGTAAGTAAATAAAGGTAATTCCTCACTTGTGGAAGCGGATACTTTATTTAATTAGCTGTGACTAGAATTTTTTGGATTAATCCTCACCCATTCTGCTGACCTTATGTTGGGCGCCACTTACAAACATAAGATCAGTGCTGCCACCCGAGTTCTACGAATAATCCTTAAGTGAAAGGCAAATTCCTAACTTGTGAAAGCGGATTTTTTTTAAAATTAGATGGGACTAGCATTTTTGGATTGATCTCCTCAACTATTTCTGCTAAAATGGTACAAAAGATGATTTTTTGATGATTCATGAAAGGAATTCATCATAATTATGTGCCTTGAACTAAGAATATGGCTCTGCATTTACTGTTTTTTTTTTTTAAACAAATATCTCAGTTGATGGATCTTTTCGCGCAACTTGCGTATTTAATTTGCAATAGACCAACCATTTTTAATGGCCTCATCCTTGGCAAGTCTTACATGTTTTTACTCGGTTATTGTTAGACTTCAATCCCCAGCCAGATGTCTGACGCATGCAAAGGAGAAACTCGCCTTAAGTGGCGCCCACATATAGAAACGAACCTCAACTTGAAGAGGCAGTTAGCTAAGAACTTCTCTAATTGGAGAGGCATGTTGGTTTAGGCCCTAGTTCATACCGAACTTAAGTGAGTAAATGGTCTTTAAACTATAACCTGAATTTTCTCGAGTGTCAACCAGATAGCAAATGACGACCTTCACTTTAAATTAGCATTTCTCCACACATAGGATGCTCTCATTCAGCACATAATGTACCTCACATAACTGCCATAAACCAGACTCAACAAATGTCTAACATTTGCCCAGACAATGTAATAAATCTCGTCGTCAATAAATTACGTTCCACAACTTTGCATCAATTAAGCCGACTTCATAAATCTACTCTCAAACATGCCCTCAAACACTGTGGACCATAATCTTAAATAACGTGTGACTGTAACGGTTTCTGTTGAGTGCATTTGAAAAAAAAACTGTTTTTATGAGTATAAGTAATGAACACATCCCCCTCACATCTAGTTTGATAAATTCTTCCCAAATGTCAACCATGCAAAAGAAATTGATCTGTCAAATGATATCATTTGCTGTTCAGGTTACCAGCCTCTACTCTCGTTCAGCCATTCAGTCAATAAAAAATAAAACAAATGCAGTTAAGAATTTAAATATTTTAATACCTGTCGTCGTGTGTGCATTATTTACAGGACAAACAGTCTCCGTCTATTCGCACACGTGACTGTTTTATTAGTTCTTCAACCTTCATAGCATAATGGCATAATTTCCATATCACCTACCCCATAACAGACGAAAGCAGTTTTTTTTTTTTATTTTTTTTTTTACGATATACGCTCGTGTACGGTTTAATAGCTTTTCCTTGTGTCATTTTGAAAATTCTATGCCTTTTAGTGTTGGTGCACGCGCTGCACTATTTGCAGTTGTATGTCGTGTTGGGAAAGTAGTATGTGCTAATTTATTAGCAATAAACATTTGTGGTTGTCACTAACAGTCTTGTTACCTCATTACCACACAAAAGGTAGGTGGTACGAGGCTTGAATCATCATCCTCGTAGGCAAGGTGAAACATAATACCAAACCGATTGATTTTGCGCGTTTGTGGATGCTATTTTTAAAGCCACAAGCCAGATGGTCCTGACAGAATTTAGCCTCTTTCGTTACCAAGAGGAGGAGAACACCTATCTGATTGGATCTTTCCCAAGTAGAGAGCGAGAGTTAAACCATCTGATCTTGGTTGCCAAAGGGGAGGGGTGGTTGCAAAATTATAGTAGAAAAAAAAAATTCTATTCTCGTCTCGACCAATAATTTATGCACTCCCAGTGTCTGCGCGCTCTGGTGGTGTGTCGGGACATAACTATACTTATAGTCAAATCGAACTAACAACACACCTTAGAGTCGCGACAAATCGTTGCTGCATTGCTTGTCATGTAATAGTCGGTGTCGCCGTCGTAATCGTTGTTGCCGCCGCCAGGTTATTTTTACACAATTTTATTTCTATTTTATAGATTTTCCTAAGTTTTCGTTGTTGTTGTTGTTGGCATTTTCCTTTTACTTCTGAGCGCATTTATCTGTGTCTGAGTTTAGCGCGTGCAACTTTTATATCGTATTTTTACTGCTGCATGCATATATGCAGTGCAAAAAAAAAAAAAAAAGCGAGCGACGATTATTAGGTAATAGTTCTTGAATTCTCTGTGTACACATAGATATAGAGGGCGACACAATCTACACATCCCACTGTTGTGTGTTGCTGGCCACCCATCACAACCCCCATCTAATAAACCCACTGGTTACATAGCCTAGTTCAATGTCAACATTGCTACACGTGCCACACTCACTGTCGCCATTGTTGAGCTGGTTAAGTGTTTCTTCGGTCTCTCCCTCTCTATCTTTGTATATATGTGTTACGATCTATTGAAATGGATATAGAGATGGATATTTGTCGAGTGACGAGGATTGTTGGCGGGCTGAATATGCCACATGAATGGCGTCATATGAAGCGGACATAAGTTCCGGCATTCAAATTTAACTCAGTCTCTCGGTCTCACTCTTGTGTGTCCTTTTTGGTATTATTTTACTAAAACGCACATGCAAGAATTTGACACCATTTGTTGAGGGAGTAGAATGTTTTTTCACTCCGCCCTTACATGTGTATTTAGATACATTTTGAAGAGTTCTATTACAGAAACAAAAAACAGGTGTGTATCTCCTGTTTACTCACAAACCATTCGGAGGGATTACTTGGTTCATTGAACTATCCAAACGGATGCCAGTACTTAATTTGTCACTTTTACAAAGTAATTAAAAAAAAAACCTTAAATCCACATATACATTCATACATCCATAGAATATTGCTTGCACACGACAAATATATATCATCCAACACGCGAATGGCGATAATCGATTCATTATTCGATAATGACCAGAAAACAACAAGAAATTGGCACTTTTTTTTATCGAGTTTGGTTGTGTCTTTGTTTTCCGTTTTGCATTCGCATTCAAATTTCTTGACATTTGCTTATCTTATTTTTATTTTAAATAATTTACGGCCCAAAACGTGGTTTGCCTAAATCAACAATATTTTGATTAGTAACATCGGAGACACAGAACAAACAGAAAAAAAAAAACACAAAGAGAGAGAGATAAATGAATGAATTTATTTGGTTATTAGTGGAGAACATTATTTGGGCTGGTCGTAAAAAATCAATTTGCAGAAAGCTAACGGTATGAATTTGCAATAATTTTTATTTTTTTTTGCAAATGTTATGTGAAAGAAGAAATGTTGCTTTACCGGTTTTTTGGCATGTTTTTTGGGGTTAGATGCTGATTAGATCTTGTCTGTCTGGGTTGGGAATATTTTGTAAGCAAGTGATTTCCTGTATTTGACAATAAATTGTTAGTTAAACGGATGCAAACACGAATAAATGAACAACTAATCGTGGCCATTATGTCCTGGCACATGTCATGTGGAAGATATTTAGTTTTTTATTTTTATTTTAAGTGTATCTTACTCGCATTCATCAAATCCACAAACATGTTTTCGATTTTGGAAATGTTTTGGAACTTGTGGATTCTATGTGGATTGTAGACAAGCATGAGGGATAGAGAATGATAAAAATATGTGGATTTTAATTGCGGTAGTATTGCACGCAAACTAACTTTGCCAAAATCCAAATATTTAACTAAAATACTTGCATTCTTTGATGTGGATTGTATGTAACTAACAAAATCACAAAAGAAAAACCTAAATTTGTAATTTTTTAGCATTCCCCTCTACGATCACTTTTGGAAATAATTTTTTTTATATAAAAAATAACTCACCGTATGCACAAAGAAAATCTTGAAATTCTTTGGTTCCACTCGCAACTCCGAACTCCATGGAATCTCACCCTTCTCTACCATCTGCACCGGATCGATGTAGATCAGTCGGGGTCCAGTTGTTAGCAGCAACATTCGCCTACGCGCAAACAAGCCCTTTCGCTTATTAACGAAACCTTTTTTTAGGATAACTTCACCTTTGGCAAACGGATGCCATTTGTCAGACTTTTGTTCTTCGAGGCGTCTCTGTTTCTCTGCATCGGACAAATCAAATATATCTGAAGAGGAAGAGAGAAAAACCAAAAATTGCATTCGTTTCTAACTCATTTGGGTTGCGTGTTTGTGCTCACTTTTTCTAACAGTCTTTTGCTCTATCTCATAGCCATCCATTGATGTGCCCAACTCCAGTCCTAGCAAGCGGGTTAACTGACGTTCACCGAGGCCTGGCTCCAAATCATCTGGTACACGATAATGACTACGAAAATCCTCACCTTTACATACACCCGGCAGGTATGGGTATATCGTGGGTGGGGTCTGTTCACGAATTGTATCAAAATCGACACCATCGAAGAACGGATGCGATCGTATACTCTCGTAGCGGCTGGTATTATCTTGGGAGCCGATCCGTTCCTTTGGATTCAATTTTAAGAGCTTTCTGACTAGATCTTCGGCATTTTTATCAAAACCTTCTGGAAATTCCAGATTACAGTGGAGAATCTTTTTAAAGATCATATATTCATTGCTGCCGCGGAATGGTGGCAATCCAGAGATCATCTGATAGATGATGCAACCGAGAGCCCACAGGTCGGCGGCTGGTCCAACAGGGCGACCTTGAAGCACTTCAGGTGATACATACTGGGAGGTGCCGACAAAGCTGGTTTTTCTTTGACGGAAATGACGCTGTTGTTGGTTTTGTTGTTGTTGTTGCTGTTGGTTGTTTTCTGTTGATGATTTATTTGCAGGAGATGTCGGCGCTGTTGTTGTTTTAGTGGTGCTGGTACCATTTGATGTCTCGTGGCCCAAATTTTTCGCTGAACCAAAGTCCGCTATCAGAGTGTGCATATTCTCGTCGAGTAGGATATTTTCTGGCTTCAAATCTCGATGCACAATATTGCGTTTGTGCATATTTTCACAGGCTAATACTAATTCGGCAGCATAGTGACGCGTACAGTCCAAATCGAAGGAACCAACTTTATTGATATACGGCAGGAGATCACCATTTTTGGCAATGGTCATGACAAAGTACAAATAACGGTTGTCTTGGAACGTACACGAGAGATTCACAAAGCCTGGCACATTGGTCAATGTGTTCATCACTTCACGCTCGATACGAATGTAGTCCTGCTTATGCTCACGGATTATATGTTGCTTCTCACAGACTTTAACTGAAAAGATAAGAGAGGAAGGTGTTTTGTTAGTTTTTGTTGGTTGTTTGGAAATATTTTTTTTGTTAGAGAAGGTGAAATTTGGTTTTATTTCGCAATTAAAAAAAATCATTTTTTTCGTAATTTGTGGATTCAATTTAATTTTGTGGATTCTATTCATTTTTGTGGATGCTACTCAAACAAAAATGACCACAAATATGTGGATACATAAATTTTACCATTTTCCGCAGAAAAGGTCAGCAAAAAATGTACTCTTTTTGGTTTGAAAAAGTAATTTTTAGCTTGTGGATCGTGTTTATATAAAAATCGAAAAATTGAAATTTTCTACTTTAATTTTTTGTTTTGTTTTTTAGAAAGCTAAATACATTTACGGTCTAACAATATACCACCCTCAACTCACGTCAGTGTAGATAATTAGCGGATATCCCTAATCACCTGATCGCTTATCAGTTGTCAGCTCTTCTGACGAAACTTTGGCGCCACATTTAAATACAAAATGCATACCACTATTCAAACAACCTAAACCAAAACCATTTCAATTTCCATTCAGATCTCTCTAAATCACATTCCACTCTAATCCAGTCGCAGCTAGTTCTCCTCAGTCCAGACAATTTATCGGCCATTATTAAATTAACGCTATTTCGCACTCCTAAAGCACGCTGGTGAGCGCCTCTGTTCTAATGTTTGTTTTCGAAGAGATATTGTTTTGTTGTTTGTTTCACCGTAGATTTTTCGACAACAAAACCCAAAGGCCCCTGGTGGTTAGAGAGTCGGGCAAGCGAATGAATTGTTTTATCAATTCTGTTGTTTTGTTTTTATTTTGACAGAATTGTCAACACTGTTGCTGTGTACACTTTTGGCAATCAAATTAATTCGAAAATAAAATACAAAACAAAAATAATTCGCTCAAGTGAGTTCTAGTCATCTTGTCGGTGTTTTTTAGTCGGGGCAACACGAGAGGGAGAGATATGCGCCATGAGTTACGATTGATATGGCTAATTGCTTGCTGAAAAAAAAACAACGATAGAAAAATATTTAGAGCAACAAAATCCGAAGATACTAAGCACCACACCGGTGCGGGGGTGGGAGGAAAATATATTTTGTCGCCATTGAAATATAATCCACAAAGTAAAAACACCGCAAAATTGCAATCTGTCTGGGGTTGAATAGGTGTCGAGAAGAAAACTGATTTTGAGGTTTTATTTGTTGCACTTAAATCATTGATTTGTACTTTTCAATGGCAACAAAATCAAATCGAAAGGGAAATCGATTAAATGAAACAAAATGTCAATTTTTTTTGTGCTACAATATATAATTTTTTTTTTAATAAGCATGTTTATTATTATGACCAAGTGGGAGGTGATAACGAGGCACACAGGGCTGATTCGCCTTGCTGACAACACAAAACTCGGTTATTTTCCACACGTACAAAATAAATACTTCAATTAATGTGCGGTTGATCTCAGCACCAACAACACACAGCGACGCAGAGATACAAAATAAAAGAGAGCTACGTTTCTGAGAGGGAGGACAGGGTGTGCAAAAAAAAAAAAACAATAATAATAAAAAATAAAATTAACAAACTGAAAGTAAACAACATTTGTTTGTCGCGCTGCCTTCACTCTGCGAGGTAGAGAGCCCTGTCAAACAACCAGAATTAGAGCCAATTTTAAAAATTCTTCAGTTGATTGTTGCTGTGCGCCACAACCTCAATACCATTGGTGGTGATGCCGAGGTGATGAACAAGAAATAGCTAAATGTTATGTGTTTGCATGTAGATTGGCAGAGCAATGTTATGATGAGAAGTCGCAAAACAGATTACTGCTGTACTAGCCTTGAACTTAATGCTTTCCAGTGAATGTACGAAACACTGTAGCGAGTGTTTTTCATACATGTATTTTGTATTTAAAATACAAACCGCTAGAGATATGACTGGGTAATTATTTTGATTTTCTTTTATTTTTGTTGTACCAACATGGTTTTGTATTTTTTTTAATTTTGTTTGTATGATAATGGGGGGTTCAATGGAGTGTTGGCGCCTTTTAATTAGGTGTACATATGATTATGCATGCAAGAGATTTTTTTTTTACACTTTTAAGGGGACTTTGTGAATTTGTGTTACATGTGTCGGAGCGAGGAGATTTTATAAGATGAAAATATTGTTTGTGGAACGTATTGTGTTTTTTTTTTTTGTAAACTGCACAAATAAGTTTCGAGATGAGTGTATAATATCAATTGGTTGTTGTAAGCTTATCAAACGGGAATATATTTAATTTTTGAAGTATAATTGTGAAAACAACTCAAAAATAATCATTTGTGAAACGTAAACATTGTGGAACAACTTCAAACTGACAAGCTCGAAAAAAGTCCTACTACGGATAAAATCATTCCTTAAACCTTTCCGTAATTATGGGTCGACTAGTTATGCCAGATGATTTTAGAAAGTGTAAATTTTTTAAATGTTAACATAAAAAAATCAATCACAATAAATTATATTCTAAGAAAAATTTACAAAAAGTACATTTGTGGAACTTGGCGTGGACCAAAAGTTGAATGTCATACTGTGAATTTGAGAAGTGTTATTTTTTCTCAAAACTGCTCAATTCAAATATTAAAATTGTATGCGATTTGATTAAAAAGTCGCTTGTGGTTCCAATTTAAAAAATAATTGCAAAATATAACAAAATATTAAAACGGAAATTGGCTTCAAAAGCAAAATGACTTTATAGTTTCATAAATGCAATTTACTTACGAAAAACAGTCGAAACCTCTTCGAAAACGAACGTTTTTTTTATACATTTTCAGTTTCGAAAACTCTAAGGTCACAATAGGCGTTTTTTATACAACCAATGAGAAATATAGATCAGTAAGGCAAATTAAACAACTCCGATCATACAATACATTGTAGATCATGATCCGGATTCCGATAATAAGCAGCAAACCTCTTCGAAAACGAACGTTTTTTTTATACATTTTCAGTTTTCGAAAACTCTAGGGTCACAATAGGCGTTTTTTATCCAACCAATGAAAAATATAGATCAGTGAGGCAAATTAAACAACTCCGATCATACAATACATTGTAGATCATGATCCGGATTCCGATAATAAGCAGCAAACCTCTTCGAAAACGAACGTTTTTTTTATACATTTTCAGTTTTCGAAAACTCTAGGGTCACAATAGGCGTTTTTTATCCAACCAATGAAAAATATAGATCAGTGAGGCAAATTAAACAACTCCGATCATACAATACATTGTAGATCATGATCCGGATTCCGATAATAAGCAGCAAACATCTTCGAAAACGAACGCTTTTTTATACATTTTCAGTTTTCGAAAACTCTAAGGTCACAATAGGCGTTTTTTATCCAACCAATGAAAAATATAGATCAGTGAGGCAAATTAAACAACTCCGATCATACAATACATTGTAGATCATGATCCGGATTCCGATAATAAGCAGCAAACCTCTTCGAAAACGAACGTTTTTTTTATACATTTTCAGTTTTCGAAAACTCTAGGGTCACAATAGGCGTTTTTTATCCAAGCAATGAGAAATATAGATCAGTGAGGCAAATTAAACAACTCCGATCATCCAATGCATTGTAGATCATGATCCGGATTCCGATAATAAGCAGCAAACCTCTTCGAAAACGAACGTTTTTTTTATACATTTTCAGTTTTCGAAAACTCTAAGGTCACAATAGGCGTTTTTTATTCAACCAATGAGAAATATAGATCAGTGAGGCAAATTAAACAACTCCGATCATCCAATGCATTGTAGATCATGATCCGGATTCCGATAATAAGCAGCAAACCTCTTCGAAAACGAACGTTTTTTTTATACATTTTCAGTTTCGAAAACTCTAAGGTCACAATAGGCGTTTTTTATACAACCAATGAGAAATATAGATCAGTAAGGCAAATTAAACAACTCCGATCATACAATACATTGTAGATCATGATCCGGATTCCGATAATAAGCAGCAAACATCTTCGAAAACGAACGCTTTTTTATACATTTTCAGTTTTCGAAAACTCTAAGGTCACAATAGGCGTTTTTTATCCAACCAATGAAAAATATAGATCAGTGAGGCAAATTAAACAACTCCGATCATACAATACATTGTAGATCATGATCCGGATTCCGATAATAAGCAGCAAACCTCTTCGAAAACGAACGTTTTTTTTATACATTTTCAGTTTTCGAAAACTCTAGGGTCACAATAGGCGTTTTTTATCCAAGCAATGAGAAATATAGATCAGTGAGGCAAATTAAACAACTCCGATCATCCAATGCATTGTAGATCATGATCCGGATTCCGATAATAAGCAGCAAACCTCTTCGAAAACGAACGTTTTTTTTATACATTTTCAGTTTTCGAAAACTCTAAGGTCACAATAGGCGTTTTTTATTCAACCAATGAGAAATATAGATCAGTGAGGCAAATTAAACAACTCCGATCATCCAATGCATTGTAGATCATGATCCGGATTCCGATAATAAGCAGAAAACCTCTTCGAAAACTAACGTTTTTTTTACACATTTCCAGTTTTCGAAAACTCTAAGGTCACAATAGGCGTTTTTTATCCAACCAATGAGAAATATAGATCAGTGAGGCATATTAAACAACTCCGATCATCCAATACATTGTAGATAATGATCCGGATTCCGATAATAAGCAGCAAACCTCTTCGAAAACGAACGTTTTTTTTATACATTTTCAGTTTTCGAAAACTCTAAGGCCACAATAGGCGTTTTTTATCCAACCAATGAGAAATATAGATCAGTGAGGCATATTAAACAACTCCGATCATCCAATAGGTACATTATAGATTATGATTGCTTAATAATAATAAATAATAATTAACAGATTAATGTACAGCGGTTGTTTTGCAAACCAATGACATTAAAAGTTCATCTGGGTAAAATACAAAAACCACTAATGCAAGCGCCTTGCAGACGTCAATTTGTTGAAATATTCAAAACGTCCACAGAAAGCAGAGAAATAAATTTTTTTTCCCGATGTAACAATTAAATTGGTGCATAAGTCTCCAACACTGCATTCTTCTTTAGAAACGTCAAACGAAATCTAATCGGATCTCCGTGTGAAAGCGTCAAGTAGTTTTTGAAAACTCGTTATAACATACACAACACACCCTTTCAAATAAATTAAACTCCAGAATGGTACCACTGTTCATTACCACATATCACACAGACATAACATATCTCCTAGGTGCCATGCAAACATCGAGAGATATTCATGGAAAAATACAGTGCGTTCACGACAACCATTTTATGTGTCTCCTTCTTCTTCCCACCACTATCCCACCATAGTCGAACACAAAAACAATTTTTGCTTGAAAAGAATGACCTTGGGTGTGTATTTTCTGCGCAAAAACTTACGCATACAAACCACCGCAGATTAAAACAAAACAAAAATCATATAGAAAATATAAAAAAAAAATAAAAGTGTATGCCTACGCGTAACCACAGCTGATTGACGCAGAGATTTCAAATTCTTCGACTTGCTGACGCCACACGTAAACTTAAAGTTTTCGAATACATTTGGTTTTTTGTTCTTATTTTGCGTTGTTACAGTTTGTTTTTTGTTTGTTTGTAGGTTGAATACAAATCAACAATTTAACGACCTATTTTCGGTTTCCCTCTGTCGACAAAAGCGCCGGGTTTTTTCCCTTGATTTTTGTTTGGTTTGTTTTCTATGTGGAACGCAGTAATTGTAATTACAATTTCAAACGGATGGGGACATACGATCAAAGTCCAAGCTTTTTCAAAAAAAAAGCCAATCATTCATGTGGGACTATATAGGTAGGCAAATCAAATAACAGACCAATCAAAATAGATATTCGTGGTGTGTATGTATTTATTCGGTTTCTGTTGCTTATCTTACACGCACAAATGAATGGAATTTTCAAAAAAAAAAAATAAACAAGAAAAACGCTTTTTGAATGAACTATACCGAGCACCAAACAAAAAAAAAGTCTTTCTCTTCGAACACAGCCACCGCGCAGAGTGCTGCCATATTGTGTTGCATTTGAATGAAAATGCGGTTAAGTTGAAATTCCAGAAAAAATTCCAAACAAGTTGTTGTTCTCTGCCCCGTGTCAGAGAGCGTGGAATGTGGGAACAGAATCGCATAGAGCTTGTTGTATAGCGTGTGCCCCCCGAAGACCACCCCCCTTTTGACGTTGCAAGTGGAAAATGAATGCAAAAACAAAAAAAAAATCAATAGCGCAGCAGCCAACAGATGAAAGAAGACTCAGTAAATGGAGGATAAACATTGAAGACGAAGAAGAAGAAAAATGTCTTATTAGGCACAAGGCCTCTTCTGCGACTGTTGCTGGTTTGTTGGAGATTTGCTGCTGCTGGGGCTGCCGTTGCTGCTTCAAATTGTGGAATGCAGTGTTGTACCCTGTACATTTGATATGCGTCTTCGTCGTCGTCGTTGTCTCGCAACAAATAGACTTTGGTCTGTGACCTTAGCCGCTCTGTGCTCTGTTTTGATTCTGTTTGCCTGGCTGTGTATTGTATCTGTGTATCTACGACTGCATCGCGTTGTGTACATTTGTTTATTCAATTCTCTGACCCTCTTCTCGTTTTATTTCTGTTGTTGATTGTCTTCGTTGAAAAGGTTCATGAGAATTCCACTTGAGTGGGAAAACAAGAAAAATGCTATTTTTAGCTCAGAGACAAATCTGGATTAAGTACATTCCACAGAGGTGAGAATCTAACAAACAAGGTGTGTATATGACCTAGGAGTCGCATAGAATTCATGAGAAATCTTATTGATTTTGCAACTCTAACACAAATGCTGTGCCCCTATACCATTGCATTCCAGGTTTTGTTTTTTTTTTTTCTGAAAAAATCCAGAAAAACCACGTTCCACATGGAAGCAACCACTAAACCGTAGTTCGACCTTAAGACCTTCCTTACATTCCTCTTCTATTCTTGGCTAACGATTACATTCTATTTTTGTATAAAAGTCGTTTGCCTAATCCTGACCATAAAGCCCAAAAGATTACATTCCACAAGATAGAACTACATAAACACACCAGAACGGAAGAAGGAATAAACGCGCGCCTTACATGCAGAAAGTCAGGTTTTAAGAGAGAAGATAGCAGCAACGGCAAAAAGAAGGTTTTTGAACTATTCCCCCCTCCCCCTTTAAAAGCAACACAATCCACATGAGTTTTGTTTGAAGGAAAAAAGATTTGATTTTCCCGCCAAATGGCAGCCAGAAAACATAACAGAAAACAAGACCAACACACACACCAAACAACAGAAGGAAGAAAAACAACGACAGGAAAACGATGAAAGAATGTTGAATTATATAGTGGTTTG
This sequence comes from Rhingia campestris, assembly GCA_932526625.1. NCBI lineage: Eukaryota > Metazoa > Arthropoda > Insecta > Diptera > Syrphidae > Rhingia > Rhingia campestris. The sequence continues at coordinate 21,910,714 of OW052184.1, forward strand.
GAATGGAGAGATCACAACACACCGAGTTGAGTGTCTCCTCTCGACTTGCATTAGCTGCCGAAGAGAATGTGTGGCGATGGTAGGAAGCAGCACATATACAGACAAAAAAGGATCAATGACATTAGTGTTGTTTTTTTTTTTTTTTTTGGAGATTTTTTTTTTATTATTATTTAGCCAATAAAGCCGTTTAATTGCTTTCTTTTATGGATTTTTAGTGACATTGATGTTGGCTTTTATGACCCTCGTTAAATGTAAATTGGAGGTGCAGAGACTGCAAAGGAACAGAACCTGATCGTGAAAGTTGATCGATCCTAGGTTTATATGGTCATTTGTGGATCATAATGACCTAAGTACATCTACCGAATAGAATTATTATTGACAATGCAGTTGGCATTAGAGGTGGCGTGTCCACTTACGAATTCCTTGAAGATTTTCCACAGCTGAGATTTTTGGATGCAGTAGAACAACAATAACAAAAGTTTGATTACTTCCCAGGTACAGAACAGGCTGATCGTGACAGTTGATCGATCCTAAGTTTTACCTTTTGATCTGTGGATCTTATGCACATTTAACGAATATTTGACGAATAAATTTTAAGGACAGGCCTGTGCAGTATTCAATAGGCGTATTCCACTTAGGGATCCCTTAGATATATTCCTTGGCTAAAGTTTTTTTGATTCAGGGGAACAACATTCATAGCAGAGGGGAACTTTTTCCCCCAAAACAGCGGTGTCCTTACATCGCAGTTCAAAAAAATGTTGAACTCCCTTCATGATACATATGAAAGGATGGAATGGATGGACAAATTAACAAACAGGATAGGGAGACGAATCCAACAAATGTTAGCATATTTCAAAACATTTCCGCTTTTCCATGAGACAAATTTTGAATAAATTATGTTTTGTGGAACACCCCAAATGTTGGCGTTTAAAACAAATGTTGGAATGTGCAAAGCAAAAACACATTGTTCAACATGTCTGGTTTTGTTTTTTTCTTTATAGTCTAGACACATGTTGTTTCACACATCTCTTGCTTTGACGATTTCCCACGATCGCCATGCACCTGGATTTTTGCATGTGCGTATTTTGAACAGACATGATAGTGTGAAGCAAGGGATGAGAAAAGCAGATGAATTCGATTCTTAGTTTTTAGTTCACTTTCTTGTAAGACGTTGGATAGACAAGTTGTGTTCATTGTTGAAAGTAAAATAAATAAAATAAACAATTATTTAAAGTAAAGTGTTTAATTCATATTGGTAATAATATTAATAGGTTATGGACCCAGTCTACGCCTAGTGCTAAGTGATTTAAATATGGATAAAATAAAAAGAAATATAAAGCCTTTTGATGGCGAGAAATATTCCATTTGGAAATTTCGTATAAGAGCACTCTTATCGGAAGTTGATGCTTTAAAAGTGATCGATAGTGAAATTCCAATTAAAATAACAGAAGAGTGGAAGAAGTGTGAAAGAAATGCAAAAGGCATATTAATAGAATATTTAAGTGATTCCTTTCTTGGCTTTGCAAGTGCGGAGTGCACAGCAAAACAAATATTTAAGAATTTAGATGAAATATATGAACGCAAGAGTTTGGCGTCACAATTAGCAATAAGAAAAAAATTGCTTTCTTTAAAGTTTAATAGTGAATCGACACTTTTAAATCATTTTCACGTCTTCGACGATTTAATTACGGAACTATTAGCTTCGGGAGCTAAAATAGAAGAAATGGATAAGGTTTCACATTTGTTAGTGACGCTAACAATGTCCTATGACGGTGTAATAACCGCAATAGAAACATTGTCTGAGGACAATTTAACATTATCTTTTGTGAAAACTCGGTTGCTTGATCATGAAATAAAACTAAAAAGTGATAATAGAGATACAAGCTCAAAAGTGTTGCATGCAGTGTGTACCAATAGTAATCAGAATAATACGTTTACGAATAAAAAAAAATAAATATAAATCAAAGTCAGTTCATAATAAATTTAAAGCAGTAATAAAATGTTATCATTGTGGAAAGAAAGGCCACATTAAAAAAGACTGCTATCTTTATAAAAAAAAATTAAATAATAAGAAACATCAAAGTGCAACAGCTCACGCTGCAACAGCTCAACCTGAAGGTTTTGCTTTTATGATGGGATCTGAGGCCACAATTAAAGAAATTGGAACCGTCTCATTCCTATTGGATTCTGGATCTTCGGATCACATAATTAACGATGAGAATCTGTTTGCTGACTGTATTAAACTGTCTGTACCAATCAAGATAGCGGTTGCAAAGTGCGGTGAATACATTTATGCAACAAAAAGGGGCATTGTGAGACTATGCAGCGAATTCCAAAATGAAATCACATTGGAGAATGTTTTATTTTGTGAAAATGTTCCACAGAATTTACTTTCTGTCAAGAGGATGCAGGATGCTGGCATGACCATCGAATTTAACACAGGAGGTATCAAAGTCAGTAAGGATGGGCAAGTAATAATTGATGGTAAATGTACAAATAATGTACCAATAATAAATTTTGAATTATCCAAGAAATTATTTGGAGCAAGTGTTGTCAGTTATAGTGATTATCGATTGTGGCATGAGAGATTAGGACATATTAGCAAAGGAAAGTTTTTAGAAATAAAGGGTAAAGATATGTTTAATGACACTAGCGTTTTAAATAATGTGCAGCCAGATAGTGAGTTATGCGAGGGTTGTATTAATGGAAAGCAACATAGGTTGAGTTTTAACAAATTTAAAAATAAAGATTATATAAAGAGGCCTTTGTATGTGATCCATTCAGATGTGTGTGGTCCGATAACACCTTCTACGATCGATGAAAAAAATTATTATGTAATTTTTGTTGATCAGTATACACATTATTGTGTGACTTATTTGATCGCTTGTAAGTCTGATGTATTTTCTGTTTTCAAAGATTTTATAGCGAAAAGCGAAGCCCATTTCAACTTGAGAATTGTCAATTTATATATTGATAATGGTAGGGAATATTTATCCAATGAGATGCGAAGTTATTGTGTTCAAAAAGGCATCAGTTACCACTTAACAGTTCCATATACTCCTCAATTGAATGGTGTGTCTGAACGCATGATCAGAACGATAACAGAAAAGGCTCGTGCTATGGTTAGTGGAGCAAAGTTGGACAAAAGTTTTTGGGGTGAAGCTGTGTTAACAGCAACATACCTTATTAATAGAAGTCCAAGTAATGCATTAAAGAATAATGCGAAGACACCATATGAAATGTGGCATGATAGAAAGCCTAATTTAAGATATTTAAAAGTATTTGGTTCGACAGTATATGTACATAATAAAATACGAAAAAGAAAATTTGATGAGAAATCATTGAAGGCTATACTTGTCGGGTATGAACCAAATGGATATAAATTGTGGGATGTGGAAACTGGGAAATTTGTGACAGCAAGGGATGTTATTGTTGATGAAACAAATATGATAAATTCTAGGACTGTGGTGAAAGAGAGAGCAAAATCTAAGAACTCTTCTAATGATATTGAATTCCCGAATGAGAATACGGAAATGAGATCTGATGATTTTATATCAGATGAACAGCCTAGTGGTGTGGAAACATGTAAAGAGAATGCCGATCCAGTTGACACTGGTGGAACTGTATTTGAGAATACAAGTGGAAACAATAGTCTATTGCCCGACTCAAAGTTGAATAGTAGGGAAATTGAAACTGAGATAAGAAGAAGTGATCGATTAAAGGAAATACCGCAGGTATCATATAGAGAAGACGATTCATTTTCCAATAGTTGCATAATAAATGCGCAGAGTTTAATTGATAGCGTTCCCAGTTCATTTGTTGAACTTGAAGGCAGAGATGATAGGTCATATTGGGAGGAAGCAATAAAGGAAGAGCTTGATTCGCATGTTCAAAATGAGACTTGGACTCTTGTACCGAAGCCTGAGAACAGGGGAATAGTAGATTGTAAATGGGTTTTTACAATAAAGCGTGATGAGTTAGGTAATCCAATTAGATATAAGGCTAGGCTTGTTGCACGTGGTTTCATGCAGGAATATTTGGTTGATTATGATGAAACGTTTGCTCCAGTCGCAAGGATTTCTAGTTTTCGTTTTTTATTGTCTTTTTCAAATCAGTTTGATTTGAAGGTTCATCATATGGATGTGAAAACTGCCTTTTTGAATGGCATACTGAAGGAAGAAATTTATATGATGGTTCCTCAGGGATTATCTTGCGATGTAGAAAAAGTTTGCAAGCTAAACAAAGCCATTTATGGCCTTAAGCAAGCGGCGAGATGTTGGTTTGAAGTTTTTGAACAAGCATTAAAGGAAAGGGGATTTGTGAACTCGGCTGTAGATCGTTGCATATATGTTCTTGATAATGGTGATGTACTAGAAAATATATACGTATTATTGTACGTGGACGATTTAGTAATTGCTACTGCAAATATAGAGAGAATGACAAATTTCAAGAGATATTTAATGTATAAATTTAGAATGACCGATTTACTTGAAATAAAGTATTTTATTGGAATTAGGGTTGAAAGACATGACGATAAAATAAATCTTAGTCAGTCCGCTTATATAAAGGATATTCTAAGGAAGTTTAAAATGAATGATTGTAAACCAGTTAGTACTCCACTTCCGAGTAAGCTAAATTATGAAGCTCTGGAGTTAGATGAGAAGTACGATGCACCATGTCGTAGTTTAATTGGCTGTTTGATGTACATTATGGTTTGTACTCGACCAGATTTGAGTACATCTGTCAATATCTTGAGTCGATATAGCAACAAGAGCAATAAGGAATTATGGCAATGTCTTAAGAGAGTTCTAAGATATCTTAAAGGTTCCATTGACTTAAAGTTAGTTTATGTAAGGAACTCACTCTATAAGGATGTGTTTACGGGTTATGTTGATTCTGATTGGGGTGGAAGTCTGACTGACCGAAAGAGCACCACTGGTTATTTATTTAAGATGTTTGAATCGTGTTTAGTTTGTTGGAATACGAGGAAGCAAAACTCTGTTGCAGCTTCATCTACTGAAGCAGAATATATGGCACTGTTTGAAGCTGTCAGAGAGGCATTGTGGTTAAAGTCATTAGTGAGTAGTATAAAGTTCGAATTTAAAGAGCAAATTAAAATATATGAGGACAACCAAGGTTGTATAGGTATAGCTAGTAATCCGTCATGTCACAAACGATCTAAGCATATCGACATAAAATATCATTTTACCAGGGAACAAATTGAAAATAAATCTATTTGTGTCAAGTATATTTCCACAGATTTTCAATTGGCCGACATTTTAACGAAGCCGTTACCAGCAGCAAGATTCGTCGCCTTGAGGAATCAACTGGGACTTTCGGTATAAATTAACTAAAATTCTTAAATTGTTTTTTTTTTTGGATTTAAGATGTTTTAATTGAATTTAAATAACGAATTGATGTACAATGAAATATTTTTTTGACTTTGGTCTGATTAGGTTTTTCTGGGTTTTCCTAATCCGTGCAACAAATGTTGGACCACTGTATTGTAATTTCCCAGATAACACAACTTGTCTTAATTGAATATAATTAGTATTGTAATAATTATAATTATCGTATATGAAATGTTTGTAATGATCAATGTATTTTTGAGGAGGTGTGTTGGAATGTGCAAAGCAAAAACACATTGTTCAACATGTCTGGTTTTGTTTTTTTCTTTATAGTCTAGACACATGTTGTTTCACACATCTCTTGCTTTGACGATTTCCCACGATCGCCATGCACCTGGATTTTTGCATGTGCGTATTTTGAACAGACATGATAGTGTGAAGCAAGGGATGAGAAAAGCAGATGAATTCGATTCTTAGTTTTTAGTTCACTTTCTTGTAAGACGTTGGATAGACAAGTTGTGTTCATTGTTGAAAGTAAAATAAATAAAATAAACAATTATTTAAAGTAAAGTGTTTAATTCATATTGGTAATAATATTAATAACAAACTCCACAAAATGCGTAAATTAGGTTTTGTGAAACTTATTGAACGATATTGTCAAAATGTAAAGATACGAAAATCGAGAGCATATTTTCCCCCATAATCCATGAAAGAAAAAAATCAACATTTTCACCATTGCATCTCAACTACGTCTTGTGGATCGTATTTCAAAAAAAAAATTAAATGAAAAATTATTTCATGTTTGCTTGGTTCTGGCATATAAAATAAATCCCCAATTGGCGGAAATGGTAATAAATTATTCGCCATCATTTTAAAAATCCTTGTAAATATATTTTAATTTCGGCAGTAGGCGTTAAAATGGAGTAGAACCAAGACAACAAAATCCTTCGCTTTGAATTCGTTCAACTGCACAAAGATGTGCCCAGCTCCTTTATCAAAAACAATGTGTGTGTGGGCACCACATTTATAAATGTCAAGACACCCTAAGCATATAAATATATAAAAAATACCTACCTCGTTCTTCCTTCTTCGTCAGAAACAAATAAAAAAAACACTGAACACAAATAAGAGGACGATGAAGGAAAAATAAACCTACACACGCGACGAAAGAAGGTCAATGTGCGTCCAATTCTCCTACGTCCACAAAAAAAAAAATAAAACAAAATATTTCCAGAAGGATGTGGATAGTTATACTTATGCGTCGTACAGACGTTTGGGCATGACTCATCATCGCCGATGAAGTTATTGCCCTCTTTAGGATCATGGCCATATGCTACTAATTTATATGAAAACGACATGAATTTTTTGATTAGAAAAAAAAAATAAACAAAATAAAAGCACACGCACACACATCTGCCTTTTTCAATTGCAGGTGGATTCTAAAAGATCATCATCCATCTTTGGTTTGAAGGACCTCTCCAGGTGGTGGTGTTACAAAGTGAGTAAGCGTGCCCCTGGTTATGGTCCTTGTTCGCGCCAGTTTTGTTATGAATTTTTTTAAGTGCATTTCATGTCCCTTTGTTTATTATGTCTGGGGGTTATTGACACATTGCAATTTTATGTCTGCAGCAGTTTTTCTTTTAGGCGAGTCCTTTGTTCGTTAACTATCGAATTACGCCTCAAACTTCGAGTTGATTGGTTCGTTTTTTCTTGTAGAAATACACGACGGCGACCCATAAGGACGACAGATGTTTTTGGGTCTTCTGTTCCAATTTAAGTGTGGGTAAATACTCGTATTTGTACTCGATTAACGAAAAGAAGCCGATGCCCTGACTTTTCTGTTAAACAAAACATTGTGCATCTGCTCCTTGAATGCATGGAGAAATACACATACAGACATCACCTGGCTTTGTTATTCACTTGAATCAAGAAGTTGTGACTTTTTTTTTTGTGGACCGCTTTTTGTAGACACGTTTGAGTCATTAGACTTGCGAGACTGGGTAGAGGGATATAATCCCTCGATGGGATCATTGATCTGGTTGGAAGTTTTTTGCGTGGTTGAAAATTTAGTGATCTTGTCAAAAAAAATAAATACCTAATGTTATCCAAAAAGGAACAAGAAGGATGTTTTTACTTGAAGAGATCATTGATCATAGGTAATACAACCCACAAGGATCACTGATCTTACAAAACAACTTTGTCTCTTCTAAACAAATTTGTTTTTTTTTTGTCTAGATCACATCTATCTGATCACTGATCTTGAGAAATGACTTTGATTAAAAGAACCACGCAAGGAGCTTCGAACCAGATCCAAGATCCCGTCAAGGGATAACCTCCTAAAAACAACTTTTCGCAGAAAAGACAAAATTATTGTTTTAGAAGATCAGTGATCTTTGTGGATTGTATTAGGTATTTTTTATTTTTTTTTTTTTTATAAGATCACCTAAAATCGACGTATCCTTACATAAAAATAAACTGAATTTCAAACTTCCAAATCTATTGGGTCATCCAAAAACAGCCACCTCACTATAATTGCCAGACGTCAACCAAACATTTTTGTTTAATCAACAATGCAAACGAAATCTTAATGTTTATTCGCAAAAAGCTTCAAGTAAACAAAAGTTTATGTGTCTTAAACAAAAAGGCGATAACATCGTCTGCATGCGTTTGCTAATTTTTATCTAATTCAGTTTACCCTGACATTCGTCTTGATCACTAGGCCATAAGATGATGAGTCGAAGGTTTTTTAAAAAGAAGGATCAACGATCGTTTATCAGAAGGCAAAAAGAGATATAAATGCTACCACTTCAGGTCATCGGTTGTTTGAAGTATAAGAAAACGAATTTTCTTTGTTATGAGTAGGTAAAACGCATGCCAACTGACAGATGTTGTTTTTTTCTTTACAAGGATCACCATTTAATGACGAACTCACGTGCGATCTGGTTGAGCATAGATACGATTCAGGTACCCGAGTTTTACACAATAGCATTTGTAAATGTGTAGCAAATCGAAAGGGATTTGGAGAACTTTTTTTAAAGAATTTGAAAAGAATTTTTAAATAATAGGTGATCGTGTGTGGCATATTGGAAACATCTGCAAGGACGTGATCATTTAAAAAAAATATCTTAGTATGAATAGAATGAATTTAAGAAGAGATGCACGTTATTTTTTTAAATAAAGATCACTGATCGTGAAACTGAACATTTTGAGGATGGAAGGGATTAGCTTATCAATTCAAGGAATTATAGCTCAGTTAGAACATAAATTCAGCGTTCTTGATACAAACAAGATCACTGATCGTGATTTGGAAAATCTTGAGCATGGAAGGAGGCAAAGCCTTCAAACAAAAAACAATTTAAAAAGCGTTTCAGCCTTTTTAAGAAACAAGATCACTGATCGTGAAATTAAAAATTGTAGAGAATAAAATGACATACCCAAAGAATGCTGAAATTTCAAATCCAAAATCAAGATCACAAGACAATCATTCCCAATCGAGTTGACAATCATTTGAATGCCACAACTATTGAAAAGAAATATTTGAAAACAAAAATCAAATACATTCCACAAGCCTGTTCTATTTCAAATGACCTTTATATAATTGTGATTTACAGTCTATAATGTGCGTAAGAATCTGTCTCATCACAGTCTCAATTACAAAAAATATTTACACAATAAATTCTACCCTTCACTGGGCTTTGTATCTTTTACGCTTCAATTAGTACAACTGGCTTAACGTACGTGGTGTGTGTGTTGTTTGTGTGTCCCCCCGGGAGAATCATCACGTAGGTTTCATATAAAAAAAAATTTAAACAAGTTTCTTCATCGTTTTCTTGTCTATCTTATCAAAGCAACACAATAGATACTTTTTCAAGAATAAGCTAGAAAGAGATGAAAAGCTGGAAGAATTTATGAATGAATTACACAAAATGTTTTGTAATTTCCTACATTCTTGCGCGTTTTGAATGATCGCCTGCCGTGAGTTGTGTGTGATCACTGATTACATGAATTGTTTTTTTTTTTTTTTTTTTTTTTGAAGGTAAGTTAACACTTTTGCGCAATGGTTTCCCCCCGCCGTATCTAAAGTACGCGCGTGTGCTCCGTATTCTATCAGGTTCGACACTTTTATAGTGTAAAGGCCTTATTATCTGTCGGTGGGTTTTATGAACGAGAAACGCATAAAAGAGGCGGGTAAAATGGGAGAAATGTGTGTGTCATAAGAAATGAAACATTCCAACTGAATGCTAGGTTTAGTGTTTTTATTATTACTTACACGTGTCGATGATCATTACACAAAATAAAATCAAAAACAACGAACGTTTTCTAAAAAAAAAAAAAAAAAACCGATCGCGCAGCGGCTCAAGTGTCATTGTTTCGTGATCGTGACGTGTTGTTATACAGAGAGAGATACTTAAACGAACCATACATTCCACCACAGCATATCATGATATACAAAATCAGTCAGTTTAATGATTCCTTTACAGTACGTATCTCTGCGAGACAATCAACTGCAGCAAAACACTGTGTCGAGTGAAATCGAACAGAAAACAAATTCCTCGACTTTGTTTGTCGGTTTGGAAACACCGTTTAGTAATTTACATTCCATAGATGGTAATCTTCTTAAATAGTATCTCACTTTTGACCGCCCCCACCCCTTGGATGACTACATCATCGACATGGTAGTCATTATGTCGTCGTCGTCATTCGAAAGAAATCCACACCAAAGAGGGTAACAGACAATATTGTCACACGCACTAGGCTCTAGGCTTCTGGCAGATGAATGTGGGTATTGGAGAGTTGATGACGAATATTACTTAATTAGATTTAATAGATTTGTTTGTGTCTAAAGCGCACACTATTTAACATTGATCGTCAGATTGAAGGAGAGAGCGATCAGGAGAGACAACGATAAGATCCACAAGTTTTGTTTGCTCTCTAATGGCCATGTAGAAAGCAAAATTGTTTTTTTTTTTTTATAATTGATACTGAGATAATGAGCGTATGTTTTTCTATTTCGTACAAAAAATAAAAAATACATCAACACGAATAAAAAAAAAATGAAAAATAATTTCATTTGATCATGAAGTGTGATCGTGTTATAAAAAAAAAAATCTACGCATAAATAAATACGATCAACTCTGGTGTGACTATCTATATACACTACAGAGATTACGTTTATTTGTTGTTTGCGTTTTTTTTTCTTCCTTCTCGGCGTTTGTTGTTTAACCTTGTTTATTACAATTTGTAAGAATTTAAATGAAAAACAAGAAAAAACCGAATGTGGATCGTATTTGAAAATTTGTTATAAAAAACCATAAAATCAAGAATAAGACTGTTGAAACTTACTTGCATATTCTCGTTTGGTGTGAACATCCATTGCCAAATAGACGGTACTGAAACTTCCCTCACCGATAACTTTGCCAAAGACAAAGTCATTGGGTGATCTCTTTGGTGGTGTTGTTCCTGTTGTTGTTGGTGGCGTGGATGATGTTGATGATGATGCTGACGACGATGATGTGGATGTACTTGTTGTTTTTATTGGTGATGATGATGATGATAATTTATTGGAGTCTGTTGTGAGATTTGTTTTTCCATTTTGTTGTTTGTTACGCGAACAAGTCGTTGTAGCTGTGTTGATTGCTGATGAGCATGATGTTGTTCCTAGAAAAAGAAAACAAAAAAAAATATATTAATTTAAATAATTTATAGAATTGAGGGGCATTAGTTTATTAAATTTATTTGTTTGTGAAAAATGTAGGAAAAAATGTTATTATTATGATTTCTATTATGTTTCATGGAAACAAAGTTTGTGGAACGGGTTTATTCCAAATATTCGAATACGTTCCACAAAAATGAAGAGTGAAGTATTTTTTATAAAAGTAATGAAATTTGAAGTGCTTTTTCATTTATTTTGAAGAACATAATGAATAATGATATTCAACGTGATTTTACATTTATTTTTAGGAATATTGAATTAGGATTTAGAACTTTTTTGTGTGGAACAGGCTGATTTCATAAGTTCCACAAAAATGAAAAGTGAAGTATTTTCATTATAGTAATGAAATTCAAAGTGATTTTTTATTTATTTTGAATTTTGGAATTAACATAATTATCTCCCAATGTTTGTCGATCAGAAAGATTTTAACGGCAATTGAAAGCTCATTCATGTTGTTAATGACAAACAGAAAAGGAACCAAAAATATTTTATCTACTAAATTTGACAAACGTTATTTATTCTGCGAATATTGAATTGTGTTTTAAAATTATAAACCATGAAAGTTCTTTCAAAGTATGTTGATCAAGAAAATTCATTTATTATTATGTTTATGTTTTTTATTATGTTTAGGATGAGGAAAAAAAACAACCTAAGCAACAAAATTGAATATCATTGCCAACAAAAAAAAAACCGCACTCAGTTCCACAATTGACCACCCCTTTTGCCAATCAATTTAAAAAAAAACTACCATCACCTGTCAGAAACTTACCATTTGTAGCTGTCACTGTTCCTGCTGTCAACACTGTCGGTACTACACTCATTGTGTCAACTACTGTCGCCGATGCAGCACCACACCCGCAAACACTATTTCGATGTGACTGTTGCTGATGGTGACCACCACCATACCGGCTGGAGTTATTTGTTGTATTTGATGATGCTACTGTTGATTGGGTTGCTGATGTCGCCATCATCAATTGTTCTTTCATTTTTTCCAATTCCGAGAAATTACTTTCATTCAGCGAAACGGGTGTGGATTTTTCTTTTGGCATAGCTGGCATTGTGCTGCTTAAAACTTGTTGTTGACCGTTTATCTGCAAAAAAAAAAAATTTTGTTGTCAAAAATGTTGTAGTATTTGAAATTCACAAAAAAAAAGTAAAAGAAGTAATCATTGACAAACTGTTAGCATGGGTCAATAACTCTTTAAAAATGTACGCAGGAGCTTATTTAAAAACAAAATCTCATTCCATTTTGGTTGATCGCCAAATTCTAAGAATTCGTATACTCCATGGAATGCCAATGACCTAATAGACCGAAAATATTTTTTATTCATCAAATGGAGGGGGTGCTCTTAAGCTCATTAGACTCGAGAGAAATCACATCACAAGTGATTGGTTTTCAATTATTTTTTTTTTTTTCGTGTGTGGAATGTATCTGTAAGTGATTTCTTTTTTTCAGTCTATTTTAAGTTCAATAAACGTTTCTTTTTTGATCAATCACAAACAGGTCAATTGTTAAATAGGTAATGAGAGTTTTCAAGAGTAGCCGGTTTCTTTTTTTTTATAACTTCTCTTGGTATCTTGATAGCATGTGAGAAGTTTAGATAGTTTAGCATTTGAATGGTTAATAGAGGAAGTTAACAACAAATTAGAAAAAAAAGGCCACAATATGAAATAAAAAAATTAATCACGAGGCCAATAAAAATATTTGTTGTTGTCGCGTGATTTAAAATGCGTTTGTTATGGACTAGGTGCTTTTTGTTATCACGAAAGGTTTATTATCAACGCGGGGAATTTCATTGATTTCATTGCATAGGTATTTAGCGATTGGAAAGATGTGATAATTGAATGGGTAATGGTATTTATTTAATGAAATCTTTTTCAATATAAAGGGAAGGGGGTGAAATGGATTTAATTGAACCTCTTAAATAACTTTGGGTAGAGAAAAATAGAAGCCGACCATGGTTTGTGAATAAGTGTCACCATGATTTACGATAAATTTTATTTTTTGAACTAATTTATAGAAAACCTTTATTATATTTAAAAAAAAAATACTTTAATATCACTTACAGTTTCTTTTTCAATAAAAAGTTATTCAAGCAGCTTTTTAAAAGCTTTTAAGAGCTAGTACCGACAGTGTTGACAGCAAATGATGGATCATTAGTATTATCACTTATCAGCCTTGTTTTTACAAAGTAATACATCTCTTCAACATTCAATTATTACTTATACATAGTTGAACACCATTTTGCATTTGCGCATTAAGCTTTTACAAAGCTTTTCGTAATTAATAATGCTCAAGTTGATAATAAAAATGTTGTTAGATTAGATCTCAGGAATGTATGCAGCTTTATGTTAATTTTCTCAATATAAAAATCTCATTAAACGCTTTTAAGCTCTTTCAAAATATAAGCTTTCTTAAAGCTTTTTAATTTTTGTTACTTTTAAGTTGCGAATACAATATTTAGATCTCAAAAATGCATACCATTAACTTTCAATTAAAAAACCTCATTAAAAACGTTAAAACTTAACAAAGCTTTCAAACTTCTAAAAGCTTTTTAGTGCCATTTAATTAAAAATTTAATTTTAATCTTAAAAAAAACCTGAAATTTATTATGTCACATTGACAAAGCTGTCAGATTCAAAAAAATATTTGTTCCTATTTTTGGCGGCCATAAATAAATTTGTCAAACTCTATGCTTGATTTGATAGGGGAGAAACATAAATAGATTCCACAAACTAACAATTGTGCATATATTTTTGGTAGAAAGCATTTCAAAGGCTAACAGTAGATTAGATTACGGTACGGATGGAACGTGTCCGATTGCTATACTTATCGCTGCGTTTTCACAATTATTGTTTGAGATAAAGGCTCATTTGTGAGGGTTTGTTTTTTATGGATACGGTGATATGTGAGAGTATTTTTTATTGATAAGAAATGTGCAAATGGACAGTAGGTATTTGTTTTTTTTAGTGAATAATAATTGATGATAGAAAAACACTTTCGGAAAATCCACATTTTTTTAATCTCTATTTGAAGGATCACCTATGTAGTTGTGGAAAGTTTAAATTAGTGTACCCAGTCCAAGATGCAGCAATTTTTTTAAAAAGTGAACCCTCCATTTTTTTTTTTAGACATTCCGAAAGAGAGGTGAATTTATAAGTGCCCTGAGATGAATTCAGATATTTATTGGCACAGCTCTTATTTTTTTTTAGCTGTGTACCTATTCGTAGAAATTATGGATCCCGTATCTAATTGAAAGCTTACTTGGTGTGCCGTCAAATGTCATTCTTTAGTAACTCAAATTCATGCCAACTATGGCGCTACAAAATATCAATGACGTGAATTATGCGTATGTGCTGTGAATTTTAAGAGTTACGACAGGAATTTATCCATTTATTTATTAATTTGGCTAAACTCTATCTGAACTGTCAATCACATTTGCGTTAGTTGTTTGCAAGTGATGCCAATGCACAATTTACAAATTTAAACATAACGCTGTCACTAATTATGTAAAAACGTACTTATTACATCCATATTTACCGCATAATGACAGTATTAATATTCAAAAGTTGATAACAACTAATTCCCAGTTATTTCTTGTTGCAGCTTTGTTAATTTTTACCAAAACATAACTTTAATTCTTTTTAATTTTCATTTAATTTCACTCCAAACTAAAATGCTACCGTCCAAAGAAACAACACGTACTACATTGGATCCAGAGGTGTCAAAATACCTGTCAGCCACAATTAACTACCTACTTCAACTGTTGACGAGTTATGCCACGTCTTTTTGTCAAAATGCAGTTGATTCACCAAGTTTATTTAATTTTAACAAATGTAAGACTCCGCACGATTGGAAAACCAACACCCGTGAACCGTTCAACAACACAACCCAACCCATACTGCATTAGATCCTGAGGTGTCAAAAAAAAACTGTCAGCCATAATTACGTCAACTTTCAACAAGTGATGCCAATTTTTTCATAGATTTTCACAATTTTGTTGGAGATATTCAATATTCTTTTAGAAAATAAAACAATTGTAAGTACCTAAACGCTAATCTCTTCCGCCAGACTAATAAATGTCATGTCGCATTCAAAAACAGAAAAACAAACTGTCAACATCAAACGATTATAAATAAATACCAAACATTTCAATTCCAATAATTATCCCACTTAATCTTCAATTTTTAAAGACAAGTAAAATAAAGCTTAAGAAATCCTAATTGCATATAAATCTTTTGACAGGTTAAGCCGTTTTATTTTTTATTTTATTTTTTTTAAAGATAAAAATGTCAAATATAAATAAGAAACAAAAAAACATTTAAAAAGAAATTGTCTCCTGGTATTTATTGAATTTTAAACTTTCGGAAAATTTCAAAAGACACCCAACACAGAATCAAACGAAGCACATACACATGTCTATATTTATTAACATTACCGGTCTATGGTGAATATTTTGTTGACATTGACGTAGAATCAAAAAAAGAAAGAGGTCGAGTGAATTTATTCACGAAATGGGATTGCTAATAAAAATGAAAAAGAAGAAAACAACAAATGAAAGTCATTGATGGGATATTAGATGGCAAAGAGGCACTTTCCCTCTTAAAGGAGCGTGATTATAAATAAATCAACCCGTCTAGACGAAATATTTTTAAAAAGTTTTATTTTTTTTTTTATTTTTGTAAAAATAAAAATTATCTGTCGACGTATGGTCACCCCTTTGATGTGGCTGGGCGGTCATTCCACAAAAAACCACGTCGTTTGCATGTTTGTTTCGATTTTATTCCTTTGATTTGTTATCATTGCGAAAATTAATACACCCACACGTCATGAGTTTATAATTTTATTCAGGAGCTTTCAAAGAAAACCTGTAGCTAGGCAATTTTACAAAAAAAAAATGTTTGCATGTCCTTCTTTGTTATTTATTTCTATTTTCTATTTAATTAAAAAAATAAAACATTTTTAAGCATTATGTAAATGAAAAAGAAAGGACAACCACTTTTTGAAACAAATAATATTATCTTATGAAACATTTACAAACATTTATTTATTTTTAAATTAGTTTTTCAATGGCATTCGTTGATTTACATTGAAACTTGTTTTTCTTTTTGCTTTGCTTTATTTTTGTGTGTATAATTTAATTTTGTGTATAACGTCACTAACGGTATGGATAGACACCTACATTGAAAACAAAAAAAAAAACTGGGGGGTGTATAGGTACATACATTTTTTTTTTTTGATAATGGCAACAAGACTGCGACTGTTGTTTTCCCTTCACTTTTTATCCACCAAAACTGGCATTTTTTCGAAATTAAAAAAAAATCGCACTTTTTTATTGCGGTAAAATCTACAAGTGCAGTACCAGCTCCTTTCAAAATTGAGAAAAAAAAATAATAATCACATACACAAACAACACTTCACTTAAGATGGTTATGTGTTGAGAAAGACACGATTGAAACGCGGGAGCGCAAACGAGATAGCCGAATGGAATTCTTTTTCGAAAATTATTTTTTATTTCTTGTCACTCTAGTTGGGAAAAATACATTTTTTTTTTTCAGCGACAAAAGTCCTTTGACATAACTATTTTTTTTTCACGAATTTACATTCCCCGACCAGAACACACTTATCACTAGATGGCGTTTGTTTTTTTTTTTTTCTAAAATTTATTTTCCTAAGATACAATTAATTAAAAATAAAAATTTTTCTAAGAGGGTTTATCCACGAGTACATGTGTTTGAAAAGGGGGGAATTTTGTATATTTATTTTTCTCAACTGCCGAAAAAGTGGGAGATATTCGTTTTAATTTAGTTACTCTCTCTCTCAATCTTTGTGGATGATGAATAGGAGGAGACTTGGCGAAAAGGTCATTTCATTTTCAAAATAGGGGAAGTTCAGCGAGTT
Organism: Rhingia campestris; assembly: GCA_932526625.1. NCBI lineage: Eukaryota > Metazoa > Arthropoda > Insecta > Diptera > Syrphidae > Rhingia > Rhingia campestris. The sequence goes on from OW052184.1 coordinate 21,927,677, forward strand.
CATTTTCTGTGGACATTCCAGGCGATGAATGGTAGAGAAAGAGAGATTAATTGAAATCCACAAACCCAGTTCTCTGAGAAACAGCGCGTAAAGAAGAACCAGACAAAAATATTCATAGCACAACAGAATATAGTAGCAAAGAGGAGATTGCAATTAATTTGAAGGAAAGATGGAAGAAAAACAAAACAGATAGGTGGCTGGCTCTTTGGCTAGATGTGGAATTTTTCTCTTTTGGCGAAGAAAAAAAAAAACAAAAGAAGAAACACGAAAACAACAAAAACAACTTCAAAACATTACAAGTGAAAGGTATTTGAACGGGAGTTTTTGTCCGTTTGTGTGGTTGCTACGGTATGTAGGCAAATTAGAGAGGTAGAGGAGGCAGGCTTTGCTGGTTATGAGATTAAATGGAATTTGGCCGTTTTGGTAACCTTTGAACCGATGAATTTGGAGCAGTAAGAGTTGGGAGTCTTGAGAGAAATGGTTTTGAGTTGAAGTTTTTTTTTTTTTTTTAACATAAAATAGCCTTTAGCAATCAGATTTTAAATGATTAAGGACACTTTTTTTTATAAACTTTGAGCCCCATAAGGAGCAACGAAAAGATTTGTGAACTTGTTCGTTTTTATAAACTTTGAGGTTGGTTCATAAAGATTGACGAAAAGACTTGTAAGTGTGTTCGTTTTTATAAACTTTGAAGCAACAAATTTAAACAAAGTGTTGCAATCAGGACATGTGCATCAAACATTTAAAAAAAACATTAAGTTGGGTCTTTAAGCCTAGCTCTTCTCAAAATTGTTGATGCGAATTTTTTACTTTTTAATAATTTTCAATCGATTTGGAATTGAAATTTTGAGAAGTCAGGCATGTCAAAGAGGTGAAATAATTTTTGGTTTTGTTATTGGCCGGATTGAACCTCCTCGGTCTATAATCCCACATTTTATCCTGGTGAGACCTTCCCATAAGGTGGAGAAAAAACTAAGTCAGGCATGTCAAAGAGGTGAAATAATTTTTGGTTTTGTTATTGGCCGGATTGAACCTCCTCGGTCTATAATCCCACATTTTATCCTGGTGAGACCTTCCCATAAGGTGGAGAAAAAACTAAGTCAGGCATGTCAAAGAGGTGAAATAATTGTTGGTTTTGTTATTGGCCGGATTGAACCTCCTCGGTCTTTAATCCCACATTTTATCCTGGTGAGACCCATAAGGTGGAGAAAAAACTTTTTGGCCAGTAGTTTATCACATCTGACCTACTCATAGCTCGATCTAATAAAATTAAAATTCGAGTGCAAACATTTGAGGATTGATAATGGCGATCAATTAAGAAAACGCGCCATTTAAAGAAGGCAAGGTAGGTATTTACGATTAATAATAAAATTTACGTTTTTGTTTATTTTTTAAATCAAGTCTTGGTTCGCAACGAGATATTGTGAAGGCATTCTTTGTGTTGAAAGGTTGTTTTTGTAAAATCACTTCCGTGGGACTAACTCAGGCTATACAGGCTAAACACGTTTAATTTCCTCTCAACTACGTTTCAAAAGGAATTGTTTTTTTCAAATCACAACTTAATTTGCAAAGGCATACTTCATCTTGGAAGGTTATTATTGTAAAATGACCTTATAAGCTCTTGTGCAAGTAAACTCGGGTAAGTTTTTGAAGGCCTTTTTTTTAAATCCGGAATTCCAGAAAGATACTGTGACGCCTAATTTTATTTTCGGAGATTGTGCTGGTAAACTGGCATGTAATCAAAAGTTTAAATCTTAAGATTATTAAGGCGTTAGAATGTGGTTTTAAAAACATTAAATCAAATCATGATGACTTTAGTTTTGACCTATGGAGGTTTTATAAAATTTCCCAAAATCGGTTAAATACTAGAAAAGCATCATGCGCTATTTTACAGAATCATGATTCTCAACATTGGACGCATAGTTTTTGATTTTTTCCAATATTCAAAAAATTATGAGACAGGTATTTATTTGTACCTAAAATAAAGTTGAAGCACAAAGTTATTGAGGAAAAGGCTTAGGACTTTCATGCAATCTATATATATAAAAATGGATCTTGGTTTGTTCGGATGCCTAAAACTCGAAAACGACTGGACCAAATTGGATACTTCCTTCTGCGGATTTGTTCGTAATTGCTCCGCGAAGGTTTAGGAAAAAAGAAAAAATTGAAAAATTCTCAACAGGTGGCGCTGTAGGCGGTCATTCCATTTGATAATGGCAAAACAACGTTTGACGGGCCAGCTTGTAAAATATATAAATGAATAACTAGGGAATTATTTAAACTCTGGCATTTGTGACGTGTCCTAAACTGTTTTTTTTTTTAATTCGGGGGAATAACTTTTCAATTTTGACGAAATCACCTGCATACCTATGCGTCCTTTTTGACATAAAGGTTTACTGATGTAGGTAAGTTAGTTTCAAATTAAATTTATTAAAAAGCTCTTCTAAGAGTGGTTACTAAAACTCATAAATGACGAAATATGTTTCTAGAGGCACATAGGTGATTCAACATTTGAAATCAGACCCAAAGGACTGTCTCCAATTGAACTTAATAGAGGTTTGGAGAGGTCTTCCAAATCTTCTGCGAAATACATTTTTCAATGTTGGTAGTTCAAAATTTGAAATCAAACCCAGAGCTTATGCCAGAGCGGTTGCTCACAATCATAAATTTCAAAACATATTTCCCAACGTAGGCAGCTCAAAATTTGCAACAAGACCCACCAATTTAATTTTTCCTAAACAATGTCATGGTGAAATTGGAAATTTCGTACATTTTCGTCTCAAAAATGTCTGTCCTTCATTTTATCAACCATCAATCTTGGAATTTGACATAGAAGTCGGGTCAAATTTCTCAAATATTTCTTTAAACTTAAATCTATTAAAAAAAAAACTCTACAATCATTTTTTTTTTAACAAATTGTAGCTTCTATGCTTTTATTGATTTACAAAAAAACTCTACAATCATTTTTTTAAACAAATTGTAGCTTTTATGCTTTTATTGATTTAAAAAAAAATTGTGAAAGTTATTGCAAGTTTCGTACGAAATTCGAATGATTTTCGAAATCGGCTATGAATGATGGTTGCTGAATACTTTTTTAGTAAAAAAATAAAAACGAGAAGAAACTTTAAAAATTTGTTTACTTGTGAATACCATCATAATAAGTTATATTTCCACCTTCGTCATAAATTACCAATCTCTCAAAATTTGTGGTGACGAATTTTTAAATTACCATTTTCATTATTATTATGAATTTATATTTAAAACCATGAACCAACTATTCCGCTAGATAATTAATTATTTCTCATTATGAATTTATATTTTTAAATATGAACCAACTATCTCGCTAAACAGTTAATATTTATTCAGTCATTTTTATTTTTTCCCTCTTCGAAAACTTTTCGAAAATGCTCATATTTTTAAATAAACGTCTCATAAACTAATCCTTTTTTTAAAAATAATAATCAGGTAAATATCAGCCAATTTTGTTAATCCAATTTATGTTAAGACCTCCTGTTTATTCATTAATCATTTGTTTAGAATCTGACATTGAAATATTAGATAAAAAAATTCAAAAATAATAATTTTTCTCATCAAAACATATTAAGCGGGAAAACATTTTACATCTTTATATTTTAAAATTCAGAAAAATATTAATAGGCAGTTTGTCAAAATGTATAATTGCTTAGGATTTATTAAAAAAAAAACATCCGCTAAAAATTATAATAAATTAAAACGAAACATTTTTCTTCAAATTTTTTCAAATTTAAAAAGCAAATTTCGAAGACAGTTTTGCGGTGGATTAATTAAAAAATAAATATCCAAAACACAAGTATTATTTTTATTTATTGTATAAAATATCCTGTCATATCTCACCTTAATTGATTTCACCTTACGGACAACAAAATTGTTGAATTCATTTAACCAACTTTTACATTTCATGAGGAGGCCTTAAGTGTTAACTCCAATTTGCACGAAAAATAAAAAAAATAAATAAAAATTTATTTTTTCTTAATTTGAACAGACAATTCCGCACATTAAAACTGTGACGGGATATCTGTTACACTGACACGAGAAATAAATCACTTGACACTTTGTTTTTTTTAAATAAATTTTTCCTTCACTTTTATCCACTTTTTTTTAATTTTTTTTTAACGAGGACACTTTTTTGTTATTTTATAAACATTCAGTTTAACAAATTAATATTTGTTTGATATTTTTTCACTTTTTGTGAATTCATTTCAATAACACAAAATAAATGCAATTTTTGTTGGTATACTTTCAATTGCAAAACAAAAGCACAAAAAAATAACACAAATGGATTTTTTTTTATTTTTGTATCTGAGAATAAAAGTGCAATGGATCCGTTGAACACGTCCGCGACGATCAGAGCCAACGAATAAACTGTAAGGAATTGAAATTTGAGTTCGCGTATATTTTACTATTTTGAAAAACTTCTTCGTATTCAACGTTTGTTTTGCTTTTTCTTTTCGTTTTTGTGTGTATGCTGACAATGGAATGGAAGTGGAGGAGATATAGATAGAGAATTCACTGCGCTCTCAATTTGGGTGGATTTTTTCTTACACGAATGCAGTTACTCGACACTGGGGAATTTTGTGGAACATTGTGGAAGTGGGAATTTATTGTTATCTCTGTCTGTTGTTTGGGTCTTGGGTATTGCCTTTTCAATTCGCAAGTATTTTATCTCTCTGCTGTTACGTACGATGATCATGATGATGAAATAAAATGGCTGTTTTCATGAATGGATTTCATTCACGAAAAAAACTATTTTTGTTTTCAAAATAAAAAAGATAAGTTCCACAATTTATTGGTTTAATCTAAATTGATTAATAATATGCTGGTGGTTAATGTTTTTTGATTGAATTTGATTTTAAATTATCTCCTGTACAGTCCATACACACATCCCCGCCGTTAGAGAGTAGACCACATCAAATTAGATTAAATCTTCGCTCACGTTCCACAATTCATTTCCCCTTCATCAACTGGTATTTTTTTTATTTAAAAACAGAGCGATTGAGTTCGCCAGAGAGACAGAATTTCGGGTGAAAATAAAATGAAAACAAAAACAACAATTACACGAAATCATCATCGGGATCGGACTCGAAGTATCGGAAAAACAAACACAAGAATGAAAATGAAAAACCCCTGTAAATTGTGTTGGTGGGAAAATCACACACAACACTCGATTGTCGCGAATGATGGTGCACAGGCAAATTTACGAAGAAAAAACCCGAACAAAACAAAACAAAATAAATAATCGTTTGAGGGACGCGCTGTTATTATTGTTTTTTTTTTGTTTTGTTGTTGTTTGATGTGTGTTTCGTGTTCGTTCGTTCGTCTACCTTTTTCGTAGTCGAGTTGTTGTCGTTTTGCCTCTCCTCCTCCCATACACTGTCTGTTGTATGCTGCGTTTTTCGCTATATTGCTTTGCTGTTGTAGATGTTTTTGTTTTGGTTGTGTGCTTTGGAAGCAGCAAAGAATTTGAGTAAAATACCGTTGGTCGGGCTGCGCGCGCTTTGCGCTTGCTATTGATGGCATAAAAATGGAGGTTTTGGTGATAGTCCTCCAGCTGCAGCAAACACCATACCAGTGCCCCGTTGCACAGTGGTGCCAAATTTATTAGTTCGTTCATGAATTCATAACTCTTGAACCGTTAATGATTTTTTAATAATTTTTTAAATCATTAATTTTTTCTGGAGGTAAGTACCCAGTGATCCCAGATTGCGAAAAAAAGACGCCATGCAAAATGGGAAAACTAGGAAACATGTTTCAAAAAGGCTTAACAGTAGGTAGATGGGTAGAGTCGCCTGTTTCCGAACATCCCCAGTTCTCGAACACTTTTAGCAAAAGTCGTTATATTATCGTTAATTTATCGTTTCTGCTTTTGTTTCACAGCACACTTGTTCGTATACATATTCCTTTTTTAATTACCTTACACAAATGTTGCAGCTAACGGGTGATTTTTTAAGAGGTTTAGAACTTTTTTAAAAAAAAAACACAAAAAATTCGAAAAAATGAATGCAATATTTATTTGAATCGATAGTTTGAACCTTGCAATTTAATGTTTAAAGATAATTTCATGCAAATGTTGACCGCGGCTGCATCTCAGGTAGCCCATCCGCTGAGTCCAATTTTGGCATACTCTTTCACACATATCGGCCGTTATCTCAAGAATGAATGCATGGATGTTGGCTTCCAGTGCGTCAATCGAAGCGGGCTTGTCCCTATAGACATTAGCCTTGACATACCCCCACAAAAAATAATCTAATGGTGTCAAATCGCACGATCTAGGCGGCCAATTGACCGGCCCGAAACGTAAAATTAACTGTTCACCAAACTCGCCTCGCAATTGCGCCATTGTTTCGCGTGCTGTGTGGCATGTGGCACCGTCTTGTTGAAACCACATATCATGCAAGTCAAGAACTTCCATTTCGGGCAAAAAAAAGTTTGTTATCATCGCTCGGTAGCGTTCACCATTGACAGTAACGCTGCGATTCGCATCATCTTTGAAGAAATATGGCCCAATAATGCCGCCGGCCCATAAACCGCACCAAACAGTGGCTTTTTCGGGATGCATTGGTAGCTGTTGCAATGCTTCTGGCTGATCTTCACTCCAAATGCGGCAATTTTGCTTATTTACGTACCCATTCAACCAAAAATGAGCCTCATCGCTGAACACAATTTTTCGATAAAAAAGCGGATCCTCGGCCAGCTTTCCAAGAGCCCATTCACCAAAAATTCGGCGTTGTGGTAGGTCGGCTGGCTTTAGTTCTTGCACCAGCTGTATCTTAAAAGGCTTTACGCCCAAATCCTTCCGCAAAATTTTCCACGTAGTGCTGTAACAAAGGCCTAACTGCTGGGAACGGCGCCGAATCGACATTTCGCGGTCTTCTGTCACACTAGCTGATACGGCCGCAATATTTTCTTCACTACGCACAGTACGTAAACGTGTTGGTGGTTTAATGTCCAACAAAGTAAATTTGGTGCGAAATTTGGTCACAATCTTCCGAATAGACTGCTCAGAAGGTCGAGAATGCCGATCATAAAATGGAAGCAGCGCGCGATGAACATTTCGAACCGAGCACGAATTTTGATAGTAAAATTCAATAATTTGCAAGCGTTGTTCATTTGTAAGACGATCCATGGTTAGATTGCAAACCAAACTGAAGCTGTTTGACAGTGACACAAGGTACTAAACACAAGTCAGCTGTCAAAACCAGTGTTGCCAAAACCAAACCAGCTAAAAAATCACCCGTTAGTATCACAAATCACAATTCACAGCTGATTGAAATGTCAAACGAAACCTGGTCAGAGTTCGGTGTGAAAGCCACTGGATGCTTTCACACCGAACTCTGACCAGGTTTCGTTTAAACCTTAAAAGTTTACGTAAACTTTTTGCCAAAAACTCAGTTTATGATTCGGTGTGTAAGCACTATTAGGAAACAAGTGTTCGAAAATAGGGGAAATTGGTTGGTTTTCATATTTTTTCGATTTATTAATAAATTGTAGTAATTAATAAAATCAACTATATGAGGTTTAAGAATATTTGAATTTTTCTTTAAAATAAAACCAAAACTATATTTCTAGGACCATTCTAAGCATTTTTTTTAGAGACTATTCATTATTCAAAATCTGTAAACTGTTCGAGAATAGGCGACTCTACCCTACCTACCTACTAATGAAACATTATCAGCCCTATCCATTAGAATTCGTAAAACATAATCTGAACGGTTGTTTAGACATAAAATGCATAAGTATTTCTGCAGCCTTTATTCCGGGTCGCACAAATTCTTATTCATAAAATATTTCCCCATCCATAATTGCTGACGATATAAACAATAGGAGTATTCATGCAACGTTCGAAAGTCGAAAATTATCGATATCTAAAAGAGAATAAACAAAAGTTTCTAATGATACAAAATTCATTTAAAATGAGATTAAATTCAGTGGTGCGTTTTTAGGGGCGTTCATGGAACGTCGTCGTAAACTTACAATTTTTGGCACGTTGTAAACTTACGACGTTGTATGAATACCCTTAATATATTTGTTGGATTTAATATAAAGCGTATCCCATAATTCACGTAAAATTTGACTTTTTCGCCATTTAAGGCTTGCTTAGAATGCATATCTGTAGCTTGTATCTTGCATCACTGTCAAAAGAGAGATACATTTCCTGCATGAAGTTGCCCTCTATTCAACTTCAAGCTACAGATTCACGAAGATACAAATTGTGTAAGCGCTTACGGGTTGACTTGTTTTTAACTTTTTACTCAGCTACAAACATCAGCTACAGATACGCATTCTGGGCGGCCCTTTAATAGCACCTACTGTGTTGCCAACGAAAAAAAGGATAACAATGTGACAGTTGACAGTTCGGGGTTAGTTAAAATGGAGCGCTATACGAAAGTACAACGCATTTTAATTGTTGTGCAATATTTTAAAACTAATCAAGGTCTGTCAGATACAGTCCGCCATGTTCGTACAAAATATGGGCGTCGTATTAATTAAAACCATCAAGTGTGAAGATAATACTTGAAAAATTCAGGAAAACTGGCTCAATTAGTAATTTTAGATACTCTGGGTGTCCTGTCACAAGTCGTTCAACAGAAAAAATTTAAGCAGTTTGCGGGAGTATTAATTTGGCACCGTTGTCAAGAATTTGGCAATTCGAGAATATCTCTACAGCGAATTCTCAAGAAAGACTTAAAACTTTATGCATACAAAGTTCAATTGACTCAAAAACTGAAGACTACTGACCTTGCAGCACAAAGAGAGTTCGTTGAATGGATTTTGGAACAACGATAAGTGGATGCTGAATTTTCGAACAAAATGAAGGGAGATGCTCATTTCCATCTTGATGGCTTCATTAATCGTCAAAATTGTCGCATTTACTTACTTACTTAAGTGGCGCTACAGTCCGGAATGAACCTGGGCCTCAACCAACATGCCTCTCCAATTAGCCCGGTCCTTAGCTAACTGCCTCCAGTTGCGCACTCCAAGTTGGTTGAGGTCGGTTTCCACTTGTGCGCGCCACTTAAGGCGAGGTCTTCCTCTACTGCGTCCGACGTCTGGCTGGGAATCGAAGACTCTGCGACCCGGAGTATTGGTGTCCATTCGTTCTACATGTCCTAGCCATCTTAAACGTCCAATGCGGAGTTTTTTGACCAGGGGCATGTCGCTGTACAGCTCGTATAGTTCTTGGTTGAATCTTCGTCTCCATAGCCCGTCAACGCAAACGGGACCGAAGATTTTTCGAAGAATTCTCCTCTCGAATCTACCAAGGATTTCTTCATCCGCTTTTGATACGATCCATGCTTCAGCGCCGTAGAGCAGGACTGGGATGATCAGGGTCTTATATAGGATCTCCTTAGTAGTTCGAGTGAGGGCTTTACTACTAAATTGCCTTCTTAGCCCGAAGAAACAGCGGTTGGCAAGAGTAATTCTTCGTTTGATTTCTGACGAGATGTTGTTGTCAGAGTTAATAGCGGAGCCGAGGTAGACAAAGTCCCGTACTACCTCAAAGTTATATCTGTCAATGGTGACGTTCTGTCCAATTCGTCGATGTTGTGAGTCCTTTCGTGATGACAGCATATACTTAGTCTTACCCTCATTTACTGCTAAACCCATTTTTGACGCTTCCTTCTCTATACTAGCAAACGTGGCTATGACATCACGTTGAGTCCTACCAATGATGTCAATATCGTCAGCGTATGCTAGTAGTTGCACCGACTTTTGGAAAATTGTGCCTCTGGTGTTGGCTTTGGAGTTTTGCACAATTCTCTCAAGAATCAGATCAAAGAAGTCACATGACAGCGCATCGCCTTGCCTAAATCCTTTTTTGGTATAGAATGTGTCGGTGAGGTCGTTTCCGACCCTGATGGAGCAGCGAGAATTCTCCATCGTCATCCTTCACAAACGGACGAGTTTGGGCGGTATACCAAAACTAGACATGGCTCTGTACAGTTCGTCTCTATAAATGCTGTCGTATGCGACTTTGAAATCGATGAATAGGTGGTGGGTATCGATTTGGACTTCTTGAGTTTTTTCCAGGATCTGCCGAAGTGTGAAAATTTGATCGGTTGTGGACTTTCCTGGCCTAAAACCACACTGATAAGGGCCAATCAGGTTGTTGGTAAACGGTTTCAGGCGTTCACATATTACGGCAGATAGGATCTTGTAGGCGATGTTGAGGAGACTTATGCCTCTGTAGTTGGCGCAGTTCAGAGGGTCTCCTTTTTTGTGGATCGGGCAAACGATGCTGAGGTTCCATTCTTCAGGTATACTTTCACCCGACCAGATTTGGCTTATGAGTTGGTGGATGTTACTTACCAAGTCATCCACGCCAGCTTTATAAAGCTCAGTGTCTCAACTACGATATTTCCTTCTTCATCTCGACAGGATTCTGTTCGAGCCTTGTATCCTTGGCGTTGACGTTTTACAGTTTGGTAAAACTTGCGAACATCGTTCCTGGAGTGGCACCTTTCTATATCCTCGATCGTGCGCTTTTCTTGCTGAAAAGCCGATGTTTTTCCCTTCTTCTTTGCCTATAGAGCTCAATGGCAGCTCTCGTCTTCACCTGCAGCTTAGCCTTGTAGGCCTCATTCTTTGCTGCGAGCATCTGTCGGCATTCCTCATCAAACCAGGGGTTTCTTGCTGGTGGGCGCGAGAAACCTAGCACATCAGTTGCTGCTGATCTAATGGCCTGTTGGCATCATTGCCATTGCTCTTCGACATTCGATGCTGGTGGTATGGTGTTAATCGAGAGGTTAAGGGATACGCATTGTGCGAAGGTCTTGGCGGTCTCTTGCGATTGCAGTCTTCCGACATTAAATTTTTTCACAGTATTTCTGGATTGTTGTGGCGTGGTCGATATCCGCATTCTTACCTTGGCTGCTACAAGGTAGTGATCCGAGTCGATGTTAGCTCCTCGGAATGTTCGGACATCCTCTTATCTATCGCATTGTGATCAATTTGGTTGACCGTTCGTTGATCTGGAGACCGCCATGTCCCCTTATGGATATCGAGGTGAGGAAACCGTGTGCTGGCTATATTGGCATTTCGTTCCGTTACCAGACGTGGTGTCGTGTAGGCTATGTTTTCCGACAATACTTCTAAAGATGTCTTCTCTTCCTACCTTTGCGTTAAAATCTCCCAGCACGATTTTAACATCGTACTTCGGTAGTCGCTCATAGGTTTTGTCAAGGAGCTCGTAGAAACAATCCTTAGCTATATCATCTTTTTCTTCCGTCGGAGCGTGAGCGCATATAAGGCTTATGTTGGCGAATTTGGTCTTGATGCGGATTGTTACTATGCGTTCGCTAATGTCTTGGAGTTTGTGTCAACTAAAGTACCAAAAAGACTGAAATCTATTACAATTCAATATCGATCAATAGGTCGCCAGAGTTACCAACTGATATTATTTTATGGTTACAAAATTATTGGCGACCACTTGGTTTTCTTCACTTTTACAACATTTTGGTGACTTATGTTGACTCAATAACATCGTTTACAAAGATGGATCTGTAGACATACAAGAATTTGCATTTCAATAATTTAAACAAAAAAAAAATAAAGAGACCCTCTTGTACTCCTGGTTTTTTTTTGATTAAAAATTGTGTCATTGGTAACCCTGAAGCCGTTTATGAATAAAGGTTACAAAATAAATAAAACACTGTTCAACCATCAGACGCGTTTAGGTTATACAGCCTCTATTCATCGTTGTATAAGTTTTATGAATAAGGTTTTTGCATTTAGAGGCATTTTAAGGAGTGCATAACCTTATACACTCCTTATAATGAGTTTATGAATAAGGGTGTACATATTTAAAATTAAAATAGCGGTAAAATTTATTACTAAAGCACAGACGTATTGTTTGTGTTTTTGATTGATTTTTTTGGGATTGAAATTAAAAAGTTAATTAAATGTTCAATTGTTGCAAAATATCATTTTATTTGCTTTTCATTTTTGAAACAATTTTTATTTTATTGCATCTGTGTTTGCAAGGATTGTTTGCGTTTAGATAACATTAATCGGATTGTTTTTTGGGCATACTAAGGTGAGACGTTTGTATAAATAAAAACAAATGTAGCTATCTATATTAATCTGCATATATAAAGATAAATTTATTTTTATTGGTGACACCAGAACTTGAAAAGGCTGGACCGATTTTACAATTTTTTTTATTTTCAATTGTTTTCAATGGTTTTCATGACGGAAAATACTAAAATACTAGCCCGGGTGCTGGTACAAGAAAACATCTGTCGGGTTAATAAATATTTTTCAAAAATAGCCGAATCCTGTACCTGCGAGGTTTGACAACGCTATTCGTCCAGAAAAGTTGAACTCTTCTACTAATTATGAAAGATTTATGGATAATCCGAAGAAGCTTTTTAAGTGAAGATACGTAAAGGGTCTTCGGAAAAGGACTTTCGAACTATGACAGTTGACATATTGTTAAAGCTACATCTGTCATTGGCTGTCATTTATTCAGTCTGTTTTTCCAAATCGTCTTAGACGGCCATAGCGTTTAATATTACGTGCCAAAGATAAAATTATTTTATCAAAATGTTCGGCCAACGCTTCGCGCACTTCGCCCATTTTACGGTCGCCATTATCGTCCTATTTTGAGTTCTATGCACAGTTTGTGGATAAATTTGAGTCCACTGGTTCAGTAAACGATAAACCAACACCCGTACGTCGACGAAACATACGATCGCCGCTGTCCTTGAGAGTGTGAAGGAGAATTCGATGCAGTCACAAGAACTCGGCCTTTCGCAGACCACAATTTGCGAATTTTACTTTAAAAGTTGAGCCTATTCCCGCACAAAATTCAACTGACCCAGGAGCTATAGGTAAACGACCATAGGCAACCATGTGTGTTTGCTGAATGGGCTCTGGAGCAGTTGGAAACTGTCCCTAAATTTCATCAAAAAATCATCTTCAGCGATAAGGCCCATTTCTGGGTGAATGGGTACGTCAACAAACAAAATTGTCAAATTTGGGACGATACCAATCCACAGATCCAAGAGCGTCCAAAGCATCCCGAAAAAATCACAGTTTGGTTGGATTTAGGGCTGGCAGCGTCATTGGTCCATAATTCTTTGAGAACGACGTTGGCCTGGGCATCAACGTCAACGGCGAGCGCTAAAGGTCGATGATTACCAACATCTTTTGGCCTGAATTGGATGATATTACGGCGCTACGTGTCACACAGCTCACGCCACATCGGAAATTCTGCACGAGGGATTCGAGGGCATGGTCATCTAAGGTGAAGGTGATGTGAACTGGCCATTGAGATCGTGTGAGACTTTTTTTTGTAGGGATTTCTGAAGTCACAGGTCTATGCGAATAGACCACAAATCACAGCGGCCCTCAAAGCCAACGCCAATCAGTGGCGCGATGGTTAGTGCCGCGCAGAAGGTTTGGGTTCGATTCCCAGCCACAGCAACACCACCTAAATGCCCTCCTCTCGCGATGATCTGAGAAATCATCAATTGTCAAGAAAAGCTTATCTCAGCAAAGCCCTTAGGATTCGGCATAAAACAGGAGGTCCTGTCATCGTATAAGAATTACATACGCACACATTAATGGTTGTGAGTAAAAAAAATCTAGGCCCTGGGTACTTACGAGCCTGTTGCCCCAAAGATGTGCATTTGTTCTTTTTTTGTTTCCTAGCAACTAAAAGAATGGTTGCCCTGCGCCTTGAGCTCAATGGTCTAAGGCTTGATGGCATTCACTTAGCTTTTTAAATGAATCCACAAAAGGAAGTCGTCTGGAGATCTGGATGGCCAGCCAATGTCGATATTTTTAACAGCACAAGTCCAGGGAATTTTCTTCGCAGAAACTGCATTGTTTGATTTGTGAGGCATGATGCACCGCCTTGTTGAAACCAGTAACAGTCCAGAGTTTTTTTTACACATTTGTGGGCGGACATAATGAGCCAACATCCACCGATATCGAGTCCCATTGACTGTTTCCGCTTTTTTTTTTTTAATTTTTGGGCATGCATGTGGATTCTCCGTTAACCAAAGGCAACAATTTTGCTTGTTAACGGCCCAAGAGATTGTGAAATGAGCCTCGTCGGTCATCAAAATATTTGCTTCTTCCAAAAATCAGTGTCAGTCATTTTAGCGACTATTGGCGTATTCCAAGCAAAGCGGGTCTGTCGTTTATATTCTTTGAGTCAGTTGTATTTTATAAGAACAAAAATGCAAGTCAGCCTTCAAAATGAGCCGCAAGGTGGTTCCACTGACCCCAAATTGCTGGGTACGCAATATTCATTCCGTAACTTTCAAAACGATAATCGTTAACGATAGTTAAGGAGACTTTCTGGGTACGTACCGTGTAATTTGTGTACATTTGCAGGCATACAATATAAAAATTGCACTCAACGTACTAATCAAGTCTATCGTCAACTATCGTCAACGATAATCGTTTTAAAAGTTTCGGAATGAGCTGGGGGCTCTCGGCAACAGTCTTTATAACAACATTGCTGAACGGCATACGCATACGATCTCCCACTGCACGATGCAAAATTTTACACCAAACTACGAATAGTGTTGACAGACGGTGCTTGTTGGCCACGATATTTTCGACGATATGCACTTTGAGTTAACGTGACTGAATGACTATTTTCAATTTACATTGTCACAAACAATCCGTGCTTTGTTGCGGTATAAAGGACCAACTATAATCGGAATGGTACGCGAATACATACATTTCATACTGTGAACCTATAATGTCGGACTGCTTTGTTTCGTCCAGTTTTCGTTCACTTTTGGTTACGTACGGAAAGTGCGACCAGTTTCGCACCAGTCGAAAGAAAACTTTGCAACTGACAGATGGAAAAGTCAAAATAAACAAAAGTCAACAAATTTAATTTTAAATAGAAAAAGTGTCGACCGGACAAGATGCAAATGATTCAGACTACGAATTTGTTCAAAATTTAAAAATTCTTGTCCGGGAAACAACTTGTTTATATGAAAAACGTGACGCGTTTTATATTAATAGAAAAAAAGGAAAAAGCGTGTCTGGAACAGATTATATTTGTTGCTCAATACATATTTAAAGCGGAAGAATGCAAAACCAACTGGACGTCGATGAGAGAGAGGTTTGTAAGGGAGTTATTGAAAAAGGAAAAGCCCTCCGGCAGCGGCGCAAGCGAAGAAGTCCAGTGGCCGCTGTTCAAGGAACTGGAGTTCCTTAGTAGGTGTGTGAACCCAAAGAGGTAAAATAGTGCGGTCATAAACGTTTCCCAATTGTGTTTTTAATCCTCTACAAAGTTGAATTTGTTAAGTAAAATGTCTTTACTAACGGGTGATCCAAGTAGAGATACTTTTTTCAATAGCCTTTTTTGACAGATCACGTGTGAGTCGTGTCATGCTGTCATGTTATTTTTGTTAAGTATTGTTTGGCATTCCATAACGGAAAGACTTACGCGTGATCATCGTTTACAAATTGTTCAACTTTATTATGAAAATTCACGTTCTGTGAGGAATGTGTTTCGTGCACTTCGCTCAACTTATGGTCAACATATTCGGCCTACTGAGCGTACTATTCGCAACACCATCACCCATTTTGAGACCCAGCATTCATTATTGGATAATATTCGACCGAATAGACCACGTCCAGCACGCTGTGATGAAAATATAGCGGCCGTAGCTGAGAGTGTACACGAAGACCGTAGAGAGTCGATTCGGCGCCGTTCGTGCCATGATAACCGACTATTTGATGCCTGAAATTGAAGCTCGTGATCTCGGCGACATTTGGTTTCAGCAAGACGGCGCCACTTCCCACACATCGCATCAAACAATGGACTTATTGAGAGAACATTTCGGTGAGCACATAATTTCACGTTTTGGGCCGTTCGATTGGCCACCAAGATCGTGTGATATCACACCGTTAGACTTTTTCCTGTGGGGATATGTAAAGTCAAAAGCTTATGCCGACAAACCCGCTTCGATTCAGGCCTTGGAGGAAAACATCACGCGTGTCATTCGCCAGTTACCAGTCGAAATGCTCGAAGGAGTGATCGAAAATTGGACCCAACGGATGGACCATCTGCAACGTAGCAACGGCCAACATTTGATAGACATAATGTTCAAAAAATAAATGCCAAAGAATGTTCTTTCAAATGATAATAAACATTCTCCATTAAATTTGAATTTTCTGTGTTTTTTTCTTTAAAAAAAGTAGGGAACCTCGAAATGGATCACCCTTTATAATTGACACAAACAAAAAACACAACTGAAGTTTTGTAAAAGATTAAGAACATGCTGCAGGAACCTTCAGCTACTTCAACATCTCCAGAATCCCCAGCATTTTCAGCGACATCGATATCTATTAGAGTAACAACCCCAAAAAAGACGTTTCACAGCCTTGTCGACATAGTGGATAAAACTATAGGCATGCTGCAAAGCGGACACGCTGGAGCTAATGATTTTCTGCGAACAGCAATCGCAATGATGACACCGTTGTCAAGAAGCTGTAGAGATAGCCTAAAAACGGACTTCTTCCAAAAAATTACTGAAGCGCGACTCGAGGCCAATTCATAATAATTTTATTATGTATTTATTTTATTTTAAGCAAAAAACTATGTAAGTTTAAAAAACAGTATGCGCCGCGAGTGACAATAATTTTTGTTTTGTTTCTATTTTTTTGTTTGTTTCTTCACCTTTTTTGAAATCTTGTTTTTGTTTGTGAAGTTTTTTTTATATATGATGACATAACAACAATAAACGAAACAGTTTAGAAAACAAAATGTAAAGGGTCCGTCAAATACCTTTTTTTTTGAAAATGCTAGAAAACAACTACCCAATATTTTCTCAAATTTCTTTTTTTATTTGAAAGAACAATCCTTCCGGTTAATAATGGAAAATAATTTTACTAAATGGCTGCCTCGGCTGGCCATGCAGTAGCCTACACGATCGGTCCAATTTTTAAGCACATTATCGATTGTGTGCAGCTGTATTTCACCAATGGATTCACGAATATTGTCCTTTAAAGCGTCAATTGTCTCTGGCTTGTCGGCGTAACACTTATCTTTTACGGCACCCCACAAATAATAGTCCAACGGTGTCGAATCGCAGCTCTGAGGTGGCCAAACGACATCAGCTCTGCGGCTGATACAGCGATCTTCAAAAACAGGGCGCAAAACATCGAGTGTAGCTTCGGCTGTGTGGCACGTAGCGCCGTCCTGTTGAAACCAAATGTTGCCAATATCCTCCTCTTCAATTTTTGTGAACAAAAATTCGTTCAACATGGCCCGATAACGATCGCCATTGACTGTAACGGCCACTGCTTGCTTATTTTCGAAGAAAAATGGCCCAATTATGCCTCTGGACCAAAATCTGCACCAAACAGTGACTCGTTTTGGGTGTTTCGGCTTTTCAATGTATGCGTGCGTGTTTTCTGTGCCCCAAATGCGACAATTTTGCTTGTTTACATACCCGCCAAGATCAAAATGAGCTTCATCTGAAAAGATTATTTTTTTTGCAATATCGGCATCTTCTCTAAGTCGATCGCAGGCCCACTTAGCGAAGCGAAAACGCATTGGATGGTCAGTTGGCTTCAACTCCTGAACCAATTGGACTTTGTATGGCGTCATACCAAGGTCTTTAGGCAAAATTCGTCTCAATGATGTCTCCGTAATGTTCAATTTTTGAGAACGACGGTGAATTGATGTTGATGGTGCTTCACGCTCACTTTCTGACACAGTAGCAATACTCTCGGGTGTACGCACTGTTTTTGGCTTTTCACGCTTTGGTTTATCGATGAGGATGCCAGTTTCTTTCACTTTTTTCACAAGATAACGAACATACGGAGCTGACGGTGCTTCTCTTTTTCCAAAATCCGAACGCAATTTTCGCACACATTCTGCAACATACCATGATTTTCAAAGTAATGTCGCAATATTTCCCAGCGTTGTTCGAGCGTATACACAACCATATTCGTTCAGCGGAAGGATAAAATTAATTATCTGTCAAATCAGACATGAGCTAAGTGTTACCATTCACGAAATAAGCACTAGTTAAAAAAAAACCGTTATATAAGGATTCTTTTTTAAAAATTCACAAAGAGTATTTCGTATATAAATTGATGTTTTTCCACCGTATTGGTGGATATTGGCGGAAGGCACAATCGAATGAATTGTGTTCCCGATTTCACTACGCCACAGTCCGTCATGTGTCATACCAGTCTACATAATTTGTAGGGCAATATGTTGTGGCATTACTTTTGTTTACCATTATAAAATTTTGCAATGCAACACAAGCTAACGTTATTGTTTCAACATTTTCTGGGATCAAATTTAACGTTGAAAGCAATATTCTCCAACGAGAGACGAGAATACCAAAACTATTTTCTATAGTTCGGCAAGCCCTTGACAGCCTCTTGTTGAAGTTTTCCTTGTCTTCCAACAAAAGTATACCTGGGTATGGTTTCGTAATGTTTGGTGTAAGAGGAAAAGCAGTATCAGCCACAAAAAAATGAGGGACCACTTTGTCCGTATTTGGTAATACTTTTGGATTTGGAATTGGAAGTGTTTTTCCGAGAAGTCTTTTTCCAAAACGACTGGCTTGAAAAATGCCTATAAAACAAAATGTCAAAGAAAAAAGTGTTTAATAACATAATGTTATTTAAATGTTTACCTCCATCGCTTTGACTTCCATACGCCCCCACATCTACGTATGTAAATATATATTTGGCGTCATATACTGCCATAAGTACTATGCTGAAGTGTTTTTTTTTATAATTAAAATACTGACTTCCAGTTCTTTGAGGACATCTTATTGCAATATGTTTCCCATCGATTGCACCAATACAATTTGGCATATTCCATAAGTTCCAAAAAATCGGAACATATTTGTTCTGTTTCTCCCAACGTCGGTTCGGTCACATAGAGTGGGAAAAGGACTTTTCATATTATATCTGAAGTCTCCAGAACAATTTGACGTACTGTTGCTTTGCCAAGCTTAAAGGACCAAGCCAAAGGCTGGATAGATGTTCCTTGCGACAAATATCTAGTGTAGAAAAGTAAAGTAGCTTTTAGAAAACTATACATGTAAAAGAAGAATGTAAAAACCACAAACGTACTGCAAAGTTACAGCCAATCGACACTCTGTGCAATAGGTTCCCTGACGGATGTTTTCACAAGGAGAGGTCTCACGAAACTTAATAAATTGTTGTACATTTCAGAATACATCCTTGTATATATAAAAAAAACTGATAACTGTCCAGCTCTTTTATTTTCAAGAAGGTCACTTTGAAGAAACCATTTCGATTTCCATCCCGATTTATTTGTCGCACGGAACACGATCGTTTTCTTTTCTTTCTTTTTCTTTTCTTTTTCATTATTTTTTCCATATTTTTGAGAGACGATAATATTTTTAAAATGGATTTTAAATCTTGAAGGGTTCTCATAATTTGTTTATTTGATTTTTTATTCATTTTTGGTTGGAAAAACAAAAACGTTTTTCACAAAATAACCACAGACAGACAAAAATAGGTATTTCAAATTTGACATTTGCTTCCGTACGGGCAAGACTATTATGGGTACTTTTCAAAATGACAGATCGGAAAGAATCGATTCATTCAGTTTTGACGTAAGCTTTCGGGCCTTAAAGCGATTCAAGATTAAATGTGTACTGAATTGACGTTTCAAAAACAAAGTCTATGCAGTTGATAGATAAATGTCAAAGTTATTTACGGCCGTATTTATAAAAGCATTTTAGAGGGTGCCTAACTTTAGGCAACCTTTAAGTACTGTCTAAGTGCAAAATCGGTATTTATAATCGATTTTCACATTTAAGCAACGTTGCCTAAAGGCCGCCTAATTTAAGCGCGAGCGAACCTTGCCTAGAGGCTGCCTAAGGAATTTTCATTTCATTTTCATTTTGACGTTTACGAGAATTTCAATCTGGAAATTTATTTTGAGATTTTGTGTGGTGGTTTGCAATAAAGTGAAAATATTTTAATAAGAATGGACTCAAGCTACATTTCATTTGTAAATGATTTAAGTGTAGTGAATATTATAAATTCATACATGCCAACTAGTAGGAGACCAAAAATATACAAAACGCTTACTCGGTGATGGGGGCTATGCCTGCTCCAACATTCTTTTCACTCCACTGTTGAATCCTCAAAATAATTCCGAACAGCAACCTAACATTGCCCATTTGTTTACAAATAACATATGCTGTCAAACCCAAAAAAAAAAAGAAAATCTGATGTAAACAAAGTACAAGAATCTTAATTTTTTATACTAGATTTGTAAATTCTACTACTTCTTTTGACATAAACTTCGCCTAGCTAGGCAGCAATGGAAAATCGATTATAGATAAGAATTTAAGCAACGTTGCCTAGAGGCAACATAAATATTTAGGCATGCCTAACTAGGCAACCTATGAGACCCCGCCTAAGGAAATCTAATAAATATGGCTGTTAATGTTTACATACTGACATAAAAGATGGTGCACCTTGTTACATAGCCCTATGGAGTTATCCGTCGGAGCGGATAATTTTCCGCAACGAATAGATACTTTGTCGGACAGTCTGGCTATGTGTCATCGGAAAAAAATACTACACAAATGCGACGGCTTCACTTCACTACAATTCGTAAATAAATTTCGCTTAGTTGTCAAAAATTTCACGAAAAATGCTCCTGAAAGCACTTCAACGCAAATCGCCGGGATGCGTTACAAAATATCGGAGAAATATTCCGAACGGCTGTTTGGAAGAATACCTCGAAGCAAAAATCCTCCGAATCGTACAAAATCGGAGAATTTTCCGCTCTGACGGATACCTCGATAGGGCTGACAATCTACAAAAATTCAAGAGCAGACTTTATAAAACATCTGCAAGCAATCAGGAAGCCATTTATAAATTAGCCTTACCTGACAAAATTTAAAACAAGGAGTGCACATCTTAGGAAGTCCGAAACCCATACTGTCGTGTAAGGATTATAAGGACGTCTTATATCCGAAATAGTCGAAGTAGCCTGACAATTTTTTTTTCCAAGTCCCAACTTTAACTTGATTTCCTCTAGAAATGTATCTCTTTCCATTCTTATATTGACAAAATGGCTACCGCTGTGATAGTGTTCCAATGTGTGCATCTATTTGCTATTTGACTGATGACCAACATCCAACTTTTAAGATCTTGCCCGGTCAAAGAGCCCATTGGAATATATTTTTTCACTTTATAGCCCTGGAAAACTTTTACCACGTCTGCAGCGTTCGGAGCCACAGTGCGCGCCCGGTGATCTGTGTTGGGTTGCATAGTTTGCCATTTTCTTGCCGTTTGTCATTGTAGTTGTGTTGTTGTCTTTCTTTTTGCAGATTGAGGTCGCGAGTCGAGACTGCTCTCACTGTTGCGTGTGTTCACGAAATGGTGTATGAAGTGAGATGTGGTTTCGGTGTGGTGCAGGGTACAGGGTGCTCTGTGGAAGTGGATTGTTGGAATTTCGGAATTATATAATTTTTATGTTGTTTTCAATTCAACAACTGAAGAGATAACGAGGGGACAAAGTGAAAGGCGGTGTCCGGGGAAGCAGCGTATGGTGGTACTTAAAAACAAATGTTGTTTTGTTTCGATTGGAAACAGTTACAGACACTGACCTCTCGAAAAAAAAAACAAATTCAGCGACTTTTGTGGGGGAGCCTAGAGGTGATAGGTTTGTAGAGATATGTGGGAACATTTGAATAACAACATTTTTTTTGTTATCTTCTTCTTCTTTGTTTACCGCTGTTCTACTGCCTTAGGGATAGGAGAGAAATCATTTGTTTTCTGTTAGACTTTGCTTCGGAAAGTTGTTTTGTTAACGAAGTTTGGAGGGGAAGGCGCCACGCTGGCTATGAAGACCGAGTGATTGTAAATTGGCGACATTAGGTAAAATCAATTTCGATAACAGAAATGTTATCACGATTTTCGATATCTTCGTCTGTTTTTTAAGTTAACATGGGAAAGCTAAGAAAGACGGTAGGGATAGAGAGGAAACAATCAAAAGAAATTTCAGTTTGTTTTGTTTGCATAGGTCTGTGTTATTAATAGAAGTGGATATGATTGTCTCAATTTTTGAAAAGTCTCACAAAGCACCCACTTTTAAGCAAAGAGCACACAGTGTTTGTATATAGACACTTTAAGCGTGCAGCTGTTAAACATGACAATGAAAGTTCATTCGATTTGCTTTAAGATGCCTCCGATGGGATGATCTATAAGAACATTTTAAACCACTCCCAAATTTTGGGGACGTTCTTAATAAAGATCGAATGGGATAGAGCATTACACTATTCGACAGATGATTAAAACCTTCTTTTACCATGTCCTTAAACTGCGAACAATTTCAACGATTTTTCGAAAAATGTTGCACCAAAAAAGCCGAAGGACTTCTTCATTATCCTTCAATACGGTGCATGATTTCTCTCTTAAGGTATGATCACGATACTCAATCCTCAACTTTAAAAACGATTATCGTTGAAGATAGTGAAGGAGACGTTCTGGGTGCGTTGTCTGAAATTTTTACATTGATTGTGTGCAGTTGTGCACAGGTATACAAATTACACGGTACGTACCCAGAAAGTCTCCATCACTATCGTCAACGATTATCGTTTTGAAAGTTACGGAATGAGTAATCAGGGTACTCATTCCGTAACATTCAGGCGGTAATCGTTCACGATAGCGAAAAAAGACTTTCTGGGTATGAAGTGTGTAATGTTTTCTATTGAGATGCACATGCATACAAATTACGCGGTACATACCTAGAAAGTGTCCATTACTATCGTTAACGATAATCGTTTTGTGATTAACCGAATAAGCACCCAGGTCGTAAAAAAGAACACCTTAAGTACGATTTTCCAGTACGTTTTCATCCTAGTTCTTGTATAAAAACGTATGTTTACCTGAGAAAGTCCTATATCCTGCTGCAATTACACAGGCGATCCCTTTCCTAAATCCTATCCAACGTACTGTGTGAACTTCTGAATCCTTTCTGCAACATATGAATCGACACATACGAGCTTGGCTTCTGGCCGCACAGATCGACCATAGACCAAATGTTCACACTGGAAAAGACCAACGAATTTAAAGTCAAGACACATCTTTTCAACGACTTTCAAGCCGACTTATTATTGAATCCACCTCCTTGAACTCTCTGCAGCTATGACCACATTCGGGATTCCATCATAATTGATGGCAGCAATGCAGTTCAGTTTATAAGCAGATGATCTGAACTTTTCAAAAACAAATGAAATTCGACACGGAAATGCTCTATAATGAGAATTCTTCAATCTGGTTCTGGAACAGAGAGAGGGGAGTCAAGATCAACCCTATGAGCTACACCATTGTGGAGATACGACGAAGATTGACCATTGGAAATTTCACCATTGGATCAAAACTCGAAAGTCCTAACCCTTGTTTTAGCAGACCCTAATCATACCAGCCCTGAGTAGGAACGAACAATTCTTGGTCGAACATTTTATCCTGTAGATGTAAGCTCGTTTTATCCGAAGAAGGATGTAAGCTCGTTGGCCACAATGTGCGAATCAATAGTAATGCTCCAGTCAAGAGAATCTTCGAATCAAAGTTTTAAGGTTTTAAGATGACAAGGAAGACTGAATCTCCGGTTTAAAGATCAAGCGATCGCAGATGCCAGGACCCTTGGAATAAATGTGAAAAGGATAGAACAGCGTGGAAAGCTGCTGAGAAAACCCTAATGTGTCGGGAACTCAGTATATGTAATTAGTAAGTGACTTGAGAAAAATATTTTTCAGTGAATAATAATCGTGCGTTGTCTTCGAGTTAGCGCTACAAAATTGGTGAGTTAACTCTGATTTAAGAAGTTAAGAACCATGAGGCCATGCGTATACAGAATTGAAAAAAAGGGAAGCAAACTTTCGAAAAAGAGGATTTTCGAACAAAGGGGTGCGCTTACTCAAATAGTTGGAGTCTGAATCAATTTTACACTGAAAAAGTGCTTTATGTGCTAGCTCTGGATTAATTTTAATCCAAAGAGGTTAACTCTGGTTTACCTCAGGATATTTCAGCACTGAAAAACTGGGCCTTGTAGTTTTTGCACTCACTTAAGGGATTATGAATACCGGCCTTATTTTTAGAGAAGAGGAAGAAAGAGCGTGATAGGAAAGATTTTGGATGTAGTGGAGACTTACTCCATGGTCCCTGTTTTTTTGTGTGTTTGAAACGGGTGATGAATACCGGCCTTATTTTTAGAGAAGGTCGGAATTTAATGAGCTTAACATATTTTGTCGTTTTTCTTCCACATCCGAAGGTGAGGGGCGTGAATTCGAGAACGAATATGAAAAGCTGAGAATACTGTCATCAGCGAAGGAATGGATTGGATTAGAAGCTGCAGACACTAGGTCATTAATAAAAATGAAAAAGAGTGTCGGAGGCAGGAAGGAGCCCTGGGGAACACCAACATTTATTTGGTGAGTAGCAGACTTGAAACCGTCCAAAACTACTTGAATTGAACGTTTCGAGAGGTAGTTTCTAATCCATTGAAGAAGAGTATCATCGATACCAAAAGCACGCATTTTCGACAAAAGGGCTTGATGCCAAACCCTGTCAATTGCCTTTGAAATATCAAGTGCAACGATCTTGTTTTCGCCACCAAGGTGGATTGATTGGTTCCACTTTTCGGTGAGATATGACATCAAATCACCAGTGGACCTGTTGCTATGAAAACCATATTGTCGGTCATTGAGGAGTTTTCGTGATTCAAGATATTTCATAAGCTGACGGTTTATCAGCGTTTCCATGACCTTAGAAAGAAGGGAGGTAAGTGCAATTGGTCGTTAGTTGGAGAGAGAAGAAGATTCGCCTTTTTTGGAGACGGGCTGGACAAATGCAGTTTTCCATCGACTCGGAAAGAGTCCTGATGAATAGGAAAGATGGAAAAGCTTACGCAGTGGTTTTGCCAGCGTTGAAGAACACCTCTTCAGAATTATGGGGGAGATAGCTACCATCTGGGCCAGACGATTTGTGTATGCCAAGATCGATTAATACACTTGCTACTGTACGAGTACGAAAGTGGATTGGTCCCAAAGAATGTTCTACGTTCTCTAGTACAGGGGGAGACTGGGACAATCTGGCAGCGTTGAATTGGCTGCAAAATGAGCAGCGAGCAGATTGGCTTTGTCTAGAGAGGTGACAGCTGGAATGTCATTGCAAATGAGCGTTGGGATGGTAGATGAGGTCGAATTCTTAATGTTTTTTACAAACGACCAAAAGTTTTTACTAGCTTTGGGACATAGTAGAATTTTTTGCCTCAACTTTTGGTCGTGGAAGAATTTGACACGCTTTATGTGGGCATTGCAGTCATTTCTGGCTCGTTTGAATTTTAAACGGTTTTCCTCAGTTGGGTTGGCTTTATATGACCGAAAACATAACTCTTTCACCCTAACAACCTCTTTACAGCTCGAGTCATACCACCCGTTTACCTTCGGTTTGATACTCTTTATCCGGGGAGGGATACAGGATTTCATACCCAGGAGAATGGTGTTAGTTATCGCATCAGCCGTATCATCCACGTCATTATCGAGGAAGCTAATGACCAGTTAAAATTCTTAAAGAAACCGTTTAGAGCTTCCCAGTTGGCTTTCTCGTAATGCCATACAGTTCTTTTAGGAATTTGTTCTTTAACTATGTGGTTGGAGTACGAGAAAAAAGCTGATACGATACAGTGGTCTGACGTGCCTAGAGGCGATAATACATTTATGGTGTATTTGTCGGGGTGAGATGTTAAAAACAAGTCCAGGGTGTTGGCGGCTTGACTATCGATATCCGGAATGCGCGTTGGCTCATTTACAAGCCGAGTTAAGTTGTTTAAGTCAGCAAAGATCTCGACATACCTTCCTTCGGGTGTTGATTGTCCAGAATGTCGAAGCCACGAAGAATTGTGTACATTGAAATCGCCCGTAATGACGATTTCAGTGCGAGGGTGTAGGGGAACAATTCTTGAGATGGAGTCATTGTTTCACGAACTGTGTGGCATATGGCACTGTCTTGATGAAACCAGAAACCACATGTCAACCAAGTTCAACTCAGCCAACTGGGGCAAAAAAAAAGTCATGGCACGATATCGTTCGCCGCTGACGGTTACATTTCTTCTACGGTAGTCTTTGAAGAAAAATGGACCGATGATGCCACCAGCCGATAAACCACGTTTATGGGCTTCATTTCTTCGGGATGCATCGGTAATTCTTGTATGGCAGAGAATACTGAAAACGTTTCACTTTGACAGATGACGTTTGGACGTCATTACTAACCAGTGCTTCCAACCAGAAAAACTTAACTCTTAAAAAATCACCCGTTGTAAAGGCTTTAAGTTTTGTGATTGTGTTCTAAGCTCGTAATAGCAATTGTCAAGAATAATTTCTGACCAAGTGTTGTTGTCAGAATTGATAGCGAAATTAAGGTCTACAAAGTCCTTTATTAAATCAAAGTGATAGCTGTCAATTTTGACGATATGCATAATTCTGCTTACTCACATTTGCTACTGAGCTGATTTCGTTTTCTATACTTGAAAACGTGGTACTACCAGGTTTTGATTTTGACCAATGATGTCAATGATGTCAATATCTTCGACGAATTCTAGAATTTCTATAGGAGAAGATTTAGTATCTGGAATTTACCATAATCAGCATAGTCCTCTAAGGAACAATATTAGGGAAACCACTGACAGCGCGTCACCTTGTCTAAAACTTTTTTTTTCTTTCGAATGAATTTGTTAGGTCGTTTCCAGAATTTATCTATGTCATCGACTTTGGGCAGTTATCGAAACCTAGATCTTGGTCTGTAAAGCTGTAAAGCTTGCCTCTATAGGTTGATCTGAAACAGAGTTTTCGAACTCTCGAAGTTCTTATATTTTCTGTGTCAACTTACTTACGCTACAGTCCGGAATGAACCTGGGCCTCAACCAACATGCCTCTCCAATTAGCCCGGTCCTTAGCTAACTGCCTCCAGTTGCGCACTCCAAGTTGGTTGAGGTCAGTTTCCACTTGTGCGCGCCACTTAAGGCGAGGTCTTCCTCTACCGCGTCCGACGTCTGGCTGGGAATCGAAGACTCTGCGAGCCGGAGTATTGGTGTCCATTCGTTCTACATGTCCTAGCCATCTTAAACGTCCAATGCGGAGTTGTTTTTTGACTACGGGTATGTCGCTGTACAGCTCGTAGAGTTCGTGGTTGAAACTTCGTCTCCATAGCCCGTCAACGCAAACGGGACCGAAGAATTTTTCTCTCGAATCGACCAAGCATTTCTTCATCCGCTTTTGATAGGTCCATGCTTCAGCGCCGTAGAGCAGGACTGGGATGATCAGGGTCTTATATAGGATCTCCTTAGTAGATCGAGTGAGGGCTTTACTACTAAATTGCCTTCTTAGCCCAAAGAAACAGCGGTTGGCAAGAGTAATTCTTCGTTTAATTTCTGACGAGATGTTGTTGTCAGAGTTAATAGCGGAGCCGAGGTAGACAAAGTCCCGTACTACCTCAAAGTTATATCTGTCAATGGTGACGTGCTGTCCAATTCGTCGATGTTGTGAGTCCTTTCGTGATGACAGCATATACTTAGTCTTATACTGTCATTTACTGCTAAACCCATTTTCGCCGCTTCCTTCTCTATACCAGCAAACGTGGCTATGGCATCACGTTGAGTCCTACCAATGATGTCAATATCGTCAGCGTATGCTAGTAGTTGCACCGACTTTTGGAAAATTGTGCCTCTGGTGTTGGCTTTGGAGTTTTGCATAATCCTCTCAAGAATCAGATTAAAGAAGTCACATGACAGCGCATCGCCTTGCCTAAATCCTTTTTTGGTATCGAATGTGTCGGTGAGGTCGTTTCCGACCCTGATGGAGCAGCGAGAATTCTCCATCGTCATCCTACACAAACGGACGAGTTTGGGCGGTATACCAAAACTAGACATGGCTCTGTACAGTTCGTCTCTATAAATGCTGTCATATGCGGCTTTGAAATCGATGAATAGGTGGTGGGTATCGATTTGGACTTCTTGAGTTTTTTCCAGGATCTGCCGGAGTGTGAAAATTTGATCGGTTGTGGACTTTCCTGGCCTAAAACCACACTGATAAGGGCCAATCAGGTTGTTGGTAAACGGTTTCAGGCGTTCACATATTACGGCAGATAGGATCTTGTAGGCGATGTTGAGGAGACTTATGCCTCTGTAGTTGGCGCAGTTCAGAGGGTCTCCTTTTTTGTGGATCGGGCAAACGATGCTGAGGTTGCATTCTTCAGGCATATTTTCATCCGACCAGATTTGGCTTATGAGTTGGTGGATGTTACTTACCAAGTCATCTCCGCCGGCCTTATAGAGCTCAGCGGGGAGGCCGTCATTTCCGGCAGCCTTATTAAGCTTGAGTTTAGATATTGCTATCCTCACTTCACTCAGGACGGGTGGTTGGCAGTTTTCGCTGTCGTTGCCAATATTGAATGGTTCGTTCTGCCTGACAGCGGAATGTTGTTCGTCATCGCCGTTTAACAGTCTGCAGAAGTGGTTCTTCCATATCCTCAGCATCGACTGTGTCTCAACTACAATATTTCCTTGTTCATCTCGACAGGATTCTGTTCGAGCCTTGTATCCTTGGCTTTGACGTTTTACACTTTGGTAAAACTTGCGAACATCGTTCCTGGAGTGGCACCTCTCTATATCCTCGATCGTTCTTCCCTTCTTCTTTGCCTATAGAGCTCAATAGCAGCTCTCGTCTTCACCTGCAGCTTAGCCTTGTAGGTCTCGTTCTTGGCTGCGAGCAGCTGTCGGCATTCCTCATCAAACTAGGGGTTTCTTGCTGGTGGGCGCGAGAAACCTAGCACATCAGTTGCGGCTGATCTAATGGCCTGTTGGCATCGTTGCCATTGCTCTTCGACATTCGATGCTGGTGGTATGGTGTTAATCGAGAGGTTAAGGTATACGCGTTGTGCGAAGGTCTTGGCTTCTGTGTCAAATGAAAGTTAAATTTGAATGAGTTTCATAGCTCTTTGTTGACCATACGTTTTAAATCTGAAAAAAATAAGCAAAACTAACATGTTTCGCCAAAAATCAAAACACCCACGAATGCGACGCCAACAAACCCTCAAAAGTGCCATGAACATCCCAAAATGATTCATAGATTTGTTATTGTTTTTCGTCGCGTGTTGACGACCCCCAGTAAACTTGGAACAGCGATTAGGTATTCCATTCAAATGTTTTTTAATTGTATCGAGTTGAACAACCGACAGGTAAGATACTATTTGACTTATTGTGGCACGATATAAAGACTTCTTTCTATAAATCACCAAAGCTTTGTTCGAGTCATTGTTTTAAATTACAGAAATTAATTCTCGAGACGTTGTTATTATTTTTTAATTTTTTATGAAAAAATTGACAATTTTTAGCATTTAAACAGGCGAAACAAGTTAAGCAATTAAGGCGACAATAATGTTTTTAACTGTTTTATAGACAAATTGATGGGT
Source organism: Rhingia campestris (assembly GCA_932526625.1). Lineage (NCBI taxonomy): Eukaryota > Metazoa > Arthropoda > Insecta > Diptera > Syrphidae > Rhingia > Rhingia campestris. The sequence continues at coordinate 21,957,170 of OW052184.1, forward strand.
TTGCAAGGGATTGTCTGATAAATTAGAGTGCAAAATAAAAAAAAAGCTTTTAACTGAAGCTTCGCTCGTTTTTTCAAGGATTAACGAAAATAAAGCATTGCTCCGGGCTAAAAATAAATTTTAATGTCTTTTGGAGTTAAACGATAAACAAATAAATCCAGGTAAGAACTCTTTTGGCATTAGGTGTTAATAAAGGAGAAAGTTGAGGTATAGACTTGCTAAGCAAGATGGCAGATAGTCAGAAAGATAATGTTTGGTTTTGATGTTGTAGGAGTAGGGTTTATCACGCAGGCCACATTAACCGATGAATTATCCATCATGATCTGAACATTACAGGCCTATTTCACTTCTTCCAATAATTTCAAAAGTTTTTGAAAGGATGTTACTCGGTCGCTTACGCCCCACAATTGATAACAAACGTCTTAAACCTGCCCATCAATTTGGGCTAAGAAGTAAATATTCGATGGTGGACCAAGTACATCAAGTTACAGAAGTAATTGAGAAAGCATTCGAAGAAAACAAAATTTGCTCAGAGGTATCTTAACCGCAAGCTTTGACAAGGCGTGCCACAAAGTCCTTAAGTATAAACTAAGTCAAGTTCTGCCTGAACAACTATATAAAATTCTCGTGTCGTATCGAAGAGTGTGAAACATGGAAACGAATATTCGGAGTTCAAAGAAATAATGGCAGGTGTACCCTAAGAAACCGTCCTTGGACCACTCTTGTTCCTCCTATTTACTAGTGATATCCCACGAACAAATGATACAATAGTTGCTGACGATTCTGCTATACTAACAGTGGGCACAACAATAGAGGACACAAATATGAAAGTGCCAAACGCTCTTAATGAAGTAAATGACTGGACAAAATCCTGGCCGATTGCACTTAACGAGGATAAATCGATTCGTGTAGATTAGTTGTATAAACGGACAAACCTGTGTATTTCTAAATACGGCTCGAATCCCGTTTGCAGATGAAGCGAAATATCTCGGAATGACACTCGATGCAAAATTAAAATGGAAGTCGCATGTGAAAAAGAAATGGTTGGGTGTTGGATGTGTAGAACCAGGGTAGACTCTGATTGGCTTTACCTTGACAATGCCCAGTGGTTGTAAATCTGAATACACACCAAATGTGCTTATTTTTTACCTCCAAGTGGTTACCATCTCTTCCAACCGGATTTGACTTGCTAAACGATAAGTGCGAGTGTTGAAAACAAGAAAAAAAAAAAACAGCAACACTATAATCACCCTGGTCAGAATGGCACGGAATGAATATCCGACATGCAGTCCCAGGCGAACGTAGCTGAGCTGCTTCGACATATTGGGATAACAGGTTATCTAGGAATCTCAAGGGTAAGTCAGGTCCCTTGAATAGAGATGGTGGCGGGTGAACCTAAAGGTCAACGGCAGCCCTATCCCGTAGTGGATACTGATGGCCCCGTGTCCTAGGGGTATCTAATAAATTGGAACTGGCCCTCCAGCTTGGGGGTTGTACTTTGGGTTAACTACCCATCCATGGAAAAAACCATATGTTACGAAGCAACCAATAGCCTCGGAAAGGACTGATATTATTGTTGACGACCATGCTAAACGAAAAAAGGACAACGACGTTCGTATCTGCACCTGGAATGTGAGAACATTAAAAAGGAAGGGTGCAGGCGAACAACTAGCGGAAGCACTCAAATGCTACAAAGCAAACATTACTGCCATCCAGGAAATACGATGGGATGGGCCGGGCAAAAAGAGGATGAAAAACTGTGATATCTACTACGGACCGTGTTATAGTGAGCAGAAACAGCGACTATTCGGATGCGGATTTGTTATAAGTGCCAGACTTAGGCAAGAAGTCTTATGTTTCCAAGACATTGGCAAACGCATTGTAACAATCCGCCTCAAGGACAAATTCGCCAACATAAGCCGCATATGCGCTCACTCCCCGACGGAGGAAAAAGATTATATTACTAAGGATTGCTTCTACGAGCTCCTTGACAAAACCTTTGAACGAGTACCGAAGTACGATGTTAAAATCATGCTGGGAGATTTTAACGCAAAGGTAGGAAGGCAAGACATCTTTAGCAGTACTGTCGGAAAATGTAGCCTACACGACAACACGTCTGGTAGAGGACTAAGGCTAATTGACTTCGCTACGGAACGAAATGCCACTATAGCCAGCACACGGTTTCCTCACCTCCATATCCATACGGGGACATGGTGGTCTGCAGATCAACGAACGGTCAACCAAATTGTTCACATTGCGATAGACACGAGGCACGCATCCAGTATTTTGGATGTCCGAACATTTCGAGGGGCCAACATCGACTCGGACCACTACCTTGTTGTAGCCAAAGTAAGGATGCGGATTTCCACCACGCCACAAAAAACTAGAAAAACTGTGAAAAAATTGAATGTCGAAAGACTGCAATCGCCAGAGACCGCCAAGACCTTCGCGCAACGCGTATCCCTTAACCTCTCGATTCACACCATACCAGATACGAGCAGCATCGAGTGTCGAACAATGGCAACGATGACAACGAGCCATTCGATCAGCCGCAACTGATGTGCTAGGTTTCTCGCGGCCACCAGCAAGGAACCCCTGGTTTGATGATGAATGCCGACAGATGCTCGCAGCCAAGAACGAGGCCTACAAGGCTAAGCTGCAGGTGAAGACGAGAGCTGCCATTGAGCTCTATAGGCAAAGAAGAAGGGAAGAACACCGGCCTTTCAGAAAGAAGAAAAAAGAGCAAGAAAAGCGCGCGATCGAGGATATAGAGAGGTGCCACTCCAGGAACGATGTTCGCAAATGTTACCAAAGTGTGAAACGTCAAAGCCAAGGATACAAGGCTCGAACAGAATCCTGTCGAGATGAACAAGGAAATATCGTAGTTGAGACACAGTCAATGCTGAGGATATGGAAGAACAACTTCTGCGGACTGTTAAACGGCGATGACGAACAGCATTTCGATGGGGAGAACGAACCATTTAACATTAGCAACGGGAGCGAAAACTGCCAACCAACCGACCTAAGTGAAGTGAGGATAGCAATATCTAAACTAATGCTTAACAAGGCCGCCGGAAATGGCGCCCTTCCCGCTGAGCTTTATAAAGCTGGCGGAGATGACTTGGTAAGCAACATCCACCAACTCATAAGCCAAATCTGGTTGGATGAAAATATGCCTGAAGAATGGAACCTCAGCATCGTTTGCCCGATCCACAAAAAGGGACACCCGCTGAACTGCACCAACTACAGAGGTATAAGTCTCCTACAAGATCCTATTTGCCGTCAGCATTTATAGAGACGAAATATACAGAGCCATGTCTAGTTTTGGTATACCGCTCAAACTCGTCCGATTTCTGAAGGATGACGATGGAGAATTCTCGCTGCTCCATTAGGGACGGAAACGACCTCACTGACACATTCGACAAAATAAGGATTTAGGCAAGGCGATTGACTGTCATGAAGATTGTGCAAAACTCCCGAGCCAAGACCAGAGGCACAATTTTCCAAAATCTTAGGTCCCGTTTGCGTTGATTGGCTATGAAGACGAATATTCAACCACGTACTACACGAGCTGTACAGCCACATACTCCTGGGCAAAAAACTCCGCATTGGACTTTTAAGACGGCTAGGATATGTAGAACGAATGGACACCAACACTCCGGCTATCAGAGTCTTCGATTCCCAGCCAGATCTCGGACTTAGTGGTGCGCACAAGGAGAAACCGACCTCAACCAACTTGGTGTGCGCAACTGGAGGCAGTTAGCTAAGACCGGGCTAATTGAAGAGGCATGTTGGTTAAGGCCCAGGTTCATCCCGGGTTAAAGCGCCACTTACGAGTAAGAAGGCTATATACCAAAGGACCTAATATGAGAGGAGACAATTGAAAGTGCTATATTGCGCAGAGCATAGCTCTTTACAATTCTACAGAAGTATCAATACAAAGTCACTGCTAAAAATATGATTGCTTTACAAAGTGTCTTTACAGTCTAGGACCCATCCCTTAATTAACTGCCTCCAGTTAGGAACATCATGTCGGTTAAGATCAGTTTCTACTTGTGGGCATCACTTTAGGCGATGTTATTCTCGAACATCTAGCTAGGAATCGAATACTCTGCAAGTCGGAGCATTAGCGTCCAGTCGATCTGTATATCCTAGCAACATAAAACGTCGAATGCGTCAATTTTTACCAGGTCATGTCGCTGTGCGTAAAGTTTGTGGTTGAATCTTCATGGCAATATCCCGTCAACACCATAAAGGGACCGAAGAATTTTTAGCTTAAAACCAATAGGATTCTTTGATCCCCTTTTTATACAGCGCTGTAGATTAGTCATGAGATGATATAGCATTACTTAAGTACCCCTAAGAAGACCTTTATTACTCAATTGCCTTCTAAGCCCGAAAAAAACAGCGATTGACAGAATTATAGCAAAGACGAAGAAAGTCTCCTACTACCTCAATGTTATAGCTGTCAATTATGACGTTCACAATTTTTCAATGTTCAAGGATGGCATGAGGTATATACATCGCTTAGATTTTGTCTTTATTCTCTGGCTTACTATTTAATCTCTGGCTTACATAATTTACTTATCTAGATGTTCTTATAAATCTCATCTCTATCCAATCGTTGGTTGGATAAATGTCTTGGTTCGACCCATACTTCCAAATCCTGCAATGATATTATAGAGGCACTTTGCTTCATGATAGGTTCACCCGGACGTCAGCGTCACTCGAGCAATACTAGAGGATCAACATAAAGTGAAACAATTCGAATTACCAGTACTTTTAGTTGACATATAAAAAATACTGACAGCTAATGTCAGAATGCAGGCACTCATTTTTTTTTCAATTCCGGAAACAATTCTCGTTTTGAATGTTAGAATATGACAAATACGTATAAATTATGTGACGTAAAACATGTGTCAGTTTCGGATGAGTAAGAAATGTCAAGACATTCACAATATAACTCTCTTTGCCAAAATAAAAGCAATAAAATAAATTCCGTGTGATCCAGTTTGTCAGGCAATAACCATACACATTCACTGTGGGCGGTTCATCAAACGGTTTCTCAACGTCAATACTTGACATATCCCTAAACGTCACCCGTATCAAGGTTACCTCGATTTTTTGTTTACCTACGACAACCGAAACTGCATGCAAATATTCTATTAATTTCAAATAAAAAAGGGAATTTCTCGTTCGTGGAATTTTTTTTTTTCAATAAAAATATAGCCCCCCAGCAACAAGATGCCAACAAGGTACCAATACACAAATAAAAATTCATAAATTCAAAACAGATAAATAATAAACAATTATCGAACATAACTTCGAAACTAAATGACACATTTCGAATCATTCCAAAGTTTAAAAAAATCATAAAATCACACATTTTACGATCGCTGAAATTTGTTGACAAACGAGATTATGTAAATTTTTCAATTAATACGTCAATCAATGTTGTGATAGGCAATGTGAAATAAAATAGAAAAACAAAAACGCGAAATGAATTAAATTCAACATTTACAAATAAATGTCCCAGCAAGTGACTTTTGGGTACCGTCGACGACGACAAGCAGGTGTAAATATCCATATTCATGGTCTGTTGTGACTTGGCTTTGGTGATCGGAAAGAATATTTATACATACGTCAGTCTAGACGTCGCGTCGAAAAAAAAAGTGTTGGTGTACGAGTGTATCTTATTTGAAGCTACGGTGACAGAAGGTAGGGTAGGTAGATACGTGTGGTCTATGGATGGTTTTGATCCGTCAAGGAGATCATCAACGTCATGTTGACATTTCGAAAGGCTTTAGGTAAGGTTTCGCTAAAACTGACAGATAATCTTCGAAAAGATCGCTTATGCAACTGGGCCATCATTTTGACGACCGAAGCGATGGGTAATGTTAGGAATGGATGTGAAAAATGGCAGCTGAAAAGTACTCCAGACTTTCGAGAGAAACAAAGCCTGTGCAGAAGTCATGAATGTAAAGGAAGCTATGAATTGTGGCAACAAGTAAGAACTTCAATTCTAGTGAGTCGTTGAGATCATGATCTACTGATCTGTCAACATGTGAGATCATCCAGAATTGTAATAAGAAATACAATAACATTAAGCATTTCAAATCAAAAGTTACTTCACGTAACACACCTGCATTTGCTCTAAGTTGCCATAACGGCTAAATATAGGTATGTGTGCCTCTATTAAGTGGTAATACGTGCATTCCTTGCCGACGACTTTGGTAAAATTACTTTTCAAAAATTTTGTTTTGTCAAAAATATCATAATGATGCCGTCATCGGCAGTTACGTCATAAGTATAAATATCTTTGTATGAATAATTCCCGATCTCACGCATAAGGTGTACCTTAAGGTATTAAGTGACCATCATGACGAAGTTCCTTAAAATTTATCCGAGAATATGGAGAAAGTTTGGTCGCTGGGATTTCTTAGAAGATATTATTTCACTTTTCGAATATCCATTCATGTTCGAACTTCAACTGTCTTTTTCAAGACTTCTCACTCTGGGAAACTTTTCGAATTAGTAAAAGAGATCAGGGCCACCCATAACTCTTATGATCGCCAGTTAAACTTCCCAAAAATTCTACCGTGAATACGCGTATGAGATTATCCGTTTAATATTCGTTGGTGAATACCTCCCTTAAAGTTTGAAGAACTTTATTTTATGGAGCAAATACACGTTCAAAGTTAAAAATGCAAAGTCAAGACTCTCCCAGCAATGCCAACTACAGGGTTTCCCAAAATGTATCACCCTATTAGGAGATGTTATAACTTTTGCAAATGGCGGTTGATTGGTTTTGCAGTGCTATACTCCTCAAGATCGCGAAGTACAAGGTGGGCCAAAAGAAGTCATCCGGTGTTGTTTAGCCCTTCAGAATATCGGTTGTGGCTCTCGCAGTGTGTGCCGTTGCTCCGTCCTGTTGGAACCACATGTCCTACAGTCCTAATTCGTCCAATTGCGGCAGAAAAAACTCGGTTAACATGGCCCTATAGCGTGCCCCGTCAATTGTTGTCATTTAACCAGCGGTGTTTTCGAAAAAAATGGCCTCCAGCGTGAACAGAGCACCATGCAGTAATTTTGAGCGGGTGTAATGGCTCCTCGGGCATTACTTGTGGAATGTCGGTGCCCCAGAAGCGATAGTTTTGATTGTTCACGTACCCGCTGAGGTGGAAATGAGCCTCATCGCTCATTATGATTTTGGTCGAAAAATCGTCCACGTCGTCCTCGAAGGATTGAGGATTGAGGATGACTTGGGCGTAGGTTACACGAGTTTGGAGATCGACAGGCAGCAGCTGATGCACGGACTGGACTTTGTACAAGTCTTTGACCAAAATTTGCCTTAGGGACGACCGGCTGATGGCTAACTGCGAGGCACGGCGTCTGGTCGATGTTTCCAGCGACAGCTCGACATCCTCGGCAACAGCGGTGATATTCTCGGCACAACGGGCGCTCCGAGCCGGATACTCTTGGCAACGTCTCATGTGGTCCCATACTCATCAATGTTGGTGGCTTCAATGTTGCTGCCCCAATGACACAGACACTGATCACACTGATAAAAGGTGTAGAGGAGTATCTACTCGGAATTAGAGTGGGAATCTTCCAGTCAGCTTCGTCTGTTCTACACTGGCGGCTACATGAATACCCCAGAAACTCTGCTCGAAGCAGGGTGACAAAATTCCGAAATTTGTCCCAGCCATGCTAAACCAACCTCTTCTGAAATTCTAGAAACCAGGAGATCTTCCTCTACAAATTTGACAGATCTGTAAAATCATGTCAAAAACTGTTATCCCAAAATATCAATTTGTGGGACATACAACTGGAGGACCTGCCATTGTGTAAGAAATACAAACACGCTCATGAATGGTTGTGATAAATCGAAAGATCCTGGGTCCTTAGGAGCCTGTTGCCCAACATTTTTACCCGCAACCCAGAACATCCCTGTCCTACCCTACTCTAACGAAGCATGGACCGTATAAAAATGGGATGAAGCATTGACGGAACTTAACAACCTTACAGCGACACAGACTTGGTCAAAAAAAGTCAACATTGGGCGCGAAAAAGGTATATTTGCGCTCTTTCCAGAAGCCAAATCCAGTTGAATTTTGTCGGCTATACTGTCTGGAGTGATGATACCGACATTTCTCTCTAGTTCTCCTCTTTCTGTTTCCCATCTGCTGAAGAAGGAGTAGGTATGGTGCACGTTGGCATCTTGGAAGGGCTGTTAATTTTGCCCGTTCCTGATCAGTCTCGCCGTCCTCTGCTTTCCGAGCTCCTGCGCTCTTGAAACGTCTGTTTCTTGAGCTCTGTAGCCTCTTCCGCTGTCTTATCTACTCCAATTTTTTTTTTTCTGGCGTACAAGTATTTCCTTGCTGCTGCTGAGATTCCTACACCATTCGATTGGATCTTGCTGCGCGAAGAGCTCCGCATCTCTATACAGCTGACATCTGCCTTCATTACATTTTCTGTCGTAGCGTGTTCGCCTAAATCTCACAATCCATTGAGAAGAATGGCATGCGTCGTCGACTTCCGGAGCCTTCGCTTGCTGGGAGTTGGCCCTCCTACGTTCCCCAGTAGCCTTCAAAGTGAGGTCACTTTCGACACACGTTTCATCGCGAGCTTTATCTGGTTCCAGAAATTAAGTTTGGTGTTGATAGTCGCATATATTATATTCCTCCAGCGTGAATAGCGCACCATGCAGTAACTTTGAGGGTTTAATGGCTCCTCGTGCATTAAACGTGGGTTTTCGGGGCCCTAGAAGCGATAGTTTTGATTGTTCACGTACCCGCTGAGGTGGAAATGAGCCTCATCGCTCATTATGATTTTGGTCAAAAAATAGTCCACTTCGTCCTAGAGATTGGGGGTGGCTTGGGCGTAGGTTACACGCGTTTGGCGGTCGACAGGCAGCAGCTGATGCATGGACTGGACTTTGTACGGGAACCAGTCTTTGAACAAAATTTGCCTTAGGGACGACCAGCTGATGGCTAATTGTGAGGCACGGCGTCTGGTCGATGTTTCCGGCGACAGCTCGACATCCTCGGCAACAGTGGCGATATTCTCGGCACAACGGGCGCTCCGGGGCCGGCCACTCTTGGCAACGTCTCGTGTGGTCCCATACTCTTCAAGGTTGGTTGCCAAACGGCGCAAACGGGGAATCGGCGACGGAATTCGCGCTGCGCCAACAGTACAGGCGTTCTTGGGGAGTGTATCGCTCCATGGCTTGTTCACTTGTATTCTACATCTGTCTAGTCTACAAATGTCAAAACAGATTTGACATTGGCGGCCATTTGCAAAAATAAGAGCATCTTCCAATAGGGTGATTTCTTTTGCGCCACCTTGTACTAGTGTCTAATTATTTAGACAAATATAATTTGACAGTGATTTTGGCGCAACATGTATTTTGACACAGATATATTAATAGTCAAACCCTAAGGAGGTTTGTCGCCCGCTTTGAAGAGGCTGAAGATGTCGCGGATGCTTCATCGTTATCGACCAAACCGTGCGAAGCAATCGTCTTGGCATCGCATTTAGTGAATGACTATGTAAACTTACACAGTGCTACTGGCTACAGACCACCAAATTGTGTCTAAACTACGCTCACGGTCTCCTGAACCGCAAAGACGATTTTCATTCGAAATTCAACATGAGCAACGAGGCCCATTTAAAAAAAAAACAAACAAAGTTTGCAATTCTGGGGCATTGAGAATCCATATATCATCCACAAAGACGCATATAACCCTTGACACACTGGTGGTATTAATACTATGGTATACGGATGTACCACCTATGTGTCAGGAAATATCAGGCTAATGCCATGCGAGCATGACGGTATTTGCGTGGCTTAATGTTGGCATTTTTACCGTGGTATACACAGAATTCTACCGATCGCAGCGCCATTCTTCCTAAGTGGTACTACATAAATCGTGGTATTTCCAATACAATGGTATCAATGCCATGGTATTTATACCACCAGTGTGTCACTGAATGGTGCGTCATTTACGAGGTGTCATATGGCCTATTTTGTTTTCAAGGAAATCATTGGTAACACATTTATGGTGACTGGTGAACAATATCGAACCATGTTCGGGTATGTGAGACATGTGGATCCAACAGAATGGTGACAATTGACATTTTGAAGGATGACTTGATAATACATGTCTAATGTCTCGTTTTGGCGATTTATACTGGCCGTCAAGATCGTACGATTTTACCAATCAAGCCACAGAATCTAAAATGTACTAAAGCGAATATCCTCACAAGAAAAATGCGGGTAAGAATCCCCAAATAATATTCAACAATGACAGCGCCCACATGAACGATATTTAAAAAGCAATGGAAAAAAACTTAAATAGTCCAAAAAACATTTCAAAATTCCGTGTTTTTGGACCAACCGGTATTTGGTATTATTACTTTTATCAAACAAGAAAAAAAAAAAAAACTATTTTAAAATAACGGTCTACTAATAAAATCATATCAATTCCGCAGTTCAACTCTCTTCAGTCATCAAATCGTATGGTTAACCAACAGTTTAAATAAAACCCCGTTATATTCAAACTTGTTTACGTTGCCATTTCTGATGTGAGTATTATTTTTACATCCGTTTAAACGTCATCTGTCACCTTTATTCACAAAAGCCCAACGAATGTAGTAGTTTCTTCCTTTTCTTGAATGGAATTTGTTTTAAGATGCAAATACCAAAAAAGTATAAACAAAAATAAATAACGGTAATCTGCTAACTGATGGATTTTAAGTACTCTGTCTGATGCAATCGAAGCAACTTTTTGTTAGCCAGAGTAATGCCAAAACACGCAAACGCAAGGTCGTTCGAATTGGGCACACACACACGAAACTGTGCTGCAAGTCAAACAGAACTTTACCACAGCAGATCATTCATTCATTTCGCGCTGCGCGACTTGTCAATGACACTTTCCAACCAGGCCCAGCCAACGCCTTACAAATTCTCAGAATTTAAGAAAAAAAATCACCTAAGACAAATTTCAATTTAAAAAAAAAATATTTTTGTTTTGTTAACTGAAATAACACCGCATTCACGAAAACTGGTTAAATGTGTAAATGTGAGCTTCTCACTCATCCTCGCCAACAACGCCGCACCGCCACGGTGTCGTAATCATCAGCCGACAGATTCAGCAGACAGTCTGACTACAAAAACGCCTCTTCTTAATTTTTTTTTTGCTCACCACACCAATTTAGATGAAAAAGTCAATTTATTTCGAAATCATAATTTCGAAAAAGAAAATCCACATTCGAAGTCAAATTGATTTGACGTCTAGTCTCAGCGCGAGAAGAATGAACTCCATAATCAGGACTCGGCTTTCTAATATGGCGCGGATGGAAATGGTGGGTCTTTTGGCTTGACCAAATAACCGCTGGAATTCGAGGTCATTATGAAAACTAAAATGCTAATGAACCGGTTTTGGTTTTCGAATGTATTCCATTGACGTAAGCAAATACACACGGGGTATAGCTTGGCGGCAAGTTTGACGACCTAGTCGTTGCGGTATAAAAGCGAACTGTAGTGTACGCGCCGACTGTTGTTTTGTTGGATTCTTTTCTTTTTTTGTTTTGTTTAATATGTATCACTTTCAAAATTCCATAAGTAAATTTTATTAATTGCTTATCCAAGGAAACATGTTCGCTTGGTGTGTGTGTGTGTCTGTGTGTCTGTGTGTTTTTGTCTTATTTGTTCGCATGGCTTTTTTTTATTGCATTTCCTTTGGCGGCGCTGGTTATCGACGGTAACCAAAATGGCAATTGGTAACTAACTGTCATTATTTGGCAGACAGCTTGTTTTTTTGGGGTTAAATTCGATTGCCATGTTCTGTTTCTGTTTCTGAGATTTGGAAAGGCAATCGGATTTAAGGTGATACTATGATAAGGGAAATATCGCGAACTGTCAATGTGACAATGATCAAATTTATTGGGAAAAATGAAATGGATGTATACGACAATAGGTCTGTTCCCGTACAAAATAACATTTACTGATTCTTACTGATTTTCACTGATTTTTACTTTTTGCCGTTCCCGTACGCAAAAATAAGTAAAAGAGAGAGCTGACGAGAGAGCAAAAAACTACCCCTCCATAAAAATCCGTAAAAAAAATGTACTGCAGACATTTCTGTTGGTAAAAAACAGTAAACTGTCAGTCGGTATCTAAAAGTGACAACTCGCTTGTTTTGACAGGTGTGTTGTGTCATTTGTTCTTTCAAAGACATATAAAATATATAATTTTACTGATTTTTACTTAAACGCGTTCCCGTACTTTTTAGTAATTTTGTCTCTTTCTGAGATAATTCACCCCCAGTCCAAGAAATTTGAGAATTTACTAATTTTTACTGCAAAAGTACGGGAACAGACTTAATGTGTAAATGGGTGTACTGGAAGTCTCAATGTCAGAAAGTCGTCGTCAAATATGTTAATTTCCAAAAATGTTAACGCGATAAATTAATTGTCAAAAATTTGCGGGTGTCAATTGAGTTACAAAATCAGCCAGATGACATGTTTTGACATAAGTATGTTGAAAATAGACTGCAGAAATATCTAAAATTTTCCAGTGAATAAAATAAAAATCCCGTTTTAACAAAATCAGCACATGACCTAAATCTTTTATCAGAAAATCGGAAACTTTTGAAATGAAATTGGTGTGTAAATTGAGTTTGCAAAAATCCATAACGTTTGCTAACTTCATTCTGTCATTCACAAGGCGAAAGAATTCGAAACAAATCTTGTCTTAGGGACATTTTCAAACGTCAAAAAGATCCAAGAAAGTTCCAAAAATATGAAATCCGGATTGAATTTATTTCTAGCGTTTTAGATCGCACTTTTCAGATGTTGGATTTCAGTTTTTTCTATGCTGAATCGAACTGAATGGCAGTGGTTTCATTTTTTGACATGAAAACAGCTTTCTCTTGTTATACTGATAGTGACGCCATATCATCAGATTTTAATCGCTTATAACTACGAGACGAATAGTGCGAGTGCAATGGTTAAGCACATAGCAGATAGACCAAAGGATGACATATTTGACGACTGGCTGACATTTTGGCTGCGATGTCATCGCATGTAAGAGCATTCGCGTAATCATAGTTTTAAGTTCATGTAGTGTGGAGGTGCAGGCGAACAACTCGCGGAAGCCCTTAAGTGCTACAAAGCAGACATAACTGCCATCCAGGAAATACGATGGGATGGGCCGGGCAAAAGGAGGATGAAAAACTGTGACATCTACTACGGACCGTGTTATAGTGAGCAGAAACAGCGACTATTCGGATGCGGATTTGTTATAAGTGCCAGACTTAGGCAAGAAGTCTTATGTTTTCAAGACATTAGCGAACGCATTGTAACAATCCGCATCAATGCCAAATTCACCAACATAAGCCTTATATGCGCTCATGCTCCGACGGAGGAAAAGGATGATATAACTAAGGATTTCTTCTACGAGCTCCTCGACAAAACCTATGAGCGACTGCCAAAGTACGAAGTTAAAAGTGTGCTGGGAGATTTTAACGCAAATGTAGGAAGAGAAGACATCTTAAGCAGTACTGTCGGAAAATATAGCCTACACGACAACACGTCTGGTAACGGACTTAGGCTAATTGACTTCGCTACGGAACGAAATGCCACTATAGCCACCACACGGTTTCTTCACCTCGATATCCACAAGGGGACATGGCAGTCTCCAGATCAACGAATTGATCACATTGCGATAGACAAGAGGCACGCATCCAGTATTTTGGATGTCCGAACATTCCGAGGGGCCAACATCGACTCGGACCACTACCTTGTTGTAGCCAAAGTAAGGATGCGGATATACACCACGCCACAAAAAAACAAAAATACTGTGAAAAAATTTAATTTCGAAAGACTGCAATCGCCAGAGACCGCCAAGACCTTCGCACAACGCGTATCCCTTAACCTCTCGACTCACAACATACGACCAGCATCTAATGTCGAAGAACAATGGCAACGATGCCAACAAGCCATTAGATCAGGCGCAACTGATGTGCTAGGTTTCTCGCGGCCACCAGCAAGAAACCCCTGGTTTGATGAGGAATGCCGACAGATGCTCGCAGCCAAGAACGAGGCCTACAAGGCTAAGCCGCAGGTGAAGACGAGAACTGCCATTGAGCTCTATAGGCAAAGAAGAAGGGAAGAACATCGGCTTTTCAGAAAGAAGAAAAAAGAGCAAGAAAAGCGCGCGATCGAGGATATAGAGAGGTGCCACTCCAGGAACGATGTTCGCAAGTTTTACCAAAGTGTAAAACGTCAAAGCCAAGGACACAAGGCTCGAACAGAATCCTGTCGAGATGAACAAGGAAATATTGTAGTTGAGACACAGTCGATGCTGAGGATATGGAAGAACCACTTCTGCAGACTGTTAAACGGCGATGACGAACAACATTCCGCTGTCAGGCAGAACGAAACATTTAATATTGGCAACGAAAGCGAAAACTGCCAACCACCCGACCTAAGTGAAGTGAGGATAGCTATATCTAAACTCAAGCTTAATAAGGCTGCCGGAAATGACGGCCTTCCCGCTGAGCTTTATAAAGCTGGCGGAGATGACTTGGTAAGCAACATTCACCAACTCATAAGCCAAATCTGGTCGGTTGAAAGTATGCCTGAAGAATGGAACCTCAGTATCGTTTGCCCGATCCACAAAAAAGAGACCCTCTGAACTGCGTCAACTACAGAGGCATAAGTCTACTCAACATCGCTTACAAGATCCTATCTGCTGTAATATGTGAACGCTGGAAACCGTTTACCAACAACCTGATCGGCCCTTATCAGTGTGGTTTTAGACCAGGAAAGTCCACAACCGATCAAATTTTCACACTTCACAGATCCTGGAAAAAACTCAAGAAGTCCAAATCGATACCCACCACCTATTTATCGATTTCAAAGCCGCATACTTAAGTGGCGCATACGACAGCATTTATAGAGACGAACTATACAGAGCCATGTCTAGTTTTGGTATACCACCCAAACTCGTCCATTTGTGTAGGATGACGATGGAGAATTATTCCTGCACCATCAGGGTCGGAAACGACCTCACCGACACATTCGATACCAAAAAAGGATTTAGGCAAGGCGATGCGCTGTCATGTGACTTCTTCAATTTGATTCTAGAGAGGATTGTGCAAAGCTCCCGAGCCAACACCAGAGGCACAATTTTCCAAAAAATCGGTGTAACTAGTAGCATACGCCGACGATATTGACACCATTGGTAGGACTCAACGTGATGTCGTAGCCACGTTTGCTAGTATAGAGAAGGAAGCGGCAAAAATGGGTTTAGCAGTAAATGAGGGTAAGACTAAGAATATGCTGTCAACACGAAAGGACACACAAGTTTTTTCCAGTTTTTTACTGACCTCTTCAAAATGTTTAACTCATTTTTGAATACGAGGCTTGGAGATCATTTAAGTGGTGAAAACCTGGAATGTTGCAGATTCTTTTACGCGCTAGTCTTAGAATCACAGTTTTCTGCTCCCGGGGAAAAACGCTCCATAGCGAATGAATTCTCTAGAGATAGCCTTACTTATTGACATACTTCAAGCGCATTTCGGATCCGACGCGTTCATACAGTAAGCTAATTCTGTTGAGACACCTTACATAATATTCCCAGTTGAGAGTACATCTGCTAGTCGCGCTTTAAGAATTAAAGGCTCGTCTCAGATAGAGGTCTACAAAAACTAGATACAGGTATACAAAAGAGGTGCTATATTCGGAACTGGATGGAGGATGAAAGCTGTACCGTTGCGCTGTAAAAAATGCCTTCCAGTCGATAAGCAAGAGCTTTGACACATGAACACTAAAATATTTCTTTCACGATCAAAGCATCTTCAGATGAAGAGTTCAATTAATTTTTTTGACAGTTTCCACTTTATCTTTAAATTCCTAACCGCACATACCAAGCATAAATATGTATACCATATCAAATGGGGACATATTTAAAGATAATTAACTTATGTATATGTATCTTGTTTCAAAATCTCGTTTATAGCTTTTATCATAAAACCCGTCAAAGACGTCATATCACATTTCACAATCTGAACATTCACCTGCTGGCTGGTCCATTAAATAATTAAAGTCAATCTATAACCGATAAGAAACACAAAACTAACATAACCTCTATGACAACGGCCATTATTCTACGTCAATGGATCGCATATTGACATTCCACAAAACGAGGTCTCAGAGAGGCTGGTACAGAAGTCGCTGAACTAGCTCGCAATAGGTTGGTTCAATTTTGGACTGTAATTTGGGGGTTTTATATGCGTACTAGATGGGTAAAATATTTAAGTGTTTCACATTTACATTGAAAAACAAAACAACTGAAATTCAGAAACATTAATTATGCTAATTATGTGTATCTTAATCCTCTAAAAGTATCTAATTTTATTCATTTGATACGAATATTTATCACACGTAATTATTCGGAGATTTGTCTTTCTTATTGATCCCATTTCAACATAAATTGATTATTAAAATCCAATAAATAAAAGTTTTTAAAAAAAAACACGGATTTAATTTTCTGGACCCTAGAAAAGTTAGGTTAGGTTTGAAGAGAAGATCGATTGTCATGTAGTTTGAAAGTTGCTATTTTTGATAAAATGCAATGCTCGACCTATAAAACCATCTTTTTTAAACAATACCATAGGTCCCCTTACCATGACCATGACGCTGAATACTCCTAACTAATAACTGATATTTGCTTTCATAAAGAGCTGCTGACACATTGAAAGTCTCATGATGATCCAACACAGACTTGAATTTACTTGGAATGCCAGTTCAATTTATTCAAAGTGGGGTTATGCTTTGGGTTAACTACCCACCCATGGAAAAAAAGAAAAGGACGAAAAAAGGACAACGACGTTAGTGATTGCACTTATTTTGCGTGAACATTAAACAGGAGAGGTGCATGCGAATAACTTTCAGAAGCCCCAAGCTGCTACAAAGTAGACATTACTGCCGTCTCGGAAATACGATGAAAAGGGTCGGGCAAAAAGAGGATGAAAATTTATGACATCTTCTACTGACCTTGTTATAGTGAGCAGAAACAGCGATTTATCGGCTGCGATTATTGTTATTAGTTGTTGTTATAAGACTTAGGCAAGAAGTCTTATTCATGACATTAGCGAAAGCATTGTAACAATACGCATCAAGGCTAAATTCTCTAACAGAAGCCTCATATGCGCTAACGCTCCGACGGAGCAAAAATATGATAGAACAGAAATCGTAAGCAGTATTGTCGGAAGGCACGGCCTACAACAAAACACGTCTGGTAACGGACTTAGGCTAATTGAATTCCTTTATGGCCAGCACACGGTTTCCTCACCTCGATATCTATAAGGGGACATGGCCGTCTCCAGATCCACGAATGGTCAATCAAATTTATCACATTGCGAAAGACAAGAGGCATGCATCCAGTATTTTGGATGTCCGAACATTCCAAGGGTCTAACATCCACTCGGACCACAACCTTATTGCAGCCAGGGTAAGAATGCGGATATCCACCACGCCAAGACGCAAGACACCGTCAAGGCCTTCGCGCAACGCGTATCCCTTAACCGCTCCATTCACACCATACCACCATGAACAATGGCAACGATGCCAACGAGCCATTTGATCAGCCGCAACTGATGTGCTAGGTTTCTCGCGGCCACCAGCAAGAAACCCCTGGTTTGATGAGTAATGCCGACAGATGCTCGCAGCCAAGAACGAGGCCTGCAAGTTCAAGCTGCAGGTGAAGACGAGAGCTGCCACTGAGCGATATAGGCAAGTAACATCCACCAACTCATAAGCCAAATCTGGTCGGATGAAAGTATGCCTGAAGAATGGAACCTCAGCATCGTTTTCCCGATCCACAAAAATAAGACCCTCTAAACTCCGCCAACTACAGAGGCATAAGTCTCTTCAACATCGCCTACAAGATCCTATCTGCCGTAATAAAAAAGGCCTGAAACTGTTTACCAATAACCTGATCGGCCCTTATCAGTGTGGTTCTAAGCCAGGAATGTCCACAACCGATCACACTTCGGCAAATCCTGGAAAAACCCAAGAAGTCCAAATCGATACCCACCACCTGTTTATCGATTTCAAAGCCGCATACGACAGCATTTATAGAGACGAACTATACAGAGCCATGTCTAGTTTTGGTATACCGCCTAAACTCGTCCGTTTGTGTAGGATGAACAGTTAGAATTGTCGTTGATCCATCAGGGTCGGAAACGACCTCTCCGACACATTCGATACCAAAAAAGGATTTAGGCAAGGCGATCCGATGTCATGTGACTTCTTCCGTTTGATTCTTGAGGGGATTGTGCAAAACTCCCGAGCAGATTCACAATTTTCTAAAAATTGGTGCAACTACTAACATACGCTGACGATATTGACATCATTAGTAGGACTCAACGTGATGCCATAGCTACGTTTGCTAGTATAGAGAAGGAAGTGGCAATAATGGGTTTAGCAGTAAATGAGTGTAAGACAAAGTATATACTGTCAACACGAAAGGACACACAACATCGACGAATTGGACAGAACGTCACCATTGACAGATATAACTAACGGGACTTTGCCTACCTCGGCTCCGCTATTAACTCTGACAACAACATCTCATCAGAAATCAAACGAAGAATTACTCTTGCCAATCGCTGTTTCTTCGGGCTAAGAAGGCAATTTAGTAGTATAGCCCTCACTCGAACTACTAAGGAGATCCTATATAAGACCCTGATTATCCCAGTCCTGCTCTAAGATGCTGAAGCATGGACCGTATCAAAAGTAGATGAAGAAATCCTTAATCGATTTATGAGAAAAAAATTCTTTGAAAATGTTTGCTCCCGTTTGCGTTGACGGGCTATGCATATGAAGATTCAACCATCAACTATACTATACGACATGTCAAACGAATGGACACCGATACTCCGGCTCTCAGATTCTTCATTCCCAGCAAGACGTCGGACGCAGTAGAGGAAACCATTCGAGTGGCGCTCACAAGTAGAAACCGAACTCAACTAACCTGGTGTGCACAACTGGAGGCAGTTATCGAAGGACCGGGCTAATTGGAGAGGCATGTTGATTGACGCCAATATTCATTCCGGACTATGGCGCCACTTAAGTAAGTAAGTAAGTAACTTCAGGTCTGATATTTTATAACAATAAATTTCGTACTTATTTGTTTCCATATAGATATAATTGATACAAAATGCCTGTAAGTATCCACAAAATTCTTGTTGCATGGCGCTCACATCATTGAAAGTTTTCCAATCCCTATCGCCCAGCTTTCGAATAGTGGCTTAGAAGCCCGTGAAAAAGATTACAAAATTTTTCGAAGAGCGTGTTCAAAAATTATATTGAATCGCAACAAATACGGATGTGCTCCATGTCATGTTAATATCTTCTGATCCAAAGATAAGCAAATTCCGATATCTATCAACCCGAAAACACACTACCCCCTTAAGCCATGGAAATAATTTTAAATTGATTTATAAACACACATTTCCAATTAAACATAAAAAAACCCGAATTACGTCCAGCTAATGACCCTAAATCGACCACTGTTTAGCGGACTGAAAGATTCTATTGCTTTTAATATATCTGTTCATTTACTCAATGTGGACCAGGCAATGGAGCATTCAAATTTTCACCTTTTGGACTACATCCTCAGCTTACTACAGCTCATAATGCTTGCGGTTGTTTTATTTCCTCCATTCGAAGTGTCTTTCATTCCAAAGTGCCCGCATACAAGCTGAATTTGTTTCAGTATTTTATTTGCCTCAACCGGCTTTATACCAGTTGAACTGATTTCGTGTGCTCATTCTCTTACAAATTAACCAACAACACGCGGTGTTCCCATGCGGTCACCCATCTATGTACTAATCGCGCCCGACGGTGCTTGATTTTGGTGAATAGACGAGAATCTATTTTTCTCTTTTTCGTTACACTTTTTCGTTTCAGAAAATCCAATTTACATCGTATACACACCGAAAAGTCAATCAACAAGTGTGGTTTCAAGCTTCAATTACAGACTTCAGAGATCAGACATACACCTTCTCAAAAACCACCCTACGCCAAAAACATTTATGACAGACCAAAGAAAAGCCAGTACCATCGATCCGCTGTCATTTCAACATTAAGAGGAATATAACCATTTTAGCCATCTACCCTCAAGCTTGCTCGAGAACAGAATCATTTTCAGAACATGTTACCGAAGTCGCATGAAAACCAAGAATATTACGTTTTTGGACTCACCGCTGAGTTTATAATTCGATCTTGCTCACACACAATGCCACGTACCCAAATTTACTTATTGACAGATATTGTACCTAGTTCACACCACCACACTTTCTTGGGGTGCCGGTGCACCAACGTCCTATATGCTACATAACAGACCCTATGTCTATCATTTTCCTCGTTCTCCGACCGATACGCCAACACGACGAAACGACACCGCTCACCTAGGTTAAATGACATAATAGCTGCGCACTTTCGACATTAGATCACTGTTTTTGAACACCAACGTACATGTTGACTGTAATACAAGTACACATAATCTGCCACAGCCACAGCACTCCAGAACCAAATGCGGAATTTTGTACACTTTTTCGTGACTCTTTTTCGTTTCCTCAAATCCAATTTACACCTTCCCAAAAGAAGTTCACTTCAAAAACCCTACTTTTAAAGTGACGAAATAATAGGCATTAATTTCTCTTAACATTCTGAGCACACGTGCATTTTATGGGCTCCACGTTGGGCGCCAATGTGTGTGTTGTTTTTTTTTTATGAATTTGTTGGGCAAATAAGTGGCCCTAAGTGGTCTCAAGCAAAATTGAGTAAATTTTTAACATATATCATATATCATCACTTAACCTACCCCTTTTATAAAGGCTTAACTGAAAAAAAAAACTCGAAACACAAATTATTACTCCGCTGTACGCATTCGTGTCACTTCTGTGTACAAATTGTATTTTCCCAACCAACGTCGACATCCACAAGATGCAAACAAAACCACAAGACTGCATTTACAAATAACAACAACAGTTTCGAGGATTTTTGAAGTGAAAATACTCAACCTTCCCAAAAGAATAAACCACTTGAACGGGAAAAAGCCCCCATCTGTAAGCGAGGTCACAAACTCACCTCGTTCGACAGAAAATACGTAAAACGCAATAATTACTACGCATCAGATGACTATGCAAACGCGTATGTAAGTTCTCACCTCCATAAAACGCACACACTAAACACACATAGATATCACTATTCTCTACACTTGTCCTCTTGAAAAGTCAATCTAGATTGATTTTATTTATCTTCCTTTTACGCAGTCAATGCCAGTCGAAACACACAGACTACCACACTGTCAAATGTTCTATTTTCCAACCGAGCTAGGCCTAGAAACCTCGTAATTACCAAAAGGCTATACGTCGCATAGATATGTTGCACATTAGCACACGAGAAATAATAACAAACAAACAAACAAACAGCTGTCCTTCCTCATATTGATTTAGTTTTTGTATGTGTGTTTGTTTTTGTTTTTTTTTTTTGTATCATTCGAGGTTAGGAGCATGCAAGTCCAACATGAACAAATAGAAAAAAAAATAGATTAACCATCCAGATGCAACATGCCTTACTACCCGAGAACCCTTACTCCAATCGATTTCATTCGAAAGGTCAAAAACGCGCAACACATAGCTGCCACACTTTTTTTTTATAATGAAAATCAAAAGGACGAAACAACATCCCTCTTACCATTCTGATAAAACGGCTGAGCTTCTTCTTCATAAAGGACTCCACTGTTGTCCTGTTTGGGTGTCGGACAGGTTTAGTGATGAATTTCTGATTTATACCAATCGAACAGCTTACACTTTGGTACACATGATGAGGACCGTGTGTGTTGATGTGAGATTACAATTTTACTACGTCTAACCACTAGTATCCGAAAGATACGTCTCTCCTCTATGCCGTAAAACAATAACAATGCACACACGTAACACGGTTGGAAAAATCGGGTCAAATTCGCGTACACACACGCGACGCGCGAGCACACAAAAAACAACGCAAATCGTACGAAAAATGAGCAAAAATATCACGCATACGCCCGAGTGGTTTGTTTTGGTTCCCTTCGGTGTTTGTTGGTGTCGGATTTTTACAAACAAATATCCTATCTGTGCTGTTGTATGTGGGAATTTGTTTATTGCAAAGAATTGAGAAGAACACTAAATAACGGGAAAACTGTCGTGTAGCTGTTCAAGTTCAAGAGCACCTTGCAGCGAGTGTCAGTTAGAGAGTGGATTGCATCGAAGCGCTTGTTGTAGTTTGAAGCTTTTTCCCATGGAACAACAATTTAAATATCAAATTGCACATAGATTCGTTCCACAACCCTCGGAATGTGTGTGGTTTGTTGTTGGTGTCAACCCATACCAGTACATCTCGACTGGAAGGGTAGTAGATGCGCGCTATTCGTATACGAGTAGTATGATACGCTGGAGAGTGGAGGGGGTAAAAAAAAATGGAACGTAGTATTATAGTGACGTAGGCCATGACGAAGAGGGTGCATTCTTAGAATACACAACTTGTGGGGGATGGGGTAGGTGTACAGAGATCGAGAACAAACGGAAATTAAAAGCGAGGAGATGGGACAAACACAAACTCATCGTAATATAGTTGGGGAGCAGAAGCAAGGTATTGCCAGGGTTTGATGCAAATTGACGCAGATTACCTGCAATAAACTTAGAAATGTGCTGAGGAATACTTTTAGCAAATGGGTGATGGGAATAATTAGAAGATGTTCATGGGGAGGGTGTTACTAAGAGAATACGCATTTGGAAAGATGAATATTATGAGGTGGGAATATCATTTTAGAAACACGTGCAGAAGAGGGTATTTAAATCTTGGATTAGAACGCGGGTAGACTAGCTTCTGCTTAATTAGTTCGCAATAAGTTTTTTTTTATGGGTACTGACTTAATTGCTTTGGACAGACCCTTACCGATTTTCATCTCAAACTTTCCAAAATCTACTATGGTGGCTAATGTTCAAGATTATATTCTGAAACATCGCCCGGATTTGGTTTCATCGCTTTATAAAATCAGAAATATCTATATATATAAAAATGGATTTTGGTTTGTTCGGATGCTTAAAACTAGAAAACGACTGGACCAAATTGGATACTTCCTTCTGTGGATTTGTTCTTAATTGCTCCGCGAAGGTTTATGAAAAAAGAAAAATTGAAAAATTCTCAACAGGTGGCGCTGTAGGCGGTCATTCCATTTGACAGCACAGTAATAATAAATAAATAAATAATTTATATGGCAAAACAACGTTTGACGGGCCAGCTTGTGAGTCATAAATCTGAACGTGATTATTCATCTTTTATCATTGATGTAAAGCGCAATATGCCAGTTTATGAAATTCTCGTTGATAAAGTTTTCTGGCCTCGAAACTCAATAGTTCATCCTTTTCGGAAGCGCCGAATGGACAACGGACAGAGAGAAAGAATGAACTCCAACGAAATGTGAATTCCCTTACGCTATTTTACCAAAATGTCAGAGGTCTCAAATCGAAGTTAAAATCGCTATTTCGAACAAGTCATGGTCTACTTACTGGCCTCCTCATCGATAAACCAAAGCGTGAAAAGCCAAAAACAGTGCGTACACCCGAGAATATTGCTGCTGTGGCAGAAAGTGTGCGTGAAGCGCCATCAACATCAATTCACCGTCGTTCTCAACAATTGAACATTTCAGAGACATCATTGAGACGAATTTTGCATAAAGACCTTGGTATGACTCATACAAAGTCCAATTGGTTCAGGAGTTGAAGCCAACTGACCATCCAATGCGTTTTCGCTTCGCTAAGTGGGCCTGCGATCGACTTAGAGAAGATGCCGATTTTGCCAAAAAAATCATCTTTTCAGATGAAGCTCATTCTGATCTTGGCGGGTATGTAAACAAGCAAAATTGTCGCATTTGGGGCACAGAAAACCCGCACGCATACATTGAAAAGCCGATACACCCAAAACGAGTCACTGTTTGGTGCGGATTTTGGTCCAGAGGCATAATTGGGCCATTTTTCTTCGAAAATGAGCAAGGAGTGGCCGTTACAGTCAATGGCGATCGTTATCGGGCCGTGTTGAACGAATTTTTGTTCACAAAAATTGAAGAGGATATTGGCAACATTTTGTTTCAACAGGATGGCGCTACGTGCCACACAGCCGAAGCTACACTCGATGTTTTGCACCCTGTTTTTTGGAGATCGCATTATCAGCCGCAGAGCTGATGTCGTTTGGCCACCTCGGAGCTGCGATTTGACAACGTTGGACTATTATTTGTGGGGTGCAGTAAAAGATAAGTGTTACGCCGACAAGCCAGAGACAATTGACGCTTTAAAGGACAATATTCGTGAAGCCATTGGTGAAATACAGCTGCACACAATCGATATTGTGCTTAAAAATTGGACCGATCGTGTAGGCTACTGCATGGCCAGCCTACTAATATTTTTTATTATTAACCGGAAGGATTGTACTTTCAAATAAAAAAAGAAATTTGAGAAAATATTCAGTAGTTGTTTTCATAGCATATTAAAAAAAAAAAAAAGTTATTTGGCGGACCCTTTATATGATGTCTTATGTTTCACTGAAACTTGGCTCGACAAAACTGTTTTAGATAATGAAATTTTATGTAATTTATTTAATATTTTTCGCTTCGATAGATCACCTTTCACAAGCCATAAGAAAACTGGAGGTGGCGTCTGTATTGCTGTAAAATCTGTTCTTCGTACAACTTTAATTGACTTG
Organism: Rhingia campestris; assembly: GCA_932526625.1. Taxonomy (NCBI): domain Eukaryota; kingdom Metazoa; phylum Arthropoda; class Insecta; order Diptera; family Syrphidae; genus Rhingia; species Rhingia campestris. The sequence continues at coordinate 21,981,986 of OW052184.1, forward strand.
CCGGTAATAAGCATCGAAATGTTGTGTGTCAAAATTAATTTACTATGTTAAAATTTGTATATTTGCTGCGTTTACATTCCCCCTAATATGGACTTCGATATGTATAGTTCCTGTCTTTGTAAAGTAAACCACATTGTCTCATTATGTTGTCCGGAAGATAACTTAATTATTATTGGTGACTTTAATTTGTCTGACATTGTTTGGGGGTATCTGAACGAAGATGACGAATTTCTAACAGCGCTTTCAAACCATTCAGAAAAAAGTGCTACATTTATTGAAAATATATCTGCTTGTGCCTTAAGTCAGATAAACCCTATAATGAATTCTTTGGATAGAATTCTCGACCTAGTATTAACCGATGTACCTGATGGAATTTCTCTCCGCAAATCCTGTGCAATATTAAAAGAAGACGCGTACCATCCAACACTAGAATTGACTATTGACATGCCTTATACAAACTGTGATCAAACAAAACAGTTTATTTATGAATTTAATTTCAAAAAAGCAAACTTTGACAAGCTGAAATGTGCGCTTTTAAATGTTGATTGGAACTGTGTATTTGTAAAAAGTGACATAAATTATTCTGTAAATATGTTTAATTCTGTTCTATGTGATTGCTTCGAAAAGTCAATTCCTGTCAGACGTGTAAGACCTGAGACTTGTTCTCCCTGGATAACACCTGAACTTAAGTAAGTAAGTAAGTATAGTTTTATTTAGCATTCATTCATTCATATACAATGTCTATCAATAATTATTTTTAATAAAATGTATAATAGAGCTCTTAAATCTATTTAAATTTGATTCTATTTTCACATTATATGGAATATTATTGTAAATTTGAATACCTTTATAAAATAGCATATTTTGGGTTTTACAATTTCTGAAAAATGGTAAGTGTAAGTTTTCATTATTTCTTAGGTTATAAGGCCTTACTTCAGTTGTTGTTACAATTCTTCTTTGCAAGTATTTTGGCATTAAGTTGTTTTTTACTTTAAAAATAAATATTAAGGTATTCATCACAATTTTTTGTTTTACAGAAAGCCATTTCAAAGTGTTTAACATATTGTTTATAGGTGTAAAACGGTCACTGTATAATATTGCTCTCATTCCCTTATTTTCTAAAATTTGTAATTTATTTATCATTACTTCTGTTCCCAATAGTAATATTGTTGGAAAATATTCAAAATGGGGTTGTATAATGGAATTATATATTTTTATTGCCATACCCATACAAAGTTTTTTTCGTATTCTTCGAAAAAACCCGATTTTCATGGCAATTTTTTTTGTACCATATCAAAATGTTTTTTTAAAATTCAAGTTACAGTCTATTATTACACCAAGGTATTTTGTTTCTTTAACACATTCAAATTCATTTATTTTACATATTATATTATTTTCGGGCAATAACATTATTTTAGTTTTTTCTGTATTCAACTTGAGTTTATTCATACTTAAATAATTTTGTATACTCTTAATATCTTTCATAAGTTTTTTAATACAGTTTGTATAATTATTATCTTTACTATAGAAAAGGCAATCATCGGCAAATAGTTTTACTTTACAATGTTTTAAAACTTTTTTTATATCATTTATATAAATAACAAACAACAATGTACCTAAGATCGACCCTTGTGGTACTCCTAGGTCAGAATTTAATTCTTCCGAACTTACCGCATTAAACTTCACAATTTGTTTACGTCCTATAAGATATGTCTAAAACCAGTTGAATTCGGTTCCTCTTATCCCATAACCATATAGTTTTTTTAATAAGATTAACCTATCCAATGTTTCGAAAGCTCTCTTCAGGTCAATAAAAGATTCAAGAAATAGAAAGAATAATCTTCACAAAAAGCTAAGAAACAATTTCACCACTAACAATTTCAATAATTCTAGTAAGCTTAGAAGAGTGTTCCAGGCAAAACTTAAAATTGCTTATAATGCATACATAATCAAAATAAAATCTGATTAAATTCGTGACCCATCAGCTTTCTGGAAATTTGTTAATACGAAAAGGAAGGATACTACTTCAGATGACGATATGGAAATATGCAATATGTTTGCAAAAATGTTTAATGAAACTTATGTGACTGATGACACCACCAAAAACGGTGATAACATCTGTGATACTTATGTGAAGTCCAATTTATGTGCATATGCTGAAGAACCTGATTTAATGTTAATTGACATTGTAAACGCTATTAAGAAGCTGAAATATTCGTGTTCATCTGGTCCCGACAACGTCCCGTCTTGTGTTCTTAAGAATTGCTGTGATATATTAGCTCGTCCATTATGTTATTTATTTAATTTATCTCTAACTGAATCAAAGTTCCCGGAAGTTTGGAAATCTTCTTATATAATTCCTTTATTTAAGAAAGGCCTACGAAATAATAAAAGTAATTATAGAGGCATTGCAAAACTTTGTGTGATTCCTAAATTATTTGAGGCAATAATAACTGAAGACTTATCACACAAAACGAAATCATTTATATCAACTTGTCAACATGGATTTGTGAAAGGTCGATCAATTGTAACAAATCTTCTTGAGTTTTCCTCGCATGTTTCTGGTGGATTTAAGAATGGACTCCAAACCGATGTCGTTTAAACTGACTTTTCGAAAGCTTTTGATCAAATAAATCATCGCATGCTGATCAATAAACTGCATTGTATTGGCCTGTCTCCGAAATACATTTTATCGATTAAATGTTACTTGTCGTCTGGTGTACAATTCGTAAAATTTAAATGTCACTTATCTGAAATTATCAATGTCAAGTCTGGAGTTCCACAAGGTAGTCACCTGGGACCTCTTTTGTTTCTCCTGTTCATAAACGATTTACCTTCTGTGATGAAATACAGTGACGTCCATTTGTATGCTGATGATGCAAAAATATCTTTAACGTACAAAAATATGAACGAGCATACAAAACTACAAGCAGATTTAAATAATTTATCATCATGGTGCAATCATAATAATCTTTCACTCAACACTAATAAATGTAAAATTATGACTTTTGCTAGGACCAAAAGTTTTCATCTAATTGACTATTTTATTAGTGGCGCATGTCTTGAAAGAGTGAATCATTTTCTTGACCTCGGAGTAATTTTTGACCCTAAACTGGACTATGATTAAGCGTTGGTCTAGAGAACTTAATGTCCCATATGTTACGAAAAGTCTTTATGTTGGTCTTGTGCGTTCTGTGTTGGAATTTAGATGTCAAGTATGGTGCCCATGTTACGTCTGTCATATTTCACGTATTGAATCTGTCCAAAAACAATTTTTGCTGTTCGCGCTGCGTCAACTGAATTGGAATAATCGTGTACATTTACCGCCATATCGTCAACGTCTTATGTTAATTGGTCTAAACACACTTGCTGATAGAAGGTCGGTAACAAATGGATTCAAACTTCTAACTGGTGAAATCAATTCGCCATATTTGTTATCATTGTTACATCATCAATGTCCCAATTTACGAAAGTCGTAACTATAATTTGTTAAAAATAAATAACCCCATCGGACGCGTCCTCGGGTGACAGATAGAGGTTTCATCTGCAGATATTCCGGATAAATGGGAAATAAAATAGCACTCGTGAAGCAAAACTAGCTAGGGGTGAGGTTTCCTATCAAAAAGAAAGCTCCCCAGAAGGCAGTGGAAGATTTTCCAAGATGGAGTCAATAGTGGCGTCTACAGTTTCAGTTAGGATGGGCAATGTAAACAACCCATTTGAGCTACTCCGACATATTCAGTGATCTAGGACACTTAAGGGTCATTTACCTGAATAGAGATGGTGATGGAAGACAGCGACAGCGATCAGTCCCGTTGTGTATACTAATGGCCCCGTGTCCTAGGGGTATCTAAAAAAATAAAATTTTGGGTTGAAAGGTTCTGCTTTGGGTTAACTACTTACCCTTGTTACGAAGCAGCCAAGAGCCTAGGAAAGGACTGATTTTACTGGTGACGGCAATTGTAAACGAAAAACCTACATTGACGTTCCTATCTGTACCTGGAATGTGAGAACTTTAAACAGGAGAGGTGGTACCGAACAAGCGGATGTCCCGTTTGCGTTGACGGGGTATGGAGAAGAAGATTCAACCAAGAATACGAGCTGGTTAGCGACGTACCCCTAGTCAAAACCGCATTGAACGTTTCAAATGGGTAGAACATGTAGAGCGAATGGAAACCAAACCTCCGGCTGGCAGAGCTTTTGTTTCCAGCCAGACGTCGGATGCAGTAGAGGCAGAGACAAGTAGAAACCGACATCAACCAACTTGAAGTGAGCAACTGCAGACAGTTAGCTAAGGATCGGGCTAATTGGAGAGGCATGTTGGTTGAGGCCGAATTTCATGCCGGACTGTAGCGTCAGGGCGTAGTGCATCTGGCTATTTCGTTTTAGCATTTGTTCTTGTAATATCGGTAAGAGAGTGTTAGGCAGCGACATTCCTATAATGTTCGGTCGAAACTATGGAGTTCGCTATGGTTGGATCTCCTATCAGTTTTTTCGCACGCTTTTATATGCTATCTAGTAGGTGAAATGATATTTTGGCTGCACATGATCATACGTGGCCGTTAAACTCAAGTTTGGGGCGTTTGTCGGCCCTATATATGAGGCATGTTGGTTGAGGCCGAAATTCATGCCGGACTTTAGCGTAAGGGCGAAATGCATCTGGCTATTTCGTTTTAGCATTTGCTCTTGCAATAGCGGTAAAAGAGTGTTAGGCAGGCGACATTCCTATGATGTTCGACCGAAATTATGGAGTTCGCTATGAAAGGATCTCCTATCAGTTTTATCGCACGCTTTTGTATCCTATCTAGTAGGTGTAATGATTTTTTGTCTGCACCTGACCATATGTGGTCGTTGAACTCAAGTTCGGGGCGTATGTCGGTCTTATATATTGAGGCCAAATCAAATTTCTAGCATCAGTTAAGGAAACCTAGATATTTCGCTGCATTTTTAGCGATTTCAAACATGTGGCCGTCCTAAGAAAGTTGTTACCAACAGACAAACCGATCATGGAAAGTTTTCGGGTTACGACGATGGAAGTGCCATTGGATAATGGCTGTAAATGTTGGTTTCGCTTGGAGTACAGGAGACAGCATTGCGTTTTGGAAGCATTAAATTAAATTAAATAATTATGTCATTGTCGGAATTTAACGAACTTACACATTTTGTCGTTTTGGTCCACGTACGAAGGTGAAGGGCATCAATTCGAGAACGAATATGAAAAGTTGAGGGTCCTGTCTTTAGCGAAGGAACGGATTGGATTTCAAGTTGCAGAGAAAGAGTGCATATCTTTCAAACAAGACCGACTCAAATTGCCGCCCCTGGTCGGTTGTCAGGTGAAGTGGGCAGCCAAAACGTGTAACCCATTGCTTGAAAAATGCGTCAGCGACTGTGGTAGCGGTGATGTCTTCAACTGGAATAGCTTCCAGCCATCGTGTTTCACGGTACATACACGTCAGCAAGTACCCGAAGCCAGAGCAGTTCGAAAGTGGGCCGACGATGTCTATATGGACATGTTCGAACCTTTCAGCGGCCGGAAACGTTCCCAGGGGCGGACTAGTGTGCTTGTTGATTTTGCTTCTCTGACATGCAGGGCAGGCGCGCACCCATTTTCCAATGTCCGAATTAATCGATGGCCAGAAAAAGCGTAGTGCCACTGATCTTCGCGAGGCTCTTGTTCCGGGGTGACTGAGGTTGTGCACCGACACATAGGCAGCGTGCCTAAATGCCGGTGGAATATATGGTCGAGGTCGACCACTGGATATTTCGCAAGTGACAGCTGTTTTCGACTCAGGAAGAACAAGATTAATAAACGTAAGTTTCTGACTCACCGATCTTAGTTTCTGCAGCTCTGAGTCCCGGTCTTGCTCCTTTGCGATGATATTGTTGGACATCCATGGTCGCCGTCTCATCGATCAAATCAATAACCTTGGCACACCGGCGGCGCTCATCCCCACAGACTACACCGTGTTAGACACCATTGACCACTCTCATACATACGCAGAGCTCCTCACATGCTACAGGGCGATTACGCTCCCATTCTCATCCGAGTGCGTACCTTCACACAATGTGCGCCATCATCTTGAAACCTCAGGATCACCACTGTCTTGCCGTGCGAGGCCAATTCCGCAAAAATTATATGCACTGGCCAAGATCGAGTTTCACCGTATGCTGGACGCAGGTATTTGTAGACCATCACGTAGCCCGTGGGCCAGTCCGGTCCACATTGTAGTGAAGAAAAACGGAGACATTCGTCCATGTGCCGATTATCGCCGTCTCAACTCCGTCACGCTGCCGGACCCATACCCGCTGCCTCGCTTGACGGATTTTCAGCTCATCATGCCGGGCAAGATCATTTTTAGCAGGATAGATCTCGCACGTGCATACCACCAGATTCCGATGGCGCCAGAGGACATCCCAAAAACGGATATAATTACGACATTTGGGTTTTATGAGTTCACCCGCATGATGTAACATAAAACAACGTTTTGTTATATTCTCTGCTATGTAACAATGAAGTCATTACTTCTATAAAGCCTTTATGAATAATCTACTTGTTTGATGACGTAATAAAATTTGGTTATTTATTCGATACAGCCTACAATCGGAAGCTGTTGTTTCTGTAATGCTTTGGAGCGAAAGTTTTGTCGGCAGAATGGCTATGAACTCGAAGCACTATCGAAGCTATGGCTTCTGGAATATTAAAACACACATTTTTTAAAGCTTTTAAAATTCTACATCGAATTAGTCATTAAGTCGTTTGTAAAAACATAGAACAGTCTTAAACTATCTACTTTCCTAACGCTTGATTCAATATTATTAAGCTTCCAAGCACAAGTCCTACAAAGGCTCTTAATAAACTGCTGCTTCACAAAATCGAAAATGTAAGCCTTATCGAAGTAAAATAACTTGTTGGGAGATTATCACGCCCTTTTATCTCTTACCTCGGACAATCTAGTTCTGAGAAGGTTCTGGTAACGAAATTGAGTGGTTATAATTGAAAGTTTACGACAAACGACGAAGACAATGATAATGACACCGAACCATAGGATACTGACCACTGGTTGTACGTCATTCGAAATTGCGTCGTTGGGAAATTATCACGAACATTGACCACCCATCTCGTGCAATCTTCTTCTGAGATGCCATTCAAGGACTAGAAGTCAATTCATAAAGTTCCATAGCCACAACACAAATGGACACATGTCCTTCCTTAATCCTTTCAAAAGTACCTTCCCAAAATCAGTCGTCACCTTCTCATAATTTCATAACAACACCTGGCAACACCATATGTGACCCCGTTGACATCAGACACGTGCCGCACGAAGAACAAGCACAACACACCATCGACGAATTGCACTGGAAAGGCGGACACAAGGAGCAAGAGGAATCAACAAGATTGCACTACAAACCCACTGAAGACCAAAATGTCGTAAAAAAAAAGAATTCCAATAGCCCAGCCCACCCGTTCCACATCCTTCTGACTTTTCGGCACAAGCTCGGCGAGTGTTGTAGGTATGCGCCTTCTCTCTGTCGATTCGTTTTGTTTTTGTTTTTTTTTTTGTCAGGACTACGATGAGGAGCATACACAGGACAGCAGGTGGTAGTAGTAAATAGTAAATGCGCCTGGTTGGAGTTTCCCACATATACATATAAATATGCATGCCACACCGTGGGAAAATTGGAAGAGCGCGCGCGCTTTACACACAGCATACATCCAACGAATGTGACGTCATTGATGTCAAAGTGGAACAAATGCTATATATACGACATTGTTGGCGCTACGAGTGGGTGGCTGATTGTATGTGTTACGTCACTATTATCGGGTGTGTTACATCTCTGGATTCGTAACGAATCTGTTACGAAATTGAGTGGTTGTAATTGAAAGTTAACGACAAACGACGCAGACAATGATAACGACACCGAACTAGATATGCTGGTCATCGGTTGTACGTCATTCGAAATTGCGTCGCACAGTAAGGAAAGGATACAGGGCGCACGGCGGATGGTGCGAGGACGGTACAAGCTTTGTTCTAGTGGTGAAAAGAAGCCTTTGAGGTTGAGTTATCCGTATGTTTGCGCGTAAAAGAGACGCTTTTTGCTGCGTTTGATGTTGTAAAAGTACTGCACTACCCAGCAAGCATTAATGTAAGTGCCTAGCCTATGCACATATTTAATGAACTAATAGAGTGGAATAATCGGACCTATCTAGTGCAGGAAGGTAGATAGATGGCGTTGTATTGGGGTGGGCTTAATTGGGTTCTCATTCTCTGGCCCCCTTTTGACTTCTTTCTGCGGAATTAGATGCCATTGACTGAACATTGATGTGTTTGTGTGTCCTTTTTTGTTGATTGAGGGTTTTTTTTTTGGATAAACATGATGAGTCAAGGACACTTGCACAATACATTTTATGAAATTTTACAGATGAAGGAAGAGATTGTATAAGACCTTGCGTAGGAGGAGGGGATTCTTTTGTGCGCTGATAAAAAGGATATCGATTTGGGTTTTCATTCTGTAGGGGGGGTAGATGAAGACCGTTACAGGATTGCGGAAACGAAGACGGAGTAACTAAAGTGGTTACTCAGAGTCGCATGTTTTTCGTCGCAGTTAGTTGGGTATAGCATCATCGCATCGCATATTCGGTTCCGAATGTAAATGCGTTTTGTTGGTGCCTCGGAAGTGAATCATCTTAGCGTGTTTTGGAAACTTGCATGCTTGGATGATTCTGGTCGTCACTGCATCTGAATCATCCCAATAGATAGTCATCTCATTGTTTGAGAATTTAAAATTTAATTTTTGACAGAAAAGGTGCTCCGATTTGTAATGGCAGAAGACGAGGTTTATGGAAAAGGGAACTTCTATGGATATTGGCCCAAGAACATAGCCTTCAGCTGTGATCATAGACCGACGGAATTGGTGGACCCACTTTTTCGGGATTCCCCATCACCGAAATGTTACTTACTAACTTAAGTGGTAGTACAGTCTGGAATGAACCTGGGTATCAACAAACATGCCTCTGCAATTAGCCCGGTCCTTAGCTAACTGCCTACAGTTGCGCAATTCAAGTTTGTTGAGGTTGGTTTCTACTTGTGGGCGCCACTTAAGGCGAGGTCTTACTCTACTGCGTCCGATGTCGAAGACTCTGCGAGCAGGAGTATTGGCGTCCATTCGTTTAACATGCCCTAGCTATCTTAGACGTCCAATGCGGAGTTTTTTGATGAGGGGCATATCGCTGTGAAGCTCGTATAGTTATTGGTGGAATCTTCGTCTCCATAGCTCGTCAACGCCAACGGGACCAACGATTTTTCGAAGAATTTTTCTCTCGAATCGACCAAGGATTTCTTCATCCGCTTTTGATACGTTTTATGCTTCAGGGGTGTAGAGCAGGACTAGGATGGTCGGGGTCTTGTATAGGATCTCCTTAGTAGTTTGAGTGAGGAAATTCTTCGTTGAATTTCTGACGAGGTGTTGTTGTTAGAGTTAATAGCAGACCCGAGATAGAAAAAGTGATGGTTGGGTGTTGTAGAACGAGGGTAGACTCTGATTGGCGTTAACTTGGCAATGCCCAGTGTTGCAACTTTGACTACACATCAAATGTGCTTATCTTTACCTCCAAGTGGTAACCATCGGATACTGGTCTCATCCAACCGGATTTGACTTGCTAAACGATAAGTGCGAGTGTTGATAACACGACGAAAAACAGCAACACTATAAACACCCTGGTGAGAATGGCACGGATGAATACCCGGCCTGCTGTCCCAGGCGAACCTAGATGAGCTGCTCTGACATATTCGGACAACAGGTTGTCTAGGAATTTCAAGGGTTAGTCAGGCCCCTTGAACAGAGATGGTGGCGGATGAACCGAAAGGCCAACGGCAGCGCTCAATCCCGTAGTGGATACTGATGGCCCCGTGTCCTATCTAATAAATTGGAACTGGCCCTCCAGGTTGGGGGTTGTGCTTTGGGTTAACTACCCACCCACAGAAAAAAAACATGGTTACGAAGCAACCAATAGCCTCGGAAAGGACTGATTTTATTGTTGACGACCCTGCAAAACGAAAAAAGGACAACGACGTTCGTATCTGCACCTGGAATGTGAGAACATTAAACAGGAGAGGTGCAGGCGAACAACTAGCGGAAGCCCTAAACTGCTACAAAGCAGACATTACTGCCATCCAGGAAATACGATGGGATGGGCCGGGCAAAAAGAGGATGAAAAACTGTGACATATACTACGGACCGTGTTATAGTGAGCAGAAACAGCGACTATTCGGATGCGGATTTGTTATAAGTGCCAGACTTAGGCAAGAAGTCTTATGTTTCCAAGACATTAGCGAACGCATAGTAACAATCCGCATCAAGGCCAAATTCGCCAACATAAGCCTTATATGCGCTCACGCTCCGACGGAAGAAAAAGATGATATAGCTAAGGATTGCTTCTACGAGCTCCTCGACAAAACCTATGAGCGACTACCGAAGTACGATGTTAAAATCGTGCTGGGAGATTTTAACGCAAAGGTAGGAAGAGAAGACATCTTTAGAAGTATTGTCGGAAAACATAGCCTACACGACAACACGTCTGGTAACGGACTTAGGCTAATTGATTTCGCTACGGAACGAAATGCCACTATAGCCAGCACACGGTTTCCTCACCTCGATATCCATAAGGGGACATGGCGGTCTCCAGATCAACGAACGGTCAACCAAATTGATCACATTGCGATAGATAAGAGGCACGCATCCAGTATTTTGGATGTCCGAACATTCCGTGGAGCTAACATCGACTCGGATCACTACCTTGTAGCAGCCAAGGTAAGAATGCGGATATCCACCACGCCACAACAATCCAGAAATACTGTGAAAAAATTTAATGTCGGAAGACTGCAATCGCAAGAGACCGCCAAGACCTTCGCACAACGCGTATCCCTTAACCTCTCGATCAACACCATACCACCAGCATCGAATGTCGAAGAGCAATGGCAACGATGCCAACAGGCCATTAGATCAGCCGCAACTGATGTGCTAGGTTTCTCACGCCCACCAGCAAGAAACCCCTGGTTTGATGAGGAATGCCGACAGATGCTCGCAGCCAAGAACGAGGCCTACAAGGCTAAGCTGCAGGTGAAGACGAGAGCTGCCATTGAGCTCTATAGGCAAAGAAGAAGGGAAGAACATCGGCTTTTCAGCAAGAAGAAAAAAGAGCAAGAAAAGCGCGCGATCGAGGATATAGAGAGGTGCCACTCCAGGAACGATGTTCGCAAGTTTTACCAAAGTGTAAAACGTCAAAGCCAAGGATACAAGGCTCGAACAGAATCCTGTCGAGATGAACAAGGAAATATTGTAGTTGAGACACAGTCGATGCTGAGGATATGGAAGAACCACTTCTGCAGACTGTTAAACGGCGATGACGAACAACATTCCGCTGTCAGGCAGAACGAACCATTCAATATTGGCAACGACAGCGAAAACTGCCAACCACCCGACCTGAGTGAAGTGAGGATAGCAATATCTAAACTCAAGCTTAATAAGGCTGCCGGAAATGACGGCCTTCCCGCTGAGCTCTATAAGGCCGGCGGAGATGACTTGGTAAGTAACATCCACCAACTCATAAGCCAAATCTGGTCGGATGAAAATATGCCTGAAGAATGGAACCTCAGCATCGTTTGCCCGATCCACAAAAAAGGAGACCCTCTGAACTGCGCCAACTACAGAGGCATAAGTCTCCTCAACATCGCCTACAAGATCCTATCTGCCGTAATATGTGAACGCCTGAAACCGTTTACCAACAACCTGATTGGCCCTTATCAGTGTGGTTTTAGGCCAGGAAAGTCCACAACCGATCAAATTTTCACACTTCGGCAGATCCTGGAAAAAACTCAAGAAGTCCAAATCGATACCCACCACCTATTCATCGATTTCAAAGCCGCATATGACAGCATTTATAGAGACGAACTGTACAGAGCCATGTCTAGTTTTGGTATACCGCCCAAACTCGTCCGTTTGTGTAGGATGACGATAGAGAATTCTCGCTGCTCCATCAGGGTCGGAAACGACCTCACCGACACATTCGATACCAAAAAAGGATTTAGGCAAGGCGATGCGCTGTCATGTGACTTCTTTAATCTGATTCTTGAGAGAATTGTGCAAAACTCCAAAGCCAACACAAGAGGCACAATCTTCCAAAAGTCGGTGCAACTACTAGCATACGCTGACGATATTGACATCATTGGTAGGACTCAACGTGATGTCATAGCCACGTTTGCTAGTATAGAGAAGGAAGCGGCGAAAATGGGTTTAGCAGTAAATGAGGGTAAGACTAAGTATATGCTGTCATCACGAAAGGACTCACAACATCGACGAATTGGACAGAACGTCACCATTGACAGATATAACTTTGAGGTAGTACGGGACTTTGTCTACCTCGGCTCCGCTATTAGCTCTGACAACAACATCTCGTCAGAAATTAAACGAAGAATTACTCTTGCCAACCGCTGTTTCTTCGGGCTAAGAAGGCAATTTAGTAGTAAAGCCCTCACTCGAACTACTAAGGAGACCCTATATAAGACCCTGATCATCCCAGTCCTGCTCTACGGCGCTGAAGCATGGACCGTATCAAAAGCGGATGAAGAAATCCTTGGTAGATTCGAGAGGAAAATTCTTCGAAAAATCTTCGGTCCCGTTTGCGTTGACGGGCTATGGAGACGAAGATTCAACCAAGAACTATACGAGCTGTACAGCGACATGCCCCTGGTCAAAAAACTCCGCATTGGACGTTTAAGATGGCTAGGACATGTAGAACGAATGGACACCAATACTCCGGCTCGCAGAGTCTTCGATTCCCAGCCAGACGTCGGACGCAGTAGAGGAAGACCTCGCCTTAAGTGGCGCGCACAAGTGGAAACCGACCTCAACCAACTTGGAGTGCGCAACTGGAGGCAGTTAGCTAAGGACCGGGCTAATTGGAGAGGCATGTTGGTTGAGGCCCAGGTTCATTCCGGACTGTAGCGCCACTTAAGTAAGTAAGTAAGTAAGAGATAGAAAAAGTCCCGTACTACCTAAAAGGTATATCTGTGACGTTGGTGACTTTCTAAACAGTTCTTAGATTTTGTTGTGTCTTCTCGACTGCTCCTCATTTATTGCTAAGTCAATTTTTGCCGCTTCCTTCTAAATACTTACAAACGTGGCAATGACATGACGTTGAGTCCGACCGATGAAGTCAATATTGTCAGTTGCACCGACTTATGGGATTGCGCCTCTGGTGTTGGCTCGGGAGGGTTAGACAATCCTCTCAAGAATCAGATTAAGGAAGTCACATGACAGTGCATCGCCTTGTCTAAATTCTTTCTTGGTATCGAAAGTGTCGGTTAGGTCGTTTTCGACCCTGATGGAGCTGCGAGAGTTCTCCATCATCATCCTGCACAGACCGACGGTGTACCAGGACTAGACTCTGTATAGTTCGTCTCTATAAATACTGTTGTATGCGGCTTTGAAATCGATGAAAAGGTGCTGGGTATCGATTTGGAATTCTTGGGTTCTGGCGAAGTGTGAAGAATTGACCAGTTGTGGACTTACCTAAGGTAGTGGGTAAACGATTTTAGGCGTTCGCATATTACGGCAGATAGGTGCAAGTAGGCGGTTTGGGGAGACCTACGATTCTGTAGTAAGTGAACTTCAGAGGGTCTCCTTTTTTGTTGATCGGGCAAATGATGCTGAGGTTCCATTTTTCAGGCATACTTTCAACTGACCAGATTTGGCCTATGAGTTGATGAATTTTACTTACCAAATCATCCCCACTGGCTTTATAATGGTCCGCGGGAAGGCTTTCACTTCAGCCCGTCTTGCTAAACTTGATTTTAGATATTGCAATCCTCACTTCACTTAGGCCGGATTTTTAGAAGTTTTCGCTGTAGTCGCCAATGGTTCGTTCTGCCTGACAGAGGGAGATTTTTCGTCATCGAGGTATAACAGTCTGCAGAAATGTTTCTTCCATATCCTCAGCATCGACTGTGTCTCAACTACGATCCTTGTATCCCTGGCTTTGACATTTTACAAACTTGCGAATATCATTCCTCGAGTGGCACCTCTCTGTATCCTAAGTCGCGCTTTCTTGTTCTTTTTTCTGAAAAGCCAGTGTTCTCCCCTTCTTCTTTGCCTATAGTGCTCAATGGCAACTCGTCTTTACCTGAAGCTTAGCCTTGCAGGCCTCGTTCTTGGCTGCGAGCATCTATCTGCATTCCTCATCAAACCAAGTGCTTTTTGCTGGTGGGCGCGAGAAACCTAGCACATCAGTTGCGGCTGATCTGATGGCTCCTTGCATCGCTGCCATTGTTCTTCCACATTCGAAGCTGGTGGTATGGTGTGAGAAGTTAAGGGATACTCGTATAACGGTATAATCAGGACATTGAGGAAGCCTACACTTCGAAAAGGACCCAATGTTCCTGGAAACCAAATCAAAAAAAAAGTCTGAAGTTCAACAACCGGAAATTTAGTTGTCCTTTTCCCTCACTGTCCCAAAACCTTCCCTTGCGAAAGTCACCCTTATGACTCACGGCCACAGGACTCCGTAAGCCAGTCCGGGCAACAACAAGAGAAGGGTGTCCGAGGCCAAAGTATCTAGGCATGCTAGCTCCCGCGCGTACTAGCTCGTCGGTTAGGGAGGGTATTTGACACGATGCGCCTGCGAACGATGTTACGTTTCCATGCCAGATAAAGATGGAAGTATCTGTGAATGTTTAGAGAGCCCGAAATATCTCAAATTTCGCATCCACTAACCCAAGCGCAGCATCTGACTACTTTCTCCAGGTGAAGAGTCCACGCGTTGCGCAATGGCCTTGGTGGTCTCTTGCGATTGCAGTCTTTCACAGTATTTCTGGTTTTTTGTGGCGTGGTGGATATGAGCATTCTTACCGAGTCGATGTTAGTCCCTCCGAATGTTCGGATATCCAAAATACTGGATACGTGCCTCTTGTCTATCGCAATGTCACCAATTTGACTGACCGTTCGGTAATCTGGAGACCTAGCACGATTTTAACATCGTACTTCGGTAGCCGCTCAAAGGATTTGTCAAGGTGCTCGTAGAAGCAATCTTTACCTCCGTCGGTGAGTGGGCGCATATAAGGCTTATGTTGGCGAATTTGGCCCTGATGTGGATTGTTACAATGCATTCGCTTATGTCTTGAACGTATATGACTTTTTGCCTAAGTCTTGCACTTATAACAAATCCACATTCGAATTGCCGCTATTTCTGCTCACTAGAACACGGTCCGTAGTAGATGTCACCGTGTTTCATCCTCTTTTTTATTGGGCCATCGTATTTCCAGGATGGAAGTAATGTCTGCTTTGTAGCAGTGTAGACTTCGGCTATTTAATGTTCTAACATTCCAGGTACAGATGCATCATGGTCTTTTTTTTTTCCATTTAGCATGATCATCTAACGGGTGATTTTTTAAGAGGTTTAGAACTTTTTTAAAAAAAAAAACACAAAAAATTGAATCGATAGTTTGAACCTTGCAATTTAATGTTTAAAGATAATTTCATGCAAATGTTGACCGCGGCTGCGTCTCAGGTAGCCCATCCGCTGAGTCCAATTTTGGCATACTCTTTCACACATATCGGCCGGTATCTCACGAATGAATGCATGGATGTTGGCTTCCAGTGCGTCAATCGAAGCGGGCTTGTCCCTATAGACATTAACCTTGACATACCCCCACAAAAAATAATCTAATGGTGTCAAATCGCACGATCTAGGCGGCCAATTGACCGGCCCGAAACGTGAAATTAACTGTTCACCAAACTCGCCTCGCAATTGCGCCATTGTTTCGCGTGCTGTGTGGCATGTGGCACCGTCTTGTTGAAACCACATATCATGCAAGTCAAGAACTTCCATTTCGGACAAAAAAAAGTTTGTTATCATCGCTCGGTAGCGTTCACCATTGACAGTAACGCTGCGATTCGCATCATCTTTGAAGAAATATGGCCCAATAATGCCGCCGGCCCATAAACCGCACCAAACAGTGGCTTTTTCGGGATGCATTGGTAGCTGTTGCAATGCTTCTGGCTGATCTTCACTCCAAATGCGGCAATTTTGCTTATTTACGTACCCATTCAACCAAAAATGAGCCTCATCGCTGAACACAATTTTTCGATAAAAAAGCGGATCCTCGGCCAGCTTTCCAAGAGCCCATTCACCAAAAATTCGGCGTTGTGGTAGGTCGGCTGGCTTTAGTTCTTGCACCAGCTGTATCTTAAAAGGCTTTACGCCCAAATCCTTCCGCAAAATTTTCCACGTAGTGCTGTAATAAAGGCCTAACTGCTGCGAACGGCGCCGAATCGACATTTCGCGGTCTTCTGTCACACTAGCTGATACGGCCGCAATATTTTCTTCACTACGCACAGTACGTAAACGTGTTGGTGGTTTAATGTCCAACAAAGTAAATTTGGTGCGAAATTTGGTCACAATCTTCCGAATAGACTGCTCAGAAGGTCGAGAATGCCGATCATAAAATGGAAGCAGCGCGCGATGAACATTTCGAACCGAGCACGAATTTTGATAGTAAAATTCAATAATTTGCAAGCGTTGTTCATTTGTAAGACGATCCATGGTTAAATTGCAAACCAAACTGAAGCTGTTTGACAGTGACACAAGGTACTAAACATACGTCAGCTGTCAAAACCAGTGTTGCCAAAACCAAACCAGCTAAAAAATCACCCTTTACAATAAAATCAGTCCTTTCCGACGCTCTTTGTATACGAAGTATAGGAAAATATTGTTATGGTGCGAAAATTCGCCTTGGTACGCCATCCATAGTTTGACATTTGTTGGGTTTCGTTGAAAGAAAATGGACAGCTACAGTCGGACAACTTTTTTAAATCCGTTGCAAAAATTATATTTCGCGTGTGCTTAAAATCCAAATCTGATTTATTTACTGCATTAGGAAATATTGTAAGCTCCAAACACCGAAAGAAGATTTAAAATCGATAATACGGGTGGTCAAAGTTTGCTTATTTTTAAAATCAAAGAAAAATTGTTTTTTTTTTGTATGAACATTTTCAGAGTTTTAAGTTTTTTTTTTATTTGAGCTTGTTAAATGGACCATTTGTTTTACAATTATGGTTCTGTTTCAAAATTTTAAGATTTTCAGAAAGGTGGTTTTAATTTTTTTTTGTGGCTTTGAGTTAAATTGTAAAAAACCTTTAAAAGCTTAAATATAAGGGGAATTTAATTTTTGTCTATTTCTGAAACGTTTACTAAAAGAAATAGCTGCCACTATTTGCGGTTTAGAGAGATTTATGGAATACAGCCATTAGAACGATACCCTTCCCAATTTAGACGAGGTTTTCAAGAAATCCAATTTTTATCTATTATTGTCTCGTTAACTTTGGTTAACAGTTTTTAACTTCAAATCTATAAACAAATGGCTTATTGATTGAAACTTAAATATTTGAATAAATTCTTAAACTTAATTTTTTTCTAATAATCAGCAGATTTAAAAAAAACGCACCTGTGCACTCATTTTTTAAAACTCACGATATTGGTAGCTTAGGGTTTCACCTTTATTTAACAAAAATTTATCGAAATATCTCAACTCGTTCAAAAATTTCGATTTTTGAAACAAAAAATGGAAATCGGGCCCACTGTGTATTTTGACAGGCTGACTGCGAGTAGGCGCATCAATCTACATACATATATTTAAAAAATCGTCTGATTGACTTTGGATCGTTTTGTTGACAAGCTTTTACTTTACTTTGCATAATTCTCAACAAAACAAGCCTTGAGAAAAAATTAGGCTTTCTTCGATTCTATACACTTTGCATTCAATCATTCAGTTCAAGCGCCCTTCAACAAAGATCATTTAATCCTTTCTCAGGATATTCGGTTTGCCTTGTTGTCGCGAATTTGAATTCTGAATTCAAAGATGGCTGCAGCATTAATATTCATTGGCTTATGATGTCGTCGCGTTCGTACGTTTTGTACTTATATAGCTCGTGGTTCTAACTGCTCCTCAATTCGCTCGTTCCGTTTCCAATTCTTGTTAGACACGATATTTTCTACGATATGTACGTTGAGTTACCACAACTGAACGACTATTTTCAATGTACAGCGCCACTATTTCGGCGCATTTTTTGTGATCGTGATTCATGGGTACATTTGTAATGAACTGACGTTTCAAAAATATGTGTACCTATGTTAATCGGTGCTTAAGGATAGTGATGCGATTATATGAGGACACAAGCGTTCTCACTCTAGCCTCTCACTATCAACTCCTACTCTCACCTCCACGCTGGTGACTGGTGGGTGCCTAGTACCTCGACTGGAGATGGGGTATTGAACCCCTGTGGAAGGTCGTTGGTGGCAGCAAACGAGATAGGGGGGAGGAGTGTCGTCTCACTAAGGCACTCACTCTGAGGCGGCAGCGGAGGAATTCCCTAGATGGAGTCAACGGTGGCGCCTACAGCTCCAGTTTGATCGAACTGGTAGTGAAATCCGTATATTTGCTGCTTCGACATAGTTGAACACCAGGTCTATAGGGATTTCCAATACTGAGCCAGGGTATTGGAAAAGAGTTGCTGGCGGAGGAGCCCTCAATGGGTCAACGGCAGCGCTCATACCCCAAAAATGGGCTACTGACATCGGTATTTTTTTCCGGCCTGCTGTCCTAGGGTCAAAACAAGGGCCTGGCCCTCCAGGTTGGGGGTTGTGCTTTGGGTTAACTACCCATCCACGGAAAAAAAATATTGTTACGAAGCAACCAATAGCCTCGGAAAGGACTGATATTATTGTTGACGACCATGCTAAACGAAAAAAAGACAACGACGATCGTATCAGCACCTGGAATGTGAGAACATTAAACAGGAGAAGTGCAGGCGAACAACTAGCGGAAGCCCTAAACAGCTACAAAGCAGACATTACTGCCATCCAGGAAATACGATAGGATGGGCCGGGCAAAAAGAGGATGAAAAACTGTGACATCTACTATGGACCGTGTTTTAGTGAGCAGAAACAGCGACTATTTGGATGCGGATTTGTTATAAGAGCCAGACTTAGGCAAGACGTCTTATGTTTTCAAGACATTAGCGAATGCATTGTAACAATTCGCATCAAGGCCAAATTCGCCAACATAAGCCTTACATGCGCTCATGCTCCGACGGAGGAAAAGGATGATATAACTAAGGATTGCTTCTACGAGCTCCTCGACAAAACCTATGAACGACTACCGAAGTACGATGTTAAAATCGTTCTGGGAGATTTTAACGCAAAGGTAGGAAGAGAAGACATCTTTAGCAGTACTGTCGGAAAATATAGCCTACACGACAACACGTCTGGTAACGGACTTAGGCTAATTGACTTCGCTACGGAACGAAATGCCACTATAGCCAGCACACGGTTCCCTCACCTCGATATCCACAAGGGGACGTGGCGGTCTCCAGATCAACGAACAGTCAACCAAATTGATCACATTGCCATAGACAAGAGGCACGCATCCAATATTTTGGATATCCGAAAATTCCGAGGGGTCAACATCGACTCGGACCACTACCTTGTTGTAGCCAAGGTAAGGATGCGGATAAAAAAAAACAGAAATACTGTGAAAAAAATTCAATGTCGAAAGACTGCAATCGCCAGAGACCGCCAAGACCTTCGCGCAACGCGTATCCCTTAACCTCTCGACTCACAACATACCACCAGCATCTTATGTCGAAGAACAATGGCAACGATGCCAACAAGCCATTAGATCAGCCGCAACTGATGTGCTAGGTTTCTCGCGGCCACCAGCAAGAAACTTCTGGTTTGATGAGGACTGCCGACAGATGCTCGCAGCCAAGAACGAGGCCTACAAGGCTAAGCTGCAGGTGAAGGCTTTTCAGAAAGAAGAAAAAAGAGCAAGAAAAGCGCGCGATCGAGGATATAGAGAGGTGCCACTCCAAGAACGTTGTTCGCAAATTTTACCAAAGTGTAAAACTTCAAAGCCAAGGCTACAAGGCTCGAACAGAATCCTGTCGAGATGAACAAGGAAATATCGTAGTTGAGACACAGTCGATGCTGAGGATATGAATGAACCACTTCTGCAGACTGTTAAACGGCGATGACGAACAACATACCGCTGTCAGGCAGAACGATCCATTCAATATTGGCAACGATAGCGAAAACTGCCAACCACCCGACCTAAGTGAAGTGAGGATAGCAATATCTAAACTCAAGCTTAATATGGCCTCCGGAAATGACGGCCTTCCCGCTGAGCTTTATAAAGCTGGCGGAGATGACTTGGTAAGCAACATCCACCAACTCATAAGCCAAATCTGGTTGGTTGAAAGCATGCCTGAAGAATGGAACCTCAGCATCGTTTGCCCGATCCACAAAAAAGGAGACCCTCTGAACTGCGCCAACTACAGAGGCATAAGTCTACTCAACATCGCTTACATGATCCTATCTGCCGTAATATGGGAACGCTTGAAACCGTTTCGCAACAACCTGATCGGTCCTTATCAGTGTGGTTTTAGGCCAGGAAAGTCCACTATCGATCAAATTTTCACACTTCGGCAGATCCTGGAAAAAACCCAACAAGTCCAAATCGATGCCCACCACCTATTTATCGATTTCAAAGCCGCATACGACAGCATTTATAGAGACGAACTATACAGAGCCATGTCTAGTTTTGGTATACCGCCCAAACTCGTCCGTTTGTGAAGAATGTCGATGGAGAATTCTCGGTGCTCCAAAGTATATGCTGTCAAGACGAAAGGACACACAACATCGACGAATTGGACAGAACGTCACCATTGACAGATGGTAGTACGGGACTTTGTCTACCTCTTCTCCGCTATTAAGTCTGACAACAACATCTCGTCAGAAATCAAAAGAAGAATTACTCTTGCCAATCGCTGTTTCTTCGGGCTAAGAAGGCAATTTAGTAGTAAAGCCCTCACTCGAACTACTAAGGAGATCCTAAATAAGACCCTCATCATCCCAGTCTTGCTCTACGGCGCTGAAGCATGGACATCGGATGAAGAAATCCTTGGTAGATTCGAGAGGAAAATTCTTCGAAAAATCTTCGGTCCAGTTTGCGTTGACGGGCTATGGAGACGAAGATTCAACCACGAACTATACGAGTTGTACAGCGACATACCCCTGGTCAAAAAACTCCGCATTGGACGTTTAAGATGGCTATGACATGTAGAATTAATGGACACCAATACTCCAGCTCGCAGAGTCTTCGATTCCCAGCCAGACGTCGGACGCAGTAGACGCGCCTTAAGTGGCGCGCAAAAGTAGAAACCGACATCAACCAACTTGGAGTGCGCAACTTTAGGCAGTTAGCTAAGGACCGGGCTAATTGGAGAGGCATGTTGGTTGAGGCCCAGGTTCATCCCGGACTGTAGCGCTACTTAAGTAAGTAAGTATGTTAATCGGTAGTCAAATGTCAAAATTATTCAATGTTTACAAACCGCCATAAAAGATGGCCTTGAACAGTTGATTTATTCATATCGAAAGATAAAATTCCTGTTCCAAACATCTTATACCCTGCTGCCCTCTATGAATTGTATGCAAGCATTCAGTTTGTACCGTCGCGTCCGTGAGATATCTCCTTCAGCACAATATTGCTTCTCCAAAACCTCCATGAAGTTCCAATTTTGGATTTCAAATACTCACTTTTCATGTACCACACATGTGTCTAATTGTCAAAAATATTTAACTCACTAAAAAAATGTCAAATTCATAAAAAAATGCATCGCAGCCATAATGATTCCACGGTCTGTCACAATTGACTACGCACCCAAGCCTATAACTGCTTCCATGTGTTTCCAAAATAACCATAAATCCCAAACTCCAAGCTGAAACCTATCTAGAATTACGATCCACACTTTCCGGTACACACCTCATTTCTATACAAAACCGTGACAGCTCATCGCTTGACATCTCTCAAGCCTCTGACGTCTGTATCTATGGCCATTCATAACTCACTATGAATTGACCCATCTCAACTGTTCCGACACGCAATGCGGCAGACAATCCTAAATACAACCAATTAACGATCACTTTCCCACGGTCCACACACACTCATAAATAAAATCGAATACCGTTCTACTAATCGAATTCCGGAATCCACCCACCCATTCAGCAATAAACTACCTAGCCTTCCATTCAGAGAGCGCTCACTCAATCCACTCAGCGCTCAGCGTGATGCATACCGCCACCGCGTAGCTATGCTCTATGACATCGTCTGTGGCACACACACACATACACCAGCGTGCGGACGTGACTCATTGTGCATATGGAACTCGCGATCTCAGGCTAAGACTGCCTCTGACTGGTTCCGAATCTTATGTCATGTGGTTGCAATGAAAAGTCATTGACGCCGACGATATCGCCATCGCCATCGCCATTGCCACCAACGCGACGTTGACACTTTAACCGAACACTGGTGGTGTAGGTGTAGGCATGAAACTGCACTATCGCGACCTCCAGCGGATTTCATCATCGTTTCGATGACAGTCAAATGTCAAAGTGAATCCTTTCGCGCAAGACAAGGAAGCCAAAGGATCCACAGTATTGGCTGGCGACACATTCATGATGTGATATGGCATTGTGGGCGCCCAACAGATGCACTTCCGGTGAATGGCATGGTTGCATAAAAGTTGCAACAGCCCACGCGTGCAACAAGCTGCAGCCACGGAAATGAGATCTTCCGTTTGGGTAATCAACACACCCACCCACAGTCCAACCGGAGTTGATGGAGGATGCGGGAGGGGGCATCCTTTCGACGCCCTCTCGCTCAGCATCAGTCATCTGGGAATTGTTGGTATGAGCACTGCGCCGCACATGCAGCTAATCAATAATTCCGACGAAGGGACGTTAACTGGCTGACTGGCTGCCTTACACGGAGGAGGCTCTGGAGGTGGCACTGAAAAATATCACAATATTGTGAAATCCACAGTTCCAACTGCGTAGTTGTGTAATTTAGGCTACGGTACAAGTTTTCGGGTCGATATCGTTACATAGAGAGTGGGTTGGCCTGCCCAGTTGGCTGAACTCTTCCGAGTGTTGCGCAGTTGTTGCTGCTACGGGGTGTGCTGCAGCCAGGCGGTTTGCTCTTCATTCCTTTTGTGTAGGTAAATCATGGAAATGTGTGCACCTCGCCAAAGTAGAAAGTTCTCACACAGCTTCCAAGTTTTCTTCTCCGTCCGCTTCCAGCATGAGGCAAAGGAAGCACGAGTTTGCAATAAGTGACGATGCGGTGCTAGTAGCGGTGGTGGCAGTTGGATGGCTCTGGAAGTTTCCATCATCGTAAATGACAGAGTGTGTCCGGTGCATGCGGTGGCATTGTGAATGTCATCGCGGGTAAATACGAATTCCAGCACGTGGGACCTGAATTGCATGCCATGATGGAGGGGGAGACCGTGGGGGGCTGGTTTTATACTTCTGTCTTGGGGGGTTGATTTCGGTATCCCATTGAAAATCGGATAATTGCAAGATGCTATTGCGAACATTTAACGGCGAACGGCACGTTGCACGTGCCTGCAAAAATCAATGAATTGGCTGTATCTATGCATGCGCTTGTGGTTTTTCTTTGTATGCGTGTGTGTGTGGGTCAAATTGGGTTAAATTTGCATGCACGCCTTTGCAATAACAAATGGACTAGGGGGTGGGTTTTATAGGTTCTGGATTGTGCAGGTGCATATAGGTTATAGTGTCTGCCAGCTTTAGTCCAAGTGATGGGGGGGTTATATTGAAAAGTCAAAGAAGTGTTCATTACAAGTGTCAACTCTGGCTTAGCATGCTTGACGGATATGAATGGCATTTTGTGAGCATATTAAGTTCATGACCTCAAATGCAGGAAGGAACTATCAACTGAACGCGTACTTTGGAAATAATTTTTGACATTTGTTGTAAGAGGGAAATTTAGGCTTTGTGGGGAAAGTAGGAGGACTTTCATAGAGTGCAAACTTTTGACAGAAAACGATTTTCAGTTGCACTGGTTCTAGGGAAATATTGGTATCTGAAAGGGATTTAAAACGACTGCAATGTTGTTTTTTTCTAAGTCGTCCTCTACATCTAGATTAGCGAAAGGGTTCAAAAGAATAAGCTCCTCTGCTCTTGTACGGTCTGCCCAATTAGGGGTGTCTAATTGGGGAGTATTCGACCATTTTCTTTGTGTGTTGTTGCTTTTGTTGCATTCCTTTTGAGTGTGGCAGTAAGAGGTCTATTTGCACTCAGCAATTTTGTGAAAACCGGAGGCCCCTAGGCATGCAAAGCTTGTGCTATAGAAATAAGCACTCCCACCGCCATGCAGGTCTCGGTTCATCGAATAATAACGATAAACATATCATCTTGCTTGTAGTTTCTAAGTATGCGGACCCTGGGCATACTGAGAGTCATAGTACCTTACATGTTTTCACTGCCCAAGAGAGGAAATAGCTTCGATAGTGCTTTATCGAAGGTCTCGACTACGCCCAACTAACAATTTCGCTTCGATAAAGCCTGCAAAAGCCTGACAAACGTCCAAGAGTATAAAACTGAGAAGTTTCTTAAATTTGCCGTTCGGAGTCGGTGTTAGAGAGAAAGTCTCATTTGTTGAGCCAAAAATATATCTGCCATCACACAAATTAATTGAGAAGCAAGGTTCAAGACCCTATATGGGCCGTTGGCTGCAGATTTAAAAAATGGTCTCTCCTTCCGCGCTTCCTATCTTTTAATTTAAATAAAACAAAATGTGTGCGAGATATCAACGACATTTTTTATACGTTTGGATGTCCGCTGCGGCTTCTCTGTGTGGCGCGGATCTTAAATGTCCAATTTTCCATGATGCTGCCGCATGAATCTGAATTTGATCGACGCCATGTTATGTTAGCTTTGCAAAGACCTGCAAGACCCATAAACCCCACCAACAAAAGTCTAACGGGGTCAAATCGCACGATCTTGTTGGTCAGTTAACATCATCTCCATGTAAGATGACCAGACTATGCCTTCGAATCGCTCGAGCAAAATTTCCAATTTGGTGTGCGCTGTATGGCACATAGCGCCGCACAATGGGGACAAAGCGAAAAAAACTCGATGTTCCGAAAGTGCTCATTTCGATTAGCTGATTCAAGTTTCTCACAGTAATTTTGTCAGAGAATCTGGGTACACTAAGGATTTGAGCCAAAACTTAAGCCTTTACAAATAAACAGACGCCCAAAGTTAAAATATTTGAAATTGTGTGGGAATTTGATTAAACTTTCCTATAGGGTGTGAACTAAAAATTTTTTTTCCTTATTTAGAATGCTTTGCGAAGTTGCGTCGTTTAAAAAACTATCGTGGTTTCGAGGCTGGGTCGTTTTAATTTCAGTATGCGATGGTTGGGTGTTGTAGAACGAGGGTAGACTCTGATTGGCGTTAACTTGTGCTTATCTTTACCTCCAAGTGGTAACCATCGGGTACTGGTCTCATCCAACCGGATTTGACTTGCTAAACGATAAGTGCGAGTGTTGATAACACGACGAAAAACAGCAACACTATAAACACCCTGGTGAGAATGGCACGGATGAATACCCGGCCTGCTGTCCCAGGCGAACCTAGATGAGCTGCTCTGACATATTCGGACAACAGGTTGTCTAGGAATTTCAAGGGTTAGTCAGGCCCCTTGAACAGAGATGGTGGCGGATGAACCGAAAGGCCAAAGGCAGCGCTCAATCCCGTAGTGGATACTGATGGCCCCGTGTCCTAGGGGTATCTAATAAATTGGAACTGGCCCTCCAGGTTGGGGGTTGTGCTTTGGGTTAACTACCCACCCACAGAAAAAAAACATGGTTACGAAGCAACCAATAGCCTCGGAAAGGACTGATTTTATTGTTGACGACCCTGCTAAACGAAAAATAGTAACAATCCGCATCAAGGCCAAATTCGCCAACATAAGCCTTATATGCGCTCACGCTCCGACGGAAGAAAAAGATGATATAGCTAAGGATTGCTTCTACGAGCTCCTTGACAAAACCTATAAGCGACTATCGAAGTACGATGTTAAAATCGTGCTGGGAGATTTTAACGCAAAGGTAGGAAGAGAAGACATCTTTAGAAGTATTGTCGGAAAACATAGCCTACACGACAACACGTCTGGTAACGGACTTAGGCTAATTGATTTCGCTACGGAAAGAAATGCCACTATAGCCAGCACACGGTTTCCTCACCTCGATATCCATAAGGGGACATGGCGGTCTCCAGATCAACGAACGGTCAACCAAATTGATCACATTGCGATAGATAAGAGGCACGCATCCAGTATTTTGGATGTCCGAACATTCCGAGGAGCTAACATCGACTCGGATCACTACCTTGTAGCAGCCAAGGTAAAAATGCGGATATCCACCACGCCACAACAATCCAGAAATACAGTGAAAAAATTTAATGTCGGAAGACTGCAATCGCAAGAGACCGCCAAGACCTTCGCACAACGCGTATCCCTTAACCTCTCGATTAACACCATACCACCAGCATCGAATGTCGAAGAGCAATGGCAACGATGCCAACAGGCCATTAGATCAGCCGCAACTGATGTGCTAGGTTTCTCGCGGCCACCAGCAAGAAACCCCTGGTTAGATGAGGAATGCCGACAGATGCTCGCAGCCAAGAACGAGGCCTACAAGGCTAAGCTGCAGGTGAAGACGAGAGCTGCCATTGAGCTCTATAGGCAAAGAAGAAGGGAAGAACATCGGCTTTTCAGAAAGAACAAAAAAGAGCAAGAAAAGCGCGTGATCGAGGATATAGAGAGGTGTCACTCCAGGAACGATGTTCGCAAGTTTTACCAAAGTGTAAAACGTCGAAGCCAAGGATACAAGGCTCGAACAGAATCCTGTCGAGATGAACAAGGAAATATTGTAGTTGAGACACAGTCGATGCTGAGGATATGGAGGAACCACTTCTGCAGACTGTTAAACGGCGATGACGAACAACATTCCGCTGTCAGGCAGAACGAACCATTCAATATTGGCAACGACAGCGAAAACTGCCAACCACCCGACTTGAGTGAAGTGAGGATAGCAATATCTAAAATCAAGCTTAACAAGGCTGCCAGCAATAACGGCCTTCCCGCTGATAGGATCTCCTTAGTAGTTCGAGTGAGGGCTTTACTACTTAATTGCTTCCTTAGCCCGACGAAACAGTGGTTGGCAAACGTAATTCTTCGTTTGATTTCTGACAAGATGTACATAGCGAAGCCGAGGTAGACAAAGTCCCGTACTACCTCAAAGCTATATCTGTCAATGGTAACGTTCTGTCCGATTCGTCAATGTTGTGTGTCCTTTCCTGTTGAGAGCATATGCTTGGTCTTATCCTCATTTACTGCTGAACCCATTTTTGCAGCTTCCTTCTCTATACTAGCAAACGTGGCTATGACATCACATTGAGTCCTACCAATGATGTTGCACCGACTTTTGGAAAATTGTGCCTCTGGTGTTGGCTTTGAAGTTTTGCACAATCCTCTCAAGAATCAGATCAAAGAAGTCACATGACAGCGCATCGCCTTGCCTAAATCCTTTTTTGGTATCGAATGTGTCGGTGAGGTCGTTTCCGACCCTGATGGAGCAGCTAGAATTCTCCATCGTCATCCCACACAAACGGACAAGTTTGGGCGGTATACCAAAACTAGACATGGCTCTGTACAGTTCGTCTCTATAAATGCTGTCATATGCGGCTTTGAAATCGATGAATAGGTGGTGGGTATCGATTTGGACTTCTTGAGTTTTTTCCAGGATCTGCCGAAGTGTGAAAATTTGAACGGTTATGGACTTTCCTGGCCTAAAACCACACTGATAAGGGCCGATCAGGTTGTTGGTAAACGGTTTCAAGCGTTCACATATTACGGCAGATAGGATCTTGTAGGCGATGTTGAGCAGACTTATGCCTCTGTAGCTGGCGCAGTTCCTTTTTTGTGGATCGGGCAAACGATATTGAGGTTCCATTCTTCAGGCATACTTTCAACCGACCAGATTTGGCTTATGAGTTGGTGAATGTTGCTTACCAAGTCATCTCAGCAAGCTTTATAAAGCTCAGCTGGAAGGGCGTCATTTCCGGGGGCCTTATTAAGCTTGACTTTGGATATTGCTATCCTCACTTCACTTAGGTCGGGTGGTTGGTAGTTTTCGCTGTCGTCGCTAATTTTGAACGGTTCATTCTGCCTGACAGCGGAATGTTGTTCGTCATCGCCGTTTAACAGTCTGCAGCATCGACTGTGTCTCAACTACGATATTTCCCTATTCATCTCGACAGGATTCTGTTCGAGCCTTGTATCCTAGGCTTTGACGTTTTACATTTTGGTAAAATTTGCCAACATCGTTCCTGGAGTGGCACCTCTCGATATCCTTGATCGCGCACTTTTCTTCTTTTTTTTTTCTTTTTTCTGAAAAGCCGATGTTCCTCCCTTCTTCTTTGCCTATAGTTGCCTATAGCTCTCTTCTTCACCTGCAGCTTAGGCCTCGTTCTTAGCTGCGAGCATCTGTTGGTAGTCCTCATCAAACCAAGGGTTTCTTGCTGGTGGGCCCGACAAACTTGGCAAATCGGTTGCGGATGATCTGATGGCTCGTTGGCATCGTTGCTATTGTTCTTCGATATTCGATGCTGGTGATATGGTGCTAATCGAGAGGTTTAGGGATACGCGTTGCGTGAAGGCCTTGGCGTTATCTTGTGATTGTGGTTTTTCTAAATTAACCCTCTTCCCACATAGCGCCTTAGCCGGAACAAATGCAAAGTAAAGAACTGAAATGCATCATCACACTGCCATGTAACCAAAGTCTACAAATCCATTTCTCACCGAATAAATCGTGCCTTTAACCCCCATCGGTAGTGGTACTCTCGACAACGACGACTGTGATGACTCCGACGCGAGGACCACAACTAAGACAGAGACTAAGACACGACACCCACGCGCAACAGATTGCATGCATGCGATGCCCGATACCCGATGCGAATTTCTCCAATGGAATTTCAATTATTTTCCCATGGACACACATATACTCGAACCAACAACGGGGAAAGAGATGATGGCGCCAATAGAATTCTGTGCTCCAGCAGCAATTGCCTCCACATGGATCATGAGACCATGGTACCACGGCATGGCTCACATATCATTTACACCCACACATACATTCGGTCCAAGCTAATGATGGATGTCGTTGGCATAACGCCCTCGTGCAGCACGAGTGCAGATTGCAGAATTCATTTTCCTGCACTCTTTTGGGATCCGTGATGGTTCTTATCGAGTTCCATTTGCAACTACACACAGTGACATGTCATTGCGCGCCAACCTACGCATCTCTGAGATTCACAAAACCGCATTTTTTCTGATTCTCCATCGATACGATATCTCGCGCGTGGTACGTCCGATGTCATTCCATTCACAACAAGAACCGTATCGGATCGGAATCCCATGTTCGGCACATAAAATTTCCTGAACTCATTAATCACCGATATGCTAATCGCTTTGAGTGAAACATCATCCAACATTCCTTTAGCCGATACATCGATACAACTGTCAGACCTGAAGTGTATGTTAATTACATACTCGAGATACGAGTTCGAGTTGGTTTTCTCCAAGGCAGTTCTCTGGAAATTTCTAACTTTTTAGTCATAAGTCGGTTGTGACATGGAATTGTTGTTGTTGACATCTGAAAAATTGTTTTGCCACGCTACGTTTCCTAGAAGACTCACTTGTAAGCGTGTGCCATTCTAATCAATTAATTTGAAACGCTTTCACGTGATGGCTTATGGGGAATTGGAGGGCCTAAGCGTTGTTTAATGAGAATCATGTGTTTGCCTAGGGATAGTGTTAATTTGTCTAGGAGTTATGGATTTGGGCACACATTTTGTGAATGGAATTGGACAGGAAAACACGTGTCGGAGGTTGGGAGTTTTTACTCAAAGTTGGTTAGACAACGATTAGGAGGTCATAATTAGTCTTTCCTTTTGGACAGTGGCACAGACAGACCTCATGGCATAGACGACCTTAAAAATCGCTTAGGTGGGTTGTGTAATGAATGGAACTTGTTTTTTTTTTTTGAAAGAGTCGATAGTCATTAATAAAAGTGTTTAGATGTGAGTGGTATCGGTGACTGCTTTAATGTGAGAAAATGAACCAAGCAGAGGTTATCATAAATTCAAGACTCCTATTCTTACAGATTCTGAAAAGGTTTCCATGCTATGCTGTCCTCAAGCCTAGAAATCCTAAATTCAAGACTCCTATTCTTACAGATTCTGAAAAGGTTTCCATGTTATGCCGTCCTCAAGCCTAGAAATCCAAAACCTAAACCCCTAACTAACACAAAGCAGAAGACCGCTAAGGTTATAGTTGGCATTCTAAAACCACCGGGTTCAGATCTTAAAAATGAACGGCAAAGAGTGAAAACAGAAAAGTCCTTGACGTCTGTTCTCAAAAGAAATTATATCGGAAAGTTACCATCAGGAAAGCCATCGATTATTGGCCCTCGAACAGCCGGAGTGCAGACTTACGCTGATGACGCAGCACTCCAAGTACCACAAAATGTTGAAATTTAGACAGTTTATCACTTTTTCTCAGTTATACTGGAAATTTCAAAATCAAAGCTAAATAAAAAAAAATATTTTCGGTAGGTAAGCTCGTCTACAAACAACGACTAACGACTTCGAATATTTTGCAATTTATATCGAAGGGTGGTGCTTTAAGTCAGTAAGAATCTGACACTACTCTCATAGCTTCTATGAAAAATTCAACTACCCTCGGAGAAGAAAAAATCTACGTCTGACTATAACTCAAAGAAACGGCGAATCCATCAAATCTGTGATTGGAGTGGTCTAGCATTTGGTGGGTTGATCTGCTACCCCACCGTCCATGTTTCAAATGCTAACATTTCCCATTCTGTTCACTACGTTTTCCGAACACTTATTGGACCTTTCACCTCGCCGCAGTGTAGGAGCTCAGTACGGTCAAAGATACACGGGAACATCCCCAGTTGAGATCAGAAGCCAAGAGTATGTCATCCGCCATTTCTTCTTTCGTAGATATCCTCCTCCATCTCCCTTCCCATCCAACCACAATTGGGTCGGATTAAGGTTTCATACGACCCGTGCCGATAATCAGCCTGGCTGAGGACCACAAAAGCTCAGTCGCGATCGGAGTATCCAAATACCTTGCGACCTTTGGATTATCTAGCCTTGCCTACGTACTGCGGATCTCTGTGCAGGTGGACCTCCTTTCTCCACCACTCGTGGAACCACTTTGAAAAAAAATTAAAAAAAAAAACAAAGAGACCGGTTCTCCTATTATACCGGCCTTCCGTTGGACTAGCTCCTAAAGAGCTGGGAAGGAAGTCGAACTGCAAATCTTCAAGCTCGCAGCCCCTCATCCCAACCGATAGCCGCGTGGAGCTAAGGGGTTTACCCACCGTTCCTTACGGACTCCTTAGAGGAGTACCATACAGCCTCGAGCTTGCAGTCACTCGCAAAGAAAAACTTTGAAGCAAAGGGCTGCAAAGCTACAAGCTTGCGGCGCGCCCCCTCCAATATTCCATACAGACAACGCCGAGCAGAGATAAGGCACATGGAAATCATCCAGATGATTCCGGAAGAATCTAGAACACCCGATCAACAGGTCAAACTAGCCTACGCAACTAAAGTTATCACTGCAGTGCCCATTGAAGCAAAGAGACCGATTCTCCTATATAGCCGGCCTGATGTTGGACTAGCTCCTAAAGAGCTGGAAAGGAAGTCGAACTGCAAATCTTCAAGCTCGCAGCCCCTCATCCCAACCGATAGCCGCGTGGATCTAAGGGTTCACCCACCGTCCATTACGGACTCCTCAGATAAGTACGGCATAGCCTCGAGCTTTTGCAGTCACTCGCAAAGAAAATCATTGCAGCAAAGGGCTGGTTGTAGCTGCTCACGGCTCGACTTATTCAAGATTCCATACAGATAACGCCGCTCAGTGGTAAGGCACATGGAGATAACAGGCGTTCTAGATCCAAAACAGGGATCTAGAAAGCCCAAACAACAGGTCAAACTATGCTAAGCAACCAAAGTTGTCACTGAAGTGACCATTGAAGAGAGCAAGAACACTATATCCAAGGACACCAAAGATCATTGGAGGAAACCCATTCGGTCTCCAAACGGGCCAAAGTGATATGCACCAATAATCACTCCAAGCCCGCCAACACTACATCCAGGTCCTTCATTGAGACACTCAAAGGTAACCATGCTGCGACGATTGATCTTGCCGTTGGGTCGGTGCTGGCATGCAAGTTCCCTCTATAGCTCGTCCGTATGTGTGGGACTTGACCTTTTCTCATCACATCTAGGTTTGCTGACACTTACGAGATATTTTCCTACCCTCCCTACCATAGTTATTTTACTCGACTTTATAACCCCGTATCATGCCTTCCTTCACTTTCTAATTTTTGCCGCCATTATCGCCAGCGACATTGACGGTACAAATTCACTGGAATTGTGGAAGCTGGTATCCCGAAGATGAACATAGTATTTCTCACTATATTGCGTGAGAACCAGGGTCACCAACTGCGTGGGTCGCGTTGACAGCTGTCATCAGGGTCACATTAAGCTGATCGCTTGTACAGATCAGGGATCTTTTTGGCAATGGCAATGGGATGGAGCATTACAAAGGTGTAACCTGGCTCGAAGATAAAGGTGGTTGTGAAGGATGACATCCCAAGTTGTCAACGATCATGCACCTGGATCCCAGCCGATCTCCTCCAGCAACCCCACTCTTCCGAAAAACAATTGAAAAGTGGTCAAGATGCATCAAGTGAAGTGACTCCATAGATACGCGCTCATTGTAGTGTGGCCCTCCTCGAAGATAGAGGTGGTTACGCAGATGACATCCCAAGTTGTCAACGATCATGCACCTGGATCCCAGCCGATCTCCTCCAGCAACCCCACTCTTCCGAAAAACAAAGTGGTCAAGCTGGAACAAGTGCAGGGACTTCATAGATGCGCGCTCATTGTGGTTTCTCCTCCCACGAAGATAGAGGTGGTTGCGAAGGATGACATCCCAAGTCAACCACGATCACGCACCTTTATCTCAGCCGATCGCCTCTAGCAACCCCACTCTTCCGAAAAACAATTGAAAAGCAGTCAAGCTGGAACAAGTGCAGGGACTTCATAGATGCGCGCTCATTTTGGTCAATAAAGAATCCCTTGATCCCCTTAAAGAGACAAATGGTGTGAGTTTTCCATCTCTAGAAGATGGATCTGATTAAATGAATACCGGAAAGAGAAACTGACAACAAAACTCTGTCTCTCAACAGCGAACACATCTTGTCGATGGAGAGAGAATCACTTATTAGTGATGCTCTGATGGACGATGACTTTTTGCCCTCCTTGGACTCAAAGGTTTGATTGTAACGAGAAAATGCTGCGATTAACGCAGATTAACCTCCACCAATGCAAAACGGCTTCGGACGCACTTCTTCCCCGAGTAACAACAAACGGATAAGATAATGTCCTGATCCAGGAACCTTGAGTCGTAAACGACTTGGTATGTGGACTCAAGACTCATGTGGTTTCGGCCTATCTCGCCCACGACCATGTGAGATCCTTCTCTAAAAAAAACCTGGGGAAGGCGATAGCAGAAACGATGAGGCGAAAAGCTGGACTCATCGTGGGAAGTGATACTAACGCACACCACACAATCTGGGTCAGCTCTGACATTAATGAATGAGGTAACAAGGAGAATGCAGAAGATCCACGTGGTATCACAATGGTCTTCGTGTGCTGACGAATCGCTGGCAGCTACTCTTAACAAACCTAACCTAACCAACGTCTTGGGAAAGTCTGACATACAACCCAAGGTACACATGATAAGCTCTGTTTATTAGAAGCTTCTCAAAACTTGCCGTTCGGATCAGGCGTTAGGTGGTTAGTGCGATGGACTACTTAGGGCGGTGTCGCTGGCTCAAATCCCGCAAGTCCTAAGTTTTTTCTATCTATCTATCTATCTATCTCGTGTAAAAGTCTGACAAATGTCGAAGAGTAATACTGTCATGAGAAGCTTCTCAAACTTATCGTTCGCAGGCGTTAAGTGGTCAGTGCGACGGACTACTTAGGACGGTAGCCCTGGCTCAAATCCCGAAAGTGTCAAGTCCTAAGTTTTTTCACTACTCCACCTCTTGCGAAAGTCTGACAAACGTCGAAGAGTAATACTGTCATGAGAAGCTTCTCAAACTTGCCTTTCGGATTAGGCGTTAAGTGGTTAGTGCGATGGACTACATAGGACGGTAGCCCTGGCTCAAAACCCGAAAGTGTCAAGTCCTAAGTTTTTTCACTGCTCTACCTCCTGACAAACTTCGTAGTGTAATAATGTCATGAGAAGATTCTCAAACTTACCGTTCGGATTAGGCGTTAAGTGGTTAGTGCGATAGACTACTTGGGACGGTAGCGCTGATTCAAATCCCGAAAGTGACAAATCCTAAGTTTTTTCACTACTCCACCTCTTGCGAAAGTCTGACAAACGTCGAAGAGTAATACTGTCATGAGAAGCTTCTCAAACTTGCCGTTCGGATTAGGCTTTAAGTGGTTAGTGCTATGGACTACTTAGGACGGTAGCCCTGGCTCAAATCCCGAAAGTGACAACTCCTAAGTTTTTTCATTGCTCCACCTCTTGCAAAAATCTGACAAATGTCGAAGAGTAATACTGTCATGAGAAGCTTCTCAAACTTATCGTTCGCAGGCGTTAAGTGGTCAGTGCGACGGACTACTTAGGACGGTAGCCCTGGCTCAAATCCCGAAAGTGTCAAGTCCTAAGTTTTTTCACTACTCCACCTCTTGCGAAAGTCTGACAAACGTCGAAGAGTAATACTGTCATGAGAAGCTTCTCAAACTTGCCTTTCGGATTAGGCGTTAAGTGGTTAGTGCGATGGACTACTTAGGACGGTAGCCCTGGCTCAAATCCCGAAAGTGACAACTCCTAAGTTTTTTCATTGCTCCACCTCTTGCAAAAATCTGACAAATGTCGAAGAGTAATACTGTCATGAGAAGCTTCTCAAACTTACCGTTCGGATTAGGCGTTAAGTGGTTAGTGCGATGGAATACTTAGGACGGTAGCCCTGATTCAAATCTCGAAAGTGACAACTCCTAAGTTTTTTCACTGCTCTATCTCTTGCGAAAGTCTGACAAACGTCGAAGAGTAATACTGTCATGAGAAGCTTCTCAAAACTTGCTGTTCGGATTAGGCGTTAAGTGGTTAGCAGGACGTCCTATTCCTTGTGGCAAAAATAATAATCTGCAAACACAAATGGGGGGATAAGCTAGGTTTATGGACCTGTATGGGCCATAAATGTCAAATAAAAAAATACAATTTTTTGGCGCAACAGGCTCGTTAGTACCCAGGGCCTAGCTTTCTCACAACCATTCATGTGTGCGTGTGTACTTCTTGCACGATGGCGGGACCTCCTGTTTTATGCCGACTCCGAACGGCAAAGTTGAGATAAGCTATTCTTGACAATTGATACTACTCGGACGATTTGTCAGATCATCACGAGAGGAGGGCCAGTGAAAAATCATTTAGGTGTTGCTATGGCTGGGAATCGAACCCAGACCTTCTGCGCGGCAGTTCATCGCACTAACCATCGCGCCACTGAGCCCTCGGGCCATAAATGTCAGTTATTTTATTTTTTTTCATTAATTTGATCCATTTGATTCATCGAACCTAGCCTGAGCTATCCTATAAGGGTGTCTTACCAATAGATTTATTCAACTATTCAGGCATTTTCTGGATTAAAGTCAGCTAAACACTGGTTAGTTGAATCAATTCTGCTTGTGGGCCTTGGCAAACTCGAATCCAGCATGTAGCATTCAAAACTCGTTACTACAACCCCTCTCAATCGGTGCCTCTAAAACGTTCCTAAGAAATTTCCAGCTTTCAACCATCATCATGGATTGCGGCATTCGTCAAAAATTCCCTGCTATTAAAGAGCTTCCGTTCCCAATGCAGTCAGCGTCCACTTGATCATTTAACCCCGGCTCCTTTTAACGACTTTTGGTCAAATGACCAATCCATTTCGTCAATTGAAGCAGAAATCATAACCTCACGTTCGGTACGAGTATGTGATTAGACCTTAACGATACTGCAGTCTTCTGTGTGAGCTGTAGCGTGTCCTCACAGATAATAGCATACCTTGTCAAGCTTCCACCAACAAAATTCCCCATCATGCCATGCCACTGATATGAAGTTGTAACTTGTAACTGACTTTCTATCCTTAACGGTGTATTCTTATTTTTTTTTGGTTGGTTGGAATATTCCTTTCGAAAGAGCAATTAGAGACCACTTCAACGGCGCATGCAAAGCAATCAACAGTCACGCTCACGACACCCATACCAAGTGGCTCCTCGAACCTCTTTCCAAACTTTCCACCTCTTACGAGTAGTGTTCCACAATAAAGCTATCAACTGATTGTCTCTGGATGACGTTTGTCATGTTTTTGTCTCCTACGGAATGGTACAAGTCCTTTTGGCACCACCAAAAGGAGTCTTCGAAAAAAAACTCTGCTCGAGTAAAAACTCGTCGAAATAATATTTCCGCTCCTTGTTGTGAGTTTTTTTTTTTAGTTTTTGGTTTGAGCTAGGACTAAGAGAAAAGGATACTCCACACTTACATGCTTACATGCATTATTGGCAATTATTCTTCTGGTTGAGTTACAGCATGTTACAACTGCATAGTGCAGCTATCCTGGCATCTCTGTGGAGTGGCGTTTTTCTCGCATCCGTGTTGTGTGCTTCCAAGGAAAACAATTTTATTGCGATAATAATCGAGGACATTAGTGCCGTAGGCAATAAAACTTGTCGCCAATAAATATTTTTCGGATTTTTCTTCTCCCCATGCGCCACCTCCGTCCCGCTGTTGTTGTCGTCCTTCTAGTGGTGGGACTATTTGTTGTGTGTCGCGACACACGATAAACACGGAAGTGACACACATCGGCTAAAAGTTTGGGACGGAGTTGGGGGTCTCTCTTACGACGAATGAGTACATTTCAGGCCAAGAAACGCGTTTCCCACAACACCCGAGGAAGGACATTACCAAGCAATAAAACCGGAGGCCTGCTTCATCAACATATAGTCGCCATCGTCCTCGTCCTCCCCATCTCTTCGTGTTTATGGTCATTTGTTGCGACAAATTGCACTCCATGGAGGTGGTGTGGTGGTGGCTATGGTGCGGCAAAGGAGCAGTATCAAGATTCGGGATTTATTATCTTTTATTCACCCAATTGAGGGGAATAATTCCGAACTTTATTTTTATAGGTTTTCCAATTTTATTTGTTGTTGTTGGTAGTAGAGGGGTGTGACGGTTTGGGCCGGACCATGTTTGCACGTCGTATTTTGTACTGCAAATGGACTGGTCTACTGAAGTCAATTTCATCAGGATAAACGATACAAAACAGCAAACGGCTATAGGGGTCGATTTTGTGTGGCGCGGGTGCATTTTTATATGGCGGCCGAATGGCTGGCTGCCTATTAAAAGAAAATCTGCAATGGCAATTTATGTAATCAGTTTTTTTTTCTGAAGTTTTTTTCGTTTTTTTTTTTGTCGTCGTTTTCGTCGTCGTCCTTTAGCCAAAGAAGGATACCATTATTTGGGACAGAGCAATCGAATGTGGATTTTATGAAAATGATTGCAGATTATGCGCGAGGAGTACATTATTTTGTAATTTACGAGCAGCAAAGTTTATTCATTGAAAATAATTTATTGTAATGTGGCATGCAGTTGATTTTGAACACAAGTTCTGGGGTAATGTACAGAGGGAGGAGGGGTGTTTTATGGTTATTTAAAGATTGAATTTATTTGGGAAGATATTTTATAAGTTGCATGGGTGTTGAATTCAGACGAAAAAGATTAAAGGTCTGGCGAAATAGGTCTTGGGATAAAAAACAGAATAATTGGCGCCCAACGTGGGCACTTACTTACTTACTTACTTAAGTGGCGCTACAGATCAGGGTCTTATATAGGATCTCCTTAGTAGATCGAGTGAGGGCTTTACAACTAAATTGCCTAAGTAGCGGAGCCGAGATAGACAAAGTCTCGTACTACCTCAAAGTTATATCTGTCACTGGTGTCCATTCTTTACTGCTAAACCCATTTTGCCGCTTCCTTCTCAATACTAGTAAATGTGGCTGTGACATCACGTTGAGTCCTACTAATGATGTCAACCGAAACGGGCGTTTCGTTGGGCTTGATCTCATCCGCCATATGCGTTCAAGGGGACTGACTATACAAATACAAATTGTTTGGGACAACATGTTAGTATGGACGCACAACCATTCATAGGTGCGTTTGTACTTCCTGTATGGCAGGACTTCCAGTTTTATGCCGGATCCGAACGGCTGAGTCAAATAATTTATCAGAATCAAACTTATGACTGAATTCTGCAAAATTCGACGTCAGTTATACAAAAACGTCAATGTCAACAGCGTACACCAAATCTCAAAAGTGAAAAACCACAGATTCCGGTATTCACAGAAACAAAAGTTTACTTAAGGACCAAACTTATCTTCGGTGCCCTGACTACAAACTGCATCCATGTCTCCGTTTTAAGGGTGGTCTTTGTGTATAATCTGACATTGTATCCCAGAGAAAGGATTCGATGGATCATCGATGTTATATGATTAAACTTCTCTTTCATGAAATCTCAAAATTCATATGCTGCATAGTTACCCAAATGCCGATCAGCCAGTGACACAATTCCAACATTTATCAGAAAAGGTAGACTGGATAAAACTTATCACCCAAAGGCCGAAATTGTCATCCTTGGCGATTTTAAAGTACATAACCCCAATTGTGGTCGAAACTGGTAGAAATGTTGGCCATTACCCACAGCTTGACACAACTTGTCGAACCCAACTAACAATTTTTCTTCTATAAAGTTTAAATTTCCAATTTCAGGAAGCAATTTCTTCTATTGAGCTTGTTTTGTACTTGTGAGGAGAAGTTCAGCATGTTTAAGAATTCTTTTAGGTAAATCCACAGACCTTAAGATGAAATGGTATATTAATTTAAGGATTCTAAAAAGTTCCTGGGGATGTGTGAACATGTGACAGTTGAAAACATGTTTTGGTAAAGCTTTCGAAGAAATAATATAGAAGCATAATATGTATAGAGCTTGTGGCTTAAGGCATATAAGCCTGCTGATATAACAGCAGTGACTTTTTTTTTGCGATGAACTACCACGCAAGCGGTCTGGGTTCCATTCCCACCAATATGATTTTTGTTCACATTTCCAGAAATATTCAGACAACAACGATGGTATTTTACAGAAAACGCCCCCAAAAAGTGGGCGAAGCTAAAAACTTTATATAGACGGAATATAAATATTGAAATTGTCTATATATGTTTTTTTTTCAAAATTCTTAACCGCTTGACCAAAAACAACGTTTTACTGAAAAATTTAACGAATTTCATCACTCTAGCTCAAAATTTAAGGTCCACAAATAGGTAACACACAGACGGACGGACGAGCTAGAAATTCTGAGTCGATCCATATACTTTGAGTGTATCTATCGAAATTATTTCTCTATGTTACAAACTTAATGTCAAAACTAAGATACCCCTATGGGAAAGGGTATAAACAGTCTGGTTGATTTAGAGAAGGCTTTTGACCACGTATGGTTAGAGAGCCTCTATCTAAAGCTGACCAGACTTGGCATAAGTAAACCACTGCTTCATGGCATGCTGAATGGTAGAACGTTGTTGTCAAAAGTGGCAATGTAACTTCTACCACCGAATTTTTCTTTAAAAATGGGAGCAGTAAACTCGCCGTTTCTCTTCAGCACTTACACCAGTGATATGATAGGTAGTCTTACTCAGGCAATTGCGTATGCGGACGATCTTATCGCAGTACAGAACCGCACCTACTCTCGATATTATTCGAACTCTTTTGCAGCGGGACTTCAACAAAATCCAGAGATATTGTGATGACTGGAAGTTGAAAATCAAACCTAGCTCTGGAGACGATTGTTTTATATAGAAGTCGTCTTGACAGCAGGATGAAGGTGATTT
This sequence comes from Rhingia campestris, assembly GCA_932526625.1. Lineage (NCBI taxonomy): Eukaryota > Metazoa > Arthropoda > Insecta > Diptera > Syrphidae > Rhingia > Rhingia campestris. The sequence continues at coordinate 22,021,984 of OW052184.1, forward strand.
GCTAGATGGTCCTTCTCAGGCCGATGATGGCCTGTGGGTGCCCAGTGTAGTTCAACGTTGCCCCATCTCAATTGGAAAAGACATGGGTTTTTGAGAAGCAGTCTTTGAGAATCTGCCTTGGACATCACAGAACACCAGTATCTGACTACTCAAAATATTCTTCCAACCAGTTCCTATACAACGGGGCCAACATACACAGAATAGACAATTTTCTGGGGAAACTCATTCAGTATCACTCGGCAAGAGCGATGTCCTCGAGCAACATTCTCACCTTTGGGGGCTTCTACCCCAATGATGAATACTTTGAAAGTGCACGTTTTTAGCGGCTACACGTATTCCGACGAACTGTGAATAGGCAGCTGCTAAACCACCGAGACGTAGTGTCATCACTCGGTCGCGGCTCAAGGCGGAGGAGAGTGTCTGCGGCTCAGCAGGAGTGTGTTCAATTGGGACCGTGTTTCCATAAGACTTCATAGAGTTAATATCGCTGGACGGCAAATGTGCTTTTCGAAGCATAATTGTTAATTGGGAGGAACCAACACAATACTTTAAAAATTCCTCACTTAAAATCCAAAGAACTGCAAGATCGCAATCGCCACTCCATTAGAAAACTCAGATCATGGCTTGATAGCATCGATCTATATGCTACTAAGACCGATGGCAAGGATACAGGACTATCAACGAGTTTTATGAAATTACCATGCACCCAACTGGGATAATCTGCGTGACTTTTAGGTTCTCTATTTTTTTTTTGGGGAGAGTGATTAATAATTCAAATTCTTAACCTATTGTCCAAAAAATTCGACGGTGTAACGGTCCTTTCTAACAACTACTATGAAAGCAAGGTATATTCCTTAGGTTTAATGATTCGAGAAATGGGTGCTGAGATCCTGAGAGATTCCATACCATCAAATAAGGTTCTCATTGATAGATGTGGGAGCTTGAACTAGGTTGGTTTATGTGACCTCATCTGACTTTATTTTGAGTTAACGTCAATTAATGGACGACATACCTTTAACCGCTGTCCTCATCAAATGATGAGAATGTTAAGTGTCCCATGTTGGGCGCCAATCATTTTTTTTTTCATCCCAAGACTTATTTCGCCAGACCTTTAATCTTTTTCGTCTGAACTCAAAACCCATGCAACAACTTTATTTTTCCAAAGGCTTAATGATTGCGTGAAATGGGTGCTATTCTCATTGAAAGATTGGGGAGTAAATGGTTGGACTCAGGTTTAGACTTGCAATTGTGTTTATGTGACCTTATCAGGCTTTATTTGGAGTCGATGTCGACTGATCAAAATAAATTGACGACTCACCAACCGCTGTCCTCATTAAATATTCAAGCAAGTCAATAAAAATGATCATTTTGAGAATGTTAAGTGCCCCACCATCCACAAAAAAGCAGACCCTCTGAACTGCGCCAACTACAGAGGCATAAGTCTACTCAACATCCCTTACAAGATCCTATCTGCCGTAATATGTGAACGCTTGAAACCGTTTACCAACAACCTGATCGGCCCTTATCAGTGTGGTTTTAGGCCAGGAAAGTCCACAATCGATCAAATTTTCGGCAGATCCTGGAAAAAAACCCAAGAAGTCCAAATCGATACCCACCACCTATTTATCGATTTCAAAGCCACATACGACAGCATTTATAGAGACGAACTCGTCCGTTTGTGTAGGATGACGATGGAGAATTCTCGCTGCACCATCAGGGTCGGAAACGACCTCACCGACACATTCGATACCAAAAAAGGATTTAGGCAAGTCGATGCGCTGTCATGTGATTTCTTCAATTTGATTCTTGAGAGGATTGTGCAAAACTCCCGATCCAACACCAGAGGCACAATTCTCCAAAAATCGGTGCAACTATAAGCATACGCCGACGATTTAGACATCATTGGTAGGACCCAACGTGATGTCATAGCCACGTTTGTTAATATAGAGAAGGAAGTGGCCAAAATGGGTTTAGCAGTAAATGAGGGTAAGACTAAGTAGATGCTGCCAACACAAAAGGAAAGAAGGCACTTTAGTAGTAAAGCCCTCACTCGACCTACTAAGGAGATCCTATATAAGACCCTGATCATCGGTCCCGTTTGCGTTGACATGCTAAGGAGACGAAAATTCAACCAAGATCTATACGAGCTGTACAGCGACATATCCTTAGCCAAAAAAACTCCGCATTGGACGTTTAAGATGGCTAGGACATGTAGAACGAATGGGCACCAATACTCCGGCTCGCAGAGTCTTCGATTCCCAGCCAGACGTCGGACGCAGTAGAGGAAGACCTCGCCTTAAGTGGCGCGCACAAGTAGAAACCGACGGCAACCAACTTTGATTGCGCAACTGGAGGCAGTTAGCTAAGGACCGGACTAATTTGGAGAGGCATGTTGGTTGAGGCCCAGGTTCATTTCGGACTTTAGCGACTGTAAGTAAGTGTTTCTATCGAAATTGCCTTGAGAACTTATTGACAATTAGCAAGTTCTTGGTTTTTTGTGAGAGTTATATGCAACTGCATTGATATTGACTGTTCGACCCAAAAAACCAAGCGTATGAGAGTCGAATAACACAAAAAATTTTCCAAGCTGAAATGGTGGAAAATGTGTTTGGATTTGTTTTTCAACCTTTTTCTACAGCAAAAACTCGATGAAGAGTTTCAACTATTTCTTATCACAAACCTCAGTCTCCGCGCCAACAAAACCTATTTTATACCAGTTGAACTCATCTCGTGTGCGGAGTCCCATTCTCTTGAACATAAATCAACACGCGGTGTTCACAAGAAGTCCTTTATCTAAGTACTGACAGTACCCAACACTGCTTGATTTCAATGATCAGGCGGGAACCGATATTTTTCTGTTCGTTACATTTTTTCGTTTCATAAAATCGAATTGACACCGTCCCAAAAGAATCTTCACTTCCAAAAAACGAGACTTTTCCCCAATAGACATAATATATCATGTCCTCTTACTCGACAGTCCCACAATCACAATGCGGTACATAAAAACCTTCCAACGCTATTTTCAAGTTGTGTAACGAAACGTAACATTTCATAAATTCTTAGTTCTTGTTAAAAAAAAAATGAAGACCCACTTCTCAATTAGATATCCATTATACCATTTAAAGTACCCTACTGTCACATGACAATGCCACACAATCATAATGCGACACAATAAACCCTTCCAACTCACCTATGACACTTCAAGTCCATATACCCATCCGTAAGCCCGTTCCTTTAAAAATAGAATTTCTTGACCGCATTTCCATATCAAAACCCCGTGATGGTACCATTTATTTACGATAAGCTAATGACATCCAGTACCGCAAATACACCCATTTTCGATGTGGAGGGGTTCGGGTACAAAAAAGGCGAAACAACAAAAATTACCCTTAATTACGAAAATATGCAAAGTATCTACGTGCTTCTGTTTAAAAATGCTAACATCGGAGCAATTAACTGAAATGTCGGCGCCACAACGCCCCATATGGGAGCCAAAAAATTTATTCCAAATGCACTATTACGCCGATGTGTTGGTGTTTCTTGGTTCACGCTATATTTGCAACGCGAGACATATGTACGTACATAAACATGACTTGCATGCACCGGGCATACCATTAAGTACGAGTATCTACCCCCCAAAAACGAAACAAGAACCTCTTCTTCGGTAATAAGATTCACCCCAAAGTAGATAATGCCTCCGTTAAGAGCTTAGAGATATACTCCACGGTGGCCATATTAACACCACAGAAGATAGCATTGCAAGGCTGAAGTATTTTCCAAATGGCGGCATTAAGTTGGCGCCCGGAGTGAAGTTCTTAGTGGGGAAGGAGTATGTGGTTGCGCAGCGAAGGTTTGGTATGATGTTTGAGGTTTAGGCAAGTAAGGTTTTTTTTGTGGTCTTGTTAGAGTATGCTGGAGCTATTTGAGTTTTAAGCGCGTTGGCCATTGAAGGTGTTATGATGCAGTCTGGTAGGACAATAGAGATACGGATGCTGAACAAGAAGATTCAGCTGGTTGTGGAACCTCTTAGTATGAACAAAAAAAAAATCGAGTGTGAGTTCACACATGGTAGAAGTGAAACCGTATGCCTTTAATCTCATTATCTCTCAGCCTAAACCCTGTAAGTCCATTTATAGTTGTTTCCTTTTCGTTACACTTTTTCGTTTCATAAAATCTAACTCACACCGTCCCAATAGAAGTTTCACTATAAAAGTCGTAGTTTTTCGAAACAGGTCTATCATAGGCCGACAGATGCTCGCAGCCAAGAACGAGGCCTTCAAGGCTAAGCTGCAGGTGAAGACGAGAGCTGCCATTGAGCTCTATAGGCAAAGAAGAAGGGAAGAACATCGGCTTTTCAGCAAGAAGAAAAAAGAGCAAGAAAAGCGCGCGATCGAAGATATAGAGAGGTGCCACTCCAGGAACGATGTTGTAAAACGTCAAAGCCAAGGATACAAGGCTCGAACAGAATCCTGTCGAGATGAACAAGGAAATATTGTAGTTGAGACACAGTCGATGCTGAGGATATGAAAGAACCACTTCTGCAGACTGTTAAACGGCGTAACGAACAACATTCCGCTGTCAGGCAGAACGAATCATTCAATATTGGCAACGACAGCGAAAACTGCCAACCACCCGACCTGAGTGAAGTGAGGATAGCAATATCTAAACTCAAGCTAAATAAGGCTGCCGGAAATGACGGCCTTCCCGCTGAGCTTTATAAGGCCGGCGGAGATGACTTGGTAAGTAACATCCACCAACTCATAAGCCAAATCTGGTCGGTTGAAAGCATGCCTGAAGAATGGAACCTCAGCATCGTTTGCACGATCCACAAAAAAGGAGACCCTCTGAACTGCGCCAACTACAGAGGCATAAGTCTCCTCAACATCGCCTACAAGATCCTGTCTGCCGTAATATGTGAACGCCTGAAACCGTTTACCAACAACCTGATTGGCCCTTATCAGTGTGGTTTTAGGCCAGGAAAGTCCACGACCGATCAAATTTTCACACTTCGGCAAATCCTGGAAAAAACTCAAGAAGTCCAAATCGATACCCACCACCTATTCATCGATTTCAAAGCCGCATATGACAGCATTTATAGAGACGAACTGTACAGAGCCATGTCTAGTTTTGGTATACCGCCCAAACTTGTCCGTTTGTGTGGGATGACGATGGAGAATTCTAGCTGCTCCATCAGGGTCGGAAATGACCTCACCGACACATTCGATACCAAAAAAGGATTTAGGCAAGGCGATGCGCTGTCATGTGACTTCTTTAATCTGATTCTTGAGAGGATTGTGCAAAACTCCAAAGCCAACACCAGAGGCACAATTTTTCAAAAGTCGGTGCAACTACTAGCATACGCTGACGATATTGACATCATTGGTAGGACTCAACGTGATGTCATAGCCACGTTTGCTAGTATAGAGAAGGAAGCGGCGAAAATGGGTTTAGCAGTAAATGAGGGTAAGACTAAGTATATGCTGTCATCACGAAAGGACTCACAACATCGACGAATTGGACAGAACGTCACCATTGACAGATATAACTTTGAGGTAGTACGGGACTTTGTCTACCTCGGCTCCGCTATTAGCTCAGACAACAACATCTCGTCAGACATTAAACTTGGAGTGCGCAACTGGAGGCAGTTAGCTACGGACCGGGCTAATTGGAGAGGGATGTTGGTTGAGGCCCAGGTTCACTTAAGTAAGTAAGTAAGTCTATCATAGGACAGGAGAGTCGATGACGACCAAAGAAAATAAAAACTATAAGGACTCTAAAAGGAAAGGATAGATTCTAGAAATAGCTGAAAATAAATTATCAAAAACCTTTGTCTGAAAAACAAATAGGAGAACATGTATCCAATGTTCCTTAGCAGTAAAGATTTGCCCCGATCTCAAAGTATGGAGGTTGTTGTTGGCAAAGGCTGGCCTTCCCACCCTTCAAGTCACGAGGCACTTCCTATGGCAACCCCTCTGACCATGCCTTTGAGAGATAGTCCCTCACTCACAGAAGCAAAAAGGGTAAAAAATGTAGGCAAGCTCTTAATTATGTAGAACCGTTTAGGCATATACTGCAGGAGGTCTTCATTCTCTAGAAGGCTTTGAACTAGAAGCGATCAGAGTTAATTCGCAACTGAATTCACAATAGGAATTCGTATAAAGCTTTCTAAAGAAACAAATTCAAGTATCAGATCGTGTATGCATGCGTTTTCCAGTTAAGGACGATATTTTTTGACAAATTTATTTCAGACGAAATTTATTATTGACAGTCAGAGGGTCAAAAGATCCACGGACCTGTTGCTTTCATTGCTCCTTTAACCATTTGGGCACCGCCGAAATATCTTCAGCAACCCCTTGGGCTATGCTTAAGGACTGTAATACTGAAGCTTGAAACCCAGACGGTCAGTCTTGCTCTCGATGACGAAAAGACGAATGGTATTATGGACACGCTTTTGCCAACACACTCTGCCAGGCCACCAGACACCCCCTTGGTCCAACGAGTGGAAACACCACCCTTTAGTAAAGAAGACTTGTGTTCGACAGGGAAAACCCTAAAAAAAACGACGTGCCCTTGGAATCTACGGAATAACGTCAGAAGTGCAAGAGTGGATCTCATTGCTGAATAATGTATAACAGGATGAAGGTGTCTTTCTCAAAAGTTTGAACGTCTGGTGCTGATCAGTTAAGGCTAAGGGAAACCCAGATCTACATCAGAGGACAGACCTTTTTGTATGCTGGACACTGCATAAAAACTCTTGGAGAAGATGCTGTGACCGCGACTCAAAGTTGAAGTACAGACAGAAGGAGACCTTTCAGGAAGACAGTGCGGATTCAGAAAAGGCCATTCTATGATCGGAGCGATTGAAGAAGTTGTAAAGGCTACCGAAATCACCCAACGGGGAAGCAACTGCTCAAGGCAGATTGTATTGTTGGCAACTTTGAACGTCATAAACGCCTGAAACTTAGTGGATTGACATTCTGAACGCTCTCGAAAACACATTCTCTCTTCCGGATTTTTAAGAAGTACCTCAATGGCCGGGAGACTGATCTATGAGACAACAGAGGGCCAACGAATAATGGAAGTCACCTCCGGACCAGCGCAAGTATGGATTTGACCTCTGGAACATTTCCTATGATGCCATTCTTCGCATGGAGATGCCGCAAGATACGAACCTGGTGGAACATGATGATATCGCGACTGTGACAATAAAAAAATACACTGAAAGTGTCTAAGACGGTCTTAGCCATGGCTACAAAAAAAAAAACAGAGACAGGAATTAAGAACAAAAGGATTCTGACTAGCCAACTCAAAGACGCGCTTTTAAGTATTTGGGTGCGACTATCAACACCAAACTTACTTTCTGGAACCAGATAAAGCTCGCGATGAAACGTGTGTCGAAAGTGACCTCACTTTGAAGGCTACTGGGGAACGTAGGAGGGCCAATTCCCAGCAAGCGAAGGCTCCTGATGTCGACGACGCATGCCATTCTTCTCTACGGATGTGAGATTTAGGCGAACACGCTACGACAGAAAAAGTAATGAAGGCAGATGTCAGCTGTATAGAGATGCGGAGCTCTTCGCGCAGCAAGATCCAATCGAATGGTATAGGAATCACAGCAGCAGCAAGGAAATGTTTGTACGCCAGAAAAAACTAAATTGGATTAGATAAGACAGCGGAAGAGGCTACAGAGCTCAAGAAACAGACGTTTCAAGAGCGCAGGAGCTCGGAAAGCAGAGGACGGGGGACAGCGAGTCTGATCAGGAACGGGCCTGAATCGCAAAATTAACATACCCACTCCTTTTTCAGCTGATGGGAAACAGAAGAGGAGAACTAGAGAGCAATGTCGGTATCATCACTCCAGACAGTATAGCCGACAAAATTCAACTGGATTTGGCTTCTGGAAAGAGCGCAAGCATACCTTTTTCGCGCCCAATGTTGACTTTTTTTGACCAACCCTATGTGGCTGTAAGGTTGTTAAGTTCCGTCAATGCTTCATCCCATTTTTATACGGTCCAGCTTCGTTAGAGTAGGGTAGGACAGGGATGTCCTGGGTTCAAGGTAAAAATGTTGGGCAACAGGCTCCTAAGGACCCAGGATCTTTCGATTTATCACAACCATTCATGAGCGTGTTTGTATTTCTTACACAATGGCAGGTCCTCCAGTTGTATGTCCAACAAATTGCTATTTTGGGATAACAGTTTTTGACAAGAAGATCTCCTGGTTTCTAGAATTTCAGAAGATTGTGGTTTAGCATGGCTGGGACATATTCGGAATTTTGTCACCCTGCTTCGATCAGAGTTTCTGGGGTATTCATGTAGCCGCCAGTGTAGAACAGACAAAGCTGACTGGAAGATTCCCACTCTAATCCCGAGTAGATACTCCTCTACACCTTTTATCAGTGTGATCAGTGTCTGTGTCAGAAGGGCAGCTGGTGTTAATATCATTGACCTGGCGGTTTGCTTGAAGTTCTTTTTTTTTGTTTCTCTTGTTTGAAATGTTGAACCCACGAGTAGCCAGGGAAAAGTGGTTAATTTGCATAGTGCTCCGAATACAAACAGCGCAAATACTGCGCTGTTTGGCCACCAACCTTGAAGAGTATGGAACCACACGAGACGTTGACAAGAGTGGCCGGCCCCGGAGCGCCCGTTGCGACAAGAATATCGCCGCTGTTGCCGAGAATATCGAGCTATCGCCGGAAACATCGACAAGACGCCGGCCGTGCCTCACAATTAGCCATCAGCCGGTCTTCCCTAAGGCGAATTTTGGTCAAAAAGTGCTGAGGTGCAGGTACGTGAACGAGTAATGCACGTGGAGGCATAACATCCACTCAAAGTTACTGCATGGTGCGCTGTTCACGATGGAGGAGTCATTGGGTCATTTTATTCAAGAACGCCGCTGGTAAAACGACAACAGTGCGCGCTATAGGGCCATTTTAACCGAGTTTTTTCTGCCGCAATTGGACGAATTAGGACTGGAGGACATGTGGTTCCAACAGGACGGAGCAACGCACACACTGCGGGAGCCACAACCACAAAAAATGAGATCGGATGACTTCTTTTGGTCCATCTTGTATCTGGCCCATGTGTAGCTTTAAACCTAGCTGCTCCATTCAATTGTGTGAGCGAATTTATTTGTTAACAGCAAGGAATGGGACCTCTAGTTCAACGCCGATTTTAAATGGAACTTCCCTCCTGGTGTTAAACGACTTTCGCAAGAGGTATAGAACAGTGAAAACAAATTTGGTATTTTTACTTTCGGGACTTAGATCAGGGACCAAGCTCTAAGTAGTCCAACGTACTTACCACTAGGACACTACACTCCGCATATGCTGGTATTTAATCCAACAGCTTGCTAGGAACTGGGATACATAAGTTAGCAACTGAGCTAGTTTTTCGACTGGACCCTCATCCTAGCTTATCAAGGGTACGGCGGGTATAACAATTCCGATTTGGCTCAGCAGATAGAAGACGACGTCCGATTAGGCTTCGTTTTCATGATATAGCTCAAACAATCCGGCCAGTTACGGGAGTTCCTTACTAGAAACGTTTATTAAACTCAGGCTACCCCGAGGGTCTATTAAGGTCAGGTCAAAGAGAGCTCTCTCAAGCCTCATGAAAATAATCGAAATACTTGTTGAATGAAGGATATTCTAGTTTATTGCCTTTCGATGGTTATGCCAACCACATAAACTGATGTGCCACGCCCACGTTTGCTTGCAGTTTTCTAATAAAAAAATGCCCGAAATCATTGGCGTATCGCCCATCAATATCTAAAAGACCCACAAATCTTGTTCTATCCCTCCCAAGACCATCTCATGATCTGTTTGTTCTGCCTGTATCCGCTTAAGAAATCTCCAAGTATGAGATCATAAATATTCCGACAATTGAAGACTCCAATAGATTGCACGTGCTTCATCAAAAATTTATTTTATAGCCCGACAAATTTAAACACATCCACCAGACAGTGTCAAATTTTCTTTATTAATGCATTATCGGCCTAAATACCACAAGCCACGCGCACACAACCCTGACGAATCCGTCTCGTGCACACTCTGAGCAATAAAACTGAACGTGAACAGCCACTTCAAAGAAACACACTTCCCATCATTACCGTTAAAAATAATGTCAACGACAACTTGACTTAATTGATAAATTAAAGCCATCTGTCACTTTGTCAAATATTGCACCATCGTTACATCAACATAACTCAATTATCCGCTGTGCGCGATATTTCCTCTCGCTGCCCGAAAAGTGTTTTAATTAATTTTTGGCGTACTATTGCCAATCTCAAGGCATTTGCATTTTCGTCGCCCGACAGAGATTTTAGGCCGGCAAACTGTCAAGGTGACAACACTCACAACGCAGCGCGAGTGCACTGAGAATGGGAAGTCCACCCCAAATCGGCGGCTGCGTCGGTTTCGGCCCACCATCAACGATCTGCAGCAGCAACAGCAGCGCCACGGTGTGAACAGATATGTGGGCACATGACGCGTGGGCAAACACAAATATCGCGTATCTGTTCGCCATGTGACACCACGACGCGGTATGCTTCAAGCGAACAGTTCGCGCACGAGTACTTCGCTATCGGTCGGTGTATCTTTTGTTTTGCAATTCGCTATTCGCCCCGTACTCGTACTTGGAAGTGCGATTGGATTTGCAGCGCTGCGGCATTTAAATTGATTGCATGCCATGAGAAAGGGCAGCAAGCAGCTAAAAGGAACAGAACAACACCAAGACAAAAACAACGAGGACGAAGTAGAAGAAGAAGAACGAGGTGAGCGGTAGAATGGCAGCAAAAAAATAATCGCTGCTGCTCTCGTAAATTACCAAGTGCGGTCGGATATGGTTGACACTTTTATTGAGTCCACCTTTACGGGTATCTTTCCAGAGTCAATAATTTTTCCTTGCCTCGCCAACACAGTGATGGGCTGCTCCAGTAGTTTTTTTTTGTCTGACGGTGGTGGTGGTTGTGGCAATACTACACGCGCTGCAAAAAAAAAACCAAAATGGGTACTCCAATCCGCACAACGTCGATGACGCCGCCAACGACGACGCCCTAAATTGTTATGGGGCCATACGTATGCTTTTAAATTAGCACAACTTAATGGTGCTAGTGATGGCAACTGCGGCGACAACGCTGGAGCGGCAGCGGAGCCCCATTTTATGAAGTGGGCTGGATATCCAATGCATGTAGACACATGCAGTACCTACCTCTGCAATGGTTGAACGTGGGGTGCGAATTTGCTAGTCAGTTGGCAGGTGACTTCATATAAGGCCCGCCGGGGTAAGTGAGGTGCCGCGCACCATTATACCACCGCATCGAGAGGAAGTTAAGAGAGATATTTAATTACTCGTAAGGTCCGGAAGACACCTACATGAAATGCGATAAAAGAGCAGAATGAGCAGAATGAGAATAGGTGAGTAGGAATAGGAAGTGCTACTAGGGCGGTAGTGTGTAGTTTCATGATAGCGACTGCTGGAGATATTTGAAGTTTTCCATTGAAAAATTATGACACTGACAGAATGATATCCATAGACGGAGGGAGGGACAAGTGGATGGAAATGAAATAAGGTCGGCACTTACTTAGGTTGACACTTACCCTTCTAATGGATTTTTCTTTATAGGTGGTGATACAGATCGGGGTGAACCTGGGCTTCAACCAAACATCCCTTTAAAGTAAGGACGACCCATAACTACTTGCCTTCAATTAAGCACTCAAAGGTTGACGTCGCGTTTTAACTGTTTTCACCATTACAGGTGAGGTCATCCTCTGTTATGTCGACCATATGGCTTGGAATTAATGAATCTCCGGATTTATTTCTGTCCACTTGTCTTAAATGTCCTGGTCATTTCAGATGACCTTTGAGTGGTAATTGATGGAACCGAAGATTATTCAAAGAAGAATCGCAGTTAAGAAGAAATAGCATGCTCGAGTTCGAAGGGAATAGCGATTGGCATCTAACGGGTCCGCCATCTAACGTTTTTTTTTTCAACTAGTGCTTATTTCGTGAATGGTAACACTAAGCTCATGTCTGATTTGACAGATAATTAGTTTTATCCTTCCGCTGAACGAATGTGGTTGTGTATACGCTTGAACAGCGCTGGGAAATTTTGCGACATTACTTTGAAAATCATGGTAATGTCGCAGAATGTGTGCGAAAATTGCGTATGGATTTTGGAAGCAGAGAAGCACCGTCAGCTCCGTATGTTCGTTATCTTGTGAAAAAAGTGAAAGAAACTGGCATCCTCATCGATAAACCAAAGCGTGAAAAGCCAAAAACAGTGCGTACATCCGAGAATATTGCTGCTGTGGCAGAAAGTGTGCGTGAAGCGCCATCAACATCAATTCACCGTCGTTCTCAACAATTGAACATTTCGGAGACATCATTGAGACGAATTTTGCATAAAGACCTTGGTATGACGCCATACATAGTCCAATTGGTTCAGCAGTTGAAGCCAACTGACCATCCAATGCGTTTTCGCTTCGCTTTAGAGCGAAGCCGATTTTGCCAAAAAATCATCTTTTCAGATGAAGCTCATTCTGATCTTGGCAGGTATGTAAACAAGCAAAATTGTCGCATTTGGGGCACAGAAAACCCGCACGCATACATTGAAAAGCCGATACACCCAAAACGAGTCACTGTTTGGTGCGGATTTTGGTCCAGAGGCATAATTGGGCCATTTTTCTTCGAAAATGAGCAAGGAGTGGCCGTTACAGTCAATGGCGATCGTTATCGGGCCATGTTGAACGAATTTTTGTTCACAAAAATTGAAGAGGAGGATATTGGCAGCATTTGGTTTCAACAGGACGGCGCTACGTGCCACACAGTTGAAGCTACACTCGATGTTTTGCGCCCTGTTTTTGAAGATCGCATTATCAGCCGCAGAGCTGATGTCGTTTGGCCACCTCGGAGCTGCGATTTGACACCGTTGGACTATTATTTGTGGGGTGCCGTAAAAGATAAGTGTTATGCCGACAAGCCAGAGACAATTGACGCTTTAAAGGACAATATTCGTGAAGCCATTGGTGAAATACAGCTGCACACAATCGATAATGTGCTTAAAAATTGGACCGATCGTGTAGGCTACTGCATGGCCAGCCGAGGCAGCCATTTGAATGAAATTATTTTCCATTATTAACCGGAAGGATTGTACTTTCAAATAAAAAAAGAAATTTGAGAAGATATTCAGAAGTTTTTTTTATAGCATTTTAAAAAAAAAAGTTATTTGGCGGACCCTTTAGAAGTAACAAGATAGGCAATATGAATTGTCCCTTAAATTTAGAGGAGATGTCACTGTCAAAACTACTTTTTATGTAGGATGAACCAAAATAATGGTTTTGTCTTCTAGGTAAAGGGTGGATACATTGTCAATGTCTAATGCGGAACTCTTCCTTTATTTCAATGCCTCCCTGTGGTAATTGGATACACGCTATATCCAACCGGACTTGACAAACTTAGAAGACCACGTCTTTAACAATGAAAGGCAAGGAACATCACAATCCAGCATGGACTTCCTAACACAAGAAACCACTTGTTTGACAAAGAATGTCGGATGAAGCTCGATCCCATGAATTATTTCAGCAATGCATCGCTTACAAGACGAGGACTGCTGAGAAAGTTGTGTATCAGCTTAACAGGAAAAAGAAAAGTGAAGGACCCCAATTTTTCATAAAAAAAGTAGAGGGATCATGAAAATAACACGATCAAGGATGGTTTTTTCAAGTTGAACCCAAGTATAAAACGACTTCAAGCCAGTGTCATAAGACACTAAAATACTCCGGTCAAGATGTACATGGGATATCATAGCTAAACTAACGTGGCGCGAAGGTGTGTAGTGAACCACTTCAAGCTGGTTGTGGTCCATTTATTCATCCATTCATTCATCTACACCATCCGATGTCTGAATGGGAATCGACAAATACGTGAACCGGGGTATTGTTGTCGATAGAATAGCTTTACATGCCCTTACTTACTTATCGGTCTCCAGACTCGTTTGCCTGAGACATTGCCGCCTTCCATCCTCTACGATCCCGGGCTCGTTGCTTCCAGTTGTTTTGACCAAACGCTCTGGCATCTCCGATAGCTTGGTCTTTGAAACGGAGGTTCGGTCTTCCTTGCCATCTGCAACATGGGGGCTGGGATTCGAAGATCCTCTTAGCTGGAGCAATATTGTCAATTCGCTCGATGTGTCCGAGCCAATGTAGTCGACGTGTTTTGGCTTTTTGGACTACATCGACATCTTGGTACAACTCGAAAAGTTCGCAGTTGTATCATCTCCTCCATTCGCCCGCCTCGCGCACAGGACCAAAAATCCGCTGAAGTATTTTTCTTTCCAAGGAGCCCAGTATCAGCTCTCCCTTCTTACTTATCGTCTAGCACTCGGCGCCATAAAGCAGAACTGGCAGGATAAGCGTTTTTTAGAGCACAGATTTCGACCTTCGAGTTAGGAGTTTTGACCCCAGTTTTTCGCCAAACCGAAGTAGTAACGGTTTCCTAGGGTAATTCTTCGACGGACCTCCACTAGGGTGTCATTCGTGGAGTTTATGTTTACTCCGAGGTAGGTGAACTCCTTAACTACCTCGAAATAGCTGCTATCACTAGTGACGTTTTGTCCTAGGCGGTGGACAGATGCTTCTTTGTTTGTTGATAGCATGTACATGGTCTTGTCCTCATTTACTTCAAGGCCAACGGATTTCGCCTGTTTTTCAATCGCCATGAACGCCTTTATTACGGCACGCTAGGAGCGACCGATGATGTCAATATCGTCCGCATAGCCCAGCAGCTTGCCGGACCTGTTGGAAATAGTGCCTCTCATGTTGACACCTACCCTGCGCGCACTATCTGCTCCATTACGAGATTGAAGAATTCGCATGACAGCGCCTCTCCTTGCAGAAATCCGGTGGATGTTTGGAATTGTTCGGAGGTGCTACTTCCAAACTGCACGTTTGCAGCACTTCTTTCCAGCGTCAAGCGACACAACTGCATCAGTTTTGCCGGGATTCCGAATTCGGCCATCGCCATATTGAGCTCCTGACGATGTATGCTGTCATATGCGGCTTTGAAGTCGATGAATAGGTGGTTAGTTTGGACTTGAAATTCGTTGGTATTTTCTAGGATTTGCCTCAGTGTGAAAATTTGGTCTATAGTCGCTCTGCCGAGTCGGAAACCACACTGGTACGTGCCGATTTGTGTGTTGCAGAACGGTTTTAGACGTTCATACAGTACTTTGGATAGGATCTTTACATGTCCAGCCATCTTAAATGTCCAGTGCGGAGTTTTTTGACTAGAAGCATGTCGCTGTAGTCGAGTACAGCTGGTATAGTTCTTGGTTGAATCTTCGTCTCCATAGCCCGACCAAGGATTTCTTTATCCACATTTGATGATGCGCCGTAGAGCAGGACTGTAAATTTTAAGGTCTTGTATAGGACCTCCGCGAGTGAGGGCTTTACTTCTTAGCCCGATAAAGCCGTTTACATGTTACGCCAGATAGGATCTTGTAGGCTATTTTGTGGAGACTTATGCCTCTCTAGTTGGCAAAGTTCCGAGGGTCTCCTTTTTTGTGGATCGGGCAAAGGATTCTGAGGTTCCACCCTTCAAGCATACTTGCATCCGACTAAATTTTACTTATGAGTAGGTGAATGTTCCTTACCAAATTGCCTCTACCGGCTTTATAAAGCTCGTTGAGAGAGCCGTGATTTCGTAATCCTTGTCCTGCTTCAGTTTGGTTATTCACTTAGATCTGGTATTGGTAGTTTTTGCTGTCGTCGCCAATATTAAATGGTTTGTTTTGCCTCACAGTTGAAGATGTTTCGTCATCACCTTTTAACAGTCTGTAGAAGTGGTTCTTCCATATTCTCAGCATAAACTGTGTCTCAACTTGTTCATATCGACAGGATTCTTTCGAGCCTGATATCCCTGACTTTGACATTTTACACTTTTGAAAAACGTGCGAACATCATTTCTGGAATGTCACCTCTCTATATCCTCGATAGCGCACTTTTGTTTTTTTTTTCTTTTTTCTGAAAAGCCGTTGGTCTTTCCTTCTTCTCTGGCTATAGAGCTCAATGACAATTTCGCCTTCAACTGCAGCTTACACCTTGTAAGTCTCATTCTTGGGTACGAGCATCTGCCGGTATTCTTCATCTTGCTGATGGGCGCGGGAAGCCTAGCTCATCAGTTGCGGCTGATCTTATCTGCACACCGCCAGATTTCCCCTTATGGGTTTGATTGTGAGGAAACCGTGTGCTGGCTATGGCATTTCCTCTCAAAGCGAAGGCAATGAGGCTAAGTTCCATTGCGAGACGTGGTGTCATGTAGGCTGGTTTTTTCGACAATACTGCTAAAGATGTCTTCTCATCCGAAATTTTCGTTAGAACCTCTCAGCACCAGCACAAGGGCTCAGTTGCACGATGGTAAGTGAGATGAACTGCTGCGCGGCAGGTCTGCGGAAGGTCTGCGTTCGATTCCCACCTAAATGAATTTTCATTGGCCCTTCTCTCGTGATGATCTGATAAATCATTCGAGTAGTATAGCTTATTTCAACTTAGCATAAAACAGGATGTCCCGCCATGGTGCATGAAGTAAACTTGCAACGCATGAATGGTTGTGAGAAAGCTTGGAGCTGGGAACTAACCAACCTTTTGCGCCAAAAAATTGGCATTGATGGGGATTGTTGCGAAGTGTTTGCTAATGTCTTCAAAACATAAGACTTCTTGCCGAATTCTAACACTTATAACAAATCCACATCCGAATAGTCGCTGTTTCTACTCACTTTAACACGAGCCATAGAAGGTGTCACAGTTTTTCATCCTCTTTTGCCCGGCATTTACAATCATATTTCCTGGATGTCAGTAATGTCTGCTTTATAGCAGCTTAGGGCTTCCGCTAGTTATTCGCTTGCACATTCCATTTGCAGATACGACGTTGTCCTTTATTCATTTAACATGATCGTCAATAATAAAATCAGGCTCTTGGTTGCTTCGGTACAACTTTCACCTCTTTCGCCACCCTATCTGTTCATTAGGCCTGACTAATCCTGGAGATTCCTAGATGTTGTCCGAATATGTCGGAGCAGGTCAAATAGGTTGTTTACTTTGTCTATCATAACTGTGACTGTATACTCCACCATTGACTCCATCATAGAAATTCTTCTGCTGGCGTCTGGGGAGGTTTTTTGACAGGATGCCTTACCCCTAGGTAGTTTTGGTCCACGAATGGTATTCAATTTACCAACTTCTCTGTATATATAAGCAGAGGATTGCTCTATCTACCACCCAAGGACGCGTCTTATTGGAATTCTGCTTATGTTAAAATTTGGATTTTTTTTAAACTTTTCAAACAAGCGCATTACTCCTTTTATTGTCAACGGCTAAGGGCTGTTTTGGTTACCTACCTCTTTATAGCACATCAACTCACCAAAGAAAAGAGCCTTCAAACACACATCTTCATAGATCTCAGTGGGCTACAAAACCAATACCCTGACCAAATCACAATCAGCAAAAAGTGAACTGCAAGTGAACACCATCAGCAGTCACCATTAACATTTAATTGCCCGCAATGTTGTTCTACCAATTATGTATTTATTTACATTTGCTTCCTGGGTCGGTCGCGGCCGCGGTCTTCCCCTCAAGCCATATGCAGGTACTGTTATTACAGACTTACATTCTCCTCACCATATCCAACGCGTCCTACTTTAAACGACCTCAAGTAAGCGCTTGCAGTGGCATTTTTTTTTTCTTGATGTGTCCGTAATGCGAGTAATTTACCATTCCGCAACCATAAAGCCAGCCAGCGCAAGCCAACCCTCCCTGCCTCCTTAAACGACATTCAAAATTGGGTGGCAACTTATTACCGCAATTTATACTTGCAAAGCACTTTCATCGCTACAAGCTGCCATTACACGACGCCTATACCACACCTTTCAGTGTGTGTGTGTGTAGTGAAACCGATGATGTAATCATTACACCCTTTGAGTTTGCATAAGGCAACACTATTGGGAGCCTCACGCCACCATACGGCTCGGTGGAGTCCTCGATCCGGTAATCCGAAGGAAAACTGCGTCAAGTTTACTGCATATCCTGTAATCGCTGCAACAGTTCCTACTGGCCCTCCCGCACAGGAAGCACGTTGTGTGAATAAACGAACGCATAATGGCAAGGTCCCGTTGGTACCGCAATATTTCGCTGCAATTATTCACAAAGTGTGAACAATGTATGAAACAATAAAAGGGGGGTAGTGGTGGGGGAAAAAAATAATGAGATACTCCTTGGGGAGAATTCCCAGAACATCATCCACATCTATCCATCCAATGCAACGACGACGTTGACGAGGTTTTAATTTAAACAAGTTGAGCTTCGCAACAGCCCTTCTGCGTCATGCGACTAGAGTCTATAGAATAAGGGTTCCGCACCGCGTACACACAATAATACGCGCTCGGCTCTAATTTGAATGTTATTGCAGGGGGAGGCAGGACTGCAGGAGGCATCGGATGGAATGTGGGGATGTATGCTTGAGAAACGACACTCGTAGCACTCTTGAAGTAGTAAGCAGTTTTCGGTGGAATTATTGAGTGGACGCAAGTCGTAAGCGGAACAAAATTTAAAGCAATTAAGGAAACTCCTTGCGATGTTTAGTGGGATGGGGAAGGGTGGGTCTAATTACTGTCATGACTATTTGTCAAATCCCAGAGTGGGGTTGGAGTCATATGAGGGGAGGATTCAAGTCTAGACCTAGTTGAGAGAATTTTAATTGGTGAGGGAGAAGGAACCTCTTAAGCTGATGAATTTTGTCAAAATGCGGGGCGAGGTCTGAAGTGGGATAACCCAAATAAATGGGCAACAATATTCGGAATAGACAGTTGTTTAGGGTTGAAAAGAGTTGGAGAAGAGTTGGTTGAGGTATGTAATTGCAGCGTGTACAGTTGAACATTGAAATATTTAAAATTTTGAAGACAGATGTCTGGAGCGGTTTTAAGCTTCTAAAAACAGCTTCCTGGTGCAAGATAATCCAAGTTTCAGGATTGACTATCAGTTAACTCAAGAAACGTGGTAAATTAGGACAACTTGAGTTAGTTAGCTCTAGATTAGATCTGATTTAACTCAGAGATACCTCAGCACTGAAAAATCGGGCAAATGCTTATAATACTCCGTGTGTTGTTGGTAGTCTTCTACTGGGCCTGTCCTCAAGTGCTGAATACTGGTACAGGCCTACAGGGTAGGTAGGTAGAGGTGGCACTTATGTGCCTTTTTGTTACCACGACTCGTGTGACCTTTATTATGATTGTTGTGAATGTGATACAGGCGGTCTCTGGAACAAGGTAGGTGGGAAATAAAGTACCACTAGTTGATCAAAATTAGCAAGAGGAAAGGCCACAAATCAGAAAAAACTCCCCTGATGGCAACTAGAGAATATACAAGATGAAATCAAAGGTGGCATCCATAGAGTCCCAGTTGGACTGGAAAAGTAAAAAACCTATGTGAGCTCCCCTGATAAATTCGGACAACAGGACTTATAGGAATTTCAAGGGTTAGTTATGTGCCTTGAATTGGTGTAGTAATGGATGATTCGAAAGGAAAAATCCAGTAGTGAATAATGTGGGACTGTGTACTACTGTACGAGAGTCTCTTCTAATAATTTGTGAGTGAGCCTCCTGGATAGGGGTTGTACTGTTGGGTAAATAACTCGTAAAAAAAATTTAATGTTACAAAGCAACCTAACGCATCGGAAATAACTGAATTCGTTCTTGACTTCCGCATTGAAAGAAAGAAGGACAATGACGTTAGTACCTGCACATATATCTTATCATGTAAGATGGTCAGTAGAAAAGTTATAGCCAGCCCCATAATTACCGGAAACTCTAAGCTACTACAAAGTAGACATTACTGCCACCCAGGAAAAACTATGTGAAGAGCTGGACAATAAATGACGAAAAACTGTGACAACTTCTACGGACTGAGAGAGCAGAAAAAGCGGCTACTCTAATGTGGATTTGTTATAAGCCCCAGCTTAGGCAAGAATTCTTATGTTTTCATGACATTAGCGAACGCATTGTAACAATCCGTATTAAGGACAATTTCGCCAACTTAAACCTTATATGCGCTCACGCTCCGACTGAGGAAAAAGATGAGAAAGACTACTTCTACGAGCTCCTGGACAATACCTATGAGCGACTACCAAAGTGCGAGACTGAAAAGTTAAGAAGAGAAGACATCTTTAGCAGTATTGTTGGAAAACAAAACCTACATGACACCACGCCTGGAAACGGACCTAAGCTAATTGACTTCGCTGCGGAAAGAAATGCCAATATAGCCAACACATGGTTTCGTCGCCTCAATATCCATAAGAGGGAATGGCGGTCTCCAGATCAACCACCTATCAATCAAATCGATCACATTGCTACAGACAAGATACACCCATCCAGTATTTTGGATGTCCGAACATTCCAAGATTCTAACACCGACTCGGACTACACTACCTTGTTGCAGCCAAGGTATGAATGCGTATAACCACCACGCCACAACAAATCAGAAATCCTGTGAATTAAAATCGAATGCCGAAAGACTGCAATCGCAAGAGATAACCAAGGACTTCGCAGAACGGGTATCTCTTAACCTATCGGCTAAGAGAATACCACTAGAATCTAATGTCAAAGAGTAAAGGCCAACAGCCATTAGGTCAGCCGCAACTGATGAGGTAGGTTTCGAGCGCCCATCAGCAAGAAACCCTTGGTAGGATGAAGAATACCGAGAGATGGTAGCAGCCAAGAACGAGACTTACAAGGCTAAGCTGCATGTGAAGACGAGAGTGCCATTGAGCTCTATAACAAAAGAAGTAGGAAAGACCAGCGGTTTCTCAGAAAGAGAAAAAAAAAACCAAAAGGATATAGAGAGGTGCCACTCCAGGAACGGTGTTCGCAAGTTTTACCAAAGTGTAAAACGTCAAAGCCAAGGATACAAGGCTCGAACAGAATCCCTTCGTGATGAACAAGGAAATATCGTAGTTGAGACACAGTCCATATGGAAGAACCACTTTTGCAGACTGTTAAACGGCGATGATGAACCACATTCTGCTGTCAGGCAGAACGAACTATTTAATATTGACAACGAGAGCGAAAACTGCCAACCACCCGACCTAAGTGAAGTGAGGATAGCTATATCTGAACTCAAGCTTAATAAGGCCGCCGGAAACGACGGCCTTCCCGCTGAGCTTTATAAAGCTGGCGGAGATGACTTGGTTAGTAACATCCACCAACTCATAAGTCAAATCTGGTCTGGTGAAAGTATGCCTTAAGAATGGAACCTCAGCATCGATTGCCCGATCCACAAAAAAGGAGACCCTCTGAGCTGCGTCAACTACAGTGGCATAAGTCTCCTCAACTTGCCTATAAAAGATCCTATCTGCCGTAATATGTGAACGCCTGAAACCGTTAACCAACAACCTGATCGGCCCTTATCAAATTTTCACACTTCGGCAGATCCTGGAAAAAAACCAAGAAGTTCAAATCGATACCCACCACCTATTTATCGATTTCAAAGCCGCATACGACAGCAATTATGGAGACAAACAATGTCTAGTTTTGGTATACCGCCCAAACTCGTCCGTTTGTGTAGGATGACGATGGAGAATTCTCGCTGCTCCATCAGGGTCGGAAACGACCTCACCGACACATTCGATCCCAAAAAAGGATTTAGGCAAGGCGATGCGCTGTCATGTGACTTCTTCAATTTGATTCTTGAGAGGATTGTGTAAAACTACCGAGCCAAACCCAGAGGCATATGCTAGTCAGCTAGTAGTTGACTAGCATACGCCGACGATATTGACATCATTGGTAGGACTCAACGTGATGTCAAAGCCAAGTTTGCTAGTATAGAGAAGGAAGCGGCAAAAATGGGTTTAGCAGTAAATGAGGGTAAGACAAAGTATATGCTGTCGAACGTCACCATTGACAGATGGTAGTACGGGACTTTGTCTACCTCGGCTCCGCTATTAACTCTGACAACAACATCTCGTCAGAAATCAAACGAAGAATTACTCTTGCCAATCGCTGTTTCTTCGGGCTAAGAAGGCAATTAAGTAGTAAAGCCCTCACTCGAACTACTAAGGAGATCCTTTATAAGGCCCTGATCATCCCAGTCCTGTTCTACGGCGCTGAAACACGGACTGTATCAAAAGTGGATAAAGAAATCCTTGATCGATTCGAGAGAAAAATTCTTCGAAAAATCTTCGGTCCCGTTTGCGTTGACGGACTATGGAGACGAAGATTCAACCACACACTATACGAGCTGTACAGCGACATACCCCTGGTCAAACATCTCCGCATTGGACGTTTAAGATGGCTAGGACATGTAGAGCGAATGGACACCATACTTCGGCTCGCAGAGTCTTCGATTCCCAGCCAGACGTCGGACGCAGTACAGGAAGACCTCGCCTTAAGTGACGCACATAAGTAGAAGCCGACCTCATTCAACTTGGAGTGCGCAACTGGAGGTAGTTACCTAGCGACCGGGCTAATTGGAGAGCCATGTTGGTTGAGGCCCAGGTTCGTTCCGGACTGTAGCACCTCATAAGTCAGTAAGGAAGTACAATCACAAAATTTTAAGTATCCTTTGTACCTGCTAGCAGCACTGTCCTGTTGGGGCTATTGGAAGCTGCGGGCATATGTCGGCATACATTGAGTCGGCATACATCAAATAAGCCATTAGAACCTTGTTGACAGTTTCGTTACTGGTCCTCGGATTTGGATCAGGGAGTAATGTATTCAATCGAGTGATTGAGGGAAACGCGTTCGAAAAATGTTGATCCGAGCGGTCTGTTGTGTTTTGCTTGGAGATACACGCTAACCTTGTCTGCAACAATCAAATAGGCGGAACAGATATTAGGATTGCTGTCTATAATATCGTTTTTTTGTCCGGAGACTGCCATGTCTTGTCCTTTATAGAGTGGAATCTCGTTCCACAGTGAAGAAAATTAATCGGTTCCCTTGCAAGACGTTGTTTTGCTTAGACTATAGGCTTTAACAATAGTACTACTAATGATATCCTATCTTTATTTTTTTATTGAAAGAACTTTCGACGATTTTAA
Organism: Rhingia campestris; assembly: GCA_932526625.1. NCBI lineage: Eukaryota > Metazoa > Arthropoda > Insecta > Diptera > Syrphidae > Rhingia > Rhingia campestris. The sequence continues at coordinate 22,045,065 of OW052184.1, forward strand.
CATCAGAATACTACATTCGATCATAAGTTTTGTCGAGGAGCTTGTAAAAACACTCCGTAGTTGGACCAATTTGGTATACCACATCCAGATTGGCATAATGCTTTCACTGATTGTCTCTATAGGCGAAACACTTCTTCATAAAGTCTGTTGCTGGCTCTATACTCAATACCGCGTTTCGTAGCAAATATCGTCGATTTTCATTATCATTCCCCCTCATCTTATTGTATTTCCTGGGTGGTAGTGATGACTGCTTTGCATGAGCTAAGAGGCTTCGCTAGTTGTGCGACTCCACCTTTTTCTTTTAAAGGTTCTAACCATTCTATGTGCCGGTATGAACTTAGTTTTTTATTTTTTCATTTACAAGATCGTTCCTACTCTTGGTTGCTTTGTAGGGTTGTTGTAGGTAATCCTAAGAAAAACTGATTCCAATGTATAGAGCAAGATCTATGCTTTGTCCATTACCATTATGGGCACCGAAACCATATCCATCTACACTGATGGCTCAAAAATGGATGTAGGCGTTGGAGGTGGAGTATTTTCAGAAACACTAAAGCTAAACAGCACCTTTCGTCTCACGGAGCACAGCAGTGTCTTCTAGTCCGAGATATTGGCAGTAGCAGAGGCAGCCAAAGCGACGTTAATGCTGGCGATACCACCAGATGATATCATCATCTTTATTGACAGTCAGGCTGCAATAAAAGCCATCTCTGCTGTCGAAATAAAATCTAAGCTTGTGAAGCGTTGTCGTGAAGAGCTAAAGGTTCTTGGCGTCCAACATAATGTTAAGCTCTGCTGGGTCCCCGGACACAGAGGCATACAGGGCATTGAAACTGCTGACGAACTGGCGAGAAAAGGGTCTACCTCCAGCATTGACCAGGCAGACCAGTGTGTCAAACCACCACTATGTGATCTTGAATCTCGGGTTCTGTCCCACCCGATTCTGTTCCACTGGTTACTGCCAAAAACAGGTGGAACTCCTGTTACGTATTTCCAAACACGGTTTTTCTGTTTCTGACGTAAGCTTACTGCGAACCTGCCGAAAATGTGTCAGATGCCAAATTACTATCTATGTGTCAAAGAGCGAACGTGATTTTCTTTCTTTCTTTTTCTATTTGATTTCCGACCCATCAGGTCACGAGTTTGTAAGTTATCTTGAAATCACAATCAATCAGGCTTCCTGATCATAGTAGTGCGTTCCAGGCTGAGGTGCTGTAACCTCAGAGAAAGAGTGAAATACAAAACCCGAATGAAAGCCAATACCAGGTGGAAGTCACTGACTACCTGCGAAATATCTCGGAAGCTCTGGCCAGAATATAACGGAAACCGGACCAAAAAAATTTTGCGGTGCGACAGAAGCTCCTTATCTAAACTGGTAGGGGCTCTCACTGGTCACAACTTTCCCAGAACCCATACAATGAAATTAAATCTCAAGGATGACGATATCTGTAGAGGCTGCGGCGATGAGGAGACGCACGAGGATACACCTCATTTTCTCTGTCACTGCCCGAGTCTCTGTCACCTGAGGAATAGAACACTTGGAAGCTACTACTTCCAAGACATCCAAGAACTTTCCGATATTCCATTACCCTATCTTTACAGGTTCCTACGAACATCAGGATGGCTGGATAGAGTGGAGTAACCCGTAGTAACGATAAGGAAGGACGCAGTCCACATGGTCCACATGGACCTAAGTGTGGCGGAATAGAGAATCCTCTACTCCACCAACCCGTAAACCTAACCTAACCTAAAGTTATCTTGAAGAATGCATAAAAATTGAATGGTGTTACTGTGCATGGAAACTTTAATTTCTGTAATTACGGAAGTACGTACAGCAGGAATATACAACAACTCCCTTCCCACCTGTGAAACTTCCAAAAGGATGTGGCCTGAGTATGACAAAGCCAGAACCCACAAACTACTTCAAAGAAACAGGAAATCTGTCTCGACTTTAGTTGGGATTCTTACTGGACACAACTTACTAAAATGCCACAAACTGAAAATGCATCTCATAGATGATGACCTCTGTAGAGGCTGCGGTGATAAAGAAATACCCCCACTCTCTGTACCACTGCCCATGCCTTAGCCAATTAAGAATGAGAACCCTATATCTCCCTATCTTTTCAGGTTTACAACAACATCTGGATGGCTAGAAAGGGGCTCACAACAATAGACAGTAACGGGACAATGAATGAACCAACCACACAAGTGGACCCCTAACGGGCATAACAATGGGTCTATATTTACCTGAGTGCAATGAGGGAAAACTCAAACCGTCTGCCTCATCAACCCACCAACCTAACCTATCCTTTTTCCAGATACTCTGATCCACTCATTCCACTTTCTATGTTCAACATCGAATAAGGCCATTATGCAATGGTTGCCACTAAAGAGGTGAAACAACCACAACCTATCACCCCTGGGTAGCCCCAGCTTGACACTGATCAGCGTCAACCCTCATTATAATGTATAACATCCAACCATAGCACAGGGTATTGTACCCATCTCAGATGTTTATCTATTCGACTCGTGTATGTCCCGTTTTGGCATTTTATGATCTTCCATTGACGTCGTCTTCTAATGATCATATTTCATATTTTTTTGTTTTTACTAAATCGTTTGATCAATCTAGTTCACTTTTTCCTAGACCTTCTCTGTTAGCTTAATAACTTGCCTTGTGACGCACTAAATTTGCATATACAACAGTAAATCTACGTTAAAACAACCTGAGCCAACCATAATTCTTGAGACTAATAGGCGATCAAGCCTACGTCACCCGGCAATCTTCATTCGTTGATGTATAATATCAAAATAAAATCAATTAATTTGTTTTTTTTTTTTAAATGTCGCTCCATTCAAGGTTTTTGGTGTTTGATTTGCAAAAAAAAATGTAAAAAAAAAACTGAAACATGACACAAAATCACAATTTCCTGTTGCATTAATTTCCCTTGCAAAACAATACGCGACCCATGTACCCACCAAACAGAAAACACAAAAATAAAAAAAAACAAAAGTATCTCACACTTTACCCTTGTATCTGTCATAAGCAAAAACCAACCCCCCTTCACGATAGTGTCGAAAAATAGATTTCGCTGTTACGAGAGTCTTTTGTGTTGACGGACTCCGTCACAGCGGCGGAATTATTTGTCGCGATAAATTTAGCCAACAAATAACCGAAAGAGGTCTATTTTGAGAATCTTATCTGGCAAACAACGGTGCACTCTCAGATGATTGTATCGAGAAGATAGGAAGTTGATTGTAAATAGTTCCGCGTCATTAGACCTGCACACACACACAACCAAAGGCCGCCATTGAGTTTTGTGGGCTCGCTCTATCGGAAAAGTCAAGATTTGCGGAAGGCACTCTATTTTCAAGTTTTATTGAATGAAATTGAAAACCTCACCAACCGTCCTATTTGTTGGTGGGAGTGGGGGAGTCAATCTTTTGAAAATTTAGTAAAAGAGGGGGGTGCACCCGCCCAACTGGGCCCAATTAACATTTTGGCAACACAAAATGACGACGAGAGATACATGACGACGAACAAATTTGCATAAGTGCAGGAGGTCGATGTGAGGGTTGAGGAAGTAGCATGTGACTTGAGATCTGCATACAATGACAGAGTGACTAAATTTATCTTTGGTCAGAAGGCAGATGTCTAAAATTAGTATGTCAACATATAAAAAGGACGCTGACTGAGTTAATGGTGCCATATGTCTGGTTGTTCTATTTCAGTTGAGATCACTTGATGCTCGAAATAGGAGGCGGTCGGGTAGGTGGTCATCGTGGTAATGTAAAATGTCTCCGCCTGACAGTGTCTCCCCATTGATCTTTCTATTTTGCGATTAGTGCAGATGTATATTAGTCATTTTGGTGTTTTTTTTTGAAATTTTATATGCAAGGAGGAAGTTGGTTTGTAATGTACTCTTGCAGCAAAAAAAAAAAACGTTGGACAGATTTTTGACAAACGTAGGAAAATACGATTTTTTATATTTGTTTGAGTTGCCTTCAGATTGATGGATACGCCTAGCTACCTGGCCTCGGAAGCAACCCACCACACTCAAGCCACATGTCTCTAATCGGGTACGCCAAATCCAGAAACTGACATCAACCGATGATTGGTACCATGTTCGATCAGCGCAAAATCCAGTGTATAATGGGAGCAACGGATTTATTGGGACATCGCTTATGATGGCATGGCCCTGAGTAGTTTATGAAGGACCCGATACCTCTCGCCTCTAAACCTGTTAGACAACTTAATCAGGACGAATTGGGTGTTGTATAACAAGAGGTGGTTAGCTTGGGACACTTTCTCTGCTGTAAATGGTAACTACAACTGCTACCAAGCTAAACACCCTACAACTTGATGTTCAAGTGATCGCTCTTACAGAACGCTTCAGTTCACTTCATCGCCTATTGAGGTTCCAATGCTACGTTGGACTCCGAAACGACGGTACTTGCCAATGTCAGTGGTCAACGCTGATGAATTAAATGAAGCAATGAACAAACTTATCCGTATAGAGCAGGACACTGCTTTTTCGTCAGCAGTACATCAAATTCGACATGATTATAGGATTGACATGATTATAAGTGACATTACTGTCACTTAACCCCTTCGTGGATGATTGCAGTTTTCTACGTGTTGGTGGTCGACTAGTGTTTAAGGACAGTGATGTGATTACATGAGAACACAAGCGTTCTCACTCTAGCGTCTCACTATCAACTCCTACTCTCACCTCCACGCTGGCGACTGGTGGGTGCCTAGTACCTCGACTGGAGATGGGGTATTGAACCCCTGTGGAAGGTCGTTTGTGGCAGCAAACGAGAGAGGGGGAGGAGTGTCCTCTCGCTAAGGCACTCACTCTCAGGCGGCAGCGGAGGAATTCCCTATATGGAGTCAACGGTGGCGCCTACAGCTCCAGTTTGATCGAACTGGTAGTGAAATCCCTATATGAGCTGCTTCGACATATTTGAACACCATGTCTATAGGGATTTCCAATACTGAGCCAGGGTATTGGAAAAGAGTTGGTGGCGGAGGACCCTCAATGGGTCAACGACAGCGCTCATATCCCAAAATGGGCTACTGACATCGGTACAACAAGGGCCTGGCCCTCCAGGTTGGGGGTTGTGCTTTGGGTTAAATACCCATCCACGGAAAAAAGCTTATGTTACGAAGCAACCAATAGCCTCGGAAAGGACTGATATTACTGTTGACCTGCTAAACGAAAAAGGACAACGACGTTCGTATCTGCACTAGGAATGTGAGAACATTAAACAGGAGAGGTGCAGGCGAACAACTAGCGGAAGCCCTAAACTGCTACAAAGCAGACATTACTGCCATCCAGGAAATACGATGGGATGGGCCGGGCAAAAAGAGGATGAAAAACTGTGACATCTACTATGGACCGTGTTATAGTGAGAAGAAACAGCGACTATTTGGATGCGGATTTGTTATAAGTGACAGACTTAGGCAAGAAGTCTTATGTTTCCAAGACATTAGCGAACGCATTGTAACAATCCGCATCAAGACCAAATTCGCCAACATAAGCTCATGCTCCGACGGAGGAAAAAGATGATATAACTAAGGATTGCTTCCACGAGCTCCTCGACAAATCCTATGAGCGACTACCAGAGTACGATGTTAAAATCGTGCTGGGAGATTTTAACGCAAAGGGAGGAAGAGAAGACATCTTTAGCAGTACTGTCGGAAAATATAGCCTACACGGCAACATGTCTGGTAACGGATTTAGGCTGATTGCCTTCATTGCGGAGCGACATTCCACTATAGCCAGGTCTCCATATCAACGAACAGTCAACCAATCGATCACATTGCGATAGACAAAAAGCACTCATCCAGTATTTTCGATGTCCGAACATTCCGAGGGGCTAACATCGACTCGGACCACTACCTTGTTGTAGTCAAAGTAAGGATGCGGATATCCAATACGCCATAAAAAAACAGAAATACTGTGAAAAAATTTAATGTCGAAAGACTGCAATCGCCAGTGACCGCCAAGACCTTCGCGCAACGCGTATCCCTTAACCTCTCGACTCACAACACACCACCAGCATCTAATGTCGAAGAACAATGGCAACGATGCCAACAAGTCATTAGATCAGCCGCATCTGATGTGCTAGGTTTCTCGCGGCCACCAGCAAGAAACCCCTGGTTTGATGATCAATGCCGACAGATGCTCGCAGCCAAGAACGAGGCCTACAAGGCTAAGCCGCAGGTGAAGACGAGAGCTGCGATTGAGCTCTAAGGCAAAGAAGAAGGGAAGAACATCGGCTTTTCAGAAAGAAGAAAAAAGAGCAAGAAAAGCGCGCGATCGAGGATATAGAGAGTTGCCACTCCAGGAACGATATTCGCAAGTTTTACCAAAGAGTAAAACTTCAAAGCCAAGGATACGAGGCTCGAACAGAATCCTGTCGATATGAACAAGGAAATATCGTAGTTGAGACACAGTCCATGCTGAGGATATAGAGACTGTTAAATGAAACCTCAGCAACGTTTCACCACTGCGCCAACCACAGAGGCATACGTCTCCTCAACATCGCCTTCAACAACCTGTTCGGCCCTTCAAATTGATTCTTGAGAGGATTGTGCAAAACTCCCGAGCCAACAGAAGAGGCACAATCTTCCAAAAATCGGTGCAGCTACTAGCATACGCCGACGATATTGACATCATTGGTAGGACACGTTTGCTAGTATAGAGAAGGAAGCGTCAAAAATGGGTTTAGTAGTAAATGAGGGTGTGCTGTCGACACGGAAGGCCACACACCATCGACGAATTGGACAGAACGTCGCCCGCATTGACAGATACCTCGGGTCTGCTATCATCTGTGATAACAACATCTCGTCAGAAATTAAACGAAGAATTGCTCTTGCCAACCGCTGTTTCTTTGTGCTAAGAAGGTAAAGCCCTCACTCGAACTACTAAGAACATCCTATATAAGATCCTAATCATCCCAGACGTGCTCTGCAGCGTTGAAGCATGGACCGTATCAAAAGCGGATTAAGAAATCCTAGGTCGATTCGAGAGAAAAATTTTTCGGTCCCGTTTGCGTTGACTGGCTATAGTTACGAAGATTCAACCACGAACTATACGATCTGTACAGCGACATTCCTCTGGTCAAAAAATCCCCAATGCTCCGTCTCGCAGAGTCTTCGATTCCCAGCCAGACGTCGGACGCAGTAGAGGAAGACCTCGCCTTAAGTGGCTCACACAAGTAGAAACCGACCTCAACCAACTTGGAGTGCGCAACTGGAGGCAGTTAGCTAAGGACCGGGCTAATTGGAGAGGCATGTTGGTTGAGGCCCAGGTTCATCCCGGACTGTAGCGCCACTTAAGTAAGTATTTTCAAAAAAAAAAGAAGTTATTTGGCGGACCCTTTATCTGTCAATGCTGACGTTCGATCGAATTCGTTGGTGTTGTGTGTCCTTTCGTGTTGACAGCTAAACCCATTTTTGACACTTCCTTCTCTATACTAGCAAACATGCCTAGGATATTACTTTGAGCCCGACCAATGACGACAATATCGTAGGCGTACTCTAATAGCTTCACCGATTTATGGAAGACTGTGCATCTGGTGTTGGCTAGGTTAGGTTAGGTTAGACTGGTTGGCTTCGACGAGAAAATTGTTAGAGTCAGCGTTCGCCCCTCTAAATGTGTGTACATCCAGGATGTTAGATGAGTGCCTCGCATCTATGAGCACATGGTCGATTTGGTAGCTAGCATATATAGCTAAAACCTATCGGAAAGTAAGGGGTTCATCTTTAGGGTCAATCTAAGTGGAGAATCATCAATGATGGAACCTTCGAAACAAATGTGTCTTCGGTTTATGGTGAATGTAAGAATGTGTATTGTACCGGAACCGATACCTATTTTGCTAGTCTGACATTATAAATCTGAAACCGTTTCTTCAAATAAGTAGTCTGGGACGTATGAAATGCAGACTACGACAAAGCAAGCAAATTAACAACATTTCTCCAGGAAAGTTCCTCATTAAAGCCCTGCCGACAAGTTCGGGGAAAATCCAAACCTTCATTTTAGCGAGCTTATCTTCTTCGACGACCATATTATTAGCATCTTTGTCATGTCGTTTGGAATAAGATCATCTACGCCATTCATTTTCGAATGTCGTTCACTTTCACTGGTGTTGTGCGTCAATGAAGCTGGGAAGTGACGTAAATGAAGCTCTGCATGCATAGAGTCAATTTTAAAGCGTCACTTAAACCAATTTTCAAACTAAATCGGAAAAAAGCGTTCACGTTTAAATTATTTCGTTCAAATTGGTCATGCATATTCATGAACGAACTTCTCAAACCTCAGACGTCACATCTTTTCGTGAATTGTGCAATTTTTATGCACGGGTATTGACATAACAATTATTGACATAATGAAGCTAGTTTCTCACTATTGTTCTGTATTGAACGGGAAGTTTCAGATCGATAACAATTATTGCTTAGCTTTGGAATTATGCTGATTGAGATGGTCTTGACGTGCGTCAGAGGGCCAGAGCAATCGCAGTAACAAAATAAATTAAACATCTGCGCAAAGACAAATAATGGTAACGAGCTTAACAGATTATTAAAAAAACCTGTCCCTCTTTCGTTATGCTCTTACACTTATGAATAAACAAAATGCCAGAGTTTTGACAAGGCATAAACTAATACTTTTAAACGAGTTTAAGGGAGGTAGGGTTAGGTTGGTTTGTTAGAGTGCCTTCCAAGGGCTTGCCAGTATATTTTAACCAGATTTGATTTGTTGTGCTACCACTTGGATCGTGTGAGCTTAGCCCATCTTCCAACTTGAAATCATTCCGAGTTATGAAAATGTGTAGGAGACATTTCACTTACATTTGGAAGGAACCGCCGAGATTGCGCAATCAATATGTATCATCTAAGGTTTAACAAACAAAAGGAAGATTACCATCGAGCAGGCTCTAGATGAAGATTCTCTTTCTTAACTTAGTCCATACTGGTCATCATAGGTTATTTTGACACTGTCAACTGTTTCCTGCTAGAACTATTGACAGAAAGTCAGAAAGCCCCACCTAGCACCTACCACGCCTACTGTACCCAAGTTTGTGCAAAAAGTTCGTGAGATTGGTATGCTAGTGGACAACGATGGTCCCCGTCGTCGTACGGAGACCACGAGAATGCGGGCGCTGAAGACTAGAGTGTGAGACTCAATTCACGAACATCAACTCGCCATCGATCTCAACAGCTCTACATTTCACGCACTAGCATGAGGAGTTATTTTGCACACAGATGTCGGATTATTCACTTACAAAGTCCAATTGACTAAGCAATTGAAGGCGCATGTTATTCCTTCGCAGTTTAGGCCCCAGAGAAGCTGGAATTGGACAACAATTTTTGGCGAAAAATCATCTTTTCTGACGAGGCGCATTTTCATCCTGGCGGGGCGATGGTTTGTGCGATGAACTGCTGCGCAGAAGGTCTGGGTTCGATTTCCAGCCGTAGCAACACCTAAATGATTTTTCACTGGCCCTCCTCTCGTGATGATCTGACGAATCATCCCGAGTAGTATCACTTGTCAAGAAAAGCTTATCTCAACTTAGCCGTTTGGATGCGAATGCAAGAATTACACACGCACACATGAATGCTTGGGAGAACGCTCGGCCCTGGGTGCTAACGAGCCTGTTGTGCCAAAAAATTGTATCTTTGTCTACGTTAACAAACAAAATTGCCACATCTGGGGTTCGTAAAACCAGCACATTACTGTCGCGAATCTGATGCATCCACAGAGAGTGACCATTTGGTGCGGTGTGGAGTGGTGGCAACATTGGAATGAGACTGGGAACAACGTTTCAGTCAACGGTCAAAGCCATTGACCCCTTTGAGGTACTTAAGGCCAGCTACACCCCGAAACCATCAACAAGGTCTTGGAAAATCCGTCCAACATTTTTCACAGGTAGTGTGAAAGAATTAAGAAGAGTAGTATCTATTGTCCAGAAAAGCCTACCTCATTTTAGCCGATTGGATGGCCCAAGAAGAACACACGGAACATATGAATTATTGTAAAAGAAAAATAACTACGCCATCTGTAAGAAAAACAACACACATGTGATACAACAGATAGGAGACACAAACGCAGCGAACTTAATAGTTGCACTCGAACTTACTTACTTACTTAAGTGGCGTTACAGTCCGGTATGAACCTGGGCCTCAACCAACATGCCAAGGACATGTTGTGTGTCCTTTCGTGCTGACAGCATATACTTAGTCTTACCCTAAATTACTGCTAAACCCATTTTTGCCGCTTCCTTCTCTTTTCTAGCAAACGTGGCTATGACATCACGTTGGGTCCTACCAATGATGTCAATATCGTCGGCGTATGCTTATAGTAGCACCGATTTTTGGAGAATTGTGCCTCTGGTGTTGGCTCGGGAATTTTGCACAATCCTCTCCAGAATCATTTTGAAAAAGTCACATGACACCGCATAGCCTTGCCTAAATCCTTTTTTGGTATCGAATGTGTCGGTGAGGTCGTTTCCGACCCTGATGGTGCAGCGAGAATTCTCCATCGTCATCCTACACAAACGGACGAGTTTGGACGGTATACCAAAACTAGACATGACTCTGTATAGTTCGTCTCTTTAAATGCTGTCGTATGCGGCTTTGAAATCGATAAATAGGTGTTGGGTATCGATTTCGACTTCTTGGGTTTTTTCCAGGATCTGCCGAAGTGTGAAAATTTGATCGATTGTGGACTTCCTGGCCTAAAACCACTCTGATAAGGGCCGATCAGGTTGTTGGTAAACGGTTTCAAGCGTTAACATACTACGGCAGATAGGATCTTGTAAGCGATGTTGAGTAGACTTATGCCTCTGTAGTTGACGCAGTTCAGAGGGTCTTCTTTCATTCTTCAGACATGCTTTCAACCGACCAGATTTGGCTTATGAGTTGGTGGATGTAACTTACCAAGTCATCTCCGGCAGCTTTATAAAGCTCAGCGGGAAGGCCGTCATTTCCAGCGGCCTTCACTTAGGTCGGGTGGTTGGCAGTTTTCGCTGTCGTTGCCAATATTGAATGGATCTTTCTGCCTGTCAGCGGAATGTTAACAGTCTGCAGAAGTGGTTCTTCCATATCCTCAGCATCGACTGTGTCTCAACTACGATATTCCATTGTTCATCTAAACAGGACTCTGTTCGAAACTTGTAGCCTTGGCTTTGACGTTTTACTCTTTGGTAAAACTTGCGAACATCGTTCCAGGAGTGGCAACTCTCTACATCCTCGATCGCGCGCTTTTCTTGCTCTTTTTTCTTCTTTCTGAAAAGCCGATGTTCTTCCATTCTTCTTTGCCTATAGAGCTCAATGGCAGCTCTCGTCTTCACCTGCAGCTTAGCCTTGTAGGCCTCGTTCTTGGCTTCGAGCATCTGTCGGCATTTCACATCAAACCAGGGGTTTCTTGCTGGTGGCCGCGAGAAACCCAGCACATCAGTTGCGGCTGATCTAATGGCTTGTTGGCATCGTTGCCATTGTTCTTCGACATTAGATGCTGGTGGTATGTTGTGAGTCGAGAGGTTAAGGAATACGCGTTGCGCGAAGGTCTTGGCGGTCTCTGCCGATTGCAGTCTTTCTACATTCAATTTTTTCACAGTATTTCTGTTTTTTTGTGGCGTGGTGGATATCCGCATCCTTACTTTGGCTACAACAAGGTAGTGGTCCGAGTCGATGTTGGCCCCTCGGAATGTTCGGACATCCAAACTACTGGATGCGCGCATCTTGTCTATCGCAATGTGATCAATTTGGTTGACTGTTCGTTGATCTGGAGACCGCCATGTCCCCTTGTGGATATTGAGGTGAGGAAACCGTGTGCTGGCTATAGTGGCATTTCGTTCCGTAGCGAAGTCAATTAGCCTAAGTCCGTTACCAGACGTGTTGTCGTGTAGGCTTTATTTTCCGACAGTACTGCTAAAGATGTCTTCTCTCCTACCTTTGCGTTAAAATCTCCCAGCACGATTTTAACATCGTACTTTGGTAGTCGGTCATAGGTTTTGTCGAGGAGCTCGTAGAAGCAATCCTTAGTTATATCATCCTTTTCCTCCGTCGGAGCATGAGCGCATTTAAGGCTTATGTTGGCGAATTTGGCCTTGATGCGGATTGTTACAATGCGTTCGCTAATGTCTTGAAAACATAAGACTTCTTGCCTAACAAATCCGCATCCAAATAGTCGCTGTTTCTGCTCACTATAACACGGTCCATAGTAGATGTCACAGTTTTTCATCCTCTTTTTGCCCGGCCCATTCCATATCATTTACATATATTATAAAAAGTAGAGGACCCTGTTTTGACCCTTGTGGAACACCGTTTTTAACAACCTCCTCATTGCTTGTATGTTCAGCTACTTTAACTTTGAAAGTCCTGTCGCTAAGATAGCTTTCGAACCATGCTAAAATGTGACCACGCACACCTATTTGCTCCAGTTGCCTTATTATCTGTTTGTGATTAAGGGTATCGAAAGCTTTCTCGAAATCGAAATTGCGTTGTGATTTTTATCAAGCGTTGTGTGAGTTTGATTGCGAAGTCCCCAAGCAACCGGTTAATGTTTTTGTTTTTCCGAAATCCAAATTGTTTTTTTTTTTTTGTAGAATCAAATATCTTTCGATACAGCTGGATATTCTTCTTGCTAGGACTCCTTCGAGTATCTTTTCAACCACAGAAAGAATGGAGATTGGTCTGTAATTAAGAACATCATTCTTTTGAAGCCTCATTTTAAGTCTCGTGTAAACACGAGCCCACCCCACACGCTGTGTGAACCAGGCTGTCGTACCAACGACTAGAAAGCTACCTTCTACCGTGTGTATGATCTGTGGTTGGTGACAGATTCATAACGCGGGAAAATCGGTAGCAACTTGATTGACAGCTTCTGTAGAACGGGCTTTTCTAGATTCAGTTTGATAAACTGGTAATTTTTTTTTTTTTGTTGGTGGAAATCTTAAAAAGACACTTGATAGTTCTGTAAATCGCTATTTCTAATATACCAAGGGGCATTTACTATTCCACGAAGGACTATGTTTTGGAATTTTTGTATGGTTTCTGTATTTGTTTTCTTAGTACAGGTCCATAATTGGATGCCATACGTCCAAACAGGCATCAGCACTTGCTTATATAGCATGAGTTTATTCTGGATGGAAAGGTCTGTGTTTCTTCCCAGTAACCAGTATATTTTTCTTTATTTTAGGTTCAGTTCTTCTCTTTTCTTTTTGATGTGCTCTTTCCACTTTAACTTCGCGTCCAAATTCATTCCAAGGTTTTTAGCCATATTTGCGTAAGGTACAGCTTGGTGGTTAATGAATAAGGGAACATTGTTAATCTTCTTATTAGTGAAGTTTATATGAGTGGATTTTGTCTCATTGAGTTTGATACGCCATTGTTCCGTCCAATTTTGAACTTTATTGACTGCATTCTGTAGTTTTTCTGTTGCTTTCAGAACGTTATTTTCAGGCACCAGAATTGCTGTATCATCGGCAAAGGTAGCCATGAAAGCATTGTTATCCACTGGAATATCCCTAGTAAAGGGTGATCCATTTCGAGGTTCCCTACTTTTTTAAAGAAAAAAACACAGAAAATTCAAATTTAATGGAGAATGTTTATTATCATTTGAAAGAACATTCTTTGGCATTTATTTTTTGAAGATTATGTCTATCAAATGTTGGCCGTTGCTACGTCGCAGATGGTCCATCCGTTGAGACCAATTTTCGATCACTCGTTCGAGCATTTCGACTGGTAACTGGCGAATGACACGCGTGATGTTTTCCTCCAAGGCCTGAATCGAAGCGGGTTTGTCGGCATAAGCTTTTGACTTTACATATCCCCACAGGAAAAAGTCTAACGGTGTGATATCACACGATCTTGGTGGCCAATCGACCTTCCCAAAACGTATGTGCTCACCGAAATGTACTCTCAAGAAGTCCATTGATTTATGCGATGTGTGGGAAGTGGCGCCGTCTTGCTGAAACAAAATGTCGCCGATATCAAGAGCTTCAATTTCAGGCATCAAATAGTCGGTTATCATGGTCCGAGTTGCTGCGAACGGCGCCGAATCGACTCTCCACGGTCTTCGTGTACACTCTCAGCTACGTCCGCTATGTTTTCTTCACAGCGTGCTGGACGTGGTCTATTCGGTCGAATATTATCCAATAATGAATGCTGGGTATCAAAATGGGTGATGGTGTTGCGAATAGTACGCTCAGTTTCAGGCCGATTATGTTGACCATAAGTTGAGCGAAGTGCACAAAACACATTCCTCACAGAACAATTTGTAAACGTTGTTCACGCGTAAGTCTTTCCATTATGAAATGCCAAACAATACTAAACAAAAATAACATGACAGCATGACACGACTCACACGTGATCTGTCAAAAAAGGCTATTGAAAAAAGTATCTCTACTTGGATCACCCGTTATATAACAGATGCAGGGTTGGTCCTAGGACACTTCCTTGCGGAACACTTGCTTCGACTTTCTTAATATTCAGTTCTTGTTCATTGTCAATACTCAAGTCCCTCATGCCAAACATTGACAAAGGCTTGAGCAACATCTAGAAATAGAGCCGAACAGACTTGTTTTTCCTCCAGTGCCTTTTCTATAACATCCGTAATACGATGCACTTGGTCAATCGTGGAATGTTTATTCCTGAATCCAAACTGGTGATTCGGAATGAGTCTTCTTTCATCTATAATTTTGCTAAGTCTTTTCAGTAGCAATTTTTCGAAAACTTTTGCCAGAATTGGTATAATCGATATTGGTCTGTAAGAAGAAACTTCAGTTGGAGGTTTTCCCATTATTATTACAATGACTTCAGCAATTTTCCAGTGATGCGGCACATATCGGTGTTTTAGACATGCATTTATAATAAATTGAAATTTTTGAAAAGCTATTGGTGGCAATTCTTTCAAAACCTGAGCAGTTATTAAATCGTACCCTGGTGCTTTTTTGTTCGACAATTTATGTTGACATACGCTTTTTACTTCATTGAGTGTGACAATAGGAATTTCGCATTCGTCGTTTCTATCAATGAATTGTATTTCTTCAGTTGGAGCACTTGATGGGAACGGCTTAAAAACCCTCGAAAGGTGTTCTGCGAAGAGATCAGCCTTCTGTTTCGGGTTTCCGATCCATTTTCCGTCTTGTGATTTTAGTGGTGCGTTCTGTAACTGCGGTCTTTTCAGGTATTTAGATGCTTTCCATAAGGAGTATTCGGTAGACGCATCCGTCGTTAGATTTTGTAGGAAACTGCTAAGTGATTCATTTTTGAATTCACTAATTCGTTTTTTAAGGTCATTGTTAAGACGGTTAAAAGCTGTCTTATCATTATTAATTCCATTATTTGAACAGGGTATTTAGTTTCTGGATTTCTTCTATTCGAACTAATTGGAGTGCTTTCCTCTGCCGCCTGTTGAATATCTGCAATGAATTGTTCCACTTCATGGTCAATTTGGCCATTTGTTTCCATAGGAGATCTTAGGTTAACAAATCTTTCAAGTTTTTCTCTGAATTGTGTCCAGTTTGTTCTTTTGTTCACAAGCTTTGGATTACTTTTTTTCTCGATTTCCGTTTCGCTTAGTGACAAGATAACTGGGGTATGGTCTGACGATAAGTCAGTACTACCTTCGACACTTATATGATTCCGATTAATTCCCTTAGCTACGAAAAAGTCAATAAGGTCTGGTATTTTGTTAGGATCTGATGGCCAGTATGTAGGCGATCCAGAGGAAAAGAATTTACATTGTGTTTGCGACATGCTTGATAAAGCCTTTTGTTGAAATAAGCCTAGATCCCCATTGGGTATGTTTGGCATTAAAGTCACCACCAACAAGAAAGTTATGTCCTAGCAGTTTTAGGAGTTCTGCATATTGTTCTTCTGTTGGAGAGCACCTTGGGGGGCTCTTCTTTTCTTTCTTTTTTATACCAATACTTATTGTAACGGGTGATTTTTTAAGAGGTTTAGAACTTTTTTAAAAAAAAACACAAAAAATTCGAAAAAATTAATAAAATATTTATTTGAATCGATAGTTTGAACCTTGCAATTTAATGTTTAAAGATAATTTCATGCAAATGTTGACCGCGGCTGCGTCTCAGGTAGCCCATCCGCTGAGTCCAATTTTGGCATACTCTTTCACACATATCGGCCGGTATCTCACGAATGAATGCATGGATGTTGGCTTCCAGTGCGTCAATCGAAGCGGGCTTGTCCCTATAGACATTAGCCTTGACATACCCCCACAAAAAATAATCTAATGGTGTCAAATCGCACGATCTAGGCGGCCAATTGACCGGCCCGAAACGTGAAATTAACTGTTCACCAAACTCGCCTCGCAATTGCGCCATTGTTTCGCGTGCTGTGTGGCATGTGGCACCGTCTTGTTGAAACCACATATCATGCAAGTCAAGAACTTCCATTTCGGACAAAAAAAAGTTTGTTATCATCGCTCGGTAGCGTTCACCATTGACAGTAACGCTGCGATTCGCATCATCTTTGAAGAAATATGGCCCAATAATGCCGCCGGCCCATAAACCGCACCAAACAGTGGCTTTTTCGGGATGCATTGGTGGCTGTTGCAATGCTTCTGGCTGATCTTCACTCCAAATGCGGCAATTTTGCTTATTTACGTACCCATTCAACCAAAAATGAGCCTCATCGCTGAACACAATTTTTCGATAAAAAAGCGGATCCTCGGCCAGCTTTCCAAGAGCCCATTCACCAAAAATTCGGCGTTGTGGTAGGTCGGCTGGCTTTAGTTCTTGCACCAGCTGTATCTTAAAAGGCTTTACGCCCAAATCCTTCCGCAAAATTTTCCACGTAGTGCTGTAAAAAAGGCCTAACTGCTGGGAACGGCGCCGAATCGACATTTCGCGGTCTTCTGTCACACTAGCTGATACGGCCGCAATATTTTCTTCACTACGCACAGTACGTAAACGTGTTGGTGGTTTAATGTCCAACAAAGTAAATTTGGTGCGAAATTTGGTCACAATCTTCCGAATAGACTGCTCAGAAGGTCGAGAATGCCGATCATAAAATGGAAGCAGCGCGCGATGAACATTTCGAACCGAGCACGAAATTTGATAGTAAAATTCAATAATTTGCAAGCGTTGTTCATTTGTAAGACGATCCATGGTTAAATTACAAACCAAACTGAAGCTGTTTGACAGTGACACAAGGTACTACACACACGTCAGCTGTCAAAACCAGTGTTGCCAAAACCAAACCAGCTAAAAAATCACCCGTTAGTTACTTGCATATTTTCATTAGTGAACTCAGCTTCTTCATAATGTTTTAGGCTCTTTCTTATGATAATAGCCGATCCTCCTCTAGCTTTGTCAGCTGGATGCGGAGCGTGGTAACATATATAATTTGGTATTTTATTATCAAGACTGTGTCCTTTTGAGAAATGTGTTTCGGACACCAGGCAGACGTCTATATGTTCGATGTCTAGAAATACCTTCAATTCAGTTATGTGCTGAAGAAGACCGTTTGCATTCCATGTTGCGATTTTCAGTGTTTTGTCTGTCATTATGTTTTGAGAGCGACTTCTTCGCTTAGCCGTTTTATTGTTAAATCTTGATTATCCATTCTTTTAAGGATAAGTTCAAGCATTTCCCTTATGGATGATTCATCATTCTTTCGCACATTCTTCACAATTTGTTTTATTTTCATCGCTTTTATTTTGAACGATTACTTTAGGCGATTCGATTTTAGGTTTACTTTCAACCACTGCCTTAGTATTTGTTCTGCTTCTAGACCTCTTTCCAGTAATGTTAGTTTTGTGTTTAATTTTACTGTCTTGAAACTTTTTGACACTTTCTGATTGACAATTTCTGAACGGGGTTTTCTAGATTCAGTTTGATAAACTGGTAATGCGCAAGAGCAAAATCAATTCTTTGAGCTGTCAAGTAGGTGTATCAATCTTTCAAAAGAAGAATTCTTTCATCCCTACCTATAGGTAGATATAATCAATGACAAAAAAAAACCACCGAAGGATTGTTAAAATATTAATTAGACGTTTGTTAGATAACTTTACTATTTTGCACTTAAATGTCCTTGAAAATCCGCCAACTCACTACATAGCTCCATCATGTCGCTGTTGTTGTTCCAAAGTTTCATCTGAATTCAATGAAAACAAAATAAAATTGAAAATATTGAAATACTTCAACAAGTACGAGAACACATCTACTTCCTATAAAACTGCGGGTACACTCATTTGTTATTTAATATTGGCGTTTCTATTTTTAACCGCAGTCATACAATAATAAAAATATCCCACATGAGTCAGTTACTCGTCGTGTATCTGCACCAGCAAACTCACCTACATCAGGTAACAATGCATCATTTCTCAATCGTCAGGCGGTTGAACGTCAACAATCGAGTGCGATAAACTGACAACCTGACAAACAACTCGATCCGCCTCGATGTTGGTGTAGCCAGTACTTGAATTCTTAGAAAATGCAGAGTACACCAGCTATCACCCATTTGAATCGGGGAACCCCCATTCGCACACTCACAAGACTATACAGCA